>CM062811.1:1161665237-1163094064 GCA_031772625.1 Pinus tabuliformis
GAAGGGAGACATAAGAGCTGGAGAAATAGGGAAGGACCTTCCTTTCAGTTGTGGAAGGAGGATCACAAGAGCAGAGGCCGAATGGGCATGAAGGAGGAAGCGAAGAGGATATGGGCGATGTGATGAGGAGATTATTTAATGAAGGAGAAGCATTTG
The DNA here is from genome assembly GCA_031772625.1 of Pinus tabuliformis. Classification (NCBI taxonomy): domain Eukaryota; kingdom Viridiplantae; phylum Streptophyta; class Pinopsida; order Pinales; family Pinaceae; genus Pinus; species Pinus tabuliformis. The sequence goes on from CM062811.1 coordinate 1,161,665,394, forward strand.
TTAAGAGTCAGCAACAATACCCTTGAGACATAGGTGGTGTTTTCCCCGATCTTCCCCTAGTACCTTATCACAATCCGGAGGAATTTGTTATCAGCTTAGCCAAGGCAATACGCGTATATAGCACACAGGAGAAATACAAAACCAGTTTCAGTATTGGGAGCAACAAAGGAACCAGTAACATTAGTAACTTAGGACTACAGGGTGTTGGCTTATGGGGGCCTGACCCAGGTTCAGCGTTAGTTAGCCAAACAAATTCCTACACTACTGGCCCTTTCGACAGCAGCCTACAGAGCACGGACCAAAGTCCCACCCAAAGCAGTATGGGGGGATGCTGGAACCAAATTTCTGCACCCTGAGATGGTCGTGATGTCATTTTATTCCTCCTATTACTGCCTTCACGTAGGTTATTTAGTTCTAGGGCTTTCCAGACTAGCCCTCTACTTTGGCTGTCAGTACCTCCGCGAAATGGTATGACTGACCTTCGCGCAACCCTAACACTCGATTCAGATACTTTCGTGTGTCTAAGGCAACGTATTGCACAAATTGTCAAGTTATCTTAAGAACCTTACTTATCTTATTAGATACTCACAGTTAGCACCACGTAAACATATATTCTTATTTGCATTCAGTCATCCAACATAATTACACACATTCGCGCATCACATAAGCATTATAAAGGAAATTCATACATAATTTGACAAGATGAATTAATTGGAACAAAGACACAAAATTTGCAGAATACTTCTCTTTATTGATATCTTCAAGTGATTATAGACTCTATCCGCCCTACACACATAGCTGCAGGGGTCCACGCACTCAGCTGCAGACTTCCACCCTAGGCCTCTGCACACTCAGTTGCAGAGCCTCTACCTACGCTACGACTCGAAACTTAGATTTCTTACGTCAGAGGTATGACTATCTTCTTCATTACATGACTCTATTGTCCTTAAACTACTTAGAGCTTAGCTCTTTTTATACAATCCCATGGTCTGCGGACCATGGGTAGATCTTTTACAGCCGACTTTACTTTACAAAACTAAGGGCGGACAACCCTTTATGACACATGACACCTTCGGGCTCCACGACCAAAAAATGTGGAGCCTTTACAAGTTTATTACAAAATTTGATCAAAACATGGGCTTTTAGCCCCAAAACTATCCTTAGGGGATCCCACTCCCAACACGGGGATCCCAACAGCTGGGAAGCAAAGGATTTGTCTTGTTAGCTCATACCCAAATCAGTATGGCGGGATCTTTGACCAAATATCCAGAATTTGCGGGAAGGGGAAATGAGGATGTGGAGCAGCACTGGTGTTGGAGGGAAATGCTCCCATAGGGCTTTTTGGGTTGAAACCCTAGCAGACTGAAAGTTGTCTATTCAAAGAAGCACACATTCACATGGCCATTATGCTATTATAAGCAAATTCTATTGTACAGGGTATGTACCTTAGGTCCTACGTTTGAGAAGGCCCTTAGGGTCCAAACCCTTCTTGGAGTTCCCTTCTTCTCTTTTGTCCTGCAAAACAACCATTTCCAAAGAACACAGCAGTATATGGACAAAACCTTATAAAGAAACCATCTTCATGTTATAAATAAAGGTAGTTAGTTATGAAATCCAAACAACCATCTACATATGAATTCTAAACATGAATATCATTAACATAAAGAGGATTCATTTCGGGAACCAAGACATGTGTTTCTTTTATTATAGACAAATAAAGTACATAAAAATGAATGATTTCACCTGAGTCACCTTCAGCAGGCTCCAAGCAAAGCTTCCTTCCAGATCCGTTCTAGCCTCAAGCCTTTAACAAACTCCTTCCATGACTCTCTCCATGATGTCACAAGTAATGGATGAACATCAACACACAAGGAAACAAGAGTTTCCTGTAAAAATGGGGGAAGTGCAGAAGGCACAAGGGACTTCAGACCTGGTCAGGGGAAAAATCTCAGCATAATAACCTTTCTCTCTCTTCTCTCCTCCATTAGGCCTTCCCTTTGAGGTCTTTTTATAACTCTCCCAAAGTAGTTTTTTAGTTGGGAGTTGGTTGGGAACAGTTGGGCCACGGGCACTAACAGGTAATCAGCAGGTAAAACTCACGATCTCCGCCGGAAAATAAGGAGTTTTATATTTTTTTTTAAGTGTTTTAATACATATACTCGGGTTGGGTATACACAGACCCGCGTATACACGCGTTTAACTCAGGAACAATGTCGCGTATAAGGGATAAAACACTGTTTTTTAAATTTTAGGACTAGGTCTGGAAGGAGGGGTTGCCCTAGGCCATGAGTGCAGCATCACAAACCATAAGAGTGAGATTTGGAGCTATAACAACTGGTATCTCTGCGAAGCTATTTGGAGAGCCCGTCAAACGCCAGACAATGTCAGGGCTGTGGAATTTTAGACCACGCTGAGAGAGAGGGCTCTCCGTTGGTTTATAAAATGGGCAGAGCCGAACCAGACCCCCACAATAGATGATATTAAGAGAGGATTTGTGCATGAATTCAAAGTACAACAGACAGATCAGTAGGGGCTATCAGAGCTATGGGAAATTAAGTAGAAGGAGGGTGAAATGGCTTGGGAGCTCATGCAAAGGTTTAAGGATTCCATTGCCAAGTTGAGTTACACTCTGGACCCGAATCACTAGCGAGACTGGTTTATCAAGGCACTCTTGCCTTTAACCAGAACATCGCTGATGCAACAGAAGATAGGAACCCTCCAGGGTGCATCGGAGCAAGCATCACGTATAGAAGACTTGGCGAGATACCCTCATGAATACCGAGGAGGGACAAGTCTGCAAGATCTGTCGATCTTGGGCCTGTAGAATTAGATTGTGATTTTGATGGAGAAACTGAAAGTTCTTCAGCCAGTGCGTCCGGCCAAACCCAACGTATGGTGCACCCCTACATGGTGGAAGGGTATGTTGCGATGGAATGCCCAAATTGCGGGGAATTAATCATCCAGGAGGGGTCGTGAGGTCGTCATGGGCCCCACCAATTGCAGGAGTTGCGGCAGTTGGATCGCAAGGGGCCTTCCCAGGAAGGAATAATCAAGATTTTTGTGAGATATGTAGGGTATATGGACACTTGCCATGGGGATGCCCAACTCTGCAAAAGTACTCTAATTTCCCCAATAACAACTACTATGAGTTTTGCGCATCAACAATGCATCACACCGATTAGTGCTGAGTGCTAGATGCTTTAGCAGAAAGGCTGGACAGATCCACGTTTAGAATTAATGAGTCAAATCGAGAGGACGAGGAGGAAACGGGCGAGGAGGAAGAACATGAGGAAGAGGGCCCATAAGGTGTTACAATTGCAACCAAGAAGGGCATGTCGCTAGAGAATGCTCGCTCCTGAGGAGACTTTGGTGCTCACCATGTAGAATTAGTACTCACGCAATGGAGGACTATCTGGAACTCACTGTAGAATGGGAATAAAGGACCAGACAAAGGCGGGCCAACCTGGTAAATGCTGAACCATAGACCGATGATGACCTCCCTGCAACCAATATTAATATAGTCACCCGAGGAGGGAAGAAGACAGGGGAGGATCGCTACACCGAGGACCCCCCCTTGAGCTTTAAAGCAACGTCCCCATAGAAGGTATATCAACCCAAATGCTAAAAGAAATACTATCAGGAAGCAACTAAGTTGTTTGAGGGGATGACCGAAGGGAGAGACAGTCAAAGACTGCGTGATCACATGCCCGATTACACCCAGCCGATTGGGGAGTGGTTTAAACTGTTCTTGAAAATCATTGAGGATGAAGGCATGTTGAAGGAGTTGTAGAAAAGTTTGAAGGCTGCAATATCCATGGAAGAAGTAGGTCTAGAACGACCACGCGCAGATTTGCTAGAGAAAGCTTCGAGAAGAGTGAAACTGAACAAGAGAAGAAGCAGAAAGGAGTTCTGAATCAATGCGCAGGTGGTGAGATTCGAGATAAGGGACACAATGTTAGACTTGGGGTTGGATGTAAACATCCTACCTAGGAAAACTTGGGAGGCAATGGGGAAGCCTCAATTGAAATACTCGTTGATTCAACTAAGAATGGAAAATCAGTGTAGCATACAACCCATTGGGAGGTTAGAGAAGTGGAAATTGATGTGGCAGGAGTGAAGATGAACACTGAATTCGAGGTAATTGACATCATGGGGGATAAGGATCCGTATCTGGCACTCTTGGGGATCGATTGGGCCTACGAGAACTACGCTGTCGTAGACCTAAAGAAAGAACTGATGATTTGTGAAGCAGACGAACTAAGGGTGATCCAACCTTTAGACCCCTACCAAGGACCTAGGTTCACAAAATAGTTGATGACAAGGATGAGCCAGGGGCATTAGACCAGCTATACACGCTCATAACAGGAAAGAGAGAGGACTACATAAACCCTATGGCCGGGGGATCAATTAGCTAGATAAGTATCCAAAGCTTAGAGACTAGTTAGAAGCTGCATGAGATGCATGGCAGCAAGGTGGATATGAACTGATAACTAGACGATGTGCGACGATAAATCAAGTAAACTGGGGAGGAATGGAGGTAAATGACTATTTGAAGTACTATGGCCTTGAACCGGCGGACACCTTCTTAGACAGAGTAAACCGGGAATCACAGAGGATCAAAGGAGTCCCTTTCTCGTTATTGCCCTCATGGCCACTCCGGAAAGATGGTGGAAGACGCACAACTATGCACTGAGAGACTGGATGAGCATCACACAAGCCATGAAGGAAAGGTTTGCCCAGGAGGAAGAATGACCATAGAATAAAGGAAGATACAAGGGGGATTCAAATCCCGAGGAGCACATCAAATATTGCATAACCAATTGGAAGAGCCAGGGAATCCCCAAGGATCGATGGGTACATGCATTTATACATACCCTCGGAACTATCCCCCAAGCTTGGTATGTCCAAGAGGAGCTCCATCAGCAGACAGCAGATTGGGATACCTTGGAGGCATAGTTTGTTAGAAACTTTTAATTTAGAGGCAACGAGGCACAAATGACAGAGGCACTCGAGGCAATAAAAGGGGTTTTCTTTCACCCCAGAGCCGTTGGTTGAAGGAGGGCCTGATGAAAAATTTCTGCAACATCTGTATGAAATGGAGTGACCAGGATATGAAAATTGTGACAAGGTGGACGTAGAGCCACAGGAGGATGGGTTGGAGGGAATGAGACACCTAACCTTCAGGGAAACAGAAGGAGAGAGGGACATCCGGGAGATCCCCTCAATGGAAGGTGCCCACCTTCTACCAATGAAGCTAAGAAAGAAAATTGTTGGGTCAGAGGAAAAGCCCAAGGTGGCATCAGTGGGAGACTACTGGGATGAGCAAACCACCAAAGAAATTTTCAACCTATTACAAGAATATCAGGACCTGTTCCCAGCTTCAGTGTCAGATGTGAACGGGATAAAAGGAAACATTGGGGAAAAGAAAATCATTTTGAGATCAGATGCCCAGCCGGTAAAACACAGACCATACAGGTTAAATCCAAGGGTGAAGGAGAAAGTTAAAAAGGAGATTGACAAAATGTTAGAAGCAGGAATCATATTTCCGATAGATGAAGCTGAGTGGATAGGCCCAATAGTCATACAGAATAAGAAGGATGCAACTGAAATCAGAGGACATGTTGATTACATAAGCCTTAACAATGCATGTGTGCATGACCTGTTTCCTACGCCTTTCAGTGATGAATTCCTAGACAATGTTGTGGGGAACGAAGCATATTCGTTCATAGATGGATTTTCAAGGTACCACTAAGTGCGAATAGTGGAAGAAGATAAAAGAAAAACAACATTCATTGCTTAGTGGGGGTCCTATGCATACAATGTCATGCCATTCAGACTAAAGAATGCACCAGTGGTCTTCTCAAGGATTTTCATAGCTGCATTCCGAGATTATATTCACAAGTTTCTAGAAGTCTACATGGATGACTGGACAGTATACAGTCTATTGAAAAAACACACCAGCTTGTTAAGAATAATGTTTGAAAGGTGCAGGCAATTGCAAATTTCTTTAAACCTTAAGAAATGTATCTTTGCAGTCCCATTTGGAACTCTACTAGGCCATATTGTCTGCAAGGATGGAGTATGTGTAAACCCCACAAAGGTTGCGCAATTGTCCACATGGAACCACCACGCAACATAAAACAACTAAGAGAAACTCTGGGTCATATAGGGTACTACAAGCGGTTCATTAGGAACTACACATCCATCACAACCCCAATTGAAAAATTGTTGAAAATAATGGAAGAGTTCACTTGGATAGCGGATTGTCAAACAGCCCTGAATAAATTAAAGGAAATATTGGAAAGAAACCCTATATTGGTGTACCCTGATTGGAAAAAAATGTTCCATGTGCACATCGATGCCTCAGGGATAGCACTGGGAATAGTCTTAGCGCAACCAAGGGAGAAAAACATGGACCATCTAGTGTACTATGCTAGCAAAAATTTGTCTACTACAAAAAGAAACTATACAACAACCAAGAGAGAAGCCTTGGAAATGGTTTACTCTCTACAAAAGTTCAGGCACTATTTAGTGGGCGCACCATTCAAATTATTTAGAGACAATTCTGCACTTAAATACTTGGTAAATAAGCCAGTATTAGAAGGAAGGATATGCTAATGGTTGTTGTTGTTTGAGCAATTTACATTCAAGGTGGTTGTAAAGCCTGACAGACTGAATGTGGGACCAGACTACCTGTTGTGACTGGACACAGCGGAGAATGAAGGAGCACTAGATAATCGATTGCCCACTGCCAACTTATTCAGAATAGAGGCAATCCCAAACCACCTAGAAGAGATTGCCACATTATTATCAACTGTTCATTGCCCAGAAGGATACATGGCAACAAAGAGATGACACTTGGTAGTAAGGGCACCAAATTACCAACTGATCGTAGGACACCTCCACAAGATGGGCTTAGATCAAATACTAAGGTGTTGCATCCTCCAGCATGAGAGGAATGAGGTCTTATGGCAGTGCCACACAGGGGTTGTAGGAGTCCATGTGGGAGGTAAAGCCACAGCAAGAAAAATACTACACGCAGGACTATGGTGGCCAACTCTCCATAAATACTCTAAATAATTTGCTAAGACATGTGACATCTGTCAAATGGTCGGAAAGCCTTCGCAATGGGATGAGCTGCCTCTACATTTGGTCCACACAGTGCAAATATTTAGTAAATGGGTGGTAGACTTCATTGGACCCATTTCACCACCGGCGAGGCATTCACAAGCAAGATACATAATAACATCAACAGAATACCTGACATGGTGGGCAGAGGCAGTGCCCGTCAAGGACTGTACCCTAGAAACAGCGGCAAGGTTCATTTTTGAGAACATCATTTCAAGGTTCGGATGCCCGAGAAGCCTCACAAGCGACTAGGGGGCGCATTTTTTGAATGATACCATTGAGACTCTGCTGAAGACTTTCATGATTCAACATAACAAGAGTTGCCCGTATCACCCACAAGCTAACGACGCAATAGAAGAATTTAACAAGATACTAGAGAAAGGGCTAACAAAAGTCATATCAGCCAACCAGGACGACTGGGATGAAAGAATACCCGCAACTCTATGGGCATATAGGACAACAGTAAAGAGACTCCACAAGCAAACTCCATTTCAACTTGTATATGGAAGGGAAGCGGTGGTAACAACAAAATTTATATTACCTAGCATATTCATATCAAAGACCACAAGAATGATGAACAAAATTTCCATATGGGACAGGCTAAGCCAACTAATGGAACTTGATGGAACCCAGTTTTTAGTGGAGTTTCATCAATCATTGGACTAGAGAAGGCAAAAATCTTGCCATGATAGGCATTTCAAGAGGAAGCCTTTTGAAGTTGGGGAATAGGTACTCCTATATGATAGCAGGTTCCAAACGTTCCCAGGGAAGCTGCAGATGCACTGGTTGGGTCCGTTTATAGTCACAAAAATCAAAGAGTTAGGAGAAGTAAGGCTCGTGCAACTAGATGGAGTCCTATTGCATAGATGGGTTAATGGCGCACGCCTAAAGCCCTTCCGCAATACATAAAAAAATAAAAAAAAATAAAAAAATAAAAAAAATAAAGGGGAGGAATAATAAGGTTGCGGCAGAAACTTCACATGCCGCAACCCATTTGTGGTCAGGGGGAGAAGAAAAGGGAGAGTCGGTATTCACACATGTAATGCCAGTCAGCAAGGTACACGTGGGCATGCACCTTCCAGAATTTATGATCACACGAGTACCTGTCCTTTCCGCCGTATCGGTAGTCATTTCAAAATTAAGTAACTAATAATGCAACTGTCAAGGTAGGAGCCGCAAAATATTTTCCCATTAAGCATAAATTTAGTTAACAGGTAACCCCATCACAGAAAAATAAATACATGTTGGCTTAGTGGGGCCTAACCCAGGTTCGGAAGTGATTTAGCCAAGAAAATCCTGGTACTATTGGCCCTTTCGGCAACAATCTAGGGAGCGCAGACTAAGGTCTCACCCTAAGTAGTATGGGAGGGTGCTATAACCAAGTTTCCACACCCTGGGGATGTCTGATATGAGGTGATTGTTATGCGGTCCAACCTTCACACTTACTGCGCTACGCACACTTGCGGGAACCCCGCACCCTGCGATACTGTCTTCGTGGAGTTCTAGCCGCAACGCGAGCCGTGTTATCTACCCAAGTCTTCCTTAATTAGGCTCTGTTAGTTGATTACTTAGATTATTTTCATATATAAGCATTCATACAAGTATTTATCAATTGCACGCAATAAATAAACAGAGTAAAAGTAATGCTTGACATCAAAATACGGATTCAAGAACAGGTGCACAGAGTAAACTTCTCTTTATTAACTTTCAATCTCAATTATAGACTCAGCTACAGGGATCTGCGCACTCAGCTACAGGGATCTGCGCACTCAGCCGCAGACTCTACTAGGCCTCTGCGCACTCAGCTGTAGAGCCTCTTCCTACTACTACGACCCAGTACACTTCAGATTCCACTCTAACTTCGAAGCATGCCTTCAGTATTCTATCTATCCTTAGCTATCTTTACACTTAGAGCCTCGCTCTATTTATACAATCCCATGGTCCACGAACCATGGGTAGGCCGACACAACTTTACATTAAATTACAATATTTTAGGGCGGACAACCCTATGACTCATCCTAGACTTCGCGCTCCGTGCCCGCAATTCACGGAGTCTTACAATATACTTGACCAAAACTTGGGCTTTGAGCCCCAAAAACATGTTACGGGGGATCCCATGCCCAATAGGCCCCCAACACAATCATCGTGACTCGTCCCGAGTCACTCTGCTGGTGCGATGATCTTGGCACAGAGCCCCTCCAACTATGCCTGTGCTGCGCGAAGGTCTGCAGTGCACTGTTCTGCCATCTACTGGATCTGCTCTACTCTTTCAGTCGAATGCTCGCTATCAGGGGAAAATCCCTATCTTACGGCATGCATCACCTTCATCTATGCGAGATTTCCTTTGATATCGGCAGTGATGAGGAAGGCCTCATCAATCCAAGGCTAGACGCACGCTTTAAGTGTCGCCTCTTTTGGTCGCGTGACATCCACTTGTTCGTTCAATGCCTTCACTTGTTGTAGCTTCGCCAGCCATTAGGTCAGGACAACTGTCTACACCGTTCCACGCACACTGTCATACTGCACTTGAAGTTCCTGCGCTTCTATTTCCAGGCGCTGTATGGTCGGGTCCTCGTGTAAGGACATGAGGATGGCGAAGGATTCTGCCAACATAGTAGTACAGTTTTGCACTGCCTGTCCTATTTCCTCTAGCCCTTTTTGGATAGCGCCTGCGTGCTTTTCCCTAACTTCCAGGGGCATGGATGACTATGTCTTTAATCGTAGTTCAACAATCTGAACGTTGAGGTCTAGCTATATCCTCGTTGCTTCTTCCTTTGCCTTGAGGAATCCACTAGCCAATCTGTGAATTTGCACTCCTACTGGTAGATCTGTTGGGATAGCCAACTCCGGGACAATTATATAAGCATCGTCCACTACCTGTGCCAGTCCTTGAGTCTGCGCAACGAGTTCATCATGTTGCCGGCTGAGCGATTCCATATTGATCTTTTGTTCACTCAATACTTGTAGTGCACGACCTTCTCTGGTGCGGAGCTTAGCTATGATCCCATCTTGTAACTGGTATAGGGTTTCTCGTAGAAGGGCAACCAAGTTTATGCTCAACCCCTTAATCCTGCCCACCACAGCTCGATCAACGTTGTTTGCTGCCACTAATGAGCCCTCGGGGAACACAAAAGTGTTGGTGGCATGGGTGCGCCGCATCTATTCCATCTCTGATGTACCTGCCGCGACATATGGGGCCATCATTCCTGTTTGAGGGGGCTGCACCTGTAGTCCCTATAACTGCATTCATATCACCCCCAACATAGTGTTCTTCTCCACCATCACTTCTTAGAGAGCGTCCTTAGTGACATCACCAACCGTTTCGCTAATGTCAAAATGATCACCTTCTGTAAGCGTGATTAGGCCCATGGACGTCTTAGATGCCTTCATCTTCTTTCTGGGGACCGGTTTCTCAGGTACACGTGGCCGTTTCAACTATTGCGAGGTAGTTTCCAGATCCGTGCGCACTTCATCCAGGTCGATGTCCTCAGCCCCCTGCCTGGTGGACATTTCATGGCCCCCCTCATCCTCTTTTATTGGCGCTGTTGTTGTTTCTGTCATCTGCATCACTGCTGCTGCATCAGCCATCTTCTGTTGTGTGGCTGCTTCTTGTTCCTGGCGCCTCTTTTCGGCCAGCTTTGTGATGTGCCATTTGGTATCCTTCTTCTTTTGTTGGTCTATGGACTTCTCCATTCCTGCCAAGTCCGAGGCGCGCCACTCCGAAGGCCATGTTTCCAATGCTGTGAAGATGGCGTCATTAGTAGCAATAAATGAAAGCTTTGTCTATTCCTTTGTTGGATCCTTCCACGCCTGGACATGAATGTTGTGTGTGTCCGCTTTAAACTCTAGAAAGTTCTGCAGAATGGCGTACACTGTGGGAGACAATCATGGCCTTCTATTGATCCATATCCAAATGCTCGCCTCCATCAGCACCCAAAATACCTTGACTGCGTGAATCCGCTTTGCATTCTTCGTGGCCCAGAGCAAAGCGTACTTCACAGCCTCAGGAAGGTCCTCGTCGATAAGTGGGAACTAGCTATCTGACGGTAGTTTGCCTGCTACCAACACAATGGATAAGAGCAACCATGCGTAGTGGAAGGTCTTACCCTGCTCTTGGGCCTCCTTGCAGTTTATCAAAAATTCCTCACAGAGGAACTCAGCCCAGTTGAACTGGACCCCCTCCGCGCACTGCTCAGCCAGCGCAACCACAGGTGCTGGTACTTCATCGGCACAGCACTTCCGCATTAATTTGCCGGCCAGGAGCTAGGTGGCTATGCACACGCCTTTGTCCTTGATACTCGCAATTGCATAGCCACGCTTCTTCTTTTCCAGCTTGTATTTGGTTTTCATGGCTTCCGCGAGAGCCAAATCACTACTTTTACCAGCTATTTCCCTAGGGTCCCTTCCCTTATAGGGAAGCTGAGAAATCCTGTGAATAAGTTTTGTTGTGATGGGAATAGGCTCCTCCAGCCATAGATACCCATCATGCACCAGGCACAACAGCTGCCTGATGATGAAAATGGTGATGGGTGCACGGTGAAAGTGGGGTATCCATCGTAGATGAAGTAACCCAGCCTTCTCTACACCGCGCAACCATTTTCACGGCTCCAACGTGATCACTGGCCCCTCCAACTTCTGTTTCATCAAGCTTTATGTCATTAGGTGCAGGAAATTCTCGTTGTCTACGATGTCACAATCTTCGAATTTCAGGGTAGGCACCCAGCCGAGGGACGGTCCTTCAAAAGTAATGTCGTCAAGAAGGAGTGGGGTCTGGAGCGCGCTCTTCGTGGACTCCAAGCCTTTGGCCGCCCTAAGTTTCCCTTTCCACGGAGGGACGTATGTGGGTAACTTTGTTGTAGAAGGCATTGGTGGGACATCCTTCTCTACATCGTCTTGCACCTCTATTTGATCTATTAGAGCCTATAAGTATTCCTCCTCTGCATCTGATTCAATGGTGACAACTTTTCCTTTTTCTTCCATTGTCAATTTGCCAAACCATGGGTTTCTTGGGGATACGTGAACTGGTCCCATAGTCTGCTTATCCTTCTTTGGTCATGGTGTCTGTGGCGATTTTGGAACTTCTGGCACAACCGCCGCATCTCCGGGCTCCTTATGGACCATATGGGGTTCCATGACCTCGCCAGCGGTATCTTCGGTGAATCGCACTCCTGGTCTGGGAGCAGTCATCGTGTTTACACGGGACATGTTCTGTCTCATACCCAAAGGTGGTAAGATTGCTCGGCACTCAATTCTCCGTAACTTCTCAAATCTCAAACAACCAAGTGTTGTCTCGTGGCTAGCCCTGGGGGTTTTATAGCATCTTTTGAATTTGAATTTGACCATTCCCCCCACTTCTGAGTCATTAATGCCTTCTTGGCGGCAGATCGTCCCAAATCTAGCTCTTAATTCGTATCTTAATTGCCCGTCGCCCGCTCCTCTTTGTCTTAAATTGGACATCTTGTCATGAACAGTGACACCAACGGTCACTTCCCAGCCTACTCGCGTGGCAGCACAGCCCCCTCTGCGTGGGCGCAACCCTTGTGACATGCCGATCCTGCACGCAACCTCCTTATCACGCAACTCCCTCACAGGCTCTTTTAGAGTCCTGCGCTCTCTTTCAACTGCTTGGAGCACTGAGACTATGCTCCCTATAGCTAGTCAGGTGGTCGCACCACCTGTGCAAGACTTCAATTCTCCTTCCAGCCTAGTCCACAGGCACTCCTCAATTACCCTTGCGACAGTCAGTGTCGCACATTCTTCCTTATGCAATGCACTCCTTTGGTTTCTTTGTTTGGTAAGGTGCGGTCATAGCCATGGTAGCAGAGTCACAAATTCTCGGCGACAATCTTCTAATGCAGTAGTATGGTTGTCCGCATCTTGTCTTGTTATTCTTAGTTTATCGATGCAACATGCTTGTGCGATTTTTTTTCCAGTATTTTGATTTCCGCGTCCATTAACATGCTTTTCTTCCTCAGGCATACCTGATCTTCTTCGAGTTCATGAAGCTTCAGGTTCCCTCACTGAATGGCTTCCTGAATCTGCATGTGTTCACCCTATCTTAGCTACATAATTCCTTCGTCCTAATCCTCACGTATTGTTCCAACTGTGGGAGCTAGTGTGTGATGATGGAGGAGCATCCAACACCCTTAGAAAAATGGAGGAATCCAAAGCAGAGAGAAGAGGAGAACGTGGAGCAGGGGAGAAAAACACTGAAAATTTGTTTTAAAACAGATTTAAAGATGGATTGGATAAGTCTCTCGAAGACTTGTTATGATTGTTATCTGCCATGTGTTATATGCATGCATGCGTATGAGTGATTTAAGGGCTTTTGTTAGAGGATATGATCGGATCCTTTCAGTGATCTGATCCAATGATCCAACAATGCTTCCTTATATATATGTGTCATGAACCTGTGTGTTCAGTAGAGAGGAGAGACATAGTTATATAGATAGAAATTGTGAATTCAGAGTGAGACAATGTAGTCAAGAGGAGACTCTATTCTAAGGCTGAAATGCCTTAGCTGTAACTGTGCTGCATGGAAAATTTTAGGGGCTAATATTCACAAGTGGGATAATTTTCCATGATTCTTCCAAAAAAAAGATTCGCCAATTTCCATTTTTTATAAAAATAATTCGCCCAAACTTTACAATATAAAATTATTTTAACTTAAAAATCACCAACATTATATAGAGAGTACATATAAAATCATTATATATTTGAATAATTTTACAAATACATCAATAAAAATTTTATAGTTTTCATATTAGGGATTAGTCAGATTCGCCCATTCTTTTAAACTTCAAGATAATTTTCCATCCTTAAAATTTTCCTTGCTGTGCTGTGTATATTATAATAAATATGTGTGTTGTGTTTACAGTGTGGCTGTGTATATGTGTCTTTTCAACTCTGTCTTGTATATATCCGTGAATGGTTTTAAATCCCGATTGCATGCATGTTGATCAACCATCGACCTCTGTAGGATCGATGGCGATCCATTGATTTGTGGCATATTTTTTATATGAGTATTGACAGACTGTGGCAGAACTACGTTTAACACAGAATTCCATCAAAGGCAAGCAAAACCAAGGCCAAGAGAAGGCTGAAGAATTGATACACAGGGACCATTAGATCTGTTAGATCAACAACCTGGATCAAGTCGCAGAGGAGTAGAGAATCCACATCACATCGATGGAATAATTGAAACTATGTTTAAATTGGCAGTTGAAGCATTGCGATTGCGATGGTTGATTAATCATTGATCGTTAGATCAAGAGCGAGGATCGACGGTTGCGATCAAATCGCAAGTCACAAATCGAGAAGGCCAAGGGACAGTGGACTGCGATCGTCGATAAGCGATGGGCCAATAATGTGACATCACCGATATCGAGCAGCAACGATCGGAGCTTGGGTGGGTCGGAGTTCTGAAGAGCAGCGCTTAAAGCGGTGGACTCGCCAATAGTTGTTGATGCATACTTATAATATTTGAAGTCCAACCCATGGGTTCAGAGTGCTGTTTTCATGGTTTTCCCACGTATTATGTGTGGCTGAGGGGTTTAAGGCTTGAAGGTATAACTTAAGCTCTCGATCGTGTAGAAAGCCCGATAATTTTATATGGATTTAGGTCTAAAGTAAGTCCACAATTTAAAGGCTTAAAGCCTAAAACACTTCCAATAGGCTTTGTGGCCATAACCCACAGGCCTCAGTATCGATATTATTAAAGGAAAGGGATTTTGATTAACCCCAAAAATCTCATTTTCATCATTTGGTATCAGAGAAGGGAAAGTTTTCCTACGAGGAGAAGGATTCCAGAAAGAGAAAGAAGAAGGAGCAGGAGGTACAGTTGATAGAGCTGGAGAGTTTGTGGTCTTCTTGTCGCATAGAGAACGATGGAAGAAGGTGAGAAGATTGCAGCAAACCTAGAGCAAGGTGTGCTCATATGGTTCCAGAGGAGAGAACCTGAAGGATGCCAAAAGACCGAGTGAGGAGGGATTGGTGAGGTATCATGTAGCAGGAGGATACTGTTACTGCAGAGGCTTGGTTGCAGCTCACAAAAGATCATGAAGACAGTTCCATTGAAGAAATGCAGTGGGTAGAATTGCTAAGGAAAAGGAGAAGCATATGACCAGGAGGTCATAAATTTTTGTGCCTCGGGAGTCTGATGCAGGAGCATCCAGCACCCTTAGACAAAGGGAGGAATCCAAAGAAGAGAGAAGAGGAGAACGTGGACCATGAGAGAAAAATAGGGAAAATATGTTTTAAAACATATTTAAAGATGGATTGGATAAGTCTCTCGAAGAATTGTTATGATTGTTATCTGCCAGGTGTTATATGCATGCATGCGTATGAGTGGTTTAAGGGCTTTTGTTAGAGGATATGATCGGATCCTTACAGTGATCTGATCCAATGATCCAACAAGGCTTCCTTATATATATGTGTCATGAACTTGTGTGTTTGGTAGAGAGGAGAGATAGAGTTATATAGATAGAAATTGTGAATTCAGAGTGGGACAATGTAGTCAAGAGGAGATTGTTCTAAGGCTGAAATGCCTTAGCTGTAACTGTGTTGCGTATATTATAATAAATATGTGTGTTGTGTTTACAACGTGTCTGTGTATATGTGTCTTTTAAACTTTTTCTCGTATATATGCGTGAATGGTTTTAAATCCCGATTACATGCATGTTGATCGACCATCGACCTCTATAGGATCGATGGTGATCCATTGATTTGTGAGATATTGTTTATATGAGTATTGACAGATTGTGGCAGAACTGCATTTAACACAGAATTCCATCAAAGGCAAGCAAAACCAAGTCCAAGAGAAGGCTGAAGAATTGATACACAAGGACTGTTAGATTTGTTAGATCAACAGCCTGGATGAAGTCGCAGAGGAGCGAAGAATCCATATCACATCGGTGGAGTCATTGAAACTATATTTAAATTGGCAGTTGAAGCATTATGATTGCGATGGTCGATTAATCATCAACCATCGGATCAAGAGCGAGGATAGACGGTTGCGATCAAATCGCAATTCACAAATCGGGAAGGCCAAGGGACGGTGGACTGCGACCACCGATATGCGATGGGCAGATAATGCGACATCTCCGATATCGGGCAGTGGCGATCAGAGCTTGGGTGGATCGGAGTTCTAAAGAGTAGCGCTTAAAGTGTCGGACCCGCCGATAGTTGTTGATGTGGACTTATAATATTTGAAGTTCGGCCCATGGGTTCGGAGTGCTGTTTTCATGGTTTTCCCCACATATTATGTGTGGTCAAGGGGTTTAAGGCCTAAAGGTATAACTTAAGCTCCCGATCATGTAAAATGCTCGATAATGTTATATGGATTCAGGTCAAAAGTTAGTCCACGATTTAAAGGCTTAAAGCCTAAAATGCTTCCGATAAGCTTTGTGGGCCATAACCCACAGGCATCAGAATCGATATTATTAAAGGAAAGGGATTTTAGTTAACCCCCAAATTCTCATTTTCATCATTTGAGGATTCCTTTCCTCCAAAATTTTAGTCTCGACTCTGCTCCTCAGCTTCAGAATCATCTCCGCACTCAGGTTTTTGCACATGGCCCTATAGGCCCATCAAATCGCTAGCACGCGTAAGTCCTAATCAGTTCTTCTCTCCTGGTAAACCCTATTCAGGACTCTGCATACCTTATTGAATGCTTCCACGTGGAATGTTTGTGGTGTGTGTTGCCTTTCTTGCTACTGCATTTTGTTCTGATTTTCGATCCTGAGTTTGGGGTGTGCTTGTGTGGGCTACACAACACATGTCTGTACCCATCAAGACAGGTGGGCAAGCAAGTTGCTGTGTCCTTTCTGACCAACTCTTGTTTGAAGCTCGGGGCTTCCAAACCATAGGTGCATCATCCTTCTACATTTGTGCCAATCCTCAAAATTTCCTTGATGTGTACTGCACCATCGTGCGGGTGTTGCGCGCAGTGCCCACTTCAACGCATCGAACTGTTGTTGTTCTGGTACTGCGCTTTCAAATTTTCTTAGGAATTCATCCACCGCTGTCAATCCATCATATGTTAGCAACTCTCTTGCCTTTGTTGTCACGCAACGCAGTGATCCAACCATCATGTTGCAATTCAGCATCGTCATTTCGTGCAATCGATTCTTCCATCGCTCTACTTCTTCATTTGAATCCGAAGTGCGGGAGCTTTCGCGCTCCCACGAGATCCTCCCATCTGCAATCAGATTCACCCAATCCTGGTCTTGTGCAGTTATCTTGTGAATGCAATCAAGATCATCGTCGCTATCCCTGTCGCGCACTAGTTCAGTGTAGCATGCTCCTTCAGCGAGGTCCAGTGGGACTACTACGTGTAGTGACTTTTTCTCGAAGATCATGTTGCACTTCTTCAGGTTGATGACTCCGTTCATATTGGTGGCCTGGTCTATTCCTAACAATGCGGGATAGGGATTGTTGTCATCAACAATCTCTATTACTTCAAAATCCACCTGCATGCTCACGCCTTCGATATCAACTATTACTCCTTTCAACCTTCCCATGGGAAAAATCTTTTGTTGGTTCGCCATTCGTAATTGAATAGGGGACCATTGTAACGTGGGGCTGCCCATGCATTCCCATGTTTGCTTTAGTAATACATTCGCATCCGAACCCAGATCTAGGATTACCTGATCCATTTCATATTCACCAATCTTTGCAGTCAACCTCATTTCCCTTCTAGTGCACAATGCATGCTTCCCCAATTTCCAGACTACGCGCGGTTCTCCTGACCCCGTGCACCTGGTGATCAGTTCCTGTAGTCCTTTAACTACCTTGTTATCGTGCAACAGTTTCATCCATGTCTCCAGAAAGGTAGTGAAAATTGAAGGATCTATTCCTCGTTCTGGTTGATCCTTACTACCTGAAGTGGAGGCCTCCGTGAAGCTCTTCTTAGCTTCCATGAATATCTCCTTTGCGCATTCTAAGTCAAACTCGGGTTCCTTTACAGGAGCCTTGTGAACCCACATACTTTCCTCTGGCTGCTTCCCCGTATCCTCTCCCGTGGCTGTACTGCTTCTGAGCATCATGTTTACATTTGGGTCCTCTTCGCGCTGCTCAGACCTCATAATTTGTATATTCTGAGTCGGGGAAGGCTGGAATACCCCTTTTTCATGCATCCTCATGATCAACGTAGGACAGTCTATTGTTTCATGATCAAACTGAGCACAATACGTATAGGATATCCTCGTCGGGTTGGTACAGTCGCGGGCATAGTGCCCTGGTCCTCTGCAATTGTAACAAATTAATTGTCTGTGGCCCCTTCCTGGTCCCATTCCACCTCGTCCTCGACCTCGCCCCTGAAATCCAGCGCACGCCATCCCTGCATCTAGGTTGAGGGCTCACGTTTCGGTCTGCATCCTATAGGCAGGGGTTTGATCCATCATTAGCTCGTAGCTACAAAAAGTATGCTCATCGTGGCCTACTGACCTGCAGAAATTACAAAACAATTGCTGGGGTGTCTATGTATACTTCTGCAACAAATGACAATTATTTGTCGTGTGTTTCCCTCCTATCTGACAGATCGCGCACCATAAAGCGGGTGTCGTGCTCAGCCTTGCCTGTGCCTCCGGTCTCAACGGAATTGGCCCTCCTCTTGCCAAGTAGTTCACGAAAACTAGACAGTGATCCTTGTCATGCCCCTGGCCTTTGCATTTTATGCACCATACTTCCTCGCGCACCTCTGGTTGTGGTACCCTATCCTGCTTCAAGATTTGCATTTCCAAACACAGATTCTGTAGTTGCGCATGAATTTGTTGAACTCCCAACCCAGGGTCCTGTATCGGGGTCTCATGTAATCTCATCGCCATTTCCAACGCTTCGGCCTAGGTGGAAAGTTTCTGTTGTGACAGCACCGTCCTCAAGTGCGGTGTTAGAGATGCTACAAACCATGCGCGATGTTGTCCATCTGTCAACATCATATTATCTTCGTGGATCTTACTTTTCAGCCGTTGATACAGATCCCAAGGAGTCTCACTCGGGAGCATCACGGTTTCTTTAAACTCAATGATTGATTGTGTTTCTGACTTTGGCCTACTAAATTCCCTGTTCAGCATGTTCTGGATCTCTGCTATCCCTACATTTGGGTGGTCGTTAGAGTGCTTGATATACCATGTTAATGCGCGATCCTGTAGCACGCTAAAAAATGTAGCCTTCTTAATATTTTTGTCTGTGACACCTTGTGCTTCCCATACTACTCTTACCACGAACCAGAATTGGTTTGGATCTTCACTCCCTACTCCTCTGAATATTGGTAGTTTGATCGCGCTTTCCATACCGAACCTTGGAGGTGGAGTGGGTGGAGATGGAGGTGAGGGAGGTGAAGCGAGTGGCGGTGTGGGTGGAGGTGGTAACTACGGAATGCGCTACCTTATCAAACTGACCGCGCTCCTTAGAGAGATCTTAGTGAACTCTTCCTCGCTCTCTCACGAGGGTGAAATTAAGGGACTTTTTTTTAATTCTTCACTATTTTTGTAGATCTTTCCACTCTGCGCAGTCCCAAACATTAATGTATTCACATGACCCTTTTTTCACACAATAGCATCTTAATCCTAGTATTCAAATATTTAATATACTTACCTCACGGTCCTTTGAGAAAGCGTCGTTCTGCCTCGACGTAGCTCACGGTCGTGTCTACCGCAAACTCAGTGATAAACCCCCCATTATCTGGTCGAGCCAATGGTCCACAGCTCACATGATCTTATCTTATGATGCCTCTAGTCTGCGCACTAATTCCGGAGTCCACACTATTAGTTGGTTGAGCCTACACCTTCCCTGGATTTTGGCTAACTTTGCGATCTACTCATACAGCTCGGAAGGAAAGGATGCAAAGAAAATATCGTGGATTTCTGTATACACATAGTGCTCCAACCACTTTTCCTTAGATACTTGCAGAGTTCTATTTTCCTATGTCGCAAACTAGTGAATCTTCCTGTCCAACCACTCTTCAATTTCCTTCTTTGTTGGGTTCTAGTGGCATGACATCAGACATCCCTTATGTAGATCCTAGTCCTGGCAACATAACCATTTGTGGGCTTAGTGGGGCCTGACCTAGGTTTGGAAGTGATTTAGCCATGCAAATCCCAGTACTACTGGCCCTTTCGGCAACAGTCCGCGGAGCGCAGACTGAGGTCTCACCCAAAGCAGTATGGGAGGGTGTTAGAACCAGGTTTCTGAACCCTGGGGATGTCTAATATGAGGTGATTGTTACGCGGTCCAACCTTCACACTTATTGTTCTACATGCACCTACAGGCCCCCTACGCCCCGCGATACTGTCTTCGCACAGTTCTAGCCGCAGTGCGACCCATGTTATCTACCCAAGTCTTCCTTAATAGGCTCTATTAGCTGATTACTTAGATTATTTTCATATATAAGAATTCATACAAGTATTTATCAATTGCGCACAGTAAATAAACAGAGTAAAAGTACTGCATAACATCAAAATACAGATTCAATAACAGGTGCACATAGTAAACTTCTCTTTATTAACTTTCAATCTCAATTACAGACCCGACTCCGCCTTGCGCACTCAGCTGCAGACTCTACTAGGCCTCTGCACACTCAGCTGCAAAGCCTCTTCCTACTACTATGACCCAGTACACTTCAGATTCCACTCTAACTTCGAACCATGCCTTCGCTATTCTATCTATACTTAGCTATCCTTACACTTAGAGCCTCACTCTATTTATACAATCCCATGGTCCGCAGACCATGGGTAGGCCGACACAACTTTACATTAAATTACAATATTTTAGGGCGAACAACCCTATGACTCATCTTAGACTTCACGCTTCGCGCCCGCAATTCGCAGAGTCTTACAATATACTTGACCAAAACTTGGGCTTTGAGCCCCAAAAACATGCTGCGGGGGATCCCATGCCCAAATGACCTCCCCTAGACAACCATCTATTGCACCAAGTGTTTATTTTCTTCTCCACTTTAGTCATCAACCATTTCCAATCACATTTTTATATTGATTTAAATTTAAAAAAAAAACCAATACTTCAAACCTATTCTAAATTAGTTATCTTATGAAGAAAAAGCTAAGTAATAGGTTTTTTTTTCCTAGTCAAATATCCCCACAAATAATCCATATTAATGACCACTTCAATTTCTTTACAAAATAAATCCATAATGTGTTGAAATTTTCAATAATCTTTTTGGTACCTTCACAAAAATTAAAATATTATTTACAAACCATAAATAGGTGATATTGCAAGATACTCTAATAAATATCCCTTTTATAATATAATTTCTTTCATTTTTTAAAATAGTTTACTTAAACTTTTAAGTATTAAAAAGATAGAAATAAAAGACATCATTAGTTGAGGCTCCTCTCCGATTTAAAGAATAAGGTTGTTGCTTCCTTTAATAATACAACAAAACAAATACCAGGGAAATATGGTCACTATCTTAGACAGCAAACTAATGACAAAAACCTCAATGAAATAAAATTAGTTTAATGTATAACCAGCTTACCCTATTATAAGCTTATCCTACCCAACCAACTTAAATAATTTAATTTCCATGGATAAAAGAAATCGAGAGAAACAAACTTGTGATATAACATGTTAAATACTTCAATTTATATTGTTTCTTTTTATTTCTTATAGTCTACTATTTGAAGAGGAGCCCTTGCATTCTATTAGTCTATAGATTAAACGTACTTAATCATTAAGTATGGCCATTAAAATAAAAACATTCACTGACACATTATATACGGCTATTAAAATAAAAACACTCAATTTGTGATTTAAGATAAAATTGTACTTCATCAAATCTTTTACAGTTATTAAGTTACTAATTTATATTATACATTTTTATAAATTTCCTATTAAAACAAAAATTATAATTGAAATAATAATTATATAACATAAAATTATTATGATTTAAATGAATTTTTAAAATTTTATATGTTTAAAATATTTGGGTGTCCAAGTTTTTAGTGGTAGAGTTTTTATGGGATTTCTTTTCTGGAGTCTTGTTCAAAGTTGGTGTGTTACTTATTTGTTTTTAGTGGACGTTTTTGGACATGACGAAGCCCTCAAAGAATTATTATGAATTTGGAAATGATGGTTTACTACTTGATAAAATTATGGATTCAGCTTAAGCTTTGCTGGATGTTAAGCAGAGGTAGGATGGCATGGCAGAAAGGAAACACCAATATTTCTAGCTTTTTATGGAAGCAAAGCTCCTACACCACCTCAATGACATGGGAAATTCTCTAAACAACTTACGGGAGGAGATATTTTATCTTAGGTTTTAACATTTGAAAATATTATCGTTGAAAGTATACAACTTGGTTCGAGTGGCATTGGCCCTACTGTAGCTTCTAAAAAGAAGAAACTTCGTCGTGCTCATGGAGATGATCTTTCTAGTAATAAACGTAGATGATGGATGTTCTCTTCACAAGTTTTTGTTGGTCACCTCAAATCTTAAAATAATTTTATATTTCTTTGTAAATATTATCTAATTCTCAATTTGTTTTTATCATATTTTCAGTTATAATATTTTTTTATACAAACAAAAATAAAAACACCATCACTAATTTTTTAAATATATTAACATTAAATATCTATATAACCAAACCTCAAAATACTATTATAAAAATTCTACCCATAATCCATTCTTTATTAATACAAAACCCTTACTCATAATAATAATAATAAGAAGTCAAATGCACTCACAAACTCATAAAATTTCTAATTCCTTTCAATTTACATGTCACGGATAAGGATTTGATTTATACTTATGCATTTGATGGTCATGTTTGTTTGATTTTAATAGTGTCTTTAATAAAGAGCATTTGCACAATGATATGTTAAACGTATAGGGATGTGTAATTTTCTAAAGTTTTACAAAAGTGCAGTGGTGTGTTCAATTTTATTAGGATGAATAATTTTCTAAAGTTTGACTAAAGTGTATGTTATCGGAGCCTGTGATTCAGTGTTGATTTTGATTGATTGTTCGTTTGTATATTGTATAGTAAACCACATATTTTCGACACTAATGGTTAATTGTATAGTTTAGATATGGTATGGTTTAAGTAATTTATTTATATTTATTTCAAAATAAATATTTAAAAAAATTAAATGTTAAAATATTAATAATTTTATTTAATATAATTGTAATTGTAATTATATAAATTAAATGATTCGTAAATATTTATAAGCATTAATTTATAATAGGTATTAAAATATTTATTTTATTATATATTTGATATTATCATTTTTTTAAGTTAGGCACATTGCATTGCGTCAAATAAAGATTACATAGATCAAATTTCTTTTGCTATTAGCCTTCCCGAAGGAAACCTAGACTAGTAACATAGGTTAAGAGTCTTGAGGTTGTTGAGACTTCATCTAAATATAGCATCTTGTAAATATAAACTTTTAAAAACAAGTTGGTTGTGTCAAACCTTTATATACATCTACATGAGAAGACAAAAAAGACTATTAGTGTTGCAAGCAAAAAACCAATGAGTCATAACAACTATTGGGCAAAATCTCTAAGCAAAGAAGATGTTGGCTAATCTCCCAGCGAGAATGGTTCACTTGCAGTCTATACTATTAATTTTGTCCTCCAGGTCTACCAATCTGATAGAATTCTCCTGCCTAGTCCTCTTGTACCTCCCTATGCCACCTGCAATATTCAAATGACATTTAAGTGTTGGCTTCATGCCATGATCAATGAAGTGACGGGAGCACATAAAATACACAAAGTATAGTGAGAACCATAACCCCCTTTCATGTAAAACAAAAAAAAAATTATAACTTTATTATTATAAGAAAAACAATTATTGATTAGCCGTATATATCTACATTAAAAAAAAAATGTAACACAAAAAATATAATAAAACTATACTAATCAATAAGAGTTCAATAACACTTGTGGAAGTTACTTGTATTTTAATTAAATTGTAAAGTAAAAAGGGCATACCTACCTTTTAGATAAATCTCCACTCTATCTCCTTGACATTACTAAAAATAGTTTGTGGAGGTTAAATCCCTACCATCCACCTAATAATTATTGCGTTGAGACGCGCTTTCCAGCCCAACATGGAAGAGATGTTGTCATTTCCTGTCATGTCCTATAAAAAAAACAATAAAAAAATAAAATTAACCATACATTAAAATAAAAATAGCATATTGACCCATGGTATTCATGTGGAATATGTCCTATTTAAAGGGGGAAATACTCTTTAAAGAGGGAAAGGCCAACCTAAATCCATCATATCTATGGATCTACCTAGCCTCGAGATGGATAAAATCTCTTTTCACTCTAAAAGATGTTTGCACCTCAAGAGATTTGATCTATCTTAGCACTTGGTAGATCTAGAGTTAAGGTGGATCTAGGTTGGTTGATAATTACATTAAAATTATAGAACCCTATTCCAAAATAGACAAGCATATGTGTATAAAAAATGACAATATGCAAAAGAAACTAAGAGAGATATGGATAAAATGGGTTTTAAATTCATTGTCTCTTATTGTATATTGGATATGATCCATCATAGTCATCTTTAGTGATTGGTAATAATACATTTGATATGTTTAATGTGGGTTGGTTGTATTGCGTCATCCCCTAGAGTAAGATCTAGTGTCTCTAAATATTGAGCAAATCTTGCAAAGTGACATCTAGAGTCTTTAAACATTTCAACCCTTACAACATCACAAGTTATTATTAATATTACTTTGCACATTGAGCAACTCTTGCAAAATCACACCTAAAGTCTTTAAACGTTCCAACCCTTACAACGTCACAAGTTATTATTAATATTGCTTTACACACTATATGTACTAGCTTCACTCATTTTTTATGATTAAAAAAATAATATGTATAATATTGTTTGTTAAAATAAGTATGATGAAGTATTTAATAATTTATTATAATAATCAAAACTTGTGAAATCAATATCAATAAATAAAATATATAAAAGAGGGGACTTGAAGTATTTGAATATGGAATAAATTAAAAACCGGGTAATTTTTTTTTCACAATTATATATTTTTTTAAGAAAATGTTTTTTTTCAATTTAATATTTTTTTAAATCAGTATAAAATTTATGATGGAAATTCTCATTCATCAATAAAATTATAATTATAGAAAAAAAATTATTATTTTTTAAGAAAAAATTATTAAAAAATTAAATTTGTTATTTTTACTTATTTTTAAAATAAATAAATAAATCCATATTATTTAATAATAACAAAGTTTTTCAGTAAAAATTACATGAGAAAATTTTTTGACCAATGCATTTCGAACCAAACATATCTCATAAATTGAAGAGTCTTCTCATATACTTATTCACCTTAAATCTCACTACCTTTGACTACATGTCATTAGAAATGAAAAGTTGTTGAAAAGATTCTCTTACTATGTGTTCACTAGTTGTAAATCTCATCATCACCTTTGACCACATGTCATTAAAAATGAAAGCCTAACCACCATTTTGATAGGCATGTCCATCTAAAATTTGACTTCTTGCTTTAAGAACAAGAATTTTGATAACCCACCCAATATAAAATTTATTTTTTAAAATTATAAAATTTTGACCTACTTGTTATTTCTTTCTACAAAAACTAAATTACTATATAAGTTATTAAAGCGCTTAAATCCGTACGACCTTTACCAACCCATTTGATTTCATTATCATACATGGCGTGACTTCATTTATATTTTTATGTATTGATTTACGTGAACTAATAGTAAATTAATTGTTATATTGTAGTTTAAAAAATTAACTTAATCGATTATTATTAATATAAATAAACATTTAATTATTTTTTCATTAAAGCTTAATTTTTTTTATAAATTTAAAAAATAAACATTAATTTATTAAATAGGTCATATATAAAATATATTATAAACTTACTCATCAATTTATAATAATTTAACTCGATAAAAATAAACTTGTAATGTAATATATTTAAATGCATCATTCTGTTACGTTTTGTTTTATTTTTGGTATGGGAAAAGATGTTATTATATTCGTTTATATGGTGTATATTTTTTTTTAAGAAAAATGACATAAACAATGCACCAACTAGTGGCACTCTTTATTATATAAATAATAAATAATTAGTTAAAGGTGAAATTGTCACAAATTAAAGTTAATAATTTATATTTTACATTTTTAATAACTTTTTACATTAACCATATAAATTATATTATTAATTATGAGATAATATTTAATAATATTCATCCTAAAATTATAATTTAGATTAATATTTAAAATTTTGTTTTTTTATTTTTTTATTTTTTTCCAAAAGCAAAAGAAATGAAAATAATTAAAAATAAAAATCATCCATTCATTTATTTATTGTTAATTAATTTATAAAATTACATTTATATCTACTATATTAAAAATTAATATACATTTTTATATTTTATTATTATTATTAACAAATTTCATTTATACCAAGGTAATTTTGCCAAAATAATTAATTTATAAATAAATAATATATCTATTTAATATTATTTGACTTAAATAATTCAATATTATTCATTTTAACTTAATTATTGTTTCATTTGAATAATAATTTTTTGACTTATAAGGGTCATATAGGCTATTTTTATAATTATAAACATATAATTATAAATAAGCTTAGGACATAAACATATTTCATTTATACCAAGATAATTCATTTGTAACTGAATAATATATCTATTATTGTCTTAACATTATTTCTTTTACATTTAATTCATTTGACTTAATTATTATTTTATTTGAAAAAAAAATGACTTATAAGGGTCATGTTGGTTGTTTATAATTATATACTATATTTGATTTATTATTTTATTATTAATTATTAACAAATAATAATAATTTGTCCCATTTTCCTATCCAGTCAAAAATAGCCTTTTTTAGTTGTTTCCCTTATAGCTGTTAAAAAATAGCCATTTTTTAGTTGTTTCCCCTATAGCTGTTACATGGTCCTGACTCCCTATTTAACTTGGAGCTATGATCTGATTGTTCATCTTGTCCTGATGATGAACCACACTGGTTGGTTCGAAACGCGTCGGCCTAATTCTACCAATGTGATTTCTTCTGAAAATGTCTTCAGATAGCACAGTCACGTCAAGTCCCACTAGCACAACCAGTTGAGGATGGGGGCCCTCGTTAGCAAGGCAATATAGGATCAAACCTCATGGGGGGTAGTTCTACCCCGTGCTAGAGGGATGAGACATTCTAAAAAATCCAGTCAACTTAGGGTTGGTGTGGCCCAGGCCGGGTGCGGTCCCTAGGTGACTTTGACAGCTTAGATGCCCCTGGGTCATGACTCCTCAAGCCTTAGGTTAAGCTTGGAGGATCACAAACAACTTGACAAATACAAAATCCAACACAACCACATTAATAAATGGAGTTGATATGCATTGATAGACGTATATCAATCAAATGCACAACCACATTAGTAAATGTGGTTGAAAAACACCAATAGACATTAATGGTATAGATCTAATATTAATCATTATATTGGTATTCATATTGATAAACATATAATAATAGAAATAACAAAAATATTACAAAAATTGTTGGAAATACTGGGGGGGGGGGGGGGGGTGAATCAGTATTTCTTTTTCGGACTATTGTTTTACCAGTTAAACATATATGTTCAGAACACAAGATGAACAACAAGAATAAATTCTTTTATTAATATAATTTTTGCACTAAAATAGATACAATATATAGATGGTTGCAATCAGTTGCCAAGCACCAACTTGGACTTTTGTGAGGCTCCAACCTCCAGAGCTCCAACTCTATTTCGATAAGCACCAACTTGGACTTAGGAGCACCAACTCCCAAGGACTTCAATCCTTCCTGTTCCTAACACCAGTCCACAAGACTCCTATCCTTCCTATCTCTAAGGCACCAAATCCCAAAGACTCCAATCCCTCTTACTTCTGAGGCATCAACCCCAAGGACTCCTATCCCTCTTACTTCTGAGGAATCAACCCCAAGGACTCCTATCCCTCTTACTTCTGAGGAATCAACCCCAAGGACTCCTATCCTTCTTACTTCTGAGGCACCAGCCCTAAGGACTCTAATCCTACTTCTGAGGCACCAGCCCCAAGGGTTCCGACCCAATCTTGTTAAGGCACATTTGATAGTAATGTTCTGCTCTCAGAACTCCTATATTGAGTTCTTTCTATTTATAGCTTCACTGTAGTCTGCATGCTACAACATCAATGACAACCAATCTTCTTATGAAGAAGTCTTTACAAATCTCCA
The DNA here is from genome assembly GCA_031772625.1 of Pinus tabuliformis. Lineage (NCBI taxonomy): Eukaryota > Viridiplantae > Streptophyta > Pinopsida > Pinales > Pinaceae > Pinus > Pinus tabuliformis. The sequence goes on from CM062811.1 coordinate 1,161,693,770, forward strand.
TACTATCCACCCAGAGTCTCCAATAGCCTTTGTGCTCTCTGATAATGTCTTCACAAAGCTTTAGTTAGTCTACTGTTAGCTGCACTAAGCTCTGCATGACTGTTTCTCAGCTGGCTTCTTCTCTCCTTCAACTGCTTACTGTCCTGTTGGTCCTCCGTCCCTCTTTCTGTTCTGTTGCACCCTCTTTTTGTTCTGTTGGACCCTCACATAGCCTCTGTTTCCTCCAGCTTATTTCAACAACGTTCAACAACATTCAATTAACTTCAACTCTCTATTTTTCCTGGTTTTATTCGTTCCTCATGCATTTTTCTATCGGTTTCCCCTCTTTGCTGACCCTTTGGCTTCCTCTTTGGTCTCTGTGGCTTCCTCTGTCTATTCTGTTGGGTTGTGTTATATTCTTTCCACGACTAGCCCATGTAGTTAACAAGGGGGTTAGAGGGGGGCGGAGCCCCCCTTCGTTGCGATGATTGTGTAGCGGGGTGGGGTCATAAGGGGTTTGAGGTGTACCTATAACCACACTTTATGGGGTTTGGGGCAGTGCCCCAGAAAATTTTGGTTTTGGACCCTATGTTAGGTTGGGCAGACCCACCTATGGTTTTGTGCATGCTTTTCGCACATGTTTTTTGGACACGATGGTTTCCGGTCTTTGCGAACTATGTGGCAACTGGGGGACCAACACCATTGCGACCAGAGGCATAAGCAGGGCCAAGTGCAGAGCCCTCGCTCTGGTGCACAATCTTTCAAGTGGGAGGAAAGCACAACACGGAAAACTGTCATCTACTGCCAAAATTTAACCGACCCCCTAGCAGTTGTTTTGCAACCTTTGCAGATTGGTGGGCCACGAGGAGTGAGACTGTTGTAGTTATCAATTATTGATGAACCAGCCACCTACCTACAGAATGTAGACTGAAGCGCGAGGTCAAGATACAGCCACGGTGATAGCCCGTGGTGCATTACCGGGATGTGGACGAGGATAAGGAGGAATGGGGCTAGGAAGGGGTTACAGGTAGCTAATCTGTTACAACTGCGGAGGACCAGGACACTATGCGTGGGACTGTACCAACCCAACCAGAATATCGTGCCCTTACTGCGAGCAATTCAATCATGAAATGAGAGATTGCCCCACATTGATAGCACAGATACGTGAGAAGAGGGCGGTACAACCTACAACAACGCAAAACGTCCAAATGATGAGAGTTGAACCACACGAGGAAGACCCCAACATAAACATGGTACTCAAAAGTGGCATAGCTACAGGGGAGGATAAGAGGAAAATAACCAAGGACGATCTTGGGGTTTGCAAGGAGACAGATCTGGAAGCTAGGAAGAGCTTCACAGAGGTCTCTACCCCAGATAGTAAGGATCAACCCGAACTGGAGAGGGTTCCCTCAATGCTAACTACCTTTTTAGGGACATGCATGAAATTACTTCACGACAATAGGGCGGTCAAAGGATTGCAAGGATTGATAACTAGGTGCGCAAGGTCAGGTGAACCTCGCATAGTCTGAAAATTGGGAAAACAGGTGTTGCAGACTGGGCGGGAAATGCAATTAATGACACAGATTGGCGACTATGAGATGGATCAAGTCATTCTGGATTTTGGCTCACATGCAAATGTACTACCTAAATAGACTTGGGAGCACATGGGCAAGCCCACATTACAATGGTCTCCTATTCAATTGTGAATGGCAAATCAACAGAAGATCCTGCCCATGGGAAGAATGCAAGGAATTATAGTAGATATAAAGGGTGCGAGCACCCAAACGGACTTTGAGATAATAGAAATCGTGGATGAAAGTAGCCCTTACCTTGCGTTGTTAGGTATAGACTGGGCCACTGATATGAATGGGGTTATTAATTTAAAGAAGAAAAAAATGATATTTGAGAAGAAATCACTCTGTGTAGTCATTCCACTAGACTCGGTTGAAGGACCGCGTTACACTGAACCTATGCGTGACGAAGGAAGTGATGATGAATTAGATTGTATCTACAAAATTACTACATGAAATCAAGATTGGGTCAATCCGACTACGGAAGGAAGAATATCATGGGGACATGCAGAATCATGCGCCAAAGATTCAGATGAGGAGGACAAGCGGTGGCATAATCGGTTGAACGGAGTAACCACGTTAAACTGCAATATGATGACTAAGTCATTGTATTGTGTCAAAGCTCAGGACCACAAACTGTCGATATATGATGGGCTAACAACAGTAGATGAATTCTTGACTAGATTTGAAAGCACGGTTCCAGAGCACCAACGGTTTGATGCGTTGAGATGGGAATTGTGCGCAACGCCTGTGCGTTGGTGGGGCACACATGAAGGAACCTTCGACGATTGGCGCGAATGCAAGTGCATGATGCAGATAAGATTCAGGAAATTGGAACTATGAATAACTAAGAAATACTATGGATGTGATGACCCGCACAGGCACCTTACCAGATGGGCCCAAGCCTATGGAGAAGAGCCTCAACCAGAGTGGGTACACTTATTTTATCATACCCTGGATGTCATTCCAAGGAACTGGTATACTAAAACCGAGCTCCGACATGGTGCAGGCGAGTGCGATATCTTGTGTGGAGACTTTTTGTTAACATTCGTCTTTGAAGATCAATGGATGGATACGATGGACGACACGTTGCAGGTGGCTAAGGCCTCTATTTTCAAAATACCACTGGAACCAGAAGAAATCATGCAGCCAGATTGGTCGTGACAGTTGAGCCAGGCCCTGGAATGTTACAATGTGTAGGTACAAGATGATGAGGATGACCCTAGAAACATCAATATTCCGGAAACATAGGGGAGTTGCGAGGTTTGTGGATAAGTAATTAAGGATCCAGACATCACCACGCCGTTGAAAACGAAACAGGTAAACATTAGAATGAAGGAAGAGCCGAAGTATGCAATGCTTGGGGACTATTGGGATGATGCCACGGTGGGAAAGGTTGTCGAACTACTTCAAGAGTATCAAGATTTATTCCCGACTAAAATCACGGAGTTAAAAGGGATTCTCAGTGACCTAGGAATGATGAAGATAACCCTGAAGCTGGATGCGAAGCGAGTTAAGTAGCAACCTTACTGGTTGAATCCAAAATACAAAGCGAAGGTCTGTGAAGAGATGGACAACATGGTTGTAGTAGGAATAATTGAACTAGTGGAGGAGTCCGATTGGGTAAGTCCTATGGTTGTGCAGGAGAAAAACAGAAAGGTGAAATTCGCATCTGCGTGGATCTTCGAAAGCTCAATGATGCATGTGTTAATGATCCATTTTCGACGCCATTTACAGATGAGGTATTGGAAAATGTGGGAGGACAGGAAGCCTACTCCTTTATGGATAGCTTCTCGGGGTACCACCAGATCAAGATTGCACCGAAGGATAGGAGTAAAACAACGTTCGCTACCGAATGGGGCTACTTTTAGTATAAGGTGATTCCCTTTGGACTAAAAAACACGCCGACGATATTCTCACACGTCATGGTAGCTGCCTTCAAGGAATTTATACATAAGTTCTTAGAGGTATATCTTGATGATTGGACTGTATTTGGGCTAGTTAAGAAACATACCGCGAGTTTACGGTTAATGCTAGATACATGCCGATGACATCAGATTGCGTTAAACCTAAAGAAGTGTAATTTCCTCGTCCCCTTTGGGAACTTGCTCGGCCATGTGGTCTGTAGGCAAGGCCTCATGGTGTATCCAGCAAAGATTATTGTTATACTCAATCTACAAGTGTCGTGAAGTGTCAAGCAGCTGCGCACCACACTAGGACACACTGGTTACTATTGGAATTTCATCAAGAGCTATGCGCAGATCACGGCACCAATGGAAAAATTGTTGAAAAAAGACGCTACTTACTGATGGAATGAGGAATGTAAAAAAAGTTCGGAAACGCTCAAGGAAAAGATGGCATCAACTCCTATCTTGGTCTTTCCCAAATGGGACATCAAATTTCACGTACATGTTGACGTGTTGCGTATCGCATTGGGTGCAGTACTCACACAGGAAGGAGCGGAAGGAATTGATCACCCAATCGCATTCGCAAGTTGACGATTATCTAAAGCTGAGAAGAACTACTCCACTACAGAGCGAGAGGGACTGGCGATGGTGTATGCGCTCCAGAAATACCACCACTACCTACTTGGAGGACACTTTAAGATGTATACTGATCACTCTGTGCTCAAATACCTAGTGAATAAGCCTATGTTGGGGGGGCGCATTTGTAGATGGTTGTTATTATTTCAAGAATATGATTTTGAAGTCATTGTAAAGCCGGGACATCTAAACGCAGGCCCAGATCACCTGTCCCAAATTGAGAACAGCGAAGAGCCCACAAACATAGAGGAAGGACTACCAGATGCACAACTGTATGCAGTACGTGTCGCGGATGGCCATTTTGAGGATATAATCCACTTCTTAACCACAAGAACCGCACCGCAGGGATATTCCATCCAGCAAAAGAAAGAATTGGTGATACGCATAGCATATTTTACTGTTATCGCAAGGCACCTCTACAAAATGGGAAATGACGAAATATTACATAGATATGTACCTGAATTCGAGCGAGGACGGATCTTGGCCGAAGCACATGGGGGGTTTTCCAGAGGACATTATGCAGGTCGTGCCACAAAACAGAAGATTCTTCGCGTTGGACTATGGTCGCCAACTCTACATCAAGACTCAAAAGCGTACTGTCGGGCTTGCGACGTATGTCAACGGACTGGGAAACCATCACAAAGGGATGAAATGCAGCTCAAACCACAAATGGCGCTGCAACCATTTTAAAAATGGGTGATCGATTTTGTGGGGCCTATCACACCTCCAGCAAAGATGGGGGCGTGCTATATCATCATGGCGACAAAATACTTGACCCGACGAGTGAAAGCACAACCGGTTAAAGAATGTACAGCCATTACAACTGCGAAATTCTTGTTCGAGAATGTGTTAACGCGATTTGGATGTCCAAAAATTCTAATGAGCAACCGTAGAACACATTTTCTAAATCAGACTATTAGCGTGCTCACTGAGGAATTTCATATATATCATAAACAAAGTACACCGTATCATCCGCAAGCAAATGGAACCGTTGAAGCATTTAACAAAATTTTGGAGACAACGTTGACCAAGGTATGTAATGCGTAGTGAAACGATTGGGATTTGCGCATATCTGTTGTGCTATGGGCATACCGAACAACGTGCAAGAAGCTGATGGGCCAGACCCCTTTCCGGTTCGTCTATGCAAGGAAGCTGTCATGCCATTGGAGCACATTATTCCTAGTTTACGAATAGCAATAGCAACAGGTATGGAAGACTGCAAAGCTTTGGAAGAAAGGATCGCGCAATTGGAGGAACTTGAAGAGGAGCGATTTCTGGTAGGATTTCATCAGCAAGTACAGAAGTAGTGAGAAAAAGCTTGGCATGATCGCCATATCAAAATGCGCACATTCAAAGCAAATGATCTAGTATTACTATATGATAGCAAGTTTGAGAAATTCCCTACAAACTTCGCATGCACTGGTTATGACCCTATGTAGTCAAAGAAGTTATAGATGGAGGCGCGGTCCAGCTTGCTAAGCTCAATGGAGACCCCTTCCTGGGAAGAGTAAATGGCAGTCGCCTGATGCTCTACACAGGTGGGTTGACTGCTTGACTAGCCACCCGAAGGATAGTCTCACCGCTCCAGCCAGTTGAAAGAGAGCGGGGGACAATAAAGCAACCTAGGGGGAAGCTGCACGACAACCGGGGTGCACGTATATTTGGTCTGTCATAAGGGTTGCAGTTGCGCGGAAAAGGCTATGCTGCTACATTGACAAGTAGAGAGGTGACTGTTGGTGTCACTATTCATGACAAGATGTCTGAGTTATGGGAAAAGGGAGCGGGTGGTGGGCAATTAAGAGATGGGTTACGAACTAGATCTGGAACGATCTACCACAGGCTTAACATGAGGGCACCAGAAAAGGCGGGAGCCAACAAATTTGAATTTCGAAACACTTATAAATCACAGGGGGGCATCCACCGAACGATCTGTGCTTTTGAGAACAATAAGCTATTGTGCCTTCCCACCACTATGGAACTATTCATTACCTATGCTTAAGGGGTATGCCTGAGGGTTGTGATATGGCCAATGAAGATGTAGGGCTTTCTGAAGATTACGGTGTTGATAGCTGCGGGCAACGCACAGAGTTCAGCATCAACGGTAGTGGATGTGCCGGAAATTTATAAACATGAAGCAGAACTGGTCCGGATGCCACTAACTCACCCATGGGCTAATCGGTGCACCATAAAAGATAAGGGAACAATTGTAAACACGGAGACAAATGGTGGAATTGTAGTTAACATGTCATCTATGATGCAACTTGAAGACTGGGATCTCGCAGAAAGTAGCAATGCTCTTGAAAAATGGCAACACAAGCTACAGCAGACAGTGCGCATAGACGATACAAAATTGGAAAATGGATGCATTGGTACGAAGAGTTCCCATATGCTGCACGCCAGATAGAGCTAAAATCCTATGAGGGTGTGTTCTGTGTTAACCAAGCATAGCAGAATGATCATTATCAGTTGCATGAGGTGGTAGTGACAATGAAGCAGGAGCTGGAAGAAGCGTTGCAGGAGACAAACAGGGAGCTGCAGAATGAAGTGCATCACTCACAGGAAGGTGAACCATGGAGCCTAGGTAGCACATATCGCCCAACCGATTAGTGACTTGGGACGAGTCATGATGATTGTGTTGGGGGCCTGTTAGGTAGCGGAGGTCTCGCGTAACAGTTTTGCGGTGTAAAGCCTACAAGTTAGGATAAAAATATTGTAAATCTCTTAAATATGCGGAGCGCGAGATGTAATAGCTCGAGTCAAAGGGTTGTCCACCCAAGAAATAATATAGAATAATAGGAAGTAAGTTGGCCTGCCCATGGTTCGCGAACCATGGGAATGTATAAATAGAGCAAGGCTCTAAGGGTAGAAAGTAGTTCGTGTTTTGGATGAATCTTGGTGTTATGGTTGGGTAAAGACAATATTTTCTATGTCTGTAAGTCCGAGTCAAGGGTGTTGGTAGATAGATAGGGGCTCTGCAGCTGTGTGCACAGAGGCCTGGTAGAGTCTGCAGCTATGTGCACGGACCCTTGCAGCTGAGTGTGCAAGGTAGATCTGGTTGTATTGGCAAAGAGTTGAATAAAGATAAGTTGATTCTGAAATACTATGTTGCTTCTGAAATATTGTGGATCTAGTTAATTTCTGGTTTAAATATATGTTTGATCTGTGCGCTTATGCTTATGTTCTGAGTTTATGAAAATATATAACGTTTCTAGGTGTGCACATTGGTTATCTCTATTAAATGTTTTCTTAAAATACTGTAAGAAGTAGGTCCAATCTGTAACAAACTCAGTACTAATATGTAGTAAGGATTTTCCTTGTTCTGGATCTACGCGAAAGTAGAGTGGCGCGAGGCCATAGAATGGTGCGTGAATCCTCCAGATCACATCAAGACATCCCAAGGGTGTAGAAACCTAGTTCTAGCACCCTCACCTACTACCTCGGGTGAGACCTCAGTCCGCGCTCTGCGGACTGTTGCCAAAAGGGCTGGTAGCTGCAAGATTTGTTTGGCTAATAACTCTTCCGAACATGGGTCAAGCCCCAATAAGCCAACACTCCGATAACTCCCAATAGTGTAAATGCATGCATATACTATATACAGCTCCCGATAGCTCTGTCGCCTTCCTCCGATGGCTTCGATAGCTCTAATTGCTTCCTCCAATGGCTCTGTCTGCTCCTGTTGTATATATGGAACCTATATTCTTCTTTGGCATATATATGTGGCACCTCCTGTAGCTTTGTTTTGGCATATATATATGAATTATATATCTATATATATATATATAGATGGATCCTCTTGGTTCTTCTTGGACATGTATTACATGCAATGCTCTTCCGATATGGCTCCTATGGCTTGGCAATGTCTTTCAAAGAGACCTCCTCTGTTTGCTCTGATATTCTTCAATATGCCTCTTTTGCTCTGATATGCCTCCTTTGTTAACTCCTCTATCTTAGGGCTTAGCTACCCTAATGGCCTTGCTCCTGTCTCTTCATGGATCTATTCTGCTTCCCCTTGGCTCCATATCATCATCTCGTATCTAGAATATTTCCATATTGACATCAATGAAAACCTAGGTCAACAATCTTCCCCTTTGTTATTGATGGCAATATTCTTCTTCTCTCCCCCTTTAACATCAATGGCAAAGGAGTGCTCTGGGACTCCCCCTATCAACCTACTTCAGTTCTTCATGAATGGTAGATCTTCATGGGTCTGTGACTCCCCCTGTCATAGTGCTCTTCTTTTTTTTACTCAAGATAGAAGGATTGATGCTTTATCATCAATTAGCACATTATTCCCTCTTCATGTCTCAGAACTACTTTATCATGGCTTCAACAATGCTTAAAGATGTTGTACTTCAATTCTTTCTATCAGATTGCAAATATCCATACACCAAGTGTCCAAGTCCAGGGTTTTATGCCTCAATCCATATTGTTGTCTTCATAGGTAGAATTGAGAGGCCTTCATAGTCTGAATCAAGAGAAATTTCCATTGAGATTGTCTTTCTTGTTGTCTTTCTTCAGATCTGAGTTCATTTGTGTCTCTGTGCTTCTTCTTAACTCACTGCCATCCTTTCCTTGTGGTCTTGTACATATCTCAGCTAGTTATTTCCTCCTAGCAGATTTAGATATCCAATCTGTGACTGTCTTTTAAATACAATTGTTGATCTGCATCTTCATGCAGTGCTTCAGTTTTGATATAGGCTGCCAGCTGCTCTTACTTCAAACTCTATTCCAGATGTATCTGTTTGTTTGAAGATTGCCTCTATTAGTGTCCAAAATTTATTTGTTCTCACATTAAATCCCTTAGTTAAGACATAAACTTCTGTGATAATAGCACCATGGTTGTTTTCCCTATTTTCTCTAGCATTATATGACTTTCTCTGTTGCTTCAATTACTACTTAGTGATTAAGTGGAAAGCATCTTTAACAATAGTCCAGAGAATGGTTACAGGATCATATTCTTCAATGGAGTACTCCTGAGAAATGATCTTCATCAAAGAATGATTGTTAATATATCTCAACAAGGATTTCATAAGGACCCTTTTCACTAATAGCTTCTGCAATAGTGATCAAGAATTACAGGCTCCCCCTAACTATATACATAATCTCCTTTTGGCAAAGTCTTGTCATCAAATGCTTAGATTGTCAAAATTCAGGCCAATGGCATATGTTGTTGGCTAGAGAGCTCAAGGGACTTTCGGATTGTATTTGCTTTCTTCTCCATACTTGTGTAACTTTCTTCTTTTGCATGGTTCTAGCTTGTGTAAGAGCCCATGTTAAGATACAATCATGTTCCATATGACCAATATTATGACACTTGAAGCATTCTACATTGTTCTTGAATAAGAATTCATGATTTCTTCCTGCAAAATTGTTTCTTGGAGATTGTTGGGGACTATAATATCTATCTTTATGATATGCTTTACAGTATTTTTCCATGTGACCAAAGTTTGTACAAGAATAACAATAACCAAAAAATGAACTTTGGTACTTGGGAGATGGAGATTTCCTTGTTGTACTTTTGAAGCCTTTCTGCCTTGACATCCTTTGATGATAACCATTGCCTCTAGCATATTTGACATCATCTACATTTCTTCTTGGAGCTAGATTTCTTCTTGGAGCAAGATTTCTTCTAATGTAGCCTTGATTTTTCTCCTTGCCTTTGCTGGAACCGGGAGCATCACAATTTCTTTCTAGCTTCTTCACATCTCTTTTTTTTAAAGAATTTTCATTCTTGTTTGAGGGTTCACCTGCATACCTGAGACCTGACTTATCAGATGGACATCTGTGATAGCTGAGCATGTCATCCAAGGCTTGAGAGCTCTTCAAGATTTTGTTCATCCCTTCAACCTTTGTCCTAAGGAAGACAATCTCTTCTTCTAATAATTCACACTCACTATTCTTCTTAGCAAGTGGTTCCTCAGTTTCTTCCTTGATACGAATAGCTTCATCTACTTCTATTTTAAGGAAGATGATATCTAACTTCATTTTGAAGATTTCTTCATCCTTTGCTTTCAATTGATAGATCATGGTGTTTCTTTCCTTTCCCACTTCATCAACCTGTCCTTCTATGACTTCCAATGATTCCATGGTCTTTTCAGCTCCTTGTGCTTGTTTCCTTACTTCTTGTAGTTGAGACTTGAGAGAGGAGACCTCTACCTTGTACTGACCAATCTCTTCTTCAAGTTTTTTCAAGATCTTGTGCCTTTGTTCAAGTTGGCTTGACAAGGTATCTTCCTGCTTCTTTGCTTTATCCAATTTATTTGTCATGGATATGACTTCTTCATGATGCTTTCTTTTGCTTTGATGGCATTCCTTCTTAAGCTTGGCAAGCTCTTCATCCCTTTCTTGATCTTGGTCACCAGCTAGTGCTATCTTCTTAAGTTTCTTATTATCCTTTTTCAGATTGTTAATCTCTTCCATGGCAGCCATAAGTTGGGCAAGGAGATCTTCCACAAAGTCTTTTTCATTCTCTTCATCTTCTAGGTCTGTTTTAGCCTTGATGGCATCATTCTCATTTTTAGCTTCTATGATGGGTTCTAGATTTCCTTCTTGATTTCCATCATCTTCTTGACTGATGGTCATGGTCAATGCTCCTTTTGAGTGAAGATCGTGAAGTTTGTCCCATATGCCCTTTGTTGATGAATATTTTCCTAGATTGTTCTTTACAGAATTAAGTAGCCCATTCAAGATTCCCTTTACTGATTTTCCATTGTACTCCTTGGATTCTCTTTCCATCATGTTATGATTAATCACTGATTTCCATATTTCAATGCCTTGAGTCTGTAAGAAATTCCTCATTCTTGCTTCCCATATATTAATGTTCCCATTGAGCCTTGGAGCCTCCTCTTGATTGTCTTCTATTTTAGTAGTAGAGGGAGACACATCCTTAGGAGTATTGGAGACTTTCTTTCTTGAATTCGAAATTTGTTTTCTAAAGATCAACCTTCAAGCTATTAGGCTCTGAAAGAAGGTATTGGCTCTGATACCAATTGTTGGAAATATTGAGAGGGGGGGGTGAATCAGTATTTCTTTTTCCGACTATTGTTTTACCTGTTAAACATATATGTTTAGAACACAAGATGAACAACAAGAATAAATGATTTTATTAATATAATTTTTGTCGTAAAATAGATACAATATATAGATGGTTTCAATCGGTTTCCAAGCACCAACTTGGACTTTTTTTAAGCTCCAACTGTCGGCCGGATAAATCGTTCTTGCGGACAAGACCGATCTCCCTAGTATCAACAGATATCTAGCAACAAACAAGACAAGCAAATCTACCTTTCTCTAAATATATTGTGATTTATTAATAAAAAACTAAGAGGTGTTTTAGACCCTACCTTAAGTCCAACGCTAGTTTGTGGCAGCCACACTTCGACTGTCCGAATGAGTTTCCTTTTGAGAACCTGCAATCACAAACAAGCACACATCAAATAACACCTGCATAGCTAATATAATAAATCATACTCATCATGGTGATCAAGGAATCCATGAAATAAACCATAAAACACAGCTTATTGAGAAAAATAAACTTGATTGTATTAACTTTGAAAATAGAAGAACTTTACAACCTTTGGTGCCTTGATGTTGTACAAGCTCCTCCCAGGGTCCAAACAAGAATCTCCTCTACTTTGACAAGCCTCACACTCTTCCCAATGAGATCAAAAAATGTATGTAATCTCTCCTCTCAAGCTCAATTAGGAAGACTAAATTCCAACAACATTTCACCTCAAAAATATTCAGCTTTCAACCTCCTCAGTAACCAGCCCAATGCTTCATTTTATAGTGCAAAGGAAGGAGGTTACAGGTCCACCTATTGTTATAGACATTTTTTGGCACTGCAACCCCAATCATAAATGTCCATAAACTAAGGGCTCCTAAGTCCCTAAAGGTGTTGTTCCAACCCCTAAAAGAACAAGGTCAACTGATTACAGCATCTCCCAGAAGTTCTCCATGAAAAACTACTAAGAACTGGTCAAAACTGGACCATTTCACCTGCTCCATAGTCAAACTGCGTTGCATCCCACTTGAATACACACAGTAGGTGCGATGCATGTTGAAAAACCCTTCTATGGGGTGCGATGGGTGAGAAGGGACAAATGGCAGGGTTAATCCGCAAGGTGGAGGAGCATGGAATCTTTCAGAAACTTCTCTTGTGACACTTGCCTCTCTGCATTCAACCAGGGATGAGTAAGAGATCATCAATCTCCAAGTGGAATCAAGAACTATAAGAGAGAAGACACTAATCAAATCTTAAAAGCTGACTCACCTCCCTTGCAGACATCTATATATGGATCCCTCATCCCAGAGATCCAGGAGGCTGGAATTTTGTATCTTATAAGGAAGTGTTGTTGGTTTCTTGGTGCAATATCATAGTGTTGGGTGATCTAAGCTTTTCATGAGGTGAAGAAGGGCTTTCTTGCTGAGAGGATGATGCTGGGTCAGAACAATTGGTTGTAATCCTCTTTGCTCTTTCTTGATTATCAATAAAGCTATTCAAGCTTTCCTCCACATTCTTGTATGATTGATGATTTATGCATTTGTGTGGTCAATGTACATCTGGTCCTATATTGTTTATGATAATAGATCTATGTTCTTGGATAGTGTTATGATGCTTTGATTCTATAGGTACTCTTTGAAGCTGGGTGGACAAGGAAGCGAGTGGCAAAGACCTATCAGAAGAGAGAGGAAACGAGCAAGGAACCAAGCGCAAGACAGAGGTTGGTCTCCTTATTCTTCTCTCATCTATTTCTCATAAAGGAAAACGAAAGTAGTTTTTAGTGTGTTTGTTTCTAAGGTAGCTACCAGCCTTAGTGGGACTAGCAGCTCTATATAGACACTACTTTTCCCGATAACAAAATGGCGACTCCGCTGGGGAGCGAATAGATTGTTTGTTCATCTACATTTGTTTACTTTATAAACTTACAGACGGAGCCTGAAGTCAAGCTAGCTAGCCTTCGAATTGCATTTGCTATGCAAGTGCAAAGTAGATAAACGCTGCTTCAGTCTATCTTCGGGTTTTGTTTATGAATTAAAAGATTGATTTACAAGCTCTCTAATTGCCCTCATGGTGGCTCTAGTAACCTCCTTAGATCTACCCCTGTGATTGATTTACTAATTACCACTTGCTCGGCCTAAATCCCTGAACTGAACTGCAAACTGTGACCCGGAATCCAATCAAAGTTTCATCCCTGGTCCAGCGCACTGTCTGTTCTGTGAACTTCAAATGCATCGCACTTCCCGAGTGTAGTAGGTGCATTGCATTTTAGTTTCACTATGTTACAGGTGCACTGATCAGACAAGGCCTTGTTCCTAAATTTTATCCTTTATCCTTAGGAAGTCGTGTCTGCCACCCTATCGATCACAATGCACTGAACACAACATTCGGGAAGATTGACTACCGTACGTAAAGTCCTCGATAATTTCTCTATAATTTACCACCGAGGTGTATATTTCAATTTTGCGATTGGTTTGGTAATCCCTCTGTCTAGATTTCCAGAGTAGTCACTTTCGTTCCTTTTCAGACTCCTTAAAAGAAAAGTTCCATCTAAGCACTTGTCACTTCAGGATCATTAAAAATCGAAGGCGGCTAGAGTCATCTTTAGCTTTTCCTTGACTCTTAAAAATTGAAAAAGCAAGTTGTGTCAAAGCGTCATAAAATTTATTTTATTCAGAATATCATCATAGTTCCCTTGTTGGTCTTAGGTTGAGAAAATGGAGTCCACCAATCAAGGCTTTCCCCTTGGGGGGAATCCTAGTCCTTTCTCCTCTTGGGGAGATATTGGTGCTCCACACATGGCTACATTTTCCCTTCCAGGACTCACAATTGGCCTGCCAGTATGGCTATTCTCGACCTCTGTCATTCAAAACACTGTAATTCCTCAGCAATCAAATCAGCAACCAGATGATACTGAAGTTGCTCCCCCACCTTCCACTTCATTTGTTTCTCCCTCTCCTTCTTCTTCTTCACTTGGTGAAACTAGTAACACTAAAAACCAAGTAACTGAGAAGAAGAAGAAAGGGAAGGAGAAGAAGAAGAAGAAGCCAATGGCGAAAGGGGGCAACCATGCATCGTCTGGCGAAAATCCACACACTGCACCATCCAAACCCAAATCTCCATGTGTCACTTGCAAAATAGACCACTATCATCGAGATTGTCCTTGCATCCCGAGGATCTTGAGAGACTGGTCTCCCTGCTTGCACAATCCAGTGTCTTCAACCTCTATTGATCATGTTGAGAGTACACCGTCAACTAGTGAAAATGAAGTCAATGGGCAAAAAGGAAGATCTAAGTTTCCTTATAGGTTGTGTGAAGGCGATCATGCCCTCCAACGTTTCCATTTCCTGGACGAAGCTAAAAGAGTCTTGGATAACTGTCTTGCTTCACCGCAGCGACTTCCTCCTGGATACAAGAAACTCTTGCCAAGTCCATCGCTAGTTGAAAATCTGACTGACACACCTCTGTTGTCGGTTGAAACACCTATCATTGAAGATAAACCCTCTGAGTCCATACTGGACCAAATTCAACAGGTCGAAATGGCATTCGGCCCAGTTTTGTCTTTAGAAGGTCCACCTTCAGATGATACAGTCTCCAAAGAGAATGAGAATGACACCGTTTAAATTCTTTTTGTTAACACAGATTCCGATGAACATGGGGGAAATTTGCCCATTCCTTTACCACAGGAGGGAAGTTCCTCAGTTCAATAGATTCACCCGGTCGTTTATTCGATTCCTCCTCCAAGCAATATAATCATTTCCTTTGATTGGAATCTACTAGCGAGACCCCGCCCACCATCTAATATACCATTCTGAATCATGGTACAAGCTTACAGAATGATCATGGCTGGTACTATCATAGATGAAGGGGCTTCTATGAGTATCCTTTCCTCAACTGCTTGGAAAGCACTTGGTTCGCCATCGCTTCTGCTTGAGATTCAAAATCTGTCAGGCTTCAATAAAGGAACCAGTCGACCGTTAGGGATCCTTCCAAATTTTCCTATAACTTTGAAAAGGAAAACCGTTCATCTGAATGTGATGGTAGTCCAAGGGCCCCTAGATTACAATCTACTCCTTGGGCGTGACTACATTTACAGCATGGGAGCTATTGTTTCCTCACTCTTTCGAGTGATGTGTTTCCCATATGAAGGCAGAATAGTCCAGCTCGTTGACCAGATTTCATTCCCCGGTTCAAACACGGCTGCTAGTCAAATGCCATCCGTAAATGGTCTTTTTGCACAAGGAATGTCTCATCAACCTCTAGACTGTCCACCTGATGATTGCGAGTGATTCGGTGAATGTGACGAACCCAGGGGGCATTCGCTTTGCTCTGCTTCGGCAGGAAAACCCCAGATATAAGATATGTTTCCTCGTAGGATATATGACCAATCTGACACACCCGTCCATTTAGGAAAATTGGATCAGTTTGGAATAGACTTCCTCGTCAAAGGTTATGTGATTGGCAGTGGATCCACACCCTTCACCTTTGTCTATTTCGATGGACAGAGCCGAAGAAGTGTTTTGTCTGCAACGTGGACAAAACAACCTTGCGTTAATGCAAGAACTTCTGTATGGTAACCTGGAAACTCTATTTTTTTTTATACCTGGGGGCCTGCAAACCTTTTCTATGCAAGTGAAAAGTGACCAGCGTAACTCTAACCCCGTAGTTTTTTACTAAATTCAACTACTTAGGTTAGGTGATTGGTTTGGTCAACCATTCATCTTTGCTGGGACCAGCAGTGACGACAAAGCAAAGGAAATGTTTCCCGGCGAGAAGCTATCCTACCTAACCTCAGTAGTTCTTTAACCCTTAGGACAGTAGTTGGTCATTCCTAGCTTGCATACAAAAGGCTCAGAGCAAAGTTTCGCATGGGGAAATCTCCCTAAAAAATGAACCTACTGATGAGAGACATCCTTATTATACAACTGGTATGAGCACGTTTCCGCGAAGTTCAAGCTCGTTAAAAAATAAACCTAGCAATGAGCATATGTTCCACTAGATTTAAAACTCATTAAAAAATGAACCCACCTTCCATAAATAACCTTTGTGATCGCATTGCTATCAACTTTTGAACCTTGGTTGTGTTCTCACCATCACCTCCACCTTTTCAACTGATCATACGCCTCCACTTGATTATTTACCCTTTTGAGGAACAGTTGTGATGAGTGATTCTATTAACCACCTTCTTTACACTGCCGTGATTGAAAAGTTCCAAACTTACCTAGAACCAGTTGCTATCCGAAAACATCACTCGTTCCTCAAAAATCGAGTTTTCTTTAAACCCTTTTCAGACTCGTTAAATATGAAAAGATTGTCGAGCATTCCAGCTCGTTAAAGTGTTTGGAAATACCGAGTTTTCTTTAAACTCTTTTCAGACTCGTTAAATATTAAAAGATTCTCGAGCATTCCAGCACATTAAAGTTTTTGGAAATACTGAGTTTTCTTTAAACCCTTTTCAGACTCATTAAATATGAAAAGATTGTCAAGCATTCCAGCTCGTTAAAGTGTTTGGAAATAACGAGTCTCCTTTAATCTCTTTTTAGACTCGTAAAATATGAAAATATTGCCGAGCAATTGGCCTCTCCAACTCATTAAAGTGATTGGAAGTGCCATCTATCCTCTATATTTTAATCTTTTTGGACCTGAGGGATCATTACACAAAAACATCGAGCACTCGTCTTTTTCGGCTCGCTAAAGTGATCAGAAAAGTCATCCCTTTCGTATTATTTTATACTTTTTCGGACTTAAGGGATTATACTGTGAAAAAGGACTATTGGAGTTTCCTTTCTATATCATTTCAGACTCTCTAAAACTGAAAAGGACCGAGTTATCTTTGTCGTTAAACTTGTTAAAACAATCGCGACAAGCTTGTCCATACGGACAAGAGCGAGTTTCACTGTCGCTAGGCTCGCTAAAACATAGCGATAGGTTTGCCCGAAGGGAAAATTATAGAACAAGCATATGTTATCCTCCTCAAGCTTGACAAAAATAAAGAGGTAATGGTCAACAATGACTGGGGAAAAAGGAAAGAAAACTTGAAGAACTTCATTGGTAGCAGGTCGCTCTTGAACATGACACTTTCACTCCATCACCATGATTGAGTCGGGTTGGGTTATTCCGTTCACCAGTCATATCACCATTAGTCCTCCGTACCATCCATTTTAGGGTTAACGCTACCAATCCATTCCAGTGTCACCGATATGTTCAAGAGAAGTCGCTAAGAGAATTCACCAACCCAGCTAACACCTCATCCGCTGCAATACCTTCGCACTCCATTTTTCATGACCACCACCCTGAACCTTGTATCATCAGATCGTTTTCACCTCCACAAAATCATTTGCTCCATTCCATGTCGTAGATGTGGAATTCATTAAGGCCCTCCTACGACGGGTCATTTTTTGTCGACATCAGCTCATTATCCAAGAAGTCGACTTAGGAACAACCCTTACAGTACTTTGAAGCTTGCATGCCTCAATGGCAAGTTTCTCACTTCCGACGACAGGTTTACATCAATGGCCTTCGACCAAAAGATTTTACGTGGTGTTCGACATCGACTCATGTATCCACACCACGTGAATTGTACTGCAGTACCTTGAGGTTCATTATCATTATCGGTGATTCCTCTCGCGCCTGTTAACAGCTTGCATCCTTGGCTAGTAATCAGGCGATTTCTTTCCATGTTTGACACCAGAACATCTTTTCACATGGATCGACTTGTACTTCAGGTGAAGATTGAACGAGTTTGAAGACCCCGAATCTAGTTTCATCCATCCGGGCTGCGATATATTCAGGAAAATAAAAACATCAAATGTACTCCATAGCTGCATATATAATCATCCAAGCTAAGGGATGATGGCTCTACCAGAATCATCAGTGCC
Organism: Pinus tabuliformis; assembly: GCA_031772625.1. Lineage (NCBI taxonomy): Eukaryota > Viridiplantae > Streptophyta > Pinopsida > Pinales > Pinaceae > Pinus > Pinus tabuliformis. Next base: position 1,161,711,741 of record CM062811.1, read on the forward strand.
ACACAGACGGTTGTCTATCCTATGTACATGAAAATGAATTTATAAAGCTGAGCATGGGAATGCCCGCCTCAACTATATCATGAAAATATAATGAAGATAATGTATTGTATTGTATCTTATTACAGGTCACCTTCCAATTCGAAAAACCTCGGATCCTCATGATAAAGCATTTCACTTGACATCAGAAGATTTACGACCTCATGCTTTAGGGGGCAACTTTTATAGACATATTTGGGCACTGCAACCCCAATCACATATGTCGATAAACCAAGGGCTTTCAAAACCCTAAAAGTGTTGTTTCATACCCTAAAGGATCAAGGTCAACTGATTACATCATTTCCCAGAAGTTCTCCCTAAAAAACTGCTCAGAACTGGTCAAAACTGGACCATGCAGACTACTCCATGCTGAAGGGGCAATGCATCTCACCTGCTACACACAAAGGGTGCGATGCATACTGAAATTCCCTTTTGTAGGGTGGGATGAGCAAGAGCAAACAAATGGCAGAGGCAGTTTGCTAGGTGGAAACTCAGATAATCTTCTAGAAACTGCTCATATGACACTTGCCTCTCTGAATTCGCCCAGGGATGAGTAAGAGATCATGAAATCTCCAAGTGGAACCAAGAACTATCAGTGAAATGACACTAATCAAAATCCTAGAAGCTGAATCACTCCCCTGCAGATATCTATATATGGATCCCCCATCCTAGAGATCCAGAGGCTGGAATTTTGTAATTTGTAAGGAAGTGTTGTTGGTTTCTCTTTGAGACATTGTATTGTTGGGTGATCTAGCTTTTCATTAGGTGAAGAGGGCTTTCATGCTGGGAGGATGATGCTGGATCAGACAAATGAGTTGTAATCCTCTATTCTACTACTTCTGTCAATAAAGTTATTTGAGTTTTCCTCCATATACTCGTATATTTCTGAATCTTGTATTTATGTATGCATTTGTATGGTTAATGTACATCTGATTCTAAATTGTTTATGGTTATAGATCTCTATGCTTTGATGGTATTTTTCTGCTTTGAATCTACAGGTGTTCTTTGAAGCGGGACAAGTGAGAAAGGAGTGGCGAATCTCTATCAAAGGAGAGAGGAAACAAGCAAGGAGCCAAGTGAAAGATTGAGGTTGGTACTCTTTGCTTCTCTCTCATCTATCTCTCATAAAGGAAAACACAAGTTACTTTGAATTGTTTGTTTCTAATATAGCTACCCGTCTTAGTGGGACTAGCAGCTCTAAATGGACACTAGTTTTCCCGGAAACATATATGAAGACCTAGAAAGACATATAAGGCTGCTATTGATCCAGATTTAAACAGGAATGTAGAAAATTACAGAGATAACCATAAAGATAGATATGCAGTGGAAATAATACTTCATTTCATTAATGTAAAATAATGAAATATGCTTACAAACAGAAATGGAAATAAACCAACTAGGCCGATGATAGCTTATCTCTGAGAAGAGATGTGGCGGCTACATGCCTCTGAACTGTGTTACAATGAGGCTTGAAGGCATATTTATTGTTGAGAAACAATGGAAAACCATAAATATCCAAAAACCTAACCCTAGGAGATGAAACGCCAAACTGTGGGCCCCATTTTGGGTAAATTGGTACATCAACTTCTTGGGGTCGTAACTTTGGCATATGATCTCCATTTGAAGTGCACAATAGCTTGTTAGAAAGATATATCTGAGGGATACAACTTTGGGAAGAGAAATATCAATCCACAGGCCATGTTTCTCCCAGTTTTCCCAAAAAACGTCAGTTAGGGCCTCAAAATGGCTCTGAAAGTTGAGGACCTGAAAAACTACTAAAAATAGTAAATTGTGCTACAATTACGGAAACTGGAAAACTGAAAGAGACAATTGTGGGGTTCCAAGTGGGATAGGTGGGTGGCCACCAACATCCACCTGGAGCAGCTATAAACACATGAGGGGAAAGGAATGAAAGAGAAAATATAAATCATGAATCTCAATACCATGCATAGCTCCCCCTGAGCTCAATATACCTCCAATAAGACAGGTTGATCCTGTGGACCTATATGTGCATGAAAGATGAAATGAACTCATCAATGTCACTGCAAACACCATTATACACTCCCTCTGAGGTTGTGCACCTCTCATGATCTACATTCCTCTATAAGTATGCATGGATAATCATGGACTTAATGAGGGAATTCTCTTCACTAGATGAATATTCGTTTCTCCTTCTTTCTCCACATGGTTTTGGGCTACTTCTTCTCCTCTTTAGTCCACTGCGTCTCTTCCTTCTCTTGCTTCCTTTCTTGCTTCATTCCTTGCTTCACTTCTTTTGAGCTAGATCCTCTTTTTTAATGGGGAAACAAAGAATCTCTTACCATATGCTCAAATCTATGGCAAATATATCACTCCACATGGATAAGAGGATTAAATCTTCTTTTGTTCATGCCAGATCTAAGCCTTGATTGAAATGTGTATCTCCTCCAACGGTTAGACCTACAATTTATTTCCTTATGGACAAATAGGTGACATAAGTTACAATAACCATAAAAATCGCAAGTATACCTGTTAGCCATTCTCCTTGGATGTTGTAATTGTTGGAATCTATGTTGATATGGACTATATGTTCTACTCCACCAATTTTTTACAATATTCCCAAACTTGTGATAGTTGTAACATTCTACATTATGCACAAAAGGAACAAAAATACTTTGATTCCTTTCAAATATTACTGAATGTAGGATCTCTTTGATATTTTCTTCTCTGTTGTTGGTTTTGTTGCTTGATTGGCTCCTAGTTCTATTTATTTTTCTATTGTTAGTCCTTTTGTTTGCTAACTGGCTACTGGATCTGCTTCTTATTTCCTTGGATCTCACTTTTGCTGTTGGTATTGTTTGCTACAAGTTTCTTGGGTTCTTCTTTGATATTTTTACTTTCATGCAAACTAGACTCATCCTTTTGAAATCCAAGATCGGATTTATCCATTGGTGATCTTTGGATCTCAAGCAAATTATCCAAGGCTATCGTTCTCTTCTCCATATTTCACTGCTTTCTCAAAGAAACTCCTTCTGCTTCTAATTTATCAACTTCTTCTACCTTCACTTGGTATTTCTTCTTCATACCTTCTTCAACTATTTCGAATTCAACCAGCTTAATCTTTAAGCTCACTATTTCTTCCTTGTGCTTGGCCTCCTTATTATCATAGATCTGCAATATTTTTCCTTGATCCTTGCATGCATTTTTTAGTCTAGAAATATCAGCTCTAAGAACCTTAACATTATCCTCATCTTCACTATGCAATTCAACCTAATCAAAATTGAATCCTCAAAATTGTAACTCAAAAGAAAATCATTAACAGTTATACCTTTGGATTCATTTTATTGCAATACCTTTGGTTCTTGATCTTCTCATCTATGCATTTTATCGATTGAACCACTTGCACTAGGAAGATGAGATTTTTGTGGATGAGCTTCCTTATTTTGAAGACCATTTATTTTCTGAAATTGATTCCTCTTTCTCTTGCCCATTCTAAAAAAAAACACCATATTTTGCTAACAAATCGTCAGATCTACTCTCAAGTAACCAAGAGCCCCTGCTCTGATACCAATTGTTGGAAATGTTTTAGCACTATTGAGAGGGGGGTTGTGAATCAGTAGTGTGATCTATATATGGATTTTTCCAATTATTAACTTAACTTCCTGAATCACACGTACATGAACTAGAAACTCATTAGATTATCCATGCATATAACATATAAGCAGCTAAATCATAAACCATGTGAGCAACATAAACAATAATCAACACATCAAAATCACATCAACACAAGAGACACAAGATTTCTAGTGGAAACCCTTCCAGGAGAAAACCACCCTTTTTGTTGTTGCTCTGCTTTGAATTTCTATTAGTCAAGCAATTGGTCTTTTACATAGCTTGGTAACTCCCATCATCACGGAGACTCAATCTCATAGACAAGATGGCAACTCTGATTGGCTAGGAGACTCGATACTACTGATTATATAGATGACTCTATTCTCTATGGATTTACGAACTACCATCAGATGAAGTCCACCACGATCAAGGATCCTCGCCCAGTTACTCATGAACTAACAATCACCTCTACAGATTTTGATATGCTGGTCAACACCATGACCAATGAGCCTCACCCAGTTTTTGCCGAACTATCCAACCACCATTGGAAGAGAAACGTATTCCTTTGCTAAAGTTTCATTATCCTTGCTCCTCTCTCATGAAGTCACTACTCACTTCCCACTATACAGACCTCCTTTCATATATTTTCAAACTGGATCCCAAGACACTATGCTAAAAAATAAATCAACTCTACATACCTTCTCTTAGCAGCAAGATATCATTATCAAATCAAAATAAACAAGTGCACAAAACATGTGCTCTCCAAGATAAACTGTGGCCACAAAAATTTGAATACTATCAAACCCTCACAACAATAAAATGATGCATAATACAAATAACATCATAAAACACATGGTTATGTGATACATGCACTAACATCTCCTGCAAAACAAGTGTGAGAGGATCACCAACATATACTTCAATAGCAAATTGTACACTCTTCAATCAATCTCTACACTAGCAGCTCCAATTTTGATCTATATTGAATCACGCTTCATATCCACACTTTATTCAGTCATCAACACTCATGGACTAAAGCATCTATTCTCTCCAATAAGTTTGAAGCAAAATATCCTTCTCTACAACCTTCTCACTCACTCACTACTATCATCAATCATTCCTCTACTCCAAGATCAAGTATATAACACATGTAGGGAGAAACTCAGCTTGGGGCTAGGATCATAGGTGAACAAATTGGACCAAATTAATCCACTAAGGTCACTACTAGTGTAGTAAATGTGTTCACATCATGAGAGGACCTTTTCAAACCATTTTCATCCTTTCTCATTTATTCTGGAAGCCTCTGGGAATTTCCAAGTTAATTTCCTTCCGAACAACACAAGGAATGTAGAGAAAATCTCGTGAAACCCTCAGTCACTTGCTTGACACTGTCTAAACTCGATTGGGGATATAACTTCTCCCATAAGATAGCCTCCATGTGACTGTAGCATTCCAATCACTCCCATAGGCCTCTGTGCATGCGATTAGGGCTTAAGCTCAGTAAAAACATCAGTTCTTTAGTCCAGAACCTTCGCCACCTATTGGATCACATTCCCCTGCATCTGTACTAGCCTCTATACCTATAGCATGGCCTATGACACATCTACAAGTAGACAAAACATTCCTCCCAAGTATCATTGCCAAGTTGACCTAGAAGGGCCAACAAACAAGTTTGGTGTTATCCATGATAACCCCTAGAAATAATTTTTAGTTTGATTAGTCATTTTAGATAGGGATTTTATGTTTAGGTTCATGTGAAATCTATCATATGGTACATTTAGTGTTTGATAGGGTCATCATAAAAGAGAAAAGGTCATGATTCCATTTGTTTTGAGGTCATCATTTCATAATTGAGTTGTCTGACAGTTTTACAAACTTTCGCAGCAACTCCAATTCAACAAACCAAGAATTGCTACGAAAGTCCATGACAGTTTTGTAGCAAAACAATCCATCCTAACACTTTTCTCACTACGAAAGTCCGTTGCTGTGTAACAATATTATTTTAAATGATTGTTAGTGATGTCAGAGTTGTGCTGAGTCATAAAATGCCTTTATTCTCATGTCCTCCACTTCTTTTCATTCATCCTTACCTCTCCTTTTCCACTTTATACCATCTGTTGCTATCAAAAGTTCACAAGTGTTGTCACTGTAATAGGGTTTTTCATTTTCAAAATGAGTCTAGTTGTGGTCTGAGTGTGGTATAGGTGTTCTCAAATTGATTTGCAGGTAAAGAGGAAGTAGTTCACAAGCAGCTCCTAACGTGTTGATAAGCATGGAAACCAGAAAAAAATACAAAGGAGGTGCCGTAGTGCATTATGAGCCCACAGATATGAAATTTCTTGAAGAAGACCCAAATTTTGTACAGTCATTTGCCAATGTGGGATGTCTATGATTTTTCCAAAAATTGCAGGGTTTTCATGCGAAAATCACTAAAGACTTCGCCATCAATTTCACCGGGATTGGCACGAAGGTTGGCATTTTGAGTTTGACTATCTCTCCAGACACCATTGCCCATGCTACTGAAATTCCGAGGTCAGGGGAGACATGGTTTAAAGTCCAGAATTTCCAGCTATAGAATTGTGATGATTTTTTTAAGGAAGAACATCGAGGGATTGATATGACAGCAGGCATCTCCAGAACCTATCTTAAGGAGCATTATTCCAAGTTGTTGATGGTTATTCAAAAATATTTTACATGTGAAGGAAGGTTCCATATGGTCTACCAGTACCACTTCAGGTTGTTGCTCCACTTCACAGGTAAACAACCCTTATATATCCCCTTCTATTTCTTTAGAAGTCTAGGGAAAATGGATGACAAGGTCAAGATAAACCAGACACAAGCAATACCTCTGTTTTTCATCATGGTCTTATCAAATTGCTAGTGGTTGAAGAGTTAAATAGATTAAACAGAGATTGGATTACCTTCTTATTCTTAAGTGGATATGAATTAGATGTTGCTACCCCCTCTAGGAGAACTCCAAAATCTAAATCCACAACCCCTAGAAAAGAGCAACAACCAGTAGCAAAGCAGCAACCAGTGGCAGAGCAACCTGTAATTGAGGCTTCCACAAGCACTAAAAGGAGGATGACCAAAAGACAGAGTAGAGAACAAAGTACAAATAAGGGCAAGCTAACTGATATTCTAGAAGCTATAGACATTGAAGAAAGCCCAGTTGAGCAACCTATAGAAGTGACCAAAATTGAAACCAAGAAGAAAAGAAAGAGAGCTAAGAAATTAGACTTTACTCAGGAAGAACATGGTTTCATTTTTAGGCCAAGGAAACCTGTCACAAGATCAATGCAGCAAGTTGAGGAGATACCTGAAGTACCATTGGACAAAATAGAACCATCAAAGAAGCCAACAAAGAAAAAGAAAGGCAAGGAGGTTGTTCAAGAAAAAAGTGAAATAGAGGTTCTACAGGAATAGTTAAGAGAAGCTAGACAAGAAGTTATCAAAACCAAACTTGAGTTTGAGGAATACCAAAATGAAGTGTTAAAACAGATAGAATTTTATGATGAAATTGCAGACAAATCTAAAAAGATGATAAGGAGGACTTTGCCTTTGCACAAAATGTTGGAGCATATGTATAAAAGGAATAGCTGGTTACAAGTAGATAGGAAAAGCTTATAGGGACAAGTCATAGCACTGGAAACTCAAATTGAAATGATCAAGGTTGAACTCAAAAAGAGAAATCTCAAGATCATTGCTGAAGTAGATGCTACTCCATGATATGGTAAAATTCTCAATTTTGTCTTCACTATACCTAAACCAGTAAACTCAACCTTATATATAGTCAACATGGTATTAGGAGTAATAAGGAGGCATTAAGAATCATGAAAATTCAAAAAACTCAAAATTTTGAACTTTCGTAGCAACTCCCCATAATGAAGCTAAGAATTTGCTACGAAATTGTTGTAGCTTTCCATGGAGGTTAAGGTTGGTCTAAAACTCAATAAAGGAAGTTCTAAAGGCATATGTTTAGCTTAAAAATATCAAAGAAGACCTCAGAATTAGCAGAGAGAGAAAAGAGGTAGCATAAGGGTGTTTTCTGAAGTTGCTACCAAAGTTTGCTACGAAACTACTGAAGACTCTGTTTTTTGCTACGAAATCATAAAAACTTTGTTTTTATGCCTTTTTTGAAGATTTTGAATATCAAACATCCAAGCTCCAGATGGATTACAGATCATGAAGGGTGTCCACTTCATCATGCAAAACTCCTATTTTTCATAATGCCAAGTCAGCACATAGCCACATCATCATAATAGTCAGCTCATTAAAGAAGACAGTCAGAACAAAATAAATAAATAAATAAATAATAATATATATATATATATATATATATATATATATATATATATATATAATAATAAAAAATAAAATAAAATAAAATAAAAAATAAAAATAAAAAATTTAATCAATATCAATAGGTCGAAGGTGTAATGACACTCCAGCAAATTCAGCAAGCAATTGGGCTCGGTTATCTTCATCAATAGAAAGTGGTTAGAGTTTTAAAATCTAGTAGAGTCCTAGTTGAATTCCAACTATGTAAAACAGAAAATCCCTATGAGGACTCTGTCAGTTAGAAGAAAAATAGGAATAGGTCTCTTAGATAGTGGATTGAATTTGGCCCAGGTGGCAAGTTAATGTAAAGAGATCTTTTCTCTATAAATAGGTAGCTTTTCGACTTTGAGAAGGGTTGATGGATAATGTGAAGAACTGACCTTATGTAATATTTTGATCCTATTAATAGAAAATTTGCAGCAACTTTGTTTTTGTACCTGAGATTCATGTCATGGATTTCATGTGTTCTTACCATGTTGTTTTATGTTTTACATAGTATCTTGATTACTTGGAAATCTTGTCAAACTACTCCAATTTCCTTCATTTACTATGTATGACTGTGGATGTTAATTTGATGTCATTTTTAAAGCTATAGATGCCTCAGCTTCCATTAAACATGGTTACTGCCTATATTTGTTTTAATTTGACTCCATGCCCAATGGTGGTAGTCATCACATTCTTATTCACCTGCAAAACCACAAAAAAAATAAATCAAAGTTAGTCATCTGTTGTTTGAATTGTTTCAAGTAAATTTGATAAACATTTGAGAGAGCCCTCTTAGATTGGAAGGGCTAACTTCTAGTCCAAGTGGTTTGAAATTGTTACACTAGGTTAAAGGTTGAGACAACCCAACTCTTTCTAGCCTAGCGATAACAGTCGGCAAGTGCGCCAACAAGTCCTCCATTCTCCATCAATCTTCACCACATGGTGTAACACCTTTGTCAGACCTAAAAACATCATTGTAGCACCATTGCAACATCAACATCATCATTATGAAGCCATCACACTACAACAAGTCACCTTGATGAAGCATAAGCATGAAGACCTAGATGAAGACCTAGTTGAAAACTGAACTAGTGTGCCATGAACCATATCTATCATATATATATCTGATCATCACCTGTACCAGCCTCCTCTACCCATAGCAGCATCAACAAATCATCTGAAATGTCCATCAATGCACATGCCAACATATGGAAACTCCTCCAAGACCATCAAGATCCATCAATGCCAACACATACCAACACACGCCATGGTCCATTAATCTACATCATCATGAGGTTGACATAAGTGCATGACGTCAGGAGTTGACATCAGTGCCAACACAACCATCTCACTGGAAATACATCATGCCAACCAATAGGACCACCAAGTCAACATCCATCACACATGATCATGACCATGGCCTTGCTGACACCAATGTCAACATACACGTCCTACGGGAATAGGGTTGATGAAGTCTCGACCATAAGGAGGAAAACTGTCTTTGATATATGTTGGAATGTAATTTTTATTTCCTATATCACCATAATAGTTGCCGAAGAAAAAAATTGTAGGCGTGGACACATTGAGCCTCTACAAATAACTAAATATTTCTAGCCTGAAATAATGATATCATTAGTTCCATAACTTCCGGCATGCAGACAACTTTGAGAAATTGGAACAAACAGAGGCATTGTGTTGTCAATCTTATTGATAAAACCATAAAACGCCTTCATAAACACATTGTAACAACAAAAACACAAGTTAGTGTTCCATTACTTCAACCACCACGAAGATTCGTGGTGTGGCGTTCGATTACTTCAAGCGCCACAAGGATACATGGTGTTCCATTACTACAAGTGCTATCATTGTTTGGGCCACGTTAAAAATTTAATCTAAATTGTAGCACTTTTCACTCCCAATGCTTTACGCTCCCTCGCGTCATAGCCATAAATCAACCACTCAAACAAAGCATATTCTTGGTCTATTTGTCCCAGATAAATCTCATCCATCCATTAAAAATAAAAAATAAAAAATAAATAAAAATGTAAACACATCCACATCCACATCCACCTCCACCTCCACCTCCACCCGAATGAAAATATATATATCAAATCATTAAAAAATTAACAAATATCTCAAATTAGTTTGAATTTAGAAGTTCCACATAACGCTTCGCATTACACTTATGTATCTTAGTCAACATTTGATGGTGCCTTTAATAGTTAGCATTTTTACAGTGATATGTTGTACTCTTTGGAATGTATAATTCTCTAAAGTTGACTTAAGTATATTATTCTAATACTTGCACTGAGAATGTTTTTTTTTTTAAATAATTTATATAACTTTAAAGCAATTTCTCTATATTTATTTATAGTTTAGGTAATTTATCTATATCACTTTCAAGAAGATTAAATGCAAAACTACTTAGCATTTAAGGACTTGTGTGCACAAAGGATGACAATATGCCAAAGAAATTAACAGAAATAATCCAACAAAGTCTCCTTTAGTAGTTGGTATATGATATGGTAGATACGTTCTTGATGTGACGAAGTACTCAATTTGCTAAGATGGTTCGTTAAATGAAGGGTTTAAAATTTAATATTAATAATATAAATTATATAATATTAGGAGATGAAAAATTAAGTTTAAACCATAAATAAATTTATTTTTTTGAATTATTACTCATATATATATATATATATATATATTAATTATGATTTAAATATTGATTTATTAATTATTACTCATATATATATTAATTATGATTTAAATATTTTAAATAAATCAATATTTTGGAAAATAATTTTTTATTGTAAAAATTTATATTAATTAAATAAATTTTTATTTTTTTAAACAAAAATAAATAGTATTGGCATTAACTCTATGTCTAATTACAATAAATATATGGGAGATTACATTTTAATTTTCAGTATTGACTTTTATTCAAGCATACCCAAAATTGATTACATGAAAAGGCCCAGTTAAAAGTTTAACAGAGTAACCATAAGATACCTACATCCATCATAATTAAAAAAAAAAACATTTGCCATCAAACTAGTCATTGTCAGTGGTAGGGCTGTTGAGATCAATGTCTCTCTTGTCAGGGAGCACCTGGAGCTTAGTTTTGGTAAAATTGTCATCTATCCTGAGCTTTAGATCCATAATTAAAACTCAGAGAGAGTACACTTCATCTTCTAGTCTTGAAATATCATGCTGAAGGGCCATGATTTTATCATTGTGCTCAGTTTGGAAGTGATATAATTGACAGAACTTAACCTAAAGATCATAGTCTGCATTTCTTAAAGGCCCCATGAGCATGCAAACAATAAGAGCATGGGCTTGTTATGGAAGAAGTCTTTGAACTAGAGTAACCACTCATAGTTGTGTCAAGGAAGAGACCAGGAAAGTAAGTAGATAAAACATACCGAACCGAAAAGATGGCTATGAGGAGGAGGTCCAGCCAGGATGGCAGAGAGAACATGTTAGAAATAGCAAGATTCCAAGTAGAGAAGTTGTGAGCACAAGATTCACCAAACATGGCAAGGTTGTTTCACAAAACCCTCAAATCAAAGATTTTCCGTAGAAGGACCAAAAGAACAGACACTGATTGAACCAAAAAATCCGTTAAACCAGGGATTCTACTAGAAGGAGAAGTACCCAAAAGAGTCACCAACCAAATGTTAAAACCAAAGAAGGAACTCAAAGCCACACTATAGGAGCCAATCTTGAGACCAAAACAGGAAATAACCAAATTGGGAGTGGAAAACCCAAGGTTCTCATCAAATAGATGAACTTGAATCAAATAAGGAACATACAAATGAGAAGGCTCGGGTGTTACTAACGTTATTTGAGAGCCTGAAAGACCATGATGCCAAATTTCCCATGAACAAGAGTGTCACGCATACTGGAGATCTTTCAATTAGACAAATGATTGAATTATGAGGCAAAAATCTCCTCTTAGAGCTTCTTGGGTTACGAATGCTTGGACACCAAAATGGAGATTGAAACGTAGACACAACTACTAGGCTACAAAGGTGGCAGATTAGATCAAGAGAACAATGTAAACATGAGAATAATAGGTAGACTAAGGCTAAATTTATCTCCACTTCACCTACTCAACAACACGCTTCTCGCTCTACTAAAATTAATTTCCTCTACACTGCTTCCAACGAAACCCATCATTAACCAAAACGAGGTTCGAATCCATAGTTTGGGAAGGTAGGAGTAGTTATAACAAGCGTGCGGGCAAGAGAAGATTAGATACACGTGGTTGGTGGCAATGTGAGACGCCACGTCAACGGTGCTTAAATTATGCCACAAGATCATTAAACCTGCAAAGAACATGATGTGGGGAGGGAAGGAGGCGTGTTGAGGAGGAGAGGAAAAAAGGGGGAGGGGGATTAAATAAAGGTAGAGTGGATAGGGAAGATAAAGGAGAGGAGGAGGGGGATATGGTAAGGGGAAATATTGAAACATAATTTATTATAGAGAGATGACCAAGGAGAAAACCAAAAACAAATGCTAAGGAGGTGATGGGACAAAAACCATTAGAGTTATTGATTTGAAGCTTGGACTCTTCCAAGGAGAAATCTTTATTTGTTTGCAAATTAGCCTCTGTAGTGTGGATTTTGAGGATGCGATAGAATTTTTTTTGAATGAAAGAAATTTAGCAGATTTCTAATTCTTTGGATCACCTGAGCAAGGAAGTTGTCTTTGGGATTACTTTAATGAGATAATGAATTATTTAAATAAAATTTGATAAAAAAATATTTTTATTTATATGACATATTATTATTTTTTTAAAATGGGAGGGGCTAGTTCCCTACAGAAGTATTATGGGCCTTCTTTTTTTATACATATGGTACATATGCGTGTTAGAACCTGACAACCAATACATCGAAGTTTTTTAATCGCCATCACCGGGTCGCAATGGATCAAACATATGCTGCAGCATTCGCGCAGCGTTCACAGGAATCAAAACCGGCCGGGGGTGTGGAAACCAACCCGCCCGACTGCCACATCATGCACTTGCATGCATATATGACATATTATTAACTTAAGTTAATAATATATATATTTGAATAATGGTACATTATTTACTATATTATATTAATTTATATTATAGTATATTAAAGTATATTATATTAATAAATATAATTTTATTTTTCATATGAATAAGTATTAATTTTAAATTATATTAAAATTTTGTAGTTTTTTTTTAGATTGTGGTTCACGGACACCTTGGTCAATGGGTGGCGCTACGTCCACAGAAAAATTTGGGTTGATCAACCCCAAAGGGAATCTAGCTCCGCGGTCCACTAGCAAGGCCCAACCCCAAGGGCTTCGGGGAGATTGGACCCTATGACCTCCCAATGGCGAGGCACCGATTTTGACCGACTGAGCTAACCCTTGGAGCTAAATTTTACAAAATTAAAATTATATATTTCACAAATAATTATAATATTGAAAGTATTAGTTTAATTTGTGCTAATAATTATATAAATGAGTGAAACTTTAATATCGATAAATATTCAGATGTAAAATCAACAACAAAATACATATATGAAATTTTAGCATTTCTCTACCATTAAATTTTGAACATTTTTGTAAATTAAAATCATTGTTTTCCTTTTGTTTAGAAAAAAATAAATAATTATAAGCTTGAAAATGAAAATATAATAAAACTCAATGATACAGTAATGAATAACAACAATGTACTAAAGCAAATACTTATTATTGATATGGTATTATGGATTTATTAGATTTTGATGTTAACTATTGATATGGTATTATGGATTTATTAGATTTTGATGTTAATTATGAGATGAAACGCTCACACAATTGCAATAAAAGCTATTCATATACACAACTCTAAGTAAATATTATTAAATTTTTTTTGTTTAAATAATTTTTAAAATTAAATTTAAATATTTTTTAGTCTTTATTTTTATAATGATATTTAATAAAAATAATTTTTATAATAATATTTAATAAAAATAATTATAATAATTCAATAAAAATAATTGCATTTAATTTAATAATATTAACCGTTCAAATTAATATTTACTAATTAAAAATGAGATAATTTAAAAAACAATTATATCACAAATTTGTTCCAAGTTTCTCTTTCTTGACTATAAAAATCTCAAATTTCTAAAATCATTCCTAATCAATTAAAGATACTTCAATATTCTACATAAACTTTGATAAACATCAAAATAATAGAAACGAATTTCCAAAATATTTAAAAATAGGTCATTTTAACCTTTTATTTAAAAATAAAAAATAAAAAAATTTATTATTTATTATAAAAATTTTCACAATTTTTTTAATTTAAATATAAATAATTTTACTAAACAATATACCAAACATTATTTACTAATAACATAAACTTACAATAATTAATAATTAAAATTATTAGGTAAAGCAATTTAAACATAAATAAATAAGTCTATTTAATTAGAATAAATAAATAAAAAAAAATTACAAAAAGGAAAATATAATGAACGTAATATATAAATTATTAAAATAAAGTAACTTATATTATTAGTATTTTATTAACAATAAAATAACAATAATGAATTTAAAATAGAAATCATTAAACTAGTCGGTTTCTCAACTTGAAAATCTCACCTAATTGTATTTATTACTCCAGCTCTTTTTTTTGTAAACTTGATGGTGAGTCTTGGTCTAGACTAGAAACATCGACAAATTAAAAATAAAAACTATGAAATATCTGAATTCATTGTCTCAAAAACTACACCACAAATAGCAAACCATAATTATTTACTAAATTATATAAATACAAAAGTTAAATAATTAATAATAAAACAATTAACTAATTAATAATGAAAGATGAAAATTTTAATAAAAAATATTTTATATAAATTAAAAATAATAAAATAATTACATTATCATTATTATTTACAGTATAGTTATATTCATTTTAACATAGTTATATCCATCCCAAAAACCTACAATGAAATTTATAAATGTCCCTATTTCACAAAACCATTAATTTATTGGATAAGGTGAGTAGTTGATTTGATAATAAAGTGAAACTCTAACCACCCACACCTAACTATGACCTACATAGCTGGCTCTAAGTATAGATCTACTTCATGACCTAATTTGAATCAAGTTGTACATGTACTGTACAATAACTCTTTAAATTTAAAAGCAAGATATTGAGGAATCATTCTATCTTAATGGGGAAAATCAAAATGCATTTCTAATTTTTTTAATACAGATCTCAAAAATTAAAATAATTAAACAATTTGAAAAAGTAAAATATCAAATTGAAATCAGTCGGTCAGTGTTGTTCTATAGTCCTCAAGTTCGCTTAAACATAAAGCATGAAATATGAGTTTAAGAGTCTTGTGCTCTATTTAAAGTCTGTTATGCTAGTTTACTTAGAGATAAAGCATAAATTAAAATCAGTTAGTGTTGTGCTAGAATCCTCAAGTTCACTTGAAGATAAAGTAAGTATGAAATATGAGTTCAAGAGTCTTGTGTTTGATTTAAAGTCTCTTGTGTTAGTTTATTTTAGAGATAAAGCATGTAAGATTAGTTTAAAAGTCTGGTGCTATTTGAAGTTTAAAATATGAAATAGATAATTTGGTTTAAAGTGTCTTGTATTTTAAATAAAAATACATATTTAAATTATAAGTTCTATATTTTAAAATTTTAAAGGTTAAAAATTAAAAATAATTATGAAATTTCTAAAAATTATTAAAATATTTTTGAAAATTATTTATGATATTTTATATTTTGTTTTTCTTTTTTTCCTTTTTTCCACTTTAAATATGTATAAAATTTTGTTAGTAATGTTGAAAACTAGTATGTTCATTAATTTTTCCAAATAATCCATAAGAGATTTAAAAAAATCCTAATATATTATATTAATTAGTAGTGTATTTTTTCTATATGGTTTTTATTGTAATTGGTAAGTATATTATGTGTATATATTTAATTTTTGTCATTTACAATGTAATCATGGTAAGTACATCATGTTTATATATTTATTTTTTAGAAAAATGTTTTCAAGATCTATCACATGAAAGTATTATTTGCTAACACATTTCAAACCAACTAATGTGGTTCATTATCTAGATGATAAAGCACATTAGCTGGTTTGAAATGTGTTGGCAAATAATACTTTCATGGGATGGATTCTCAAGACATTTTTCTAAATAATTCTACTTACATATGCCTACATTCATATATATTTATTTTTTGTTAACAATAAAATACTACAACAAATTTTAATTTATAAACATGTTTCAAAAGTATAATTTCAAGGAAATTACAATCTAGTTTTTTCTCACATTCCATTTTCATATGTATTTAGGGACAAAAGCAATGAAACTAAGAAGATGTTCGAAGAAGGTCTCGAGCTACAAAAGGAGATTGGGAGATTAATGAGTCCAATTAGAGGTACCTTACTTTTTATCTCTATAAATCATGGTTTTAATTTATTTACTATATTAGAGCTTATTGTTGGATGATTTGATGTAATTGGATAAATTATTGGTTTCTTTTTGGACTATCGGGAGATTATGTACCTTATCATTGATTCTTTAAAGAACATAGATGATATCATTATGGAAGATGGGTAACCCATAGATTTATTTTAAGCAAAGACATTTTATTCTGCTAAATATTCATATAGATAGAATACCTTTTTTGAAAAAGACCTCATGGCTACTATTCATAAGACCCTATAGAGGCAACTTTAGATGCCTCATGTCCTTGGATGGCATGTTAAGGGAGGAAATGGGGGAGGGAGGGTGGCATAACAACTATCGCCTCAAGCAATAACATGGAGGGACATGGTCACCACCCTCCAGAATGAGTTATCAAGGTTGTGCTACATGGTACATATCCTTAAGTGTTGTAATGACTTCAAGTGCAATTTCGATGACCTTTCGTGTGTGAATACAAAACTAATAGGGTGGGGAGAGGATTTCGTAAAGTTATTGAGGATTCTCCATGTTGTTTAATGATCACTATGGCATTTGGGAATAGCAACTTCCATGTAGTTAAATGGAATACAATGAATTATCAACCTCTCCTTGTTGTCATTTTAGTGGTTAGTTTTTGCTTCTACCTGTGGATTTTTTGGAAGCATCAAGTGTAGTTAAAGCATAGATTGAGAGAAGGACTAGACCCCATAGTCATAGTCCATTTAATCAGTCCTAGTTTCCCTTCATCCTACGCTTATAAAATAATCTATAGGTGGCAAGAACTATGTCATTTAGTTTTTCTTTAGTTGCATGGATTTTTCTTCATGTGGTTTTTTGTACTTAGGAAAATAGATCATGTAAGGTGCAAGCCCTGTTTTTAGATTTTAGTGACCAACATTTTCTCTCATTCTGTGTGGGAGGTAGTAGTTTCCTTTATTTTTCTCAATGGTCAATTGGTTTATTAAGAAGAAGGTTTTTATTTCGCTTTTTAAAATTTGAAAGGTGGCACATTAAGATTCACAAGCTTCTTATCTTAAGAGTGAAGGATCTCTTAGATGGGGTTGATTTTGAAAAATTACCCTATTCTAGTAATCTTATGAAGGGAGATCAAAGCAATTTCTATAAAGGCCCTTGTCTTGTTGGAGGTGGAGGTAGTTCATGGTCTATGGCTTGTGGTCTGTAATCTGTGGTTTGTGGTATAGGGTCTTTCTTTCGTTCCTAGTTTGTGAGGTGTCTCATCTCTTATTGTTGGTTCGTTTCTATGGCCTATTAACGGGCTCACTCATGTACGGGCTCTACTAGTCATGCCTATTACGAAAGATCAATGCCCCAAGCACATGCCCAATCCTCAACTCATCCTTTCCATTTGCAAACCCCCCCTATAAATTCAACAAGAGCTCTGGGAGGTTGAGGAGGGTATATCCATCGATAGGGAATGGAACTCATATTCAAAATTGTTAACTGCAATTGTTGATTGGGATCCAAATATTGGTCATGCTTGAGGGTTCCATAGTTAACAATAAAAGAACTTTCATTAGCCAAAATCTTATTATTGGTATTTGAATTTAATGCCTAAGGAAATGCTAAATAAAATATTTTGGATTATTGGCCTTGCTAATGTTAGATGTGTTATTGAGGTATTTGATTTTAAATGACTTATTTGTTAGGGTGTCTGTCGGTTTGACCCCAAGACTAGAACTATCAAAGTCTCTTTGCAAGGGAAGAATCCAGTCCTCTTGACTATGAAATATTTTAGAAAGATGCTCAAGATACCATACCTGAATAAGAAACTCAAATTTCCTTAGTAGGCATTTTCCTTGATTCTCAGGGTGGTGGAATCAATGTCATTAGAGAATTTATATTTCACTATGCACACGTACCAACCAAACTCTCTTCCATCAACATCTTGATGTTCGCAAATCCATATAGGGATTTTTCTTCGTTGTTTTCCTGTATCATGAGACATGAATCAACATCTTAGATACCCAAGTCAATAAATTATATATCATGTATTTCTCTTTCAAGAAGGGTACTATTTTCTATTAGGTTAGAGTAATCTCTAATAGTATTTTCAGTTAGCTAATTATTTGAAAACCCAAATAGTTTTCATGGTGTCCAATTTAATGATGGTGATAGTGTATAGAAATCTATTCAATGATCTACCCAATAAAACTAATATTTTTTTTCTAAATTTTGCACTTCATTCTTGACTACAAAATTCTGAAAGGCTTATTCCAAAATAAAGACTTAAAAATATTCTAATTTTGTAATTAATATGTTAGATTGTAATGAGTGAAAATATAAATTAAACTTTATTGGAATCAATATATAAATTTATAAAAAGGCTCATCCATTCTTTAATTAATTAAGAGGCATGGAAGTGACATGCATTGAAAGAAGATATTAAGAAAATATTAACAATATATTTATCATTTTATAAAGATTGTAATATGCGTTGAAAAAATGTATTAACAATATCTATATCAGTTTATAAAGATTGACATTTTATAGAGAGTGTGATATGCATTGAAATGAGATATTAGCTATATAAGTATACTTTTATAGAGATTAGTGATGTATGTTAATAGTCATCAACATATTTATGTGCCATTTATAAGGCTAAAAATTTATAATCCCAATACAAGAATAAAAATGAGGTAACATTGAGAATTTGTAGAACCAAAACTACGATGAAAGTAAAAAACTAAAACCGATTTAAAACCCATTAATTTCAACCTTGAATTATGTATACAAAAATGAATATTATCACATTATTAAATCTATATTATCCAGAATTTTTAAATAACCTTTCAAAAATCAAGCACTGTGGTCAATATAACAAACACATAATTAGAAATTTACCATTTCAAATATTTAATTAAATATTCTTAAATAAAAATTAAAAAATTAATTTAATAAAAATAAAACCATCTCATTAAAAAAACACATATATATTTAATAGCCTCTCAACCAAATTTTTATATTTAATACCTTCTCGACTAAATTTTTATATGAATATAATTGACACTTATTCGAAATTTTTGGAATATTTAATTAAATATTCTTAAATAAAAATTAAAAAATTAATTTAATAAAAATAAAACCATCTCATTAATAGAACACATATATATTTAATAGCCTCTCAACTAAATTTTTATATTTAATACCTTCTATTCTAATTAGCTTAGAAGAATCGTTAATGCTTCCTAGCATCGCATAACAATATAGTACACAACAATAACATATAACCTTACGATTCTAAAATCCATGAATTAACGATTACACAAACATTAAGAAAATTAGGTAAATTTTAAATTCCTCATTATAACGATCTAAGTTTCACTTATTTGTATTTATTTATTTATTATTATTATTATTTGCTTTTATCTTACCAGAGGATTAGGCATTACGTGGCTTCTCTCATTTGTTAAATCATCAATTTTATAATTCCAACCCATATATAATGATGGCCTACTGACAGCTGTTGTTTTCACTCAAAAGGGTGATCGCCATTATTTTACATTAAGAAAGAATGAAAATAAATTTGACCTCTCTTGACATATGGTAGATCTTGAATTAAGATGGATTTAAGATGTTTTCTTTTCTTTTTGACCTAGAGATTAGTATGGTAGAGATGTTGTAATGTTCTATTAAATAGTTTGACTTAGTCTAATTAAATAAAAATAAAATAATTAATAATTATAATTATCAATAAATTATTTTGATTGAGTGAAATTATATAAATAGAAAATCAAAATAAAATAAAAAACATAAAATTAATAATTATAACTATAAAAAAGATTTGATTCGTTTGAATACTTGGTAGATCAGTTAAGATGGATGTCAACTGATTTTAGATTTTATCTTTTCATCGTATTATATTGTATATTATTTAGCGTTTTTTAATATAATATTAATTTTAATTTGAGTTATAACTATATTATTTGTTTTTTCTATGATATTGAAAGTAATGTAATTTAAAGCAAAACCCTTCGGATAAATCACATCAATGTTTTATGATCATGTGTTTGAAAACTCTACTAAGATTTCTAAAATTGATATATAAATAAAATCAATGAAATTATGATTAAAATTAATAAATATACATATTTTAAATAAATGAATTATAATTAAATTTAATAAATATATATAATTAAAATTAGTGAAATTATGATTAAAATTAGTAAATATATATTATGATCAAAGTATGGACATGACTCTAATGGTTCCTAAACTTTTTTATAATGAACTTCCACTATACTTAATGCATGAGTTATAAACTGATTAGATTGTATTGAGTTTATTCCCCCACTAGACCACAGGGTCAAATCTCAGGAGGAGGGATTAAGAATAAAAATCACTTTAGAAAATTGAAGTATTTTAAACACCACCTTAAAAAATTAAACTATTAAAGATCTAAATTCAACAATTTAAATTCCCATGCGACCATTCCTGCGAGTTTCTCAACATAACCATTTGATAATAACGGTTCATAACCATTGATTTTCACATTGCAGATTTCGGCTGACCAACCATATGCATTTTGTCGCGATCCTATAACTATAATCCAGGTAGGGTTAGGACTAATAATGTCCAACAAAATTCAAACATAAAATTATTTTTTATTAATAAAATTTATTATAATATTGTTTAAAAGTAAAAGGTAAAATAAAAAATGTTTTACTTTTAAGGGTCAAGGATTAGCTTAACTAGTTTAATTGATTTAGTCTTTGTGGTTGAAGCATTTTTTCTATTCAGAATACACAGGTTTAATTTTCTCGACATCCTCGGAGTAGTGATTAAATTTGATAATTGAAAGTTTAATCTTTTTTATAATTGTTTAATTTATTAACATACATCCATCTTATATGTGTATTTATCGTAAGTATTAAGTTTTTATATGTTTTTTAATCAAATGTCCCCTAAAAGTTGTCTCTATCCTCAACCTCTAATTATAAGTTTAATCTTTTTTATAATTGTTTAATTTATTAGCAAACATCCATCTTATATGTGTATTTATTGTAGGTATCCAGTTTTTATACATTTTTTTAATAAAATTTCCCCAAAAAGTGGTCTCTATCCTCAACTTTTTCCCATGAGACTTGAACATAAACCCCACTACTCATATCGACTGGTATACATCTCAATTATTAATTAAATTTCAATATGAAGTTATGAAATATAGTGGTTATGAATTTCAATATGAAGTTATGAAATATAGTGGTTATGAATATGAATCATTATTTAAATTTATATGGTAAAATGGATCTTAATTTATAACTAAAACAATTTCGACCTTGAAAAAAAAATGAATATACATATTTGGTTGGTTTTAATTAAAAGCATTATAAAACATAATCTCATTCTCACTATATTCTTAGTTGTTGATATTACAATGCAAGGTGAAAGTGATGTTGTAAAAATATTTCTTTCACTCTTAAAACCATAAATAAATTGGAATTTTTTTTAATGTATATATTAATAACATAATTTTATATAAATTTTAGAAAGATAAAGTAATAAAAATAAAAATAAAAATCCTAATCTTATATTTTCCTTATAAATAAGATTTAAATAAATTGTTTGAATATCATATTAACTAATATATTTCACTATAAACTTTATATGTATGTCGAAAAGGAAGAAATAACTACAAAGTAATGTGGTTCAGTCAATTTATAATTCAATTTATAATATAAAATTGATATGTGGAATTTTAATAATAAAAATATTCAATATGAAGTATAAACAAAATATCTTACTATTCAGTGTTAAGTAATATTGATGTGCATTTAAAAATATATTAATAAAAAAATGTGAAGTATAACAAAATATCTTACTATGCAATGTAAGTAATACTGATGTGCATTTAAAAATATATTAATAACAAAATGTGAAGTATAAACAAAATATCTTATTATGCAATGTTAAGTAATATTGATGTGCATTTAAAAATATATTAATAACAAAAAAACATTTTAATATGGATAGTATGGTTCATAAATAAAATATTTTAGTAAAATATTCTAATGTCAACTATACTTTCTTAAGGTTTGATAGACCATATTGGTCTTTGTTGACATTAACCATCATCATCATTATATAAAGCAATTAAAAGATAAAAAATCTCATTTCAAGTAGTTTCACTCTTTTACATTTTGGCTCTTTTTCACGTAATCGATGTCGTTCAAGTAATCTCAAAGTTCGAAGCCACAAATGGGGAATGAACACTATAGGGCTCCAACCAGTTGGGTGGGTGTATGTTTTCTTCAGATCTTTTGTTTGGTTAATGGCTTTAATCAGAACCAGTGTCATCAACATAGCTCAATACCATCCCATCGTAGATCTGTTGGTTAAAAATGTGGATCAATTTGCAAAGGAAATAAATCTTCCTTAAAAGGGTTTTCAAAGTCAGATTCGTACCAAACGATCTCATATCTACAATATTGAACCAAATATGGAAGAAAAAATGCAAAATGGAGCCCCCAATACCCGAATCTAGATCTTTTTATAGACCTGATTAGAAAAACAGTGGAGGAGGTAGATCTAGGGATGAGACAACAAAGAAAGGAAATTTTCCATTTTTTTATTAAAAATATAACGGGGAAATCAATTTCAGTGAGAGTTTAGAATAGAGACCGAATATAAAACCTGAAACAGAGGATTCAAAATCAGATGGGTATCCCAACATATCTTCAAAATATAATTTATTCAGGGAAATATTTGCAAGACGACCACAAGATGCAGGACTATAATCGAACATGATTCGATTATTATCCTTAATATGAGATTACTTGTAGGATGCCTTGGATCTAGTTCCAAATGTCCTATTTCTTTCATGGATGTAGTTAAAGGAAGGCCTAACTCACAAAAAAAACCCAATATTCCTCCATCTCCCTAGTCCTTGTATTATGGAACAGATGAACAAGGCGTCGATGATCCAGGGGATAAAAAATATGCTCAAAAATAGAAATGTTCAAAATGACTTGAAACTGATGCCAAATCATAGATCTCATAATTCTAATTCTAATGACGCTTGAATTGCCTCAATCCGGCACCGTATGTGAAAGTTATCACGTTTTGAGTTTTTTGGCAAACAACTAAAACGTCAATTTACAGTGTTGACTAGGTTGCTGACTGGGCAGGTCGATATGGTGATGTGGCATTGACGTCAACATGATTATAGGAAGTATGATTGAAATATGGGCCAATTCCATGCTGGCATGTGGCATGGTCATACAGGTCAGGTTGGCGAATTTTTATTGGCTATTGTGTTTTGCATCGGCCAACTAGGAAGCACCACATGGCCTAATGGGAGGGCACCATGTATCCCTCGGGATTCGTGAAAAATTATGGATGGGCAACCAACAACCTCAGTCAAGTTCAACCTCGTGACCTCTATCAGGCTAGCCATTGGACTTAACAACAGACTACGTTTTTGTTTTTAATATATTACATGGGTCATTTTTATTTATTTAATAATGGTCTGGGGGTTTGTGGGGGGGGGGGGGGGTTCGGGCCGGCGGGCTCACCCGACCATCCCAACCCTGGTCACATAATACAACACATAACTACGACAGAGGTGGAGGTGGAAGGGGTGGACGATTATCCCAGCCCCCAATTCCATTCATTACATACAACCACCAGTGGGGGCTACGGAGAAGGGTCAGCATGTGGTGTTGAGAAATGGCAACAAGAAATTCCAGTTTAATTTGTCCTTGAATTAAACTGAGAATTAAAATCGAATTATATTCTCATATCAACTTGTAAATAGTTAATTAAGTTTAATTAACTTAATTAGCTTAGGAATTTCGAGTTGGAAGTCTTTCTAAAGTCATGTATATGTTCTCCCTATATTATAGGGGTCCAAGATGAGTTAATTGTGAGTTGTAATTAGATAACTCAGTTTACTGAGTTAAGTTCAGTTAAATTAGTTCCAAACTATTTGAGGAACTAATAGTGAGTTAACAGTCAGTTGGTGCACTAATGCATTAACTAGTGCTACTCTAGTTAACTAAAGATTCCCTCATCAGAAACTCATGCATGTCGATTCTGAGAAAGACCCAGTTGAGACTAGAGTGCAGGGATAGTGTACTATTAGTTGTATGATTTACTGAGTTGTATAGATCATGCATGCAATTAGGAACTGAACCTAGAAGGGATTGTGCAGTTTTGGATGCACTGGTTTCCCATTAATATGGGCTAATCAACCATAGGAATTGCGCAAGGAAATAGGGGCTTGGAGAGCTAGAGAATTGGCTAAGTGTTGGCCAAGAGTTTTCTTATGAGCTGGAGATTGATTTTACTGAGTGTTGGGATTGTTCTTGTGAGAAAAAGCATTGTATTATCATCTTGGATTTCTGATATATGCAATACAGATAGTGTGTTTTAGAGCCATGGCTCTCCCCAGATATTTATTGTGTTATGTGTATTTGATTATCTTCCTCTTGTCGATTATTTTTTTCATCGATCTATTGGCTTCCGCTAGTTGAAAGTAGAAGTAGATTCTTGTCCTGTGCTTTAGTAAATTGCATGAGCTCGTGAATCTATTGGATTTTCTACATGGTATCAGAGCTGAGAATAGTATACTAGAGGAGATTTCAAAGTTTTGAGTTCAAGGCTACAGGCAAAATTCAAATTTTCATTTCATACTTCAAGATCGATAGATGGTGTTCTACGGTTTGTAGCTTGAGTATGCCTTGGAAGGAAACTCGAATTTTATAGCCCGGAGGGATAGAATGGAGGTTGTGCTAGAAGATAATGGATTGAAGGAATTCATTGATCAAGAAGTTCCTAAGCCAGCAACATCAGATGCATAAAATTTGGCCGAATGGAAGAAGTGTGTGGCGAAGGCAAGGTGGATAATCCTCAAGGGAGTTCGAGACCACATTGTCTCAAGTCTCCATGGGAAGGAAACTCCACATGCTATGTGGAAAACATTCACTGATTTGTATCAGAACAATAGTGACCAAAGGAAATTGGCACTGAAGGACAAACTTCGAAATATCAAAATTGAGAAAGGCAAAACTATTTCCAAATACTTGACCAAGTTCACTCAATGTCGTGATTAACTTGGAAGTGTTGGAATCATGATTGCCAAGGAAGATATGGTGAGCCTTGCTCTTCTAGGACTCCCAAAGAGTTGGCATAGTTATCAAGACTCTGTCAATGGTCGAGAGAAGCTTCCAGATTGGGAACGACTATGGTCGGATTTGATGCAGGAGGAGACCAGGAGGAACACCAAGGATGCCTCTTCATCAAATGCTGATGATGAAGATAATTGTGGCTTAGTGATTAAGGAGAAGAAGGGGAAAGAGAAATCTTCCCATTCCAAATCAGATTCTTATCATGGAGGTAAGAAGCAATACATGATGAAATTTAAGTGCTTTCATTATCATGAGGTGGGCCATTTTGCTACAAATTGTCCACTCAAGAAGTCCAAGAAGAAGTCCTCAAGAGGAGCAGCGGGCTTTGGCCTCTCAATTTGAATTGGACTTTTCCCTCATTTCATGCATGGTTTCATCAATGATGGGAAGTGTAATGTACTTAGACAATGGAGCTTCATTCCACATGACTGGCAACAAAGAGTTATTCAGTGACCTGGAGGAGAAAGATCTCTAGATGCATATCGAGATGGGCGATGACGGGAAGTATAGCGTTACTGGATTGGGCACGAGTACTTTTAAGAGGGAGCATGGGGCTCCAGTCACCTTGAATAATGTTATGTATGTGCCCGAGCTGAAGAAGAACTTTGTATCCACTGCCATGCTTGAGGATAGAGGCTATGATGTGATCTTCTCAAAAGGAATGGTGTTCCTTCGACACATAGCCACAGGTCAGGTAAAGAAAATAGGGATTCAGGTGAAGAATCTCTATAAGTTGGAGGTAGAGGAGTGTGTTTCTTTGAGCACAAAGTAGAAAGGGTGCAAAGTCGAGACATTGGCGAGTTGTGGCATAGGTGATTGGGCCACTTGCATCATGGGGCTTTGAAGATATTGCAGCAAATCTCTACCGATCTTCCCAAAGGTACGCTTAAGCAAGTTGATACATGCAAGGGATGTACTTTAGGAAAATACACCAAGTCTTCCTTTCATGATAGAGACAGTCGAGCATAGGCTATTCTAGAGAGAGTCCATTCAGATGTGTGTGGACCATTCTCGACAACATCCACGACCAAACACATGTATTATGTTATATTTGTTGATGACTATTCTCATAAATGTTGGATATTTTTCATGCAGAAAAAGGATCAAACTTTCACAAAGTTTTGTGAGTTTAAAGCATTGGTGGAGAAAGAGTCGGGCAAGAAGGTTAAATCTCTACGGAGTGATAACGATGGTGAGTATGTCTCAAACAAGTTTAAGAACTTTTGTGCAGTGGAAGGGATTAAATGAGAGTTGACAGAACCCCATAACCCTCAGCAGAATGGGGTGGCCGAGAGGAAGAACATAAGCATAGTAGGGGAAACGAGGGAAATGTTCCATGATCAGGGACTACCACTACACTTGTGGGTTGAGGCATGCAACACAATGATCTATGTTTAGAACCGTAGCCCACATTAGATACTTGAGATGAAGACACCAGAGGAGGCTTATTCCAGTAAGAGGCTAGATGTTGGTCACTTCAGGATTTTTGGGTCATCGTATATTTCCATGTGACCCAAGATACATAGAAGAAGCTTGAGCCCACAGCAGAGTTGGGGATATTTGTGGGGTACACTGATACACCTCACAACTATTGGGTGTACTTGCAGACTAGTAGGTTGATAATGGTTCACAGGGATGTCGAATTCGATGAGGAGAAGGCCATGCAAGTTTCCCTTGAGAGGGAGATTGAGCTACATGCAGATGAGGAGATTTTAGCTTCTAACATTGAGGAGCCTTAGATTGATGGGGAGTAGCCACATGCAAAGGATCCAGGAGTGGAGACATCCACTCAGACAAAGTCTTCCAGAGAGGGAAGAAAGAGCACCAGAGAGGTTGACAGATTGTTGGGTGATGCACGGGAGAATGTGGGAGAACCCACTTCTCAGCGTAGGCAAAGGAGGTCACCTGAAAGGTACACTAGATACATGGTTCTTTTAGGCAAATGTGTTGTGACAGAGCCATCTTCCTTTAAGGAAGCATTATAGCAGCTGGTTTGGGTTAATGCCATGGTGGAGGAGTATGACTCCATAGTTTGTAACAATGTTTGGGATGCAGTCCCGAGATCGGAGGACAAGTCAGTGGTGAGCTCCGGTTGGCTTTACAAGGTAAAGCAAGCTGCAGATGGTAGTGTGGAGAAGCATAAGGCTATATTTGTGTCCCATGGATTTTCACAGGTAGAGGGGATTGACTATAATGATAACTTTTCTCTTGTCGCAAGGTACTCGTCAATCATATCTATATTGGCACTATCAACATACATGGGTTGGAAGATACATCATATGGATGTGAAGGCAACCTTTCTTAATGGCATGATTGAAGAAGATGTGTACATAGAGCATCCTTAAGGTTTTGAAACCTTTGACCATGAATCGCATGTGTGCCGACTCGAGAGAGCGTTGTATGGGTTGAAGAAAGCACCCTATGCTTAGTACACCAAGATAGATAACTACTTCACCAGGTGGCCTTCACAAAGAGTGAAGAGGATGCGAGCCTATACCACATAGTGGTGGAAGGTAAGTTGTTGATCATTGTACTTTATGTTGTTGATCTCATACTAACAGGTGATGATTAGTTGATCAAATCTTGCAAGGAGGACCTTGCAAGAGAGTTTGAGATGAAGGACATGGGGCTCATGCATTACTTTCTTGGCATGGAGGTATGATAGGGAGATGGGGAGTTGTTTGTGTCTCGAGGCAAGTATGCAAACGAGATACTTAGGAGATTCCGCATGGAGAGCAAAAAACCCATGGAGCCCCCTCTAGCAGGTAATTGGAGGAAAGATGATGCTACTTCAGGGGAAGTAATGAAAGCTACTGTTTACAGGAAACTTGTTGGTTCACTTATGTACTTGGTGAACACACGACTGGATATGTGCTATCAGTTAACCAACTTAGTCAAGCAATGGTTAAGCCTACCAAGTTGTATTGGAAGGAGGCAAAGCATGTGTTGAGATACCTCAAGGGCACTTCTCAGTATGGATTTTGGTACAGATGGACAGAGGGAGTGAAGCTTCAAGGCTTCATCGATGCAGATTGGGCAGGGAGTCCATCCATCAGGAAGAGAACATTAGGAGGGATCTTCAGTATTGGGTCAGTGGCAGTTTCTTGGTACAACAGGAAACAAAGATCGGTTGCACTCAGTTCAGTAGAGGTAGAGTACATGGCTGCGAGTCAGGAAGCATGTGAGGCCATCTGGATGAGGAAGATCCTGGTTGGTTTGTTTGGTTAGCAAATGGATCCAACTATGATTTACTGTGATAATCAAAGTTGTATCAAACTCTCTGAAAATCTAGTTTTTCATGATTGGTCCAAGCATATTGATATCCAATATCATCATCTCAAATATTGTGTATTGAGGCAGATTATGTTGTTATATTATGTTCTCGCAGAGGAGCAAGATGCTAACATTTTGACAAAGGCATTGTCAAGATGTAAATTCAAGTTTCACAGAGACATGATCGGGGTATCTGATAATCCCTTTCTTGTTGAGAGGGAGTGTTGAGAAACGGCGACAAGAAATTCTAGTTTAATTTGTCCTTGAATTAAACTGAGAATTAAAATCGAATTCTATTCTCATAGCAACTTGTAAATAGTTAATCAAGTTTAATTAACTTAATTAGCTTAGGAATTTCGAGTTGTAAGCCTTTCTGAATTCATGTATATGTTCTCCCTATATTATAGGGGTCCAGGAAGACTTAATTGTGAGTTGTAATTAGATAACTCAGTTTACTGAGTTAAGTTCAGTTAAATTAGTTCCAAACTGTTTGAGGAACTAATAGTGAGTCAACAGTCAGTTGGTGCACTAACGCATTAACTAATGCTACTCTAGTTAACTGAAGATTCCCTCATCAGATACTCATGCATGTCGATTTTGAGAAAGACCCAATTGAGACTAGAGTGCAGGGATAGTGTACTATCCATTGTATAATTTACTGAGTTGTATAGATCATGCATGCAATCAGGAACAAAACCTAGAAGGGATTACACAATTTTGGATGCACTGGTTTCCCATTAATATGGGCTAATCAACCATAGGAATTGTGCAAGGAAATAAGGCTTGGAGAGCTGGAGAATTGGCTAAGTGTTGGCCAAGAGCTTGCTTGTGAGTTGGAGATTGATTTTACTGAGTGTTGGGATTGTTCTTGTGAGAACAAACATTGTATTATCATCTTGGATTTCTGATATATGCAATACAGATAGTGGGGTTTTGAGTTGTGGTGTTTCCCTGATATTTCTTGTGTTGTGTGTATTTGATTATTTTCCTATTGTCGATTATTTTTTTCATCGATCTATTGGCTTCCATTGGTTGAAAGTAGAAGTAGATTCTTGTCCTATGCTTTAGTAATTTGCATGACCTTGTGAATCTATAGGATTTTCTACACATGGCACCCAACCCATGGCCACATGGCCTTGCATATGACCAGGAGTGGCAGATTAGGTGGGCGTGTGGCCTCTGGCCCACACCCCTGGCCATATTACATGCCACATGACTGATAAAAAAGGCGGATGTTGTGGTCGCGGTGCCCAACTAAGTGTTCGAAAATATGCACCATTTTCAGCAGAAGTTTTGCCATACCAACACCAAAATGTTGCCTGGTGGATGCACCAAAGGAGATATTCATTGACATTTTAGCCAGTTTTGTCATTTTGTAGGGCAAATAATAGATAAATGGAGAAGGAGGCATAACTTAGCCATTTTTCAGCCTTTTTGAGCCCAAGAAGAGCCTACATAGGGGTTTTTGGGTGTTCTAGACATAATGGCAGCATTATTTTTGTGATTTGAGCATTGTATGTTGATGTAATTTAAATTTTGAGAAAATAATATAAAGGGCCAACATTGGAAGTTGGACTCGGAGAGGTAGCCCACGAGGGGGAAATTCGTCATCAAATTGTTGTTTTGTGATGGTGCATGTTGTTTATTTTTCTCTGGTTAAATCTGTAATACTTACTTAAAATTTCTAAGTTTTTGTGATTTTGCAATTTCAATCCATTTCCCACAAGACATAAGCTATATTGCAAACTTTTTCAATAAACCTTCAATTTTTTAATATCATATCAGTTTGGTATTAGAGAATGGTTGTTTTGAAGGTTTGACCATTTTTGCAAGTTTTTTTGAATGATTACAAGGTCTAAGTTGAGGAGAGGAGGAGTGCTTGAAGAAACAAACCCTAAAATTGGTTCAAGGAGATCAAAAACTCCAAAATCTCCAACAATCATGGCACATGAATAAGGACAGGAGTTGATGTATGAGGATGAGAGAGCTTTCAGATAGGCTTTTCATGATATGTTTGAGATGATGAAAGTGTTGTACAATGAGAGAACAACAAGGTTGCAAGGAGAAAGTTTTAATAAAAAAAAAAGTAATGGCGGTGATGGGAGCAAGCCTCCACCTTCACCTCTATCTTCATATCCATCCTCACCTCCTTCTTCACCTCCTTCAACACCTAGACATACTCCTCCTAGATCTCCAAAATAACATGCTAAGTCTCCTTTGCTCAAACTTGATGTCAAGTTTGAATTTCCTATGTACAATGGGGAAGTAAATGCTGAAAAGTTGGATAATTGGGTTCGTCAAATTGAAGTCTATTATTGATGATGATGTTACAAATATCCAACTTGCTTCTCTTTGTTTGGAAAGTGCAACCCTCATCTGGTGGGAGGCCAAAACTCAAGAAGCTTTGAAGAAAAGTGTTAAAATTATCTCTTCCTAGAATGATTTTATAGCTGCATTAAGAAGGAAATTTTTTCCATTAGCTTATATGCAAAAATAAATTATGGATTGGCAAAATTTTAGACAAGCTAAAGTTCAGAGTTTTCAAAGTTACACACAAGAATTTAGAAGAAGAGCTTTAATCTTGGGTGTTGATTTGTCTTCACAGAACTCTCCTTAAATAAATAGGTGATTACATAGTTATTTGAGACATACTATACTTATGTTTAATTCCACCAATATAGATGAAGTATGTGTTCAGGAAACTTATTTAGAATTAAGAGGCAAGAATGTTCCACAAGAGACTAGCAAGAAGCCTTCCAAATATGGAGACAAAGGAAAGTGGAAGTTTAAAGGAAAAGGAAAAAATAATGCTACAGTCAAGAAAGAGGGAGAGAAAAATACATGTAAACATTGTTCAAAAGAAATCCATGATGATTCAAGACCATTGTTGGAAATTACATCCATAAATGAAAACAAAGAAGTTCAATAACAAGGGGAAAAATTTGTTGCAACAACTCAACAAGATCTAGGATTTGATTCAGGTGATGAAACCAAAATCACAACCATGGGAATGAAAGGTAAAGCTTTTAATGCAAGTACTAGTTCTTCTAGTAAGCCTATTGAGTCTCAAAATGATAAAGAAAGAATTGAGATTTTCCATATCAGGGTCATTAAAAAACATACAAAAGTTGATACATTATTTGATAGTGGATCCCAAATCAATATTATCTTTGAAGAAATTGTCAAGAAACTAAACTTAGAAACTACACCTCATACTAAACCTTACCCTTTGGGTTGGGTATGTGAAGATTCCAAATTGCAAGTGACAAGAAAATGTAAACTCAAATTTTCCATCACTGCAAATTTTATAGATGAGGTAGAGCTTGATGTTGTACCACTTGACATATGTGGAATTGTTTTAGGGAGTCCATACTTGTATGACCGAAAATCCATATTCTATCATCATGAGAAAAAATATCATCTTTTTAAAGATGGAGTTGAGTATATTATTAGAGCACATTGCAAGAAGATGAACTTATCTCTTGTTAGTGTTGGCTAGATGAAAAGGCTTGTAAATGTTAGTAAGAATTTTGTGTTGTTGATGACTAAAGCTAAAGATACTGTTGAGTTTGAAACTTTCACAGGATGTGATTCAAAACTCAAGCATGATTTGGTTGAATTTGTTAATACTTATGACAAGATGTTTCAGGAACCTGAAGGTTTTCCTCCTAAAAGAGGAATCCAACATGAGATTCACTTGCAACATGATGCACCACTTCCAAACATTGGCATGTATAGAATGTTAGTTTTGGAGAATGCAGAAATCAAGAAGCAAATTCAAGAGTGGCTTGAGAAAGGGGTCACCAGGCCTAGCACATCTCCTTATGGGTATCCTCTTGTCTTGGTTCAAAAGAAAGATAGTACATGGCACATGTGTGTGGATTTTAGAGCTTTCAACAAGATCATGGTAAAGAATCACTATC
Source organism: Pinus tabuliformis (assembly GCA_031772625.1). Classification (NCBI taxonomy): domain Eukaryota; kingdom Viridiplantae; phylum Streptophyta; class Pinopsida; order Pinales; family Pinaceae; genus Pinus; species Pinus tabuliformis. The sequence continues at coordinate 1,161,744,501 of CM062811.1, forward strand.
CTCTTCCTCACATTGATGATTTGCTAGATCAGTTAAAGGATGTTGTTTACTTCACTAAGTTATATTTGAGAAGTGATTATCATTAGATAAGGATTGTTGAAGGTGATATTTGGAAAATCACTTTCAAGACAAAACAAGGTTTATTTAAATGGTTACTTATGTCGTTTTGGCTTTGAAATGCACCTGCAACATTGATGAGGGTTATGAAAGATGTATCAAGCCCATTCCTTGATGATTTTGTCTTATTCTACTTAGATGATATTCTGATTTTCAATAAAACTCGTGAAGAGAATGTCAAGCATGTGAAACAAGTTTTAAATGTCTTAAAAAAAGAGAAATTGTATTTGAAGATGTCTAAGTGTGAATTTGGGAAAACCTCCTTGGTTTATTTGGGTTGTATTGTAGGAGGGGGTAAACTAAAGATTAATCCCTAAAAAGTTGAATTCATTGTGAATTGGCATAAACCGAACAATGTAACAAAAGTTAGGAGCTTTTTGGGAGCAACCCAATATTGGTGAAAATTTGTAGCTAACTTCTCAATCATTGCAGCACCAGTACATGCTTTGACAAGTGTGAAACATAACTTTCAATGGGGAGGCAAGTAGAATAAATCCTTTGACACTTTGAAAGATAAAATCAATACAACACCAGTTCTAGCACTTTCATACCTTAAGTAGCCATTTGAGATTCAAACCGATGCAAGCAATTATGCTATGGGAGCAGTTTAGATGCAATACGATAAGCCTATTTGTTATCATTCTGAAACCTTTACCAATGCAGTAATTAACTATCCAACTTATGATAAAGATTTGTATGCTTTGGTACAAAGCATGAAGAAATGGAAGAACTATTTGATGGGTAAAGAAACTATTATTCATACTGAACATCAACCTTTGAAATATTTACAATAAAAAACCAAGCTACAATAAGCTAGGCATTTCAGGTGGATGGGATTCCTACAACAATTTCATTTGGTAATCATGTACAAGAAAGGTATATACAACAAAGTTGTTTATATGTTATCAAGGCCTATTGTTAATTCATTTGTTATTCTTAAGCATAACTCAATCAAGCATGAAAGTTGTATTGAAAAATATGCTCAAGATGATGATTTTAAATACATTTATGCAACTTTGATTCAAGGCAATCATGTTGAAGAGTTGGATTATCATGTTCATAACAAGTTGTTGTACCATCTTAGCAAGTTATGTGTTCCATAGGGTGAAAGAGTCAATGTCATAAGGGAATCCCACACTTCTCTTATTATTGGTCACTTTGGTGTAGAAAAACCAGTTGCCCAAATTCAAAGGTATTGTTATTGACCTCGCATGAATGAAATGGTTACAAGATATATAAAGGGATGTTCCATGTGTTCTACTCGCAAGCCCATCAATAGGAAATTGGGTTTGTACACTCCAGTTCCTATTCCTTCTCGTCCTTGAGAAAGTATTTATATGAATTTTGTAGGGGGGCTACCAATGCATAGGAAAGGTCATGATTATCTATATGTTGTTGTGGATCATTTCAGAAAAATGTGTGTGTTAATTCCATGTAAGAAACAAGTTACAGTTGAACAGACCGCAAAGATGTTCTTCCAAAATGTATGGGTTCACTTTGGGTTACCCACTTCTATTATTTTTTATTGAGATTCTCGATTTGTCAGAAGTTCTGGTCAAGTTTATGGGAACTCATGCACACAAAGTTGAAGAAAAGCACCGAATTTCATCTAAAAATCGATGGCTAGATAGAAGTGGTAAACAAAACAGTAGTGCATCTCCTTCAAGGATATTGTGGTAAGTATCCTAAAATTTGGGATGACCATTTGCATTACATCTAGCATGCCTACAATTGTGAGAAGCACTCATCTACGCAAGTATCTCCATTCGAAGCTTGTTTGGATTATTTGCCAAAGTATCCTTTGGATTTCATCTTTGGTAAAGATATTATAGTAGATGGACATAGTGATGTGGACAAAGCCAAGAATTTCATTGAACAAATTCAACTAATCCATCAAAAAGTACAAGATCAACTTGAGAAAAGAAAAGCAAAGTACAAAGCAAGACATGACAAGCATCGGGTTGATCATGATTTCCAATTGGGAGATCAATTTTGGTTGTATATCAGCAAGGAAAAATTTCAAGGTTAAGGTATAAATCTCAAGCCAATAAAAAATGGTCCTTTCAAAATCTTGGAGAAGATTGGTAACATTTCTTTCCATTGAGATTTTCCACCTTATATGCAAATTTATTATGTTGTGAATGTGGAAAAAATGAGATTGTATGCGCCTCCAATGATTGATGATCATGAAGAGAATGTTCAAATTCCGTCTATTAAATATTTTTCTCCTAGATATTTAAATGAGTTGCAGGAAGACTCAATTCTTGACAGGAAAATCACGACTGCACACAGAGGCAATGTGGAGTATCTTTGAGTGGGGATCAAGGGTACCAATCCAAGTAAATCAAGGTGTATTTAGATTAGGAAAGTGAGGGAGTTGTACCCTCACTTACTTGCTAAGTAAAAACAGACTTTTGGTGGTCCAAAATCTTATAGTGGGGAGGAATGATCAAGGGGATCAAAAATATGCTCAAAATGAAAAGTGCTCAAAATCACTCAAAACCAACACCAAATCGTACATTTTGTCATTTTGATTCCAACGACGCTTGAATCGCCTCAATCCAACCCATATGTGAAATATATCATGTTCTGAAGTTTTTGGAAAACAACTAAAACATCAACTTGAGGGTTGACTGGGTTGCTGACTAGGAAGGTCGTACGATGATGTGGCACTGATCTCAATAGGCTGACTAAGTAGTATGGATGTCAGGCAGGGAAATCCTGTGATAACACGTGGCAAGGTCGTACAGGTCGAGTTGGCGAATTTTTATTGGTTGTTGTGATTTGGGTTGGCCAATCAAGAGATTCCATGTGGCCCAACCGGAGGGCACCATGTGGTTCTTGGGGTTCATGTAAAATTATGGATGGATGATCGACGACCTCGACGGGGTTTGACCTTGTGACCTCCAGCAAGCTAACCGTCAGACTTACCAATAGACCACGTGTTTGTTTTTAATATAGTAAATGGGTCATTTTTATTTATTTAATAATCGTCCAAAGATTTTTTTTGGGGGGGGGTTGCCCTCATCACATAATACACCAAGTAATTATGGTAGAGGTGGAGGTAGAGGGGCAGAAGGTTATCCCAACCCCTAGTTCCATTCATTGCATACAACCACTGACGGGGACTGCGAAGAAGGGCCATTGCATGGTGCCTAGCCTGCAACCACATGGCCTTGCATAAAAACAGGTGTAGCAAATCCAGTGGGTGCGTGGCCTCTATCCCACGCCCATGGCCATATTACATTACCACATGAATGATAAAAAGGGCAGAAGTTGGGTCCGTGATGCCCGACTAAATTTTCGACAAAATGCACCATTTTCGGTAAAGTTTTCGTTACCCTGCGCCAGATTGTTGCCTAGAAGATACGCCAAAGGAGAGAATCATTGCCAGTTTAGCCAGTTTTGTCATTTTGTAGGACAAATAGTAGAGAAATAGAAATGGAGGTCTAACTTGTCCATTTTTAGCCTTTTTTAGCCCAAGAAGAACCTAAACAAGGGTTTTTGGGTGTTCTGGACATAATGGCAACATTATTTTTGTGATTTGAGCATTGTATGTTAATGCAATTTACATTTTGAGCATATAATATAAAGGGCCAAAAATGGAATATTGACTCAGAGACGTAGCCCAGAAGGGGTGAACTACGTCATCAAATTGTTGTTTTGTGATGTTGCATGTTGTCTATTTTTCTATGGTTAAATCTGCAAAACTTAACTAAAATTTCTAAGTTTATGTGTTTTTGCAATTTCTGTCCATTGCCCACAAGACATAAACTAGCTTGAAATTTTTTTCAAGAAAACTTCAATTTTTAAATTTCAGATCAGCCGACATTGACAATAAATCTCCCAGAAGTCAATGAGCTCTACTCTGAATTCCATTCAAGAGTAGTCATATGAAGATTTAATGGCTTTTAGACCAAGACATAGGACTTACATTAATGGATAACATCTAATTGGACTGAAAATTGTGACATTCACCTATGATCTAGAGGGTTTTTTATTGTGAAATTTGATACAACAAAAGATATGTAATTCATCTTAAAATAGGGACCATGGTTTTGGGGCAGTGCAGGACCTTTTATGATTCCATGGTTTCTGAGATTTGATGAAAATACCATGGTGGTCTCCAAAATTCCAGTATGGGTCAGGCTACATAATATTCCTTTACATTTATGGCATCTAAAAGTGTTATAGGGAATTGGAAATTATTTGAGGAAATTCATAAAGGTAGGCGTGGATAGAATACAAAAGGAATATTCACATTTTCATTGATCTATGTCAAGGTGGACCTTAGTAAGTGTTTACCTGACCGTATTATAATGATTCATAATAATGTGCAATGGTCCTAGACTCTAATTTTGAAAATACGATGTTCAGATGTTGTATATGTCTTCAAACTGAACATCTCCAAAATTTGTGTCCATAGGCAAAGAATCCTAAAAGAAAAAAGAGAAAGTACCAAAAGCCAAAAGGATGGAAATTATTTGGTACACAGGAAGATGAGGAAGAGGAAGAGGAAATCCCAGAAAATACTACAACTAATGTTGAACAAAACTCCTAGAAAATCATAGAGAAGAATAGGGCAGAACAGGTAGAATCGATGACATTATCCAAAGTAACAACACCCACAATTCATCAACACTAGAATGTGAATACTTCCCATGAAAAAGAAGCAAGTGGCACCAAAAGAATTCATGTATCATTGAGCTTTGACTCTGGAAAAGAAACATATATAAATATAGAGGCAAATCAGATGGCTATTGTATCTTCCACTCCAAACTCTGATGGTTGGTGGAAAGTGGAGAAAAAGAAGGGTAGAAAAGTATAGTTTAGTGATCTTTTGATGGTATGTTTTTAGATGTTATTTTTCATCATATGCCTTTCGACATCTACAACATGTAACTTTCATTATTTTATAATGGAAATTATGATTTTTTGTTGGGGATATATGTATGTGTGTGTGTGTGTGTCCCATGGATTTATCAATATTTTACAAGGATTAAATCTCTTGAGGTGTAAATGTTTTTCAAAGTTTTGCATTCTAAAAGAGGATTTGATATCAAGAGATTTGAGTGAGATCCATGATTAAAATGGATTTATACTCGCATATATTTCACATCTCTAAATATTTCTTATTATATGTTTATTGATTAAATTTTATATACTTGTTAATTATATGCTTTGAAATAACATGGTTATGAATATAAATCATTATTATTTAAATTTATTTTGAAATGTATATTATGAATATTTTAATCTAATTAATAAAACAAAATTACAATACATATTGAATTGAATCAATTTATTATTTTTACTACTTTTTAATTGAGTGTAAATTATGTTTTATTATTATTATTTTTGGATGTAAGGCTTCATTATAATGATCATTATAACTCTCCCCATACTCGATTATAGAGCACCTCTTTGCACAATAATTCATTTGACATGAATTTCGATATTAAATATTATTTTCAGGAATAATTACTTAGAATAAATCTTTAATCTAGGACCATATCCATTAGTATTCAACCATCTACTCAACCATGAAAATCACTTGAAATAGGAAAGCATTTTCTTAAAAAAATAAGTATAATAATGTTGAACAAAACTCAAATATAGAATTATTTTTCACTAATAAAATAATATTATATGAAATTAGTAGAAAAAAAGAGAGATAAATAAACAAAAAAAATGATGAAAATTTAATAGTTTTCATAATTGATCAATTTATTAACATGAATTTCAGTATTAGATATCATTTCCAGGATTAACTGCATAGAGGAAGCCATTAATCTAAGAATATTTCCATGGGTATTAGTTTAAGTTGAGAAAATTTCTTATCATTTTGCATAGCTCATTTAGTACTCATTTCATTGAGTGACACTCAAAGGGGTGAAAAAATGCAAAGTCTAATCTTTGGAGTCACACAAGTTTAGCCTACATGACATTTCCTTCTACATAAATGATTACAAAAGCTATAAAATCAATTCCCACATTGTATGCATCATTATACACTTACCACTTGTATGGTCCTCTGCAAGTGTATAGTCCTAAGTAGCATTGTTCTTATCCCTATAAAAATGAGATAGAGATGTAAATGAGAAAAAAGTCTGTAAATTGAGAACTTCATCATACAAGGTTCTTAATGTGAAATTCTTAAGAGAAATTTCGATGCAAATCCATTGGATAACTAACTTCGAGCCTCCAAAAAATCATAAATATGTCATACCAAATTCTTGTGTTATTTCAAGACCATCTTCAAAGCCATTAATTCATATAAATTATTAGTTTCTTAACTAATTCCTACTTTAAAATAAATTATACTAATTTAAAAGTAAGTCTAGTATGCCTCCTAAGCCTCTCTTAGGGAATTTGCCTTGTGATACACTATCAAAAAATCCCATGGCATATCCTTATTTATATTCACTTCACCTTGTAAATGAAAGAGGTTTTTCCTACAACTGTGTGTAGACATTTAAAATATTTATGGAATAGATAACAAATTTGATGGAATGAATCTCTCTATCTTCAAATAGATATTGATACACCCCAAAACATGTTAAAGTAGAAGTGTTAAATAATCTTGGAAGCCTCTTTTCATTTATTTTAGGTTCTAAATGCATCTTCAAGACTTTCCCCTTCCCATATATTCCCACTTCTAATTATTCTTTCCACCTCTTTCTATACCTCCTTAGAGTATGGACATTCCATCATGAGATTAAATAAATTTTCTTCCACTTCATGACACTAAAACACCATCCAAACCCTATAAAATTCCTTATGAAAAACATCCATTATGGGAGCTTTGCTGTGTAATTTTAGCTACATAAAGATTCTATTTTTTTATCGGGCATTTTAATTTCCATATAATTTTCCTACACTAGATCTATTAGTCTTCTCCTTCTTCTACTAATGCTTTGTAGCCTAATTTGGGAACATAAATTCTAGTTGGATTCAAAGACTAGATCAATTGATCATATTCTTCCTTGAGCCTAACATTGTTTTCCTATCAAGTGGTATTTGTATCATTTCCAATAATCTACATACTTTCCCCCAAACCAACTTCTTCCCATGATAACCACTATTGTTGCCAATTAGTGGACCATGCCCAATTTGTAACCTATCTTAGGTTAACACCAATTTTATTACTTAGATCCTAGAGCATCCAAAGAGGAACTTTGTGCTTAACTTTTCTCCCTACCCAAGTAGCAAATCCAGTTTTCACTTTACCCCCCTTTCCAATTCCCCACATCAATGATTTTCCAACTAGATGGAAAGCTTAGATAACAAATTTCTAGAGTGTTGAGGCGTTATATAATCATTTGAGGCATTTCTAATCTAACCTTCCATTCTATTAGGGGTTATATACTTATCTCTTGCTACCTAAACCCACAAATGTGTTCCTTCAATTAGCCTGAACACACATTTTTTGTAACAAGAACCTTTGGAAAGAGAAAGGGATTTTTGAGGGCCCATCCAACAATGGTGTTTGGTAACATCAACTCGTTCTAAGAAGTCAACATCAAACCTTTCCTTTTTTGGTCTTCAAACCAAATAAACTTGTAGCAAATTTTCCTATTAGTTTCCAAAACATCTTTTGGGACCCAAGCAAGTGATATCTAGTAGACTAGAATCACTTCCAGAACTACTTTTACCAAAACCAAATGACCTCCCCTAGACAACCATCTATTGCATCCATCTAGACAACCATCAATCATCGCCATTCACATTTGTATATTGATTTAGATTAAAAAAGGAGCTCAAATTCTTCAAACCCTATTCTAGATTAGTTACCTTGTTAGGAAAAAGCTAAGTAATAAAGTTTTTTCCCTACTCAAATATCCCCACAATGTCATCATAGATAATCCATATTGATGATATTTTAATTTCTTTGTAGAATATATCCATGATGTGTTGAACTTCTCAATAACTATTTTGGTGCCTTCACAAAAAGTTAGAATATTGTCTAGAGACAATAGATAAGTGATATTGCATGATACTCTATTAGGTACCCATTTTATACTACAATTTTTTTATTTTTTTAAGTAGCCTACTTAAACCTTCAACTATTAAAATAAAGAGAATGGAAAGATAAGGGACACCATTATCTGAGGCCCCTCTCTAATTTGAAGAATGGGATTGCTACTCCATTTAATAATACAACAAAAGATATTGGAAAAATGCACTCAGATAACAAACTAATGACAAAAACCTAAATAAACAGAATTAATTTAATGTATAACCAACTATGATGTGTTGAACTTATCAATAACTATTTTTGTGCCTCACAAAAAATTAGAATATTGTCTAGAGACAATAGATGAGTTATATTGCATGATACTCTAATAGGTACCCATTTTATACTACAATTTCTTTTGTTTCTTTAAATAGCTTACTTAAATCTTCAACTATTAAAATAAAGAAAATAGAAAGATAAAGGACATCATTATGTGAGACCCCTCTCTAATTTGAAGAATGAGATTGCTACTTCATTTAATAATACAACAAAAGATGCTGGAAAAATGCACTTAGACAACAAACTAATGACAAAAACCTAAATAAATAGAATTAATTTAATGTATAGCCAACTATGATGTGTTGAACTTATCAATAACTATTTTGGTGCCTCACAAAAAATTAGAATATTATCTAGAGACAACAAATGAGTGATATTTCATGATACTCTAATAGGTACCCATTTTATACTACAATTTCTTTTGTTTCTTTAAGTAGCCTAGTTAAACCTTCAATTATTAAAATAAAGAGAATAGAAAAATAAAATACATCATTATCTGAGACACTTCTATAATTAAAAGAATAAGATTGCTACTCCATTTAATAATACAACAAAAGATACTGGAATGATAATGAAAAAATACACAAAACAACAAACTAATGACAAAAACATAAACAAATAGAATTAATTTAATATATAACCAACTTACTTTATTATAAAGTTAATCTACCCAACCAACTTGTAATAATTTAATTTCGAGTGATAAAATTTATAAGTTATCTTTTTAGAAAAAGAAATTTGTGATGTAACATGTTTGAATACATCAATTTATGTTGTTTTATTTCTTATAAAAAGAGAAGCTATTTCATTCTATTCTTAGTCTATATAATGTATTTACTTGTTCTTGCATTCTAATGTAGATGTAAGTCCCAAAATATAAAATTATACATAACCATATTATTAAATTAATAGTTTGTATTATAATTTTTATATAAATAATATTAATATAAAATTATTATTAAAATAATAATTATATAATATAATAACTTATTTAAAGAAATATTTAAAACCATATATCTTTAAATTTTTTGAATTCGAATCCATTCACAAACTCAAAAATTCAATTCCTCTCAATTTACGTGTCACACATAAGGATTTGATTTATACTGCATTCGATGGTCATGTTTGTTTAATTTTAATAATGTCTTTAATCAACAACATTTGTAATGATATGTGACTAAAGTGTATTGTAATGATATGTGACTAAAGTGTATTGTTATCGTAACGTGTGATTCAATGTTGAATGATTGTTTTGTATATTGCATAGTCAATTATATATTTTCGATACTTTAATGGTTATAATTATATATTATTGGTTATTATTTTATTTTTATTTAATATTTTATATCTTTTTCTCTCATAAAATATTTTAGAAGATTTATTTAAAGAGATCATTTTTCGCTTGCTTATTAGTGGAGCTTGATTCCGAGGGTGTTGAGGAAAGTTGACCTCGTGATCTCCCATTAACAAGGTGCTTTTAGTAACGGTAACCTTACCAATTGAAATGGTAACCTCACCAATCGAAGTAACCCTCAAGTATTTTTTCATATATCTTATATTGTATTGTTAAGTAATTTATTTATATCCATTTAAAAATAAATGTTTGGAAAATTTGAATTTCAAAATATCGTAATTGTATTTAACACGAGTGTAATCCTATAAATTAAATGATTGATAAATATTTATAATCATTAATCTATAATAGGTATTAAAACACTTATTTTATTATACATTTCATATTATTATTTTTTTGTGAAGTTAGGCACTTTGCATTACGTCAAATGAACATTACATGGAATAAAAATTTTCTTCTACTAGTCTTCTCGAAGGGAAACAAAACTAGTAACTTAAGTTCAGAGTCTGCAGGTTACTAAGAGTTCGTCTAACTAGAGTATCTTATAAATAGAAACTTATAAAAATAGGTTAGTTGTGCCAAACCTTGACATACATCAACATGAGACTACTAGTGCTGCAAGCAAAAAACTAGTGAGTCATAACAACTATTAGGAAAAATCTCCAAGCATCCACGTTGGTTGGTCACTACCCTCATCCGAGGAGAAGGAGATGTTGGTTGATCTCTTGGCCAAAATGATCAACTTGTTGTCTATACTGTTAATTTTTTCCTCCCTCCATCTTTGCCAATCTAATAAAATTCTCTTGTTGATTCCTCATGTATCTCCCTATGCCATTTGCAATATTCAAATGACATTCAACCTTGTGTCGGCTTCGTGCCATGATCAATGAAGTGACGAGAGCGTGTACTATGTGCCAAGGATAGTGGGAGCTGAAACCCCCTTCAGTGTGAGCTAGCATCATATCAAGGTGTGAGGAACACCCACTCCTGAGCACCCTCCTTGGGGCTATACATATCATATTATCAAGATAGGAATAAACTCATAAAATTAACTAAATTATAACTTTGCTATTATTATTATTACTATTATTACTTATATTAAAAATATCAATTACTGATTAAACATATATATCTACATTTAAAAAAACATGTAACAAGAAAGACATGATAAAACAATACTAAGTAATAAGAGTTCAATAACACTCGTGGACATGCTAGAATTTGAGTATTCACCTTGACAACTCCATTTTTGACGAAAATTAGAAGCTGAACTTGAAGTACAGACAGAGGAATAGCGACGATGCATTTTCTTAGGTTTTTGCAGGAAAGTAGGAGTCGATGTCAATAATATCCATTTTTCCCTAGCCATATGTGATGGCCTATAGAGTGACATGGCCTTTCCCTCCACAGTACTGAACTAAGGATGGTTTTGTAATGGACTTTCTCTTAGGGCTGTTGGATTTACTCTGCACTGGGGTACACCAAAGTTGGAGGAAGAGAGGCCTGGTTATGGCTCTTGCTATCTCACCTCTGGATGGACTTCATGTAATATTGATATTTTCTCACATATTGAAGGCTTTCCCACTCCTTATGGCTCTATTATTATGGTGCGACTGAGACAGGGGAGGCCCCTATCATTCTTATCTGGGTTTTCTATCAATCACACAGGTTGGTGAAAATGGATCCGTGGAAGACAACATGTAACATTACTACTATGTTCCCCTATGAGATTTTATTGCTATGTTATGGATGTCAAACAGTTTGAGGGTTCAAACGTCCACTCTTTATTTCCTTTGTGTGTGGTCATGAGTGCGACAAAACTGAATAAGGTCCATGAATTTGGGCCTTGTAGGGCTATAAAATCACATAAAATAATATATCGCCCTCCTTGGAGGGGGCCTACCATCAAACTGTCTCATGAGGTTACTATTGCATTCCAGATTTGTTTCAAAAGCATTTAGGGGAAAACAATCTTTTTTGGATAAAAGCTTCGGATAATATTTATGCTCTGAAACAGAGTATCAAGAATAAATGGACTATTCCTGTTGAATGTCAAATCCTCATTTATGCAGGGATTATATTACAAGATAATACACAAATCCAAGATAATGGCATCTACAGGGACTCATCCATTATCTTGAATTTATGATTATGCGGTGGTGGCCCAAGTTATAAGACATAAAATGGAACTACTTCATACAAGGATGAAACCAAGGAAAGTCTTCCCTTCCTATCAGTCCACCCAAAAATAACACTAGACTATAAAACCAAAATAATCTCAGTCCATAAATTGTTGAACGAATGGAGAATGATCCCATCATGGAAATAAATCATATTGGGGTAACCACCCTCTCCTGTGCTCTCAAATAAAAGGTTTTCATTTGTAGATTAATGGTTTTTGGTCCAAGCTAAAGGCTCTCCATTAATGGATATTAACCATTTGGACGCCAGATTGTGACATTTATGTATGCTCCAAAGGGTTTTTCAATGTACAATTTGACACACAAAAAGAAATGGAAACTGTACTAAATGACGGACCATGGTTTTGGCATAATGCAGGCCTTTTCATTACACCATGGTTCCCATAATTTGATGCGAGTACTATAGTGGTTTAAACCATGTCAGTTTGGGTGAGACTCCTAAATCTTCCCCTATCTTTCTGGCATCCAAAGGTCATAGACTATATTGGGAATACACTTTGGAAATTCAAGAAGATGGACAATAAAAGTACAAATAAAGGTATCTTTACATTCACCAAAATTTGTGTAGAGATGGACCTCAATAAATGTCTTCCTAGACATATACAAATTAAACATCAAGGCTTTTGATGGAGCCAAGTTTTATATTATGAGAACACAACTTTTAGATGCAGGGAATGTTTTTAGACTAGCCATTTATAGAACACATGTCCCGAGACCAAAAAGAATCCATAAAAGAAGAGAACAACAACTAAGTTAAAAGGTTGGAAATACACAGATCCTCATTCCTCATATATTGAGGAGGAGGTTTCTCCAGGAACCCAGCCTGACCAATCTACAGTGGAGGCTTAACTACATCAGGTTTCACCTACTATTGGGGGCAGGGTGCCTCATGGTGATGTCTCTCTCTTTTTGGATATGGTAGATGTTGAAGTTCTCATGGATCCAGAACAACATTCTAAAGAGAATCACATATAGGACGAGTTGGGAGACACTAAATGTGTCCATGTATATGAAAGATCAAATTCAGACAACGATCATCCTTAAGAGACAACTAGATGTTCTTTGGCATTGATTCCAATTGATACTAGTATGAGGAGTTGAAAAATGTAACAAGAAATTATCAATTTGAATTTCCACATCAACAAACAACTTGGATGCAGTTAACTTGTGTGACATGGCTCTTATCACTTAGTTGGCTCAGTAAATTCAAGTTAGAGGGCTTGGATTTTAGTTAAGCATGTGCGATTGCTAAATTTTGGTACAATTCATTTATATCCATTTGAGTTTATTTAATTTAGTTCTAATAGTTGGAGGAACCAGTGGAAGGTCAGTTGTGTAGTGGGACAACAATCAAACTCAGTGATCATCCAGTTAACTGATTAATCATCATAAAATAACTAGTGCATGCAGAGAATTTGAGTTCCCAGTTATGGTGGAGATTCCAAGGCAGTGTAACAAGCAGTTATAAACTAGTTTGAGTGTACAAGTGTTGCATGAAGTCAAATGATCAAACCTTGGGAATTGCACAATCAATTTGAGGAAAATTCCTAAAAAATAGGGGCTAATTCTCTAGGAATTGTGCAAGGAAATAAGGGCTCATGCAGAGGCAGAAATTGAGTAAGTCTGAGTTAGATCTTCTCATTGAGCAGAAATATAGTTTATTCACTTGCAGGTTGCGCTCAGGCTGAGCTAGCAATTTTAATACATCTCTATTCATCTTATTAATGCAAAGAGGCTTGAGAGGTTTTTCCTATTTGTGTTCCCCTAGAAAAAATATTTGCATGGGTGTTATTTCTTATTGCATGTCTGAGATTGTTATTCTAAATTATGAATTGAATTCCTCATATTATTTGAGTAGAATTGTGTCTCTTGATTTAGATTAAAATTTATTGAGTAGTTTCAATTATAACACCAAATTTCTACATGGTATCAAAGCAAGATTCACATTAGAACATGAATTTCAAAGTTTTTTCTCAAGAGGTTTGAATTTGCAACTTCAGTGTAGCAGGATCTCTTTATATTTGGGAAGATGACCTTCAATGGGATGAGATTAGAGTATGCCTTGGAAGGCAACTCGAATTTTATTACATGGAATGATTGCATGGAGGCGGTGCTTGATGACAACGGATTTCTAGAATATGTCAAGACAGATTGCAAAACCAACATCAACAGATGCCCAAAACCTAGTCCAATGGAAGAAAGGTGTAGCGAAGGTAAGGATAATAATCTTGGAGGGAGTACAAGACCACATTGTCTCAAATATCCATGGGAAAGAAACTACTTCCGCAATGTGGTAGGCATTAACAAATATATTATAGAATAGAAATGACCATAGGAAACTAGACCTTAAAGACAAACTTTGAAAAATCAAGATGCAGAAGAATGACACTATTCCACAGTATCTCACCAGACTTGCCCAAGTTCATGATGAGCTTAGAGGGGTTGGTGTGAATGTTTCAGAAGATGTCTTGGTGAGCCTAACTCTTCTAGGCCTTCCTAAAAGTTGGCATAACTACCAGAACTCGGTGCATGTGAGGGAGAAATTATCAAATTGGGAACACATGTTGTCCTACTTGGTACATGAAAAGATCAGAAAGAATACCAGAGATGGAACTTCATCCAAGGGCGAGAATGAAGAAAATTTTGCATTGGGGTGAAAGGGAAAGAAGTGCAAAGGGAATAAATCTCAAACCAAGCCACAATCCAGCCAAGGGGGTAAGAAGAAAGACTTGTCCAAAATAAAATGCTTCAACTTTCATGAATTCAGACACTACACTACAAAGTTTCCACAAAAAGAGTCTGGTGAGAAGAACATAGGAGGAATAGATGGTGAGGAATTGGCTTCACAGCTTGAGCTAGATTTCACCCTTATCACATGCATGACCAACAATATGATAGGGAGTGTGTGGTACTTGGACTATAGTGCCTCATTCCACATGACATGATGTAGAGAGTTTTTCAGTGACATGAAAGATAAATATCTCCAAATGCATATTGAGCTTGGGGATGACAGAAGGTAAAATACTACTAGGATTGGTATAGTAATCTTTCAGAGGGAGTCAGGACCTCCTCTTCACCTCAAAGGTGTCATGTTTGTTCCAGGCCTAAAGAAGAATCTCGTCTCTATAGCATTTTTGGAAGACCATGGTTATGATGTGATCTTCAGCAAAGGGAAGTCATTCCTAAGACACATAGCCACTGTATAGGTGAAGAATATCGCGGTTCGAGTGAAGAACATGTACAAGTTGGATGTTGAAGATTATGTTGAATTAAGTAGTAAGACTTAAAAAATGTAGAGTCGTGATGTTAGTGAAATTTGAGACAGGAGATTGGGCCATTAGAATCATGACACTTTGAAAATTATGCAGTGAATAACCACAGGCCTCCCTAAAGGAGCACTTGAGCAGCAGGATGTATCCAAAGGTTGTACCTTGGGGAAGTATCTAAAATCCACATTCCATGTTCAAGACAAAAAAGCACATACAGTCTTAGAAAGAGTCCACTCTGATGTTTGTGTACCTTTCTCGACAACCTCCACTACGAGACAAAAATATTTTGTTATTTTTATTGATAATTTCTCAAGGAAGTGTTGGATCTTCTTCATGCAGAAGAAGGATGAGACATTCTCCAAGTTTGTAGAATTCAAGGCACTAGTTGAGAAAGAGACCGACAAGAAGGTGAAGGCTCTCAGGAGTGACAATGGAGGTGAGTATGTTTTAAATGAATTCAAGGAGTTTTTTGTGAAAGAGGGAATTTGAAGAGAGCTAACAACACCCAAAAACCTATAGCAGAATGAGGTAGCTGAGAGAAAGAACATGAGCATTGTTGGTGCTGTAAGAGCTATGCTACATGACCAAGGCCTACCAGTGCATTTGTGGGAAAAGTCATGTAACACAATAGTCTACTTGCAAAACCAAAGTCCTCATCTGATTCTTGGTATGATTACTTTACCGATGGAGGGTTTCTCAGGGAGGAAGTCGGATGTGTCTCACTTCAGGATTTTTGGAGCCTCTATTTACTACCATGTCTCCAAAGATTCGAGGATGAAGATTAAGCCGACAACAGAGTTGGGATTTTTTGTGGGTTACACCAAAAATCCACACAATTATCATGTGTACTTACCTTCCCTCAGAATGAAAGTTATGCAAAGGGATGTAAAGTTTGATGAGGAGAAAGTGATGTGGTGCTCTCTTGAGAGGGAGTTTCAGATCCCACCAGAAGAGGATATTTTAGCTCCAAAGGAGGAGCTTGAGGAAGTTGTGGATTACCCAAAAATAGAGGAGCAGTGAGTGGAGACATCCACTCAAGAAGAACCATCCAGAGAAGGAAGAAAAAGAACTAGGGAAGCTGATAGATTAGTGCAAGATGCGAGGGAGAATGTGGGAGCTCCTTCAAATTTGCGCAGGAAAAGGAGGTCACCTGATAGGTACACTAGCTACATGGATCTAATGAATTTGATTGTAGAGACTGATCCATCATCTTTCAAGGAAATAGTAGAGCAACCAATTTGAGTTGATGTAGTGGTGGAAGAATACAAATCCATCATAAAAGAACAATGTTTGGGAAGTGGTCCCAAGACCAAAAGATAAATCAATTGTGGGTTTGAGATAGATCTTCAAGGTTAAGAATGTAGTAGAGGGAAGCATAAAGATGTATAAGGCTAGATTTGTGGTCAAAGGATTCTCTCAAGTTGAGGAAATTGACTATGAGGAAATCTTCGCTCATGTAGCAAGGTATTCACCCATTAGAGCAATTCTTGGACTAACTGTGCAGATGGGGTGGAAGATCCATGAGATGGATGTAAAAACAACATTTCTCAGTGGTGTTATTAAGGAGGAGGTGTACATAGAGAAATAAGAAGTTGTTGAGACATTTTATCAAGTATCATGTGTGCAGACTTAAGCAAGCGTTGTACAGTCTCAAATAGGCACCCTGTGCTTGGTACACCAGGATCAAAAGATATCTCACTGGATTGGGATTCACTTAAAGTGAAGCGGATGCGAACCTCTATCATATTTTGGTAGAAGGTAAATTGATTATCATTGTTTTATATCTTGATGATTTAATATTAACATGTGATGAGCAGTTGATCGATCCTGGAAGGAGGACCTTGCAAGGGAATTTGAAATGAAGGACATGGGTCGCATGAACTACTTCCTTAGGCTGTAAGTATGAGAAGGATATGGGGAATTGTTTGTGTCTCAAGGTAGGTATGCCAATGAGATACTACAGAGACTTCACACGGAGAGTTGTAAACCAATGGATACATCTCTAGTGACCAACTAGAGGAAGGAGTCTGCTAGTTCAAGTGAAGAGGTGGATGTAACTATTTACTGGCAGTTAGTGGGTTCACTGATGTATCTTGTGAACACATGACCAAATATGTGTTATGAAGTCACCTAGTCGAGCCACACTATGGTTAGGCCAACCAAATTTTATTGGAATGAAGCTAAGCATGTTTTATGGTACCTCAGAGGCACTACCTAGTACGGATTATGGTAGAGACAGGCAGAGGGAGTGAAGATGTGTGGCTTCACAGATGCATATTAGGCAGGGATTCCATCCGACCGAAAGAGTACATCATGTGGAATTTTCAGTGTTGGTTCCAGAGTGGTTTCCTGGTACAGTAGGAAGCAAATATCTATGATGCTCAGCTCGATAGAAGCAGAATATATGGCTGTAAGTCAAGCAACATTTGAGGCAATCTGGATGAGAAAGATACTTGTGGGACTGTTTGGTCAGATGATGGATCCAACTGTGATATATTGTGATAAACAAAGTTGCATTAAGCTCTCTGAGAATCTGGTATTTCATGATTGGTCCAAGCATATAGAGATCTAGTATCATCATTTAAGGGATTGTGTGTAGAGGCAGATAATGTTGCTGCAATAAATTCTGACAGAGGAATAAGATGATAACATTTTGACAAAGGATTTGTCAAGAGGGAATTTTGAGTTCCATAGGTGCAGGATAGGGGTGGTTCATAATCCCTTTCTTGGTTAGAGGGAGTGTTGAAAAATGCAACAAGAAAGTCTCAATTTGATTTTGCCTTTGTCAAATTGAGAAAATTCGAATTTCCACATCAACATACAACTTGGATGCAGTTAACTTGTGTGCATGGATCTTGTCACTCAATTAGCTTAATAAATTCAAGTTAGAGGGGTTGGAGTTCATTTAAGCATGTGTGAGATCTAAATTTTAGTAATCCAATTCAGTTATCCAGTTGAGTTCACTTAAAATAGTTCTAACAGTTGGAGGAACTAGTTGAAGGTCAATTTTGCATCGAGACAACAATCTAACTCAATGATCATCCAGTTAACTGATCAATCAGCCTAAAATAACTAGTGCATGCAGAGAATTCGAGTTCCCAATTGTGGTGGAGAATCCAAGGCAGTGTAACAAGCAACTGCAAGCTAGTTTAACTGTATGGGTGTTACATGCAGTCAAATTACCAAACCTTAGGAATTGCACAATAAATTAGAGGAAAATTCCTAAAAAAGTAGGGGCTAATTCTCTAGGAATTGTGCAAGGAAATAGGGGCTCATGTAGAGGAAAAAATTGACTAAGTTTGGGTCAGAGCTTCTCATTGAGTAGAGAGATAGGTTATTCACTTGCAGGTTGAGCTAGAATTTGTAGTACATCTCTATTCATCTTATTAATGCAAAGAGGCTTGAGTGGTTTTTCCCAATTGGGTTCCCCTAGAAAAACTACCATGCATGTGTTTTATTTCTTATTTCATGTCTAAGATTGTTGTTCTAAATTGTGAATTGAATTCCACAGATTAGTAGATTCAAATTATGTCTCTTAATTTAGATTAAAATTTCTTGAGAAGTTGCACTTCTATCACCAAATTTCTACATGGGGGCTTAGCAATAGGTCTAGAAAAAACAAGGGCAAGAAGGGAAGACTAAGTGTTGCTTCTTCATCCTCCTTATTTTTCTTTTCTTCGTTTTGTTGATGTATTTATCTTCTTTCCTTGTTTGTACATATCTATATTTTATGGGCCTTTGGGTCTATATGACCTGTTTTAGGCATCCTTTCGGTCGTTTTCTTTGTGCGGACTTTTTTATGTAAACTCTCGGGGTTATATTATTGACTGTTCACAACATCATGTGGGATCGAGGTAGATCCCCGGGAATGAACTATAGGTGCATATGAAAAATGTCTTTTACTTTCAACTCTATGAATGAAAATACAGGTTTTTTTTCCAATAAAAATAATAAAACTAGTGGACATTACATTTATTTTAAATAAATTGAAAAGAAAAAAGGCATAACTACCTTTTAGATAAATATCGACCTTATCTCCAAGTTATTACAAAACTATTACGTGGAGGATAAACACCTACCATCCACCTAATAATTATTGATAATTACATTAAAATTATAGAAACTTGTTCCAATAGAGAGACTTTCCTGCATAATTAAAGGATTTATGTGCATAAAAATGATAATATGCAAAATAAACTAAGAGAGATATGGATGAGATGGTCTTGAAAGCTTTTGTCTCTTATTGAATGTTTGATATGATCAATCATAGTCATCCTTAGTAATTGGTGATAATATGTTTGATATGTTTAATATTGATTCATTGTGATGTGGCATCCCTTGGAGTAGGACCTAGCGTCCCCAAACATCTAAACCCTTGCAAAGTCACACCTAGAGTATCCAAACATTTCAAACCTTACAAAGCCACAAGTTATTATTTGTATTAGCTTGTAGACTATAGGTACTAGCTCCACTCGGTTTTATGATTAGGAAAATAACATGTCTAATATTGTTTGTTAAAATAAATGTGATGAAGTATTCAATAAATTATTATAATGGTTAAAACTTGTGAAATCAAAGCCAATAAATATAACATATAAAAGATGAGGAATTGAAGTATTTGAACATGGATTGACTTAAAAAGTGAATATATTTTTTTTTTCATAATTGTATTTTATAAACAAAGTAAGTTATTTTTCCATTATATATATTTTTTATTTTTTATTTTTTATTTTGATAACTTATATTTTTTTTAACAGGTTAAAATCCTTGAAACTAAAGTTTTATGGTCAAAATTCCCATTCGTCAATAAAACTAACTAACTAACTATATATATATATATATATATATATATAT
Organism: Pinus tabuliformis; assembly: GCA_031772625.1. Classification (NCBI taxonomy): domain Eukaryota; kingdom Viridiplantae; phylum Streptophyta; class Pinopsida; order Pinales; family Pinaceae; genus Pinus; species Pinus tabuliformis. Next base: position 1,161,764,592 of record CM062811.1, read on the forward strand.
ATATATATATATATATATATATATATATATATATATATATATATATATATATATATATCTATATCTATATATTAAATTTTAAGAAAAAATTTATTAAAAAATAAATTTATCCATTTTTAACTTATTATTAAAAAAAATCCTATGCTATATATTATTCGAAAAGTATTTCATCTAAATTCCATGGGGCTTTAGATTAACAATGAATGAGTGCATTATTAAGGCATTCCTTGTGGTTCAAATCCCTCGTGGGTAGTCCTACCTACCTCTATATATAGATAGATATATGCGCCAAGCATAAACCTTAAAATGAGGAGTTGAAACAATTCCCTTACTGTGTGTTTATTCATTGTAAATCTCACTACCTTTGACCACATGTCATTGAAAATGAAAGGTTGTTGAAAATATTCTCTTACCATGTGTTTATTCATTGTAAATCTCATTATCGTTGACCACATTTCATTAAAATTGAAAACTTAACCACCCTTTTGATCATGCATGTCCATCTAATATTTGACTTATTGATTTATAAAAGATACGTGTCTTTGTAAAAAAAATTGACCTCTTATGAAACTTTTGATTGCATCAAGAGTTAAAGTTCTTCATTAACTGTTGAACCAAAACCTAAAAATAAATATCAAACTTTAAAAAATACAAAATTTAATAAGAGAATGTATGCTTCCATAGTCTATAATCTTAGATATGGTGTTATTTCTAGATATTATTACTGTGTGAGTGGATTGAGGATATTTTCCAACATTTCGGGAGGACACTCCACCTATCCTCGGGGACCAATGAAGCAAATTCATTGGTCCCTAAGGATGGGTGGACTGTCCACCCGAAACGTTGCATAGTATCTTCAATCCACTCACATAGTAATAATATTAAGAAATAGCACCATAGATATATATCTATATATATATATATATATATATATATATATATATATATATATCTTATTATAGTGTCGTCTACCGAGGAGACAATTTCACTTAGACGATCATTTCTTGCTAGAATCTTACCTTTTTTTAACAAAAAATATGGTCATGGGAGTGTTTGAATCCTTTTTTATGGTGGAAATGAATTTAGCACCATCAAAAGCCTTTGGGGCACCTAAAATCCTGAAGCTTGACAACTATAACCCAAATTTCCAAAACATTCTACCGGATTTTGTCAAAATCATGCTCGAATTTCATTTGACATCACCTCCTTAGACTATGCGACCTTATTAGAATGAATCTTCTTAATAAAGATGGAAAATTCGAGACCCTAAAAGCTTTCAAACCCTAGGTTTATGATTTAGAATCCAATTACTCAAGAACCACAAAACCCTTAAAACTTGTTGACGGTGCTGGACCCACCAACATTCAGGGGATCACCCCGGTATGAAGTCCCAACTAGACCTCACACCGTTTGGTGTGGAAGTCCCATCCGGTATGATGGCCCAATTGCCACTATCTTAGAGATTTGCCTCAGCTCTTGCTTGTCAGCGCACGAGAGTGGTCTACTTTGTCTTCAAGAAGTGATGTTCGCATGGCTGGTGATTGCAAGTGTTACTTGTGTCAATGGTTCTTTCACTGTAGAGGGAGAGGGTGAGAGTGAGTCCCAAGTCGGTTGGGAGTAAGTCCCAACTCTACTAGGAACACACAACACAATAGGACATGCACAGCTTCTAGAGGAATAGTCCACACAGATGCGGCAGTCACAACACACAAGGTAAGATAACATGTACAACACCCAACAGATGAGTCTGCACGAGTGCAATGGTTGTTACAACAAGTCTTATGTGAAAGGTCTATCTGAAGTCCGAGAAGGTAGCCACCACGAGCAAGACAACGTTAACATCATATACAACACATTTCCATTAATATATTATGTATTACAACAAGTGAAATAGCTCAATTGTGAAACACAGGTTAAAGCAACATGCAACACAAGTGTTTAAGATTAGTCTTACAACAAGTATAATACATGTGTGAAAACGTGCTAGCCTGTTAGCAGGCTTCTGAATTAAGCGAAAGTTCCAAGACACATCGTTACACCATACATCACTGACCCTGTAAGCGAGGCACTACTTACTCCTCAAATAAAAGATTACAGACTCTCTTGGATATGTGGGAGGAGCTGAGGTGAAAAGTACTTTCCATGTACAAATGAGGGGGTATTTATAGCCAAGGGTGAAACTGACCCTTGTGGTTGTTTGACTACCCTCATGATTGTTTGACTTCCAAGACTCTTCAACTTTACATTACTCTTTGTACAACAAGTGGGTCTCTTGGACTTCCACATTACATTACATTGATAGATAGTATGGCCCACAATAGAGATGTGGACGACATGACTCATGACATGACTCGACATGACAATGTTGGTACATTCATGTTATTGTTGGTGTGCATGTCGAGCTGCAGTGTTGTTGGGTGATGGATGTCCTCATGGTGTGTCATAGCTTCACCTCCGCATGGCAAAGTGCGTGGAGTCTTCGATGGTCGTTGGTTCGCTTGATGTTTCTTTTTCATGTTGCTCCTTGCTTGTATGTTGGAAGGCTTGACAGGTTCGTCTGTTCATGAAAGGTGCATGTTCGTCCGTTCATTCGTCCGTGAGAAAATATTGCATGTTTTCTCGTCCATTTGTCTACGAACACATCTTTGCATCATCATCCATTCACGAGCACATCTCTTTACATGCATCGTTTGTTCGTCTGTTGGTGAACCTGTCCTTCTGCATGTGCTCCCTTCATTCATCTCATTCGTCGTTGTGCCATGTTTGTTTGTGTACCTGTTCCTGCAGTCACTCATGACGAGACGACATCAAATCCAAAAACCTCCTAGTCTACCATGATACATGATCATTTTGGATGTAGGTGACTGGGAGAGGCAACAAGGTTGCGAGGCGGGATGGAGGCTCTAGGCACTACTGATGAAAACTGCGCAAGAGTCACTAGGTGATGAAGATGGGCAATCTAGATCGACAATGACTGTTTGCGAGGTCTGGATCAGCTGGAGGAAAAAAATGCGCAGTTTTTTAGGGGAACAGTCCAGCTGCAGGAAGGTTGGGCAGAAAAACCTGCACAGTTTACGGAAAGAGTGGGTAGCGGGGCTTGGCAGCAAAAACTTCGCAAATTTTTGGAGGAACAGGTCGGGCTGCAGGGAGGCTTGGAAGACAAAAATTGCGCAATTTTTTGGAGGAACTGGTCAGGAGCTTGGAAGCCAAAACTATGCAATTCTTGGAGGGAACTAGTAGCTGGCTGCTGGGTCATTGGCAGCAGAAACTACGCAATTCTAGAGGGGAACTGGCAGCTGGATGTTGGGTCATTGGCAGCAGAAACTACACAATTCCAGAGGGTAATTGGCAGTCTGCTACTAAGAGCTACTGGCGAGAAAAACTGCACTAATTCTGGGAGGCCGACCTGGTGATCACCTCTACGCAATTTTTGGGTTGAGCGGACTGCTGGGCAGTGGAGGGCCTGCTCATGAAAACTGCACAATTTTCTGGGTGAGCTGTCAGTCGACTATCGGGAGGACTGGCTGGAAAAATTGCGCAATTTTCTGGGTGAGACAGGGACAGGCACTAGGTGTCTGTTTGGCTTGTCTGTGCAATTTCTCAAATAATAGAGCGGGCAATGCTTGCAGCCTCTGCGTAAGTTTTTAGGGGAGTCAACCCCGGGGTGGCTATTGGGTCAAACTCTCTGGTTGACTAGCATGGAGACTAATTGATTTTCTTGTGAGCAACGCAACTTGAAATGAATTTCTTGGTGCTTATGCGTTGTTCTTGGTGACGGTCGATCAAGTCGATGGAAGGGTGATAGTCCAGATGTCAAATGGGAGTCTGATCGTCAAAACTTCAACAAAAATTATTAAGTGTGTGAACGAGTGAAAGATGCATATGTGATCCTGCAAACACACACTTACATGACTCGATGATGAGACAACTCAAACCATCCAGACACACATGTTCAACATGACTGACCGATGGTACAAGCGACAAGCGCGACACTTGTGATTGATCGTTGGTCGACCATGATGACGCTTGCATGAAAATGAATGTGACTCCATGTGTGAGTGCGACAGATGTTTTCATAGCGAACACAACAAGTACACACGAAGCGAAGACTTTGAGCATGACCAAAACATGGTCGCAAGCATGAATTTGACATGAACATGCAAAACTTGGGTGAAATAAACAAGCAGGGTGGATGTGAAGACTCACACGAGCTCACGGAGTGAACCCAAGTGTGTGCAGACATCAAGTGAAATTCTCAAGGGAGGCTCCGAAATTGGGTGCAGGCCAAAATTTTGGAGGGTGGTTGTAGCCGCTGCAAAATAACTTTAAAATCCTAGGCTTGTAATTTAGATTCCAATTCTAAGTTTTGGCTTTAATTTAGATTCTAGCTCTAAGTTTGTTTTAAATTAATTAGTTTTACTATTTTAATATTTTTTCGCATCCTAAAATTATTGTTGAACTTTATCGAATGTTATTGAATTCTTTGGTTCTTCTATAAAATATAGAGAATTACAAAATAAACATAAAATCAATTTAGAATAAAAAGGAAACGAACTTATGTTCAAGCGCTTTGATTCAATGTAGAAAGTGAGGAGTTCTTTTATTAATAGGGAAGGTTCAATTCCAACGAGGGTTTAGCTTAAAGCCATGGGCACCTTGAATTAGTAGTCCAAAGTGTGGTTGCACCTAGAAAGATTACATTAAATGGTATTGTGACCTGTACATACATATGTGGATCAAATCCCACCCCTATGTCTTTCAATTTTAAAAAAAAATCCCAAGGGTTTGGATAAAATGGTGAAAAGTGAAGATATTTTCACTATTGGGCAATGTTCAATTGCCATAAAGCCTAGCCTAAAGCTACAGGCACACCTTGGGGTGGTGGTCAAATCTGTGGATGCACCCAGAGAAATTATATTAAATTGTCTCATTACCCATGTACTCATAAGTAGATCAAATCCCATCACCATATTCTTCAAATTTTAAGGTTAAATCCTTCTAACACCAATGATTTTGAAAGACCTCATTCTCTATGGTGACCCAAATTTGAAACCTTGTGGTAAATAAGAGGAAACACCTAAAATCTATCCAAATTATTTTGAGTGTGATTCTCAATTGATTTTAATAACTTGAATCTCTTTGGGTCACAATATCTTAAACTACACGATAATCATGCAAGTCATAAACATATTAGTAAACACCACATTAGTAAACAATGAAAATAACTTTTATAAAAACATACAATCATATGTTGAACCATCAAGATAACTTGAAATAAGAAATAAGTTGAACAAAATTTGATCATACACATACTAACAAATATTCAAAATTAATCTTTTAACCAATCACATAATTGTTCATCTCACATGCTTATTTATGCATAAACTGTATATTTATGCATAAACTGTATAATATAGCAAGAGATTTTCATCTACTTAATCTATTTTTTAAATGTATGTCCTTTAATTTGTATACAAATTTCAAATAGTATAAATTATTTAAATCCAAAGTTTATGTGTGTATTTATATAAGTGTAGATCATGAACATCTAAGATTCGCAAGTTATTCTTAATCTAATTTTTGATATTCTATCTATTATTATGGTCTTGTCTCTATATATGTGACAAAGAGATGTGTTAGAAAGGTGTACATATGTATTTATATAAGTGTAGATCATGAACATCTAAGATTCGCAAGTTATTCTTAATCTAATTTTTGATATTCTATCTATTATTATGGTCTTGTCTCTATATATGTGACAAAGAGATGTGTTAGAAAGGTGTACATAATTATTGTACATCAAACAAAAGTTTTGGTTCATAATCAACTACTCTCAAGAAGATGGTAAACTCTATAAGCTCTTTTGGCAATGCATTAATCGTTGAACCTAGTTATTGTTAAAATATTATTAAGTAATATGTTGATTTCACAACTTAATTGATATTTATATTTATTGATTTGCATGAATTGATTGTAAATTAATTTTTATATACATGATTTGTAATTTAAAAAATTGACTTAATCAATTATTATTAAGAGAAATAAACTTTTAATTAATTTTATTTTAATAAAAAATAATATTTTCTAAAATAATTTTATATATATATATATTTAAGTTAGAACATGATAAAGGTGCCACCATTCTCTCGAATTAATTATTCTGGTCGCAAGAATCATGAGGGTGTTAATGCAACCCTCTATCACCTAGACTTTAAATCTGCAACTAAAATAAACATATTAACTTACAATAACAAAATTATCAAATATATTACAAACCTTCTCACCAACTTATAATAATTTAACTTAAATATATATAACTTGTAAATTATCTTTTTGATAAAACACAACTTGTAATGTAACATACTTAAATGTATCATTCTACCGTGTTTTTTGTTTTATTTTGGGTAATTTATTATTAGTAAAGAGGTTATTGCATTTCTTATATAGTGTATATATTTAAGCATTATATATTTTTAATATATAAATAATTAATAATTATTTTGAGATGAAATTATATTTAATTAATAATTTATATTTTTAATTAATATTTATCTTAAAAATATGAATTATATTATTAATTATGAAATAGTAAATTATAATATTAAAATCCAGATTACTATTTAAAACTCAATATATTTAAAAAAAATTAAAATCAAATCCATATACGAATTAACAAATATTTCAAATTATTCTCAAGTTAGAGGTCACACACAACGATTTGAACTACACTTGGCGTGTCTCAGTCAACACACAACGATTTGAATTAGGTCTCATCTAACAGGCGGAGGAATTGCCTGGACAATCAAAAGTGGCCGGAATCCAGGCAAACAAGGCAGTGTTTGAATCACTTTTTGGATGGTGGAAATAGATTATCATCATCAAATACAAAAATCCTTGCCATATTTTCTCTAAATATAACGTGAATTTCTATAACTTTCCAAACAACTCCTCGACGTCCTTAAACTACGCGTTTGAACTACACTGCGTGTGTCTTAGTCAACATTGGATAGTGTCTTTAATAGCCAACATTTTTACAGATACGTTAAACTTTATTCGAAATCAGCTGAAGTTGACTTAAGTGGATTGTTCTCTGGAACCTCTACACTTATAAGTTTGGTTTTTGAGTTATATATTATATTAATTAATTAATTAATTAAATTTTTTTATTTAAATATTAAAATTTATTTTTTATAAATAATTTATATAACCTTAGAGCAATTTAACTATATTTATTTATAGTTTAGGTAATTTGTCTATATCACTTCCACTTATAAGTTTGGTTTTTGAGTTATATATTATATTAATTAATTAAGTTTTTGTTTTGTTTTTTTTTTTTTTTTTTTTTTAAATATTTAAATTTATTTTTTATAAATAATTTATATAACCTTAGAGCAATTTAACTATATTTATTTATAGTTTAGGTAATTTGTCTATATCACTTTCAAGAAGATTAAATGTCAAAATGATTGACAAACCTACTTAGCATTTAATGACTTGTGTGCACAAAGGATGACAATATGTTGAGAAAAGTCTCTCTTATTGAATATTTGAAATTGAAATGGGCCAACAAAGTCTCCTTTAGTGATTGGTATATCAGTGATTGGTATATGATATGTTGATGTGACGAAGTTAATTTAATGAAGGATTTAAAATTTTATATTAATAATATAAATTATATAATATTAACAGATTAATAAATTATATAATATTAAAAATTAAGTTAAAATTATAAATAAATTTAATTTTTTGAATTATTATTTTTTTAATAAAATAAAATTTATTATTTTGAAAATGTCTTTGGTAAAAAGTCACATCTAAATTATTGTGTCTACGCAATAATTTGAATGTGAGTTTTTAGTGAAAGATTTCTAAAATATATAATATGGATTACATCACAAATATAATAGTTTGAATATGGTATTTTTTTTTTAAAGATTTTCAAAATATATAATATAGATAATAGAAGTTTGAATTTTAAAATAAACATTATTTTTTATTTTATTTTTAAAAAATGATAATATAAATATTTTTAAATGAGTCAATAATTTGAAAAATATTTTTTTCCTGTAATTTTTTTTATTAATTAAATAAAAAAATAAAAATAAAAATTATTTTATGACATGTTATGTAACATCTAAATTTTTCAAAATTGACTTAAACATGGTTAAAAAAAAAATCTTCCAAACATTGTGCCTTCCCTGTCTCGTTCACTAACTATTTGACACACATACAAATATCTGGCATATTAATGGCATTTAACGTCGAGGGATATGCCATCTACTTGTTGTACCTATCCATTGAATATGATTAATGGCTTATTACCATGGCAGCTCTACGTGCACATGGCTTTACACGTTACCATGCTGCGCTGGCCCTCATTCGTGCCTCCATGCGGTGCTTGTACATTCCAAAGGACAGGACTTCGGTGTGTGTCCGCCATCTGTTGTGGCTCTCCATCGTTGATCTCCAGCCCGCGATCCAATGGCAAAGATGGGCTAGAGATTACCCTAACCAACTGCCCGCACTAGTGCTAGCCTTTCTCATTGTTTCTGGCATACTTCGGCTTCGTGTTGCTCTGCAAGGTTTTGGGTTATGGCGTTTGGCGAAGCTTTGTCAATGGCGCTTCGTGAGGATTGAGAGTAGGAGGGTCCGTCCATCGAACTGAGCCAGGTAACCCCTCTCTCAACTGTCCCAATAGGATTTTGCTTGCTCAAAGGAACATTGTTTGGAAGACTGTTTATGACTAGGAAAGTTATGAGGGTTTTTATCTTGTCATTGTACAGAGGCGACTGGAGTATTTTCAGAGATGAATGAAGTCAACAAATTCCCCATCTCATCTGCCACCAGTAAGTCACTATTTATCAGGTGCATGTGTCCTCTATTCAGGTTTCTCTATAAATTTACAGCTATGCTCCTTTTTGAATGGCTTTCCTATTTCTAACACAAGGTTCTCATTTTCCTTTGCAGGTGGGCAACTTACCGAAGGCGTGCCCCTATCTCAGGTAAGCCCATAACTATATTATTTTTAAGCTGAGTTTCTAGAAATGAGCTGCCGGTTTTGACTCTGAAGGCAAAGACTTACCTTACTTTTTGTTGGCTTGCAGGTATGCTATACTCGGGGGGTTTAGAGTTCGAGCTTTTGGCTTTTAAGTGTCCAGAATCTCACAATATGGCCACTGCTTTTCAGGTTGGAGCTAGACTCTGGTTGTAGGATAAAGAGGTCATTTATTCTTTTTTTGTAAATGAAGAACTTTAATATCAGGACACGGCTTCCCGTGATTCTCTTTGTTTTTGGGTTAAATTACTTGACCGACCATTACAGTCGGCAATCTCCACTGTTGGACTGTAATTGTAACGAGTTTGAAGGGCTTTCGAGTCGGTCCTTTATGTTTAAAGTATATATGTAATAATTATTCTCAAACCCTAATGGAGGTGTCGTTGCTCGGCTGTTTGAGGCTTATTTAAATACCTGTCTATTGCATTTCCATTCACCGAACCGGTTTAATTATGTTTGTATGAGGTGTGCGAACAACTTAGGCAACAAATGCCTGATTCTTGCACATAATCTTTGAATGTGAACATTAGGGTTAAGCTATAGCAACTTGGTAATGAAGTCTCGCATTTTGCTGTAGCTACGTTATCATGAGGCTATTCACTATATTTCTTTGGGTTTCGATGTTTAAAACATAAAATTGGCATAGCGCAACAAGATTTTTACTTTCTGGTTTTTTTGAAATTACAATTATATATGTTTAGCGTGTGTAGGGATTCTTGTCAATATCTTAGTTTTTCCTGACTCTACTCTAGATGACAATTTCTATTTTATGTCAGATTAATCATGTATTCCATTCTACTATCAGAGGGTTTATCTTCTGTGGAATTCTTCAGAAGTGTTCAAAACTGTTAAAAGATAGCTTATCATCGTAATCACTTTCCTGTGCATTCAATGTTAACAACTATAGTTTAGTATAGTTAATCTATTTCACAGACATGAATAGTTACTGCGTGAAGTTGTAATTATAGTTCAACAATGATTCTTTTGATGGCTTCTCCTTCAGTTTTCTAATTAACTTGAAAAACAGATAATAATGACTACTATACATAATAATATTTATGGTTTAACATTAAGTCTATTAAGAAGCTTGCTACCTCAGTTTAACCATTAACCTGTAAAAACAATATTTTTGAAAGGTCTCTCCTCCTAGCCACGAGTCTGGCAATCACGTCCAGACTCTCCCCCGAGCACCTTCTATCTTCTCCATGCTGGATCTAGTCCAGTTACAGTCAGTACTAAGGCCTCAGGACTACAGTCCAGCCTCCAATTGTACTCTTTGTTGACTGTACTGAGCAAGTTTCTCCCACTGGTTTATTCCACCCAACTCCAGGAGCCTTTTCTGCTCTTTGCCCCTCTCTATATTACCTCTCTCAGGCAAAGGGTAACCACTTCTTGGCAATTGTTCTTTTAAATGAACAAACAGTTTTATTTAAAGTATTACCACCTATAATTTAGGTAATTACCACATGTGTTTCTTGGCTCCTTATAACAGTTCATATTCCTTATCAAATTAAATAACATTTAAAATATCCTTTTAGTAAAAACAAACATTCACTTAATAATCTTTGTGAAACTTTATGCAACTTGGGGGTGTTACATCTCCCCCCCTTCATGCGGAACACCGTCCCTGGTGTTCTCTTCCTCTTTAGGAAATAATGCGGGATAAGCCTTTCGCATGAATTCCTCCTCTTCCCAAGTAGCCTCTTCTGGGCTAAAGTGCTTCCATTGCACTTTAACTTGGGTGATGGCTCGCTTCCACAAGTTGGTTTCCTACTGATCAACAATATGAAGAGGTTCGGCCAGGAACTTTCCTTCCGGTTCAACCTGCACCATAAAACAATTCCCAGTTACATGGATGAAGCCTTGGAAAAGTTCCTTGCAGTGACGGGGTTGTGCCAAATTAGCGCCCCGATACTACGGACCCTTTCAGGTCTTAGAAAGAATTGGACCGGTGGCCTATAAGCTTGTGCTACCAAGTCACATTTGGATCCACAATGTATTTCATGTATCCTTACTAAAGAAATATGTGTACAACCCTCAACACATTATTGATTGGGGAAATATTCAGGTAAAGTGGTTAACAGGTAAAGACTGGATATCTATATCTATATATATAGATATATCTATATATATATATATATATATATATATTATATAGATATATGTAACTGAGAATTGTTTTATGGTGTAGGTTGAACCGGAAGGAAAGTTCCTGGCCGAACCTCTTCATATTCTTGATCAGCAGGAAACCAACTTGCGGTGATGGCTTGCTTCCGCAAGTTGGTTTCCTGCTGATCGAGAATATGAAGAGGTTCGGCCAGGAACTCTCCTTCCGGTTCGACCTGCACCATAAAACAATTCTCAGTTACATACATACATACATACATATATATATATATATATATATATATATATATATATATATATATATATATATATATATATATATATCCAGTCTTTACCTGTTAACCACTTTACCTAAATATTTCCCCAATCAATAATGTGTTGAGGGCTGTACACATATTTCTTTAGTAAGGATACATGAAATACATTGTGGACCCAAATGTGACTTGGTAGCACAAGCTTATAGGCCACCGGTCCAATTCTTTCTAAGACCTGAAAGGGTCCGTAGTATCGGGGCGCTAATTTGGCACAACCCCGCCACTGCAAGGAACTTTTCCAAGGCTTCATCCTCAGGTAGACATGATCTCTTGGTTGAAATTCCTTGTAAGTGATTTTTTCATCTGCATACATCTTCTGCCTATCTTGTGTTGCCCTTAAATTTTGTCAAACTTTCTTAACAGCCTCCTCCATTTCTACTAGCATGTCAGGACGTAGTGCTAGCTTATTTGCTGGGTTATTCCAGTCTGTGGATACTCTGGACTTTCTTCCATACAACACCTCAAAAGGGTTCATGCTGTTGGCATTATGATGCATGTGTTGTACTTGATGGCAACCCACTCATAGAAGAACATCTCACTTATTTATAACTAAATGAATCTTCAGAAGAGATATCAGATGTGACTAAATGCATGGGATGCAAGACAACTCAAAGGAATCAGATGATAGTTCTAAGTGTGACAAGTTAGCTTTGCCATCAAGTCCAAAGGGGGAGATTGTTGGCATTATGAGACAAGTGTTTTCCTTGATGGCAAATCACACAGATGACAGATCATAGTACATCAAGTCAACAACAAGGATTTGATGACCAGACTATAAGAATGAAGAGAAAATATATATACGCAGGTTCATCGTGATTGAGCCATGTATACACGCGGGTTAGAAGTTACAAAGGCGCGTATGCGTATACACGCACTTACATGCAAGGAAAAGCACGTATATGTTGGAGAACTTACTTTTGGTCCATGGTAGTTAGTCCTTGGTATTTGAACCTATGGTTTTGGACCATAGTATCTCGTCAAATGTGTTGATCCCAAGTATTGGGTCCATGGTATTGGTTTGTTATGGTTTTGGACCATGGTATTGAGCAAGGCCTAAGACTATAAAAGGAGAAGAAGATCATTAGGCAAGGGTATTGAAAAAGTCTTGAATATCTGATGAATGATGAGATCCAGTATGCAGGTTATGGGTTGATGATGCATTGCTTGATCTAAGCTAAGGAGGGATCTCACCGGTTGATGGAGAACAAGATCTAAGGATAGATCGGGATCAAATGGTTTGAAATGAACTATCTCTATATGGCTGATTATGTTTATTCTAAGATCTGTATACCGACGCATGTAATGATCTGAACTGGGTATAACTTAAGTTTGAAATCGCTGCAAGTCATGATTGAATATTTATAGATCTGTACACGGGTTATCTTTGGTGTAAGCGCGTATGTACGCGGGTTTGGTTCATTGTAGTAGCGTATACCATTTGAGCTATGATGTTTGAAGTTACAGGTGGTTCTGGTTGTTGATGAGTTTTGATTACAGTTTAATGGTGTCAGTATTCTGCATATCCTATTTGGTTGATTGTGTTTAGCTTCAGTTTTGATGGATGAGAACTAATATTGGATCATGATCATAATGACTCATATTTATGTGATCTGATGGACTAGATCTGGTTGCTAACACATGCATTAACTTTGTATATGTAATGATTTGGGTATATCTGAAGTCAGGAAGTGCAGCGAAGTTATGAATAAGTAATTAATGACTTACACGTTGGTTCGCTTTGGTGAAGTTGCGTATACATGCTAGTTCAACACTTCCAAGTAGCGTATGCACTCTGATGCATGATTTTGATGATACAGTTGGTTCTGAATATTGTTGCAGAGTTTAGTGCTCTGCTCCGTGTTCTGGTGACTGTGTTGTTAACAGGGTTTCAGTGTTTCAGTGATTTAGAAATTGATGATGCTAGTATTGATTGTTTTGTGCTTCAATGATATTTATGGGTCTAGTATGAAAATTTGATGAAACGTGGCCTTCCGATTATAGTGTTGTGCTTCAGGAATATCCAGTCTGAAAATGTATGAAATGTGGTCCCTGGAGGATGAAAGGAGATTGTAGGCCGGCGCCTACGTACGAGTACATGAGATAGTACAAGAGCAAAGGGGGTGGTAGCTCCCTTCCAGTAGCAGCTAGAGAACGAGTGAAGATTGGAGAATTCAGTAGGCAGGCACCTATGTACTAGTAAATGGATCAACTAGTACAAGAGCTAAGGGGGTTGTAGCTCCCATCCAGGAGAGTCTGGAAAACGAGAGAGGGTTGTAGCCCTCTGCAGGTAGAAGCCTGCGTACTGGTACAAGACTGCACCAGTACAAAACTATTGTAAAATGAAGTTTCTTATTAAAGGAAGATAGAAACGTCTTGCAGCAGGTGGTTTTCACCCACACTGGGTTTCCACCTTATATCATGGTGTTCATGTGTGCTTCTTGTGTGTGATGATTTGTTCTGTTTTACTGCACCTGCTTACTATACATATGGTTAATAAACTTCTGATGCACTAACTAAAGATGAACATTTAATGGATTAACTGAATCATAAGTATTCTGGATATACGCTAGTTGCATTAGACACAGTTGCATATACACGCGGGTTCCCTTAATTGAAGTAGCGTATATGTATCTAAGTATGGAGATGAAAAAGTTTTATTGATTTGATAATATTGATTCACCCCCCCTCTCAGTATTATTTCCAACAATTGGTATCAGAGTAGGTCCTTTGGTAGAAGCTTGATCACTTGAAGGAGATCCGTGGAACTATGGGAAAGAAGCTTAAGAAGAAAGCACCTAAGAAGAAGAAGGCATCTCAGAAGAACTATGACAGTGGGTGTATTGATTGGGGAATATGTGGAAGGAGCACATCAGATTCAGAATCACTTCAGAATGAAGATGAACAAGATCTATCAGGTATGAATTTGTTATCCTTTGGTGATACATCTATTTATCCTCTTAAAGATGATGAATGTGATAGCGAAGCAACTGAATTTGCACTTATGGGTGAGCAAGAAAGATATCAAATAGAGGCAGAATTTAAAAGGCTTACAGACAAAATTAGATATCACCAAGATCTATTGAACAAAAGGGAATGTGCTTTCAAAGAAGAAGCTACCAAACTAAAAGCTCAACTAGAGGAAGGAATCAAGGTAAGGAAGTTATTCAAGAACAAGGAAGACCAATGTCAAAAGTTGCAGGATGAAGTGACATCATTAAGAAATGAAGTCAATGAAAGGAGCTCAATCATCAAGAAACTCAGAGATAGATCCAGTTATTATGAAAGGCTTGAAGCTATGATCCGCTCACTAAAGGAAGATCTTGAAGAATCAAAGAAGCAGAATAAAGATCTACTCCAAAAACAAGAAAACGAAGTTCTTGAATTAAGGCATCAGTTGGAAGAAGGAAGGAAAGCTGAAGAAGACATGAAGAAGCACTATCGTGAAAAGGAAGAGCATCTTCAGGTTGAGGTAAATATTCTAAATGATAAATTAGAAGAAAAGGATAAGCTCTTACAATTTCATGATAGTACTAAGATCTTGGATGATATTCTTAGTAGTCAAAGGTCTCTTGCTATCAAAAATGGTCTTGTTTTTTATGAATCCACTGAAAGTGAATCTAGCTCACAAGGAGAGGCAAGAAACTCTAATGAGAAATCTGAAATGCACAATGAAGAGATGGGAAGAAAACCCCATCAACAACCAAGGAAAGAAACTCTTCAAAGGAAATCTTTTACTCCTCCAATGCATAATGTTGAATGTTATGTATGTCATAATCTTGGACATGTTGCAGCTAGATGTAGAAGAAGAATGATTCAAGATCATCACACAGAAAGATCATCAAATTCCAGGTACATTCAGGGATATTGTTTTTCTTGCAATAGGTTTGGTCACAAAGCTGTTGATTGCTACAAAAGGAATATGAAGCATGTAAGATGCTATGCATGTAACAAGCTTGGACATATAGCAAAGGAATGCAGGAACAAAGTACAGGGACCATACCAAAAGGAGAAAACATCATCACGCTTGAAGATATGGAAGAAGAAGGAAGTACAGTAAGAAAGATGTGGCACAACACAATATACTCAGACACAACACAACACAGACATAACAGAGTCAGGGGGAGCTGAATGTGTAAAACTTCAGTGTCATAAATCTCATATGCAATTTTCATAAAGGGAAGTCGCGTATATACGCGAGTTAGACACTACACAGTCACGTATATGTCAGTCTGAGGAAAAGCAGTGGGGACAGGCTCAGAAAAAGGTTCTGATATGATTCAGTCCATTATTTGCTCAATTGGTTAATAGTTACAATCTGCTGAGGATGTGTGGAAATGTCTTGATACTTGTAAGATGTTTAGAATTGTTTTGATACTAACTTGATGATGATGATGTCTTGATGCTTATTGTTGATATATGCATGATCAGATCTGACAGTAAACAGATGGCACAAGTTGAGGGGGAGCATATGTCTTTAATAATGCATTGTTGGAATTATGGTTAATAGTCCTTGGTGAGGATGCTTATATGGCTAAATGATATATCTTGCTATGATGTGGTTATGAGCTGTCCATGATAAAATCTCATATGATTCTTGGGGTTACATAGTTGATGTTCAGATCATATTTGTGGATTGATTCTCAGATGGTGCATATATGATGCTTACATGGTGATCTTCATAAGGATAACGAGAAGTACAAAGATTGAATACACAACTTCATTACTTGATGATGAGTCTCTCATATGCTGCTGTCGTCATGTGCATAAAGATCATCTAATACAGTTATGATGCAGGATTCCTATAGTTCTTGGTGCTCATGTGGATGAGGATTGTTGATGTTGATGATATTGACAAAAGATCTTGAGCTCAAGATACATAGTGCTGGATACATGAATGATTACTCTAAGTTGCATTGTTGGAGACATGATGATGATGAGTTCTTACCTACATGTTGATAGGTTGATACTTACATATGTTGATTGATGTAGATATTCCCAAGTGATGATACATGGATGATCTTGTTGATAAGATGGCTATGGTGTTTTACACATATGATATAATGTGAATGATTTTATGATGATGAGTTGATATCTATATGCAGACATACCCTGTCATAGGACATTTACAGGTTGTTGATCTGGAAATGGTTGTACGCGAGTTTCATAAGGAGTATCCGCGTATATACGCCTGTTTCTGTGGATACAGTCGCGTATATGTTAATTTGAAGGAAATCAGTGGGCCAAACTCAGAATGAGAAGAGTCTGATATGGGCCTGACAGAAACCATCTGGCACAGATGGAACAGGTACAGAGGGAGAACATGATTGCTGGTCTAGATGTTGTTGAAAGATGCTTATGGAGCAGATCATACATTGTGTATGATAGTTGCTAATGACTATCATGGTCTTATTTAGATGTTTGGTCTCATGTAAAGGTCATATCAAGACTCATGATGTAATAGTGTGGCTCTATCTGTTGTAGTCATTTGATGAAATCTCTTCTGGTCACATAATGTAATTTGTAACCCCTTTATGCATAAGAAGGATGATGAAATATTTTAGTCATATCAAGGTCATGTAACGACCTATGTTGGTTTCCCCACTATGCCTGGGATGAATGATGGTATACTCTTGTATCCCCACTTGGTTGGGTGGATGAGTCAATATTGATATATCCCCACTAGGTTGGGAGATGGATGTATGTATGAGTTTTGGTACTAGGAAGGTCACTTGTGATGTATACAGTCATGTTCTTGTATAACATCTTTTTGCAGACCTTGCTTATAGACAGGGGAAGCATGAACAGCACACTTCAGCAAGAACAGAGCCTTCAGCATGTACTCAGAGGGAGCATGGACAGATTGGTACACCTTGGCATATACAAAGGGGGAGCTCATTCAGAGATTTCAGTAGGTACTCAGGGGGAGTATGGACAGCAGAATGTTTATCAAGGAAAGAGAATATCTTGGTCTGCCCTTTGCCCTTGATGTCAAAGGGGGAGAGTGATTTGGTGTTGTTGCCATCAAGTCCAAAGGGGGAGATTGTTGGCATTATGATGCATGTGTTGTACTTGATGGCAACCCACTCATAGAAGAACATCTCACTTATTTATAACTAGATGAATCTTCAGAAGAGATATCAGATGTGACTGAATGCATGGGATGCAAGACAGCTCAAAGGAATCAGATGATAGTTCTAAGTGTGACAAGTTAGCTTTGCCATCAAGTCCAAAGGGGGAGATTTTTGGCATTATGAGATAAGTGTTGTCCTTGATGGCAAATCACACAGATGACAGATCATAGTATAGCAAGTCAGCAGCAAGGATTTGATGATCAGACTACAAGAATGAAGAGAAAATATATATACGCAGGTTCATCGTGACCGAGCCGCGTATACATGCGGGTTAGACGTTACAAAGGCGCGTATGCATATACATGCACTTTCATGCAAGGAAAAGCGCGTATATGTTGGAGAACTTACTTTTGGTCCATGGTAGTTAGTCCTTGGTATTTGAACCTATGGTTTTGGACCATAGTATCTCGTCAGATGTGTTGATCCCAAGTATTGGGTCCATGGTATTGGTTTGTTATGGTTTTGGACCATGGTATTGAGCAAGGTCTAAGACTATAAAAGGAGAAGAAGAACATTAGGCAAGGGTATTGAAAAAGTCTTGAATATCTGATGAATGATGAGATCCAGTATGCAGGTTATGGGTTGATGATGCATTGCTTGATCTGAGATAAGGAGGGATCTCACCGGTTGATGGAGAACAAGATCTAAGGATAAGATCAGGATCAAATGGTTTGAAACGAACTACCTCTATATGATTGATTATGTTTATTCTAAGATCTGTATACTGAGGCATGTAATGATCTGAACTGCGTATAACTTAAGTTTGAAATTGCTGCAAGTCATGGTTGAATATTTATAGATCTGTACGCGGGTTGTCTTTGGTGTAAGCGCGTATGTACGCGGGTTTGGTTCATTGTAGTAGCATATACCATTTGAGCTATGATGTTTGAAGTTACAGGTGGTTCTGGTTGTTGATGAGTTCTGATGACAGTTTAATGGTGTCAGTATTCTGCATATCTTGTTTGGTTGATTGTGTTTAGCTTCAGTTTTGATGGATGAGAACTAATACTGGATCAGGATCATAATGACTCATATTTATGTGATCTGATGGACTAGATCTGGTTGCTAACACATGCATTACCTTTGTATATGTAATGATTTGGGTATATCTGAAGTCAGGAAGTGCAGCGAAGTTATGAATAAGTAATTAATGACTTATACGCTGGTTCGCTTTGGTGAAGTTGTGTATACACGCTAGTTTAGCACTTCCAAGTTGCGTATGCACTCTGATGCATGATTTTGATGATACAGTTGGTTCTGAATATTGTTGCAGAGTTCAGTGTTCTGCTCTGTGTTCTGGTGACTGTGTTGTTGATAGGGTTTCAGTGTTTCAGAAATTGATGATGCTAGTATTGATTGTTTTGTGCTTCAATGATATTTATGGGTCTAGTATGAAAATTTGATGAAACGTGGCCTTCCGATTATAGTGTTGTGCTTCAGGAGTATCTAGTCTGAAAATGTATGAAATGTGGTCCCTGGAGGATGATAGGAGATTGTAGGCCGGTGCCTACGTTCTAGTACATCAACTAGTACAAGAGCATAGGGGGTGGTAGCTCCCTTCCAGTAGCAACTAGAGAGCGAGTGAAGATTGGAGCATTTAGTAGGTAGGCACCTCCATACTAGTAAATGGATCAGCTAGTACAAGAGCTAAGGGGGTTGTAGCTCCCATCCAGAAGAGTCTGGAAAACGAGAGAGGGTTGTAGCCCTCTGTAGGTAGAAGCCTACGTACTGGTATAAGACTGCACCAGTACAGAACTATTGTAAAATGAAGTTTCTTATTAAAGGAAGATAGAGACGTCTTGCAGCAGGTGGTTTTCACCCACATTGGGTTTCCACCTTATATCATGGTGTTCATGTGTGCTTCTTGTGTGTGATGATTTGTTCTGTTTTACTGCACCTGCTTACTATACATATGGTTAATAAAGTTCTGATGCACTAACTAAAGATCAACATTTAATGGATTAACTGAATCATAAGTATTCTGGATATACGCTAGTTGCATTAGACATAGTTGCGTATACACGCAGGTTCCCTTAATTGAAGTAGCGTATATGTATCTAAGTATGGATATGAAAAGGTTTTATTGATTTGATAATACTGATTCACCCCCCCCCCCCCCCCCTCTCAGTATTATTTCCAACAATTGGTATCAGAGCAGGTCCTTTGGTAGAAGCTTGATCGCTTGAAGGAGATCTGTGGAACTATGGGAAAGAATCTTAAGAAGAAAGAACCTAAGAAGAAGAAGGCATCTCAGAAGAACTATGACAGTGAGTGTATTGATTGGGGAATATGTGGAAGGAACACATCAGATTCAGAATCTCTTCAGAATGAAGATGAATAAGATATATCAGGTATGAATTTTTTATCCTCTGGTGATACATCTATTTATCCTCTTAAAGATGATGAATGTGATAGTGAAGCAACTGACTTTGCACTTATGGGTGAGCAAGAAAGATATCAAATAGAGGCAGAATTTAAAAGGCTTACAGACAAAATTAGATATCAACAAGATCTATTGAACAAAAGGGAATGTGCTTTCAAAGAAGAAGCTACCAAACTAAAAGCTCAACTAGAGGAAGGAATCAAGGTAAGGAAGTTATTAAGAACAAGGAAGACCAATGTCAAAATTTGCAGGATGAAGTGACATCATTAAGAAATGAAGTCAATGAAAGGAGTTCAATCATCAAGAAACTCAGAGATAGATCCAGTTATTATGAAAGGCTTGAAGCTATGATCCGCTCACTAAAGGAAGATCTTGAAGAATCAAAAAAGCAGAATAAAGATCTACTCCAAAAACAAGAAAACGAAGATCTTGAATTAAGGTATCAGTTGGAAGAAGGAAGGAAAGCTGAAGAAGACATGAAGAAGCACTATCGTGAAAAGGAAGAGCATCTTCAGGTTGAGGTAAATATTCTAAATGATAAATTAGAAGAAAAGGATAAGCTCTTACGATTTCACGATAGTACTAAGATCTTGGATGATATTATTAGTAGTCAAAGGTCTCCTGCTATCAAAATTGGTCTTGGTTTTTATGAATCCATTGAAAGTGAATCTAGCTCACAAGGAGAGGCAAGAAACTCTAATGAGAAATCTGAAATGCACAACGAAGAGATGAGAAGAAAACCTCATCAACAACCAAGGAAAGAAACTCTTCAAAGGAAATCTTTTACTCCTCCAATGCATAATGTTGAATGTTATGTATGTCATAATCTTGGACATGTTGCAGCTAGATGTAGAAGAAGAATGATTCAAGATCATCACATTCCAGGTACTTTCAGGGATATTGTTTTTCTTGCAATAGGTTTGGTCACAAAGCTGTTGATTGCTACAGAAGGAATATGAAGCATGTAAGATGCTATGCATGTAATAAGCTTCGACATAGAGCAAAGGAATGCAGGAACAAAGTACAAGGACCATACCAAAAGGAGAAAACATCATCATGCTTGAAGATATGGAAGAAGAAGGAAGTACAGTCAGAAAGATGTGGCACAGCACATTATACTCAGACACAACACAACATAGACATAACAGACTCAGGGGGAGCTGAAAGTGTAAAACTTCAGTGTCATAAATCTCATATGCAAGTTTCATAAAGGGAAGTCGCGTATATACGCGAGTTAGACACTGCACAATCGCGTATATGTCAGTCTGAGGAAAAGCAGTGGGGACAGGCTCAGAAAAAGGGTCTGATATGATTCAGTCCATTATTTGCTCTATTGGTTAATAGTTACAGTCTGCTGAGGATGTGTGGAAATGTCTTGATACTTGTAAGATGTTTAGAAGTGTTTTGATCCTAACTTGATGATGATGATGTCTTGATGCTTATTGTTGATATATGCATGATCAGATTTGACAGTAAACAAATGGCACAGGTTGAGGGGGAGCATATGCCTTTAATAATGCATTGTTGGCATTATGGTTAATAGTCCTTGGTGATGATGCTTATATGGCTAAATGATATATCTTGCTATGATGTGGTTATGAGTTGTCCATGATAAAATCTCATATGATTCTTGGGGTTACATAGTTGATGTTCAGATCATATTTGTGGATTGATTCTCAGATGGTGCATATATGATGCTTACATGGTGATCTTCATAAGGATAAGGAGAAGTACAAAGCTTGAATACACAACTTCATTACTTGATGATGAGTCTCTCATATGCTGCTGTCGTCATGTGCATAAATATCATCTAATACAATTATGATGCAGGATTCCTATAGTTCTTGGTGCTCATGTGGATGAGGATTGTTGATGTTGATGATATTGACAAAAGATCTTGAGCTCAAGATACATAGTGCTGGATACATGAATGATTACTCTAAGTTGCATTGTTGGAGACATGATGATGATGAGTTCTTACCTACATGTTGATAAGTTGATACTTACATATGCTGATTGATGTAGATATTCCCAAGTGATGATACATGGATGATCTTGTTGATAAGATGGCTATGGTGTTTTACACATATGATATAATGTGAATGATTTTATGATGATGAGTTGATATCTATATGCAGACATACCCTGTCATAGGACATTTACAGGTTGCTGATCTGGAAATGGTTGTACGCGAGTTTCATAAGGAGTATCCGCGTATATACGCCTGTTTCTGTGGATACAGTCGCGTATATGTTAATTTGAAGGAAATCAGTGGGCCAAACTCAGAATGAGAAGAGTCTGATATGGGCCTGACAGAAACCATCTGGCACAGATGGAACAGGTACAGAGGGAGAACATGATTGCTGGTCTAGATGTTGTTGAAAGATGCTTATGGAGCAGATCATACATTGTGTATGATAGTTGCTAATGACTATCATGGTCTTATTTAGATGTTTGGTCTCATGTAAAGGTCATATCAAGACTCATGATGTAATAGTGTGTCTCTATCTGTTGTAGTCATTTGATGAAATCTCTTCTGGTCACATGATGTAATTTGTAACCCCTTTATGCATAAGAAGGATGATGAAATATTTCAGTCATATCAAGGTCATGTAACGGCCTATGTTGGTTTCCCCACTATGCCTGGGATGAATGATGTTATACTCTTGTATCCCCACTTGGTTGGGTGGATGAGTCAATATTGATATATCCCCACTAGGTTGGGAGATGGATGTATGTATGAGTTTTGGTACTAGGAAGGTCACTTATGATGTATAGAGTCATGTTCTTGTATAACATCTTTTTGCAGACCTTGCTTACAGACAGGGGAAGCATGAACAACACACTTCAGCAAGAGCAGAGCCTTCAGCATGTACTCAGAGGGAGCATGGACAGATTGGTACACCTTGGCATATACAAAGGGGGAGCTCATTCAGAGATTTCAGTAGGTACTCAGGGGGAGTATGGACAGCAGAATGTTTATCAAGGAAAGAGAATATCTTGGTCTGCCCTTTGCCCTTGATGTCAAAGGGGGAGAGTGATTTGGTGTTGTTGCCATCAAGTCCAAAGGGGGAGATTGTTGGCATTATGATGCATGTGTTGTACTTGATGGCAACCCACTCATAGAAGAACATCTCACTTATTTATAACTAGATGAATCTTCAGAAGAGATATCAGATGTGACTAAATGCATGGGATGCAAGACAGCTCAAAGGAATCAGATGATAGTTCTAAGTGTGACAAGTTAGCTTTGCCATCAAGTCCAAAGGGGGAGATTTTTGGCATTATGAGACAAGTGTTGTCCTTGATGGCAAATCACACAGATGACAGATCATAGTACAGCAAGTCAGCAGCAAGGATTTGATGATCAGACTACAAGAATGAAGAGAAAATATATATACGTAGGTTCATCGTGACCGAGCCGCGTATACATGCGGGTTAGACGTTACAAAGGCGCGTATGCATATACATGCACTTTCATGCAAGGAAAAGCGCGTATATGTTGGAGAACTTACTTTTGGTCCATGGTAGTTAGTCCTTGGTATTTGAACCTATGGTTTTCGACCATAGTATCTCGTCAGATGTGTTGATCCCAAGTATTGGGTCCATGGTATTGGTTTGTTATGGTTTTGGACCATGGTATTGAGCAAGGCCTAAGACTATAAAAGGAGAAGAAGAACATTAGTCAAGGGTATTGAAAAAGTCTTGAATATCTGATGAATGATGAGATCCAGTATGCAGGTTATGGGTTGATGATGCATTGCTTGATCTGAGATAAGGAGGGATCTCACCGGTTGATGGAGAACAAGATCTAAGGATAAGATCGGGATCAAATGGTTTGAAACGAACTACCTCTATATGATTGATTATGTTTATTCTAAGATCTGTATACTGACGCATGTAATGATCTGAACTGGGTATAACTTAAGTTGGAAATCGCTGCAAGTCATGATTGAATATTTATAGATCTGTACGCAGGTTGTCTTTGGTGTAAGCGCGTATGTATGCGGGTTTGGTTCATTGTAGTAGCGTATACCATTTGAGCTATGATGTTTGAAGTTACAGGTGGTTCTGGTTGTTGATGAGTTCTGATGACAGTTTAATGGTGTCAGTATTCTGCATATCCTGTTTGGTTGATTGTGTTTAGCTTCAGTTTTGATGGATGAGAACTAATATTGGATCAGGATCATAATGACTCATATTTATGTGATCTGATGGACTAGATCTGGTTGCTAACACATGCATTACCTTTGTATATGTAATGATTTGGGTATATCTGAGGTGAGGAAGTGCAGCGAAGTTATGAATAAGTAATTAATGACTTATACGCTGGTTCGCTTTGGTGAAGTTGTGTATACACGCTAGTTCAACACTTCCAAGTAGCGTATGCACTCTGATGCATGATTTTGATGATACAGTTGGTTCTGAATATTGTTGCAGAGTTCAGTGTTCTGCTCTGTGTTCTGGTGACTGTGTTGTTGATAGGGTTTCAGTGTTTCATTGATTCAGAAATTGATGATGCTAGTATTGATTGTTTTGTGCTTCAATGATATTTATGGGTCTAGTATGAAAATTTGATGAAACGTGGCCTTCCAATTATAGTGTTGTGCTTCAGGAGTATCCAGTCTGAAAATGTATGAAATGTGGTCCCTAGAGGATGAAAGGAGATTGTAGGCCGGCGCCTACGTACGAGTACATGAGATAGTACAAGAGCAAAGGGGGTGGTAGCTCCCTTCCAGTAGCAGCTAGAGAACGAGTGAAGATTGGAGCATTCAGTAGGCAGGCACCTACGTACTAGTAAATGGATAAGCTAGTACAAGAGCTAAGGGGGTTGTAGCTCCCATCCAGGAGAGTCTGGAAAACGAGAGAGGGTTGTAGCCCTCTGCAGGTAGAAGCCTGCGTACTAGTATAAGACTGCACCAGTACAAAACTATTGTAAAATGAAGTTTCTTATTAAAGGAAGGTAGAGACGTCTTGCAGCAGGTGGTTTTCACCCACATTGGGTTTCCACCTTATATCATGGTGTTCATGTGTGCTTCTTGTGTGTGATGATTTGTTCTGTTTTACTGCACCTTCTTACTATACATATGGTTAATAAAGTTCTGATGCACTAACTAAAGATCAACATTTAATGGATTAACTGAATCATAAGTATTCTGGATATACGCTAGTTGCATTAGACACAGTTGCGTATACACGTGGGTTCCCTTAATTGAAGTAGCGTATATGTATCTAAGTATGGAGATGAAAAAGTTTTATTGATTTGATAATACTGATTCACCCCCCCCTCTCAGTATTATTTCCAACACATGCCTAGTGATTCGTGATGTCCGTTATTATATGCAAATTCCACTAGATGGAGGTAGTCCTCCCACTTGTGTGGTTGTTGCATCACGAACATGCGTAGCATGTCTTCTAACACCTGATTTACTCGTTCAGTCTGTCCATCCGTTTGAGGATGGTAGGCAGTACTAAACTAGACTTGAGTACCTAGTCCTGCAAAAAGAGTCTTCCAGAAGGTGGATGTGAATTTTACGTCTCTATCCGAAATCACTACCTTGGGTATCCCATGCAAGCGAAATATCTCCTTCATAAATATTTCTGCGATTTCCACTATTTTGAAAGTGGATTTCATAGGTATGAAGTGGGTTGTTTTACTCAACTTGTCTACCACAACCATAATAGAATCATGCTGCTTCCTTGTGCGGGGTAAACCAATAATGAAATCTAAGGATATAGTCTCCCATTTCCATTCCAAAATGGGTAATGGCTATAACAATCCAGCGGGATGCTGATGTTCTGTTTTAACCAATTGACACTCCAAACATTTGGACAAGTATTCTGCAATATCCTTCCTCAATCCAGGCCAAAAATACCCTCTCTTAATGGCTGAAAACATTTTCTGATAGCCTAGGTGGCCAGCACAAGGTTTCTTATGAAACTCATCTAATATCAATAGTTTAATTGAGATCTGATTTAGAATATAAATTCTATTTTTAAAAGTGAGAAGATTATTGGAATTTATTCCAAATTCTGATTTTTCCCCTTTCCATAGGGCTTCTTTTGTTTGTTGCCAGAGGAAGGTATATTCTGGATCCTTATTAGCTGCCTCCTTTATGATTTCAGGAATATTTGATGTTGCTTGGCTCATTTGGACCTCATAGATACAGTGCAAATTTCTGCTTAGTGCATTAGCCACATGGTTTTCTTTCCCCTTTAAATGTTTCATTTCAAAGTTGAATTCGATTAAGAAAGTCGTCCATCTAGCCTATCGGGCGTTTACGCTACATTGGTTGAATAAATTGGTAAGGCTGCTATGATCAATTAGCAACAAAAATTTATTTCCCAAAAGGTAATGCCTCCACATTTTAAGTGCATGCACTACTACTGTCAATTCAAGGCCATAAGCTAAATACCATTGCTCATACTCCTTCAACTTTCAAGATTCATAAGCAATCACTTTTCACCCCTATGTCAGCACCCCACCAACACCTTCCTTGCTTACATCCGTGCAAACTACGAAGGACTTTTTCGGATCTGCTACTTTTAGTACTGGTGCAGTAGTAAGCAAGTGCTTTAATTTTTCAAAGCTTTACTGATAAGTTGTTGTCCATTGGAAAACATGTCCCTTTTTCTGCAGAGATTCCATTGGAAATGCGATCTTCTAAAACCCCTCAATGAATCTATGATAATATCTGGCTAATCCGAAGAATGATCTGATATCAATGACATTCTTAGAGGTTGTCCATTCCATGATCATTTTGATCTTTTCTGGGTCTACTGCAATGCCTTATGCGGATATAAAGTCACCGAAATACTAAATTTGATGCTTGAAGAAGTCACACTTGCTGAAATTGGCGTACAAATGGTTTTCCCCTAGTGTCTGCAACATTATTCTCAAGTGTTGTTTGCGTTCCTCCTGGTTCTTCCAATATATTAAGATATCATCTATGAAAATCAACACAAATTTATCCAGGTAAGGCTGGAAAATACCATGCATTAGACTCATAAAGGTGGCTGGAGTGTTTGTGAGGCCAAACAACAATACCACAAACTCGTAATGACCATAATGAGTATGGAAGGCCATTTTGTAAATGTCTTCATCTTTTATTCTTATCTGGTGGTAACTGGATCTTAGATCAATTTTCGAGAATACCTTAGCTCCTTGTACCTAATCAAATAGATCATCAATACGTGGTAAAGGATACTTATTTTTGATGGTTAATTTGTTCAATTGTCGATAATCGATGCACAATCTAAGGGTCCCATCCTTTTTCCGTACAAATAATACAGGAGCTCCCCAAGGGGACACACTGGGGCGATGATCCAAAATGGATTTTGGATATACTTCGAAGTCTAAGTGTTCCTCACAGAGGAAAATGAAAGTCCCATGGCTGCTCCTGGAAATGGTGCCATTGCATAAATCTGTTCATTTTGAATCTAAAGTAATTTGAATGGACCAAAACGGACTCCAGATGAAGGAGTTATTATAAAATGAAAATTTCCCAATGTCCTTAGAAAAGGAGGCAATTTCATTAGATTTTGAACTATATTGAAAATTTTGATTTTTGGTATAGGCCCACGAGCCAATCCACAGCTAATACATGGCAGGCTGGGATTGGGCCACGTGGCCCTGTTTTATTGGTCAAAGAGGAAATATTTTACCGCAAATGTGCCAAAGGGAAGGACTTAACCATAGGCCTTAAAGAATTGCGATATGCGATTAGTGCTTTATCGCATCACAAAAAGCCAAAGGGAGGACTTAACAAAACGCCGAGGCCAATGCGACATGCAATGATCGACGGATCAGCGTTGGCATATGCCATAAGAGAAGACCCTGGGGCCGTTGCGACAGTGATATTGCGATATGCGATAAAGTGATGGCCCGATGTGCGATTGCGCATGGACCGTTGGATCGGGTGTGCAGATCAACAGTCAGGATTCGATTGGGGTGATCAGTGATCGGCCATCGGAGAACCCCCGATACAGAGATCCATATGCACAAGAAACTCATGACCTGCTGATAAAGTGACTTGCCGATGTTGCGATGAGCGATAATGCGATCACATCTAGACCATTGCATCGCGAGTCTGATTGGACGGTGGAGATTTAACGGGGAATACCGCATCGCTATTTGCGTTAAGACCATGAACCAGGGCTCCTGCCTGTTGTGATTGTGATATGCGATCAAAGGCAGACTCGATAAGTTTATAGATGCGATTGTATGTATTTTGAAGTCTGGCTGAATGGCTCATGATGTGTTTTTCGCGCGTTTGCCTGTGTATTGCCATTATATGGCTATTATCAGATTTTATGCAGAAGGAGGCCAAATGACCGGGTTTCCTGTGCCCGTCGGTTCATTTTCATTTGTGAACTGATTCTTGACATGAAACAGTCGATTCCACACTTCAGAGGAATTGTAACTGTTGTGTATTAAATACACAGAGAACAGAATTGACAGGGGATTTTTTTGCTTGGAGGTCGAGCAAAACACAAATGAGTGAATGACTGAGCAAAACACAAAAAGCACAAAGAGCAGTGGATTCTCGAAGGCCGAGACAAAGGAAGGCGCAGAGGAAGCTCCAGAAGCTCAGAGAGGCTTGGATGCTGAGAATTTGCCAAGAGGGCAGTCCATAGTGTGAAGTGAATGCGTGGGCAGAGTTGGAACACTGAGGAACCCCTTGGGAAGCTTGGTGTGCTAGAGCGCTTGATAGGAGATAGAAACCAGAGGTTGGAAAGGCAGAGTCAGAGCACTTAATAGAGTGAAGCCACCAAAGCTTGGAGGCAGTGCATAAATGCTTTAGTGAAGTATCAGACAAAAAAGAGACTGAAATATCGAGCTATTTCTAGTGTTGTTTGAGTTGAAGACAAAAGAAGGAGTCTAGAGACAATGAACAATTCTGAGAGAGTAAGAGAAGCCAGAAGCACAAAGGATCTTAGAGCACTGACTGAAAGAATTAGTCCAGAGAAGCCTAGATCTGTTTGCAGCTAAATGACAGCTAGGGGTAAGATGGCATTCGAAGCCCATTGGTTCGGTTGTAGACCAATGGAGTTGAGTGTAAACTTGTAAAAGAATCTAGCCATAATCCCAAAGAGCCTAGTTAAGTTGACTAGAGCTCAAGGAGACGTAGCCCAAGAGTTTTGGGTGAACTCCAAATTAATATTTCTATGTGTTTATTGCTTATTGATGCTTTACTTACTGTCATGTGCATTTAAATATCAGTATAAGAAACAGAATTTACAACACTAAATAGTTTTAAAACAAACATAAGCATACACCTATATTTTCAAGCATATTATTAATTTCGTAATTGGTTAATCACTAGATCATGGGAATATTTAAGCTTTGGAAGTGGGAGAGGTTCTTGTAAGTTTGACAAGAAGCCTTTAGTGCCCCATTTTCAAATTAGGTGGTATCATAGCCTGAGATTGGTTAAAAACACCTTTGAAGAAGGTTATATCATAATGCTTGATTGACAAAGCAAAGATTGTTTGTCTGAAAGGTGTTTGAATAGCAAGAGGCTGATTGTATGCTTGTTTTGTAGACTAACTATTTTCTGAGTTTGCAAAGGTAAAGGGAAAGTTGTTGATAGCTCAGTCCAAGAAGGAAAAATAGGAAGAAGGGTTGAAGACATTATTCTATCCCAAGGACCTCAAAGAAATCCTTGGAGCACAAGAGGTTTATTGCAAAAGGTTGTCGAATAAGCTCTTTATTAATCTTGTTTGAAGTTCTTGGTTCATTTGCATAATGAAAACTTCTACAAGTGAGTCCTCAAGTTCCCCCTTCATCACAAGATCCTTTGATGAAGACATGAAGCAATACTTGTTCACCATGATGGATATGGTGAGGGAAATGTATGAGGATGGAAGGAAGAGCAACATACTTAGAGAGCAGTTGAATTCCGTGGAGGAAGAGAAGTAGTTGCTTTCTGGCAAATTACAGGAAATGGAGAGGCAACTTCATATTGCAAATATAAACCTGAAAAGGATGCATGAGTTGGAGTCGCAACTCTTTGTTGCCAAAGAAGCCTTGGTCAAGTATTAGCTTGAAGAAGAGGTAAACCATTCCAGTCTGTCTTCAAATTCTTCTAAGAATGCTTATATTGGTTCTTTTGAAAAACATACCAAAGGCATAGGCTCCAAGTTAATGTCCAAGATGATCTATGAAGGAAAAGGCTTGGGAAAGCATGCATAAGGTATTGTTGAACCAATAATGGTTGAGGAAAGGCCTAAGTATTTGGGTCTTGGCTATGGACAGTCTTATGGAGAGAGTTCCAAAGCTACCATGAAGGCCATTGAAATAGTCCCAAGAAGGAGTTTCATTGCAGGTCCTCTACCTCAGAAGTGTGAGGATTGTATTTGTGGAGAATGCAATTGCTTGAAACATCATTTGTAGGATGCAAGTGTACAGAAGCACACACTTGAACCAGAGAGTTGTGGAAACTCTAGCAGCCTTGAAGAGATTGATGGTGTTCCAAAGGGAGCCACTCCTTCATTTACTTCACCTCCTCATGAAGGCAATAAAGGTGAAAGAGGTAGGTATAAATTTGGTTCTAATCATATCCTTTTTAATTTTGCAAAGCATGGTAAATTTCCACATAGATATGGGAAAAGAATTGCTTGTTCCTTTTGTGGTTTGGATAACCATAATGTTTCTAGATGTTTGAAGAGAATGGCCACATACAGGAAACGTTTGAAGGAAAAGAAGCAAAGGCATCTTGCTGAAAGGTGTTGGACTCTGAATCCAGCGATGCTTCCACAAAAGCTAAAGAAGAAGGTGGAAAGAGAAGATGGAAAAAAGGGAAGGGGAGATTCCATGAATGATGTGTCTTAGGATGATTCACATGTTGATGCTGATGTGCAGACAAAGGAAAGACCTTTGAAATGGATTAGTAAGAAATGGTTAGAATTCTTATCCAATTAAAGATTGCATGTCTATTGATGCATCTGTTTGCATTTCTTTGTTAATGAGATGCAAGTTGCAGGTTTTTACCAATAAAAGGAATGGAAAAATTTGAGTAGGAGACTCACTTTGTTGCTGCAACATTATATTTCATTTCAGCTTCGAAAGTACAGTGTGCTTAAGCGAAAGTTGAAGGATGAAATGCATGCATGAGCATGATATGCATGAACACAGGGATGTTGATGATTTCCTTGTAGTTGAACATGTATGTGTAATTAACTTGTAGGGTTGATTTCTTTTACATGCATGTGATGTTGACTTGGGAGAAGTTAGCTTGCTCTCCAAGATGGAGATAATGATGAAGTGTTTCATCTTTTGAAAAAGAGTCCTAATGGTCTTTTTCTACATGCTTGACTTGAAGGGTCATTTGTTTTAAAGGCATGTTTTGTTGGCTTGCTATCTAGTCAATCATTTGTATGCAGATGTAAGGACATGGAGGTGTTCACAAGATGTGAAATCTGTTTCTTTTGTTGAAACAACAGTGTAGGCCATCCAGTTGTTGTCTGTATTTCTGTTGTTGTTAACAGTTCTTGTTGACAGCTTTTCAAACAGGTACAAATGAAAATTTTGTGGAGCAGGTGTACTTCACATTGGTTTGAGCCACCTTGGATCAATGATCAAGGCAGAGAAGTTCAAACTACCTTCTATGACCATTTCAGCAGGAGTTCTGCAGGAAGGCAAGGAGGAAAGCAGTTCTTCCTAGGTAGACCAGCACATCCAGAAAGGAGAGTGGTCAAAGGCTTTGGTTCAGAGGCACTATGCGAAGCAAGTGTAGAGAGGCTGAAAGAAGAGGGTGTTATTACTCTCATTTACTGTTCAGATCAATATATTAGTCTTTTGGAGACCAAAAGTTCTTTTAGTGGGAAGGCGTGATCCAAAATGGATTTTGGATATACTTCTAAGTCTAAGTGTTCCTCACAGAGGAAAATGAAAGTCCTAGGGCTTCTCTTAGAAATGGTCCCATTGCATAGATCTGTTCATTCTGAATCTGACGCAATTTGAACGGACCAAAACGGACTCCGGATGAAGGAGTTATTGTAAAATGAAAATTGCCCAATGTCCTTAGAAAAGGAGGCAATTTCATTAGATTTTGAACTATATTGAAAATTTGATTTGTAGTATAGGCTCATGGGCCAATCCACAGCTGACACATGGCAGGCCAGGATTGGGCCACGTGGCCCTGTTTTATTGCTCAAAGAGGAAATATCGCATCACAAATGTGCCAAAGGGAAGGACTTAACCATAGGCCTTAAAGCATTGCGATATGCAATTACCACTTTATCGCATCGCAAAAAGCCAAAGGGAAGACTTAACAAAAGGTTGAGGCCAATGCGACATGCAACCATCGGCGGATCGGCATTACCATACGCCATAAGGGAAGACCCCGGGGTCGTTGCAACAACGATATTGCAATATGTGATAAAGTGATGGGCTGATGTGCGATTGCGCATGGACCGTTGGATCGGGTGCGTAGATCAACGGTCAGGATTCGATCAGGGTGATCGACGATCGGCGATCGGAGAACCCTCGATACAGAGAGCCATATGCACAAGAAATTCATGACCCGCTGATAAAGCAACTCGTCGATGTTACGATGAGCGATAATGCAATCGCATCTGGACCGTTGGATTGCGAGTCTGATCGGACGGTGGAGATTTAATGGGGAATATCACATCGCTATTTGCATTAAGACCATGGACCGGGGCTCCTGCCTATTGCGATTGTGATATGCGATCAAAGGCAGACCTGATAAGTTTATAGATGCGATTGTATGTATTTTGAAGTCTGGCTGAATGGCTCATGATGTGTTTTTCGCGCATTTGTCTGTGTATTGTCGTTATATGGCTATTTTTGGATTTTATGCAGAGGGAGGCCAAACAACCGGGTTTCCTGTGCCCGCCAGTTCATTTTCATTTGTGAACTGATTCTTGACATGAAACAATCGATTCCATGCTTCATAGGAACTGTAATTGCTGTGTATTAAATACACAGAGAATAGAATTGACAGGGGATTTTTTTGCTTGGAGGTCGAGCGAAACACAGATGAGTGAATGACCAAAAAAAACACAGAAAGCACAGAGAGCAATGGATTCTAGAAGGCCGAGACAAAGGAAGGCGCATAGGAAGCTCCAGAAGCTTAGAGAGGCTTGGAAGCTGAGAATTTTCTAGGAGGGCAGTCCACAATGTGAAGAGAATGCGTGGGCAAAGTTGGAATGCTGAGGAACCCCTTGGGAAGCTTGGTGTGCCAGAGTGCTTGATAGGAGATAGCCACCAGAGGTTAGAAAGGCAGAATCAGAGCGCTTAATAGAGCAAAGCCACCTGTCACACGGAATAAGTCGATCTTGCGGACAAGATAGACCTTCCTAGAATCTAAAGAAGACCTAATGACAAGCAAACCAACCAGACACTATCTTTCTCTAAATATGCTTTGATGAACAATAGCAAACACGTGTTTTTAGGGCCTACCTTAGGTCCAACACAAGCTTGTGGATTCCCTCGCTCCTTCGATCCGAATGAGCTCCTTTTCGTGAATCTGCAAACACAAACAAGGCAAAAAAATTAAATACCACCTGAAAAGCCAATTGCATAAAACATATTTAACATGAAAGTCAAGGAGTCCATGAAACAAATAACATGAGATACTTGTTGAGAAAAATGAGTTTGATTGTATTAATTCAAAAGAAGAAGAACTTTACAACCTTTGCCTTGACGCTGTACAAGCTCCTCCCAGGGTCCAGCAAGAAGTCTCCTCTACTTTGACAAGTTTCACTCACTCCGCAAAGAAGCCAAAAAGATGTGTGATCTCTCCTCTTAAGCTCAACTAGGAAGTCTTGATTTCACCAGCATTTACCCTCAAAAATGTTCAGCTTCTAACCCCTCCAGCAACCAGCCCTATGCCTGTATTTATAGTGCAATGGAGGGAGGTTACTAGGTCCTCCTTCAAAGGGATAAAGCCCTCCTTCAAAGGGATAGCTCCTCTCATCAAGGGATTAGCTCCTTCTCTTTTGGGATGCATGAACCACCTCAGAGCGAACAATCCACGTCAAAATTCCTTCTAGAAACCTCTAGAATTAACCCAAAGTGAGTTTTTTAAGATAAAAATTGTGCCTTTTGACTTTCACAGGGGTCCGCACCTACACCGTTAGGGACAGAGCGGGCAGGTCCGCAGTTTTTGTACACAGAAGGTGCGGGACCGCAGGTGACCATGAGAGAAAGTGCGGAACCAGAGTTACATTGATTTTTAATGTCTTTCTCTCATTTCCAAAGCTTGATTTGAAGAGCTGAGGTCTGAGACTTGCTTAGGAGGATAGTACAAGTGATGATAGACCCATACTGACTGCAAATAATCATGGTGACGATATTTTTGTGTAACAGATTGCCCCCTAAAGTGTGAAGTCTGTAGTAGATGAGGATTTCTTATCATTTAGGAAGAGTGAAGTACTTTATCATTTCGAGGATCATCTTGTGGAGAGCCCGGTTGGAACCTGTAAAAACATTCAATGCAAGATATATATATGAGATCATATCATCGCTGATGTAGGCATTCCCATACTCAGATCAAAACTGACTAGAAAAACTAACTACTGCTCTAATACATGAATGATCTTGTAAAACATCACAAGTATAGACTCATGTGGACACAGTATGGATGCAGCCATCTGTTTATGAATAGTCCATTATACAATGAATACAAAATTCCTTGCAGCCTGGATTGTGGAAACTAGATCCAGGGTCTTCATTTCTACTTCCCGAAACAATACGATTCTATCCATGCGAATGAATGTGTTGATGTCGAACATGGTAGAAACCACTTGATTACCAGTCAATGATGTAAACTGTTAACAAGTGTGAGAGAAACCACCAGTGATGTCAATGGCTCTCAAAGTACCCAGTACAATCCATGAGATGCGAATAAATGTGTTGGTGTCGAACATGTCACGGAATCCTTTGATCGAAAGTCAATGATGTAAATTGTCGTCAAAGGCGAGAAACCTGCCATTGAGGCATGTAGATCCCAAGGTACTGATGATTCCTAGATCATCTTTCTAGATAATGAGTTGATGTCGATAGAAAGCGATCCGTCGTAGGCAAGCCCACAACACGAAATCATATATCAAGTTGAAGAAATTTAGTTGCAAGTACTAACTCAGGGATGGTCAAGATGGATGACAGACATTTTGCAGATGAATGGCTTATTGGCAGTGACTTCTTGAACACATAACGACACGGCAGATGGCTTGGTGACAATTGACCCAATGTTAATACCCAGAAACTGGCTGAAAACTTTCAATGTGGTTTGATCAACTATTAGGCAAAGGATTTCCCAACCCAGGTGAATGAAAGTGTCGCGTTCAAGAGTGGTTACAAAGTATGACAAACAAGCTCATTTTTCTCTCTTTTCCCCCACCATTTCTGGCAAGTACCTCTTTATTTTTGACAAGCTTGAGGAGGATAACATTTGCTTGATTATAAGCTCATCCTTCGGATGAGTCCAACTTAGTTTAAATTCGAACCCTAAGAAGGAGTGGTTCATTCTTGTTTGTAATTGAACAGGTCCTTTACTGTGAAATTTTAATGAGTCCAGTATAGGAGAAACTCGGCGTTTTTCAATTTTAGAGAGTCTGAAAAACTTAAGAAGACTCCAGGGTTGACCTTTTTCGTAAATTTGTGTCTCCCAAGCCCGAAAAAGTATAAATTAATACTTGAGAGAATCGCTTGATCTTTTACGACCAAGGAGTACTTTTCGTCATTAGTGCCCTTGACCCGAAAAAGTAAAAAAGCGATCAATGACATGTCGTTTTATAACCAATATCGAATTTGAAACGACAAAAATCTGGCAATCTTTTCACATTTTTACGGTCGGAAAAGAGCTATAAGTGGACCGTCTTTTAATTCCGTTTTAACGAGTCTAAAAGAAACACTCGGCAATCTTTTCATGTTTTAGGAGTCAGAAAAGAGCTTAAAGACGACTCTACATGTTTTTTCGTCGAAAATGATAGATTTTGCCTGAATAGTCCTTTATTCTGCACAAAAACACAAACATTACTCATACCTATTTGAAATGGGTAAAAATGTCGCAAAATACCTTTTCAAAGTGAAACATAAAAAAATTTGCAATTTATTTACTCAAAAAACTTATAAAAAGGGCCTTTGTCAATTCATTTTTACCGTTTGAGTTTGGGTGAGAAAATAGTGCTTTTGCTCAGAAAACTTCCCGTGAAGATTGTGGAAAATCCAACCGTCGGAATCGAATGCCGTCTTCTCCAGGTAATCCACATCATCCCACTCTTCATTTTTAACCATTTGATTTTTTGTTTTAGTCTTTTATTTCATTTTTGGGAGGGTTTTTAGGCGCAAAACCCGTGCGCGGGGGCTCGCAGGTTTACCATTGCGGGCCTGTGGACCCCGACTTTTTCTCCATTGGGAAAAAGCTCGGGGTCCGCACCTTCTGTGTAGACAAAGTGCGGTCCCATGCACTGTGTCTAACCTGGAGGGTGCGGTCCCCACTGCAAGGGTTTTTAACCCAAAAAATCTCAAAAATGGACCACACAAAATATTTTCTAGAATTTTAATTTGTCTTTATACTTGATGCAGAGAGTACATCATGCTAGATTGGCGTGAACGGAGCATGAGGACGTGGATGCTGCCGCATGGAATCATCAACCTTCACTTGATGCTTTGAGGGCGTGCGGCTTGTACAAATTTGGGCCATTCCTGGCATGAGGGCTCATGTGGATTTCTTACAGTGGTTGGTTGACAGATGGAGCATACAGGACCAGTGCTTCTTCATCGACGGCCACCAGCTCGAAATCGAGCTGGCGGACATATATTTCTTGACTGGTTTGCCTAAGAGAGGCGAAGACTTGACTCTGCACGGGACTAGGCCAGGTGGCCAGTCTGTCGATAGCCTCCGGCTAGAGTACTGCAACAGCCAGGCTAGAGACAAAGGGATAGACATAAAGACCATATCCCGTCCTGAGCTCATGGTGATTGCGTTCATTGTCACCAGACTTTGCGGAGCTGCCGCATTACATATTGCCACCGGATCCCAGATGTGTATGGCAGTTGATTGCTTTCGAGGCACCATCTTCAACTGGTGCGATGCCGTGTTGGCCAATGTGAAAGGCCAACTGACCAGGGCCAAGAACGGACGACTAAAGACCTTTGGTTATGGGGCTTTGGTCGTGAGTTTTGGCCTGGAGAGGGTTCCTATGCTGATCCCATAGCACCTTACTGTTGGAGCTAGGCTTCCTCGAGAGCCCAAACTGATGCGATGGGTCGCAGTCATGGCCCGTCACCTGGACGAGAGGACAGAGGTTGCTCGATTCAAACCTGAGTATTTCCAATGGCTGGAAAACCAAGTCTTTTCTATTCAGGACTTCCCTTACGCTGGGATAGATTTTCGTGGTGACCCAGACATGGTTCTTCCACCAGGAGAGCAGTGGGACGAGTCAGGTAAAATCCTTTTCAACATTTTTTATTTTAATTTTTTGTTATTTTTTCATCGTCTCAAAACTGATAGTAAAAATTTCAAATGCAGATGTGGGTCCACAGCGACCAGCCGCTCTCCGGCCTTACGAGAGGAGGCAACCAGTTGCACCCGCGCCAGCCCCACAGGACGAATCAACAGAGGTTTTGGCCGAGTTGGAGGGTCATCTCGAGCGCTTGACAGGAGATATTCCTGAGACCACTATAGACGACATTCCTCGTCGACTTCAGCGCTATGTGATTGGAGTCCCGGGACCTTTTAGGAGGTTCCTTTGCAAGGTGGCCCGTGCAGTGGTTTCTTATAGAGATCATCACCAGTGATAGGATGATCGCCTATTGTGGGCACATGTGACATTTTTGTTTTTTGTACTTATCATTTTTGCCGATCATAAGGTGTTTTTCAACCTATGATCGAGGACGATGTATTTTTTGACACACTCCTATATATATATCACTATTACCGGCTTATCTTGTAAATCATGTTATGGAATGGTTTTAAATTTACATGTATGATTATTGCAAATGTCTATTTAACATTCGAGAAGCAATTGCATCTGCTAATGTATTTAAAGACCTTGGAATATGCTGATATTCAATATAATCAAATTCACGTTCCAAGAGACGCACTCTCAAAAATAATCTTAATAACACTGGATTTCTAATGGCATACACTCTATTAAGCTGTAATACAACGAGTTCAGAATCTAACCTCACTATCAAACTCTGAATCCCAAATGAAATAGATTCAGATAATAACTCAATCACTGCACTATACTCGGCAATGTTTTTCGTTGTTTGATCGAGGCTTACCCCATGCATAGATACTAACTCGTCAGAGGGCGAATAGATAACCCAAGCTGCGGAAGAGATGTTCTGTGTATTACGACAAGCACCATCAGTGAAACCAATGTATGTTTGGAGAGGCATCGACATCTGCAATATCAAGAGTAAAACCAAGATAAGCAGGAATAATGACGAAAAACACTCTCTAAGCTAAGCACACTGTTTAAACTAAAACACACCAGCTAGAAAGAAAAAACTATCCTAACTAAAAATCTCCATACCCATTCTTTTAAGCATAATACCTCTTCAAGTAAAGGCCATTTCTGGGTTTACCCAAAGAGTCCCCGTCAAAGTCTACCAATTCATAAGCCCCTTTGGCTAGCTTTCGCTTGACAACATAGGGACCATGCCACATAGGAACGAATTTTCCAGCGCCTAATTTATCATTAGCTTGATCATAAACTAAGACTAGATCTCCTTCCGAAAAATTTCGAGGGGTCACATTTCGATCATACTGAGCTTTCATTCGTTTTGCGTGAGTCTCGATCGCCAATGCAGCATCACGTCGATTCTCATCTAATTGAGCCAAGTATAACAAACACTTTTCCTCTTCGGAAGTGGCTGGAAGTAACTCGATGGCCATTTGCAGTGACGGGATTTCGCATTCAATGGGTAACACAGCTTCCAAACCATAGACTAGTTGGAAAGGAGTGAACCCTGTTGATGTTTTTACTGAAGTTCGGTATGCCCAAAGCGCTGAAAATAGCATGTTGTGCCAATTCGACCGATGAATCCCAATGATTCGTCGGATCATGATAACTAAAACTTTGTTGATGGATTCAACCAGACCATTCGCTTGTGGATAATAAGGGGTTGAACTATCGTGACGTAAACCAAGCTGGCCTGTAAGTTCGGTCATCATAACGTTTCGAAAATGGTGCCCATGATCAGTGATTATCGCTTGCGGGACACCAAACCTAGCAATTATATGATTGAACACAAAAATTGCAGCTGTCTTGCCGTCTGCCTCGAATGTAGGCATCGCCTCGGCCCACTTAGTAAAATAATCTACCGCAAGGATGATATACGCATGCCCCCCGGCCGAGTGAGGGTTACATGTAATAAAATCGATACCCCATTTGGCAAAAGGACCAATGGAAATTATAGGGTGGAGAGGAGCAGGTGGAGCGCGCATCTTACGATAAAAAATCTGGCAGTTGTGGCATTTTCGGACCGCCGTAATACAATCTTTAAATAAAGACGGCCAGAAGTAGCCAGCGCGCAATATCTTTTGGGCTGTGGCAAACCCAGACATATGACCGCCACACGCTCCAGAGTGACAGTCATTTAGAACCCTTTCAGCTTCCTCGTGAGTTAAGCAACGTCGAAAAACAGAGTCCGCCCCACGGCGATAAAGAGTATCTCCAATAATCCTGAATTGTTGGGACTGGAAACGAATCTTTCGACGTTCTGACCTTGAAATTTCTGGCCGAAAGGATTGGGTCTGGAGATAAATGATGATATCCCCATACCACGGATCTAAAGTGCTGATTAGAAACAAGGATTCGTCCGCAATGGGCTCCTCTGCCACAGTTTCTGTGTCAGCACGCGGGAAGTCACACATTAACTCCGCAAAAACTAAAGATTTCTTAGACTTGGATTTCTCAAATTCCAAGTCGAACTCTTGCAGGATAACGATCCATTTAGAGTACTTTCCCCCTAGCAATTGCTTGGTCAAAATGTAGATCATAGGGTTGCAATCCGAAATTACTGTAGTTTTACGTAGTAAAATGTAGTGACGAAAACGTTGGACAGCTTGAACAGCTGCCAATGCCAATTTCTCCACATGTGAGTATTTTAGCTCAGTTGGATTTAAAGTTCGACTAAGGTAATATATCACATGTTCCGTTCCGAATTCATCTTCCTGAACTAAGACCATTCCAATGGTGGAATGAGAGGCGGCGAGATACAAGAAGTAATCCTGGTTGTAGTTGGGAGGATGCAACAACGGTGCATGGGTCAACGCGTGTTTGAGTGCATCAAAAGATTTCTGAGCTATCTCATCCCAATAGAATGGAGTATTTTGTTTCAACAACCGGGTAAAACCCTTTGTAACCTCGGCGTAGTTAGGAATGA
This sequence comes from Pinus tabuliformis, assembly GCA_031772625.1. Taxonomy (NCBI): domain Eukaryota; kingdom Viridiplantae; phylum Streptophyta; class Pinopsida; order Pinales; family Pinaceae; genus Pinus; species Pinus tabuliformis. The sequence continues at coordinate 1,161,804,973 of CM062811.1, forward strand.
ATCGTCGTAAAAAGTTTGCTTTCCCCTGCAAACTTTGGAGTTGGCGAAGACTCGAAGGAGGAGGCAATTTGATGATAGCTTCGACCTTCGAGGGATCAACGCGAATGCCGGCTTTCGAAACTACAAATCCCAGTAATCGACCCGTTTCTATACAGAAGACACATTTGTGTGGGTTCAACCGAATCCGATAATGCCTACACCTCATAAAGATTGCTCGTAAATGGACGAGGTGATCAGCTCGATGTAAGGAATGAGCAGGCAAGTCATCGAGATACGGTTGCACAATGTGTTTGATGTCATGAAACGCATAAGACATCGCCCTTTGAAAAGTTTCTCCAGCATTCTTAAGCCCAAAAGGTAATTTGCAATAAGCAAATGTCCCCCATGGACAAATGAAAGTCGTTTTTGGTTGATCGGCAGGTAGAATGTTGATTTGATTGTATCCGGAAAAACCGTCCATAAAGGAAAATATTTCGCTGCCGGCACAATCATCAATGATTTGATCGATATAGGGAGTTGGGTAATTGTCCTTTGGACAGGCTCGATTAATGTCCCTATAGTCGATGCATATTCTTATTGTTCCCTGCTTTTTGTTAACCGGAACAATATTCGATACCCAATCCGTTAACGGGATCGGATAAATGAAACCTGCTTTCAATAATTTTTCAACTTCTGCTTTAATTGCAGCAGCTTTTCGTGGGTGAATCTGACGCAAACGTTGCCGGACGGGTTTAGCGTCCGGGTAAGTCTTGATCTCATGAACAACAATCGCGGGATCAATTCCTGGCATTTCCTCATAGGACCAGGCAAACACGTCGCGAAATTCTTGAAATAGGGCCTTATATAATTGAATTTCGTCATCTGTACACGAGGCACCTATATGAATGTTCTCAACAATTCCGGGCTTAACCGAAATGTCAATAGGAATAGTTCGAGAGATGTTTCCCAAATTTAACTCTGAATCGGGATGTTTCATTGGATTCTGAGGTTCCTTGACATATTCAGTTGTAAAAATTGATGAGAAATCATTTTCAAAACGATCAATCTCAGGTAAAAATGAAGATCTGTGATGGAGATCTTCCCATGGTAAATCATCTACACATAGGATTTCACGAATTTTCTCATCAGAGTGAACAAGTTCAGAAAACGTGATTAAATCCGAGGTTGATGTGAAAAGTGATTCCTCATGGACCACATTCATTAAGTCATTTTCGGTTGAAGATGGGTCGGCAAACGACTGCACGGCTTCATAGGCAATTTCATATGGACTCAAAGGCATGGCATTACCAAATGAGTCTATCTCAGATTCAGAAGGAATGATCCAAGGATCATCATAAATAATGGTGTCTGATGTAATCATATGAATGGTTGCAAATGAAGATGATGCGTTGATTGGAGGAAAAGGAAAAGTTCCCAGTAAACCAACATCTTTAACTAATCCTACTCCAACATCCTTATATGGGATAGTCGTTTTACCAACATGCTGAATACTCTCCGAAGAGGCTGGGTCGGATGAAAAGTAAGCCAGCTGGTCTATTGTTACGATCTTTCCATTATGTGGAAACTTTATTACTCGAAAGACCGATGAAACGACCGCTGTCATAGCGTAAGACCAACTTCGACCCAAGAGAAGGTTGTAATCTAGAGGGGCATCAACCACCTCCACATCTAGACTAATGGTTTTTCCTTCAACCCCTATAGGAAAATCCTGTAGAATGCCAAAAGGATGAAACCCACGGCCATCAAAGGCCTTTAGAATCGTCGGGGATTGATTTAGCGAAGGAGAACCAAGCGATCTCCAACACTGTATCGACATAATACACGTTGAGGCTCCCTCATCAATTACAGTCCGATGAATAGGCCTGTTTTTTACTATCACTGGAATCTGGAAAGCCATTTGATGAGGCAAATGCGGTGTACTATTTTCTAGATCGAAGATTATTAGGTTCGGGTCCTGAACGTCAACAGCTCCTATAGCCGACAAAAGTAATTTACGTTGTGCTGGACATGATTGCAGCACTTCCAAAGCCGACATTGCTGAGGGTGAAACAACTAAATCCTCAACAATGTTATAATTCTGAGCCGCTCTCGCATGTGGATTGAAAGCTGACTTTCGAAGTATACCCTTGGCGGGCGGTTTGATTACCAAGTCTGGATTAGGTTTCTCGATCTGTAGTGGATCGGAACCGGGAGCTGAGGTTGATGGATTAGAATGAGAAGATTCTGCTTCTTTACCATCAACAGGACTCTTACTACCATAATCTTGCGATCGAGTCGCAATCCTAACATGGGACATCATCAGTATGGGTTCTTCATTGGCACTTGAGGATGAACCTATCATCTTACTGTCTTGAGCCGGAAAAGGATCCTTCAAAACAGCAGGAGTTTGGGAACCCTTGACAATCTTCGCAACCTCTGCACGATGAGGGCAGTCTCTTGTAAAATGTTCATCGTCACAAATGAGACAAGGATAACGAGGTTTGTGCTTTTCATCATTGGATTCCGCCTTTTCAGGTTTCTCCTTTGAACTTTTGTCCGTTTTATTCTTCTTCTTTCCTTTCTTCTTCCCACCGGATTTTGATTTGGCTGTAGATGACTCTACAACGTGAATATCGGCGGAAATCTCTGCAGAAGAATCTCCTGTTGGGGAATCAGGCAAGGTTATTATAGGGGAAGAATTCTTGGAATATTCTTCTTACTTTTAGTGTTAACCGTGCCAATCATACCATCGACGGCATGAGATCCCGAAGGAGCTGCAGTGATTTGATTTTTCTTGGGAAGATCAGGGATTTTTTCGTGTAACGTACCCGACTGAGTATAGACCAAGTCAAGGTACTGTGCTTGAGAAATTACTTGCTCCTCAGTAACAACTCCGGCTTTAGCAACATCTTCAGTGATCTTTGGCAACAAAGATTTTACAAACCACTCAGCCAAGATCTGATCTGGAATAAATACCTTCACTAAACGTCGTCGACGTCTCCACTCATGAATATGATCTGAAATGTAAGTGGATGTCGATTGTTTTAGCGAAGTTAACAATTCCGTGCCATTGTCATATCGGACTGGCAACTGAAAATGAGTTAAAAACGAGGTAGCTAACTGACTAAAATTATAAAAAGTGCCTCGCGGTAACTCAATGTACCACTTGGCCGCGAGACCAATTAGAGTGCGCTGGAAAAGTCTAAGATGGATTGAATCATCTGTAATGGAGTTAGACGCACACCAGAGGTGATAAGTCATCACATGGTTCGACGGGTCCTCTCCTGATTTACCTTCGAACTTGGGAATGTCATTGGGCAACTTATTCGGCATTGGCGGCCAAAACGGAAGATAATTAATGGGATCGTTCGTTAGGCGTGACAAGTCAGGTAAGTCCAAAGTTGCGATAAACGGTAACTACCGATTAGGATCCCTAAAACTCTGGGTCATGAGACCAGCCCCAGGAGGAGGATATCCAGGATAACTAGGAATAGGAATGGCGTTCGGGATATTGTATCCTCCTGGAAAACCAGGATTAACCGGACCGTACTGGGGTTTTTGAGGTTGTTGATAAGTGTACCCAGGGTATGGTTGATACTGATAGACTGGCTGCTGGACAGCAGGACCGAATTGGTACTGTCCCTGGTACGGTTGATAGGTGAATTGCGGTTGACTTGTGACAACCGTACTTAAACCAGGTTGTCCTACAGGCATCTGAACCGAAGTTTGAATCGTAGATCCAGACGGTGGTAAAGATGTCTGAGGAGTAGATACAGGAATAGTAGAAACCGGAGCTGTCGATACTCCAGAAGTAGGTGGGGTAGATTGAACAGATGTTGAGGCAGTTGTAGCAGTCGTTTGAGGCAGAGTACGAGGTGTACTAGGCCCAGGCTGAGAAACTACCGAAGGTACAGAAGTTTGAATGTTAGACTGGACTGGTTGCTAGGGTGAACCAGAAACTAAGGGTTGTCCAGTTTGAGATGACAACTGTACACTTGGCTACAACACCTATTGGGTTTGCGATGGATCCCACACTATATTCATTCCGGGGTACTAACCCATAACAGGTTGAGAATACTGAGGACCATAACCGGGTTGAGGGTAGGATTGATAATTGAAAGGTACATTTCCCGTTCCTTGAACATACGTTTGACCTTGGGGTGGTTGGAAACCTTGGTTCGAGTACTGACCTTGGGGTTGATACCCTTGAGGCACATATTGATACTGGGGTTGACCTTGAGGTATAAATTGATACTGGGGTTGACCTTGGGGTACATATTGAGTTTGGGGTTGACCTTGAGGAATGTACTGTCCTTGAGGTTGCCCCCCAGATGCAAATTGTGTACCTTGAGGTTGCCCCCCAGGCGTTAATTGAGGCTGCCCCCAGGCGGTAACTGGCCACCTTGAGGTTGAGGATTGGGAATAGAACATGACATCATAAGAATGTCTTCTACGCTCAACGGCTTAGTACCATTGTTTCCAGTTAATAACCCTTGCTCAATGGGTTGAGGAGATGCTCCCGAAAAAGTAACAGAAAGTGATTGATACCCGGAGGGAACAGAAGGACTGCCGTACAAAAAAGATTTGGGCGATTGAGTAAACATGGATGACTGTCCTGCCATATTGACGGGAGTATAAAAACCTCTAGGTGTTGGATGATAAGGAGCATGAGGTGGTGAAAAACTTAACCCTGAGTTTTCTAGAAAATTAGTCAAAGAAAGATACCAAGAACTACTCCTAGGTGGACTGTAAAAAATTGATTCACGCTCCTTAGCTCAATAACAAGTTGATTTTCAGGGATAGCGATGCCTACTTCCTCTTCCGGAGCAAGTTGTTCAATAGCAATAAGTCCAGAAGGAAGATCTTGGGTGATTACTCTTTCTACCCTAGGTGAACCAGGACCACTAGAAGTTGGAGAAACAAACCCCGATGTCGGAGTAGTAGCAAATTCACTTTCAGGCTCAGATATTTTGGGTTCTTCACCTATATCACTAGTAGATGAAAAGCTACCAGCGACTTCAGAGACAGACACTGACTGTGGATTATAATCTGCTACTAACTGTTGAAAATCAGGATGTACTATCAAGGAAGATTCTCCTTCCTCAGGTGACCCAACTCTACTGTCTCTAGGAGTTATGAGGACTTTCAAGCCTTCGAGCTAGCTCAGTACTCCCTCAGGAGGTTGGCACCGAAGTCTACGGGACTTCCTCAGTAACTCAGCCACGTTTACAAACTCAGGAGACTGGCCCCGAAGTCTACAGGACTGTCTTGGTAATTCAACCACAGTTAAAGACTTTTAACTACTTCACACGCAAACAAAGTAAAATCTCAATGAAAAGCACCTAAAGTCTCTAAAGAACTAAAAAAATTTGAATCAAACGCCTAAAGAATCTAGGAGATCAAACACACACAAACAGTAAGTTTCCGGACTAAAAACACTAGTTGGTGATGAAATTCAACATCGCAGAGTTCAATACATAAATGGAGGTTGGAACAGTTACCCTGGTAACCTGCTCAATGAATAGACTGGTACAAGTTCCTCCACTTAACTGTCTCGAGTGAAGAGAACCCCCCAGAAAATCCAAGTGAGTCTAGCCGACGTCTGCTCCAGGTACAGTGGGATCTTCCCACCACTGTCAGCTCAGGAAGTGTCCTAAAGAATATGGCCACTAAGGTTACCAACTGAGACAAATATACCTGGGGGAACAGTCTACGATCCGATACGCAAGGGCAGAGTAGCAAGCTCAATCCCCTTGAAGGCTCCTTGACATAATCCAAGGCTTACCAACAAGTGACCCCAGGCTCCTCGACAATGGTTAATCCGAGGTTTACCGTTTTTAATACGTGAATATATGGCGTCGTTCCCAATGAGGAAGGATTGATTCCCACACTGGTTCGGACACGATCTCGTGCTTCTCCTTTAAGAGGAGCTTTCCCAGTTCATAAATGCAACAATTGGATTTCTTCCCTACCACAAGATACAACTACTTGTTTGTTTTTACTGTCTTGGAGAGTTAATTACTCTCCTACTCCAAGACACTAGCCTAAGCTAAGTTGGTGTATTAGAGCCCTAGAAATAAAAATGTTACTAGGTGAATTTTACTTTAAGTGTTAATTTTAGTGGTTTTTGTTTAAGTCCAAAGGTGTGGAGACGAAACTCGTGGTATGAAGACTCGACTCAAAATCACTAAAAATGCACCTAAGATGATCTAAACAATCTTTTTCTCTTCGATGAACTTCTAAACTAAGAAAGAGTTTGAGAATGCAAATACTTTGTAAACACAAATCTTTCTCAATTAAACAAATTAAAAGAAGATCTTGTCCTTTCCAAAGCACTCAAAAAACGAGACAACTAGTTATTTCACAAAAATTTCCCTTTTTCGTTTCAAAGCACTCAATCACTACAAAAAACAAACTTTTTTCCAAAAGAGATTTTTATATTTTTTAATAAAACACTCAAAACTAATGAAAATGACTAACTTTGAGAGCTACAAACTATAAAAACCTATTTGAAGTCAAAGCCTACTAAAAGTATTTTTTAAGGATGTTTTACTCAACTAGATGCAAGATAAGGACTAATTTATACAGAATCACAAATCAGTCAAGAACAACCAATTTCGTTTTCTTTTTGAAAATGAAAATCCAAACTTTCAAACACAAGATTTTCGAAGTTTTGTAAAGAGAAAACTCAAAGCGGATTCCTCAAACAAGGGGAGATTTCATAAATGGTCAGACTCATAAGAAAGTTGGTAGACACTAAGGTGATCTGAAGTCCCTACAGCTTCTAAGCTCAGAGCCACTACACAACCAAAATGAAAAAACAAACCCAACAAGCAAAACTCCTAGGAATTTCACCTAAAACCCTAACACTAACGAAATCAATCTAAGGAAAGCTTCTAACAAGTTATATGCAGGTCTGGGCAGTGGATAACAATTTCTAAACACAAACTAAGCTGACTAATAGAGGAAATCTTAGGGTTTTCAAAATTTTGACAGGGTCCGCAGGCCCACAGTTGGCACAGGTGCGGTCCCGCTCTGTGCTAAAAGCCAAGCTGCGGGTAGGTACGCACTGTGTCAAACGGCTAGGGTGTGGTCCTCTCCCAAAGCTATGAAAAACGAAAAATAACCCTGGATCTACAAACTCTACCCAATTTTACACACAACAAGCCAAAAACAGAAACAAAAATAGAGTTTCTCAGGTCAAAGTAAAACAAGGAAAACAATCAAGTCCCCAGTGGAGTCGCCATTTTGTCACACAGAATAAGTTGATCTTGTGGACAAGATAGACCTTCCTAGAATCTAAAGAAGACCTAATGACAAGCAAACCAACCAGACACTATCTTTCTCTAAATATGCTTTGATGAACAATAGCAAACAAGTGTTTTTAGGGCCTACCTTAGGTCCAACGCAAGCTTGTGGATGCCCTCGCTCCTTTGATCCGAATGAGCTCCTTTTCGCAAATCTGCAAATACAAACAAGGCAAACAAATTAAATACCACCTGAAAAGCCAATTGCATAAAACATATTTAACATGAAAGTTAAGGAGTCCATGAAACAAATAACATAAGATACTTGTTGAGAAAAATGAGTTTGATTGTATTAATTCAAAAGAAGAAGAACTTTACAACCTTTGCCTTGACGCTGTACAAGCTCCTCCCAGGGTCCAGCAAGAAGTCTCCTCTACTTTGACAAGTTTCACTCACTCCCCAATGAAGCCAAAAAGATGTGTGATCTCTCCTCTTAAGCTCAACTAGGAAGTCTTGATTTCACCAGCATTTACCCTCAAAAATGTTCAGCTTCTAACCCCTCCAGCAACCAGCCCAATGCCTGTATTTATAGTGCAATGGAGGGAGGTTACTAGGTCCTCCTTCAAAGGGATAAATCCCTCCTTCAAAGGGATAGCTCCTCTTATAAAGGGATTAGATCCTTCTCTTTTGGGATGCATGAACCACCTCAGAGCGAACAATCCACGTCAAAATTCCTTCTAGAAACCTCTAGAATTAACCCAAAGTGAGTTTTTTAAGATAAAACTTGCGCCTTTTGACTTTCACAGGGGTCCGCACCTACACCGTTAGGGACAGAGCGGGCAGGTCCGCAGTTTTTGTACACAGAAGGTGCGGGACCACAGGTGACCATGAGAGAAAGTGCGGAACCAGAGTTACATTGATTTTTAATGTCTTTCTCTCATTTCCAAAGCTTGATTTGAAGAGCTGAGGTCTGAGACTTGCTTAGGAGGACAGTACAAGTGATGATAGACCCATACTGACTGCAAATAATCATGGTGACGATATTTTTGTGTAACACCACCAGAGCCTGGAGGCAGTGCATAAATGCTTTAGTGAAGTATCAGACAACAAAGAGACCGAATGATCGAGCTATTGCTGGTGTTGTTTGAGTTGAAGACAGAAGAAGGAGTCTAGAGACAGTAAACAATTCTGAGGGAGTCAGAGAAGCCAAAAGCTCAAAGGAGCTCAGAGCACTAACTGAAAGAATTAGTCCAGAGAAGCCTAGATGTGTTTGCAGCTAAAGGCATCCAAGGGTAAGATGGAATTCTAAGCGCGTTCATTCGGTTGTAGACCAATGGAGTTGAGTGTAAACTTGTAAAAGGATTTAGCCATAATCCCAAAGAGCCTAGTCGAGTTGACTAGAGCTCAAGGAGACGTAGTCCAAGATTTTTGGGTGAACTCCAAATTAATATTGCTATGCATGTATTGCTTATTGCTGCTTTACTTACTGTCATGTGCATTTAAATTTCAGTATAAGCAACAGAATTTACAACACTAAATGATTTTAAAATAAACATAAGCATACACCTATATTTTCAAGCATAATATTAATTCCGCAATTGGTTAATCACTAGATCATGGGAATATTTAAGATTTGGAAGTGGGAGAGGTTCTTGTAAGTTTGACAAGAAGCCTTTAGTGCCCCATTTTTAGAGCATGCAAATATATTTTTTATCCAGAAGCTCTTGTAACTGCATTTTGAACTCTGTCAATTCAAGTATGCTAATGCGATAAGGAGCTCTGGATATGGGGGCTGCACCTGGAATTAACTCAATGGTGAAGTCAATATCTCGCTTGGGTGGTAAGCCAGGAATATTTTCTGGAAAGACATCTACAAAGTCCTAAATTACAGGGATACTTTCTAGCGAGGTCATTTTATTTTTAGAGTTTGTAAACCCCACCTGCACGGCGTAAATTTGACACCCTTTCCTAATGCATTTTTCTAATTGATTGGCAGTAATAGGATAGAGCTTGGTGCTGGTTTTTATTCCTTGTAATTCCTTCTGTTGACCTGATTCTAAAACAAAACTTACAGTTTTTTGTTTACAGTCTACTAGAGACCAACATTTTTCCAACCAGTCCATCCCAATTAGTATGTCATAAGAGCCCAAAGGTAATATATTAAGATCAACATAAATAGGCTGCCCACAAATGGTTATGGGACAACATTCCATCCTGGCATTAAATTTCCTCTTTGTGCTAGTGGCTAGTTGCACTAGCCAAGGTTTTGAAAATGTTATGCTTACTAAATGACATTTTTCAACCACTTTAGGACTGACCAAGGTAAAGAAACACACTTTACCTAACTCTACACTAGACCAAGTTATACTTAACTATTTCCTATGTGTCGGAATATCCTAACATCGCCCCTTAAGAACAACTTAGGATAGGATTGAAGGATTTACAAATATGACACAATAGGAGAAGGAAGGAGGCATTAGAGCTTATCCCCCCTTAGTGACAACTTCCTGAACTCCAACCATAAATCTAAGTTTAGTAAACTTCGCCTCTATGAGAGCCTTTGTAAAGATGTCTGCAACTTGATCATCTGTTGAACAATATTGCACTTCAAGAACATGGTCATGAATGAGCTTTCCGATGAAGTGCATGTGTAGTTCAATGTGTTTGTTAAGCTGATGTTGGACTGGATATTTGCATAGTTGAATGGCACTTTGATTATCACACCAAAGTGTAGTCGAATGCTGCTACTGAAAGCCAAACTCTGACAAGATCTGATGAAGCCACAAGGCTTCCTTACTAGCTTCTACAACACCATGATACTCTACTTCTGCTGAAGAAAGAGAAATGACACTTTGTTTCTTGCAAGCCCGTGTAATAGGTCCTAAACCAAGAGTGAACACATAACCTGCAGTAGACTTCCGATCATCAGGGTCACCAACCCAATCGGAATCAGTGAAACAAACCAATAGAGGAGATGCTTCTACACTATAATGAATCCCAAACTGAATTGTACCTCGAACATAATGAAGTATTCTTTTAGCTGTTTTCCAATGACTTTCATGTGGGTTTTGCATAAACTGAGCAATAAGGCCAACAACAAAGGAAAGGTCAGGATGAGTATGGGTCAGATACAAAAGTTTTCCTACAAGTTGATGGTATAAGGTAGCATCAACTTCAGGGGAAGTATAAATAACTAAAAAAAAAAACCCTTCCTCTTTTCCAAAAATTACTAATATTTTAAACTAGCTCACTTAGTCCAAAGTTACTTTATGAGAATAGAGGTCTTGAGTTCAAGTCTTTCTTTTTGTTGAGTTACTTTTTCAAAAAGCACATGTAGCTTATGTTTTAAAGTTACTTTATGTAAAAGTGTTCTCACCCATTATAAAAAGTGAGTCACTTATAATTCTAAAGTCTCTTTATCTTTTATTTAAGTTACAATTTAGTAGCTAGCTCATAAAATACCATTGTAAAAGTGACTTTCACTTATTTATAAAAGTGAGTTACATAATGTTTTTTTTTAAAGTGAGGTAATTAGATTTATGTTTGGAAAAAGGGGAGATTTTTTTTAAATATAACATTATCATTCATTTCCACACATTCACACACTTCGTCAGCATCTTCAACAACTTTTCTTCAAAAAGTCATAACTTCTTCATCCGGAAGCTGTTTTCAGAGCCGTTTCTTTTGAATCAACCTAATTTTTCGAGATCTTTCCATTGGAACACTTAGTTTCAACATCTACAGCTTCAGTTTCTATTAAAATGGAAATTCCATGCCAAGTTATTCTTGACAGCACCAACTACTTCCAATGGTGGTCCTACATTGTGGATTTACTTAGAAGTAAAGGTCTTTACATAATAGCCTCAGGCCAAGAAACCAAACCTCAAGATGAAGATAAGGCAGCCAAATGGGAAAATAGGCAAGATCAAGCACATGGGTTGATAGGGATGTTTATTTCTTCAGACCTTAGATTCCATATCGCAGAACTTGATACTCCTAATGAAGCAATGAAACAACTCACTAAAGTTTTTGGAATTAAAAATGAAATTAGAGCCCATCAACTCGAAAATGAGTTGCTTACATTGGACCCCAATAATATTCTTCCATTGAAGAACTTTTGTCCAAGTTCAAGACCCTTAGACTTCTCTTGGAAGGCGTTAAGGTTAAGAAATAAGATGGTAGCCTTATCTATTCCATTCTTACTAGGTTGGGACCAGCCTACTATGTGCTTGTTTCCACCTTCCATTCTACAAGAGAAGCCTTCATTTCTCAAGGACAAGACTACAAGTCCCCTTCTTTTGATGCCTTTTGTGATTCTTTAATAATAGAATAAGAAAAACTCTTACATCTTGGTCTTCTTAATCTTGGAAACTCTTCTAAGAAAGCCTTAGCCGCTCAATAGCAACCAAATTCAAAGAATCCTAAGAAGCCGTATCCTAAAAAGAATTGTCCTAAACCAAACAAGGGTCCTAAGCAATTTCAGTCTCAAAATGAAAAATCATTTCAACAAAATGATAAGGAAAATAAAAACAAAGGGAAGAAGACTGATAGACATTGCCACTTTTGTAATCGAGATGGCCACTTAGAATTCAAATGCTTTAAGAAGATGGAGGCCTTGGAAGCAACAATGAAGAAGCATAACATCCATTTCAAGCACTCTTCAACTTCAACTTCATCTTCAGGAATAGCACTTTCTGCATGTGGTTTTCAAGCATCTTGGTCTGGTTATGCACTAAATGTATCTTCTTCTTCTCATTCTCATGAGTGGCTCATTGATTCCGGAGATTCTTATCACATGGCCAAAAAAAAAACCATGTTTTCTTCTTTAAATGATTATAACACCCAAAAAAATATATGTTGGTGATGATAAATCTCTTAGTGGTGTAGGGACTAGAACTGTTCATATAGACAATGGTCAATTTAATGATTTATTATGTGTTCCAACCTTATCCTGCAACCTTCTATCTGTATATCAGATAACTCATTTAGGTGAAGGTAAAATTGTTTAATTTTCACCTTACAATGTTGTAATTAAGGACCTAAGAGATCCTAGACAGATTTTAGCTACTAGCATTGCTGATGATTCTACAAGGTTGCATAAGTTTAACAACTTTAGGTCATCAAATCTTCCCTCTATATTTGTTGCTCATAATGATGAAGTGAGCAAAATTTGGCATGAGTGATTTGGTCACTTAAACTATCGCTCCCTTCAGAATCTATGTAGAGAAAATATGGTGATAGGTCTTCCAATGGTATCTTGCAGAGATGGTGCTTCTTCCGGATGTGTACTCGGAAAACATCATCAGGATAGTTTTGAAAAATGTGCATCTTGGCACGCCTTAGCCCCTTTACATCTTGTGGATAGTGATCTATGTGGTCCACTTCCAGTTGTTTCATTCTCTGGCTACAAGTATTTCTTAACTTTCATTGATGATTTCTCCAGACGCACTTAGGTATACTTCTTAAAACTCAAGAGTGAGGTATTTAACATGTTCTTGACCTTTAAGGCCTTTGTTGAAAAACAATCTGGACATCAAATTCTTAAGCTAAGATCTGATAATGGTGGAGAAGATGTTAACAACAAATTCATCAACTTTTTCACTAAGAATGGAATTCAAATGCAACATACTATTCCATATACTCCACAACAAAATGGTGTAGTTGAAAGGAAGAATTGCACCTTAAAGGAAATGGCTAATTGTATGCTTCAATCTAAAGGACTTAGTCTTAATTTTTGGGCAGAAGCAATAAACTGTGCAAATTACATAGTAAATCACACTCCTACTAAGGTTTTAAAGAATATCACTCCAGAAGAAACATGGAGCTCAATTAAACCAGATGTAAGTCACTTTCGTGTTTTTGGAAATGAAGCATGGGCCCATATTCCAGATGAGAAACATAAAGCTTTAGAACCTAAGAGTGAAAAATGTATTTTTGTTGGATATTCTGAAGATTTCAAAGGATATAGACTTCTTCCACTTAAGTCCAAAAATGTTATCACTAGAAGAGAAGTAAAGTTTCTTGAAAATATATCGGCCTATGAGCCTAGTTCGGTGGATGTGCCACCTCTCTCTATCCCTTCTACTTCTGAAAATATTTCTTCCTCAGATGATGACAGCAAGGATGAAAATCCTCCCCCACCTTCTCAGGATCCTCCTTCAGCTCCTCATCTTCCAAAATGGGTTCGTGCTACTCGGGCTGCAGCAGGTGCTCTTGCCAATGATCCTATAGATCAATGACATACACGTTCTTAGTTCAATAGAGACTCTTCTTTACTGGCTCAGGCTTCAGCAAATTATGATCCTGACACCTATGCAGAATCTTCAAGCCATCCAAATTGGGACACAACTATGAATGAAGAATATCATTCATTATTGGCAAATGATACATGGGATCTTGTTCCTCTACCAAAGGGATGAAAACTTGTTAGATGCAAATGGGTTTACAGAACCAAGTATGGACTAGATGGAAAAGTTGATAAACATAAAGCTTGTCTTGTTAATAAGGGTTATTCACAAGTAGAAGGCATTGACTATATTGAAACCTTCTCCCCTATTGCCAAAATGAACTCTATCTGCTTTTTTCTTTCCCTTGCTGCCTCTTTCAAATGGGAAGTCCATCAAATGGATGTTAAATCTGCCTTCTTGCATGGGGACTTGCATGAAGAAATCTATATGGAAAAACCTAATATCTTTATACAAATAGACTCCAGCCTTGTATGTCAACTTAAGAAATCCCTTTATGATCTCAAGCAAGACCCTCGGGCTTGGTATGCCAAAATGGATAGCTTTCTTTTAGAAATTGGCTTTTCTAGGTGTCATTCTGACAATACTATCTACATCAAGAAAGTGGGCAAGTCTCTTATCATTCTTTTTCTTTATGTTGATGATATTATCCTTACTGGTAGTGATCCCAACCTTATAAACCATGTGAAGTCCAACCTTAAAAAGAAGTTTGAAATGACAGACTTAGGACACTTGCATTATTTTCTTGGTCTTCAAGTCTTGCAATCCAAGGAAGGTATTTCCCTTTCCCAGTCCAAGTATGCCTGTGATCTTCTACGCCATTTTCACATGGAAGACTGTAAGCCAACCCCTTCTCCCTTTCAGTCTGGAGCCAAACTTTCAGTCACTTGTACTTCCCCTGAAGTTGATGCTACCTTATACCGTCAACTTGTAGGAAAACTTTTGTATCTGACCCATACTCATCCTGACCTTTCCTTTGTTGTTGGTCTTATTGCTCAGTTTATGCAAAACCCACATGAAAGTCATTGGAAATCAACTAAAATAATACTTTGTTATGTTCAAGGTATAGTTCAGTTTGGGATTCATTACATTGCAGAAACATCTCCTCTATTGGTTGGTTTCACTGATTCCGATTGGGATGGTGACCCTGATGATCGGAAGTCTACTACAAGTTATGTGTTCACTCTTGGTTCATGACCTATTACATGGGCTTGCAAGAAAAAAAGTGCCATTTCTCTTTCTTCAGCAGAAGCAGAGTATCGTGGTGCTGTAGAAGCTAGTAAGGAAGCCCTATGGCTTTGTCAGATCCTGTCAAAGTTTAGCTTTCAGCAGCAACATCCGACTACACTTTGGTGTGATAATCAAAGTGCCATTCAACTATGCAAAGATCCAGTCCAACATCAGCGCAACAAACACATTGAACTGCAAATGAACTTCATTGGAAAGCTCATTCATGACCATGTTCTTGAAGTGCAATATTGTTCAACAGATGATCAAGTTGTAGACATATTTACAAAGGCTCTCACAGAGGTGAAGTTTACTAAACTTCGATTTATGGTTGGAGTTCAGGAAGTTGTCACTGAGGGGGGATAGGCTCTAATGCCTCCTTCCTTCTCCTATTGTGTCATATTTGTACATCCTTCAATCCTATCCCAAGTTGTTCTTAAGGGGGGATGTTAGGATATTCCGACACATAGGAAATAGTTAAGTATAACTTGGTCTAGTGTAGAGTTAGGTAAAGTGTGTTTCTTTACTATGTACTTTTGTATCTTACAAATACAACGGTCATAAATAAATCACAGATCAATACACCAGTATTCTTGATGTGGTTAAAACCCTCAAAGAGGGAAAGAGTCCACGACCTGATCGAACGCGGTTACTTCAGGCAATTTATTAATAAAAGATGAAAATTTACATAAGATTCTCTCATGAACGGTTACCCTACAAATGACCCTCCATGCTCTTTAAATAGAGATCATGGACCAATTGGGTGTTAAACCACGAATCAAGTGTCGGTAATACCAAGGAGAGAATGAACCGTCGAATCACTACATGTCGTGACCATCGGATTTGTAAGTTACAAAATTACATAGTAAAGAAACACACTTTACCTAACTCTACACTAGACCAAGTTATACTTAACTATTTCCTATGTGTCGGAATATCCTAACAGCTAGCACTTGGATCAAATAAAACAGAGACAGGTTGCTTAGCAATCATACCTTCACATTCGATCATTGTGGGCTGGAATTCGGCCTGATGATCGTCCAAGGCAGCATTAATTCTAGGTATGCTCCTCGCCACTTCACCAACTGTGGATGCTTCTTGCATGTTTGATAATTGTTCTGTTCTAGCTCTTTGTGGATAATTTTTGTAATAATGGGGTTCTTCGCAGCCCCAGCACTCTAGTGGCGGTTTTGATTGCTGATCATTGGCAGATTTTGTGACTCCTTCAGCTGGCCTATTCTCAGAATATGCAGTTCTAGGTGGATTTCTGGCTGGAAACCTGCTGAACACCTTTTGTTGTGCATTCCTATGGTTAAAAAATTTTGGGTGTCTGCTTGGGATCATGCTTCTACCCTTCTTACTTGATCCTCCTTTTGGCCCTTCATTCCTTTGTTTCATTTGCTGATAGCAAATGTGGGTCTTCCTCACAGCATCATCCATTGTCTTAGGGTAGTCAAGTTTCGGTTTTTCCTTCATAAAGTTTGGTAAGCTGCTAATAAAAACTGAATTTTGGCCTTTTCTTCTTGCATGTAAGGCATGTAGCGGAGTAAGTATGTGAATCTAGTTACGTATTCATCCATGGTTAAGGTTCCCAATCTTAGCTTGTGGAATTCTTTCACTTTCTCATCATAATAGCGTTCAATTAAATATTTATCCTTGAAATGTTTTTGAAATTCATTCCAGGTAACCTATTCTTCATCAATTTTCCTTACTGTCTTGATTTCTTCCCACCAGAGAGTCGCTTTTCCCTCAGCTGATAAACTACCAATCGTGCCTTCAGTTTATTAGTATATTCATAAATCTGGAAGTATTTGCCCATATCGATTAACCAGGCTTCCGCAGCTTCTTCAGATTCTCCCTCAAAAAGGGAAGGCTTAATTTTCTTAAACTCTCCTTGTAATTCTGTCTTTGGTTCTGGCTTTTTCTTCTTAGTTTTCCGCTGGTCAGATACATTGTCTGAGCGCCCCTCATCTTCTTCTCTATTTCTTTCAGCAGATTCAACGTTTTCTTCCCCATGTTGAGCCGTCGGGGTCTTTTCCCAATCCTTTACGCTAGGATTTGGGTGGCGCTGATTTTTTTGGTTGGAAAAACTTCTTAAGATTCTTTCCTATTCCACACACAGACGTTCATTATATGTTCTCAAACTAGTCATTTCAACACGCAATTGCTACACCGTTTCGAGTAATACTGCATTGGCTTGCTGGGATTCCTCGCCTAACTGAATCCAAATATCTGGGTTAGCATTCACATAAGTTGCTCCGGGTGATTCAGGTGGTCCTGAGTTCCTCTGCATGTTGAACTTGTTGTTCCTTTTGTTGGTGTGATCCTTTTCTGTTATCTGTATTCACACATAAGTAGTTTTAATTAAAATTTAAGCACACAGTTCCTGTACATAGCTACTCCCAAAGGGCCTTAGTGTACGAAATTGGCTCTGATATCATTTGTAACATCTAAACCTTACAAAACTGAATTAAACATAGTTAAAAAAAAGTTCTTTTAAACATTGTGCCTTCCCTGTCTCATTCACTAACTATTTGGCACACATACAAATATCTGGCATATTAATGGCATTTAACATCGAGGGATATGCCATCTTCTTGCTGTACCTATCCATTGAATATGATTAATGGCTTATTACCATGGCAGGTCTACATGCACATGGCTTTACACGATACCATGCTATGCTGGCCCTCATCTGTGCCTCCACGTGGTGCTTGTACATTCTGAAGGACAAGACTTCAATGTGCGTCCGCTATCTGTTATGGCTTTCCATTTTCGATCTCCAGCACGCGATCTGACAATAGAGATGGGCTAGAGATTACCCTAACCAACTGCCCGCACCAATGCTGGCCTTTCTCATTGTTTCTGGCATACTTCGGCTTCGTGCTGCTCTGCAAGGTTTTGGGTTATGGCGTTTGGTGAAGCTTTATCAATGGTGCTCCACGAGGATTGAGAGCAAGAGGGTCTGTCCATCTAACCGAGCTAGGTAACCCCTCTCTCAGTTATCTCAATAGGATTTTGCTTGCTCAAAGGAACACTATTTGGAAGATTGTTTATGACTAGGAAAGTTATGAGGGTTTTTATCTTGCCGCTATACATAAGCGACTGGAGTATTTTCATAGATGAATGAAGTCCAAAAATTCCCCATCTCATCTACCACCGGTAAGTCGCTATTTATCAGGTGAATGTGTCCTCTATTCAGGTTTCTCTAAAAATTTACAGCTACACTCCTTTTTGAATGGATTTCCTATTTCTAACACAGGGTTCTCATTTTCCTTTGCAGGTGGGTGACTTACTGAAGGCATGCCCCTATCTCAAGTGAGCCCATAACTATATTATTTTTAAGCTGAGTTTCTAGAAATGAGTTGCCAATTTTGACTTTGAAGGCAAAGACTAACCTTACCTTCTGTTGGCTTGTAGGTACGCTATACTCGAGAGGTTTAGAGTTCGAACTTTCAGCTTTTAAGTGTCCAGAATCTCACAATATGGCCACTTCTTTTCAGGTTGGAGCTAGACTTTGGTTGTAGGATAAAGAGGTCCTTTATTCTTTTTTTGTAAATGAATAACTTTAATATGAGGACACAACTTCCCATGATTCTTTTTATTTTTGGGTTAAAGTACTTGGTCGGCCATTATAATCGGTAATCTCCACTGTTGGACTGTAATTGTAACAACTTTAAAGGGCTTTTGAGTCGGTCCTTTATGTTTAAATTCTGTATGTAATAATTATTCTCAAACCCTAATGGAGGTGTTGTTGCTTGGTTGTTTGAGCCTTATTTAAATACCTGTCTATTGCATTTCCATTCACTGAACTAGTTTAATTATGATTGTATGAGGTGTGCGAACAGTTTAGGCAACAAACTCCTGATTCTTGCACATAATCTTTGAATGTGAACATTAGGGTTAAGTTGTAACAACTTGGTAATGAAGTCTCGCATTTTGTTGTCGGTTTCATTTTTGATATATATATGTATAAAGATTTATGAGGTTATGAATTTCGGCCGACTTGTGGTAGCTACGTTATCGTGAGGCTATTCATTGTCTTTCTTTGGGTTTCGATGTTTAAAACATAAAATTGGCATAGTGCACCAAGATTTTTACTTTCTGGTTTTTCTAAAATTACAATTATATATGTTTAGTCTGTGCAGGGATTCTTGTCAGTATCTTAGCTTTTTCTTGACTCTACTCTAGATGACAATTTCTATTTTATGTCAGGTTAATCATGTATTCCATTCTACTGTCAGAGGGTTTATATTTTGTGGAATTCTTCAGAAGCGTTCAAAATTGTTAAAAGATAGCTTATCATCGTAATCAATTTCCTGTGCATTCAATGATAACAACTACAGTTTAGTATAGTTAATCTATTTCACAGACATGAATAATTACTACGTGAAGTTGTAATTACAGTTCAACAATGATTCTTTTGATGGCTTCTCCTTTAGTTTTCTAATTAACTTGAAAAATAGATAATAATGAATACTGTACATAATAATATTTATGGTTTAACATTAAGTCTATTAAGAAGCTTGCTACCTCAGTTTATCTGTTAACCTGGAAAAAAATAAATAAATAAAAATAAAAATAAAAATTAAAAAAATTAAAATTAAAAATTAAAATTAAAATAAAAAAAATAAATAATATATATCTATATATATATATATATATATATATATATATATATATATATATATTCGAAAGGTCTCTTCTCCTAGCCACGAGTTTGGCAATCACGTCCCCCGAGCACCTTTTATCTTCTCCATGCTGGATCTAGTCCAATTATGGTCAGTACTAAGGCCTCAGGACTACGGTTCAGCCTCCAATTGTACTCTTTGTTGACTGTACTGAGCAAGTTTCTCGCACTGGTTTATTCCACCCAGCTCTAGGAGCATTTTCTACTCTTTGCCCCTCTCTATATTACCTCTCTCAGGCAGAGGGTAACCACTTCTTGGCAACTGTTCTTTTAAATGAACAAAGAATTTTATTTAAAGTATTACCACCTATAATTTTGGTAATTACCACAAGTGTTTCTTGGCTCCTTCCTATAACAGTTCATATTCCTTATCAAATTAAATAACATTTAAAATATCCTTTTAGTAAAAACAAACATTCACTTAATAATCTTCGTGAAACTTTATGCAACTTGGAGGTGTTACATCTTATTAACTTAAATTAAAAATATAAAAAGTATCTTAAATTATAGTGTATTTAAATAATAATACATTATGCTATTAACTTAGGTTAAAAATATAAAAAGTATCTTAAATTATAATGTATTTAAATAATAATACATTATTTACTACATTATATTAAACTTTACTATTTATGTCTTAGTATATTAAACTTTATTATATTAATAGATAAAAAAATATTTTTCATACTAAAAAGGAATTAATTTAGAATTATATTAAAATTTGTAAAATTAAAATTTTAATTTTCTCAAATAATTATAATATTGAAAGTATTAATTTAATTTGTGCTAATAATTAAATAAACATCTAAAAAACAATGAAACTTTAAATCTATAAATATTCCAATATAAAATCAAGTACAAAATATATATATGAGATTTTAGCATCTTTGTAAAATTAAATTTTACATATATTAATTTTGAACATCTTTAATATCTATAAATATTCGAGTATAAAATCAAGAACAAAATATATATGAAATTTTAGCATCTTTCTAAAATTAAATTTTAGATATATTAATTTTGAACATTTTTGTAAATTAAAATCATTGCTTTTGTTTTGAACATTTTTGTAAATTAAAATCATTGCTTTTGTTTTGATGAGAAAAAATAAATAATTCTAATATTGTAAAATGAAAATATAAAAAAAAGAGACTAAATCAAATACTAATTATTGACAAGGTATTATAGATTTATTAAATTTTGATGTTTATTATTATGTCAAACGCTCACATGTTTGAATTAAAAGTTATTGATATTATTATTAATTTTTTATATTTAAATGATTTTTAAAATTAAATTTAACTGTTGTTTAGTTTTTATTTTTATAATGATATTTAATAAAAATATTTGTAATAATTTAATAAAAGTATTTATATTTAATTTAATAATATTAAAAATTTAAATTAGTATATATTAATTAAAAATGAGATTTTAATTTAAAAGTCTTTGTATCACAAACTCATTTCCAAGTTCTCATTTCCTTGCTTATGAAAGCCCCAAATTCCTAAAATCATTCAATCCATTGGAGACATTGACGAGTGTGTTTATTAGTCTTAAATATTATTAGTCATACACTATCGATTTAATTGTCAACCGAGCTAGTAGACTTATGAGGCCCTCGATGCAATATGCATGGATGACAAGGTCTCTTATTTATTAAGATGACCTAAGCTAAATGCATAGGGATGGTGGTCTCTTTTAAAAGGTTCCTACCTCTTAACTTAATTTAGTTAAATGACCCTTTTTTTACCAAAAGGTATTGATAGATAAGCTCAATATAGCCTCAACATTGTTATTTTAATTCTTGATTATGTAATAATTAATTGTTTTATAAACTATTTTAAAATGAAACTTATCACCAATCCATTTTAAAACAATTCAAAAGAAAATCATTAAAAGACTTTGCATAAAACTTCAGTTGTGCTATCACTCAAAGTACATTTATATATCGAAAATCGAAGCAATGCAACTATTCAAGCATATAATATACATATATAAATTGAAAGATGAAAAACCACAATCCTTATTTGAAACAGACAAGAGTTATGAAACCTTCATTCTATCTATAAACAAACGACACCATGCAAATAAAACAAAACAACTATGGCATGTGACGCGCCTTGAGCGGGCCCAACTCAAGGCTTGGCCCTACATTCTTCTAACTATTCAACATAGAACGATGAAAATAAATAGAATGTCACCACATACTAGAACATAGAGCACAAATATCAAATTAAACATTCGTTGATCACACAAACAACAAACTTAATGTTATATCTCATAGATGAATGGAAATGCCAATAGTGACTATGCTCTGAGAACTTTACCCTTTATACAGAGTTTACAAAATTTAAAATAGGCACACCATAGGTTCGGTCGTTTCCATGCTAACTGATTAAAAACAAGTATCCTAATTGGTTACCATCACATATCAACTTTAGCCATGGTTCAAAATGCCCATGCTAATTTTATCCTCAAGGGATACAAACCGTAGGTAGTTTGATAAGTTTTTGAATCATATACTTAACTCTTTGGAGCAATGGATCTCTCACAACCTATAAGTGATAAAGATTAAGTATCTCTACTATAGTTGAGTTTATTACCATAGTTGCGACAACCTGGGATGGTCATTATCTGTCGGAATCGCAAGATGCTTTGTTCATTGTCGGATAACTTCTTCCTAGAAATAGACTCGAGCTCATGCAAGAGTTCTCTATGAGGTCTAGTAACAAAATTGTTACTCCCAAATCCTCGCAAATCAATCAACAATATCTATTTTAAATTGTAACCATTTCTTTTGATATTGAAACTTGCGCACATAATTGAGGCTATGAGCATATCCATTTAACATTCGATCACATCCATGAATATATCCATCTGACAACTAACTGTAGCCAAGGCCTATGGTCTTGGGTCAAAATGATAATTCATAAAAGGCTTACAAGTCTCATTATATCGATATACAACTAAGGTATATGAGACCATGTATAATCTTATAATCAAACACTTTTAATCTTGAATCAGTAACCCAAACCATTTATTACAAACCACACTCATTAATTAATATATATATATATATATATATATATATATATATATATATATATATATATATATATATATATAATGTAATCTTATTCAAACCAAACACACTTATGTAATACTCTCAATCAATCATTTTAGTTATTTAGTTCTGAACATAAGAGACAAGGTGTAAAAATAAACATAAGTATACCTGTGATGAAAATATAGGATTTGGACAGAATTAAGAGTGAAAGATGATAAGGTTTGAAAGCAAAATGAGATGCTTTAGGCACAAAAATGTTCTCAAAAGAGGAACCCAACAAATATTTCAATCTTATTCCCAAACTTTCATAAATATCAAAAGAAAATAAACAAATTTCAAATATGTTTAAAAAAAAATATTTTTTAACTTTATTTTTATTTCGTTTTTAACTCATTCTTTAAATTTTATTATAAATTAAAAAACTAAAAAAAATATTATTTAGTATAAAAATATTCACAATATTATTTAATTTAAATTTATATAATTTTACTAAACAATATACAAAATATTATTTACTAAACTAAACAAATAACTAATTAATAATAATATATGAAAATTATAATGAGTATTTTATATTGATTAAAAATAATAAAATAATTACATACATATATATATGTCCCAAAAACAGGGAGAATGGTCTAATAATTTAAAATTGAGTTTAACCTACAATAAAATATATAAACATATAAATGTTATTATTTCACAAAAGCATTTATCTATGAATAAGGTAAGTAGTTGACTTGATAATAAGGTGAGGTGGGGATGGTGGTGAGGGTTTGATTGGAGGTTACAGACTAGTACCCTATAACATAGGAGGGTAGCAAAAATTTTACTTTTCCCACTTAATTCTAGTCTATTATGTTTTTGCATAATGAATTCTCAGGTGGAATGGGGTAACCCCTCCTTCCGCAATATACTAAATGGTAAGTTTCATCATATTGGTGGAAAATCAGGTTTTGAGGGGAAATTGGCTTAATCTTCCCAGTTGCCTATCCTGGTAGATCAGTGAAAAAGGAGTATAAGAGGCCAGTGTATCGCTAAAGGCCCCCAAAACCCTAGATTTATTATTCCTTCCAAAGTATTGGATGACCACAGAAGACACATGATGGATACTTCTTTCATCTATAAGTTCATAGGAATATGGCCTATAGAAAAGGAT
This sequence comes from Pinus tabuliformis, assembly GCA_031772625.1. Classification (NCBI taxonomy): domain Eukaryota; kingdom Viridiplantae; phylum Streptophyta; class Pinopsida; order Pinales; family Pinaceae; genus Pinus; species Pinus tabuliformis. Next base: position 1,161,828,587 of record CM062811.1, read on the forward strand.
CTGGAATGATGGATACAACAAACTTGGCAACCAAAGGGAGAAGTTGCCTTGAGACTAGGGCCAAAAGGTTTCTTTATAGTCATATTTGCCAACCTAGAAGACAAAAATCAAATCTTTGAAGGCATGCCGTATTTCTACAATAATGTGGATCTCTACTTAGACATTGGGAGGCCTACTTCAACCTTGATGAGGAGGAGTTCAACGAAGCACCAGTTTGGGTCAGACTATACTCACTTCCAGTGGATTTCTGGATACTTGAAATCCTTGAAGGAATTGGACAAGCGCTAGGGCATTTTGTAAAGCTCTCTGAGATAACTAAGAGGGGATAAATTTTGTCATAAGATAGGTTATGTGTATATATGAACATATCTCAACCTCTACCAGACTCTGTTGAGCTAGATTATCAGGGAGATGTTTGGAAACAACCCCTAGACTATGAACATGTTTTGTTTAGATGTCATCTCTTCCATGAACATGGTCACCTTATTAGAGAATGCCCACAGAGAAGGAAGGAACAATTTGTAGGAAGTCTGGCTTCAAGTGATGGGTTCACCAGAGTAAAATCCAGGAGATGAAACAACTGAAAGCGTTCCTTGAATATCCCCAAAATAATGGAGGAGAAAAATCCTTTCTTGGCCCTAGATGAAATGGAGGAAGACATACAAAAAGGGGAGGATAGTCAAATGGAAGTCCTTCAAGCGGAATCATTTCACAACCACAATGGGTTGAAATGTAAAATAGCAGAAAAATATATTACACCAACATGCTTCAATTTTCATATGCTACCAGGTTTCGATGAGGTAGCACCATTATAGAATTAGGAGGAGGTTGATATTTCAGAGGAAGAAAAATGTTTAGTGTCCCTGGTAAACAATTGGGCTAAAAGTGATTCATGATATTTGAGTCTAGAGAACAGAGAATTATATGCTAATGCTTACCTTCGATGGAAAATGAAGCATTGAGATATATTAAATGAAAAATATCTCAATCTTTCCAGACCTTCAAAGAGAAGGGGAAAGAAATCCTAAATAAAGATTCAGAGAAAAAATCTAACAAACCGAAGAAGGAAGCCGGGCAAAGCAACCACCCAAATCAGGTAAGTGAGGACTAACCATCTGTTATGATGGAAATTCCATCTTCCTTAACACTTCAACATGAGGATAATTTCATGGAATATTAGAGGGCTCAATAGCATAGGGAAACAACATCATCTTAGTAAATGAATTACAAAAGAAAACCCAGATATTATTATTCTACAAGAAACCAAATCAACTGTGGATAAAATGTCTAAAATTCCAGGCTCATGTTGGAAAAGTTGTGATATGATGACCTTATATGCAAAAGGAATCGCAGTTGGTTTAGCTATATGGTGGAACCCCAACCAAAGAGTTTTCAAAGAATGGTGCCCGCTACATACAAAACACTCGCAAGATGATTTTGCTATGTAGGAACAACAAAATTCATTTTCCTATTGATAGTCTATAGACCTGCAAGTATGAAAGATAAACTGACTTTTCTACAACAACTATATGACATCAAACAACTAACACGGAACTCTCTATGGGTGATTGGAGGTGATTTTAACATTACTAGAACATTACAAGAAAAAAAAGGAGTCCTGATCCAGGTGCATTTTGGTGGCCACCCACCTATTCCACTTGGGCCCCCACCACTGTCTCTTTTTGTTTTTCAGTTTCCTTAATTGTAGCACAATTTACTTTTTTTGGTAGTTTTCTAGGTTCTAAACTTCCGGAGCAGTTTTGAGGCCCTAAATGATGTTTTTTGGGAAAACCGAGGCAAACATGAGTGTTTAATGTTTACCCCTTGAAAGTTGTATTCCTTAGATAGATATTTCTAACTAGTTATTGTGCACATCATACAGAGACCACATGCCAAAGTTACAACCCTGGGCAGTTGATGTACTAATTTACCCAAATGCGGCCCATAATTTTGGCACTTCATCTCTTAGGGTTAGGGTTTTGGATGTTTAGGGTTTTCCATTATTTCTCAATAATAAATAGGCCTTCGAGCCTCATTGTAACATAGTTTAGAGGCATGTAGCCACCACATCTCTTCTTATAGATAAGCTACCATCACTAGAGATAGCCTTATTTCCATTTTGTTTGTAAGCATATTTCAGTATTTGATATTAATGAAATTAAATGTTATTTCTGCTACATCTATATTTTATGGTTATATTTGTAATTTTTTGCATTCTTGTTTAAGTACAGATCAGTGGTATTGTAGCAGTCTTCTATTTCTTCGTTTTTATTTCCATGTCCCCAATGAGGTCGAGATATAAGAAGTTAGGGCTCGAACTGGTCAAACCTTTGCAAGACCAACCTCACAAATCTCGATGGCCTCCCATGGCAAAAGAGAAGAAAGACAAGGGGGTAGGAGATCCTTTCAAAATATTGCTCGAAGAAGCCTTTGAGCGATAGAGGAATGTGATGATGGACAACTTTCCCCAGATCCTTTAGCAGCTACCCAAGAGCGATGCATCTCCTTCCAGCAGCTACTCTGGAAGTGCCACACCCTTTAAGGTACATGTTAACTTTTACATCCCCGTATTTGAGAGTCAGATAGATGTGGACTCCGTAGATAAATGCTTAAATATTCAGGAAGGATATTTTTATGTTCATGATTTTTCCAGTCGGGAAAAGATTACTTTTGCACTTCTCAAAGCTGCCCCCCACGTCAAGGACTGGTGGGAAACCTATTATGAGAATAAGGTAAAAAGTAAACCCTCACTATTTTCAGCTGCACCCACTTGGAATTTGTTCTAGGATTCCATCAAGGAGTAGTACTACCCTATCAGGAGCTATGAGGATAAATACATAAATTGGACCATGCTGCGTCAGGGAAGGCACCAAGATGTGCCAAAATTTACCAATGTTTTTCACACCCTTCACATGAAGTTGGGTATCAAGGATTCTGACTCACATTTGGTACTCAAGTACCACGGGTTCCTACACAAGTACATACATGATGAGATGGAGTTCCTAGACATCTCCTCACTCGGCACAACGTACCGATATGATGTCAATATTGAGACCAAGTTTAAATAGAAAAAGAAAGACTTTGGATTCACGAATTTGAAGTAAGGGAAAGGCGCCCCAAACCACAGAGCAAAGGACAAATCCAAGGCGAGGTGACCCAGGATAACATGTCGAAGCCGCAAACAAAGCACAACACCATAAGATCTCCACTCACAACACAAGTGAGTGTCAGGCCAAGCAGTCACTAGTGCCCGAGTTGAAGGCTTTTGAATTAGGCGCATATTCTGACTCTGTGTCAGAACCCGACAAGGGAAATGATAAAGGGAATTATATCATTAACGCGGAGCCCAGTGCCACTGTAGCCACCACTAAGATCTAGAATATTGAGATTGAAGATCTACAGGAGGGGGAACACCTCTTCCACTCATAGATGTGGGTGAAGGGTTATCTGTTGCAGATCATTGTCGATAGCGGGAGCCAAAAGAACCTCATTTTAGTAGAGTTTGTGAAGCAGTTGTGCCTACCGACTACAACACATCCATAGTCGTACACCATCAGGAGGTTTCACCAAGGAAGAGATCTCCGCATCAGTCAGCAGTGTTGCTTTCCCTACAACATAAAACCCTTCACAGATGAGGTATTGTGTGATGTTGCTCCTCTTGAAGTTTGTGATATATTATTAGGAAAACCATACTTATGGAAGCGACATGATGTATATGAGTCTATACCTCGCTCTGTTATTATTTTTTTGGGTAATAAGTTATGCAGGATACCGAAGGTAGCCTCATCTATCGCCATCTCTTTGATATCTACTAAGGAATGCAGTAAGATCATCTCCTAGACTGATAATTTTTTTTCTTCCTGATTCGCTCTCAAAGTATGGGGAAGATCATAGACACATTCATGGTCCCCAAGAAGGGTTCCTCCATGTAGCAGAAGTAGGTGGATACGGTCATGGAAGAATATAGGGACATATGATCCTCACCCACAGGGGTAACCTTGCACTATTAGGTTAAGCATTCGATCGGTCTAACTCCCGAAGCACCTCTACCCAATGGTCTGATATATCTTCGTTCCATTATGGAAAATGAAGAGATCAAGCAGCAAATCCAAGAGTTGCTACAAAAAGCGAACATCTGACCAAGTTCCTCACCTTATGGGAGCTCGATTGTACTTGTACAGAAGATGGATAGGACCTGGAGGCTCTGCATTGATTATTAGGCACTAAGAAAAATCATTGTTAGGAACAGGTATCCAATCCCATAGATTGATGACCTTCTGGAACAAATCAAGGGGGCCAAGTATTTCAGCAAGATTGATCTGAAGTCTAGTTATCACCAGGTTCCAATCGAGCCCACAGATGTATGGAAGATCGCCTTCAAATCCAAGGAATGACTTTTTGAATGGTTTTTTATGCCCTTCGAGTTGACAAATTCCCTTGCTACTTTTATGAGGCTAATGGATGACATCTTTCGGCCCTTGACCAACTCATTTGTGGTTGTTTATCTCAACAACATCCTCATCTTTAGCAAGGTTTGGGAAGAACACTTGCAACATATTCAACAGGTCCTTCAAACCCTTCGACAACACAAACTGTGTGCTATCTTGGAGAAATGAACCTTTTCCATGAGACATGTCCAATATCTGGGTTACATCATAGATGACTGTGGTGTGCATGTGGATCTGACCAAGATCCAATTCATTCGGGATTGGCCATCCGCGACCACTCTAATAGATCTTTGCAGCTTTTCGGGCTTTACAAATTTTATCGAAGGTTCATGTTGGGATTTTCTCGTATCACTTGGCCCTTGAGTCAAATTACTAAGGGTGGGGCTCTAGGTTTTAACCCGTACATAAATTTCCTGCATACGAATTATAAAAGTAGAAAATAAACAATGGTGAGAGCATAAAAAATAAAACAAATATACACAGATATTTTCCCCTACATCCCAAAACTGGGACTACCAGATTGATTTTTCATTATTTTTCTTTCATGTTACAATACATATATATACATACCAAAGCATCCATAAAACCCATTCCATTAACCCTGGATTAGACCATAACCGTAGTTCCCTTGACCGGATCTACAAAATACCATGGACAATAAATTATCATGCCCAAAACTATGTGCAAAATCCATGCACAAAACCATAGGTAGGTCCGCCCACCTAATATAGGGTAGTCGTGGAAAGAATATAACACAACCCAACATTCTCCCACTTTTTTTTTCTTTCCACATGGGGCCACAGGAGAGCCTATTCATTGATCTAGCCCTGCAACGCCCATTGTTTCACTACACCAAGAGAACTTCTTAGTACTCACAGACTTAGTCAATGCATCTACAGTACTATTCAAAGTGTCCACCTTTACCAGCAACACCATTTTGTCCTCAACCATATCCCTCACAAAGTGATACTGAACATCAATGTGCTTTATCTTTGAATGATAAGCAGGGTTCTTTGCCAAGAAAATTGCACTTTGGCTGTCACAGTCTATCCTTATTGCTCATTGTACTAACCCCATACTTTAACACAATATCTGCAACCAAACTACTTCCTTGCTTGCATGAGTGGTTGTCATGTATTCTGCCTCTGTAGTTGAAAGTGCCACTACAAAATGTCTCTTACTCATCCAACTGACTGCACCTCCAAATAGATTAAACACATACCCACTTGTCGATCCTCTCTGATCTAGATCTCCAACCCAATCTACATCAACAAAGCCATAGATGTCCAAAACTCTGTCCAATCCTAGTCTTCCTTGGTATCACAAACCATAATCACTAGTGCCACGCAAATACTTGAAACCTGCTTCACTGCTTTCCAATGCTCCTTCCCTAGTTTTGACATAAACCTGCTCAATACTCCTACTGCATGTGCAATGTCTGGTCTAGGACAAACCATTGCATACATCAGGCTACTGACTGCACTTTCATATGGAACACGAGACATGTCCTCTTCCTCCTCTTATGTCTTGGGACACTGTTAAGAAGATAAATCTACACCTACAGGAATAGGAACCTTTGCCAGTTTACTATCTTGCATATTAAACCTCTACAGTATTTTCTCGACATACTTTATCTGATTTAACCAGATCTTCCACTTTGTCCGATCTTGTTTAATTTCCATGCCCAAAATATAGTTTGCAGCACCAAGATATTTCATGTCAAATTTCGAGGACAATTGGGTCTTCAAATCCTGGATACTTTCTTTGTCATTTCCAACTAGCAACATATCATCCACATACAAGACCAGATAAATAACATGGTCACCAATTAACTTAAAATACACACAGTGATCTACGTTGCTTCTTGTGAAGCCAAGTCCCCGTATAAATGTATCAAATTTTTTATACCACATCCTTGGTGACTGTTTTAACCCATACATAGACTTTTTTAACTCGCATACCAGTGCTTTCTTACCCTTCAAGTTGCTTCATGTAGATCTCTTCTTCCAGATCCCCATGAAGAAATGTTGTCTTCACATCCATCTATCCTACCTCAAATCAAAAGCAGCAACAATAGATAAAACTAATCTAACAGAAGCTACCTTGGCAACAGGAGAAAAGATATTACCAAAATAAACTCTCGACACCTGGGAATAACCTTTTGCTACCAACCGAGCTTTGTATTTCTCCACCTTTCCTTTCGCATTCATGTTCTTCTTAAACACCCATTTCTGCCAATGGGTTTCCTTCCAGCCGGAAACTCCACCAGATCCCAAGCCTCAATTTTGTGCAAAGATGCCATTTCATCAACCATGGCCTCTTTCTAGAGTTTACCATCCTCTGAATCTATTGCTTCTCTCATAGTTCTAGGATGATCATTAGTAATAGATAAAGAAAATTTTGAACAGAAAGTAGAAGGACTATACCTTTCTAGCTACCTACTTTCTCGAACTAATCTTCTCATAGCCATTGTTTGTGGCTCTTCATCTTTTGATTCCTCTTCTGTTGTAGAGTCTGATTCTTCCTCCTTTAGCTCAAACTCTATCTTCTCAGTTTCCTTTGGTAGGACTTCAGGTTTAATAACATCTTTCACCTCTCTAAACACCACATCTCGGTTGTACACAACCTTCCTTTTTTTTGGGTTCCCAAGCTTATAACCTTTTAAACCATCCTTATACCCAATAAAGATGCACTTTTTAGATTTGCTATCCAACTTTGTTCTTTTCTCCTTTGGAACATGTACATATGCATCAAATCCAAATACACTCAGATATGAAAGAGAAGGTTTCTTACCAGTCCATACCTCTTGTGGAGTCTTATCCTCCAACGCTGATGAAGGTGATCTGTTGACCAGGTAACATGTAGTCTACACGGCCTCTGCCCAAAATTCCTGTCCTAACCGGGCACCACTTAGCATGCTTCTTTCCCTTTCCATCAACGTCTTTTTCATTCTTTCTGCAACTCCATTTTTCTCAGGTGTGTATGGAGTAGTCTTCTGTCGTTATATACGACACTTGTTACAGAACTCTTCAAATTCCTTCTTGGAAAACTCTCCACCATTATCTGTCCTCAACACCTTTATCTTCTTCTCTCTCTGGTTTTCCACCAGAGCCTTAAATTCTTTAAACCTGTCAAAGACTTCAGATTTCTTCTTGAGGAAATATATCCATGTATTCCTTGAGAAGTCATATATAAATGATACATAGTACATACACTTACCGAGTGATGGAACCAACACAGGTCCAAACACATCATTGTGCACAAGCTCTAATATCGATTTCACCCTCTTAACACCAAAGGGGAAACTCACCTGATTCTACTTCCCATATACACAATTTTCACAGAAATCAAAATCCAGAGAGAAATTAGACATACCTTCTACCATACCATTACAATGAAGTATTTGAAGGCATTTCTCTCTAATATTGTTATCGGGAAAACGATTTTATATTCAGAGCTGCTAGTCCCAGTAAGGCTGGTAGCTACCTTAGAAACAAACAAACTAAAAACTACTTTCGTTTTCCTTTATGAGAAATAGATAAGAGAAGAATAAGGAGACAAACCTTTGTCTTGCACTTGGTTCCTTGCTCGATTCCTCTCTCTTCTGATAGGCCTTTGCCACTCGTTTCCTTGTCTACCCAGCTTCAAAGAGTACTTGTGGAATCAAAGCAGCATAACACTATCCAAGAACATAGATCTATTATCATAAACAATATAGGACCAGATGTATATTGACCACACAAATGCATAAATCATCAATCATACAAGAATGTGGAGGAAAACTTGAATAGCTTTATTGATAATCAAGAAAGAGCAAAGAGGATTACAACCAATTGTTCTAACCCAGCATCATCCTCTCAGCAAGAAAGCCCTTCTTCACCTCTTGAAAAGCTTAGATCACCCAACACTATGATGTTGCACCAAGAAACCAACAGCACTTCCTTACAAGATACAAAATTCCAACCTCTGCATCTCTAGGATGAGGGATCCATATATAGATGTTTGCAAGGGGAATGAGTCAGCTTTTGAGATTTGATTAGTGTCCTCTCTCTGATAGTTCTTGATTCCACTTGGAGATTGATGATCTCTTACTCATCCCTGGTCGAATGCAGAGAGGCAAGTGTCACAGGAGAAGTTTCTGGAAGATTCCATGCTCCTCCACCTTGTAGATTGACCCTGCCATTTTTCCACTCTCACCTATCGCACCCCATAGAAGGGCTTTTCAACATGCATCGCACCTACTGTGTGTATTCAGGTGGGATGCAATGCACTTTGACTATGGAGCAGGTGAAATGGTCCAGTTTTGACCAGTTTTGAGTAGTTTTTCATGGAGAACTTCTGGGAGATGCTGTAATCAGTTGACCTTGTTATTTTAGGGGTTGGAACAACACCTTTAGGGACTTAGGAGCCCTTAGTTTATGGACATTTATGATTGGGGTTGCAGTGCCCAAAAATGTGTATAACAGTTGCCCCCTAAAGCATGAGGTCGTTAATCTTTTGATGTCGGGTGAAATGCTTTATCATGAGGATCCGAAGTTTTTTTTTTAAGCTGGAAGGTGACCTGTAATAAGATACAATAAAATACATTACTTCATAATATTTTCATGATCTAGCTGAGGTGGGCATTCCCATGCTCAGCTTTATATATTCATTTTCATGTACATGAGACAGACAATCGTCTGAGTGTACACTGATGATTCTGGTAGAGCCATCATCCCTTAGATTGGATGATTATCCGTGCAGCAATGATGTAAATTTGATGTCTTTATTTTCCTGAATATATATTGTGGCCTGGATGGATGAAACTAGATTCGGGGTCTTCAATCTCGTTTGATCCTATAGAACAAATTTGCAAGCTTCAAAGTACTGAAAGGGTTGTTCATAGACCAACTTCTTGGATAATGAGCTGATGTCGACAAGAAGCGATTCGTCATAGGAGGGCCTTAGTGAATCCCACATCAATGACACGGAATGGAGCAAATGATTTTAATGGAGGTGAAAACGATCTGGTGATATAAGGTTCAGGGTGGCGGTCATGAAAGAATGGAGTGTAAATGTATTGTAGTGGGTGAGACATAGGTGAATTCTCTGAGCAACTTCTCTTGAACATATCGGCGACACTGACATGATGGATTGGTAGCATTAACCCCAAATGTGGATGGTGTGATGGAACCATGGTGATGTGACCAGTGAATGGAACAACCCAACCCGACTCGAATGCGGAGTGAAAGTGTCATGTTCAAGAGCGACTTGCTACCAACAAAGTTTCTTCGAGTTTTCTTCCCAATTTTTCCCCAGTCATTGCTGACCAGTACCTCTTTATTTTTGTCAAGCTTGAGGAGGATAACATATGCTTGTTCTATAGCGATGGGTTACCCATCGCTATGTTTTAACGAGCCTAGCGATAGTGAAACTCGTTCTTGTCTGTTATGGACAAGTTTGTCGCTATTCGGTTTTAACGAGTTTAATGACAAAGATAACTCGGTCCTTTTCAATTTTAGAGAGTCTGAAAAGGGACGTAAAGGAAACTCCAAAAATCCTTTTTCATCATCTAATCCCTTAAGTCTGAAAAAGTATAAAATAATACAAAAGGGATGAATTTTCGATAATTTTAACGAGCCGAACAAAACAAGCGCTCGATCGTTTTGTGTAATAATCCCTCAGGTCCAAAAAGATTAAAATCTAAAGGAGGGATAGTACTTCTGGTCCCTTTAACGAGCTGGAGAGGCCAATGGCTCGGCAATCTTTTCATATTTTACGAGTCAGTTGAAAAGAGCTTAAAGGAGACTCGTTTTTTGAGGAACGAGTGATAGATTCGGGTAGCAGCTGATTCTAGGTAAGGTTTGGAATTTTCCAATCACGGCAGTGTCACGAGGATGGCTAACAAGATCACTCTTCGCAGTTGTTCCTCAAAAGGCGTAAACAATCAAGTGGAGGTGAATGATCGGCCAATACAGAGTGGAGGTGATGATGAGAACACGACCAAGGCTTCAAAGGCTGAAGTAATACATTCACGATGGTTATTTACCGGAAATTGGTTCATTTTTTAATGAGCTTAAACGCTGGGGGAAACACTTGCTCATTGCTTATGTTTATTTTTTAACGAGCTTGAATTCCGCGTTAAAACTGCTCGAGGCAGGTTTATTTTTTAACGAGCTTGAACCCTGTGGTAACATTGCTCGTGGCTAGGTTTATTTTTTAATGAGCTTGAACTTTGCGGAAACATTGCTCGTTGCTTATGTTTAATTTTTAATGAGCTTGAACTCCACATAAAAACTACTCGTGTCGAGTTTATTTTTTAACGAGCTTGAACCCTGCAGTAACACTGCTCGTGATAATTTTGCATGCCCCCAGCATAATAACGCAAATCGAGGTGCATGCCCCCCAAGCTTCATTGCATTCAACACAGTGGTTGGAATGAAGGTTTACCTTTGAGATCTTTGAAAGTCTCGACTTGGATTTTACGAGATCGTAGTCAAAGACTTGATTTGGAAAGGGAGTTGTTTCATTTTTTAATGAGGTTGACACTGGAAAAGAACTATCCTCAGAATCCACCGTATTTATAGTATTTGATAGAAAATAAAAAACTGAAGGATGATTAAGGTCATTGGAATAATCTTCGTTGTAATCCGGGAGATGGGAACGATGGTGGTAATCTTCCCATGGTGCCTCTCCTAACATCATTGACTGAATGATTCCTTTGCTTGTAGATTGTACATGCGACCAAGAATCTGAAGAGGTACCATATTCCGTAGACCTATCTATCCAAACACTCGATGAGCATTGATTTGGGTTTGCCCCCCAGGCCAAGAAAATTGATTGCTACAATATTTCTAAAATGGCGATGATCCATGCTGACAAAATGTTTAGGAATCTTCCGAATCCATTAGATATAGAAGATTTCATATTACAGTTTTCCACTGTGGCCACTTCCGCCAGATTACTCGGAGGTGGTAGGGCAAAAGTACCCATTAAGGCAGGGTCTTTTAGGAGACCTACTCCAATATTTTGAAGCGAATGATCGCTTCCATGGATCATTGGAATGCTTCCCGTAACTTGTGAACTGTTGGGGAGAAATGTTTGTTGGTCGACGATTGTAATTCCTCCTTGGAAGGGAAATGCAATCTTCCTGAAGTAGGTTGACACAACGGCGGCCATGACATACATCGAGGGCCTTCCCAGTAGGATGTTGTAATCGAGGTTTCCGTCGATTACTTCAACATCAATTTCTACTGTTTTTCCTCCCAGTTCAACTTGCAAGTTACTTAAAATCCCGTATGGAGTGTATGATTGTCCATCAAATGCTTTTAACATTGTTGATGATCGCGACAAGTGTGGTGAGCCTAAATTTTTCCAGAAACTCATCGACATAATACGTGTAGATGCCCCCTCATCAATAATTGTTCGATGAACAGTTTTGTTGAGGGCTTTCACTTGAATAAGGAAAGCTAGTTGAGCTGGTAACTGAGGGTCATATCCTTTGATATTAAAGGATACAAGATTGGAATTCGTTGGCTCAATCCCACCTATTACTGATAATAGAGTCTGCTTTTGGGAGAGGCAATTTTGCGGTACCTCAAGCGTCGACATAGTGGACGGCGATTGGGCCAGGTCCTCTACTATATTATAATTTTGTGCTACTTTGGCACGAGGATTAAATGTCGATTTGTGTAATCCTCCTTTGGCGGCTTTATCATTGATTCAGGAATGATGGTTGGCACAACTTCGGTCAAAGTTGTTGTCGAACTACTAGGTTGTTCATTAGCCTTGTTATTCGACAGCTGTGGATTCCCGTAATCTTTATTCCTTGTCAAAGAATCATTTTGCTGCTTTGAGATAGACAACATAAGCACTTGGGATCGAGAAGCATTTTGATTAACAACCAGTTTGGTTCCCGGGTTTGGAAATGGATCAGTCAATACTGCTGAGGTTTTTGAACTCTTAAATAGTTTCTTAACTTCAGCTTTATGTGGACAATCTCTCGTCCGATGATCCTCATCGCATATCTGACACCCCGCAGGGGGTTTCCTTTGCCCAGAAGGGTTTGCAGAAGGTTTTTCAGGAGATGACTCATCCTGCTTATTTTTCTTCCCTTTCTTTTTCTTCTTGCCCCCTGGTTGCTTCAATTGTTTTCCCTTGTCGGTCGACATGACATTTACCTCTGAGGTGAGAAGTTCTTCATTTGCATTTTGATCAGAAATATTACGGGCTTTCTTATATGTAGCCTTTGTCGATTTCGTGCTTGTCGTACCTATCACGCCATCACCGGCATGAGAGTCTTTGTTTGATTTAGGAGGGGGAGGAACGGAAAATTCCGGTCTAGGAGCATCAGGTATTTTATCGTAGAGCGTGCCAAACTGAGTATAGATCAAGTCTAGATATTGTGCTCGAGCAATAACTTGCTCTTCAGTGACGACTCCTCCCTTTGCCACATCTTCTGTGATAGAAGGTAATAATGACTTAATAAACCATTCAACTAGTAGCTGATCAGGAACATATGTTTTTACCATTCTGCGACGACGTTGCCACTCATGAATATGATCAGATATGTGAGTGGCCGTTGTCTGTTTGAAATTGGTAAGAAGCTCTGTTCCTATTTCGTACCTTATTGGTAACTGGAAATGGGTTAAAAAGGTTGTGGCTAGGGTGCTGAAGTTATCAAATGAAGCTCTAAGCAATTCAATATACCATTTTGTTGCTGGACCAGTTAACGTTCGTTGAAAAAGGTGAAGCCTAATCGAATCATCATTTAGAGTGTTAGATGAACACCACAGATGAAAGGTCATCACATGATTCGACGGGTCTTCACCCGGATTTCCTTTAAATTTAGGAATATCTGAAAGAAGTTTATGCGGAATCGCCGGCCACCAAGGGGCATAAGCAATTGGATCATTCGTCAGCCGGTTTAGATCTGGTAATTCTAGAGTTGCTACAAAGGGAAACTATTGATTCGGGTTAGGCGAAGCATACCCAGGATAAGATGGAATCACTTGAGCAGTGGGTTTTTGAATACCAGCATAATGTATTTGATGCTCGTAACTTTGACAAGGTTGATGGGCATAACCATTATAATATGGTTGTTGATAACCGCTTTGGAAATGCGGTTGCCCATTACTTACAAAGACTTGTTGCTCAGGTCCTTGATATGATTGCTGGAATGGCGGTTGTTGAGATTGAACTAGCCATGGTTGTTGGACCATTTGTTGTTGCCCAATACTGGATGATTGACCAAGATGAGGAGTCATAGTACTTGTTTGAGCCTGATTCGCTCCAGATAAGGAGGCACTAACCTGAGGTTTTGATTGAGTCGTTGAGACAAGAGGCTGTTGTATTAAAACCTGAGAAACTTGGGGTTGACATACAACAGGTAGCGCAGTCACCATAGTAGGTATAGTGGGAATATTCGACACAGGGTGGACTGGTTGCATTGAATATACAACCCTTGGTTGCTGAGGCAGTATTCGTACCCAACCGCTGGATGTAATTCCAGTTTGACCTGAACTTTGTTGTAAACTCCCATATGGTTGTGCTCCGGGAGGGAATAATGAAAAGGCATATTGCCCTCCATATGGTGGCAATCCAGTACTTAAAGGGTAGATTGGCCTTTGAAGACACATTGGATCAATTTGTTGAGTTTCAACATAAGAAATACCAGATGATAATTCGGATGAAGAAATAGGAACTGACCATGTCATTGAAACAGTCCCTGATTGGACTCCGGCTTGTTGTTGATAACTTGCCGGGACAGATGGTACACCAGCGAACATTGTTGGAATAGTAGCAGGAGGTTCTGCTACTGCTGCGTCAGATGACATAGTCCTGGATGTCGACGGTTTTTCAGACATATCTAGTCTATCCAAAAGATTTCCTAGCGATTCTACAAGGACTTGCGATGAAGGGAAACTAACTTCTAAGACCAATGAGGGAACAGTGACGTTATTCCGATTAAAATAAATTTTAGATGCTTTGATACAACTTGTTTTTTCAATTTTTAAGAGTCGAGAAAAAACAAAAGATGACTCTAGTCGCCTTCGATTTTTAATGAGCATGAAGTGACAAGTGCTCAGATGGACCTTTTCCTTTAAGGAGTTTGAAAAGGAATGAAAGAGACTGCTCTGGAAATCTAGACAGAGGGATTACCAAACTAATCGCAAAACTGCAGAATACTTTTTATGGTACAACAGTCAATCTTCCCGAATGCTGTGTTTAGTGCATTGCGATCGATAGGGCGGTAGACACGGCTTCCTATGGATAAAGGATAAAGCCTATTGTGGTCTCCCAATATATACTCGACGGTACGTGGGAGCACAAGTCCGTACTGGCACTTATCGTCTCAAAGCGAAGGAATCACCCAACCATCAATGAAAACAACAGTTACCAGTGTTCACGACGCCGAAATACGTCTCTAGCCTAGACTTCTAAATTTTGTGCGTTAGGTTCCAAAGCGTTTTTAGATTCATTAAATTTATTTTACAGTTGATCTTGCTTAAGAAATTTTCCTTTCAGGTTCACCACATGATGTAGATGTACAATTCCTAAAATGCAATCTAAGATGATAAACAATCGTTTAATCTTCTTTTTGCAATGAAAATCCTAGCTACTAAGGAAAGAGAGATGATTTTCTTTCAACAAAGAGCAAAGAGCACACACTATATGCATTGTCCTAAATCAAACCAACAAACAGTCTAAATGCAAATGCACATGCATGTATTTGTTTTCAGCCTTCTTAATGTGTGAATGATAAAAAGAAAGCTAAGCGCAAATCTGAATTATTTTTCAAAGCGACAATTACTAACAAGTTTCTTTTCAAAACAAAATGAGGACAATGACGACACTTTGTTATTTGGAATTGAAAACTTGCTTTCGACACTTGAAAAACTACTAATTCA
The DNA here is from genome assembly GCA_031772625.1 of Pinus tabuliformis. Classification (NCBI taxonomy): domain Eukaryota; kingdom Viridiplantae; phylum Streptophyta; class Pinopsida; order Pinales; family Pinaceae; genus Pinus; species Pinus tabuliformis. Next base: position 1,161,843,924 of record CM062811.1, read on the forward strand.
AATCAAATACAAGAGTAACAGTGTAATCGACTATCAAGAACAATCAGATTCTCTTCTATGACTGAAAACGACACTTGCGACACTTTCAAATCAAGAAACGACAGTACAATTACGCTACTTCTTTGTAAAGGAGAACTGAAAATGACTCAAAAATACATAAAAACATTTACAGTTCTTTGCACAATGGAGGTGGAATAATAGCAAGGAAAGGGGTTTCAAACAGAGGTGTACTGACTACTGGCAGCAAAACTCCTGAATAGAGCTAAAAAGTATGAACACAGAAGCCAAAATCTAAGAGCAGAGGAGGTCTGATCAGCGCACCTGTAGCACAGGGAAACTGAAATGCAATGCACCTACTACACTCGGGAAGTGCGATGCATTCAGGTTTCAAAGAAGACACAGTGTGATGGACCAGGGACGAGACTTTAGCTGGGTTCTGGGTCACAGTTTGCAGCTCAGTTCAGGGATTTAGGCCGAGAAAGTGGTAATTAGTAAATCAATCACAGGGGTAGATCTAAAGAGGTTACTAGAGCCACCACAAGGGAAATTAGAGAGCTTGTAAATCAATTGTTTAATTCATAAACAAAACCCGGAGATAGACTGAAGCAGCATTGATCTACTTTGCACTTGCATAGCAAATGCAGTTCGAAGGCTAGCTGGCTTGACTTCAGGCTCCGTTTGTAAGTTTATAAAGTAAACAAATGTAGATAAACAAACAATCTATTCGCTCCCCAGCGGAGTCGCCATTTTTTTATCGGGAAAACTAGTGTCTATGCAGAGCTGCTAGTCCCACTAAGGCTGGTAGCTACCTTAGAAACAAACAAACTAAAAACTACTTTTTCTTTCCTTTATGAGAAATAGATAAGAGAAGAATAAGGAGACCAACCTTTGTCTTGCGCTTGGTTCCTTGCTTGATTCCTCTCTCTTCTGATAGGCCTTTGCCACTCGCTTCCTTGTCTACCCAGCTTCAAAGAGTACCTGTGGAATCAAAGCAGCATAACACTATCCAAGAACATATATCTATTATCATAAACAATATAGGACCAGATGTATATTGACCACACAAATGCATAAATCATCAATCATATAAGAATGTGGAGGAAAACTTGAATAACTTTATTGATAATCAAGAAAGAGAAAAGAGGATTACAACCAATTGTTCTGACCCAGCATCATCCTCTCAGCAAGAAAGCCCTTCTTCACCTCATGAAAAGCTTAGATCACCCAACACTATGATGTTGCACCAAGAAACCAACAGCACTTCCTTACAAGATACAAAATTCCAGCCTCCGGATCTCTGGGATGAGGGATCCATATATAGTGTCACACGGAATCTGTCAAGGGTGCGGACACGACTGACCTTCCTAGAAGTCTAAGACATTCTAATGACAAACAAGACAAAATGGAGTGATCTTTCTCTAAATACACCTTTTACAACATGAAAACTACAAGTGTTTAGGCTTACCTTATTCCAAAACGCTGTTGTTGAAGTCCGTTCTTGACGATCCGGATGAGCTCCTCCTTCAAGTCAATTCCTGCAACCACAAACAATCAAACAATTACCAAGCACTTGCATTTCATATAATAAAACATATATTCAACATGCAGACCAAGGAACACATGAAATAACTCATTAACACAAGCTATTGAGAAAAATAAACCAGTTTGTATTAATAACGAAACAAAGAAACTCTTACAACCTGGCCTTGGTGTTGTGCAAGTTCCTCCCAGGGTCCATCAAGGGTTTTCCTCTACTTTGACAAAGCTCACCCTCTCCCAAGTAGAATCAAGTGAAGACAATCTCTCCTCACAAAGGCTCTAATGGAAGACCTAAATCCTGCAGCATTTACCCAAAGAAAATGTATAGCTCCAACCTCCTCTCCTTCTGGCTCAATGCCTTCATTTATAGTGCTGTAAAGAGGTTATTCAGGTCCACTATCAATGGGATCATCCCCCTCTATGGGTGGGATAGCTCCCTTATTGATGGGATAAGTTCCCCCTTAATAGAGATACATGAACCAACTGGAGGCGCATCCATTTCATCAAACCGACCTCTAGAATGTTCTAGAAGTAACCACAAGTAACTTTTTCAAGATAAAACTCGCGCATTTTGCCTTTTACAGAGGGACGCACCTGTCCCTTAACATACAGAGCGTCTATGGACGCGTATTTTGTGAACATGGTCAGCGTCCCCGCAGGTAAGGCTAGAGAGAACCTGCGACCCCAGAGATAAACATGATTTTTACAAGACTTTCTCTCTTCTTTGAGTTTGAGATGGATAACAGAGGCATGAGACTTGCCTAAGAGGGTAGCATGACTTGTTGATTGGAGCCATACTAACTGTAAGTAGTCAAGGTGACATTTTTTAGTGTAACAGATTGCCCCCTAAAGTGCGAAGCCTGGAATAGAATAGGGTTTTGTAATTCTAGGAAGGGTGAAGCGCTTTATCATTTCAAGGATTGCCTTGTGGATGGCCTGGTTGGAACCTGCAATTTTCAACACAAAATACATGGATAAGATTATATCATCACTGAGGTAGGCATTCCCATACTCAGATTCAAAACTTTAACTAATGGACTAACTATTCTGATACAGGAATGATCTTGCAGTACATCATTTTTATAGACTTTTGTAGACACAGTATGGACGCAGCCATCTGTTTATGATTAGTCTACATAGATAATGAATACAAAACTCCTCGCAGCCTGGATGGTAGAAACTAGATCCAGGGTCTTCACTTCTACTTCCCGAATTGGTACGATTCTAGCCATGTGATTAAATGATTCGATGTCGAACATGGTAGAAACCACTTGATTACCAGTCAATGATGTAAACTGTTAACAAGCGTGAGAGAAACCACCAGTAATGTCAATGGTTCTCAAAGTACCAAGCACAACCCGTGAAATGTGAATAGATGTTTTGATGTCGAACACTTCACGGAATCCTCTGATCGAAAGTCAATGATGTAAACTGACGTCAAAGGCGAGAAACCTGCCATTGATGCATGCAGACTTCAAGGTACTGTCGATTCCTAAGTCATCTTTCTAGATAATGTGTCGATGTCGATAGAAAGCGACCCGTTGCAGGCAAGCCTGCAACACGAAATCATTGTTCAAGTTGAAGAAATGTTGCTGTAAGGACTGACTCAGGGATGGTCAATGGATGACAAGTATTTTGCAGATGAAAGTTTTGCTTGCAGACCTCTTGAACACATAACGACACAACAGATGGTTTGGTGACGAATAACTCAAAGTTGATCCCTGAACCCGGTTAAAGATTTTCAAAGTGATTTAGTCAACTGTGAGGTAAAAGATTTCCCAACCCAGGTGAATGAAAAGTGTCGTGTTCAAGAGCGGTAATAAAGTTTCTTCTGAGGCAAAAGGTGACAAATAGGTTCATTCTTCTCTTTTTTCCCCCACCATTTCTGGCAAGTACCTCTTTATTTTTAACAAGCTTGAGGAGGATAACATATGCTTGATTATAAGCTCATCCTTCGGACGAGTCCAACCTAGTTTAAATGCGAACCCTAGGAAGGAGTGGTTCGTTCCTGTTTGTAATTGAACAGGTCCTTTACTGTAAAAGTTTAACGAGCCCAGTATAGGAGAAACTCGGCGTTTTTCAATTTTAGAGAGTCTGAAAAACTTAAGGAAACTCCACGTTGAACTTTTTCGTATATTTGTGTCCCTCAAGCCCGAAAAAGTATAAAATAATACCTGGGGGAACCGCTTGATCTTGCGACCAAGGAGTACTTTCATAATAGTATCGTTGACCTGAAAAGTAAAAAGCGATCAAAGACACGTCGTTTTATTTCCTTATCGAGTTTGAAACGACAAAAACCCGGCAATCTTTTCCTGATTTTACGGTCAGAAAAGAGCTAAAAGGGGACCGTCTTTTAATTCCGTTTTAACGAGTGAAAAAGAAACACTCGGCGATCTTTTCATGTTTTAGGAGTCAGAAAAGGGCTTAAAAGATGACTCTGAAATTTTGTTTGTGAAAAATTACAATTTCCCTTGAAATCCCTTTGTCCTGCACAAAAGCGACACATTACTCATACCTGTTTAAAATAGGCAAAAATACATTTGAAAACATCTTTTCATGGTAAAAAATGAACTAATTCATCCAAAAAACCTATAAAAAGACCTTTTACCATGTCATTTTTACCGTTTCACTGTTGAGGTTGAAAAAGGAGCTTTTGACAAGAAACTTCCCGTGGTTGCTGCGGAAAATCTGACCGTCGGAATCGAACGCCGCTTCACCGAGGTATTTTACACATCCCACTCTTCATTTTTATCCGTTTAGTTTTTTGTTTTTGGTCTCTGTTTCATTTTTTGGGGGGTTTTGGGTTCAAAATGCGCCCCTCGGCGGACGCAGGTGCCCTTCGGGTGACCGCGTCCCCCGACTTTTTCTCACACGGGAAAAAGGTCTGGGGACGCAGTCCGCCTTCAGGCGAGCTGCGTCCGGACGCCCTGTGCTAAAAAGCCGGGGTGCGTCTTCCGCAAAGGGCGCATTTCAAAACCCTAACTCTCTCAAAAAACCACCAAATTTTCTCAAATTAATTTCTAATTGACTCTTTTGATGTGCAGGGCCAAAACATGTTAGACTGGAGAGAGAGAGAGCACGTAGAAGACGATGAAGCTGCGATTAACCACCAACCCTCTCTGGATGCCTTAAGAACATGTGGATTGTACAAATATTGGACCATACCGGGCATGAGGGGCCAGGTAAGATTTTTGGAATGGCTAGTTGAGCGATGGAACGTTCAAGATCAATGCTTTTACATTGGAGGGCACCAGCTCGAGATAGAGCCCTCGGATGTATACTTTCTCACTGGCTTGCCAAACAGAGGTGAGCAACTCAACCTTGCGGGGACCAGGCCGGGTGGCCAATCCCTTGATGATCTCCGCGAGGAGTGGTGCAGACCAGGGACTCGCCATAAAAAGGGCGTGGAGATAAAGCACATCGCTCTGGCGGAACTTAGAGTTATTGCATTTACGGTCACTAGGATTTGTGGCGCGGCCGCCTTGCACATTGCTTCCGGATCCCAAATGCGGATGGCAGTTGACTGTTACCAAGGCACCATCTTCAACTGGTGCGAAGCTGTGTCGGCTCATATGAAGAGCCAACTAACCAAGGCAAAGAACGGACGACTAAAGACTTTTGGATATGGGCCTCTAGTCGTGAGCTTTGCCTTGGAGAGAGTTCCTATGCTGATCCCTCAGCAACTCACTGTTGATGACTTGGGTCCTCGGGAGCCAAAGCTTGTTCGATGGGTTGCGGTGATGGCCCGGCATCCTGACGAGGGTGCTGCAGTGGTTCGATTCTCAGACAGTTACTTCGACTGGCTAGAGGGCCAGCTTTTTGTGATACAAGACTTTCCATATGCCGGAATGGATTTCAGAGGTGATCCGGACATGGTTCTTCCACAGGGAGAACAATGGGATGACAGAGGTACTTTCATTTTCACAAGTTTTCTAATTATGTATTTTTTATTTTTCATATATATCGTCTCAAAGTAACAGTAAAATTTTAAAAATGCAGATGTTGGACCACAGCGTCCAGCCAATCTCCGGCCTTACGACAGACGACATCCAGCTGCACCGGCACCGGCCTTACAGGATGCGACAGCAGAAGTACTAGCCGATTTGGAGCATGATCTAGAGCGTCTCACGGCAGATATACCTGAGACTACTATGGATGACATTCCAATGAGGCTTCAGCGCTTCGTGGTCGCAGTCCCTGGACCGTTTAGGAGATTTCTGCGCAAGATAGCCCGCGCAGTGGTGTCGTACAGAGAGCACCACCAGTGATTGACTAGTCACTTTTGTAGTCACATGTGACATTTTTGACTTTTTGCACTATCATTTTGCCGATCATAAGGTGTGTTAAACCTATGATCGAAGACGATGTATATATTTTTGGACACACTTCTATCTATATCTATATATCACTATTACCGGCTTATCTTGTTTAACATGTATGATGAAATGTCTTTAAATTTACTTGCATGATTATTATAAATGTCTGTCCAACACTTGAGAAGCAATTGCATCTGCTAATGTATTCAAAGACCTTGGAATATGTTGATATTCAATGTAATCAAATTCACGTTCCAAGAGACGCACTCTCAAAAACAACCTTAATAACACAGGATTTCTAATGGCATAAACTCTATTAAGCTGTAATACAACAAGTTCAGAATCTAACCTCACTATCAAACGTCGAATTCCAAATGAAATAGATTCGGATAATAATTCAACCACTGCACTGTATTCTGCAATGTTATTCGTTGTTTGACCGAGGCTTACCCCATGCATAGAAACTAACTCGTCAGAGGGCGAATAGATAACCCAAGCTGCGGAAGAGATATTCCGTGTACTACGACAAGCACCATCAGCAAATCCAATGTATGTTTGGAGAGGCGTCGACATCTACAATATCAAGAGTAAAACCAAGATGAGCCAAAATAATGACGAAAAACCACACTTGCTAAGCTAAGCACACTGACTAAACTAACACACTTGCTAGCTAGAAAGGAAATCTAACCTATCTAAAAATTTCTCCATCCATCATTTTAAGCATAATACCTCTTTAGGTAAAGTCCATTTCTGGGTTTGCCCAAAGAGTCCCCATCAAAATCAACTAACTCATAAGCCCCTTTTGCTAGCTTTCGCTTTACAATGTAGGGCCCATGCCACATGGGAACGAATTTTCCAGCACCTAGCTTATCGTTAGCTTGATCATATAATAGTACTAGGTCTCCTTCCGAAAAACTTCGAGGGGTTACATTTTTATCGTACTGAGCTTTCATTCGTTTCGCGTGAGTCTCGATAGCTAAAGTAGCGTCACGTCGAGTCTCATCTAATTTAGCTAAGTATAACAACCGTTTCTCCTCTTCGGAAGTAGCTGGAAGTAATTCGACAGCCATTTGAAGTGATGGGATTTCGCACTCAATAGGTAACACAGCTTCTAAGCCATAAACTAGCTGAAAAGGGGTGAAACCTGTTGAATTTTTCACTGAAGTTCGATATGCCCATAGCGCCGAAAATAACATGTTATGCCAATTCGTTCGATGGATACCAATGATCCGTCGAATCATGACGACTAGAACTTTGTTGATTGACTCAACCAAACCGTTGGCTTGCGGATAATAAGGTGTAGAGCTATCGTGGCGCAAACCAAGCTGGCTTGTAAGTTCAGTCATCATGACATTTCGAAAATGGCTTCCATGGTCCGTAATGATTGCTTGTGGGACACCAAACCTAGTTATGATATGATTGAATACGAAAAGTGCAGCTGTCTTGCCGCTTGCGTCGAATGTAGGCATCGCCTCGGCCCACTTAGTAAAATAATCAACCGCAAGGATGATATACGCATGCCCCCCGGCCGAGTGAGGGTTACAAGTAATAAAGTCAATGCCCCATTTGGCGAATGGACCAGCGGCAATTATAGGGTGGAGAGGAGCAGGTGGAGCGCGCATCTTGCGATCAAACACTTGACAGTTGTGGCATTTTCTGACGGCAAGGATACAATCTTTAAACATAGACGGCCAGAAATAGCCAGCGCGCAACACCTTCTGAGCTGTGGCATACCCAGACATATGACCGCCACATGCTCCAGAGTGACAATCATTCAAAACTCTCTCAGCCTCATCGTGAGTTAAACAACGTCGAAAAACTAAGTCTGCCCCCAGGCGATAAAGTGTATCTCCAATAATTCTGTATTGCTGGGATTGAAACCGAATTTTTCGACGGTTTTCCTTGGAAGCTTCAGGCCGAAAGGTTTGGGTTTGGAGATAGATGATTATATCCCCATACCACGGATCTACAGTGCTAATAAGAAACAAAGATTCGTCCGCAATGGACTCCTCTGCCACAGTCTCTGTGTCAGCACTCGGGAAATCACACATCAATTCCGCGAAGACTAAAGATTTCTTAGACTTGGACTTCTCAAACTCCAAGTCGAACTCTTGCAGGATGACAATCCATTTAGAGTACTTGCCCCCTAGCAGTTGTTTTGTCAAGATATAAATCATAGGGTTGCAATCCGAAATAACAGTAGTTTTGCGGAGAAGAATGTAGTGACGAAAACGCTGGACAGCTTGAACGGCTGCCAGGGCCAATTTCTCCACATGCGAATATTTTAACTCAGTTGGATTTAAGGTTCTGCTAAGGTAATATATCACATGCTCTGCCTTGAATTCATCTTCTTGAACTAACACCATTCCAATGGTGGAATGCGAAGCTGCGAGGTATAAGAAGTAGTCCTGGTTGTAGTTGGGAGGATGCAATAACGGTGCATGGGTCAACGCGTGTTTCAGTGCATCAAAAGATTGTTGAGCAATCTCGTCCCAAAAGAATTGTACGTTCTGTTTCAACAACCGTGTAAAACCTTTAGTGACCTCGGCGTAGTTAGGGATGAATCGGCGTAAAAAGTTTGCTTTCCCTTGCAAACTTTGGAGTTGGCGCAAACTCGAAGGAGGAGGCAATTGGATGATAGCCTCGACTTTCGAGGGATCGACGCGAATGCCGGTTTTGGAAACAACAAATCCCAGCAATCGACCTGTTTCTATACAGAAAACACACTTGTGGGGATTCAACCGAATTCGATAATGCCTACACCTCATAAAGATTGCTCGTAAATGGACAAGGTGATCAGCTCGGTGTAAAGAATGAGCAGGCAAATCATCGAGATAGGGTTGCACAATGTGCTTGATGTCATGAAATGCATAAGACATGGCCCGTTGAAAAGTAGCACCGGCATTCTTAAGGCCAAAAGGTAATTTGCAATAAGCAAATGTCCCCCATGGACAAATGAATGCCGTTTTTGGTTGATCGGCAGGTAGAATATTGATTTGATTATACCCTGAGAAACCATCCATGAAGGAAAACATCTCACTTCCGGCACAATCATCAATAATTTGATCGATATAAGGCGTAGGATAGTTGTCTTTTGGACAAGCTCGATTGATATCCCTATAATCGATACAGATTCTTATTGTTCCTTGTTTTTTATTGACGGGAACAATATTCGATACCCAATCCGTTAACGGGATCGGATAAATGAAACCTGCTTTCAACAGCTTTTCGACTTCGGCTTTGATTGCAGCTGCTTTTCGAGGGTGAATCTGACGCAACCGTTGCCGAATGGGTTTAGCATCCGGGTAGGTTTTGATTTCATGAACAACAATGGCAGGATCGATTCCTGGCATTTCTTCGTAGGACCAGGCAAACACGTCGCGGAATTCTTGGAATAGGGCCTTGTAAGTTTCAATTTCTTCGTCAGTACATGCGGCACCTATATGAATGTTCTCCTTGATTCCGGGCTTCACTGAAATATCAATGGGAATAGTACGAGAAATATTCCCTAAATTCAGCTCTGAATCAGAATGTTTCGTTGGATCCTGAGCGTCTTTGACATATTCAGCGGTAAAGATAGATGAAAAATCATTTTCAAAGCATCATCCTTAGGTAAAAACGAAGATCTGTGATGGAGATCGTCCCATGGTAGATCATCTACACTTAGGATTTCGCGAAGTTGTTCGTCAGATGACACTTCTTCGGGAAACGTTATCCGTTCTAAGGGTGAGGTGAAAAGTGACTCTTCACTGACCACATTCATTTGGTCGGTTGAATGAAAGTCGGTAAAAGACATAAGAGCTTCATAAGCAATCTCATACGGACTCAACGGCATAACATCACCGAGTGAGTCTAGCTCAGAGTCAGAGGGAACATACCAAGGATCATCATAAATAATGTTTTCTGACGTGATCATATGAATTGTTGCGAACGAAGGGTCTGCATTGAGTGGAGGGAGAGGAAAAGTTCCCAGTAAACCGGAATCCTTAACTAAACCTACACCAATGTCCCTATAAGGGATTGTCGTTTTACCAACATGCTGGATAGTTTCTAAAGAGGTTGGGTCGGATGAAAAGTATGTCAGCTGATCAATAGTCACGATCTTACCGTTATGTGGAAACTTAATGACTCTGAAGACCGATGAAACGACCGCTGTCATAGCATATGACCAACTTCGACCCAAAAGAAGGTTGTAGTCTAGAGGGGCATCAACCACTTCCACATCCAGACTAACGGTTTTACCTTCGACCCCTATAGGCAATTCTTGTAGAATACCAAACGGACGGAACCCACGGCCATCAAAGGCCTTAAGGATGGTGGGGGATTGGTTCAACGAAGGAGAACCAAGCGATCTCCAACATTGAATCGACATAATACACGTAGAAGCTCCCTCATCAATCACAGTCCGATGAATAGGCCTGTTTTTGACTATCACTGGAATTTGGAAAGCCATTTGATGGGGGAGACGCGGTGTACTACTTTCTAGATCAAAGATCATTAGGTTCGGGTCCTGAACATCGACAGCTCCAATAGCCGACAAAAGCAATTTTCGTTGCGCTGGACATGATTGCAGCACTTCGAGTGCCGACATTGCTGAAGGTGAAACAGCTAAGTCTTCAACAATGTTGTAATTCTGGGCTGCTCTCGCATGTGGATTGAAAGCAGACCTTCGAAGTACACCCTTGGCGGGCGGCTTAATCACTAAGTCTGGGTTAGGTTTTTCGATCTGTAGTGGATCGGAACCAGGAGCTGAGGTTGATGGGTTAGAGTGAGAAGATTCTGCTTCTTTACCATCAACAGGAGCCTTACTACCATAATCTTGCGATCGAGTCGCAATCCTGACATGAGACATCATCAAAATGGGTTCTTCACTGGCATTCGAAGAAGAACCTATCATCTTATTTTCCTGCTCGGGGAATGGATTCTTTAACACAGCAGGAGTCGGAGAACCTTTAACTATTTTCACTACCTCGGCCCGATGAGGGCAGTCTCTCGTAAAATGATCTTCTTCACAAATGAGACAAGGATAACGAGGTTTGCGCTTTTCGTCATTGGTTTCCGACTTTTCCGTTTTCTCCTTTGGAGCCTTGTCTGCTTTAGCCTTCTTCTTTCCTTTCTTCTTTCCACCGTTTTTGGATTTGGCCGTAGATGACTCTACAGCGTGAATGTCGGCGGTAAGTTCAGGAGGAGAAGACTCTCCTGTCGGAGAATCAGGCAAAGTGATAATTGGAGTATTGGAGGTCTTGGAAGACTTCTTCTTACTCTTCGTAGTCACGATACCGATCATACCATCAGCGGCATGAGATCCCGAAGGAGCAGCAGCGATTTGGTTTGACTTTGGAAGATCCGGAATTTTCTCGTGTAACGTACCCGACTGAGTGTAAACTAAGTCAAGGTATTGTGCCTGAGCAATGACTTGCTCCTCAGTAACTACGCCGGCCTTAGCTACATCTTCAGTAATTCTTGGTAATAATGATTTTACAAACCATTCAGCTAAAATTTGGTCCGGGATAAAAACTTTCACTAATCTCCTTCGACGTCTCCACTCATGGATGTGATCAGAAATGTACGTGGATGTCGATTGTTTTAGCGAAGTTAATAATTCTGTACCATTATCGTATCTGACTGGTAACTGAAAATGAGTTAAGAATGAAGTAGCTAACTGGCTAAAGTTGTAAAAAGAAGCCCGTGGCAACTCAATGTACCACTTGGCTGCGAGACCAATGAGTGTACGCTGGAAAAGACGTAAGCGGATAGAATCATCTGAGATGGAATTTGATGCACACCAGAGGTGGTAAGTCATCACGTGATTAGACGGATCCTCTCCAGACTTACCTTCGAACTTGGGTATATCGCTGGGCAACTTATTTGGCATTGGCGGCCAGAACGGAAGATATTGAATTGGATCGTTCGTTAGGCGCGTCAAGTCGGGTAAATCTAAAGTCGCAATAAATGGTAACTGCCGGTTAGGATCTCTGAAACTCTGAGTCACAATACCAGCCCCAGGAGGAGGATATCCAGGATAACTAGGAACAGGATTCGCATTGGGGATATTATATCCTCCTGGAAAACCAGGATTAACCGGACCGTACTGGGGTTGTTGAGGTGGTTGATAATTGTACCCAGGATACGGTTGATACTGGTAAACCGGTTGTTGGGCAGCTTGCCCAGGTTGATACTGTCCCTGGTACGGAGGTTGAACAAATTGAGGTTGAGTAGTAACAACCGTACTTGTACCAGGTTGACCTGCAGGCATCTGGACTGTGGTTTGAACCGTGGGTCCAGACAACGGTACAGATGTCTGAGGAGCGGTTACAGGGACAGTAGAAACCGGAGCTGCCGATACTCCAGATGTAAGCATGGTAGATGAAGCGGTAGTTGCTGCAGCCGTGTGAGGTGGAGTACTCGGTGCAATTGGCGGCTGAGTAACTACAGAAGTTACAGGGGTCTGAACACTTGACTGGACAGGTTGCGGTTGCTGGGGTGGACCAGGAACTGCAGGTTGTCCTGCTTGAGGTACCGACTGTATACTTGGTTGCGACATCTGTTGACCCTGTGACGGATCCCATGTTAACATTCCAGGGTATTGACTCGTAACAGGTTGAGGATACTGAGATCCATAGCCGTATTGAGGATAGGGTTGATAACTGTAAGGTGTAGTCCCATATGATTGCCCTTGAGGTGGTTGATAACCTTGACCAGGGTATTGACCCGTAGGTTGATAACCTTGAGGTAAATACGAATACTGGGGTTGACCTTGACCTTGAGGTTGGTATCCTTGAGGTTGATACCCTTGGGGTTGATACCCTTGGGGTTGCCATCCTTGAGGTTGCCATCCTTGAGGTTGATACTGATACTGAGGTTGACTTTGGGGTACATATTGAGGCTGGGGTTGATACCCTTGGGGTTGATACCCTTGAGGTTGCCCCCCAGTCACAAATGAAGTACCTTGAGGTTGCCCCCCAGGCATTAACGAAGGTTGCCCCCCAGGCGGTAATTGGCCACCTTGAGGTTGGTTAATGGGAGTTGAACCTGACATCATATAAACTTCACCTATACTCAATGGTACATTACCACTGTTTCCAACTAATAACCCATGATCAACAGGTTGAGGAGATGCTCCCGCAAAGGTACCAGAAAGTGACTGATACCCAGTAGGAACAGAAGGACCGCCATGTAAAAATGATTCAGGACTTTGTGAAAACACAGATGACTGACCAGACATATTTACAGGAGAATGAATTCCTCTAGGTGGAACCGGAGTACGAGGTGTAGAAAAACCTACTGAGTTGTCTAAAAAATTGGTTAATGCAAGGTACCAAGATTCACTTCTAGGAGGACTGTAAAAGATGGATTCACGCTCCCTTAGATCAAGGGTAATTAGATCTTCAGAATCAGAAACGCCTATTTCTTCCTCTGGAACAAGTTCTTCTATAGCAATTAATCCAACAGGAAGATTTTCGGTGATAATTCTTTCTATTCTTGGTGAATCAGGAACACTAGGAGTTGGAGTAACAGGTTCTGAAATTTCAGGTTCTTCGCCTGTTTCACTGGCAGATGAAAAACTACCAGCAAGCTCGGAAACTGTAACAGCTTCGGGATTGTAACCTGTTTCTAATCTTTGGTAATCTGGATGGACTACCAAGGAAGATTCTCCTTCTTCAGGTGAACCTACTTTACTGCCACTAGGAGTTACAAGGACCTTTAAACCCTCTAAATAACTGGGGTCGTCTCGAGGAGGTGAACCCCTAAGTTCACGGGATCTTCTCAACAATTCGGCCACAGATACAACTTCAGGAGACTGGCCCGCAATCGACGGGACCTTCTCGGTAATTCCGCCACAATTAAAGATTTTAACTACAACACACGAAAACAAAGTAAAAAATTTCAAATCAAACCACCTAAAGTCTTCTAAAGAACCAATCAAATTTGAAGCACACGCCTAAATAATCTAGAGCGTCAAACCACACACAAACAGTAGTCTTCCGGACCAAAAGCGCTAGTTGGTGATTAGGCCCAACCTCGCAGGATTCAGTACAGAAATAGTGGGTGGAACAGTTACCCCGGCAACCTGCTTAATGAATAGACTGGACCAAGTTCCTCCACTTTAACCGTCTCGAAGTGAAGCGAACCCCCCAGAAAATCCAAGTGAGTATAACCGACGTCTGCTCCAGGTACAGTGGGACCTTCCCTCCACCGTCACCTTGGGTAGAATCCTAGATATTATGGCCACTAAGGTTACCAATCACAACAATTACACCTGGGGGAACAGTCTAAACTCCGACAGCACGCAAGGGCAGAGTAGCAAGCTCCAATCCCCTTACCGGCTCCTTGACAACAATCCAAGGTTTACCGATAAGTGACCCCTGGCTCCTCGACAATGGTTAATCCGAGGTTTACCGTTTGTAATACGTACTGCCTGGCGTCGTTCCCAACGAGGGAGGAATGATCCCCTCACTGGTTCGGACACGAGCTCGTGTTTCTCCTTTAAGAGGAGCTTTCCCAGAATGTAACTGAAACAATTGGATTTGTTCTACTCAAGATAGACTATCTGTTTGGTTTTGTAGTCTTGGAGAGTTAAGTACTCACCTACTCCAAGACCCTAGCCTAAGCTATGTTGGTGCTTCAGAGCCCTAGAAAAATAAAGATTACTAGATTGATTTTAATTTAAGCGTTACTTTTAAGGTTGTTTCTTAAGTCAAAAGGTGATGGAAGTGAAACTAGTGGTGTGTTGACTCGACTCGAAACCACTACAAAATGCACCTAAAATGATTTATCCACTACTTTACTTTTTCGATGAATTGCTTAACTAAAAAGTTGAGAGAATGCAATCTTTATAAAAGCAACTTCTTAATTGAAGACAATCAAAGAAACAATTCGTTTTTCTTTTCCAAGCATAAAAACATAACTTCTCTTTACATGCACGAAAAAACTCTTTTCTTCTTTTGAAAACAAAAAGCTACTTGAAACAAGACTTTTAAGAAGATGTTTTTGTATTTTTCTTTTAATAAAGCAAATAAATCTAATATAACCAAAAATCAATCTTAACAACTCTTAAAATCTATGAAAATGCACTCATAAGCAAACTAAAGGCAAATTTACTCTAAGCAATCTTAACGAGGCCAAAACTAACAATGATTATTTCTAAGGTGTTTTACTTGATCACAATCAAATCAAGGACTAGCTTATTGCAGAACCAAAAACTAGTCAAAACAAAATTCTAATCTTTTTGTCCTTTTTGAAAATGGAAATCAATACTTTAAAAACAAGCAATTCGAAATTTGACCCAAAACAACTCAAATGACAAGTTGCTCAAACAAGGAGACTTTACGACAGGCTCAACTTCTAAGAAGGTTGACTAACCAGAGATATCTAAGGCTGGACAACTTTCTAAGCTCAAAGTCACTACAAAGCCTTTCCAAAAATCAAACCCTAGGTCTAAACTTCGTTGAAAACCACTAAAACACTCAAAGCTCACAAAACGAGTTCAGGTGAGAATTCTTGACAGGGTACTAAAGGATCTGGGCAGAAAACACTAAGAAAAAACAAAATCTAAAAGTAATTTAAGGCAAAAATGGAATTTTCTTAACTTTTACAGGAAGACGCAGGCCAGCCGTTGTCACAGGTGCGGCCCCGCACTGTGCAGTCGACAACAGCGCGTCCAAGGACGCACTGTGCAGCACACAGAGACTGCGTCTTCTGGAAAAAGGAAGAAAAACTAAAGCCAACTAAATCTACAGCTAAGCCACCCAAATACTAATTCTCACAGTCAAAAACCAGAAAATAAAAATGATTTTCTCAAAGCAAAGTTCATATAAAGGAAAAGACTCTCTCATTAATGGATTCCCCAGCGGAGTCGCCAATTTGTCACACGGAATCTGTCAAGGGTGCGGACACGACTGACCTTCCTAGAAGTCTAAGACATTCTAATGACAAACAAGACAAAATGGAGTGATCTTTCTCTAAATACACCTTTTACAACATGAAAACTACAAGTGTTTAGGCTTACCTTATTCCAAAACGCTGTTGTTGAAGTCCGTTCTTGACGATCCGGATGAGCTCCTCCTTCAAGTCAATTCCTGCAACCACAAACAATCAAACAATTACCAAGCACTTGCATTTCATATAATAAAACATATATTCAACATGCAGACCAAGGAACACATGAAATAACTCATTAACACAAGCTATTGAGAAAAATAAACCAGTTTGTATTAATAACGAAACAAAGAAACTCTTACAACCTGGCCTTGGTGTTGTGCAAGTTCCTCCCAGGGTCCATCAAGGGTTTTCCTCTACTTTGACAAAGCTCACCCTCTCCCAAGTAGAATCAAGTGAAGACAATCTCTCCTCACAAAGGCTCTAATGGAAGACCTAAATCCTGCAGCATTTACCCAAAGAAAATGTATAGCTCCAACCTCCTCTCCTTCTGGCTCAATGCCTTCATTTATAGTGCTGTAAAGAGGTTATTCAGGTCCACTATCAATGGGATCATCCCCCTCTATGGGTGGGATAGCTCCCTTATTGATGGGATAAGTTCCCCCTTAATAGAGATACATGAACCAACTGGAGGCGCATCCATTTCATCAAACCGACCTCTAGAATGTTCTAGAAGTAACCACAAGTAACTTTTTCAAGATAAAACTCGCGCATTTTGCCTTTTACAGAGGGACGCACCTGTCCCTTAACATACAGAGCGTCCATGGACGCGTATTTTGTGAACATGGTCAGCGTCCCCGCAGGTAAGGCTAGAGAGAACCTGCGACCCCAGAGATAAACATGATTTTTACAAGACTTTCTCTCTTCTTTGAGTTTGAGATGGATAACAGAGGCATGAGACTTGCCTAAGAGGGTAGCATGACTTGTTGATTGGAGCCATACTAACTGTAAGTAGTCAAGGTGACATTTTTTAGTGTAACATATAGATGTTTGCAAGGGGAATGAGTCAGCTTTTGAGATTTGATAAGTGTCCTCTCTCTGATAGTTCTTGATCCCACTTGGAGATTGATGATATCTTACTCATCCCTGGTCGAATGCAGAGAGGAAAGTGTCACAGGAGAAGTTTCTGGAAGATTCCATGCTCCTCCACCTTGCGGATTGACCCTGCCATTTGTCCACTCTCGCCCATCGCACCCCATAGAAGGGATTTTCAACATGCATCGCACCTACTGTGTGTATTCAGGTGGGATGCAACGCACTTTGACTATGGAGCAGGTGAAATGGTCCAGTTTTGACCAGTTCTGAGTAGTTTTTCATGGAGAACTTCTGGGAGATGCTGTAATCAGTTGACCTTGTTCTTTTAGGGGTTGGAACAACACCTTTAGGGACTTAGGAGCCCTTAGTTTATGGACATTTATGCTTGGGGTTGCAGTGCCCAAAAATGTCTATAACAAATATGTCCAAGCCTTTGATGCCATAGCATGGTATTTTCTCCAGAGGCCACTAGATTGTCTGCTTCACTTTCAGGAACCACATAACTATTGCACCCATCAATAACAGTGCTACCTTGAAGCTTATACAAAGTTACAATCCAAACTCCCCGCATGAATACCAGTGCTCCCTGAACCATCTTGCAGGTATCTTTCTCGAACACTGTTTTTACACCTGCATCATCCAGCTTGCTTACAAAAAGCAGATTTATGGCCAATGCAGGAATATGCAGAACACCTGAAAGTGTTCTAATCCTTCCACCTTGCAACTTCAACTTGAATTTTCCGCAAAAAATGATTCTAGCCTTCTTGTCATCCCCTAAGAAGACATCACCACCATTATATTTATCATACTCACAGAACCACTCTCTATGGGGAGTGAATTGAAATGATGCACGTGAGTCAATCAACCATGCCTCATGATCTACTTGTGTACTTGAATAAGAAGCCAAGTACACATCCCCACCTTCATCTAAGGTGGTTTTCGCCTCTATAGAAGGAGCATCAACAGATCCCTTTCCTTTCTCGGGAGATTTAGATTTACAGTCCCTTTTGGAGTGCCCTTCTTTTATGCATTTCCAGCACACCTTTACAGGTTTTCCTAGAGATTAAGATCACCCTCTAGATTTAGATTTCCCACTTGAGGAATTATTTTTATTTCTGTTCTGGGACTGTGTTACACTAAAAAATGTCACCATGACTATTTACAGTTAGTATGGCTCTATCAACAGTCATGCTACCCTCTTAGGCAAGTCTTATGCCTCTGCTCTCCATGTCAAACTCCAAAAAGAGAGAAAGTCTTTACAAATGTATTTATCTCTGGGTACGCAGGTTCTCTCAACCTTACCTGCGGGTACGCACCCAATGTTCACAAAAGCTGCGTCTTTGGACGCTCTGTATGTAAAGGGGCAGGTGCGTCCCCCTGTAAAGGTCAAAATGCGCAAGTTTCATCTTTAAAAAGTTACTTGTGGTCATTTCTAGAGCATTCTAGAAGGTTGTTCGACGTGTATTGAGCGCCTCCAGATGGTTCATGCACCCCTACCAAAGAGGAACTTATCCCATCAATAAGGGAGCTATCCCATCCAAAGAGGGGATTATCCCATTGATGGTGGACCTGATTAACTTCCTCTTGAGCACTATAAATACAGGCATTGGGCCAGAAGGAGGGGAGGTTGGAAGCTATACATTTCTAAGGGTAGATGCTGCTGGAATTAGGACTCCCATTTAGAAGCTTGTGAGGAGAGATTGCCATCTTTGCTTGTTCTATTTGGAAGTGGGTGAGCTTTGTCAAAGTAAAGGAGAACTCTTGATGGACCCTGGGAGGGACTTGCACAACACCAAGGCTCAGGTTGTATTTGTTCCTTTTGTTACCTATTAATGCAAATGAGTCCATTCTTCTCAATAACTTGTTATTTATGAGTTGTTTCATGTACTCCTTGGTCTATGTGTTAAATATGTTTTATTCTATGAGATTATCAAGTGCTATTTAATCGTTTGATTGTTAGTGGATGCAGGTTTCAAAGTGAAGGAGGAGCTCATCCGGATCAGCGGAGCTGGACTGCTACAACAGCGTTGGACTACAGGTAGGATCTAAACACTTGATTTCTTATATAGTAAATGCATGTTTAGAGAAGGATTGCTCTTGTTTGTCTTGTTTGTCACTAGAGAGTCTTAGGCTCCTAGGGAGGTTGGTTGTGTCCGCACAATCGACTCTTTCCGCCTGACAAATTGGCGACTCCACTGGGGACTCCATTGATGTGAAAGTCTTTTCCTTTGTATGAACTTTGCTCTGAGAAAATTGGTTTATTTTTCTGGTTTTTGGCTCTGTGACTTTGTTTTTGGGTGGGTTAGCTTAGGGTTAGATTCATTTTAGTTTTTCTTGAATTTTCCAGTAGGACGCACCCTCTGAGTATTGCACAGTGCGTCCTTGGACGCACTGTCGCTGTGTGCACAGAGCGGGCCCGCACCTGTTTTAACGGGTTGCCTGCGTCCCCTGCTAAAATTTGAGAAAATTCCATTTTTTGCATTTTTTCTCTTAGATTTTGCTTTTTCTTAGTTTTTACTGCCCAGATCCATTAGTCTCTTGTCAAAGATCTTCACCTGAACTTGTTTCGATAGCATTGAGTGTTTTAGTGGATTTCATAGAAGTTTAAGCCCTAGGGTTTGATTTTTGAGTAGGTCTTGTAGTGACTTTGGCGGTAGAAGTTGTCAAGCCTTAGATCTCTCTGGTTTTGTCAGCATTCTTAGAAGTCAGACCTGTCATAAAGTCTACCTGTGAGAGCAACTTACCTTTGAGTTGTCTCTTGGGCAAATTTCGAAGTGCTTGTTGATTAAGTCTTGAATTCCATTTTACAAAAAGAACAAAAAGATTTGAGTTTTGTTTTGACTAGTCTTTTGATTCTGCATTAGCTGGTCCTTGATTTGATTTTGGTCAAGTAAAACAACCTAGAATCATCTTTGTAGGCTTTTGCCTCGTTAGGTTTGCTTAGAGTAAATTTCTTTTGATTTGCTTGTGAGTCAAGTTTTCATAGATTTTATAGCTTTTGAGATTGATTTTTGTTAAAATAGATTTATATGCTTTATTAAAAAGAGAAAATACAAAAACATCTCCTTTGAAAAGTTTTGTTTCAAGTAGCTTTGAAGAATTTTGAAAGAAAAAGAGTTTTTCGTGCACGTAAGGAGTGGTCATGTTTGTATGCTTGAAAAGAAAAGAGAATTGTTTCTTTGATTGTCTTTACTAAGAAAGTTGTTTTCTATAAAATTTGCATCTCTCAACTCTCTTAGTTAAGAATTTCATTGAAAAGAGAAAAGTAGCGTAAATCATCTTAGGTGCATCTTTGTAGTGGTTTGAGTCGAGTCTACACACCATTGGTTTCACTTCCGCTACCTTTTGTCTTTAAGAAAAACCATAAAATTAACGCTTAAAGTAAAATCAACGTAGTAACTTTTATTTACTAGGGCTCTGAAACACCAATTTAGATCAGGCTAGTGTCTTGGAGTAGGTGAGTAATTAACTCTCCAAGACAACAAAACCAAACAAGTAGCTTATCTTGTGATAGAATAAATCCAATTGTCTCATTTGTACTCTGGGAAAGCTCCTCTTAAAGGAGAAGCACGAGCTCGTGTCCGAACCAGTGAGGGGATCAATCCCCCCTCGTTGGGAACGACGCCAGACACGCACGTATTACAAACGGTAAACCTCGGATTAACCATTGTCGAGGAGCCAGGGGTCACTTGTCGGTAAACCTTGGATTATTGTCAAGGAGCCGGCAAGGGGATTGAGCTTGATACTCTGCCCTTGCGTGCTGTCGGAGTGTAGACTGTTCCCCCAGGTGCATTTGTTGCGGTTGGTAACCTTAGTGACCATTATCTTTAGGATTCTACCGAGGTGACGGTGGAGGGAAGATCCCACTGTACCTGGAGCAGACGTCGGCTAGACTCACTTGGATTTTCCGGGGGGTTCACTTCACTCGAGACGGTTAAAGTGGAGGAACTTGTGCCGGTCTATTCATTAAGCAGGTTGCCGGGGTAACTGTTCCACCCGCCACTTCTGTACTGAATCCGGCGATGTTGGGCTTCATCACCAACTAGCGTTTTCGGTCTGGAAGGCTACTGTTTGTGCTTGGTTTGACGCCCTAGATTCTTTAGGCGTGTGATTCAAATTTGTTTGGTTCTTTAGAGACTTTAGGTGGTTTGATTTGAAATTTTACTTTGTTTTCGTGTGTAGTAGTTAAAAGTTTTTAGCTGTGGCGGAATTACCGAGACAGTCCCGTAGACTTCGGGGCCAGTCTCCTGAAGTTGTTTCTGTGGCCGAATTGTTGAGAAGATCCCGTAGACTTAGGGGATCACCTCCTCGAGACGACCCCGATAATCTAGAAGGTTTAAAGGTCCTTGTAACTCCTCCTAGTGGCAGTAGAGTAGGTTCACCTGAAGAAGGAGAATCTTCCTTGGTAGTCCATTCAGATTACCAAGGCTTAGAGACAGGTTATAATCCCGAAGCTGTTACAGTTTCTGAGCTTGTTGGTAGTTTTTCGTCTGCTAGTGATACAGGCGAAGAACCTGAAATATCTGAACCTGTTACTCCGACTTCTAGTGTTCCAGATTCACCGAGAATAGAACGAGTTATCACCGAAAATCTTCCTACTGGTTTGATTGCTATTGAAGAACTTGCTCCAGAGGAAGAAATAGGCGTCTCTAACCTTGAAGATCAACTTACTATTGATCTAAGGGAGCGTGAATCTATCTTTTACAGTCCTCCTAGAAGTACTACTTGGTACCTTTCGTTAACCAATTATTTAGACAACTCAGGGGTAGGTTTTTCTACACCTCGTACTCCTTTTCCACCTGGAGGTATTTATACTCCTGTAAATATGTCTGGTCAGTCGTCCGTGTTTACTCAAGCTCCTGAATCTTTCTTACACGGCGGTCCTTCTGTTCCCACCGGGTATCAATCACTTTCTGGTACCTTTGCGGGGGCATCTCCTCAACCCGTTGATCATGGGTTATTAGCTGGAAACAGTGGTAATATACCATTGGGTGTAGGAGACATTTACATGATGTCAGGTTCAGTTCCCGTTTCCCAACCTCAAGGTGGCCAATTACCGCCTGGGGGGCAACCTCAGTTAACGCCTGGGGGGCAACCTCAAGGTACACAAATCGTGTCTGGGGGGCAACCTCAAGGTCAGTATGCACCTATGGTGCAATACATGCCTCAAGGTCAACCCCAGCCTCAATATGTACCCCAGGGTCAACCTCAGTATCAATATCAACCTCAAGGATGGCAACCTCAAGGATGGCAACCCCAAGGGTATCAACCCCAAGGGTATCAACCTCAAGGGTACCAACCTCAAGGTCAAGGTCAACCCCAGTATCCGTATTTACCTCAAGGTTATCAACCTCAAGGTCAATACTCGAGTCAAGGTTATCAACCACCTCAAGGTCAGTCATATGTTCCAAGTATGGGAACTGCACCTTACAATTATCAATCCTATCCTCAATCCGGTTATGGATCTCAGTATCCTCAACCTGTTACGGGTCAATACCCCGGAATGTTAGTGTGGGATCCATCACAGGGTCAACAGGTGTTGCAGCCAAGTATACAGTTGGTACCTCAAGCTGGACAACCCGTAGTTTCTGGTCCACCCCAGCAACCGCAACCTGTCCAGTCAAATGTTCAAACTTCTGTAACTTCGGTAGTTACTCAGCCGCCAATTGCACCTAGTACTCCATCTCAAACGGCTGCTGCAACTACCGCCACATCTACCATACTTACTTCTGGAGTATCGACGGCTCCGGTTTCTACTGTCTCTGTAACCACTCCTCAGACATCTTTACCGTTGTCTGGATCTACGATTCAAACCACGGTCCAGATGCCTACAGGTCAGCCTGGTATAAGTACGGTTGTCACTACTCAACCTCAATTTGTTCACCAACCGTACCAGGGACAGTACCAACCTGGGCAAGCTGTCCAACAGCCGGTTTACCAGTATCAACCGTATCCTGGGTACACTTATCAACAACCTCAACAACCCCAGTACGGTCCGGTTAATCCTGGTTTTCCAGGAGGATATAATATCCCAAATGCGACTCCTGTTCCTAGTTATCCTGGATATCCTCCTCCTGGGACTGGTCTTGTGACCCAGAGTTTTAGAGATCCTAACCGGCAGTTACCGTTTATCGCAACTTTGGATTTACCAGACTTGACGCGCCTAACGAACGATCCAATTCAATATCTTCAGTTCTGGCCGCCAATGCCAAATAAGTTGCCCAGTGATATACCCAAGTTCGAAGGTAAGTCTGGAGAGGATCCGTCCAATCATGTGATGACTTACCACCTCTGGTGTGCTTCAAATTCTATCTCGGATGATTCGATCCGCTTACGTCTTTTCCAGCGTACACTCATTGGTCTCGCGGCCAAGTGGTACATTGAGTTACCACGGGCCTCTTTTTACAATTTTAGCCAGTTAGCTACCTCGTTCTTAACTCACTTTCAGTTGCCGGTCAGATACGATAACGGCACGGAGTTATTAACTTCACTAAAACAATCGACGTCCACGTATATTTCTGATCACATTCATGAGTGGAGACGTCGAAGAAGGTTAGTGAAAGTTTTTATCCCGGACCAAATCTTAGCTGAATGGTTTGTTAAATCATTATTACCGAAGATTACTGAAGATGTAGCTAAGGCCGGAGTAGTTACTGAGGAGCAAGTCATTGCTCAGGCGCAATACCTTGACTTAGTTTACACTCAGTCGGGTACGTTACACGAGAAGATTCCGGATCTTCCAAAGTCGAATCAAATCGCTGCTGCTCCTTCGGGATCTCATGCCGCTGATGGTATGATTGGTATCGTGAATACAAAGAGCAAGAAGAAGTCTTCCAAGGCTTCAACTACTCCTATAATCACTTTGCCTGATTCCCCGACAGGAGAGTCTTCTCCTGAACTTACCGCCGATATTCACGCTGTAGAGTCATCTACGGCCAAATCAAAAAACGGTGGAAAGAAGAAAGGAAAGAAGAAGGCTAAAGCAGACAAGGCTCCGAAGGAGAAAACGGAAAAGTCGGAAACCAATGACGAAAAGCGCAAACCTCGATATCCTTGTCTTATTTGTGAAGAGGATCATTTTACGAGAGATTGCCCTCATCGGGCCGAGGTTGTGAAAATAGTCAAAGGTTCTCCCACTCCTGCTGTGTTAAAAAATCCATTTCCGGAGCAGGAGAATAAGATGATAGGTTCTTCCTCGAATGCCAGTGAAGAACCCATTTTGATGATGTCTCATGTGAGGATTGCGACTCGATCGCAAGATTATGGTAGTAAGAATCCTGTTGATGGTAAGGAAGCAGAATCTTCTCATTCTAACCCATCAACCTCAGCTCCTGGTTCCGATCCACTACAGATCGAAAAACCTAACCCGGACTTAGTAATTAAACCGCCCGCCAAGGGTGTACTTCGAAGGTCTGCTTTCAATCCACATGCGAGAGCGGCCCAGAATTACAACATTGTTGAGGACTTAGCTGTTTCACCCTCAGCAATGTCGGCTTTAGAAGTGCTGCAATCATGCCCAGCACAACGAAAATTACTTTTGTCGGCTATCGGAGCTGTTGATGTTCAGGACCCGAACCTGATAATCTTCGATCTAGAAAATAGTACACCGCGTCTACCCCATCAAATGGCTTTCCAAATTCCAGTGATAGTCAAAAACAGGCCTATTCATCGGACTGTGATTGATGAGGGAGCTTCTACGTGTATTATGTCGATTCAATGTTGGAGATCTCTTGGTTCTCCTTCGTTGAACCAATCCCCCACCATCCTTAAGGCCTTTGATGGCCGTGGGTTCCGTCCGTTTGGTATTCTACAGGAATTGCCTATAGGGGTAGAAGGTAAAACCGTTAGTCTGGATGTGGAAGTGGTTGATGCCCCTCTAGACTACAACCTTCTTTTGGGTCGAAGTTGGTCATATGCTATGACAGCGGTCGTTTCATCGGTCTTCAGAGTAATTAAGTTTCCATATAACGGTAAGATCGTGACTATTGATCAGCTGACATACTTTTCATCCGACCCAGCCTCTTCAGAGAGTATCCAGCATGTCGGTAAGACGACAATCCCTTATAGGGACGTTGGCGTAGGTTTAGTTAAAGATTCCGGTTTACTGGGAACTTTTCCTTTCCCTCCAATCAACGCAGACCCTTCATTTGCATCAATTCATATGATTACATCAGAAAACATTATTTATGATGATCCTTGGATTGTCCCATCTGAATCTGAGATAGACTCATTCGGTGATGCTATGCCTTTGAGTCCATATGAAATTGCTTATGAAGCTGTCATGTCTTTTACCGACTCGCGTTCAACCCAAGTCGACCAAATGAATGTGGTCAGTGAAGAATCACTTTTCACCTCAACCTTAGAACGGATAGCGTTTCCCGAAGTCGTGTCATCTGACGAACAACTTCGCGAAATCCTAAGTGTAGACGATCTACCATGGGAAGATCTCCATCACAGATCTTCGTTTTTACCTAAGGATGATGCTTTTGAAAATGATTTTTCATCTATCTTTACCGCTGAATATGTCAAAGACGCTCAGAATCCAACGAAACATTCTGATTCAGAGTTGAATTTAGGGAATATTTCTCGCACTATTCCCATTGATATTTCAGTGAAGCCCGGAATTGAGGAGAACATTCATATAGGTGCCGCATGTACAGAAGATGAAATCCAAACTTACAAGGCCCTATTCCAAGAATTCCGCGATGTGTTTGCCTGGTCTTACGAGGAAATGCCGGGAATCGACCTGCCATTGTTGTTCATGAAATAAAGACCTACCCGGATGCTAAACCCGTTCGGCAACGGTTGCGTCAGATTCACCCTCGAAAGCGGCTGCGATTAAAGCAGAAGTCGAAAAGCTGTTGAAAGCAGGTTTCATTTATCCGATCCCGTTAACGGATTGGGTATCGAATATTGTTCCGGTCAACAAGAAACAAGGAACAATAAGAATCTGTATCGACTATAGGGATATAAATCGAGCTTGTCCAAAAGACAACTATCCTACGCCTTATATCGATCAAATTATTGATGATTGTGCCGGAAGTGAAATGTTTTCCTTTATGGATGGTTTTTCGGGCTATAATCAAATCAATATTCTACCTGCCGACCAACCAAAAACGGCATTCATTTGTCCATGGGGGACATTTGCTTATTGCAAATTACCTTTTGGGCTTAAGAATGCCGGGGCCACTTTTCAACGGGCGATGTCTTATGCATTTCATGACATCAAGCACATTGTGCAACCGTACCTCGATGATTTGCCTGCTCATTCTTTACATCGAGCTGATCACCTTGTCCACTTACGAGCAATCTTTATGAGGTGTAGGCATTATCGAATTCGGTTGAATCCCCACAAGTGTGTTTTCTGTATAGAAACGGGTCGATTGCTGGGATTTGTTGTTTCAAAAGCCGGCATTCGCGTCGATCCCTCGAAGGTCGAAGCTATCATCAAATTGCCTCCTCCTTCGAGTTTGCGCCAACTCCAAAGTTTGCAAGGGAAAGCGAACTTTTTACGCCGATTCATTCCAAACTACGCCGAGGTCACTAAAGGTTTTACACGGTTGTTGAAACAGAACGCTCAATTCTTTTGGGACGAGATTGCCCAACAATCTTTTGATGCACTTAAACACGCGTTGACCCATGCACCGTTGTTGCATCCTCCCAACTACAACCAGGACTACTTCTTATACCTCGCAGCTTCGCATTCCACCATTGGAATGGTGTTAGTTCAAGAAGATGAATTCGGAGCGGAACATGTGATATATTATCTTAGTAGGACCTTAAATCCCACTGAGCTAAAATATTCGCATGTGGAGAAATTGGCCCTGGCAGCCGTTCAAGCTGTCCAGCGTTTTCGTCACTACATTCTTCTCCGTAAAACTACAGTTATTTCGGATTGCAACCCTATGATTTATATTTTGACAAAACAACTGCTAGGGGGCAAGTACTCTAAATGGATCGTTATCCTGCAAGAGTTCGACTTGGAGTTCGAGAAGTCCAAGTCTAAGAAATCCTTAGTTTTTGCGGAATTGATGTGTGATTTCCCGCGTGCTGACACAGAGACTGTGGCAGAGGAGTCCATTGCGGACGAATCTTTGTTTCTTATCAGTACTTTAGATCCGTGGTACGGGGATATAATCATCTATCTCCAAACCCAAACCTTTCGGCCTGAAGCTTCAAAGGCGGAACGTCGAAAAATTCGGTTTCAATCCCAGCAATACAAAATTATTGGAGATACACTTTATCGCCGGGGGGCAGACTTAGTTTTTCGACGTTGTTTAACTCACGAAGAGGCTGAGAGGGTTTTGAATGATTGTCACTCTGGAGCATGTGGCGGTCATATGTCTGGGTATGCCACAGCTCAGAAGGTGTTGCGCGCTGGCTACTTCTGGCCATCTATGTTTAAAGATTGTATCATTGCAGTCCGGAAGTGCCACAACTGTCAAGTGTTTGATCGCAAGATGCGCGCACCACCTGCTCCTCTCCACCCTATAATTGCCGTTGGTCCATTCGCCAAATGGGGTATCGATTTTATTACTTGTAACCCTCACTCGGCCGGGGGGCATGCGTATATCATCCTCGCGGTTGATTATTTTACTAAATGGGCCGAGGCGATGCCTACATTCGACGCAAGCGGCAAAACAGCTGCAGTTTTCGTATTCAATCATATTATAACTAGGTTTGGTGTCCCACAAGCAATCATTACTGACCATGGGAGCCATTTTCGAAACATCATGATGACTGAGCTTACAAGCCAGCTTGGTTTGCGCCACGATAGCTCTACTCCTTATTATCCGCAAGCCAACGGTTTGGTTGAGTCTATCAACAAAGTTCTGGTTATCATGATCCGACGAACCATTGGTATTCATCGGTCGAATTGGCACAACATGTTATTTTCAGCGCTATGGGCATACCGAACCTCAGTGAAAACTTCAACAGGGTTCACTCCTTTCCAGCTAGTTTATGGCTTGGAAGCTGTGTTACCCATTGAATGCGAAATCCCATCACTTCAAATGGCTGTCGAATTACTTCCAGCTACTTCCGAAGAGGAGAAACGTTTATTATACTTAGCTAAATTAGATGAGACTCGACGTGACGCTGCATTGGCAATCGAGACTCACGCGAAGCGAATGAAAGCTCAGTATGATAGAAATGTGACCCCTCGAAGTTTTTCGGAGGGAGACCTAGTGCTATTATATGATCAAGCTAACGATAAGCTAGGTGCTGGAAAATTCGTTCCTATGTGGCATGGACCCTACATTGTAAAGCGAAAGCTAGCAAAAGGGGCTTATGAGCTGGTAGATTTTGATGGGGACTCTTTGGGTAAACCCAGAAATGGACTTTACCTAAAGAGGTATTATGCTTAAATGGTGGGTATGGAGAATTTTTAGTTAGGTTAGGTTTTCTTTCTAGCTAGTGTGTTTGTTAGTTTAGTTAGTGTGCTTAGCTTAGAGAGTGTGTTTTTCGTCGTTATTCTGGCTTATCTTGGTTTTACTCTTGATATTGCAGATGTCGACGCCTCTCCAAACATACATTGGATTTGCTGATGGTGCTTGTCGTAGTACACGGAATATCTCTTCCGCAGCTTGGGTTATCTATTCACCCTCTGACGAGTTAGTTTCTATGCATGGGGTAAGCCTCGGTCAAACAACGAACAACATTGCAGAATACAGTGCAGTGGTTGAATTATTATCCGAATCTATTTCATTTGGAATTCGACGTTTGATAGTGAGGTTAGATTCTGAACTTGTTGTATTACAGCTTAATAGAGTATATGCCATTAGAAATCCTGTGTTATTAAGGTTGTTTTTGAGAGTGCGTCTCTTGGAACGTGAATTTGATTACATTGAATATCAGCATATTCCAAGGTCTTTAAATACATTAGCAGATGCAATTGCTTCTCGAATGTTGGACAGACATTTACGATAATCATGCAAGTAAATTTAAAAACATTTCATCACATATGTTAAACAAGATAAGCCGGTAATAGTGATATATATATAGATAGGAGTGTGTCAAAAAATATACATCGTCTTCGATCATAGGTTGAAAAACACCTTATGATCGGCAAAAATGATAAGTACAAAAAGCCAAAAATGTCATATGTGTCTACAAAAGTGACTAGCCAATCACTGGTGGTGCTCCCTATACGACACCACTGCACGGGCTACCTTACACAAAAACCTCCTAAACGGTCCAGGGACTGCGACTACATAGCGCTGAAGTCTGATAGGAATATCATCTATGGTAGTCTCAGGTATATCCACCGTCAGACGCTCTAGATCCTGCTCCAACTCAGCTAGTGACTCTGCAGCCGCTTCCTGTGGGGCCGGTACCGGTGCAACTGGATGTCTCCTCTCAAAAGGCCGGAGGTTGGCTGGGCGCTGTGGACCAACATCTGCATTTTGAAAATTTTTACTGTCAATTTTGAGACGATATATATAAAAAACAAAAAATATATAATTTGAAAACTTGTGAAAAATAAAGTACCTCTGTCATCCCATTGTTCTCCCTGTGGAAGAACCATGTCCGGATCACCTCGAAAATCTACTCCGGCATACGGAAAGTCCTGGATCGAAAAAACCTGGTCCTCTAACCAGTGAAAATAACTATCAGGAATCGAACAACCGCCGCGCCCTCGTCAGGATGCCGGGCCATCACCGTAACCCATCGTATCAGCTTTGGCTCCCGAGGACCCAAGATTTCAACAGTGAGTTGCTGAGGGATCAGCATCGGAACTCTCTCTAAGGCAAAGCTCACAACTAGAGGCCCATATCCAAAGGTCTTTAGTTGTCTGTTCTTTGCCCTAGTCAGTTGGCCCTTCATATTGGCCGACACAGCATCACACCAGTTGAAAATGGTGCCTTGGAAACAGTCAATCGCCATCCGCATTTGGGACCCGGTGGCAATATGTAAAGCGGCTGCATCGCAAATTCTGGTAACCGTGAAAGCTATAACCTTGAGTTCACGCAGAGAGATGTGTTTGATTTCTACGCCTTTCGCATGGTGTGCATTGGGTGTGCACCAATCTGCTCGGAGACTAGCAAGGGATTGGCCACCCGGCCTAGTCCCGGCTAGATTGAGTTGCTCGCCTCTATTCGGCAAGCCAGTGAGAAAGTATATGTCAGAGGGCTCTATCTCGAGCTGGTGCCCTCCGATGTAAAAGCATTGCTCATGAATGTTCCATCTCTCAACCAGCCACTCCAAGAATCTCACCTGAGCCCTCATGCCAGGTATGGCCCAGTATTTATATAGTCCGCATGCTTTTAAGGCATCAATGGAAGGTTGATGATTAATTGCGGCTAAATCAACGTCCTCGTGCTCTCTTTCTCTCCAATCCAACATGGTGAGTGCCCTACACACCAAGAAACAATGATTAGAATTGATTTGGGAAAATTTAAATGGTTATT
This sequence comes from Pinus tabuliformis, assembly GCA_031772625.1. NCBI lineage: Eukaryota > Viridiplantae > Streptophyta > Pinopsida > Pinales > Pinaceae > Pinus > Pinus tabuliformis. The sequence continues at coordinate 1,161,874,162 of CM062811.1, forward strand.
GGTGGAGTTTGGGGTTTCAAATTCCGCCTTTCGCGGGGGACGCACCCCGCGTTTAGGACACAGAGCGTCGGGACGCAGCTGGCCTGAAGGTGGGCTGCGTCCCCTGACCTTTTTCCTGTACAGGAAAAAGTCGGGGGACGCAGGTCACCCTAAGGGCACCTGCGTACCCCGCAGAGCGAACTTTGAAACCCAAAACCCCCCAAAAATCAAAACTAAAACCTAAAACACAATTTTAATCGGATGAAATTGAAGAGGAGGATGTTGTGAAATACCTGGAAGAGACGGCGTTCGATTCTGACGGTCGGATTCTCCGTAGCGACCACGGGAAGTTTCTTGCCAAAAGCCCTTTTTTCAACCTCAACAGTAAAATGGTAAAAATGACATGGTAAAAAGTCTTTTTATAGGTTTTTTGGATGAATGAATGCTAGGTTTGTTCATTTTTCACCATGAAAGGATATTTTTCAATGTATTTTTGCCTATCTTAAACAGGTATGAGTAATGTGTCGTTTTTGTGCAGGACAAAAGGATTTAGAGGGAAAATTGTCATTTTTCACGAACCAAAATATCAGAGTCATCTTTTAAGCCCTTTTCTGACTCCTAAAATATGAAAAGATTGCCGAGCGTTTCTTTTACACTCGTTAAAACGGAATTAAAAGACGGTCCCCTTATAGCTCTTTTCTGACCGTAAAATCAGGAAAAGATTGTCGGGTTTTTGTCGTTTCAAACTCGATACGGAAATAAAACAACGTGTCTTTGATCGCTTTTTACTTTTCAGGTCAGTGGCACTAATTATGAAAGTACTCCTTGGTCGCAAGATCAAGCGGTTCCCCTAGGTATTATTTTATACTTTTTCGGGCTTGAGGGACACAAATCTACGAAAAAGTTCAACTTGGAGTCTTCTTAAGTTTTTCAGACTCTCTAAAATTGAAAAACGCCGAGTTTCTCCTATACTGGGCTCGTTAAACATTTCACAGTAAAGGATCTGTTCAATTACAAACAGGAACGAACCACTCCTTCCTAGGGTTCAAATCAAAACTAGGTTGGACTCATCCGAAGGATGAGCTTATAATCAAGCATATGTTATCCTCCTCAAGCTTGTTAAAAATAAAGAGGTACTTGCCAGAAATGGTGGGGGAAAAGAAAGAAGAATGAGCCTATTTGTTATCTTTTGTCTCAGAAGAAACTTTATTACCACTCTTGGACACGACACTTTTCATTCACTTGGGTTGGGAAATCCTTTACCTCACAGTTGATCAAACCACTTTGAACGTCTTCAGCCGGGTTCCGAGGGTTAACTTTGAGTCGTTTATCACCAAACCATCTGTCGTGTCGTTATGTGTTCAAGAGGTCTGCAAGCAAAACTTTCATCTGCAAAATACTTGTCATCCATTTGACCATCCCTGAGTCAGTCTTTACAGCAACATTTCTTCAACTTGAACAATGATTTCGTGTTGTGGGCTTGCCTGCAACGGGTCGCTTTCTATCGACATCAGCACATTATCTAGAGAGATGACTTAGAAATCGTCAGTACCTTGAAGTCTGCATGCATCAATGGCAGGTTTCTCGCCTTTGACGTCAGTTTACATCATTGACTTTCAATCGAAGGATTCCGTGAAATGTTCGACATCAACTCATTCATTCACATCTCATGGATTGTACTGGGTACTTTGAGAACCATTGACATTACTGGTGGTCTCTCTCACACTTGTTAACAGTTTACATCATCGACTGGTAATCAAGTGGTTTCTACCATGTTCGACATCAACTCATTTATTCGCATGGCTAGAATCGTACCAATTCGGGAAGTAGAGATGAAGACCCTGGATCTAGTTTCCACCATCCAGGCTGCGAGGAGTTTTGTATTCATTATCTAAGTAGACTAATCATAAACAGATGGCTGCACCCATACTGTGTCTACAAAAGTCTATAATTATGATGTACTACAAGATCATTCCTGTATCAGAGTAGTTAGTCTGTTAGTTAAAGTTTTGATCTGAGTATGGGAATGCCTACCTCAGTGATGATATAATCTTATACATGTATTTTGTGTTGAAAATTGCAGGTTCTGACCAGGTTCTCCACGAGATAATCCTTGAAATGATAAAGCGCTTCACCCTTCCTAGATGATACAAAACCCTAATCTATTACAAGCTTCGCACTTTAGGGGGCAATCTGTTACACTAAAAAATGTCACCATGACTATTTACAGTTAGTATGGCTCTATCAACAGTCATGCTACCCTCTTAGGCAAGTCTTATGCCTCTGCTCTCCATGTCAATCTCCAAAAAGAGAGAAAGTCTTTACAAATGTATTTATCTCTAGGTACGCAGGTTCTCTCAACCTTACCTGCGGGTACGCACCCAATGTTCACAAAAGCTGCGTCTTTGGACGCTCTGTATGTAAAGGGGCAGGTGCGTCCCCCTGTAAAGGTCAAAATGCGCAAGTTTCATCTTTAAAAAGTTACTTGTGGTCATTTCTAGAGCATTCTAGAAGGTTGTTCGACGTGTATTGAGCGCCTCCAGATGGTTCATGCACCCCTACCAAAGAGGAACTTATCCCATCAATAAGGGAGCTATCCCATCCAAAGAGGGGATTATCCCATTGATGGTGGACCTGATTAACCTCCTCTTGAGCACTATAAATACAGGCATTGGGCCAGAAGGAGGGGAGGTTGGAAGCTATACATTTCTATGGGTAGATGCTGCTGGAATTAGGACTCCCATTTAGAAGCTTGTGAGGAGAGATTGCCATCTTTGCTTGTTCTATTTGGAAGTGGGTGAGCTTTGTCAAAGTAAAGGAGAACTCTTGATGGACCCTGGGAGGGACTTGCACAACACCAAGGCTCAGGTTGTATTTGTTCCTTTTGTTACCTATTAATGCAAATGAGTCCATTCTTCTCAATAACTTGTTATTTGTGAGTTTTTTCATGTACTCCTTGGTCTATGTGTTAAATATGTTTTATTCTATGAGATTATCAAGTGCTATTTAATCGTTTGATTGTTAGTGGATGCAGGTTTCAAAGTGAAGGAGGAGCTCATCCGGATCAGCGGAGCTGGACTGCTACAACAGCGTGGGACTACAGGTAGGATCTAAACACTTGATTTCTTATATAGTAAATGCATGTTTAGAGAAGGATTGCTCTTGTTTGTCTTGTTTGTCACTAGAGAGTCTTAGGCTCCTAGGGAGGTTGGTTGTGTCCGCACAATCGACTCTTTCCGCCTGACAGACCGTCTTCGTATAGACAAGGCATCACCATTACAACCCTCCATATTTTTCCATCGCATCTCCTCCGACAGCAAGGATGAGACTATTTCATCAAATTGTATGGCAAATGGATTGCTACCTATTGCAACAACCAGACTATCCCACAAATCTGGTAGAGAACAAAACAAACTACTGCACTTATCTTCATCTGAAATTTTAATATCAACAGATAATAATTGGCTTACCACAGTATTAAATGTGTTCAAAAGCTCTATCACCGAGTCTCCATCTTTCATCCTTAGGTTATACAGATTTTTCCATAGGAACAATTTTTTCACCAGAGACTGAGATTGGTATAAAGTCCCTAACTTGTGCGACAAAGCCTTCGCTGAAGCTTCCCCTGATATATTCAACAATATTGAATCTGAGACACAAAATCATATTATGATCTTTGCCTTCCGATCCAACTTCACCCAGTCTTCAGTTGACATTGTTGTTGGTTTAGTAACTGGATCTACCGCGATCCACTAATATTTATCCACAAGCAAATCCTCCATCTTATGTTTCCACAACTCAAAACTCTGACCATTAAATTTCTTGATCTCTATCTTGTCACTGCTCGCCATCTTCTTTCACCACAAGAATCAATCTCGCAGATCTCCCACTGAACGGGGTCTACCACAGGTCCGAGAAAAAAAACCCCTCAACAGCAAAGGCATCCCCTTGAAGCCAAAACAACTATGATAACAAATGTAGGTTTTAACCCCGTATAGAAATTACCTGCATACGAATTCTAAAATCAGAAAATAAAAATTGGCAAGGGCATAAAACATAAAATAGATATACACAAATATTTTCCCATGGATCCCAAAACCGGGACTACCAGATTGATATTTTATTATTTTCCTTTCATTGTTACAATACATATATATACATGTCGAAGAATCCATAAACCCCAATCCATTAACCCTCGATTAGGACATAATCGTAGTTCCCTTGACCGGATCTACAAAATACCATGGACAGTAAACTATCATGCCCAAAACCATGTGTGAAATCCATGCAAAAAACCATAGGTAGGTTCGCCCACCGCATACCCCCCGACAGTGCCCCGTGCAACGTACAAGGGGGGCTACTGCCCCCTTGTGACCCCTTGCATGTGGGGTAGTCATGGAAAGAATATAACAAAACCCAATAGGGACAAAAGAAAAGTTTTCCTGGTCCGAGTCCCAACATAAGGCGTTCATTGAGTTGATGCACTGCCTCTACTCTACGTCGGTACTCACACTGCCAGACCTGTAGAAGCCATTTGAAATTGAGACAGATGCCTATGACTATGCTATTGGTGTAATCCTCACCTAGCATGGACATCTAGTGGCCTATCATAGTGAGACTATTTACGATACAATTTGAAAATACCCCACCTATGATAAATATATGTATTCCATCATGCAGGCTTCTCAGCAATTGATGCATTACATTTCGAGGAAGAAGATGATCATCCACATCGATCACTGACCTCTTTAGTTTATACAGACATAAGGGAAGTTGCAGAACGATCACCATTAGAGGTGGTCTACATATCTGCAACAATTCCACTTGAACATTAAATACAAAAAGGGCAGCACCAATCATGTCGCAGACTGCCTCAATCAATGCCCAACTGCAGCACTAACTACTATTCTCAACTCTTGTGGCCATGAGACCTTTGGATGACTGCAACTATACAAAAATGATCCATATTTCACCTCCACATACCAGATGCTAGTAGATGGCAAGAAAGTTCCTAATTTCCACCTTCATGACACATTATTATGCTACCTGGGCCACCTTTGTGTTCCTTCAAGCGAGCGTGCCAAGATGATTTGGAAAGCGCACTACAGTCGGGTCATAGGACACTTTGGTGTGGAGAAAATTGTGGCTATAATACAAAAGTACTTTTATTGGCTAGAAATATAACTGGATGTTGGGAAATATATCACATCCTGCACTCCCTGCACCATATCTAAGCCAACTATCAAAAAACAAGGCCTGTACACTCCTCTGCCTACTCCAGCTAGTCGTGGGAATCCATCTCCATGGACTATATATCTAGCCTCCCTTCTACCAAGCATGGTAATGATTGTGTATTTGTGGTCATGGACAAATTTTCTAAGATGGTTATATTGGCAGCCTGCAAGAAGAGTATCACAATAGAGGTCACTGCCAAACTCTTCTTTGAACGATTGTGGACACATTTTGGGATCCCGTAGACCATTATATAAGATCGAGATAGCAGTTTCCTGAGCTCATTCTGTTCAAGCCTTTGGACACTATTAGACACCAAGCTCACCAAGTTGACTGCCTTCCATCCCTAAACTAATGGCCAGCTAGAGGTCATCAATAGGATGATAGTGCACATACTCTGCATTTACAACTCCAAGCATCCACGAACCTAGGATGAGAGTCTTCCCCATGTGAAACAAAATTATAACAGATCCCTCCATAGCTCTACTGGTTGTAGTCTCCTTCAAGTGGGTCTAGGATTTCAACCATTGTGTTTGATTGATGTTGCCATGCCTCATGCAGCTACATAGCTAGAATCCACACATGTATTGTCTCAGGATGATAAAGTGAACATATTTATTGAATGCATCCAACACATCTGCCAACAGGTTCATGAAAACTTGGAGAAGTTAAATTCCAAGTACAAGCAGCGACATGATCAACATCGGGTGCCACACAAGTTTAAGGTGGGGGAAAAAGTTTGGTTGCATTTGCAGAAAGAATGCCTTACCAGAGCCCATCAGAAGCTCAGATCACTTTGATATGGTCCTTACACCATTACCAAGGCTTTGGGAGAGAATACTTTTGAGCTCAGCATTCCTCCATTCTTTGGCATGCACCCAATGTTCAATGTGGATCGCCTTCGACCATACTTCCCACCATTGCTAGACATATCAAACATTGCTGAACAATTCACACCAAAAGATTTAAACCCAAACTGCATGGAATAGGCCACAATTGATTGACTTATGGACATACAGATCAAGAACACTTGCTAGAAGAACATCCAACTATATCGAGTTGTCAAAGATAACCAATTCTTGCACCAATGCAAGTGGCTCACTAGGGACCAATTCAGCAAACATTTCCCCACCTCATGAAGGCACTCAACGCAATGGGGACCATTGCTTCTTGGGGAGGAGGATTGATCAAGGTGGATGTTGGTGGCCACGCACCTATTCCACGTGGATCCCCACCACTGTCTCTTTTAGTTTTTCAGTTTCCTTAATTGTAGCACAATTTACTATTTTTGGTAGTTTTTCAGGGCCTGAACTTTCGGAGTTGTTTTGAGGCCCTAAAAGACGTTTTTTGGGAAAATCAGGGAAAACATGTGTTTTTATTTGATTTTTTCCACTCACAAGTTGTATTCCTCGGATATATATTTCTAACGAGGTATTTTTCACATCAAATGGAGATCGTATGCCAAAGTTACGACCCCGGGGAGTTGATGTACCAATTTGGTGCTTCATCTCCTATGGTTAGGTTTTTGGATTTTTAGGGTTTTCCATTATTTCTCAATAATAAATAGGCCTTTGAGCCTCTTTATAACACAGTTCATAGGCATGTAGCCGCCACATCGCTTCTCAGAGATAAATTACCATCGCCCGAGCTAGTCTTATTTCCATTCTCTTTGTTAGCATATTTCAATATTTGATATTAATGAAATGAAATGTTATTTATGTTGCACCTTTATATTTATGGTTATATCTGTAATTTGTTGCATTCCTTTTTAAGTTTGGATCAAGTCCGTAGATTAGACCATATCTCATAGGATTTTAATGAGTGTATTGAAAATCTTCACCTTATAGATATTCACACCAATAATGGTACTCACACATGGAATAATCACAGAGGAGGTACAAATCAAATTGCATGAAGACTAGATCACTTTCTACTTTCTTAGGAAGTATTACAAAAAGATATATATGTAGAAGCTTCAATTTTACCATGTATGGGGTCTGATCACTGGCCTATTAGATTGTAAATTTATTTGAAAGAAGCTCCACTAAATCGTCCCTTTTTCTTTGAGAGATTTTGGTTCCATGACACATCCTTTGTGGAATTACTTAGTGTCGCACGGAATAAGTCAATCTTGAGGACAAGATAGACCTTCCTAGAATCTAAAGAAGACCTAATGACAAGCAAACCAACCAGACACTATCTTTCTCTAAATATGCTTTTATAAACAATGGCAAAAAAGTGTTTTTAGGGCCTACCTTAGGTCCAACGCAAGTTTGTGGATGCCCTCACTCCTTCGATCCAAATGAGCTCCTTTGTCGCGAATCTGCAAACACAAACAAGGCAAACAAATTAAATAGCACCTGAAAAACCAATATCATAAAACATATTTAACATGAAAGTCAAGGAGTCCATGAAACAAATAACATGAGATACTTGTTGAGAAAAATGAGTTTGATTGTATTAATTCAAAAGAAGAAGAACTTTACAACCTGTGCCTTGACGCTGTACAAGCTCCTCCTAGGGTCCAGCAAGAAGTCTCCTCTACTTTGACAAGTTTCACTCACTCCCCAATGAAGCCAAAAAGGTATGTGATCTCTCCTCTTAAGCTCAACTAGGAAGTCTTGATTTCACCAGCATTTACCCTAAAAAATGTTCAGCTTCTAACCTCTCCAACAACCAGCCCAATGCCTGAATTTATAGTGCAATGGAGGGAGGTTACTAGGTCCTCCTTCAAAGGGATAAAGCCCTCCTTCAAAGGGATAGCTCTTCTCATCAAGGGATTAGCTCCTTCTCTTTTGGGATGCGTGAACCACCTCAGAGCGAACAATCCACATCAAAATTCCTTCTATAATCCTCTAGAATTAACCCAAAGTGAGTTTTTTAAGATAAAAGTTGCGCCTTTTGACTTTCATAGGGTCTGCACCCACACCTTTAGGGACAGAGCGGGTAGGTCCGCAGTTTTTGTTAACAGAAGGTGCGGGACCACAGGTGACAGTGAGAGAAAGTGTGGAACCAGAGTTTTATTGATTTTTAATGTCTTTCTCCCATTTTCAAAGCTTGACTTGAAGAGCTGAGGTCTGAGACTTGCCTAGGAGGATAGTACAAGTGATGATAGACCCATACTGACTGCAAATAATCATGGTGACGATATTTTTGTGTAACAGATTGCCCCCTAAAGTGCGAAGTCTGTAGTAGATGAGGATTTCATTTATCATTTAGGAAGAGTGAAGTACTTTATCATTTCGAGGATCATCTTGTGGAGACCCCAGTTGGAACCTGTAAAAACATTCAATGCAAGATATATATATGAGATCATATCATCGCTGCGGTAGGCATTCCCATACTCAGATCAAAACTGAGTAGAAAACTAACTATTGCTCTGATACAGGAATGATCTTGTAAAAAATCACAAGTATAGACTCATGTGGACACAGTATGGACGCAACCATCTATTTATGAATAGTCCATTATATAATGAACACAAAATTCCTTGCATCCTGGATTGTGGAAACTAGATCCAGGGTCTTCATTTCTACTTCCCGAAACAGTACGATTCTATCCATGCGAATGAATGTGTTGATGTCGAACATGGTAGAAACCACTTGATTACCAGTCAATGATGTAAATTGTTAACAAGTGTGAGAGAAACCACCAGTGATGTCAATGGCTCTCAAAGTACCCAGTACAATCCATGAGATGCGAATAAATGTGTTGATGTCGAACATGTCACGGAATCCTTTGATCGAAGGTCAATGATGCAACCTATCATCAAAGGCGAGAAACCTGCCATTGAGGCATGCAGATCTCAAGGTACTAACGATTTCTAGATCATCTTTCTAGATAATGAGCTGAAGTCGATAGAAAGTGATCCGTCGTAGGCAAGCCCACAACACGAAATCATAGATCAAGTCGAAGAAATTTAGTTGCAAGGACTGACTCAGGGCTGGTCAAGATGGATGACAGATATTTTGCAGATGAATGGCTTATTGGTAGTGACCTCTTGAACACATAACGACACGACAAATGGTTTGGTGACAATTGACCCAAAGTTAATACCCAGAAATCGACTGAATACTTTCAATGTGGTTTGATCAATTGTTAGGCAAAGGATTTCCCAACCCAGGTGAATGAAAGTGTCGTGTTCAAGAGCGGTTACAAAGTATGACAAACAAGCTCATTTTTCTATCTTTTCCCCCACCATTTCTGGCAAGTACCTCTTTATTTTTGACAAGCCTGAGGAGGATAACATTTGCTTGATTATAAGCTCATCCTTCGGATGAGTCCAACTTAGTTTAAATTCGAACCCTAAGAAGGAGTGGCTCGTTCTTGTTTGTAATTGAACAGGTCCTTTACTGTGAAATTTTAACGAGTCTAGTATAGGAGAAACTTGGCATTTTTCAATTTTAGAGAGTCTGAAAAAACTTAAGAAAACTCCAAGGTTGACCTTTTTCGTAAGTTTGTGTCTCCCAAGCCTGAAAAAGTATAAAATAATACTTGAGAGAACCGCTTGATCTTTTACGACCAAGGAGTACTTTTCGTCATTAGTGCCCTTGATCCAAAAAAGTAAAAAAGCGATCAACGACACGTCGTTTTATAACCAATATCGAATTTGAAACGACAAAAATCCGGCAATCTTTTCATGTTTTTACGGTCGGAAAAGCGCTGTAAGTGGACCATCTTTTAATTCCGTTTTAATGAGTTTAAAAGAAAAACTCGACGATCTTTTCATGTTTTAGGAGTCAGAAAAGAGCTTAAAGGTGACTCTAAATGTTTTTCGTCGAAAATGATAGATTTCGCCTGAATAATCCGTTATCCTGCACAAAAACACAAACATTACTCATACCTGTTTGAAATGGATAAAAATGTCGCAAAAATACCTTTCCAAAGTGAAACATAAACAAATTTGCAATTTATTTACTCAAAAAACTTATAAAAAGGGCCTTCGTCAATTCATTTTTACCGTTTGAGTTTTGGGTGAGAAAATAGTGCTTTTGCTCAGAAAACTTCCCGTGAAGATTGCGGAAAATCCAACCATCGGAATCGAACGCCGTCTTCTCCAGGTAATCCACATCATCCTACTCTTCATTTTTAACCGTTTCAATTTTTGTTTTAGTCATTTATTTCATTTTTGGGAGGGTTTTTAGGCTTAAAACCCGCGCGTGGGGGCCCGCAGGTTTACCATTGCTGGCCTGCGGACCCCGAATTTTTCTCCATTGGGAAAAAACTCGGGGTCCGCACCTTCCATGTAGACAAGGTGCGGTCCCACGCACTATGTCTAACCCGGAGGGTGTAGTCCCCGTTGCAAGGGTTTTTAACCCAAAAATTCTCAAAAATGGACCAATCAAAATAATTTCTAGCAATTTAATTTATCCTTATACTTGATGCAGAGAGTACATCATGCTAGATTGGCGCGAACGAGAGCATGAGGACATGGATGCTGCCGCATGGAATCATCAGCCTTCACTTGATGCTTTGAGGGCGTGCGGCTTGTACAAATTCTGGGCCATTCCTGGCATGAGGGCTCAGGTGGATTTCTTACAGTGGTTGGTTGACAGATGGAGCATACAGGACTAGTGCTTCTTCATTGGTGGCCACTAGCTCGAAATCGAGCTGGCGGACATATATTTCTTGACTGGTTTGCCTAAGAGAGGCAAAGACTTGACTCTGTTTGGGGCTAGGCCAGGTGGCCAGTCTGTCGATAGACTCCGGCTAGAGTACTGCAACAGCTAAGCTAGAGACAAAGGGATAGACATAAAGACCATATCCCGTCCTGAACTCATGGTGATTGCGTTTACTGTCACCAGAATTTGCGGGGCTGCCGCATTACATATTGCCACCGGATCCTAGATGCATATGGCAATTGATTTCTTTCGAGGCACCATCTTCAACTGGTGCGATGCCGTGTTGGCCAATCTGAAAGGCCAACTGACCAGGGCCAAAAACGGACAACTAAAGACCTTTGGTTATGGGGCTTTGGTTGTGAGTTTTGGCCTGGAGAGGGTTCCTATGTTGATCCCACAACACCTTACTGTTGGAGCTGGGCTTCCTCGAGAGCCCAAACTGATGCGATGGGTCGCAGTTATGGCCCGTCACCTGGACGAGAGGACGGAGGTTGCTCGATTCAAACCTGAGTATTTCCAATGGTTGGAAAACTAGGTCTTTTCTATTCAGGACTTCCCTTACGCTGGGGTAGATTTTCGTGGTGACCGAGACATGGTTCTTCCACCAGGAGAGCAGTGGGATGATTCAAGTAAAATCATTTTCAACATTTTTCCTATTAATTTTTTTTTTATTTTTCCATCGTCTCAAAACTGATAGAAAAATTTTCAAATGCAGATGTGGGTCCACAGCGACCAGCCGCTCTCTGGCCTTACGAGAGGAAACAACCAGTTGCACCCGCGCCAGCCCCATAGGACGAATCAACAGAGGTTTTGGCTGAGTTGGAGGGTCACCTCGAGCGCTTGACATGAGATATTCTGGAGACCACTATAGATGACATTCCTCGTCGACTTCAGCGCTATGTGATTGGGGTCCCAGGACCTTTTAGGAGGTTCCTTTTCAAGGTGGCCCATGCAGTGGTTTCTTATAGAGATCATCACCAGTGATAGGATGATCGCCTATTGTGGGCACATATGACATTTTTGTTTTTTGTACTTATCATTTTTGCCGATCATAAGGTGTTTTTCAACCTATGATCGAGGACGATGTATTTTTTGACACACTCCTATATATATATCACTATTACCGGCTTGTCTTGTAAATCATGTTATGGAATGGTTTTAAATTTACATGTATGATTATTGAAAATGTCTATTTAACATTCGAGAAGCAATTGCATCTGCTAATGTATTTAAAGATCTTGGAATATGCTGATATTCAATATAATCAAATTCACGTTCCAAGAGACGAACTCTCAAAAATAATCTTAATAACACTGGATTTCTAATGGCATACACTCTATTAAGCTGTAATACAACGAGTTGAGAATCTAACCTCACTATCAAACTCTGAATCCCAAATGAAATAGATTTAGATAATAACTCAATCACTGCACTATACTCGGCAATGTTGTTCGTTGTTTGACCGAGGCTTACCCCATGCATAGATACTAACTCGTCAGAGGGCGAATAGATAACCCAAGCTGCGGAAGAAATGTTCCGTGTATTACGACAAGCACCATCAGCGACACCAATGTATGTTTGGAGAGGCATCGACATCTGCAATATCAAGAGTAAAACCAAGATAATCAGGAATAATGACGAAAAAACACTCTCTAAGCTAAGCACACTGTTTAAACTAAAACACACTAGCTAGAAAGAAAAACTATCCTAACTAACAATCTCCATACCCATTCTTTAAGCATAATACCTCTTCAAGTAAAGACCATTTCTAGGTTTACCCAAGGAGTGCCCGTCAAAGTCTACCAATTCATAGGCCCCTTTTTCTAGCTTTCGCTTGACAACATAAGGACCATGCCACATAGGAACGAATTTTCCAACGCCTAATTTATCATTAGCTTGATCGTAAACTAAGACTAGATCTCCTTCCGAAAAATTTCGAGGGGTCACATTTCGATCATACTGAGCTTTCATGCGTTTTGCGTGAGTCTCGATCGCCAATGCAACATCACGTCGATTCTCATCTAATTGAGCCAAGTATAACAAACGCTTTTCCTCTTCGGAAGTGGCTGGAAGTAACTCGATGGCCATTTGAAGTGACGGGATTTCGCATTCAATGGGTAACACAGCTTCCAAACCATAGACTAGTTGGAAAGGAGTGAACCCTGTTGATGATTTTACTGAAGTTCGGTACGCCCAAAGCGCTGAAAATAGCATGTTATGCCAATTCGACCGATGAATCCCAATGATTCGTCGGATCATGATAACTAAAACTTTGTTGATGGATTCAACCAGACCATTCGCTTGTGGATAATAAGGGGTTGAACTATCGTGACGTAAACCAAGCTGGCCTGTAAGTTCGGTCATCATAACGTTTCGAAAATGACGCCCATGATCAGTGATTATCGCTTGCGGGACACCAAACCTAGCAATTATATGATTGAACACGAAAATTGCAGCTGTCTTTCCGTCTGCCTCAAATGCAGGCATCGCCTCGGCCCACTTGGTAAAATAATCTACCGCAAGGATGATATCTGCATGCCCCCCAACCGAGTGAGGGTTACATGTAATAAAATCGATACCCCATTTGGCAAAAGGACCAACGGCAATTATAGGGTGGAGAGGAGTAGGTGGAGCGTGCATCTTTCGATCAAAAATTTGGCAGTTGTGGCATTTTCGGACCGCCGTAATACAATCTTTAAATAAAGACGGGCAAAAGTAGCCAGCACGCAATATCTTTTGGGCTGTGGCATACCCAGACATATGACTGCCACACGCTCTAGAGTGACAGTCATTTAGAACCCTTTCAGCTTCCTCATGAGTTAAGCAACGTCGGAACATAGAGTCCGCCCCATGGCGCTAAAGAGTATCTCCAATAATCCTGAATGGTTGGGACTGGAATCGAATTTTTCGACGTTCTGACCTTGAAATTTCTGGCCGAAAGGATTGAGTCTAGAGATAAACGATGATATCTCCATACCACAGATCTAAAGTGCTGATTAGAAACAAGGATTCGTCCGCAATGGGCTCCTCCGCCACAGTTTCCGTGTCAGCACACGAGGAGTCACACATTAACTCCGCAAAAACTAAAGATTTCTTAGACTTGGATTTCTCAAATTCCAAGTCGAACTCCTACAGGATAACAATCCATTTAGAGTACTTGCCCCCTAGCAATTGCTTGGTCAAAATGTAGATCATAGGGTTGCAATCGGAAATTACTGTAGTTTTACGTAGTAAAATGTAGTGACGAAAACGTTGGACGGCTTGAATGGCTGCCAATGCCAATTTCTCCACATGTGAGTATTTTAGCTCAGTTGGATTTAAAGTTCGACTAAGGTAATATATTACATGTTCAGTTCCGAATTCATCTTCCTGAACTAAGACCATTCCAATGGTGGAATGAGAGGCAGCAAGATACAAGAAGTAATCCTAGTTGTAGTTGGGAGGATGCAATAACGGTGCATGGGTCAACCCGTGTTTAAGTGCATCAAAAGATTTCTGAGCTATCTCATCCCAATAGAATGGAGTATTCTGTTTCAACAACTAGGTAAAACCTTTTGTAACCTTGGCATAGTTAGGAATGAATCGTCGTAAAAAGTTTGCTTTCCCTTGCAAACTTTGGAGTTGGCGAAGACTCGAAGGAGGAGGCAAGTTGACGATAGCTTCGACCTTCGAGGGATCGACGGGAATGCCAGCTTTCAAAACTACAAACCGCAACAATAAACTCGTTTCTATACAGAAGACACATTTGTGTGGGTTCAACCGAATCTGATAATGCCTACACCTCATAAAGATTACTCGTAAATGGATGAGGTGATCAGCTCGATGTAATGAATGAGCAGGCAAGTCATCGAGATACGGTTGCACAATGTGCTTGATGTCATGAAACGCATAAGACATGGCCCTTTGAAAAGTTGCTCCGGCATTCTTGCGCCCAAAAGGTAACTTGCAATAAGCAAATGTCCCCCATGGACAAATGAAAGCCGTTTTTGCTTGATCGACAGGTAGAATATTGATTTGATTGTATCCGGGAAAACCATCCATGAAGGAGAATATTTCGCTGCCGGCACAATCATCAATAATTTGATCGATATAGGGAGTTGGGTAATTGTCCTTTGGACAGGCTCGATTAACATCCCTATAATCGATGCATATTCTTATTGTTCCCTGCTTTTTGTTAACTGGAACAATATTTGATACCCAATCCGTTAACGGGATCGAATAAATGAAACCTGCTTTTAGTAATTTTTCAACTTCTGCTCTAATTGCAGCAGCGTTTCTTGGGTGAATCTGACGCAAACATTGCCGGACGGGTTTAGCGTCTGGGTAAGTCTTGCTCTCATGAAAAACAATCGCGGGATCAATTCCTGGCATTTCCTCATAGGACCCAGCAAACACGTCATGGAATTCTCGAAATAGGGCCTTATATAGTTGAATTTCATCATCTGTACACGAGGCACCTATATGAATGTTCTCAACAATTCCGGGCTTAACCGAAATGTCAATAGGAATAGTTCGAGAGATGTTTCCCAAATTTAACTCTGAATCAGGATGTTTCATTGGATTCTGAGGTTCCTTGACATATTCAGTCATAAAAATTGATGAGAAATCATTTTCAAAACGATCATTCTCGGGTAAAAACGAAGATCTGTGATGGAGATCTTCCCATGGTAAATCATCTACACATAGGATTTCACGAATTTTCTCATTTGAGTGAACAAGTTCAGAAAATGTGATTAAATCCGAGTTTGATGTGAAAAGTGATTCCTCACGGACAACATTCATGAAGTCAATTTCGGTTGAAAATGGGTTGGTAAACGATTGCACGACTTCATACGCAATTTCATATGGACTCAAAGGCATGACATCACCAAATGAGTCTATCTCAGATTTAGAAGGAATGATCCAAGGATGATCATAAATAATGGTGTCTGATGTAATCATATGAATGGTTGCAAATGAAGATGATGCGTTGATCGGAGGAAAAGGAAAAGTTCCCAGTAAACCGACATCTTTAACTAATCCTACTCCAACATCCTTGTATGGGATAGTCGTTTTACCGACATGCTGAATACTCTAAGAAGAGGCTGGGTCGGATGAAAAATAAGCTAGCTGGTCTATTGTTACGATATTTCCATTATGTGGAAACTTTATTACTCAAAAAACCGATGAAACGACCGCTGTCATAGCATAAGACCAACTTCGACCCAAGAGAAGGTTGTAATCTAGAGGGGCATCAACCACCTCCACATCTAGACTAACGGTTTTTCCTTCAACCCCTATAGGCAAATCCTGTAGAATGCCAAAAGGATGAAACCCACAGCCATCAAAGGCCTTTAGAATCGTCGGGGATTGATTAAGCGAAGGAGAACCAAGCGATCTCCAACACTGTATCGACATAATACACATTTAGGCTCCTTCATCAATTACAGTCCGATGAATAGGCCCGTTTTTTACTATCACTGGAATCTGGAAAGCCATTTGATGAGGTAAACACAGTGTACTATTTTCTAGATCGAAAATTATTAGGTTCGAGTCCTGAACGTCAATAGCTCCTATAGCCGACAAAAGTAATTTACGTTGTGCTAGACATGATTGCAGCACTTCCAAAGCCGACATTGCTGAGGGTGAAATAGCTAAATCCTCAACAATGTTATAATTCCGAGTCGCTCTCGCATGTGGATTGAAAGCTGACTTTCGAAGTATACCCTTGGCGGGCGGTTTGATTACCAAGTCTGGATTAGGTTTCTTGGTATGTAGTGGATTGGAACCGGGAGCTGAGGTTGATGGATTAGAATGAGAAGATTCTGCTTCTTTACCATCAACAGGACTTTTCCTACCATAATCTTGTGATCGAGTCGCAATCCTAACATGGGACATCATCAGTATGGGTTCTTCATTGGCACTTGAGGATGAACCTATCATCTTACTGTCTTGAGCTGGAAAAGGATCCTTCAAAACAGCAGGAGTTTGGGAACCTTTGGCAATCTTCGCAACCTCTGCAAGATGAGGGCAGTCTCTTGTAAAATGTTCATCGTCACAAATGAGACAAGGATAACGAGGTTTGCGCTTTTCATCATTGGATTCCAATTTTTCAGGTTTCTCCTTTGAATTTTTGTCCGTTTTATTCTTCTTCTTTCCTTTCTTCTTCCCACCGGATTTTGATTTGGCTATAGATGACTCTACAATGTGAATATTGGCGAAATCTCTGCAGAAGAATCTCCTGTTGGGGAATCAGGCAAGGTTATGATAGGAGAAGAATTCTTGGAAGATTTCTTCTTAATTTTAGTGTTAACCGTACCAATCATACCATCGGCGACATGAGATCCCGAAGGAGTTGCAGCGATTTGATTTTGCTCGGGAAGATCGGGGATTTTCTCATGTAACGTACCTGACTGAGTATAGACCAAGTCAAGGTACTGTGCTTGAGCAATCACTTGCTCCTCAGTAACAACTTCGGCTTTAGCTACATCTTCAGTGATCTTTGGCAACAAAGATTTTACAAACCACTCGGCCAAGATCTGATCCGGAATAAACACCTTCACTAAATGCCGTCGACGTCTCCACTCATGAATATGATCTGAAATGTAAGTGGATGTCGATTGTTTTAATGAAGTTAACAATTCCGTGCCATTGTCGTATCGGATTGGCAATTGAAAATGAGTTAAAAACGAGGTAGCTAACTGACTAACATTATAAAAAGTGCCTCATGGTAACTCAATGTACCACTTGGCCACGAGACCAATTAGAGTGTGCTGGAAAAGTCTAAGATGGATTGAATCATCTGAAATGGAGTTAGACGCACACCAGAGGTGGTAAGTCATCACATGGTTCGACGGGTCCTCTCCTGATTTACCTTCGAACTTAGGAATGTCACTGGGAACTTATTCGGAATTGGCGGCCAAAACGGAAGATAATTAATGGGATCGTTTGTTAGGCGCAACAAGTCAGGTAAGTCCAAAGTTGTGATAAACGGTAACTGACGATTAGGGTCCCTAAAACTCTGGGTCATTAGACCAGCTCTAGGAGGAGGATATCCAGGATAACTAGGAATAGGAATTGCATTTGGGATATTGTATCCTCCCGGAAAACCAGGATTAACCGGATTGTACTAGGGTTGTTGAGGTTGTTGATAAGTGTACCCAGGGTATGGTTGATACTGATAGACTAGCTGCAGCACAACAGGACTGAATTGGTACTATCCCTGGTACGGTTGATAAGTAAATTGTGGTTGACTTGTGACAACCGTACTTGAACCAGGTTTTCCTATAGGCATCTGAACCGAAGTTTGAATCGTAGATCCAGACGGTGGTAAAGATGTCTGAGGAGTAGATACAGGAACAGTAGAAACCGGAGTTGTCGATACTCCAGAAGTAGGTGGGGTAGATTGAACAGATGTTGCGGCAGTTGTAGCAGTCGTTTGAGACAGAGTACGAGGCGTGCTAGGCCCAGGCTGAGAAACTACCAAAGGTACATAAGTTTGAATGTTAGACTGGACTGGTTGCTGGGGTGTACCAGAAACTAAGGGTTGTCCAGTTTGAGATGACAACTGTACATTTGGCTGCAACACCTGTTGAGTTTGCGATGGATCCCACACTATATTCATTCCGGGGTACTGACCCATAACAGGTTGAGAATATTGAGGACCATAACCGGGTTGAGGGTAGGATTGATAATTGAAAGGTACATTTCCCGTTCCTTGAACATATGTTTGACCGGAGGGTGGTTGGAAACCTTGGTTCGAGTACTGACCTTGGGGTTGATACCCTTGAGGCACGTACTGATACTAGGGTTGACCTTGAGGTATAAATTGATACTGGGGTTGACCTTGGGGTACATATTGAGTCTGGGGTTGACCTTGAGGAACGTACTGTCCCATAGGTATGTACTGTCCTTGAGGTTGCCCCCCAGATGAAAATTGTGTACCTTGAGGTTGCCCCCCAGGCGATAATTGAGGCTGCCCCCCAGGCGGTAACTGGCCACCTTGAGGTTGAGGATTGGGAATAGAACCTGACATCATGAGAATGTCTTCTACGCTCAACGGTTTTGTTACACAGTAATTTGTCACTGTCTCCCTGTCAGTCACCCTACTGTGTCAGGAGTTCACAATAATCAAGTTCATGCCTTCTGAACTGGCCAGAAACCCACTTTTCTAAAGTTTTCCTCATCAACGCGTCTGTTTCTAAAATACCCGCGCTGACTGGCGCTTCATAACAGACCGCGTGCACTGCCAGCGCGGAAGCACACGACTTTCCCGCGCTGATCGAATTTCATGACCAGCGCAGCCTCTATTTGTATTTACCCGCGCTGACATGGCCCTTTCCATTATGTCTTTGCGACGTCAGCGCGCCAGACCAGTTATGCACCCGCGCTGATCCAGTTTGGGCGAATTTGTTCCAACAGCCAGCCTTCCAGATAACTCCAGACTTGGTTGTTGGCCTTGTGAGTATCGCCTCCCTTCTATGGCATGTCTGTTCGACCCTTTGCAACTACTTCCCTTGAAGATAAGCTCATCCTTCCACCATTCAAGGAGACTCCTTCTCCTATATAAACCTCTACCATTACCATGAGCAGCTAGTTTGGAATAGCTTGGATTGTGTGGAGCTTATAGTGCTCAGATTGCTGCTACTATAGGTAGTTGGTGTGATAAGTGTGGAAGTGCTTGATAGCTTAGGGAAGATTGTTTTGTGTTGCTTGTGTGAGAGAGAGAGTTTCTTGTCTTGGGAGAATCATTTCCAAAGGTGAATGCTTAAGAGACTTGCTGACTGGCCCCTCCTGAGAAGGATATCGACGTCAGAACACTTGGTTGTACTCTTCTCTGTTATGAATTAATAATAGATGACTACTATTATGGTTCCATTCTCATTTGTCTATGCAATGGTTAATGTGAATTACATCCTTTCTGACTGATGTATAATTGCTTTTATTAGATTTCATGCTTGTGTTTGTTTCCTCTTCGTGTGTGCAGGTATCTATTCGCGGAGATCGCGGAGGATCGTGACCAGCCAGAGCGAAGGAGCGAAGGTGGCATCTCTTCATCAAACAACAGCGCTGGAATCCAAGTAGGTGCTCTTTGCCTACCTTTTAATTGCAATTAGGAACTTGCATAGTAGCATTGACTGATTGTTGCTAGACCCACTCCGAGCTAGTAGGGATCGCCTCTATCTGTAGAGGGGATTTGCCTATCCAACAATTTAGCGACTCCGCTGGGGAGTTCAGCCTTTTGTCTCTTGTGTCCATTTTTGTGATTGAATTTGATTGTTCTCTCTTTTCAAATTTGGGGATTAGTTCTCTGCTTTTAAACTTCCTGGGTCAATCTGGGAGGTGTATGAATTGTTTAAATAGTTCTGGCCTTGGTTTGGGAGTTCTTGGCTTGTTTTGGCCTCTTTTTTGACCTCAGCGTGGTTTATATCAAAACAGTTGCGTTGACAGCGCATAGCTGTTTCTTTAAACCTGTTGTCATCGCGCTTGTACGTAAAACAGTCGCGACGGTTCTGAAATCGAACCAGCGCGCTTAATCCGTGTCCTTCCGCGCTGACAGCGCCAAGTTGCTACGCGTGACCTAGTTTCAGCGCACAGTTGCTGAAGGCTACCCGCGCTGATCCTGTAAAATTGAAATTGTCTCAGTTTTACCTCCTGAACCTGTTGGTTTGGCTATCTCCAGCTCTTTCTACTTGGTTTGTGACTTGATATTCATTGTTTGAACTGTTGCACACTTGCTTGCAAAGCCTTGTCGAACGAATCTCATTTTTGCGCCCCGTGACCTAGTGCCATCATCCAGTTTTCACTGGACCAACCTTGTTTTGTTCGCTTGTTCACTTGTTCGCAAAAGTTCGTTGCTGCTTGCCTTTGCTACTGCGTAAACCTTCCTTTTCGCTTTCTTTGCTTGGTTGTTTAGGTGATTGTCCTCGAACCAGCCCTTCGGTTGTTTCGGCTACTCTTCGCCACCCAGACATAGATTACAATTGCTTGGGTTCAACCAGCTCTTTTCACGCTTGTTGTGTGTTCCATTGAGTGATTTTTGTTTTCTTTGCTCGGTGTTGCTGTCTCTCAAAATTCATTGTAAGTGCATTATGTCATTGAAAAGAGAATCGAACTAAAATCTTTTGCATTCAATAGTTAATCGAAGGAAAGAGCATTTTTGTTGATTTGCATTATCAAAAGAAAAGTCTCATTTCTTTGTCATTAGCTGCATTAGATTGTTTGATTGATTGATTTCGTTTTGTTTGATTGAAAGCTCTTAACCTTCTCATAGTTAGAATTCATCGAATGAAATGATGTTCTTTGGCATATAGCTTGCATCTAGGAAATTGTGAGAGACCGTACGATAGGGCCTGAAATCAAAACTTAATTTCAAGATCAACCATAAAATGAACTGAATCAACCTAAAAACGCATTGGAACTAAATGTAAACATCTAGAGGTCTAGGTTAGAGACGTGTTCTGGCGTCTTTAAACATAGTAACTATTGTTTCACATTACGGTTGGGTGATTCCTCCTTCTGTGACTCGATAGTGGTCTAACACGGATTGTGCTCCCACGTACCGTCACGTATATAGGGAGACCCCACTAGGCTTTTATCCTTGATCCATAGGAAGCCGAGTCTGCCGCCTTGTGAACCGTAACGCACCGAACACAGCATTCGGGAAGATTGACTGCAGTACGGAAAGTCCTTGGCTCTCATACGATTGCTAAGGTGTATAAGCGGTTTTATGGATCGCTTGGTAAACCCTTTACCTAGAGTCTCCAGAGCAGTCACTTTTGATCCTTTTCCGACTCCCTAAATGAAAAGGTGCCTGTGAGCGTCTTGTCACTTCATGCTCATTAAACATTCGAAGGAGACTGGAGTCATCTTTTCGTCCTTTTCTCGACTCTTGAAACATGAAAAGGTCAAGTTTGGTTCCTGTGTCTTAAAAATTTATTCGGCCACGATAACATCACCTGGTTAGATCTTGTGTGCGTTAGCTTGAGTAGGTTTCTTTTCATTTGCAATGGCAACTTTTCCAGGGTTCACTAACCCAGGTTCCCCGCCTGATGGGAATCCAGGTCACTTCCCTCCTCTTGGGAATGTTGGTGCTCCGTAT
This sequence comes from Pinus tabuliformis, assembly GCA_031772625.1. Lineage (NCBI taxonomy): Eukaryota > Viridiplantae > Streptophyta > Pinopsida > Pinales > Pinaceae > Pinus > Pinus tabuliformis. Next base: position 1,161,896,074 of record CM062811.1, read on the forward strand.
ATGGCAACATTGTCCCTACCAGGGTTAACTGTTGGGTTGCCTGTTTGGTTGTTTTCAACCTCTTTGGTCCCTACCGTATCGGCTGTTAGTCCATCAGTCCCTCCACCTGAACAACGTCATGTTGACCTTAAGGTGGATCTCTCCCCTTCGACGCCTACTTCTACGTCTTCCTCTTGTACTTCGCCTGGTGAAACTCTCAATGTAAGTAACCAGGTGGCTAAGAAGAAGAAGAAGAAGACCAAGAAGAAGAAGTCCCCTAAGGGAGAGCTTACACGCGCCGTCCCCTCCTCAAATCCAGCAACCCCCTCTACTACATCTGCGTTAGGGCCACCTCCTGCTCCTCCGCGGAAGGTTAAGTTTCCTTGCCGATTATGCAAGGAAGACCATCTGCTTCGTGATTGTCCTGGCATTCCCATGGTATTAGAAGTCTGGTCTCACGATCCAGCCCGCCCTTCATCGTCCGCTAACGATCATGGCGATGCTACCTCATCAGTTGGGAATGGCAAGGAGAAAGGGAAGCTTTGAATCCCCTGTAAACTTTGTGAAGGCAATCATCCCCTTCACCTTTGTCCACTAATGGATGAAGCCTCTGTTGTCTTGGAAAGTTTTACGGATCCTTTAAACCAATTTCCCGCTGGTTATCAGTGTCTTTCTACAGCTGTAGATCGCGCCCCTGTTGACAAAGAGATTGCTTCAGATTCCTCTCTTGTCCAGGCCCCTCTTCCCGAACCTGGCTGTCCCCAGCCTGTTCCAGACCCGCCGTTGGTCGGAAAGGGTGTTGATTCGAGTTCACCTCCTCTCAAGCACTCTGTTTCGGAAGAGCAAAATTCTCATGTTCTTCTCGTCTCGTCAAATTCTCCGGAGCCTGATAATGGTGTTCTCACCCTAACCTCTCTAGAGGATTCAGAGTCGGTTCTCTCCGAGCGTGGGGGCAACCATATGGTCCCCCCACTGAGTAGTTCGGTCGTTTCCTTTGATTGGAGTCGTTTGACTGCCCCTCCCCTTCCATCCCATGTGCCTTTCTGGGTCACCGCCTATGCGTGTAATAAGGCGCTGCCTGGCACTGTGTTAGATGAGGGAGCATCGGTTAGTCTCATGCCCGTTACTACTTGGCGAGCTTTGGGTTCCCCATCACTTGTACCTATCGCACCGCATCTCACCGCGTTTGACGAAGGGACAAGTCAGCCATTAGGGATCCTTCCAAAGTTCCCTCTTACTTTGGGGGGCAAGACTGTCTATATAGACGTCTCGGTCACCCAAGGTTCTTTAGACTTCAGTCTTCTCCTTGGTCGCGACTATGTGTATGCCATGGGAGCCCTTGTTTCTTCACTTTTCCGTGTGGTTTTCTTTCCACACGATGGAAGAATCGTGACGTTCGATCAATTATCATTCATTCGTCCACAAGCTCCTCCGGCGCACTCGTCCTTCCCTCCTGGCTTTCATCCACAAGTTGCATCTGCCTCACCGCAAATCAACTACATGGCTACCTGCCCCGTGCCCGTACCCAGTGATGACACCATCGTGCATAGTGTCCTGGGGGCATTAGGTCCTGATTTCCAAGATGTCTTGGAGACCTCCACTTCCTGTTCATTATGATGAAGTCTGATTGGAGCACAGTTCCTTGTCTTGTGTCAAGCTCGCTAAAAAATGAAACAAGGCGTTCCGAGGATAGTTCTTTTACCTGTGTCAACCTCGTTAAAACAATGAAACATGAGCTCGTGCAATTCGAGCGCAATAACCGTTATGTCAACCTTCAACCCATTTTCAATGGACTGAAGCTTGGGGGGCATGTACCTCGAATTGAGACACGATGCTGGGGGCATGCCCGTTTCCTTTTCCATCAAGCATAGTTTGCATGTATATACGTGCCTTTAAGCTTGCATCAAAAATAAAATCCATTTTTCAAAGCATAGTTTGCATACGTGATTGTCATGTGTGTTTTCAAGCTTTCATAAAAATAAAATATATGTGCATGTGTACATTCCACAATGGGTCGTTTGTTATGCAGTAGATACATCAGATCACATGGGTGTCGAACAATCGCATAGCATATAAAACACATTATCATATGTCGAAGATCCATCTAGGATAGGCACATCTAAATAAATCTTTTCCAAGCATAGTTTGCATGCGTGTCGTGTGTGCTTTTAAGCTTGCATTTAAAAAATTAAAATACATGGGTCATGTGTTATGCAATTCATACATAAGATTACGTTTGTACTGAACATTTGCATAACATAAAAAAAAACATCATCACGTGAAACAAGATCCATCCAAACATCGATATGTATATATATATATATATATATATATATATATATATATATATATATATATCGTGTGGCGCACTAAGGCGCTCAAAAATAAGTATATATGTCAAAAAGGGAATCACTGTCCTCAATACATTCGAGACATATGTCTCTCAAAACATCAGTGGAAGTAAACCTAGGCGACTACTGTGTTGGGTTATGCTCTCTATAGCATACAGCTGCTCGTGCCACCCGCCTCAAAAGGCGGTGCATCCTGGGTGCCACCCCCACTGTGTGGATCTGATGATCTATGGGGACCTCCTCGACCCCCTGGTAATCCGGTACCCCCTCCAGCAAACCCTCAAGGTTGCGAGCTATAGTCTCCGTTGTGTCAACTCCTGGAGGAACTAAGGCCAGGGCTCCAGCTCCTTGCCCCTCCCTCCGTGCCGTTGGGGCTAGGCCAATGGGTCTCGCGGGTCCCACATCTGCACACAGTGACATCTATCAAGACATGTACATAAAAAACCAAAAACATCAGAAAATATTGAAAAGAGATCAAGTATCATACCTCCGTCGTCCCAATGCTCTCCTGCGGGCAGTGGCATGTCAGGATCGTTGCGGAAGTCCATGCTAGCATATGGCCAGTCCTCCACAATGACAACCTGGCGGTCTAGCCACTCTCTGAAATACACTCCCCAAGATACTGGGCGGCCTCCACCTCCACGTGGCATGACACGGGCCCATCGGCTGGCCCTCGTCTCCCGAGGACCTCTAGGTGGATCCACGGCCATGGTCTGTAACTGTAAAGCTGGCACCCGCTCCAGCATGAGCGGAAGAAGAAGCGACCCGTACGCAAACTGCTTCGTCTCTCCGCGACGGCAGTTGTTTAGTTGCCTCTTCATGCTGTTAGTCACAGCTGTCGCCCAGTTGAAAATGGTGGGCTGTAGGCACTCCAAAGCTAGTAGTAGTTGGTTCTTCGAGGCCTCATGATTGGCCAAAGAACCCGCTGCTCGTGTCACCAGGAAGAGTATAGTGCAAAGAGGCATGTCTCGCACTGTCGGGATACCAACCTTCCCACTCCGTGTTTTCGCGGCTCCTGGGCATACTCGAGCCATCAGCTGGTCCAGTGTCTCACCTCTGGGTCGCTGCCCTTCCAGGATGGGCATTTGACCCCGGCGTGACAATCCAGTCAAAAAGTAAATGTCCGTGGAGTCAAACTCGATATCCTCACCACGGATTCTGAATTTCCCATCTACGGGGTTCCAAGCTCTGATTAGGAACTCCAGTAAGTCAGGTTGCGCCCTCAGGCGCGGAGTCAGGAAGAATTTCAGGAAACCGCATGCCCGCATTGCATTTCGGCATTCGGGAAGTGCATAAGCCGCTATATCCTCGTCATCATGGGATCTCTCTTGCCACACAAAAGACATTTTGCCCTGCAAGACCATGAAAAAACATTAGAGTGCTAATTGTGGAAGTTTGAACGTTCATTTTATTAAAAATCAAATTTTTCCGCGCCAGCGCGACTGTTTTTAAAACAGTCGCGCTGAAAATGGCGCCCCTTTGTTTTTTCCTTGGGTCAGCGCGGAAGCACACGTGTTTTCCGCGCTGACCCAAGAGGTGGTACGTGTAAAGATAAGTCGATCAGCGCGGTCCCACGCGGGAAACCCGCGCTGACCGAGAGCGCACCAACGCTCAAAGAATTTGCCCAAATGGCCACATTCCACCATGGAATTGCTTAAAAAAATGCTCAAAATGAAACGCAGGGAGAGGAGAACCTACCTGGAAGAAGCTACCGGATGAATGGTGTCCGCACGGGCTGGAAATCGCTCCGTCAACTTTGCAGCTCCTCAACGTTCTTCACGATCCAAAATGGTAACAATGGTAAAAATGACTTTTACCCCCCTATTTATGGTAAAAAACTCATAATTTGCTATAATTTCTTATCAATGTGGGTTTTGGTCGTATTTTTACCATGGATTTGGCTCTAATGTCGCTTAATTATGCCTTTATGCATGTTTTACTATGTTTTTATGCATATCGAATGGATTTATGCGGGTGGTGTTCTTGTGCAGGTTCAGGTAACCGGCGTGGTCGTAAGCAGTCTTTCGTATACTTGGTCCCAAAAAATGTCGTCTTTGAGCTCTTTTCCGACATAAATCAAGAAAAGATTGTCGAGCTTCCTTTCGGCTCGTTAAAGGGAATGAGAGGCGGTCGTTTTAAGCTCTTTTTCCAACCGTGTAACTTAAAAAGATTGCCGGGTGTTTGTCGTTTCGCACTCGTTTTTGGCTCTAAAACGACGTGTTTCCGACCGCTTTTTTACTTTTTCGGGTCGGAGGCACTATTTACGAAAAGTACTCCTCGATCGTAATGGTCGGGCGGTTCTTTCAAGCATTGTTTTATACTTTTTCGGGCTCGAGAGACACAACTTTACGAAAAAGGACCCCCCTGGAGTTTCCTTTTCCGTTGTCTTTTCAAACTCTCTAAACAAGAAAAGACGCCGAGTTTTTCCTTTGTCAGGCTCGTTAAACACTTGATGACATCGGGCATCATCGAAATGACACTCTTCAAGCATTTGCTATCCCCGTCAAGCTTGTCATCCAAAAATAACCGGGGTACCTGCCAGAAATGGTGGGGAAAATGGAACTGCAATTGTCGTGTCGGCAGTATGTCGCTCTTGAACATGGCACTGGTCTGCATTCGTGTCGGGTGGGAATTTCTCATTTTGTTTCACAACTGACCTCTGTGGGTTCGGGTTATCCTATTTGACCTCTCATTTGCTCATTGCCGTCGTCATCATACCCTCTGCTCATTTGATGTCAAATACTGCCAAATCCACTATCGTGTCGCCGATATGTTCAAGAGAATTTGACCTTTACAATAATACAACCTCATCTGCTATCTCACACAAATCATTTTACCTCTGTCTCGTGTCGATGATGTGGGAAACATTATGGCCCACCGTCGATCAAGGTCCCTTCCCGTCGACTTCAACTCATTATCCGGGAAGGTGACTTAGAGACTCCCTTCAGGTGCCTTAGAGCCTACATGCCTCAATGGCAGGTTCTTCATGTTCGACGCGAGGTTTTCATCATTGGCCTCCGATCGGATGATTCTGCGGGTGTTCGACACCAGCTCATTGATTCACACGCCGCAGATTGTACCTATAGTACCTTGAGGACCATTGTCATCATTGGTGGTACCTCTCGCGTCTGTTAACAGTGCTCATCATTGACTGGTAATCAGACGATGTCCATGCATGTTTGACTTCAACTCATGTATTCACATGCTTGGACTTGTACTTTGTTCGGATCGGGACGGAGCGCAAGATCCTGGATCTCTGTCTGTTATGGTCCAGGTTGCGATTTTGTGGATGATCTTTACATGACTTATTGATGGATGGCTGCGCCCATACCTGAGTCTTCATGGATGGCTGCGACCATACCTTGTCATTATTCTGGTCTCTTTAGCTAGGTGGCTGCGTCCATTCCACCGACCTTTCGCACGTCTTTCGGATGGCTGCGCCCATGCCTAGACTGCATGTACTTGGTTATCAGAGATATTCGGTCCTTCCTGGTGGTGTTCCGGTTCGACAAGTTTTGTAAAGCATTTCACCCCTCCCACTCTCTCGGTCTTCATGCTTTAGGGGGCATCTGTTACACAGTAATTTGTCACTGTCTCCCTGTCAGTCACCCTACTGTGTTAGGATTTCAAAATAATCAAGTTCATGCCTTCTGAACTGGCCAGAAACCCACTTTTCTAAAGTTTCCCTCATCAGCGCGTCTGTTTCTAAAATACCCGCGCTGACTGGCGCTTCATAACAGATCGCGTGCGCTGCCAGCGCGGAAGCACACGACTTTCCCGCGCTGATCGAATTTCATGACCAGAGCAGCCTCTGTTTGTATTTACCCGCGCTGACATGGCCCTTTCCATTATGTCTTTGCGACGTCAGCGCGCCAGACCAGTTATGCACCCGCGCTGATCCAGTTTGGGCGAATTTGTTCCAACAGCCAGCCTTCCAGATAACTCCAGACTTGGTTGTTGGCCTTGTGAGTATCACCTCCCTTCTATGGCATGTCTGTTCGACCCTTTGCAACTACTTCCCTTGAAGATAAGCTCATCCTTCCACCATTCAAGGAGACTCCTTCTCCTATATAAACATCTACCATTACCATGAGCAGCTAGTTTGGAATAGCTTGGATTGTGTGGAGCTTATAGTGCTCAGATTGCTGCTACTATAGGTAGTTGGTGTGATAAGTGTGGAAGTGCTTGATAGCTTAGGGAAGGTTGTTTTGTGTTGCTTGTGTGAGAGAGAGAGTTTCTTGTCTTGGGAGAATCATTTCCAAAGGTGAATGCTTAAGAGACTTGCTGACTGGCCCCTCCTGAGAAGGATATCGACGTCAGAACATTTGGTTGTACTCTTCTCTGTTATGAATTAATAATAGATGACTACTATTATGGTTCCATTATCATTTGTCTATGCAATGGTTAATGTGAATTACATCCTTTCTGACTGATGTATAATTTCTTTTATTAGATTTCACGCTTGTGTTTGTTTCCTCTTCGTGTGTGCAGGTATCTATTCGCGGAGATCGCGGAGGATCGTGACCAGCCAGAGCGAAGGAGTGAAGGTGGCATCTCTTCATCAAACAACAGCGCTGGAATCCAAGTAGGTGCTCTTTGCCTACCTTTTAATTGCAATTAGGAACTTGCATAGTAGCATTGACTGATTGTTGCTAGACCCACTCTGGGCTAGTAGGGATCGCCTCTATCTGTAGAGGGGATTTGCCTATCCAACAGGTTTAGTACCATTGCTTCCAGTTAATAACCCTTGCTCAATGGGTTGAGGAGATGCTCCCGAAAAAGTACCAGAAAGTGACTGATACCCGGAGGGAACAGAAGGACCGCCGTACAAAAAGGATTCGGGCGATTGAGTAAACATGGACGACTGATTCGACATATTTAATGAAGGATAATAACCTCTAGGTGTTGGGTGATAAGGAGCGCGAGGTGGTGAAAAACTTAACCCTAGGTTTTCTAAGAAATTAGTCGAAGAAAGATACCAAGTACTGCTCCTAGGTGGACTGTAAAAAATTGATTCATGCTTCCTTAGCTCAATAACAGGTTGATTTTTAGGGATAGGGATGCCTACTTCTTCTTCGGGAGTAGAAAGTTCTTCAATAGCAATAAGTCCAGAAGGAAGATCTTGTGTGATTACTCTTTCTACCCTAGGTGAACCAAGACCACTAGAAGCTGGAGAAACAAACCCCGATGTTGGAGTAGCAGCAAATTCACTTTCAGGCTCAGATATTTCAGGTTCCTCACCTATATCACTAGTAGATGAAAAGCTACCAGTAACTTTGGAAACAGACACTGACTGTGGATTATAATCTGCCACTAACGTTTGAAAATCAGGATGTACTATCAAAGAAGATTCTCCTTCTTCAAGTGACCCAACTCTACTGTCTCTAGGAGTTACGAGGACTTTCAAGCCTTCAAGCTGGCTCGAGACTTCCTCAGGAGGTTGGCCCCGAAGTCTACGGGACTTCCTCAGTAATTCAGCCACGTTTAAAAACTCAGGAGATTGGCCCCGAAGTCTACGGGACTGCCTTGGTAATTCAGCCACAGTTAAAATTTTTTAACTACTTCAGACACAAACAAAGTAAAATCTCAATGAAAACCACCTAAAGTCTCTAAAGAACCAAACAAATTTGAATCACACGCCTAAAGAATCTAGGAGATCAAACACACACAAACAGTAACTTTCCATACTGAAAACACTAGTTGGTGATGAAATCCAACGTCGCAGAGTTCAATACAGAAATGGCGGTTGGAACAGTTACCCCGGCAAACTGCTTAATGAATAGACTGGCACAAGTTCCTCCACTTAACCGTCTCGAGTGAAGAGAACCCCCCAGAAAATACAAGTGAGTCTAGCCGACGTCTGCTCTAGGTACAGTGGGATCTTCCCACCACTGTCACCTCAGGAAGAATCCTAAAGAATATGGCCACTAAGGTTACCAACTGAAACAAATATACCTGGGGGAACAGTCTACGATCCGATACACACGCAAGGGCAGAGTAGCAAGCTCAATCCCCTTGAAGGCTCCTTGACATAATCCAAGGTTTACCAACAAGTGACCCCAGGCTCCTCGACAATGGTTAATCCGAGGTTTACCGTTTTTAATATGTGAATATCTAGTGTCGTTCCCAATGAGGAAGGATTGATTCCCACACTGGTTCGGACACAATCTCATGCTTCTCCTTTAAGAGGAGCTTTCCAAGAGCATAAATGCAACAATTGGATTTCTTCCCTACCACAAGATACAACTACTTGTTTTTTTTTACTGTCTTGGAGAGTTAATTACTCTCCTACTCCAAGACACTAGCCTAAGCTAAGTTGGTGTATCAGAGCCCTAGAAATAAAAATGTTGCTAGGTGAATTTTACTTTAAGCGTTATTTTTTATTGGTTTTTGTTTAAGTCAAAAGGTGTGGAGATGAAACTCGTGGTATGAAGACTCGACTCAAAATCACTAAAAATGCACGTAAGATGATTTAAACATTCTTTTTCTCTTCGATGAACTTCTAACTAAGAAAGAGTTTGAGAGTGCAAATACTTTGTAAACACAAATCTTTCTCAATCAAACAAATTAAAAGAAGAGCTCTTTCCTTTTCCAATGCACTCAAAACGAGACAACTAGTTATTTCACAAAAATTTCCCTTTTTCGTTTCAAAGCACTCAACCACTACAAAACAATCTTTTTTCAAAATAATTTTTTTTTATTTTTTATAAAACACTCAAAACTATGGAAATGACTAACTTTGAGATCTATAAATTATAAAACCTATTTGAAGTCAAAGCCTACTAGATGTCTTTTCTAAGGATGTTTTACTTAGCTAGATGTAAGCTAAGGACCAATTTATGCAGAATCACAAATAAGTCAAGAACAACCAATTTTGTTTTCTTTTTGAAAATGAAAATCCAAACTTTTAAACACAAGCTTTTCGAAGTTTTTTAAAGAGAAAACTCAAAGCAGATTCCTCAACAAGGGGAGATTTCATAAATGGTCAGACTCATAAGAAGGCTGGTAGACACTAAGGTGATCTGAAGTCCCTACAGCTTCTAAGCTCAGAGCCACTACACAACCAAAATGAAAAACAAGCCCAGCAAGCAAAACTCCTAGGAATTTCACCTAAAACCCTAACACTAAAGAAATCAACCTAAGGAAAGCTTCTGACAAGTTATATGCAGGTCTGGGCAGTAGATAACAATTTCTAAACAAAAACTAAGCTGATTAACAGAGGAAATATTAGGTTTTTCAAAATTTTGACAGGGTCTGCAGGCCCACAGTTGACACAGGTGCAGTCCCGCTCTGTGCTAAAAGCAAAGGTGCGGATAAGTACGCACTGTGTCAAAGGGTTAGGGTGCGGTCCTCTCCCAAAGCTATGAAAAACAAAAAATAACCCTAGATCTACAAACTCTACCCAATTTTACACACAACAAGCCAAAAGCAGAAACAAAAACACAGTTTCTCCAGTCAAAGTAAAAACAAGGAAAACAATCAAGTCCCCAATGGAGTCGCCATTTTGTCGCACGGAATAAGTCGATCTTGTGGACAAGATAGACCTTCCTAGAATCTAAAGAAGACCTAATGACAAGCAAACCAACCAGGCACTATCTTTCTCTAAATATGCTTTTATAAACAATGGCAAACAAGTGTTTTTAGGGCCTACCTTAGGTCCAACGCAAGTTTGTGGATGCCCTCGCTCCTTCGATCTAAATGAGCTCCTTTGTTGCAAATCTGCAAACACAAACAAGGCAAACAAATTAAATAGCACCTGAAAAACCAATATCATAAAACATATTTAACATGAAAGTCAAGGAGTCCATGAAACAAATAACATGAGATACTTGTTGAGAAAAATGAGTTTGATTGTATTAATTCAAAAGAAGAAGAACTTTACAACCTGTGCCTTGACGCTGTACAAGCTCCTCCCAAGGTCCAGCAAGAAGTCTCCTCTACTTTGACAAGTTTCACTCACTCCCCAATGAAGCCAAAAAGGTATGTGATCTCTCCTCTTAAGCTCAACTAGGAAGTCTTGATTTCACCAGCATTTACCCTCAAAAATGTTCAGCTTCTAACCTCTCCAGCAACCAGCCCAATGCCTGAATTTATAGTGCAATGGAGGGAGGTTACTAGGTCCTCCTTCAAAGGGATAAAGCCCTCCTTCAAAGGGATAGCTCCTCTCATCAAGGGATTAGCTCCTTCTCTTTTGGGATGCATGAACCACCTCAGAGCGAACAATCCACGTCAAAATTCCTTCTAGAATCCTCTAGAATTAACCCAAAGTGAGTTTTTTAGGATAAAACTTGCGCCTTTTGACTTTCACAGGGGTCCGCACCCACACCTTTAGGGACATAGCGGGCAGGTCCGCAGTTTTTGTAAACAGAAGGTGCGGGACCACAGGTGACCGTGAGAGAAAGTGCGGAACCAGAGTTTTATTGATTTTTAATGTCTTTCTCCCATTTTCAAAGCTTGACTTGAAGAGCTGAGGTCTGAGACTTGCCTAGGAGGACAATACAAGTGATGATAGACCCATACTGACTGCAAATAATCATGGTGACGATATTTTTGTGTAACACTTAGAAAATGGTGACCAGAATTGTTACATAGTATTTTGTCACACCTCCTGCACTTCCCCGTGACATACCCCAAAGTGCCCAAAACATGACCATTATGTAGTGTACTCATTCATATATGCAGCTTAGATCCTCCCTAAGACATTGATTGGAAAATGCCTTGAGCTTCCCCTGAAGGAAATAAACTGAAAACCCTAATTTGAGAATCATCACCCTTATGAGACTAAAAACAACGATGATCACCTGTTGCACTATACTAGACCCGTGATGGCATCGCTCTGTTTACTTGTATACCCGCGATGATCCCAAAAAGGAAATTTTCCCAAAGAGGATGAGAAGCTTCGTGATCTAGAAGCTTCCAGAGTGGCAAGCTGGAGGTTGTTTGGTGTAGATGAGGTCAAATTCTCCCAACTTGGCCTCTTGGTCTTATCCCTATGAGCTACCTCCTTGAGATGAGGGCCTACTCCTATCTTTGGAGAGATCCTAACTCCCATTCCCAAATGGTTGGTCTATGTCTATTTGCACCCTTATGCGAAGATTGTGAATATATGCTACTCATTTGGCTTGGAGAAGGAGTGCTTGGAGAGCTTATCTTGGACTTGGACATTCATTCAAGGAGAGCCTATCAACATCAAGGCTTGGTTGTATGCTTCCCCTTCTTTTCTATTAATATACAACTGCTAGTTCATTTTCCATTGATGTGTATGCTCATGTATCATCTATCTTAACATTCCTTGATCAGTTAAGTAGGTTTATTTTGAATATGCTATTTGTATTTTCATGCTTTGTTGTGCCTTGATCTCTTTTGTAGGTGCATAAATGATGTGAGCAGTAGGAATGAGCTTGTGACGCAAGTGGTCCAAGGTCTTCAACAAAGGACGACTCGATAGCATCAAAATGAGGTAGGTCATCTTCTTCGCCTCTGATTTCAATTGTAACTTAGGAAAGTGTCTGATATATTGTCACTTAGGTTTCTAGTCCCACTCATTGGGCTAGAGGGATCATCTCTGTCCGCAGAGAGGATTTACCTAGACAATAGGAACTAAAAATGTATAAATAAAATGGATATGTTTTAGCTCGAATTAAGAGCTCTGAAACAAAGGATCAAATACCGGAACAAGCATGCCTTTCGTAATATATTCGAGAAAAAAGAACTTGAAATAACAATGTAAAGCATCCCACAATAAATCATTCTTGAAGGTAGATTAGAGGCACTTGCCACTATAGAAGCGGACACCCTACAAATATTAGAGAGTAGAAGATAGCAAGAAGAGATACTTTGGAAACATAAGTCGAGAATACAATGGCTAAAAGAAGGAGATAGAAACTCTAAGTTTTTCCATAATGAGATGCTTCAAAGGTGACATCACAACATAATTTTTTCTCTAACGGTTCAGGATAGGGAAAGAAAACTCCATCATCAAGAAATAGAAAAAGATTTGGTAAGTCATTTTAAAAGAATATTATCAGAGACAAGAATGGATAGAAAAATAGCTACATAAGCAGTGCTTCAACATATACCAAGGAAGATTAACCAAGCACAAAACATAGTGTTGATGAATCCAATTTCACTTGCCGAAGTTGAGATGGTGGTAATGAGTATACCCATGAATAAATCCCCTGGATAGGATGGTTTTACAACATATTTCTTCCAGAAGTGTTGAGTTTAGGAAAGGAAATTCAGGAACTACTTGAAGACTCATGGAGAAATAACTCATTGCACCCAGCCCTCAACACACCATTTCTTTCTCTAATTCCAAAGGTATGTAATTCTCAGAATCTTGAAGGATCCGACCGATATCTCTTTGTAATATTCTCTAGAAAATCATCTCTTTTGTCCTAGAAAACAAATTGAAACCTATTCTTCCTTCCCTCATATCTCAAGCTCAAACTGGCTTTGTAGAAGGGAGATAGATCTCTGATGGAGTCATAGTGGTGCAGGAAATTATACATTCTTTGAGGTCCTCCAAACAACCAGGTATGTTTATCAAACTGAATTTATCCAAAGCGTATGATCGAATAAGTTGGACATATATGCTCTAGATTTTAAAGGCTTTCAGATTTTTCTCAACATTGGATAGCCCGAGTCTTCTCTCTTATATCATCGGTCTCTTTTTCCATATTAATTAACGGATCCCCATCGCAAAATTTTAAGTCATCAAGGGGGTTGAGACAAGGGGATCCCTTGTCACCATTCCTTTTCATTTTGGAAATGGAAGGACTTGGTCAATTATTTCAGAAAGCCGGTGAGATGGGATTGTGGACCTTTTGATCACACATGTACAATTTGTTGACGATGTAATATTATTTGGGCTCCCTACCTTTAAAAAGTTGAAACGAATAAGTGCGCTTTTGAAAATCTTTATGGAAGCATCAAGCATGGAAGTGAACAATGATAAAACATGCATCTTCTACTTCAACTGTCCAAAGATGATTCAAATACACCTAAGTAAATTGACAAGCTACATTAGAGGTAAAATACCCACCAAATATTTGGGTGTTCCGCTTGTTTTATATTACAACAAGATATCCACATGGAAAACACTTCTGGAAAGGATTCAACGCAAAGTAAACAATTGGGCTTTCAAGGCATTGAACTTTCCAAACTGTTTGGTCCTGACAAAAGCAATCCTCCAATATTTATCCAATTATCTACTTTCAGTAATGCCAATTCCAATTTTGGTTTCAAATCAATTGAAATAAATTTGGATAAATTTATTATGGAAGGGCTCGGTCAACAAGCACAAGTGGACATTGGTTGGATGGAATAAGTTGTCAAACTCGAAGCAATAGGTTGGATTAGGTTCACGGATCCCATCTCTATTAACAAAGTGTATTCCATGAATTTGTGTTGGTTGCGGGTTCAAGGTGGTTCTCAACTTTGGAAACATATATGGTCCCGCAAATATTTATCTTTACTCAAGCTGAACGATTGTGTTTTGAAGGAGACATCTGAGGTTTGGGGATATGGAACTGGGCTTTCCAGAAAAAATAATTCGTTAAACAATACACATTTTGGAAGATCAGAAAAGGGATGGCGATAACTTTTTGGGAGGACTCCTGAAATCAATATCCTATACTGCAAGAGATCGAGGACCTCCAATCAATAATAAAACTCTCTCAAGCTCAAAGAGGTTACAAGGTGGTGGATTTTTAGAAAGGAATAGGGAGCGATCAACTCTGGCATCAATGGAAGCCACAGAGCAACTGGGACCTAACAAGCGATCTCTATAGAGATGAGCACCATTGGAACCAATTTCATTCAATGTTATAAGATAGATTAATCCATAAATTAGAGAAGTAATACATCCTAAGATGGGGAAGACAATCTTCGGACATGTTCACGTTAAAAGAATCCTACTCTATGCTAAAAAACCCTCACTCACAAGAATAGTCTAAACTGTGGAATCATTTATGGAAGGATTGTGGTTAGCCCAAAGTAACAACCTTCTTATGGTTGATTTCTTGGGGGCGATTGCTTATGTGAGAGAGATTTCGATCAAAAGGGTTCAAAGGGCCGTCGATCTGTTTGTTTTATTCTCAGGAGGAAGAGACAATGCATCATCTTCTATTCTTATGTCCTTTTGCCAGTAAAATATGGGTTTTCATGTTACAACAATTCAGGTGCCCTATGTCGAACACTTCATCAATTAAAACTTGGCTAGAAGGATAGTTTGAGAGAAAGATTACACATCCCATGATCTCAAAAGAATGGAATTTGGCTATTTGTTTCTCACTTTGGATTCTTTGGAAAGAAATTAAATCTTATAATTTTTGAAGGAAAGTAGAGGTCTCTACAAATCCTTCAAGATATTATCCTTAAAAACATTAGGGAAACAATTATGGCATCCCATCCATCAACTGAGGATCGAGATCCTAATGAGGAAGTAATATGAATGTGTTTCATAATGTTGGTTTCATAATGTGTTAGTTTTGAAAAGGGATGGTGCATGGTGATGGCGATGACATTTGGTCAAGAGTTGAGCCAAGTACAAGGTTATACATGGTAAGCATCGTCATGACGCCAATGTTCAAGCTGAGAAGAATTTGAGATTGTTTAAGTTTCGTTTGATTGGAGACCGAGGAAAGGTGTTTATTCCTTCAAAAGCATTTTGTTATTCTGCATATTCTAGGAAATTGCAGCAAGATGTCATCTATGACAACAAGATAAAGACTCCAAAATCAGGGAAAATTATGTATTTTCATGAAAAGATCAAAATCCAAAATTCAAGCAAAGTTCAGTGGATTGATACTAGAAGGGTGAGGTAATTGTAACCTCCTCTATTTTTTAATTGATAAAGAGCTTTTGAAGGTCCAAAAGCTTCCAATGGGTAGGAGCGATTCGATGGATCAAAATAATGCTCAAAATTGAAAGTGTGTGACGGAGCTCAAAACTTGTATCATTGGATAGATCTCGGTGATTTGAATCCAACGCAACTTGTTTCACTCAAATTCGACATCGGATTCTCCCAAATTCACGTTCTGATCGAATTGTCAAATAGGTAAAAATTTGGAAAATGGACAAGTGACTGGGTATTTTTGGGCTAGTGGTAGGTTGCCACATGGCCTCATCTGATTGGTTGAAAATTTGAAAAAATGGGTTTGCAGAAATTCTCCAATTTTCTCTAAGGTCAATTTTTTAATTATTTATTGGTGACTTCTTTTTTTTACGGCCAATGGAGGAAGCCCACGTGGTCCAACCAGAGGTGGCCACATGGTCTCCAAGTGGCACATTAAAATTTTTTGGAGGCCAAAAAACACCCCCGGGGTTTGAAACTGAGACCTCATGCCAAACAACCAAGGGCCTACACCACCACTTCATATATGTTCTTTGATTAACATTGCACAAAATGTTATATTTTAGGTCATATTGAAGATGTTTAATAGTTTGCAAGTTAAAATTATAGGTGTTTTGGGTAGAGGATAAGCTTACTAAACAAATAAACAAGTAAATTTTAACCAAATTTAATAGCCAAAAAGAGACAAAAACAATATATTTGAAACACAACAAAAACATGATAAAGGAGTTCACCCCTCTCTTGGGCTACATCTCTTGGTCCAGCTTCCAATCCAGGGCCTCTTTCATTAAAAATGCTTAGAAATATGTCTACATGATCTACACAACTCAAATAGAAGAAATGATGTCTCTAATGGATCCAACACTGTCAAAAACCCCTATTTTGGTTCTTTCTACACCTCATTTGGCCAAAAACTGAGAAAGTTATGCTTGTTTCTTCATTTTCCCAAATTTTGCAGCTAACCATCCTACAATTCGGCCTCAACCTAGCTCAAGCACCCCAAATGTGGAACCAACGCACTAAACCTTGCACAATTTGCACTCAACAGGAGAATTTGTAGGACCGTTAACTGCACCATTAAACCCCCAATCCTGAGAATCCTGGTCATGTGGCACCATGCAACTGCATAGGATGTCAAAATTTCAGGGCTACTGTCTAGCACCCCACTCTAGCACACCCTTGGTTCTATGGTGCGCATACGACCATGGTTTGACCCCCCTTTGCGCTATCCCCTCTTAAGTCCACCCCGCTCGTGTTTCCATGAGGGTCATATGACCCGGGGCTGGCCCTTGTTTCATTTTCACTCCTGGTCCTTTTGCGCTCGGTCTTCGGACTTGGGCATATGGCTGTACTGCAAGCCGTGAGGGTTGGGCTAGTCCCTAGCCATTGGCCCCCCACCCATAGTGCTATTGCACAGGGGTGGCTAGGGGCTAGTGCTTAGCCCGGCCCCTCCCCAAATGCGCGTTCAACCAAACTTTAAATATAACATTTTGTGCAATGTTATGGTGCGGTGGTGTAAGCCCTTGGTTGTTTGGCGTGAGGTCTCGGTTTCAAACCCTGGGGTTGCTTTTCAACCTCCAAAAAATTTTAATGTGTGATTTGGAGGCCATGTGGCCATCTTTGGTTGGCCCACATGGCCTTCCTTCATTGACCACCAAAAAACCAGTCATCAATAAATAGTTAAAAATTCAACCTTGGAGCAAATTGGAGAATCTCTGCAAACCCATTTTTTTTTAACTTTTTGACCAAACAAATGAGGCCATGTGGTAGCCTACCACTAGCCCAAAAATACCCAGTCACCTGTCTATTTGCCAAAATTTTACATGTTTGACAATTTGATCAGAATACGATTCTGGGAGCATCTGATGTCGGATTTGAGTGAAACGAGTTGTGTTGGATTTAGATCGATGAGATCTATCCAATCGTATAGGATTCGAGCTCTATCACACACTTTCAATTTTGAGCATTATTTTGATCCACGGAATCACTCCTCCCCATTGGAAGCTTTTGGACCTCCAAAAACTCTTTATCAATGAAAAAATAGATGAGGGTACATTTCCCTCTCCCTTCTAGTCTCAATCCACTGAACTTTTCTTGAATTTGAAATTTTGAGCTTTTCATGAAAGTACATCATTTTCCCTATTTTTGGAGTCTTTGTCTTGTTGTCATAGATGACATCTTGCTGCAATTTCCCATAATATGTAGAACATCAAACTTCTTTTGAGGGAATAAACCCATTTCCTCCTTGGTCTCCAATCAAAGGAAACTTAAACAATCTCAAATTCTTCTCACTTTAGACATTGTCGTCATGAATATGCTTACCATGTCTAGCCTTGTACTTGGCTCAAACCTTGACCAAATCCCTTTTCAAAGCCAACACATTATGAAACTCACAAGAAGAAGTTTTGGAACCAATGTCCTATTTGTCAATTTGCTTTTGCATTTTCTCTTTGACCTCTGCACTCTCTAACACTGCCATCTTGTTCACACCGATGTTCAACAATGATGCATGTTGCTGCACATTTACTTCATTTTTTTTACCTCTTTTAGGAGGTAACATGTTAGAATCCTGAAACATCTTATCACACGAATTAGAAACATCAATGAGAACAGATTTCAAACTTGATTCATATCCTTGAAAAGCTTTAGATTCCTCAACACTTTCATGTTTGATCATTAACAATGCAAAGTTCTGACTAGCATTAATAATCCTCTTCACTTGTCCTGCATTTACAAGAGATGCATTCAACTTCTTGTTATGTGCTCTAACAATGTACTCAATCCCATTATTGAACAAATGATATTTGTTCTCATGGCGATGAAAAATAATCCTCCTATCATATAGGTATGGGCTTGATCCTAACTTAAACAGGAATGCAACAAATTACAGATATAATCATAAATACAGAGATGCAATAGAAAAACACTTCATTTTATTAATAGAAAAATAATAAACTATGCTTACAAATAGAATGGAAATAAGATAGCTTGGGCGATGGTAGCTTATCTCTGAGAAGAGATGTGGTGGCTACATGCCAACTGAACTGTGTTACAATGAGGCTCAAGGGCCTATTTATTATTTAAAAACATGAGAAAACCCTAAACAACCAAAACCCTAACCCAAGGAGATGTAATGCCAATATTTTGTGGGCCCTGTTGGGGTTAGTTGGGCAGCCACCTTCCTGAGGTCATAACTTGGTCATATTATCTCCATTTGGCGCGTACAATACCTTGTTGGAAAGGTCTCTCTGAGTGCTATATGTTTTTTTATATGCCCTTGCCTTTGGCTATCGGCTTGCAATGAACCTCAAAAAATTCCATTTAGGGGGTCAAAACTGCTCCAGAAGTTCATGACCCAAAAAACTGCTAAAAATAATAAATGCTAAAATAAACAAGGAAACAGATGAAACTGAGTGGAGGGTTTAGGTGGAATAGGCATTTGGCCACCAATATCCACCGAGATCAAGGTTTCCCAAAAAAATACCACATATATCAATTGGAATTACATCAAGCTCTACCTCATTTAGAAAGTTTGCAGTGATTGCAAATTTCAATTTACATCTTTTTGTCAAATGCAATTTTTCATTGTCACATATCCAACCTAAAGGATAAGGTTTAGGATGAGGAATGGTTTCCAAATTCAAATTCTTGACAATGTATTCTGAGATAAGATTTTCTTATGAACCACTATCAAACAATGTATCTATCTTGGTATGTTTTGAAATAACTCTAATATGGAAAATTTCTATTCTTTTTTTTTTCATCTTGTCAAGTTTCATTGAGACAATTTGACGAACTAGTACTTATAATGTCCTTACCTTTCAAACCCATCATTGTGATGTTTGTTTCATCTCCAAAATATGAACCTAAATCATGTTGTGTAGTGGTAGTTGTCTTCTCCTTCTCTTTTTTCTTAAACGTTTTAGGTCTCATTTCCAGATGAAGTTTCCAACAATGATCTTCATCATGGCCCTCTTTGGAACAATGTTCACATGTAATTTTTTCTTTCTCCATATTGATGGCAGCGTTCTTCTTCCCATTTCCTTTGATATTACCCTTTCCTTTATCTTCAAACTTAAAGGAACTCTCACTAGTTTCTTTAGAAACAATTTTTCCTCTTGCCTCTAAATGGGTTTCCTAAACACAAACTTCATCCAGTTTTGTAGGTTAATCATGAGAATGGTATGTATCAAATAACTATGCAGTCCTCCAATATATTTGAGCAAAGTATCTTGTGAGGGCAAATCTATACCCAAAATCAAAGCTCTTTTCATAAATTCTTGAGTATAAGATTACACATTTTGCCCCTTAGCTTGCCTAAAGTTTTGCCAATCCATAATAGCTTTTTTCATATATGCTAATAGATAAAACTGCCTTCTTATTGCAACAAAAAAATCATTCCAAAAGGATAAAACCTTAACATGTTTCTTCATGTCCTGTTGAGTTTTGGCTTCCCACCAAATGAGTGTTGCACCTTCCAATATAAGAGAAGCAAGATGAATCTTGGTTTCATCATCTTTGATTCTCTGTATCCTGCAATACACTTCAATCTAATGAACCCAATTATCTAATATTTCTGCACTTACCTCTCCATTGTACATAGGCAATTCAAACTTAATGTCAAGCTTAAGCAAAGGAGTTTTACCATGACCCTTTGGGGAATTTGGATGTGTCTTTGAAAGGGTAGAAGAAGTTGAAGATGAGGATTAAGATGAAGATGAGAATGATGATGGAGGTGAAGGTGGTGGTTTGTGACCATTTCCTCCATTCCCTTTTGGAGGCTTGTCTCCTTTTCCTCCATGAGGTTTTTAGCTTTCTCCATACAGTTTGGAATTCCTCTCCTTGTACAGAACCTTAACCATCTCTGACATCTCAAAGAATGTTTTTCTGAAAGTCTTGTCATCTTCAAACATCTCTTCAATACATTCTTCATGTTCCATGACTATTGAAGCCTGAGGACTGTTTGTTCTCCTTGAAACAATTTGAGATCTTGGCTCCACCAATTCTCCTTCTCCTCTATTGAGCTTCAATTTTGTAAGCATCATAAAAACACTTGCAAAAAAATCAAATCTTCACAATAACCTGTTTCTTTGATACCAAAATGATCTGAATGTGTAAACTTGAATATTTTTATCAATTTTCAAGTTAAAATTATATGTGTTTTAGGTAGAGGATCAGCTTACTAAACACATAAACAAGTAAATTTTAATCAAATTTCACAACCAAACAAAGACAAAATCATCATATCTGAAACACATAATACAAGCATGATAAAGGAGTTCACCACTCTCTTGGGCTACATCTCCTGGTCCAGCTTCCAATGCAGGGCATCTTTCATTAAAAATTCTCAAAAGTTTTTTTTCATGCTTTAGACAGCTCAAATATAAGAACTAATGTCTCCAATGGATCCGACACTATCAAAATACCCTATTTTGGTTCTTTCTGCACCTCATTTGGCCAAAAACTGAGAAAGTTATGCTTGTTTCTTAATTTTCCCAAATTCTGCGCTAACCATCCTAGAATTCGACCTCAACCTGGTTTGAGAAACCCAAACGCAAAATTGATGCACTAAACCTGGCACAATTCCCACTCCACGAGTGAATTTGTAGGACCATTAATGGCACCATTAAGCCTCCCAGTCCTGAGAATCCTTGTCACGTGGCGCCATGCGACTGCATAGGGTACCAAAATTTTAGGGCTGATGTCTAGAACCCTGCTCTGGTGCACCCTTGGTTCTATGGTGCGCATACGACCATCCTTCAGCCCCCTTTGGGGTTGGCCCCCTTAAGTCTATCACGCCTGTGCTTCCATGAGGGTCATATGACCCGACACTGGCCCCCATTCATTTGTGCTCAGTCTTCTAACTTGGGCATATGGCTATGCTATGGGCCATGAGGGTTGGGCTAGGCCCTAGCCCTTGCCCCCCCGCCCACGGTCTTGTGGCATAAGGGTGGCCAGGGGCTAGGGCCTAGCCTGGCCCCTCCCCAAATGTGTGTTCAATCAAAAATTTAAATATAAAAATTCATGCAATGTTAATCAAGGAACATATATGGTGCGGTGGCGTAGGACCTTGCTTGTTTGGCGTGAGGTCTTGGTTTCAAACCCCATGGGTGTTTTTTGGCCTCCAAAGAATTTTTATGTGCCACTTGCAGGCCATGTGGCCTTCCTCTGTTGGCTACAAAAAAACAGTCATCAATAAATAATTTTAAATTTGACCTTGGAGCAAATTGGAGAATTTCTGCAAACCCATTTTTTTTTTACTTTTTGACCAATCAGATGAGGCCATGTGGCAGCCTGCCACTGGCCCAAAAATACCCAGTCACCTGTCCATTTGCCAAAATTTTACCTGTTTGACAATTCGATCAGAACACGATTATGGGAGCATCTGATGTCGGATTTGAGTGAAACAAGTTGCGTTGGATTCATATCATTGAACTCTATCTAATCATATAGGCTTCGAGCTCTATCATGCACTTTCAATTTTGAGCATTATTTTGATCCATCGGATCAGGAACAGGTGGTCATTTTTAAATCCTTGGACTTCCAAAATAGCATAGGAGTTGTTGATCCCTCTCCCCCACAAGAAGCATAATATCAAGTCTGACCTCATTTACCCCACCCCCACAAGCTTTCGTTTCCTTAAGTTTTTACGCTGCATCGAAAGGCAACTCCGGTAAAGCAGACTTTGGAGGAATTTTTAGGGATGCTAAATCAAATCCAATATATGTTTTTTCTTACTCTTATGGAATGGCCACAAATAACATGGTGAAGCTTATGACTCACGAGGGCTTCAAATTTCCATTGAGAAAGGTTATAGATTGATACAGGTCCATGGTGACTCTTTGTTAGCGATAACCTATATTAGGAAATTACTTCTTGGATACCCACCGGATAGAGCTATTCATAGTTGGCATCTAAAGGAGACACTCACTAATATAAGTGTCATATTAACAAGATTTAACTATATAATCCCCATACACACGAAGTAGGAAGGGAATAAGGTGGAATATCAATGGCGAACTGGGGGAGTTTACAATACCGCGCGTACATTGATGAGTCATGGTCAGAGATGGAGCGATGGAGTAGCTCTGAAGAGGCAAGGAAACTAGTAGAGCATGATGTGTTATATGTCAAAGCCTATAACCTTGATGGGGGTGCTATCCCAGTCATCCATTTTCGACAAGAGTTTTAAAAGGATTCAAGTATGCGTCATATAACACGGTGGTCCATTGACCAAGTAATTACATTACATGCGTGCTTATGGTATGGAAAAAGGTTTGGAGGTCCTTTAGGAATGAAATTGGCCCTATCTTATTTCTCGCATGCCTTGCACGTGGCATATCCTCGGCTTTGTATGAAGGTTCACCTGTCATGGTCCTCCCATATTAAATGCTCAAGGATTTTCTCCTGAGATCATAAGAGGGATCATTCCTTCTATAGTCCAAGATATGGAGAGCTCCTTCCATGGTGGATTGGTTACAGGGATTGATTGCTCTAACATGAGTTTTATGCTCATTTATGAGCTCATCATGTCGTATTGTCTTGGGTTTGTAAAATTCAGTTTCCATCGAGACACTTGGACATGGTCGTGCAGGTTTCATGGCTTACTTTCCTTTTATCATACTAGGTTTCCCATATGCGAAGTTTTCTATATAGCCCATCTACTGCTTGCAAGGTGGTGGAAATATGATCGTCTGGTCGTTAAAGGAGAGTTAGTCTATTGGCTCCATGACTCTTCTACCCTGCTTTAGCAGAGACTACATAGGTTTGTCATAGTGTCCAAAGGTCAGTGTCCACATATTCCCACTCCTTCCCCTACATCGTGTTTCACTTGAAATCACCATAGATATTCTCAATGTGTAGTCTCCTTGAGTTGGGTCTTTCCTCAATGTTTTTTGTTTTGTTTTTTCATAACATGATGACTAGTCCATCCTTCGAACTTGTGGTGGTTTTATTCCAAGCAACTTTACAAGCATCCAAACCATCTGAAGTTTATTTTAACTACTTGGTACTTGTTTGTGGGGTTTGGTATTCTGGCACATTCGCCATTTGGTTTTGAATCTGGGTTTAGACTCTCCCTTTTTTGGTCTTTGAATACGTTCATAAGTGTGATAAAACTACCACATTTGGATTTTTGGGAGTGTAAATTATTTCCTCATCACTACTGCGCACTATCTTCTTGTCCAACACCCAATATTTCCCTTTGCATTTGAGTGAGTCTACTCTCTTGTTGTCATTACACTTGGGATGTTGTTTGTTTCTTTGTTTTTGTAGGAAAGTGTTTTGATTGCAGGTATTTTATGGCTCGTTGATGAAGATTACCAGTTCAACAAGGTGGTGCATAAGGTGTGTCCTCCTCAAGGCACAAAATTCTTTTTGGGTGGGAAACCATTGCCATCTTTTTTATTCTACCCCTTTTGAGGTCAAAAAACAAATTCTCAATTTGAAAGCGAAGGAATTCAGAGTCCGTAAGTACTTCTCTAATTAAGAGATATGTGGAAGTACTATTAAATGGGTACCAGATCCAAGAAAATTCTGGAGAAGAAGAATACATTTTCTTCATTCCATTACTCACCATCATCAAATGGAGACATTGCTCAACATGGTTATACGGGGTAAGCAAGTGGACAACTACAATCTCTTTGTTGGCTAGGAGGAGATAAAACACATACTATGGGAAATTAGATACGACCTTGATGATATTGTAGTAAGGTTAACCCATGTGGAATGTTTTATAGTTTCTAATTCTGGTATTGATTCTAAATGATCAACATGAAGAGGAAGCAATTATCAATGTTGTGCCTCTCAGTGCTATTCATGCAAACTCTAATATGCCCATGAACAACTCACATGCATCAACCTCTCCACGGTCGCCAATCATTGTCCTTGACTAAAGTGGTCTTCAAACAAACTGTCTCAGTCTTCACAATGGAAGGAATTTGCAGGCCCTAGTTTACACTTACATTTTACTATACTATATGGTCTTTACTTGTTTTACAGTTTCAGTTTCAACCTCGTCAGTTTGTTAAGGTTGTAGTTGCTAGCTCTATAAACAATATTACTATTGATAAGTTGTATGTTGAGTCTTTTGCAATAGTTAGTCAAAGTTGTCCTATCTCAAGTTGTTGATTTCATGCAGTCACCTTTAATCAATTTTGTTGAAATTTATCTATTGTATATGGCTCTATAGACTCAACAAAATGTAATCCTTTCTCTCTCTAGGTATATTAAAATTTTGAAAAAACTACATTATAACATCTTATATAATACTTCTAACTATCAATAAAAATTTGAACCATATTTTAAAAAAACACACACACAACAACTCACGCCTAACTATGAGCTAGGCAATTGGCTCTCAGTGTACACCTACTTCATGAACTAATTTGAATAATGTATTTTACAATAAATCTTAGCCATAACTCTTTAATATTAAAAGCAAGATATTGATTCTAAGCCTACGAGGAATCTTTTTATCTTTATGGGGAATTGAAAATGTATGTCTAATTTTTTAGTATAGTATTTAATATAGATCTCAAAAATTAAAATCATCAAACAATTTAAATAAGTACAATATCAAATTGAAGTCAATCGGTGTTATGCAAATTAGTCAGTGTGTTGTGCGAGAGTCAAGTTCACTTAAAATAAAAGCATAAATTCTGAGTTTATTAGTCTTGTGCTCTCAAGTTCAAACAATAAAATAGAAAATTTGATTTAAAGTCTCTTGTGTTAGTTTACTTGGAGACAAAGCATGAAATATGAGTTTAAAAGTCTTGTGCTCTTTGAAGTTTAAAATATAAAATAGATAATTATGTTTAAAAGGTTAAAGAAAATAAAAATAAAATATTTAAATTATACATTTTATATTTAAAAAAATTAAATATTAAAAATTAAAAATAATTATGAAATAAATTTTAATATTAATTTTGAAAAATTTGTCATTTTATTTTGGTAAAATATTTATAAAAAATATTTTACAATATTTTATTGATAATTTATATTTAGTTTTTTGGATTTTTTCCACTCTATACATATATGACATTTTGTTTTGTTAGCAATCTTTAAAAATGATATGATCATTAATTTTTCAAAATATTTCATGAGGGATTTTTAAATTCTTTTATCCTAATATGTCACATTAATTAGCAGTGTATTTTTTAGATCATTTCCAATGTAATCAAGGTAAGTGTATTTTGTGTAGATATTTAATTTTTGTCATTTTCAATGTAATCATGGTAAGTACATTTTATATATATTTTTGTCATTTTCATTTTTAATGTATATATTTAAATTTTTATCAAAAGTAGAATAATATAACAAATTATAATTTATAAACATATTTTAAAAATATAATTTCAAAGAAATTATATTTTATTTTTTTCTCACAGTCCAATTGTATCTGTATTTAGGGCCAAAAACAATAAAATTAAGAAGATGTTGAAAGAAGACCTAGAGTTACAAAACAAGCTTGGGAAATTAGAGAGTCACATAAGTTGTACCTTAATTTTTATCTCTATAAATCATGGTTTTAATTTAATTACTATATTAGAGCTTATGGTTGGATGTGTTTATGTAATTGAAGAAATTATTAGCTCCTTTTTGGACTATTTCGAGATTATGTATTTCTTATCTATTCTTTAAATAACATAGATGATATCATTATGGAAGATGGGTAATCCTTATATTTGTTTTAAATAAAGACATTGTATTACTAAATATTCAGATAGATAGAAGCCTTTTTTGAAAAAAAACCTCATGGCTACTATGCATAAGACGCTATAGAGGTAACTTGATATGCCTCATGTCCTTCGATGGTGTGTTAAGGGAGGAAAGGGTAGAGGGAGGGTGGCACAGCCACTATCACCTCAAGCAATAGCATGGAGGGACATGGCTACTACGCTCCAGATTGAGTTATCAAGGTTATGCTACATGGTACATGTCCTTAAGTATTGTAATGACTTCAAGTGCAATTTCGATTACCTTTCGTGTGTGAATGCATAACTAATAGGGTGGGGAGAGAACTTGGGAAAGTTCTCGTGAATTCTCCATGTTGTTTCATGATTATTATGACATTAGGGAATAGCAACTTCCATGTGGTTAAATGGCATACAAGGAATTATCAACTTCTCCTTGTTTTCATTTTAGTGGTTAGTATTTGCTTCTACTTGTGGATTTGTTGGAAGCATTGAGTGTAGTTAAAACACAGATTGAGAGAAGGATTGGACCCCCTGCCCATAGTCCATTTTCTCAGTCCTAGTTTCCCTTTGGTCGATGCCTGCTAAATAATATTTAGGTGGTAAGAACTATGTCGGTTAATTTTTCTTTAGTTGCATGGATTTTTCTTAATGTGGTTTTTTGTACTTAGGAAAATAGAGCTTATAAGGTGCAAACCTCGAATTTGGATTTTATCTTTTTAGAGGCATAGTATCTAATGATTCTAGGGACGCACATTTTCTCCTGTTTTGCGTGGGAGGTATCAATTTCCTTTATTTTTCTCAATGGTCAATTGGTTTCTTAGGAAGAAGGTTTTTATTAACTTTTTAAAATTTGCAAGATTACACATTAATATTCACAAGCTTCTTCTCTTAAGAGTGAAGGATCTCCTCTTGGAGGGGATCGATTTGGAAAAATTAATGTAGTCTAGCAGTATTATGAAGGGAGCACAAAGAAATCTCCATAAATGCCCTTGTTCTGTTAGAGGTGGAGAGTTCATGGTCTGTGGCTAGTGGTCTGTGATATGTGGTTTGTGATCTGGGGTCTTGCCTTCCTTCCTAGTTTGTGAGGTGTCTCATATCCTTCTGTTGGTTTATGGCCTGTCACTATACTCACTCATGTAGGGGTTCTACCACTTGTGTCTCTTATGGGAGCTCAAAGGCCCAAGCCCATGCCCAATCCTTACCTTATCTTTTCCAATCGTGAACTCCCCTAGAAATTCAATAGGAGCTTAGAGAGGTTGAGGAGGGTGTATCCATCAATAGGGAATGTCTCTCATATTCAAAATTGTTAGCTATGGTTTTTGATTGGATTCCAAATATTGGCCACACTTCAGGGTGCCATAATTAAGAATAAAAGAACTTCCATTGGCCAACACTGTATTATTGTTATTTTAATTTAATGCCTAAGGAGATGCTAAATAACAAAATTTTGATTATTGGCCTTACTAATGCTAGATGTTTTCCTAAGGTATTTGATTTCAAAGAACTTGTTTGGTAGGGTTCATGTTAGTTCGACCCTGAGACTGGAACTATCAAATCTCTTTACAAGGGAAGAACCCAGTCCTATTGACTTTGAATTTTTTTTAGAAAGATGCTCGAGATACCATACCTGAATAAGAAACTCAAATTGCTTGAGTGGATGCTTTCCTTGATTATTAGGGTCATGTAATTAATGTCGTTAGAGAATTTATAATACAACATGCACATGTACCAAGCAACCTCTCTTCCCTCAAAATATTGATGCTAGTAAATCCATATATGGATTTTTCTTAGTTTTGTTTCCTATATCATGGGACATGAATAAACATCTCAGATACACTAGTCAATATTATACATCATGTATTTCTCTTTCAAGAAGGACATTATTTTCCATTAGGCTGAAGTAATCTCTAATAGTCTTTTGTTGTAGTGGCTACAACCACCCTCCAAAATTTTGCCTTAGATTTGTTTTGGAGCCTCCCTACCAACCATCCTAGCAGCATGTCTTTCATTTTCAAGTACATAAGCTTCATTGGTTTTTCAGCAGCTAGCCAACTTGTGCAAGATGGTTTGTTTTACTCCCCTCATAGGCTGCCTCTCCGGACTTGGTCCAGCTGCTGGCTAAGCAACTCCCTCAAAAAATTGCGTAATTTTGGAGGGGAACTAGCCTTTCCTCCAGAAATTGCGCAAATTTGACTGGCAGCCTACTGGGCTCAGAAATTGCACAATCCTGTCAAACAACCTTCCTCTCGAAAATTGCGCAATTTTGGGCAGCAGTAAGCTGCTCCTCCCAAAAATTGCGCAATCCCTCTCGATAGCCAGCCCAACTTCCTCCTAGAAATTGCACAAAAATCCCTCTTAGCCAAGCAGGTTGTTGCATGTGCCTTCAGGTTGACCAGTTCCCTCCAGGACCGAGAAAACTTGACTTGCATGCATGGGCCACTTTTTCCCAAAATAGAAAAAAGCAACATACGAAAAGCATCCCTAGATTTTAGGGATCTATATTTAGCAACTGGTGGTTACATGCAAAGATCATTTTAGAAACTTTCCTTCAAGTTTCAGTTTTTCCTAGATTTGTGGCATATGCGTCATGAGCCTCAATCTTATTTATTTGATGCTTTAGAGCTCATTCATCACATCGATCTTGAAGCTCTAACATCCCACAGTACATCCAGGTTTCTTCGGTGCATCCAACTTAGCTATTTCCGGGTAAGTCCGCTTTACTTGTCTTTTGCAACATTTCTATCGCTTTTTGTGTTTTGGCTTGTGTGAGTGCTATCTACTTGATTTCTGTAAATGCCTGCTGTCATTTGCATGCATGTTAGCTTGTACAAGTACCATTTCAATTTTTGTTAGCATCTCAACTGTTGCATGCATGACACTATTTTGCATGAACAGTCTCCGATTTGGCGACTTGTTTCACACACTGTTTTCGGAATCTTGCATTCACTGTTTGCATGCATGATCATTCACTCCTGCTTACACTCAGTATCACCATGCATTCACATCTTCATTTTCTTTTAGTTTCCCATCGACGGGTCTGGGCAACCTTGGCCTGGACTCTGCCTTGCCCAGACAACATTGCGTAATTTTGAGAGGGAAGGCTCTTCCTTCCTCCTAGAAAATGTGCAAATTTGGCCAGTTGGTGACCTTCAGTCTTGCTTCGCACAATTCTGAGAGGCAGTGACTACTGGCCCAGAATATTGTGCAATGAAATCCCTGGGCCTGCATCACTTGCTAGCAGAAATTGTGCATTGTGCAATCTCAACACCCAACAGGCCAGTCTGGATTGTGCATTGCGCAATTCCAGTAGTCATCCACCCTCCAAGTAGTCTAGACTACCTTTTGTGCAGTTTTGGCAGTCAGTCTCCCAGCCTCCTAGTGAAAATTGCGTAATCCTTACTAGCAGTTCCTCGGGGATGTTGCATGTCATCCCTCAAGTTTTCTTTGGTTTTAACTAAATACTTCTTGCCATGCATGTCACCATGTCTCCAGATATAGCATGTGTTCATCCGTCTCTCAGCAGTTCAAGATCAATGGCCTACGGAAGCGCAACTGGAGCAGCAATTGAGCGAGTGTCTATGAGTTTGCCGATCGTAGACAAAGACATCAAGGTGAAATGGCAAGAGGTCAATGATGTATTCTCAGGCACATTTGGGAAAATATTGAAGAACACCAAGTTTATGTGAACATTCACAAGTTTGGCTCGTACTAGATTGCATACAGGTATCCCGCGTTCCCATGCGCAAACATGATACATTGGATCGTCTCGCACATTGACCCCGAGATGATGACATTGAGAAGTGTCAACGAGACAGAGATTGCTACCTTTAGGGCACATGACTATCAGCAGATGTACCACTTGCTGAAGCCAGTGATCACCATGGAGACACCCTTCAGCATACCTAGCAACAATACCAACTCTAGGGATATCTTGAAGAACTAGGTGAAGGAGCCAGCCAAATTTAGGATGACACCCAACCAGATTTACAAGACGAAGATACTGCGGAAGGTATATCAATACTTGGTCATCTTTTCATGTCGCTTGTATGGCCAAGAGAGCACAAAGACCTTCCTGCAGAGTTGGGTAATCACATTGTACCAACTGGCCAATGAAGGCAAAGCACGCCACTGGTCTAACAAGTTGGCTCACAGGTTGAGGGAATAGTAACAGGAGCTCGACAACTGTCCAAAGGTTAGCAAGTAGAAATCTACATCTCCGCATACATCTTCGATGATATATGTGCTCGTTAGGAGTTCATGGGCTTGTAGTGCGCATGGACATTAGCATAAACCTGTGAACACTTATTGTAAACTATTTCCGAATGCAACTTTTGAGGAGTCATCACATAGCTATGAGATCATTTTGTCACCCCGATGTATAAGATGATATTTGAGCAGGATACACCTTGCATGTCGAAGGCAACAATGGAGGCACTGATTGGCATATCGGATTGGTATGCCTCACCTCTTGGCACCTTCATATAGATGTACATCATGGAGAAGCCACCACATGTTTTACCAAAGTTTGTCATGGACAAGCTTGTCATGCAAGAAATATCGTAACACATCTCAGCAAGACTGTCAGCAAGGCTCCACCAGAAGAAGAAGGCACCTTGGCCCACTCTTCTGTTGCGGATCAGGTTTTACAAGATATTGAATCTCAAGCATGTAGATGTCAAAACAGAAGAGTTCAAGAAATATCCTTTTGACATAAGAAGCTATAATCCGTATGACCTACATTGTTTTTTGAAGGATCACTGTGGGAGAGTACAGTTTCCGTGGATCCATAGGGCGTGTCATTGGGTTGAGGAAGACCCATGGAGATATTGTCACAACTTCTATAGGCCCAATGAACTGGTCAGCATCATTGTGGAATGGTTAGCGAATCAATGTGAAACAACATCCAGGAGAGCACCAGCACCAGCACTAGCAGAGGTAAACATACCAGCCATGACAAAGGCAAGAGAAAGATTGTCGAAAACGTAGAGATAGAGAAAAGATGCAAGGTCAGAGTAGACCCACTTGTGCATAATGAAGCTTTGGAAATAGAGGCGAAGAGGCAACAATGCGATAATAGGATCGCATAAAGGGGGAGAGAAAAATAGAGGATGGAGGAAACAATCAAGGAGTTGTGTGAGTTGAAGGAGCAGCTCCGGAAGGAACAGGAGTTGCGCAGATAAGAGAAGGAAGCGCAACAAGGATACTTATAGCAGGGGGTGCAACATGTTCAGACGGATGAAACTACGCCCTATAGGTAGTAGACTCATCCGAGCAGTTGGCACAAAGCAGATAGGGTGAGCAGTCGTAGGAGCAGGACTTCACTCAAGAGATTGAACGAGCACTTGAGCAGATGGATATGGAGATGGAGCAACCAGAGTTAGAGCAAGACATTGACCTCATGCCTTACCACTAAGAGGTCGACCCATTAGCTTCACTGGATTTGGAAGCAGAGAAAGTCCCAAGTGACCAAGGATATATTAAGATCCTTAGAGACAATCTGGAAGAAGAGATGCACAACATATCATTCGATGAGTCACAACATAGAGTTGTGAAATCACATAGAGTGTCTACTCTGGATGACCACAAATCTCCTATGCAGTTTGAGGAATGAGTGATCATATCAGATGTGCTCAAGCATCCAACAGCATTGGCTGATGCTACTAGAGCATATGTCGAAGCCACTAGCTCGAGTGTTTGCTTCTTGATAGTGGAAAACAAGCGAATGGTTAAGGAGTTATAGATGGCCAAGATGTGAGGAGAACTGGTTACAACATATGCTCGAGCAGAGTTGAAGAAGGCGATACTCGATGAAGTATCATCCCTTGATACAGTCATGCGGGTGTTGTATTCCAGATTTGATACCGTGCATAAGGCAGTTGTCCATCTCAACGGTTGGCAGAAGCGATGTGCTAGGAAAGCACGTATCTTTTCAAACTTGCATACTGTAACTTGTTGAACACATGATAACATGGACAATGAGATACAAGGGAGCCCCATTACACTTGCCCAAGATGATGAAGCCCAGAGCAGTTGAGCTGAAGACACATATTCAGAGTCAGATCAGGAACTATGAAGAACTCCCACAGCTCATCACTAGTTTGCAGGCTTCCCATGCACGGGTGTTTAGAAGCATGGATGTTGTTGTGTGCGCACATACAATCCCATCTATTGGGACACTCATCGAGGCAAAGACAAAGGCACAAGTCCGATTGGAGCTTGACTCGTACTTTGACGAATTGATGCGCATAGCCACTAGTGCAAACTTGGCGATCAATGCTGACACCATGCATTAGTATGTCGCTAGTCTAAACCCACTCAAGACAATGATGCACATCTTATTAGATTAGTTGGACAGAGGAGCCAGAGCAGTGTACCCAGTTGGAACAGAGGCAAGAGTTCATTTCCGGAAAGATGTCACCACGTAATATACAAACACCATCGCAGACTACCAAGCTTGGCATCAGTTCACCACTGTCAACCATCATGAGGATGTTGAAGAGTTGGTCTTCCCATAGTTGTTCAAGTCATAGTGATGTCTTGCATGGCTTGCTCAAGCCTATTTTGTCTCACATGGGTACATGTGCAGATTGTATGTAACATCTTGTCAAGTGGAAGTTCAAGTGTAAATAGTTGAATTTAATAGTCATAGAGTAGTTGAAGAGTTATGAGGGTAGATGAACAGTCACAAAGGGGAATGTCAAGGGTCACCCCACCATTTGCTATATATAGTCCCTCATAACTCATTGTAGAGGCTTTTGGTCAGCCAAGCTTTCGATAGGAGTATCTTAGAGAAATCTTGGAGAGTACTATAACCAGCCTTGGCTTTTCCACAGTGCAGAGCTAGCACATCTCTTTGGAGGAGTAGGTGGCAGTCACTGTAGCGTTCTGCTATTGGGACTAGTGGTTGGTCATGGTTGTACTGTATGATTGGAACTTTCACTTCTTAATATAACAGAGCCATCATGTTTCATGCATATGTTGTTATTGTATTTCAGCTATCTTGTTTACTCTAATGATATATGTATATGTTTGCTTACGCATGTGTGTATGGACTCTTTATGTATATGTATGTATGAATCTTACTGAAATGTGTTGTTGGTTTAACCATCACTTTGGATTGTTAGCTTACTTGCTTTCCAGTTTGTGATGTATCTTCGCTCATGTGTTCCCTTCTTAGCCACGTTCTTTCACAAGTTTCCAAGGGGCGCACTCACCTCACTTCCACGTGTTAGAACCATTCATGCACCTTCCTTGGCTTGTTGCGCATGTCACACTCTTGCTACCAATAGGGACATCTTACTTGCCTCTGTGCGCAACCGTGGTCAAGGTGATACAGTACGACCCACTACTAGGATTCCTACACCAAACGGTTTGAGGTCTAGTTGGGACTTCTTACCAGGGAGATCCCCTTACATGTTGGCAGGTCCAGCACCGTCAACATCTTCTTAGTTAGATAATTATTTGAAAACCCAAAGATTTTTCATGATGACCTATTTAGTGATGGTCACAGTCTATATAAATCTAGTCAATGGACTGCCCACTAAAAATAATAGTTTTTTCCTCAAATTTTTCACTTCAACTTCGACTACAAAATTATGGAAACCTTATTCCAAAATAAACACTTTTAAAGGTATTCTCATTTTGTAAAGTAATATATTAGATTTTATTAATTAAAAATAAAATAAAAAATTGTTGATATCAATATTATAAATTTATCGAAGTGTTAGTCCATTCTTTAATTAATTGAGAGGCATGAAAGTGATATGCATTGAAAGAATATATTATCAATATATGTATCATTTTATAGAGATTAGTCAGCGAACACAACTACATAAATTAAATCATTGATGAATGCTAATACTCATCAAAATACTTATGTGCCATTTATAAGACTAAAAATTTGTAATGCCAACACAAAAGTGAAATTAAAGTAACATTGAGAATTTGTAACATCAGTACAAGAGTGAAACTCAAAAACTAAAAACAATTTGGAAACCATTAATCTCAACCTTCAATTGTGTATACGAGAAAAAATATTATCGCATTCTTAAATCTATATCATCCATAACTTTTTTTTTTGAAAAACAAGAAATTCAAAAAAACCTCTCCTAAAATAAACCACACATATCAATGTAACAAACACATAATTAGAAACCTAAAATTTTTAATGTTTAATTAAATATTCTAAAATAATTTAATAAAAATAAAAATCATTTCACTTTTAAAATATATTTAAAAAAAACGCATATATATATTTAATACCCTCTCAACTAAATAATTTGTATAGTGCTTATAATTGACACTTATGTTGAGATTTTCGGTTTTAATAAAATAGGCAAAAATTTCAGTAGGTGACAACAATCAGATTGTGTTGCTATATTAGCTCTATTTTTTTGGGAGAGAGTTAATGCATCCTATATTTGTTGTAAGAGGATTTATGAGGCAGTTAGATTCTCTTAGCTATAAAACAGGTGTCCATACGGATTTGGAGGTAGTGTGAGAGTTTGTGAGGAACTTGATTATCTTGTAATCTCCTGTTTTTTGATAATAAAGATTGTTGATGCCTATGTTTGGTGGACGTAGCTCAGAATGGTTGGGTGAACCACGTTAAACCTCTGTGTCTTTTGTGTATGGTTTATTTTTTGTTGTTGTTGCGCACTGTTGGCTCCAACAAGTGGTATCAAAGCAAGTTGGAGGAGCACGCAACGGAGGAGTGACGGGCCTAAAGTTTGCTGGAGGTACTGTGGATTAAACGTCTTGCTAGCTGTTCGGTGGTGCCTGTGCGTTGGATCAGGCAACGTTACAACAGGCTTGGCCACTGCCATCAATCAGCGTGCAACATTGAATGCAGCGTTGCATGCAGAGGTGGACCTGCGCATAGATTGTGCGTATGATTGCTATGAAGGCCAACACTAAGACATAGCCATTATGCATATGATTGCTATGAAGGCCAGTGCATAGAGAAAGTGCGTATGATTGCTATGAAAGCCAGACGCAGGGATTTAATCCAGTCGATGGTCGATTCATAGCGCAGAGGAGCGTTGTTGAAATTGTGTGGAAGAATGTTAATTTGCGGCATTCAGCTTTTAAACTAAGTCTGAGTTTTATGTGAATCAATTGCCATAATGGAAGTTTGTGTGCAAGGGCATCGACATTAGTTCGCCGTGAAACAAATGGTGTTGCGCAGACCTCGTATTGATTTGTTGTGCGTATGATTGCTATTCACGGTGATCAAACAACCTCAGCGCGAGTTGGAGCGGGTACATACGTGTGCAGGTGGAGTATTATATATTTTTTTTAAGTTTTGGCAATTGGCGCGGGTAAGCACTGAACAGGTGCGCCAAGCATTGGCGTTGGCACTGGACCGATATGCATAAGCGCGCCAGAGCGCTAAGAGCCGAATGGGCGCGGAATTTATAGGTATATGCGCGCCAATTTTTCACACTTACACCGTTTTTTAGTTGGCGCGGATCTTTTGGTGTTCAGCAAGCGCCAAGCCCATTTGTTGATTTTCTGCGCGCCAGATCCATTTACACTATTTTTTAATTGTAATCTGAAATTCAAACAACAAAGGGGTTTTTTAATGTAAAGGCAATGTAAAATAAGGCATAGGCGTTTTTCCATATATTAACTTTTTTTTATTTAAAAGTTGGAATTGGAGATTGTTTGTTTTAAACGAGATGGCGAAAACTCAGAGTGCCCGATTTGAAATCGAGAAGTTTAATGGCAAAAACAACTTTGAGATCTGGAAGGTAAAGATGCATGATCTCCTGGTACAACAAGGCGTGGCAAAGGCGCTGTTGGGAAGATCCAAACTGCCTTACCCTGTGACAAATGATGAATGGAATGAATTGGATGGAAGAGCCTTGAGCGGTATTCGACTGTGTTTGGCTGATGATGTTTTGTTTAACATCGTGTCAGAGAAAACTACTGTTGGTTTGTGGACAAAGCTGGAGAAGCTGTACATGACAAAATCCTTGACAAATCAGATTCTCCTGAAGCGGCAGCTATACAGTCTGCGAATGAAGGAAGGTACTTCGATTACTGATCATTTGAATGTTTTTAATACTCTACTGGTGCAATTAGAAAGCATAGAAGTAAAATTTGAATCCGAGGATAAAGCCATAACTTTATTGTGCTCGTTGCCCGAGTCATGGGATCATTTTGTTACTTCTATAAGTCTTAGTTCATCCGAAACCATTGAATTTGATGATGTCGTCGGAGCTTTGTTGTCCGAGGAGACCAGGAAGTGGTCGAATGCTGACACCTCTACATCAGAGGCAATGATGGCTAGAGGTCTTTCTAGAGAAAGACGCTCTGGTAAGCACAATGATTCGTGTTCAAAGTCAAAAGGAAAGAAGAGTAAAGTAAAGTGTTGGTTCTGTGGCAAATCGGGGCACTTGAAGAAGGATTGCTGGAAGCAACAACAAACTTCTAAAGAAGCTTCATCGACAGAGAAGAAGGAAGCAAACAAGACCGATACAGGTTCGGCATCTGGTTTAGGTATGAGCGATGAAGTCTTATCAGTTAATTTGTCAAATCTTGATCAACATTGGTTGTTAGATTCCGGAGCATCAAACCACATGTGTATTCATAGAGAATGGTTTAAGACGTATAGATCAGTTAATGATGGAGTCGTGTACATGGGTAATGATGTCACATCTAATATTGTGGGAATAGGGAGTATACAGTTGCAAATGTTTGATGGGACAACCAAAATGTTAACTGATGTAAGACATGTACCAGATTTAAGGAAAAATCTAATTTCACTGGGGGCACTTGACACAAATGGATATAAAACGGTAATTCAAGGTGGAGTAATGAAAATTTACAAAGGTATTTTACTAGTAATGAAAGCTAAGAAAGTAGGAAATCTGTTTCAGTTAGAAGGAAGAACAGGGTTAGTTCATGTGTCTACTGTGTCTGAACATGACAGTAGTTCCATTCACCTATGGCATCAAAGGTTGGGCCATATGAGCGAAAGAGGGTTAAAGATTTTGGCTGATCGCAAGTTACTTCCTAATCTAAGGTCTGGAAAGTTAGATTTTTGTAAACATTGTCTGTTTGGCAAACAAAGTAAGAAAAAGTTTAAAACAGGCAAACATACTAGTAAAGGAATACTTGATTATATCCAATTAGATGTTTGGGGCCCAACACCTACAACCTCGTATGGTGGCTCAGCATATTTTGTATCGTTTATTGATGACTTTTCTAGGAAAGTGTGGGTCTACATGTTGAAAAGGAAGTCTGATGTTTTTACAGTTTTCAAGCAGTTTAGAGCATTGGTAGAAAACATCACTGGTAGAACTATAAAATGTTTAAGAACTGACAAAGGTGGTGAGTTTACCTCCAAGGAGTTTGAAAACTATTGCAAGGATGCAGGGATCGAGAGACATAAGACTACTGTTTATACTCCTCAGCAAAATGGAGTTGCTAAATGCATGAATAAGACTTTTTTGGAGAGAGCAAGGAGTATACTGAGTAACGCTGGTCTGCAGAAGGAGTTGTGGACAGAAGCGGTGGCTACAACTTGTTATGTGATAAATCGGTCACCATCGACAACGATAGGTTGCAAGATTCCTCAAGAGGTATGGAAAGGTCACCATTGTGATTATTCTAAACTCAGAGTGCTTGGTTGTGATGCATATGCTCTAGTACCTAAACATCAGCGAACTAAATTAGATCCAAAATCAAAAAGGTATATCTTTGTTGGGTATGGTGATGGAACAAAGGGATCTAGATTGTGGGATCCTACTACCCGCAAAATCATCATCAATAGAGATGTAAAGTTTGATGAATCCTCTCTTGTACAGTTAGATGTAGATAATAAATTGAAACACGATGATGTATCTGATTTTTAGCACATTCAGTTTGACAGCACTTCTAATGATAGTCATGATGACCATAGTTCAGATTCTAGTCATGAACAGGTTTCAGAATCAGATTATGAACATGATTCAGATGTAGGTCATGAACAGGTCTCAGATGGTGATCACGAAGAAGTTCCTACAGATGGTAGTCAACCAATTGCGAAAGCACCAGAAACATCCTTAAGGAGGTCTACAAGGATCAAACGCCCTCCGAAAAGGTATGATGATTATGTTACTTCAGTTGCATTTACCGCTAATGATGATGAACCTCTGTGCTATTAGGAAGCTATAGAAGGTTCGAAAAGTGACAAATGGAAAGTAGCTATGAAGGACGAAATGATGGCCTTAGGTAAGAATGGCACATGGTATTTGGTTGAACTTCTGAAAGGCAGGAAAACTGTGGGATGTAAATGGGTTTTCAAGGTAAAATGGGGTGTGAATGATTCGGAGGACAGATACAAAGCAAGGCTGGTTGCAAAAGGGTTTTCTTAGAAACCAGGCATTGACTTTCATGAGACATTTTCACCAATTGTTAAAATAGTTTCAATTCACATTGTGTTAGCATTAGTCACTTTGCTTGATTTAGAATTACATCAACTAGATGTTAAGACTGCTTTTTTACATGGAGATTTAGATGAGGAAATTTATATGGAACAACCGGAAGGGTTTGTTCAGCATCGCAATAAGAAATTTGTCTGCAGGCTCAAGAAGTCATTGTATGGTCTGAAGCAGTCGCCTCGACAGTGGTACAAGAAATTTGATTCTTTCATGTTGAGTAAAAAATATATAAGAAGTGAATATGATCAATGTGTTTACTTTAAGCAATTAAGTAATGGCATGTTCATTATCTTAGTGTTGTATGTTGACGATATGCTTTTAGCAAGCAAAAGCGTTGAAGAAATCAACAGGTTAAAGACTCAGATGGCAAGGACATTTGATATGAAAGATCTAGGAGCAACAAGACAGATTTTGGGCATGGAGATTTTCAGAGACAGGAGCAATGGTAAGTTGTGGCTATCACAACATAAGTATATTGAGAAAATACTTTTAACGTTTGGTATGAGCAATGTGAAGCCTGTGTCAGTCCCTTTAGCTTCCCATTTTAAGCTTTCTTCAAGTTTATGTCCTAATATAGATGAAGAAAAGGAATATATGTCTCAAATTCCATATGCCAATGTAGTAGGATGTTTGATGTATGCGATGGTTTGTACTCGACCAGATATTTCACATGCAGTTGGGGTTGTCAGTAGGTATATGGAAAATCTGGGTAAAGAACAATGGTCAGCAATGAAATGGGTGCTTCGGTATTTGAGAGGCACAAGTAGTTATTGTATCACTTACAATAAGAGCAGTGAATTTGTTTGCGGGTATGTTGATTCTGGTTTTGCAGGTGATTTGGATAAGTGAAGGTCAACTTCAGGGTATGTCTTTACTCTTGCAGGTGGAGCTATTAGCTGGATGTCAAAGCTTCAAAACATTGTTGCTTTATCCACTACTGAAGCAGAATACATTGCTGCTTCTCATGCTTGCAAAGAAACGGTTTGGTTGAAAGGTTTGCTTGGTGAATTTGGTAGGTTACATGACAACATCAAGTTACTTTGTGATAGTTAAAGTGCAATACATTTGGCTAAGAATCCGGCCTATCATAGTAAATCAAAGCATATCCCAATAAAGTACCATTTTGTAAGACAGGTTATCACTGAAAGGGGAGTCTATCTTGAAAAGGTGTATACAAAGGAAAACTGTGCAGACATGTTCACGAAACCAGTTTTGTTAGAGAAGCTGCGTTGGTGTTTGGCTTCTCTTGGCTTGCAGAAAAAATAAATAATAAAGAAACAGGGCATCAGGCTAATTGTTGTCAAGGTGGAGATTGTTGAGATTTTCGGTTTTAATAAAATAGGCAAAAATCTCAGTAGGTGACAACAATCAGATTGTGTTGCTATATTAGCTCTATTTTGTTGGGAGAGAGTTAATGCATCCTATATTTGTTGTAAGAGGATTTATGAGGCAGTTAGATTCTCTTAGCTATAAAACAGGTGTCCATACGGATTTGGAGGTAGTGTGAGAGTTTGTGAGGAACTTGATTATCTTGTAATCTCCTGTTTTTTGATAATAAAGATTGCCGATGCCTATGTTTGGTGGACGTAGCCCAGAATGGTTGGGTGAACCACGTTAAACCTCTGTGTCTTTTGTGTATGGTTTATTTTTTGCTGTTGTTGCGCACTGTTGGCTCCAACAACTTTTAATTTGATATCAAATTCTAATTACCTTAGAAGAATCATTAATGCTTCCTAGCATTGCATAACAATATAGCACACACGAGAATAACATATTATCTTACGATTCTAACCTTCATGAATTAACAATTACATAAACATTAAGAAAAATGTCAAACAGGTAAATTCCAATTAACAATTACAATATAAGTTTCAACCATTTGTATTTATTTTCCCGACGGGGGTGATCTCCGACGACGTCATCAAATTTCCCATACACTTCGGTGACAAGAACAAATGGCAAACTTTTATTCGGTTCCCGCAACAAGTCTCGATGGTATATTTCTTCGGGCATAGAGCAGTGATTATGAGCATACATAGTCCTTGGATGGCTAAATAGTTGGCGGAACTCAAATGTGATGCACAATACTTTAAGGTTATTTGTGCATACTAATTGTATCATTTTATCTGTCCACGATGAAACAAAATTACATATAGATGTAAAATTGGAATATTTACTTCAATGTCTATCCCACAAATAGCAATGAGCTAAAGAATTTTGTTATGGAAAAGTTTTGTAAATGGGTATGAGGAAAAAAGTTAGGTAGAAAGTACAACAAAAAGAGTTCATTGGAGCTAGCATTTCGTGGAGGGAAAAGGTTCTTATTGCTCAATTAAGAACCAACTCACGTCAACTTAGGTGTGAAACAAGATGGTGGAAAAGGCCTAAAGAAGCTTGGGAAGAATGGGTGTGTACATTTTGCACATCTAGGCAGTGGAATCGGAAAAACATTTCATTTTGGAACATGATGCATTAAAAGGCATCAAAGAAAGTTATGGTAATATGTTAGCATCGATTTCTTGGCATTGCCTTTTCAGTGAGGGGGTTGTTGGAAGGTTGGGCCAACTCATTGTCAATTTGAATAAGAAAGGATTGAATTGCAAAAGGCGAAAAGTAGGTAACTAATGGTCCCATAAACTATTTTTAGTCTTGTGGACGTTAAAATATCATTTCATTTTACTCCATCTCCTTTACTGTTACGATCATGGGCACTCCTGCACAAGCCATATTGGAGGTCTTTGTGCTTCAATCTAACAAGTTAAGAGCACTCATTAATGAGAAAATGATGGCTCTTGGCCTCCCAATGAAACTAAGGTGTTGCACAGGCCACATTTGGATACTAAGGGACTTGTCCCTGAGACACAATATATGTGCATGGTGAAAGTTGTAGGGTGGCAGAGAGTGGGGCATCAAAAAACGTTTGCAAAGACAACTATATAGTCTTATAACGAGCAAAACGTCTGACGAAGTTGGTTCAAGGTCATATTTCTTACGGTTTGGAAGCGCCACAATGGAGGTAGTGTTCCCTGTAAGGTTTCCCTTTATCTCCAACTCAGGTTTGGGGTACGCGCTACTCTGGTATGGCATTTCCAGTTTATTTGGGAGTTTAGTTGGTCACAGTATTTTCAATGGTATCTTCATAGCTTTGCTACGGTAGTTAGTTGTCTACTCAGTTCTTACATTTGTTGTCTCGAGTCATTCCAGTTAGGGTCAGTTTTCACAATTATGCTTGTTGGTCAGACTAGTTCATTACCACTATTTAGTTAGGTTGGTATCTGCAGTGCAAGTTGAAGAATCTTCTATCAATGCTTAATTATTTAAGCCAGAAAGGGTCTCATAGTTGGTACTGATATATTTTTGCTAGGTCAATTTTTTTCGTACTCTTTATTCACAACTCTGACTCTGGTCCCTCCTTTCAACTCGTGGTAGTTCTCACAGCTGGGATTTCTTTCCACTGTCCAGTTTTGGTTCGGGGGGGGGTTTGGTACACAGGTACCTTTTCAATATGGTCTTAAATGGGTGTCTTATAATCACAAAACTGCACTCTCTCTATTCCATCTTATTGTCTCTCGTTTTACAAGTCACCGTTGTTTCTCGTCATATTATTTCACCTGTAGCTACTCTATAGAGAGTAGTCTTTTCACAGGTAGTACGATTTTATACTACAAGAACTATATTTCAATGGCACCGCAGTTAAGTGCCTCAAGTCACAAGGGAGGCTCCTCGAGTCCCTCCTCCTCGTGTTACAAAAGATTATTTGGATGGGAATTTATCGCTAACTTTTTTTAAGCCGTGGCCTTGGAAGTTCGGAAATAAATTCTTTAGTTAGAGGCAAAGGAGTTTGGCAATCGACCCTGTTTTTCGGACACAGACATTAGAGGGAGCAGTCTCAAATGGATCCTAGATCTAGGGAAGTTTCGTAGGAGAAGGATCCACTTCCTCCACTCCATTACTCACCACTGTGAAATGGAAACCTTACTTAGTATGGTGATAAGAGATAAAAAAAATAGATAATTATAAACTCTTTGCAGGACAAGAAGACATCAAGTGAATTCTCCGAGACATCAGGTATAATTTGGATGGCATAGTAGCTCGATTGTTTAATGTTGAACGCTATATAATCTCCAATTCCAACACTAAGTCAAATGAGCAACAGATGTACCTGGGGTCATCAATGCACAAACTCAAGCAACTCCTCAAGCCAACTCATTTGCACCCTCCCCAGTGATAATATTGGACTAAGAAGTCCAACAGAAGTTCAAAGGCAATCTTTTTTTGTTCAGTTTTTGTCTACTCTAGTTTTGGAAACCTTGTTTTTAGATTAGATATATGGCATTAGACAATGTTGTTATGTGTTTGTTTTGTTTGATATCATCCTTAAGCTTAAAATTCTTTTGATAAAGATAGTATAAAGATATTTTGAAGTACTCGCTACTCTTCAAGAATAAGCTTGGTACGTTATCTATTTCTCTAGTATATAAGTACAATCAAGTTTTATCCTTGTCAAAGGGCAAGTATTACACGTTCAATTTTTTTTTGACTGCCAATTAGTTTAAGTTTGACTAAAAATTAAATCATATTGATTAAAGTTAACATTTGGAAACTAATTTAATTTATTTATTTTTAAATAAATTATTTTATTTTTCCTGAATCTAATTGGCTATTAAGCTCTCGGTCTTATTGAGAAATCATCACAAAATTGTACGAACAAGCTTTCCAGCAGTTGTCCTCCTCAGTCCAGCTCACAATCCATATCTTTTGCAGTGATTTCATATGAGTGACATTTCAACGACAACGACATTTTGGGCACTATTACTCTATTTATTTATGTCTGCGCATTTAATT
The DNA here is from genome assembly GCA_031772625.1 of Pinus tabuliformis. Classification (NCBI taxonomy): domain Eukaryota; kingdom Viridiplantae; phylum Streptophyta; class Pinopsida; order Pinales; family Pinaceae; genus Pinus; species Pinus tabuliformis. Next base: position 1,161,939,230 of record CM062811.1, read on the forward strand.
ATGTTTCAGTGGAGTGGTTGGGCATTTAAAATATTGATGCATGTGGCATTTAGAGGTAGCCTAGGTTAAGAATTAAGCATTTCTTACCAGTGCCTTTTCTGCATCGTTTTTTAGCCTTTTCTGCATCATTTTTTCAGTCCAGACTGTTGTGCTCGATGTCTTTTTGATGTTGCTCTGCTTTCTGTGCTCTGCGTCTTGTTGTTGCTGCTCAACTTTGTGTGTCTCAGCTTTCTGCGTATCGGTGTCTTTTTTCTGAAGGTATGTACCTCGCTTCTCCTGAAAATAGTTGCAGAAGAATTAGCTTCTTTGTTTATTATATTTGTCCGTGGTTGTGTCTACTGCTTTGTATGGCAATGTTTGCGAATATGTGTAAGCAAAATCGAACAAAGCACATCCAATACACGAAACTTTCAAAATTTGTAAGCTTTTCAAATAAAATGTAATGGTGAACCTTAAAATAATGATCAGAGAGCATGAAATCTATGTTCTTCCAAACCGATGAGAAACTCGTCCTCTGCTGAGATTTCTTCGGTGATTAGATACAACGGGGTTTTGTAGAAAGAGAATGCAAAACCTTAAGTTACATACCAAATCCCCCAGTGAAGCAGCGCTCAGGTGACCTTACGTTACCCTAGGATTGCATTTTGACCCGGAACTAGAGTTTAACATGAGTATTGGTTTAACAACACCAATAGTGCCTGTATGGATAAAGTTTCATTCATGTTGTCGATTCTGGGTTTTTCATCCTCGTGACCTCTAAAATGCAAAGAACTGGCTACCCCAGTTCACACGACCCTGGCCATTGGAGTTTCCCACAGTTGTTGATTGTTTACATTCCTAGCAAAAGCAATTTCCATGAGTTTGGGGGTGGTTTAGGATAGACGTTGAAAAGATGCAGTTACTTCGAATTTGAATGATGTGAGATGTGTCTTGCCATGAATCAATAGCACCTGCTTTGCATGGCCACCAAATGTACAATTTAGTTTCCATAAGGCATGCTGATGATAGTTACATCTGTCATGATGTTTTGCAAAAATGGAATCACGCTGGCATTGGAGTAGACTTTCAAAAACACGTAGGTTGTAGATAAGCCTGGTTCCCTCGGTAAAAAAAATTCATGCAGGTTGATGCAACTACACAATTAAATTATAACAATATATGTAGGCCCATCTAAAATGACAATTACTTGAGAAAATGTTGGAGTTTTTTTTAATTGGTCGTTGTTTGCAGCAGTTGTGTATTGTATTCCTCAATTTTATAGCCAAAACCTAACGAATTTCAAGAATCCCTGATAAAAAACTAACAAACTTCAAGAATCCCTGTTCAAAAACTAACCTGAATAATGGATGAATCGTATGTAAGAAAATATGTTTCTTAAAATTTGACTGGTAGGTTATGACCCTTGGCAACCTCGAGAGCACGATTTAATCCCATAGAAATCTACGCAAATTCTTTCTTTCAATCGTGAAATATTTTGGGACAAAAATGGATAGTTAGCCAATGGCAAATATTATCCCTTAATTTATTTATTTTCTTTTTGTTTCTGTCGGCTCATTGCAGTTTCATAAACTAAGTAAAACTAGAATCGACTAATTGTTTTTTCTGTTGGATAATTTAATGTAAGTAATCTGAAGTAAATTAGTAACATACTATATTATTGGCAGTGTATGGATGAAATTGTCATTACTGTCACATGTTGTATATAACTCGATAAATTTTTTAACATGTTTTTATGTGCGAGTCAGTTGCTAGGGAGAATTTCACTCGGACTTGATATCGTCAAAGAGATTAATTTAAAATATTATTTACTTGTTCTTGTCATTTTTATTTTTCTTGGAGAATTTTTTGGTTTTTCAGTTTTCAAGTAAACATAATCATTGATTTTATCATTTATGTAAGCTTTATAATTATGTCACAAAATAGATTTCTTTATAGTGATCTCTTGAAAGAAAAAAACAGCATAAAGGTTGATCACATGTTGAATCCTCTTATCAATTCAAATAACAAGCACCCACAAGAAATTCTAGTGTCAACACAGGCTAGACAAAGGGAAATTATCGTTCATGTGACCGTGGTAAGAACAAGCTAGGGGACCGTTCTGTTCATCCAGATAGTTTTAGTTGCATCGCAAGCACCATTTAGTTTTACTCTGGGGTTGCTTTGGAGTGGGTTGGTTCACCAATTGAGAGCTTAATTTTTCTCTGCTTGTTGAATTCCTCTTTTTGGAAAGTCACCATGGTTTCAACACCAATCTCCATCACTTTTCTGACGCAGAATTGCAGGGCATGGCTATTGGTATCTTGGCTCCCGCACTGGTAGAATGGATACAGGTATCCATGGCGTCCGAGTGTAAATGACATGAACTTGTGTAGCCTCTCATCCTCTAGTGGCACGACTAAAGACAACTACAATAGCCATCCGTCGACGGGATTTGAGTATATGGTCTGTTTTTTTTTTTAAGTTGATTTTTTTTTTAAATTTTGATAAAAACATTATTCAAATATAATAAAAAAAGCACACATTTTTTTTTTTTTTTTTTTTTTTTTTTTTTTTCTGAATTTGACTACTTCTATTATCTTACAAAGCAAATATACAAAAAAGTTTACATAGGGCAAGGCTTAAGTGGATTTTCTTATGCGCCCTGGCCTTGCCCATTTTACAGCACCCAAAATGAATGTATTCAAAATTGGGTAAGTTGTTGTACCACTGCTGACACTGTTACATAACATTGAAAGACTGACCATGTCTGGACTGAACATTTGATGCACATAAACACACCAGGGCCTTTTGCTGACCCAGACAAAGACACAGACAACTGGACAAAGACACTTGACACTTGGACATTTACATGCGACATTTGAACTATAAAGCCGACACATTGACAATATGACCGAATTGCACCTGAAAATCCCATACAAAACAGAAGTTACCATGACAATTTCATTCTTCATCAGTGGACTGTGGCTCCTCTGCAATTCTGCATCCGAAGTGGAGCGTGTTCTCCGAATCCGAGAGCTGAATGATCTTATGAGGACTGTCGTTTCGGGCAGGCTTACTCGGACCAGACAGAGGAGTAGCCGCACGCACGGAGGGGCCAGCTTCAGGATCCAAATTGGGGCCAGGGCGCTCCAATCTCTGCTTACCCTCACTCGGACCAGGCAGAGGAGTAGCCTCACGCACCGAGGGGCCAGCATCAGGGTCCAAATTGGGGCCAGGGCGTTCCAGTCTCAGCCCACCCGCGTGACAAGGAACCGACCAACCCGGCCCTGGAATGCGCTCGGGCTGGGCCCAACCAATGTCTGCACCCACCGGAAGGCAAGCGACAGGGGAGTCGTCTCCACTGGAATGCCGCCTATCCAACTGAGGCTCGATACCAGGTTCCACAGCAATTGTTACAATCAAAGAGGAGTTGACATGCGGACAGGGGAGGCGATACCTGAGCATGGGAAGCTCTCTCTGGCTATCATCATCAATAGGGCTGCTTTCCTTCTGCCCTCCAACTTCATCATTGCTATCCTGAAACCAACGGGGCTGCGAGGTGACTTCTATTGAAGAAGAAGGGGAGTAATGGTCTTCTCTTGGCGGCGCTCGGCCCTGAATTCCTCCCCTCCGACTACCCATTCTTGGCCTATCCCTCGGCATCCTTAATTCCCTTCCAATTTCAATGCTTTGAGCTTTCACCAGGGCCAGAGCAGCTCCCAGTGACAAGAGCGAATTCCACCACCACGCTCTGACTCCGGCCTCAAGAGTCCACTGCCGCAACGCCCCCGAGCTCCAGGAACTAGCTCCAAGAACCAGATTCGGGTACCAGCTCCAAGAACCGGCGCCAAGAACCCACTTCCAGAACCAGTTCCAATTACCTGTATCCGCCCCTCGAGCCCAATGACGGAGCAAATTCACCTCTCGAACAACAAGAATCAGCAACAGGAAATTCAGCATATAGCACCAGTTCACACTCCAGCGACGGAGAACAGTCTCACAAACAACGCGCTCACAGACAACAGTCTCACCCCTCGGCTCTGCATTCACATTGCTGCTTGCGCAGAGGAGGGTCTCCCTACCAGACTCACCATACTCCCGCGGACATGCCATCCTCCTCAGCTTAAACTCCTCCATCACCCTGCTGCCCAACTGCCTCCCTCGAGCCGAGAAGACAGGCATTAATGCCTTCACTTCATCGCTCTTAACTTCATTAAAATCCCTTAACGCATGGTACCTCCATTCATTGAGGTCGTGACACCCGGCCACGTGATGGCGCGTGTCGTGCTTACGATACTTAATCACCCGCATCCGGGAAAAAAAGCACACATTTTAGATATATTCATAATTTATTTATATATATTTCGTCTTAATTTTCAAAAATAGTATAATAAATTAAAGAGTATTTAATATAAACATATTCTAGATCAAATTTTAAGAAATTGTAATAAATGGAAGAGTATTTGATACAACAATTTTAAAGAAATAAATAATTATAAGTATTTTATTTACAAACAAATTCCAAATAAATTGGAGAATATTTAATGTGGAAATTTTAACCAAATGTACAATTATAACTATTAAATAAAAAAATATAACTATTAAATAAAAAATAATCGAGTAATGGATAAAAAAATATATATTGTGAACTAAGGTGATGTATTTTGTCATTTTAATGACTAATAAAAAACTATAAACATAAAATTCTAATAAAAAATTTATATTTTATATAACTAAATAAAAATTATCAAATAACAAATTATCATGATACACTGTTTAGAAAATATAAAAACTAAATACCATATTTTATTTATAATAATTTCTTATTAAAAATATGTGATTGAAGTTTTCATATATTTCTTTACATTTTGTTTATTGCACAATATTAAAATAACATATAGAACATTCAAATGAAATATTGAAATGGTTTATAGACCATTTAATTTAATCAATATAATTGTGTTGTTACCCATTTTTTTAATGTAACTATTATATATAATTTTTTTAGTTTTTCATTGACTTGCTATTAGTTTTGCTCTGACTAAAAAAATTTAAAATCTATCCAAATTTTAACATTATGAAATTAAATTTATTATTTTTAAATAAAATTTATTTCTATTTATCTCAAATATGATTGGTTAAAATGTCTCCCCTCTTATTGTGTAATAATGACAAGAATTGACTTTTGTTTACTCTATTATTAATTACTATGTACTATATCACTATTTACTATATACAATAAATATAAATAATTTGAAAAATAACATTATATATCAATTACTATGTACCATAAACACAAATGATTTCATTTTTATGGGTTTTACTTTTTAATTTAAAAAATATAAATTAGAAAAAATATGTAAAAATAGCATGTGTACAATTTGTGCAACTCTCATTATATCAATCTATACTCTAATGACATGACATGTGTACTATAATATATAATATGAGCATTATATAAAAAAATTGCCATCATTCACTATTAAATAAATAATTATTAACTAGTTATTATTCTTTTCAATATCAATTATTTATATATATAACCTTTATCCACCAAAAAATATTTAATTATATTAAAAAAATTAATACAAAAAAAATTAAACAAATATTTATATAACTTATTTTACAATTTTATTATTGTTTGAAGTAAATACAATATATCATAACATTAAAATATTTCCTTAAACTAAGCGACAAGAAACACTAACAATACAACCTTATTTTAAAAAAAATTTACACTTATTTAAGGAAAAAATTTATAACATGCCAAATACCTATAAAAATATAAACTTTGATTAAACATAAACGTTTTTGATCTCCATAAAAATCTAATAACAAATTTACAAAAATATTTATACTTATATTTATTATTTTAGACCCTCATTACATTGACCTTCTTGTGCTTTTATCTTAGACCAGGACTACCTAGGCACTACGTGGCTTCTCTCATTCGTTAAATCTTTAAATTTATAATTCCAATTCCATAAATAACGACTGGCCAGTGACAGCTGTTGTTTTCACTCGAAAAGACGACCACTATAAATCCCATATCGATAAGGATTTTGTTTTCTTTTTCTTTTACCTACTCTTCTGGCGCGATATTTGTACATTTTGTTAACTGTGGAATTTGGGGTGAACCGAAACCACAATGACCTGGAGAATTAACAAAGTCAAGTGCTTTTCGATATTCCGTCAGAATTGCTCTCAGTTGATCGCGACTCTAAGTTGCGCTCATCATTATTCAGAGCCTGAAGTTTGACTATGTGTAAATCAAAATAATGGAATATTCAGAGACTGAAGTTTGACTATGTGTAAATTAGAATAATGGAATCTTTAAAGTGGTTGGAATTTGGGTAAAAAAATCAAAAATCTTATAGAAACAGTGTTTGAATCGTGTTTTTGATGGTGGAAATAGATTCAGCACCATCAAAAACGTCTAAGACACTTAAAATTTTGAAGTTTAACAACTATAATTTGGATTTACAAAAATCTTTACCAGATTTTCTCTAAATATGATCGGAATTTCCATAACTTACCAGACAATTCCTCATGCCAATTAAATTACGACCAAAATAATAAAAGAAAAATTTGAAAATTTTGACTTGGCCAAAATAATAAAAGAAAAATTTGAAAATTTTGACTTTTTAAATATGAGAAATCACAAAAATAAATCTCACACATCAGGGTAATAAAGTGAATTCAACATAACCTTAATTAATCTAAAATTAAAAATAATTTGTTTAAATAATAAATATAATTAAAACAAATTTTGATATAAATTTTGGGTATTTTTCCAAATTTTAACCAATAATATAAGGTCAATGCATTTTGACCTCAATGCTATAACGATTTTACCTGTGGGACAGCCACTAGTAATGCTAAACATAATTCAAACATAAAATTTATTTTATTAGTAAAATTAATTATAAAATTATATAAAATTAGAGGGAAAAAATAGGAAATATTTTACTTTTATAAAAATCGATAATCGAAAGTTTTAGATTTACAAGTTTCAATATATAAAAAAATGCATTTATTTAAAAAAATTAATATAATTAAAACAAAATTTGATATGAATTTTGAACATCTTTCCGAATTTTAACATATAATATGAAGTCAATGCATTTTAATACATTTTGATCACTATGCTATGATAATTTCAAACAAAAGTCAAACACAATTTTTTTCCATTAATAAAATTATTTATATAAAAATGGATGGGAAAATAAAAAATGCTTTACTATTATAAATTTGATAATTGAAAGTTTAATAATTTTTATAATTGTTTAATTTATTAATACATATTTATTTTATATCTATATTTATGGTAAGTATTAAGTTTTTATAGTTTTTTTTAAAAGGTTTTTATTCTCAGCGTTTTTCATGAGGTTGGAAAATAAGATTTAGTGAAGACCAAATCCTACTACTTATACCAATAAATACTTATACTAATAAGTATGCATTTCATATATTAATTAAATTTCAATATAAAGTTATGAAATATAATGGCTATAAATATGAATTATTATTTTAATTTATACAATAAAATGGATCTTAATTTATAACTATTATTTATGTTTTATTGGAGCACATTCTACCAACCAATATGAAAGAAATTTCAAGTTGACAAATATTTCTTTTAAAATAAAAATAAAATATACTCTAATTAAGATAAATAATTATAAAACATAATCTCATTCTCATTATGATGGCTTGGTTTATTGTTAATATTACAATCCAAAGTGAAAATAAAAATATTTCTTTCACTTTTAAAGCCATAAATAAATTAAAAAACCTTGATGTCTATTTTAAATAACATAATTTTATATAAAGTCTAGAAAGATAAAGAAATTAAAATAAAAATAAAAAAAATTAAATCTTATATTTTCCTAGTAAATATTTCAATATTAAACTTAAATAAATTGTTTGAATATATATATATTTTCAATGTCTAAAAACAAAAAATAACTAAAAAGTAAAATAATTTAACTATTTCTCAAAGAAATGTGTAATTCATTTAATTTGTAATATAAAGTTGATATGTGACATTTTAATAATAAAAATATTCAATATGAATTATAAATAAAATATTTCACTATGTAAAATTAAATAGTACTGATGTGCATTTAAAAATATATTATTAACAAAAAATCATTTTAATATGGACGATATGCTTCATAAATAAAATATTTTAGATAAATGTCTTTCGGATTAATCACATCATTAGGATTTGGTCAAAGTTTCAAACCAACTAATGTGGTTCATTGTCAGGACAAGGTGAGAAAATCATACAACCTTAAAGAATAAATAGCATGGATGCATCATAACCCAGGGCCAGTGATTGAAATATTCCAATGTCAACTATGTATATATGTATACATTATACAAAAAATAAATAAAAACAAAATCTCATTTCAAGTAATTTCACTATTTTACGTTTTGGCACTTTTTCAAGTACATGTTTTAGTCAATTGTGCCTAAAATCTAGCAAATATTTGATGGAATTGCAACTTTAAGTTGAGTAGTCTACATAACTGAAGTGCTCAATCTAGCTTTCAAGACATAGTATCCATTTATGTATTAAAAAATACAAGTTAAATAATTATTATTATCATTATCATTCATATATATATATATATATATATATATATATATATCAAGACCTTATAAGGATTAAATTTCTTTATGTGAAAATATTTTTCCATATTTAGCATTCTACAAGAGGTTTGGATATCAAGAGGTTTGATCCCTCTCAGTGAGATCCATGGTTAAGATGGATTTATACTGTATATATTTCACATCTCTAGATATATTCTTATTTCTAATTATATGTTTATTAACAAAATTTATTGAACTTATATACTTATTAATTATATGTTTTGAAATACCATGGTAACAAATATGAATCGTTATTATTTAAATTTATTTTAATATGAAATGTATATTATGATTTTTTAAAATTTAATTAATAAAACAAAATTACAATATGTTGAGTGGAGGTAAATTATATCTTAGACTTTTGTGATCCATATTGCAAATGAGAATGTCTTTAAGATTAATCACATCATTAGTATTTGGTTTATCCTCATGACAAAGGTGAAAAACCAATCAATCCTAAACAATGAATAGCAAGGATACATGAGGGTCCAAAGTTAGCCATTACGAATTAGCTATTGAATTAATTAAAATAATATTTAGTTATAAACTAGTTGTTGGAAATTAGCCCATATATATAAAAAAATTAAATTGATTTATAATATTATAAGAATTAATTAAATAAAGTAAATAATATTATAAGAGATTAAATTGTATAGAAAGTATTGGAATATTCATTAGAATAAGTTTAATATATTTATTAATAAATCAATTAATTAAAAACTTAAAAAATTATATTAAGAATTTAAGTATTTAGAATAAGAAAATTCATTCAAATAAGCATGATATTTATATTAAAATTGAATTAAAATAAAATAAAATAATTAATTAAAATTGTATTAAGAATTTATGTACTTTTTAGTCAATAATATAAAAATTAAAAAAAAAAAAGAGGGGAACTGGGAAGGAGATCAATAACAGAGGGTTAGAATCCAAGTCCTACTTAATTTTCAACTAATCATCCTTGTTGAGATTGATTGTATGCTTCTCAATCTCAATAGCCTCCCTTAGCTTCCTATGGTGGAAGTGATCAACCCTCTCAATGACCCTGGAATCCTCAATGTAGACATGGTGCTTGAATTGAGAAACATGCAATCAATCTCAACAACGATGATGATTGGAAATTAATTAGGAGCTATATTCTAGCTCTCTCTTCTTGATCTCCCCTGTTCCCCCTTTCTTTATTCTTTTTCTTTTTATATTATTGATTAAAAATTACATAAATTCTTGATACAATTTTAATTAATTGTTTTATTTTATTTTAATTCAATTTTAATATAAATATCATGCTTATTTTAATGAATTTTCTTATTGTAAATACTTAATTTCTTAATATAAATTTCTAATTTTTTAATTAATTAATAAAAATATTAAACTTATTCTAATGAATATTCTAATACTTTCTATACAATTTAACCACTTATAATATTATTGACTTTATTTAATTATATATATATATATATATATATATATATATATATATATAGATATATATATATATATATATATATATATATATATAGATATATATATATATATATATATATATATATATATATATATATATATATATATATATATATGCGCTGAATTGAGAGGCGACTCATTCTACATCCTAGTATGAGAGGATGTGTAAGTTTGTCCGTGGGTCTATGCCCCTCGAAAATGAAAATAAAAAATAAAAAACAAAAATTATGTTCTAAATAGAAAAAAAATGTCGGCTATAATTAAAAAAAATGAATACGCTATAAAGTAATTAGAAGTAAAAAATATATGTGTGAATCAGATATTTAAATCTTATACTTTTCAAAAATATTTTTACAAGAGATTTAAATAAACTATTTGAAGATTTATGTTAACTAATTTATATTGATATCAACTTCATATATATTTATATATAGAAAAAAAAAGTTTTTATGTTTAAAATTTTTATTTGATCCTATAATACTCTATTTAGCATTTAAAAATATAATTTAAACAATGAAAAATAACACATTGTATTTTGCACTCTAAAATTTTTTTGCACGTGACGAAATTTGATCCCTCTCGGCTCATGTTAGATTCATAGTTAAGATGGATCTATACTGGTTCTACAACCCATTATGAGGGGATGTGTAAGTATGTTCCACCGTCAGTTCCCTTTAAAATAAATATAAAAATGAGTCTGTTCCCTTTAAAATAAACATAACTAGCAATTGCACCAGATGTTGCAAAGGAAATGTTGTAAGGCATAAATTCAATCATGAGATATAAAAGATCATTAAATTTCACAGAATAATGTCATTTCATAGAATAATGATGTGGTTAAAAATACTCATGAAAAGTACAAAAATTGAGGAAAACTTCTCTCCAATATTTATGAGCATAAAAACAAATTTCTAAAACAAAATAATTAATTTGTTATCATTGAGGAAAACTTCTCTCCAATATTTATGAGCATAAAAACAAATTTCTAAAACAAAATAATTAATTTGTTATCATTTTCCATAAGGCTAGATAAACCAAAGTTAATCTTTTTCAAGATTAGTATGGAGAGCCAAAAGACAATTTCACAGAATAATGATGAATAATGATGTGGTTAAGAATACTCATGAAAAGTACAAAAATTGAGGAAAACTTCTCTCCAATATTAATGAGCATAAAAACAAATTTCTAAAACAAAATATTTAATTTGTTATCATTTTCCATAAGGCTAGATAAACCAAAGTTAATCTTTTCCATGATCAGTATGGAGAGCCAAAAGACAAGTAGAAAAAGAACTTAAGAGTGGAGTAAAAGGAAAGGGTATACTTAAGAGTGGAGTAAAAGGCAAGGGCATTGAAAGCATTGGTAGTAGAAGGAAGAGGAAGCACAACAAAAGCTCTGGCAGAAAATCTAGTTCCATATTCTATCTGGTACAATATGCAGATTTATCAGCACTTCACTCAGAAGGCATATATTCGGCCCACTTCACTCAAAAGGTATATATTCAGATATATTCGGCCCACTTCACTCAGAAGGTATATATTCGGCCCAGAGAGGCATTTGAAGGTGGAGGAGATGTGGAGAGTCTAAGCATCGAATACTTCAGTGAGTGAAGGGGTGGAACCCCAAGCAACCAAATTTACAGTCCCATTTCAGCCACACAAGGAGGAAAGTCAGTTTCTAGGGTTTGTAGATGAGGAAAGTCAGTTTCTAGGGTTTGTAGATCTTACAGGAAGGCTTGTATGTAGTTTTTGCGGTAACTATTAATGCCCACTAACTGTTTCACAAATCTTCAATAGTCTAATATTCAATTTGACTTTCACTTCCTCTCTCGCTCTATCCCTTCCCTCTATGGATGTCTCTCCCTCATTCCCTTCCCTCTTTGTCCCCCTTTGCTCCCTCCTTCTCTCTCTTCCTTGCTCCATCCCTCTCTCTCTCCCTCCAACACACTTCTCTCAAAAGGCATATATTCGGCTCACTTCACTCAGAAGCTATATATTCGGCCCAGAGAGGCATTTGAAGGCGGAGGAGATGTGGAGAGTCTAAGCATCGAATACTTCAATGAGTGAAGGGGTGGAACCCCAAGAAACCAAATTTACAGTCCCATTTCAGCCACATAAGGAGTGAGTGAAGGGGTGGAACCCCAAGCAACCAAATTTACAGTCCCATTTTAGCCACACAAGGAGGAAAGTCAGTTTCTAGGGTTTGTAGATGAGGAAAGTTAGTTTCTAGGGTTTGTAGATCTTACGGGAAGGCTTGTATGTAGTTTTTGCGGTAAATATTAATGCCCACTAATCGTTTCACAAATCTTCAATAGTCTAATATTCAGTCTGAATTTCACTTCTTGCCTCGCTCTATCCCTTCCCTCTATGGATGTCTCTCCCTCATTCCCTTCCCTTGTTGTCCCCCTTTGATCCCTCATTCTCTCTCTTCCTTGCTCCATCCCTCTCTCTCCCTCCAACGCACTTCACTCAGAAGGCATATATTCGACCCACTTCGCTCAGAAGGTATATATTCAGATATATTCGGCCCACTTCACTCAGAAGGTATATATTCGGCCCAAAGAGGCATTTGAAGGCAGATGAGATGTGGAGAGTCTAAGCATGAATGCTTCAGTGAGTGAAGGGGTGGAACTTCAAGCAACCAAATTTACAGTCCCATTTCAGCAACACAAGGAGGAAAGTCATTTTCTAGGGTTTGTAGATGAGGAAAGTCAGTTTCTAGGGTTTGTAGATCTTACAGGAAGGCTTGTATGTAGTTTTTGCGGTAACTATTAATGCCCACTAACCGTTTCACAAATATTCAATAGTCTAATATTCAATTTGACTTTCACTTCCTCCCTCGCTCCATCCCTTCCCTCTATGGATGTCTCTCCCTCATTCCATTCCCTCTTTGCTCCATCCTTCTCTCTCTTCCTTGCTCCATCCCTCTCTCTCTCCCTCCAACGCACTTCACTCATAAGGTATATATTCAGATATATTTGGCCCACTTCACTCAGAAGGTATATATTCGGCTGAGAGAGGCATTTGAAGGTGGAGGAGATGTGGAGAGTCTAAGCATCTAATACTTTAGTGAGTGAAGGGATGGAAACCCAAGCAACCAAATTTACAGTCCCATTTTAGCCACATAAGGAGGAAAGTGAGTTTCTAGGGTTTGTAGATGAGGAAAGTCAGTTTCTAGGGTTTGTAGATCTTACAGGAAGGCTTGTATGTAGTTTTTGCAATAACTATTAATGCCCACTAACCGTTTCACAAATCTTCAATAGTCTAATATTCAATCTGACTTTCACTTCCTCCCTCACTCTATCCCTTCCCTCTATGGATGTCTCTCCCTCATTCCCTTCCCTCTTTGTCCCCCTTTGCTCCCTCCTTCTCTCTCTTCCTTGCTCCATCCCCCTCTCTCTCCCTCCAACTCTCTTCTTCGCTCCTTATGTAAGGATAGAAAAAACTTACAAGTAATTAAATTAAGGAGGAATTAAATTCCCTCACATATAAATATACTTTTTGTTTTCTTTATATTTTTTAATTATAAAAATGTTTTCATCTAGTATAACCTATAATTAAAAATAAAAAAATTATTAAGTAAGATACAATTGAATATGATAAAATTGCCATTAAATATGATAATAGCTTCCACTTCAAAAGAAATATGTTATTTTTAAATATAAGTGTATTGAAATTAACAATAACCTAAATATATAATAAAATTTTGGAAATTTATATAAATATATAATATTTAATACTAAAAATTTATAGAATTTTAAAAGTAAATATAAAAACTGATGATAAAATTTATAAAAAATTAATTCCTATATAATAAATAAAATCGTTAAGTTTTAAATCTCATTAACCTAGTAAATGAAACTCATTAATTCATAAAACTAATGAAGAATTAGCAACATTTTTTTTGATAATTAGTGTGTAAAACTAGAATTAGAATTAAAACTAACGATTGAATTAAGCATTAATATTAACGAAAAATTAAATTAAGCATTAACACTAATGAAAAATTAAAATGTCAAATTAAATTTAAAGTTGTAATTTCGTATATATAAATATATATTCCTGAAAACATTTAATTAGGTTTAAATATTTAGATGAAAAATATCGATTTATGGTAGCTCCACCTTTTCTAAATACCGGTGTACAATCCATCTCAAATTCAATTGTTAGATTTTTTATTTTTTCAATGGTTTAACATGTATTCTACGACAAGACAAATTTGATGCAAGATGTTTACTGCATATCAAATTTTTGGGTTTCCGATTTTCATTGTAATAAGAGTAAATTTGATTGGATGCCTTTTCATTCATATTCCATAGGATGAGATGGACGGTGATTCAAAAAGTAGCAGTGAATCTCAAATAATACAAAATCCAAAATCTCGCGAGATTCACAGCATGAGAAGTGCGGGCAAAGCTATATATGCAGAGAAGTGAGTTGCCTTTCAAGGCTATACAGGGTAGATAAGTGGAAGATTATAAGGCGAGTAGGTTTAGCCAGATAATATACAAGTTTAGCTTGCTATTTTGAAAAGGGTGTCTCATAATTTTCAAGAATTCAAGTTAAAATAGCCATTAAAGATTCATGGTAATTGTGATAAGATGCCGACGAGGGACAAAAAACAATCAATCATTTACTTATTTCAGACCACCTTAACAAGCATCTTAAGGAATCAAGGATTACAATGCAGCGTGTTTTTTTGTGACCAGTTTGTAAATAATCAGACCTTAATATTCATAAGAAAACCACAATCTATATCTACAGAATTGATGAACAAGGGTGGTATTTAGATTTCTATTGTATGAATTCAGTTTATCAATTTAAGGAGTACGATAAAAGATGACCATATACATATTAATTTCAGGCATCATATTCTTCACAAGAGTTGTTGAGATTGTGCATTCTTTAAATCAAGATCCTCTTCTACCACAACGATGCTATCAAATTCAACAAAACTCGTCACCATCATAGATCCATGAATTTCCTACACGTAATAATTTATAGTTGTATAATGATAAACAGATTACAAAGAAAAAGATGGAAGGAAAGGATAATTTAAAATACAAAAGAATGACCATATGCAAAATTGGAGGCACTGTTATCTGTCATATTGACAACGGTGGAACTCAAGGACTCATTTGTATAATGATAAATAGATTACAGAGAAAAATATGGAAGGAAAGGATGATTTAAATTTTAAAATACAAAAGAATGACCATATGCAAAATTGGAGGCACTGTTATCCGTCATATCGACAGCGGTGGAACTCAAGGACTCATTTGAGATGCGTTAGGTGGACTGGAATACACAGAAATACACAGAACAATGCCGAACTTTTAGAAATGACAGTCGCATGTCTAAAAAGCAAAATACATAGAACCACAAAACGTATTGACAGATTGTAAATTGAGTCTTCATATCAACCAATAGGCTTGATCGCCAACTTCCGTTCAATCCATCTCCACAACGTACAAGCTTATCTTCTCACTTTTGGAATAAGGAGTGATGTGTTGTACATTGGCATGGAGCAATGATATACATCATGAAAAAAGGCTGGGGGTGATGCACTGTGTAGTTAAGTAGAAACAAGGGTGAAAAGGAATGCACTCAAGCGAACAACTAAGATTCATTGTAATGGAATGGAAAATGGGGTTATGAATTGGAAATATCGTGGTTTCTAAAATATCTTAATCTCACACAAAAATAGATAATGTATTCATTGTAATGGAATGGAAAATAGGGTTATGAATATGGAAATATTGTGGTTTCTAAAATATCTTAATCTCACATCAAAAATAGATAATGTATCCAAGTAGCCTAGAGTTCGTTGACCACAGATGGAGATGTGCATCACATTTAGTTTATTGTCCAAGGAAATGAAAAGTTGTGCATACACTCCAAGGTTAGGGGGTTACTATGTAGATTCACAATGTGTTATAAATCATTATGAAATTGATTGACCAATTAGGTGACATTTATGATTGCAAATTGATGTAAAATATAGTAAGCAAAAATTACATCATAAATATAAAATTGAGTAGTCTAAACATATTATTTTTAATTTTTTATGGTTTTTTTTTATTAATTTTATACAAAATTTAATTAAAAAATCTGAAAAAAAACAGAAAAGAATATATCCATGATTGAAATTGTAAACCTTAAATTTATAATATTAAATCAATTTATATATTTAAAATAATAATATGAATAATTACACAATGGAATTCCGAAAATACTAATTAAAAAAATGTAACATATAGAATATTTAAATTTATCCTTATAAAATATAAAATGCATAATGCTATAAATAAAAGTTAGCCAATAATTTTAAAAGGCTACGGGCTTTTTGAAATGATGAGCATAACCATTCTAAAGGGACAAGAAGTGTGAGTATAACAATTCGAGACTATTCTTGGCATTTTCATTCTGGCTGCGAGAATGTTCAACACGACAACTAACTCTTCTGGTTCATATATCCTCCATGAAATCAGACTTTATTCAGATTCTTACAATACAACTACCACAAAATATTGCACACCTACGATTCCAATGTATATTCAATGGGATCACCATTTTCCGATTACTCATCATCTTAAATCGCCTTATTCCGATCCATACACTTATTTTCCGACGATCTGATCCCACAGACAAAACCAGATTCACAATCTTCTCTGCTCTTCCAACTTAGTTCGGATTCTTCTGCTCTGCGACCTAGAAGAGAAAGTAAAAAGGAAATACCTGTTTGTTACCTATTCTATCGATTGAAACAAACATGGTATGCATAGCCATTTATCAACGCTAAATCTGAGCGTGATCATTTACCATACAAAGAAGCGATCTGAGCGTGATCATTCTAAATCGTCTTACCAATACGAATGCGTCATCATTCTAAACCATTTTTTCGTTATTCATTAACTTATTTCAGTTTTGGATCAACTATCAAAATTCTTTCAATAGTCTAACACACAAATCCATGGTAAAAAATATGACACGAAGGCGGCTGGGGAATTCGTTTAAAAGAGAAATGCCTTACGACATAAAAATTATGTTTTAAATAGGAAAATAATGCTACCTATAATAATAATAATAATAATAATAATAAAAGAATATGCTATAAAGTAATTAGAAGTAAAAAATATGTGTAGTAAGATGTTTAAATCTTATACTTTTCAAAAATATTTCAAGAAGATATTTAAATAAACTATTTGAAGATCTGTGTTAACTAATTTATGTCAATATAAACTTCACATAAAAAATTGCTACAATAAAATATTTTAATGTTCTATATAAAAAAATATTCAATGTGGGTTATCAATAAAATATTTTAGTATGAACTAATATTGACATATACTTAAAAATACATTAATAATAAAAAATGATTTTAATTTGGATGCACATGTTATGCAAAACATTTTAATGTCAATTATGTATATATTATATCATTTGAAAAATTTATGTATATATCATGAAAAAAATAAGTTTTTATCGCTAAAATTTTTATTTGGTCCTATATATACTTTATTTAGCATTTAAAAATACAATTTAAACAATGAAAAATAACATTTTATTTTGCATTCTAAAGAAGTTTGCACATGAAGAAATTTGATCCCTCTTGGCTCATGTTAGATCCATACTTAAGATGGTCCTATGTTGGTTTATAACTAAATATTATTTTAATTAATTCAATAACTAATTCCTAGTGGCTAACTCGGGACCCTGATGCATCCTTGCTATTTATTCTTTAGGATTTTTTTTTTTTTTTACCTTTGTCTTGAGGATGAACCACATTAGTTGGTTTGAAACATCGACCAAATCCTAATGATGTGACTAATCTGAAAGACATTTTAATTTGGAGGTTAATTATTAAGTGATGGAGTCTAGGGTTTTTGAGTGTTATAATTCTTCCTATCCCTTTGCCATCACAAACTAGGGCCTCACATTCCCCTACGAGGATGTGCCATGGAGGGACGTAAAACCTCCTGGTATCTTTTGGTGTGGGAACAGTCTTTCCTCATGGCCCTTTTATTCAGTGAATCAATCTTTTGAGACACTACGGTGACCTAAGGGTTTCCACCGATGACAATTGTCTCCAATATCTTCTATCACCCGAGATCCAACTTTGTTTTGGTTAGTTTGGCGGGTTGGCCTTGCAAAGAGTGCTAGAGGAGCACCAAAGAGGATATTTTACTATCCTCTACCCTGTTTTATCCATTTTTAAATTTATATTTAGCCTTATGGTTGGTTGAGAGGGCAATGCAAGTGTCACCTATCTCCTCTCTGATGTTTGAAATAAATACATCTCATCCATTTTCATGGTCTAGGAATATCGCTTCGTAGGAAGAGGGTAACCATAACCTTTTTCCCCCATATTTTTGTTAGAAATATAGATGGGCATACTTCAATTTTTTGGACAAAAAGAACAACTCTCGTTTTGTCTCTGAACCAATCTATTGTAGATAAATGGGGGTTTCCTGAAAATATCTTATGCCTACAATATGAAGAGAAACTTCTTCAAGATTTAAATCAACACAAGGACTATGGAATCACAAAAAAATCCTCCATAGTCCTGACCTCAAGACTGCATGGGGGAGGCAAGACTTCATATGGAAACTCTATTTGTTTCAAGGAAGCGATTCAAGGGAAGTCATCAACCACAACAGAACCAAGTTAGAACCTTCCAAGCCTCTACATTGTTGATTAAAAGGAGAAAACACCTATTATGGAGGTCAATCTTTCTCATGTATCCTCCCTCTTTTTTGTCCTTGTTTCTAAATCTTTATTTGTAGATTCAATGGTTATTTTCCAAAAAAAGAAGCTTTATACTAGTGGGTTTTCTCTACGTGGACTCCCAACTGCTACATTTATCTATGCTAAAAAAGATTTTTCATAGTTCAATTTGAAACCCAAAAAGATCTAGATTCTTCTCTAAATGAAGGCCCTTGGTTCTAGGGAAGAGGTAGGTTATTTATCACTCCATGTTTCCAATGTTTGGCACCACAACTATGGTGCTCTTAATCATGCTGGTTTGGGTATTGAGCCTAGAGGCTCATTCTACATCCCAATATGAGAGGATGTGTAAGTTTATCCATCCATATGTGCCCCTTTAAAATAAAAATAAAAATAAAAATTATGTTCTAAATAGAAAAATAATGTCGGCTATAATTAAAAAAAATGAATATGTTGTAAAGTGATTAGAAGTAAAAAAAAATTGTGAATCAGATGTTTAAATCTTATACTTTAAAAAAATATTTCAACAAGAGATTTAAATAAACTATTTGAAGATTTATTTTAACTAATTTATGTCGATATCAACTTCATATATATATATATATATATATATCTATATATATATATATATATATATATATATATATATATAAAGTTTTTATAGTTAAAATATTTATTTGGTCCTATATATACTCTAGTTAGCATTCAAAAATAAAATTTAAACAATGAAAAATAACACATTGTATTTTGCACTCTAAAAAAGTTTACACGTGACAAAATTTGATCCCTCTCAGGTCATGTTAGATCCATAGTTAAGATGGATCTATATTGGTTCTAAAACGCAGTATGAATGTATGTGTAAGTCTGTCCGTCCATCCATTCCCTTTAAAATAAACATAAAAATCATGTTCTAAATAGAAAAATAATGTTGGCTATAATAATAATAAAAAAGAATATGTTGTAAAGTAATTAGAAGAAAAAGTGATGTGTCAGTAAGATGTTTAAATCTTATACTTTTCAAAAATATTTCAACAAGAGAATTAAATAAACTATTTGAAGACCTATGTATACTAATTTATGTCAATATCAACTTCACATATATCTATATATAGAAAAAAATTGTTACAGTAAAATATTTTAATGTTCTATATAAAAAAATATTCAATGTGGGTTATCAATAAAATATTTTAGTATGAATTAATATTGACATATACTTAAAATTACATTAATAATAAAAAACCATTTTAATTTGGATGCACATGTTATGTAAAATATTTTAATGTCAATTATATATATATATATATATATATATATATATATATATATATATATATATATATATCATGCAAAAATTAAGTTTTTATCATTAAAACGTTTATTTGGTCCTATATATACTTTATTTAGCATTTTAGAATACAATTTAAATAATGAAAAATAACATTATATTTTACATTCTAAAGAAGTTTGCACATGAAGCAATTTGATCGCTCTTGGCTCATGTTAGATCCATACTTAAGATGGACCTATGCTGGTTTATAACTAAATATTATTTTGATTAATTCAATAACTAATTCCTAACTGCTAACTCTGGGCCCTGATGCATCATTGCTATTTATTCTTTAGGATTGATTGCTTTTTTGACCTTTGATGTGAGGACGAACCACATTAGTTGGTTCGAAATGTCAACCAAATCCTAATGATGTGATTAATCTGAAATACATTCTCATTTGGAGGTAAATTGTTAAGTGACGGAGTTTTGGGTTTCTGAGTGTTATAGTTCTTCCTTTCCTACTGCCATCACAAAACAGGTCCTCACATTCCCCTCTGAGGATGTTCCATGGAGGGACATAAAGCCTCCTGGTATCTTTTGGTGTGAGAACAGTCTTTCCTTATGGCCCTTTCATTCAGTGTATCGAGCTTCTATATGTTGTGATGACCTAAGGTTTTCCATTGACGATAGTTGTCTCCAATCTCTTGTATCACCCAATATCCAAATCTGTTTTGGTTAGCTGGGCGAGTTGGCCTTGAAAAGAGTGTTGAAGGAGTGCCAAATAGGTTTTTTTTCCTATCCTTTGCTCTATTTTATCTGTTTTTAAATTTACATTTAGCCTTATGGTTGGTTGAGAGGGCTATGGTAGCGTCACCTATCTCCTCTTTGATGTTTGAAACAAATAGATGTCGCCCATTTTCATGGTCTAGGCATATTTCTCCACAGGAAGAGAGTAACCATAACCTTTTGTCCCAGATTTTTATTAGAAATACAGATGGGCATACTTCAATTTTTTGGATAAAAATAACAACTCTTGTTTTGTCTCTGAAGCAGTCTATTGTAGATAAATGGGGGTTGCCTAAAAATATCCTATGTCTACAATATGAAGGGAAAATTCTTCAAGATTCAAATCAACTCAAGGACTATGGAATCACAAAAAATCCTCCATATTCCTGACCTCAAGACTGCACGGGGGTGCTAGGAATTAATATGGAAACTCTATTTCTTTCAAGAAAGCGGTTCAAGGGAAGTCATCAACCACAAAAGGACCAAGTAAAAACCCACCAATCTCCTACATTGTTTATGAAATGGAGAAAACACATATTATGGAGGTCAATCTTTCTCATGTATCTTCCCTCTTTTATGTCCTTCATTCTAAATATTTATTTGTAGATTTAATGGTTATTTTCCAAAAAAAGAAGCTTTATACCAGTGGGTTTTCCAAATGTGGATTGCCAAATACTAAATTTATCTATGCTCAAAAAGATTCTTCATAGTTCAATTTGAAACCCAAAATGATCTAGATTTTGTTCTAAATGAAAGCCCTTGGTTCTGGGGAAGAGGCGGGTTATTTATCACTCCATGGTTCCACAGTTTGACGCCAAAAATATGGTGGTCTTAACCATGCTAGTTTGGGTAGGGCTACCAAATCTCCCCCTCCCTTTCTAGCATCAAAAAATCCTTGAGGACATTGGAAACACCACGGGAAAATTCAAAAATATGGATCTAAAAAGCACTGATAAAGGTATCTTCACCTTTGCTCGAATATGTGTGGAGATAGACCTTAGAAAAGGTATTCTAGATCACATAATATTGAAACACCAAAATTTCCAATGGTACGAAGTCTTAGATTATGAAAACACAACCTTTCGATGTAGATTTTTCTTCCAAACAGGCCATATTTAGAGCACATTTCCTCAAGTGAAGAAGAATAAAAAAAAAGAGGTAGTCTAGCAAACCTAAAGATTCGAAATTTTTAGAACACCATCTATCAAAAGTCGAGGAAGAAGAAATCAAGGAAAATTATCCTATTCATTTTGATGAAAATGTTCTGTCTCAAGCTAAAATCAAAACGAATGGGGAAACAACAACTCAGACATGAATAACTATATTTCTTTAGAAAGGGTGGAAATCTAAAGTTAACTCAAACATTGGAGGGGAATGGGGGCACAAAAGGAACCCATGTTTCAAAGAGCTCAAATTCAGACAAATATGTTCCCCATATGGAAGAGGGCCAAGAATTGGCTTTGTTTCCTTTTGAACCAAATTTAGATGGTTGGAAAAGAGTGCCAAACAACAAAAACAAAACAGAAAAGATAGATTCAAAATTTCAAACTTAATTTCCTTCCATTGTTGTACATGTTTATCATAGTTGTTAGTTTCTCTTTATAGCTCTATGCCAATAAGCATCTTCTTTCTAGAATGCTTATAACATATGAAAAATGTAATATTATTTTTCATATGATGAATAAAATTACATGTCATTTTCTTCAGAAAAAAAAAATTACAATATAACATATTGAATTGAATTGATTTATTATTTTTATTGATTTTTAATTGAGTGGACATTATGTTTTATTATTATTGTTTTTGGATGTAATGCTTCATTTTACTTACCACTACAACTCTGTTATAGACATTTTTGTGCCTTACAACTCCAAGCATGAAATGTCCATAAACCAAGGGCTCCTAAGTCCCTAAAAGTGTTGTTCTAACCCCTAAAGGAACAAGGTCAATAGATTACAGCTTCTCCCAGAAGTTCTCCACCAAAAACTGCTCAAAATTGGTCAAAACAGGATCATTTCAGTTGCTCCACTGGCTAAGTGCATTGCATTGCACCTAAATACATTGTGAGGGTGCGTTGCATTTCAAAACTCCCTTCTGTAGGGTGTGATGGGCGAGAAATGACAAATGGCAGTGTCATTCCGCGAGGTGGAGAGGCAATGGAAGCTTCCAGAATCTTCTCCTGTGACACTTGCCTCATTGAGTTCGACCAAAGATGAGTAAGAGGCCCTCAGTCTCTAAGTGGAAGCAAGAACTGACAGAGAGAAGACACTAATCAAATCATAAGCTGACTCACACCTCTGAAAATATCTATATATAGATCTCTCATCCCAGAGATCCGGAGGTTGGAGGCTGGAATTTTGCATATTGTAAGGAATTGTTGTTGGTTTCTAGAGACATACATCAGATTGTTGGGTGATTTATGCTTTGTTTGAGGTGAAGAGGGGCTTCTTTGCTAGGAGGTTGATGCTGGGTCGGAATCACTGGTTGTAACTCCTCCTGGATCTTTTCTTGCTTATCAATAAAAACTATATGAGTTTTCCTCCATGCTTTTTGTATCATTGATGTTTGTTACATTTTGTGTGGTTAACTTAAATCTGATCCTAAGTTGTTTATGAATATAGATCTTTGTCTTTGTATAGTGCTCTTCTTCTATGATCTTACAGGTACTTTGTGAAGCTGGGCATGCAAGGGAGCAGGTAGCTGGAGACTATCAAAAAGAGAGGGATTGAATCAAAGGATTAGCGCAAGACACAGGTTGGTTCTTTCTATTCCCCTCTGTCTATAATTCATAAATGAAATACAAAAGTAGTTTTTCTCTGTTTGTTTCTAAGGTAGCTGTCACACCTTAGTGGGATAGAGCAGTTCTAAATAGAAACTTTTCCCTGTAACAAAATGGCGACTCCACTGGGGAGTGTCTAATTAGTTTGTTTGTGTATCATTCTTTTTTGTTTGTTTCATAAACTTATAAGTAGCTCTCGAACTGCATTTGCCATAACAAATGCAAAGTAGATAACTGCTGCTTCAATCCATTCACTGGATCTGTTTATGATTTAAACAGTTGATGCTCAGACTATCTGATTGCCCTTGTGATAGCTCTTAGATCCTCCTTAGATCTACCCCTGATTGTTGCACTACTGATTACTTTTTACTCGGCCAAAAACCAAGGACTAAACTGCAAACTGTGACCCAGAACCCAGACAGAGTCTCGTTTCTGGCCCAGCGCAGGTACTGTTCAAAGATCCTGAATTTCAGCGTACTTCCCGAAGGGGAAACCTGCGTTGCATTTCAGATTCTCTGTGTTACAGGTGCGCTGATCAGACTAGCTCTGTGCAACTGTGGTTCCTGTGCTTCATTCTTTCCAGTTCTATCCCTGAATTTTGTTGCCTATGATCAGTATATGCCTGTTTGTCACCTCCACTTTTTCATTGGCCGATCATTCACCTCCATTTGATTGTTTACCCATTTTGAGGAACAGCTGCGAAGAGTGATTTCACTAGCCATCCTTGTGACACTGCCGTGATTGGAGAATTCCAAACCTTACCTGGAATCAGCTGCTACCCGTTTTATCACGCGTTCCTCAAAAGACGAGTCTCCTTTAAGCTCTTTTCAACTGACTCATAAAATATGAAAAGATTGCCGAGCCATTGGCCTCTCCAGCTCGTTAAAGGGACAGGAAGTGCTATCCCTCCTCTAGATTTTAATCTTTTTGGACCTAAGGGATTATTACACAAAAAGATCGAGTGCTTGTTTTGTTCAACTCGTTAAAACTATCGAAAATTCATCCCTTCTGTATTGTTTTATACTTTTTCGGACTTAAGGGATTAGATGACGAAAAAGGAATTTTGGAGTTAGCTTTACGTTCCTTTTCAGACTCTCTAAAATTGAAAAGGACCGAGTTATCTTTGTCGTTAAACTCATTAAAAAGATTAATAGCGACAAACTTTTCTTTAGACGAGAACGAGTTTCACTATCGCTAGGCTCGTTAAAACATAGTGATGGGTTTGCCCGAAGGGCAAATTATAGAACAAGCATATGTTATCCTCCTCAAGCTTGACAAAAATAAAGAGGTACTGGTCAGCAATGACTGGGGAAAAATTGGGAAGAAAACTCAAAGAAACTTTGTTGGTAGCAAGTCGCTGTTGAACATGACACTTCCACTCCGTGTCCGAGTCGGGTTGGGTTGTTTCATTCACCGGTCACATCACCATGGTCAAGCCATACCATCCACATTTGGGGTTAATGCTACCAATCCATCACATCAGTGTCGCCGATATGTTCAAGAGATTTCATCCAGAGAAGTCACCTGTGTCTCACCCACTACCATACATTATATTCCATTCTTTCATGACCGCCACCCTGAACCTTATATCACTAGATCGTTTTCACCTCCATCAAAATCATTTGCTCCGTTCCGTGTCATTGATGTGGGATTCATTAAGGCCCTCCTGTGACGGATCACTTCTTGTCGACATCAGCTCATTATCCAAGAAGTTGATCTAGGGACACCCCATTCAGTACTTTGAAGCTTGCATGCCTCAATGGCAAGTTTCTCACTTCCGGCGATAGGTTTACATCAATGGCCTTCGACCGAAATATTTTGCATGGTGTTCGACGCCAAGTCCTTTATTCACACCACGTGAATTGTACTGCAGTACCTTGAGGATCATTATCATTATCGGTGATTCCTCTCGCGCTTGTTAACAGTTTACATCATTGACTGGTAATCAAGCGATGTCTTTCCATGTTCGACTTCAAGACATTTCTCACATGGATCGACTTGTACTTCGAGTAAAGATCGGACGAGATTGAAGACCCCGGATCTAGTTTCATCCATCCGGGCTGCGATATATATTCAGGGAAATAAAGACATCAAATGTACATCATTGCAGCACAGATAATCATCCTACCAAAAGGATGATGGCTCTATCAGAATCATCAGTCTACACTCAGACGATTGTCTGTCCTATGTACATGAAAATGAATTGATAAAGTTGAGCATGGGAATGCTCGCCTCATCTAGATCATGAAAATAGTATGAAGATAATGTATTGTATTGTATCTTATTACAGGTCTCCTCCCAGCATTGAAAGAACTTCGGATCCTCATAATAAAGCATTTCACCCGACACCAAAAGGTTAACGGCCTCATACTTTAGGGGGCAACTGTTATAGACATTTTTGTGCCTTACAACTCCAAGCATGAAATGTCCATAAACAAAGGGCTCCTAAGTCCCTAAAAGTGTTGTTCTAACACCTAAAGGAACAAGGTCAATAGATTACAGCTTCTCCTAGAAGTTCTCCACTAGAAACTGCTCAGAATTGGTCAAAACAGGATCATTTCAGCTGCTCCACTGGCTAAGTGTGTTGCATTGCACCTAAATACACTGTGAGGGTGCGTTTCATTTCAAAACTCCCTTCTGTAGGGTGCGATGGGCGAGAAATGACAAATGGAAGTGTCATTCCGCGAGGTGGAGAGGCAATGGAAGCTTCCAGAATCTTCTCCTGTGACACTTGCCTCACTGAGTTCGACCAAAGATGAGTAAGAGGCCCTCAGTCTCCAAGTGGAAGCAAGAACTGACAGAGAGAAGACACTAATCAACTCATAAGCTGACTCACACCTCTGCAAATATCTATATATAGATCTCTCATCCCAGAGATATGGAGGTTGGAGGCTGGAATTTTGCATATTGTAAGGAATTGATGTTGGTTTCTAGAGACATACATCAGATTGTTGGGTGATTTATGCTTTGTTTGAGGTGAAGAGGGGCTTCTTTGCTGGGAGGTTGATGCTGGGTCGGAATCACTGGTTGTAACTCCTCCTGGATCTTTTCTTGCTTATCAATAAAAACTATTTGAGTTTTCCTCCATGCTTTTTGTATCATTGATGCTTGTTACATTTTGTGTGGTTAACTTAAATCTGATCCTAAGTTGTTTATGAATATAGATCTTTGTCTTTGTATAGTGCTCTTCTTCTGTGATCTTACAGGTACTTTGTGAAGCTGGGCATGCAAGGGAGCAGGTAGCTGGAGACTATCAAAGAAGAGAGGGATTGAATCAAAGGATTAGCGCAAGACACAGGTTGGTTCTTTCTATTCCCCTCTGTCTATAATTCATAAAGGAAATACAAAAGTAGTTTTTCTCTGTTTGTTTCTAAGGCAGCTGTCACACCTTAGTGGGATAGAGCAGTTCTAAATAGACACTTTTCCCTGTAACAAACTCGTCCCCATACTTGATTATAGAATGCCTCTTTGCACAATAATTCATTTAACATGAATTTTAATATTAAATATTATTTTTAGGCATAATTACATAGAATAATCCATTAATCTAGGACCATATATGTAACGCACTCTCTCTTGAGCTGAATCCCAACTATATTAGAAGGAGGTGGTTACTATGCTGATCCAACCCCCAAGGTTCAATTATGGAGATGGGGTTTAAATTTTTTGACCCTTTTTCAACTTCCTCAAAACTTAAAATGAATAAAATCATTGTGTTCATCTCGTCAAGTCCTTTCCAACGATATAATGTTTTTCTTTAGTATGACTCCAAAATCAAGAGATATGACCATTCAAACGACTACCCTATTACCACCTTATCACGTCAGCACTGATCCCACATGGAAATAACCTACTAGCCACGTGCCATTATATGCGTCATCTCTGCCATCGTGAGCCAATCCACGTGGATAGGAACCTTCTTCCAAGTAATTTGAGGTCAACCTTTCCACCCCTCTATAACAAATTAAAATTAAACAAAATGGGTATGACCCCGAAACCCCGACTTGGAGTTTGACTCAACCTTCCTTCGGGACCATCCATGTTGAGCCTCAACTAGCTCAATCTTGACCTAGATGTTCGACCTGACTCCCAACCTGGCCTGACTACTGGCTTGCAGGCCATCACCACCCAACATCTGATGACCCTAAACTACCATTGATTACCAATTGAAATTTAACATTCCACCCCCACTATCATAATTTCACTGTGCAGTTCTGGGGTGGAGATCTAATGGTCCTTTGACACTCGATTAATCCAATGGTTTGTGCAACCTCTCCCTCCATCACTGACATCAAAAGGGGAGAGGCCTCGTCAATATATTGGTCATTGATCTCCCATGACTCAATCAATAACCATGATTAAAGAAGGGTCCCTCCCTCCCCTTTTTGGCATCACAGAAGAAAATCCTAGCTGTTATATTAACTGATTATCTCGGGGATGGATCCCTGCCATCTGATATAGATTTTGATTCCCACCCCAAATTGTAACAAACAGTTACACAATGCAACGAGATGGCCCTCATGGTCAAGGCCTCTGATAATATGTTGTATTGTCAGGGTTTCACCTGTCACACCTAAGTGATGCGCCAAGCGCTGCATTGTCCCTTCTCACTACTACATTTTGGGTGGAAATTATGACTGCGGAATTCGACAGAACAGATAAAATTAGAAAAAGTGTCGAAAGTTAAATGTAATTATTTTTTTCTAAAATCCCAACACCTATCAAGTATACGATGGGATTTCTTTTACCATCGGATATCCGACACTTTATCCAATATGAAAATTTGTTGTACAATTTCTGACAAAAGAGCAAATAACCGTTGCATAACATTCAATTACACCATTAATGGATTTTTCCATTGGCAACGTCTAATATGAGACCGCTTTAGGTTGAGTTTAACTAATTAAAATAAATATAACATTAATATTATAATTATATATAATATTATTAATATATATTAATATTATAAATACATATCAATATATATATATATATATATATATATATATATATATATATATATATATATATATATATATATATATATATATATATATATATATATATATATATATATATATATATATATATATATATCTATATCTATATCTATATCTACATATATATATATATATATATATATATATATATAGTCCCTAACACCATATAACTTTGACATAGTTGCTATATATATTAGTTGTGATTGTTTTGAAAGGTTGTAGGCTTATTTTTGTGGTTAATTTTTGAGCAAAATCATCACTAAAAGTTTGGTGAGAAAAAATGTGACATAACATTCCTAGAGGAGGCCAAGGATATGTGGTATCAACATCGAGGGCTTCTGAGTATAAAAGATGTTATTTCCCTTGTAGAAATTTCAAGGGCTTAAGACCAAGGGGAATTCTAATAAAATAATCTAAAAATCATTGTAGAGACTATGGACACGCTAAAGGCAGGCATGCATATCATCCATTTGTAAGTCATTTATTATATGTCTTTGTATTGTAGATTGTTTTTGTAAATGTTTATATGTATATTGTATTTTAGATTGTATGTCTTTGTATTGTAAATTGTATTGTCTTTCTATTGTAAATGTATTTTATAATATTCTTTTGGGAGGTGTTTGACCTATGTTTTCATCTTGATGTGTACTAGAAATATTATTTGATTATTTTCGTTAGGGTCGATTAAGGGGTTAGGTCGAGTTAGTGATTAATTACTTTATGGGCTTAGGGATACAAGATTATTGTTTAAGGGTTTATGGGCTAGGGGTTAAAGGGCTTAGGGGAATGGGTTTAAGGTTTTAGGGGGTTAATGTATGTTTAGGGGGTTAATTAGGACCTAGAATATTTAGAGGTTAATCATGGGTTTTTATGGAGAATTATTAATAAGTTTTTAAAGTATATTATGAAAAATATGACATTATAATGATGAATGCAAAATAAGATCAATATGTTTTTTATTATGGTTGTGACTATATAACTCATAAAGTGTTTCACTTCGTACATGTCAAGAAAAGTAAAATATTTCTTAGATTTTTTCAACATATTCTTAAATATCTTGTTAAATTGCATAAGCATCATCATTGATTTGTTGTCTTTGTTTCTTGGTCTCACCTAAGTTGTCTTTGTTTCCTTATATATTATATTTGTAAATGATTTTTATATCAATGTTTCAATATATTATATATATACTAATATTACTTTATTGATTATAATTATATAGTATGCCCCCCTTAGGGCATTGCTCGACAAGGAAGAGGCGGTTGTAGTACAAGCACCTGTTCAAGAACATGGAGCGATTAATATTGAGGATCAAGCTAATGATCCTATGAAAGAAGATAATGATGCTAATAACATAGTTGAAGAAGATGGGATAAATATATTTATCCAAGAGACATTTAATAATGTTGGAATGGATGACAATGGAAACTAGTATGATGACTGTGTTTTTAATATACATGTACTTGAGAGGGAAACTAAACCTATTTATGAAGGCTCAAAAACATATCTTCTCCCTATTGTATTACTCCTGGTCAACTTAAAGTGGTGAATGGTTTTTCAAACACATGTATGACAAAAATCCTAAGGTATGTAATATATTTTGTAACATTTAATATTATATACACGATAAAGCAATTATTTTTTCTATTTTTAGTAATGTTGATATGCTGATAATCATTTCATTAATTTATGAATGCAATATGTACAATTAATAATGTTTATTACATTAACCAATAGTATTTGTTTTTATGTTGTAGATTATTAGGTGAATTTTTGTTACCACCATCAAATGTTTTACCTCGTACATACTGAGATTTACATGCTATTATGAAAGATATTGGAATGGAGTATCAAGTTATTCATGCATGCCCTAATGATGATATTCTCTATTATAAATAAAATGTGTTGAAAGAAAAATGCCCAAAATGTGATGAGAGTAGATATCAAATTGATAAAGTAACAAAAAAGGTGCCTCACAAGGTTCTTCGTTATATTGCCATAATTCCACGTATGCGACAATTGTTCAGGTGAAAAAGTGTAGAATAACTTAGGGATTACCATGCAATCAATAGAAGATAAGATGGTGTTCTCTGAATGCCTACAAATGGATTTATATTTAGGAATATAAAGGAAAAGTGGCCAGAGTTTAAAAGAGAGCCTCATAATCTTAGGATTTCATTAGCAGATAACAATGTCAATCCGTTTGGATAGCCCAGATCTACTTAATCAATGTGGCCTATTTTTGTTATCAACAATAACATTCCTCCGTGGAAGTCAACAAAGAGGGAGCACATAGTGTTGACAATGATTTTTCTAGGTATTAATTTGTTTAGAATTTTTTTTATCACAATAACATCTCATTTGTCTTGTTTGTTTCATAATCATGTCCTATATTTTATTTGTTTACTCATATATGTTTAATTATGCCTCATAATTATGTCTTACAATTTTTTTTGTTTACTCATATATGAAGTAATTATGTATTGTATGTTCAATCAATTAGGTAAGTACCAGGTCAAAGATATAAATGTATATATCGAGCCTCCTATTAGTGAGTTAGTGGATTTATGGAACAATGTCACTATGTATGATATCTCTAGATTGGTAGATGAAAAAAGGCAAAATTCCATTCATTGATTGTATGGACAATTCACAATGCCCCAGGGCTAACACATTTTTGTGGTATGTTATAATGTTACCCTTCATTTTAATAGTGTTTAATTTTATGAAGTTCATTTCATGTATGTTTTTAAAATAGTTCGACATGTTGTCACACTCTGCAAAATGTGTTTTTAGCTGCTAAAAGAGGGAAAAAGAGAAGAGATGATTGCAGCCATATTTAAAGCCATAGAAGCACTCAAATATAAATTAGACTAGATCCATTGAATAGTGTTTGGAATTCTCTTTCCAATGGTATATGGAACTCCCAAAATGGACTTCGGAATCAAAAGTTAGAGTAGATTGAAGTTTCCCTTTGAAAGCCAGAAAACAAAGAGAAAATGACTAAGGGTAAGGTCCTGGCATATCGGAGATCCCAACTCATTATAAATCATATATCAAAACATCGGGTAGCATGGAATTCGGTGCTATATGTAGCAGAGATTTGATATCGGCTATCACACATTGGCGATTACTCCTCAGTGGCACTAAGCACATATCGGCTATCTAATGAGTTGGGGCAAGCATATCGGAAATCGACGATCACAACAGCACAAAAATATCACAAGTCAGAAATCCCCAATTCTGGAAGTGATCACTATGAAGAAATTGTAGGAAAAGAACGCTGATAATGTTAAAGTGTCGGGAGGGTCAAAAATAATTTAAGAAAGGAAATCAGTTGTAAAACCAGAAGAGGACTAACCATTTCTCTCTTCTCGAGGGGCCACGTGGCAGAACATCATTGGGTTTGATAAATGAAACGTGGCTACACATGATTGGTTCCTATAAATGACACTTGGTAGCACATGTTTGGTTCTGATAAGGGACACAGGGCAGCTAATGTCAGCATGATGTGGTCGTACGGTGGACATGTGGTAGGAAAATTCAGCGTTTTGAGGGGTCATAAGGGAAAAAATCAGGGGACATGTGTCACCACTCACAAGGTGACACGTGGTAGAGTGATGAAATCACTAATCAAAGATTAGTGTTTGCATTGTCGCGCGGAATGAGTCGATCTTGCGGACAAGATGGACCTTCCTAGAATCTAAAGAAGACCTAACGACAAGCAGACCAACCAGACACTATCTTTCTCTAAATATGCTTTAATTAACAATAGCAAACAAAGGTTTTTAGGGCCTACCTTTGGTCCAACGGAAGCTTGTGGATGCCCTCTTTCCTTTGATCCAAATGAGCTCCTTTCCGCAAATATGTAAACATAAACAAGGCAAACACATTAAATAGCACCTGAAAAACCAATTGCATAAAACATATTCAACATGAAAGTCAAGGAGTCCATGAAACAAATAACATAAGATACTTGTTGAGAAAAATGAGTTTGATTGTATTAATTCAAAAGAAGAAGAACCTTACAACCTTTGCCTTGACGCTGTACAAGCTCCTCCCAGGGTCCAACAAGATGTCTCCTCTACTTTGACAAGTTTCACTCACTCTCCAATGGAACCAAGAGGTATGTGATCTCTCCTCTCAAGCTCAACCAAAGAGTCTCAATTTCCCCAGCATTTATTCTCAAAATATTCAGCTTCTAACCTCCCTAGTCCTCACCCCAATGCCTGTATTTATAGTGCAATGGAGGGAAGTTACTAGGTCCTCCTTCAAAGGGATAAATCCCTCCTTCAAAGGGATAGCTCCTTTAGTCAAGGGATTAGCTCCTTCTCTTTTGGGATGCATGAACCACCTCAGAGCGAACAATCCATGTCAAAATTCCTTCTCGAAAACTCTAGAATTAACCCAAAGTGAGTTTTTTAAGATAAAAATTGCGCCTTTTGACTTTCACAGGGGTCCGCACCTGCACCGTTAGGAACAGAGCGGGCAGGTACGCAGCTTTTGTACACAAAAGGTGCGGGACCGCAGGTGACCATGAGAGAAAGTGCGGAACCAGAGTTACATTGATTTTTAATGTCTTTCTCCCACCTCCAAAGCTTGATTTGAAGAGCTGAGGTCCTAGACTTGCTTAGGAGGACAGTACAAGTGATGATAGACCCATACTGACTGCAAATAATCATGGTGACGATATTTTTGTGTAACAGATTGCCCCCTAAAGTGCGAAGTCTGTAGTAAATGAGGATTTCATTTATCATATAGGAAGAGTGAGGTACTTTATCATTTCGAGGATTATCTTGTGGAGAGCCCGGTCGGAACCTGTAAAAACATTCAATGCAAGATATATATATGAGATCATATCATCGCTGAGGTAGGAATTCCCATACTCAGATCAAAACTAACTAGAAAACCTATCTATTGTCTGATACAGGAATGATCTTGTAAAACATCATAAGTATAGACTCGTGTGAACATAGTATGGACGCAGCCATCTGTTTATGAATAGTCCACAACATAATGAATACAAAATTCCTCGCAGCCTGGATGGTGGAAACTAGATCCAGGGTCTTCATTTCTATATCCCGAAATAGTACGATTTTATCCATGTGAATAAATGTGTTGATGTCGAACATGGTAGAAACCACTTGATTACCAGTCAATGATGTAAACTGTTAACAAGTGTGAGAGAAACCACCAGTGATGTCAATGGCTCTCAAAGTACCCAGTACAATCCATGAGATGTGAGTAGATGTGTTGATGTCGAACATGTCACGGAATCCTTCGATCGAAAGTCAATGATGTAAACTGTCGTCAAAGGCGAGAAACCTGCCATTGAGGCATGCAGATTTCAAGGTACTGATAATTCCTAGATCATCTTTCTAGATAATGTCCTGATGTCGATAGAAAGCGATCCGTCGTAGGCAAGCCCACAACACGAAATCAAAGATCAAGTTGAAGAAATTTAGTTGCAAGGACTGACTCAGGGATGGTCAAGATGGATGACAGATATTTTGCAGATGAATGGCTTATTGGCAGTGACCTCTTGAACACATAACGACACAATAGATGGCTTGGTGACAATTGACCCAAAGTTAATACCCAGAAACCGGCTGAAGACTTTCAATGTGGTTTGATCAACTGTTAGGCAAAGGATTCCCCAACCCAGGTGAATAAAAGTGTCGTGTTCAAGAGTGGTTACAAAGTATGACAAACAGACTCATTTTCCTCTCTTTTCCCCCACCATTTCTGGCAAGTACCTCTTTATTTTTTACAAGCTTGAGGAGGATAACATTTTCTTGATTATAAGCTCATCCTTCGGATGAGTCCAACTTAGTTTAAATTCGAACCCTAAGAAGGAGTGGTTCGTTCCTGTTTGTAATTGGACAGGTCCTTTACTGTGAAATTTTAACGAGTCCAGTATAGGAGAAACTCGGTGTTTTTCAATTTTAGAGAGTCTGAAAAAACTTAAGAAGACTCCAGGGTTGACCTTTTTCGTAAATTTGTGTCTCCCAAGCCCGAAAAAGTATAAAATAATACTTGAGAGAACCGCTTGATCTTTTACGACCAAGGAGTAATTTTCGTTATTAGTGTCACTGATCCGAAAAATTAAAAAAGCGATCAACGACACGTTGTTTTATAACCAATATCGAATTTGAAACGACAAAAATCCGGCAATCTTTTCATGTTTTTTACGGTCGGAAATGAGCTGTAAGTGGACCGTCTTTTAATTCCATTTTAACGAGTGTAAAAGAAACGCTCGGCAATCTTTTCATGTTTTAGGAGTCAGAAAAGGGCTTAAAAGATGACTCTACTTGTTTTTTCGTTGAAAATAACAGATTTCGCCTGAACAATCCTGTATTCTGTACAAACACACAAACATTACTCATACCTGTTTGAAATGGATAAAAATGTCGTAAAATACCTTTTCAAAGTGAAACATAAACAAATTTGGAATTCATTTACTCAAAAAACTTATAAAAAGGGGGTTTGACAATTCATTTTTACCGTTCGAGTTTCGGTGAGAAAATAGTGCTTTTGCTTAGAAAACTTCCCGTGAAGATTGTGGAAAATCCAACCGTCGGAATCGAGCGCCGTCTTCTCCAGGTAATCCACATCATCTTACTTTTCATTTTCAACTGTTTAGTTTTTTGATTTAGCCCCTCATTTTTTTTTGGGAGGGTTTTTAGGCGCAAAACCCGCGTGCGGGGGTCCGCAGGTTTACCATTGCAGACCCGCGGACCCCGACTTTTTCTCCATTGGGAAAAAGCTCGGGGTTCGCACCTTCCGTGTAGACAAAGTGCGTACCCATGCACTGTGTCTAACGTGGAAGGTGTGTACCCCGCCGCAAGGGTTTTGAACCCAAATTTTCTCAAAAATGGACCAACCAAAAGTTTTTCTAGCAATCTAATTAATCTTTATTCTTGATGCAGAGAATATATCATGCTAGATTGGCGTGAACGGGAGCATGAGGACGTGGATACCGCTGCATGGAATCATCAGCCTTCACTTGATGCTTTGAGGGCATGCGAACTGTACAAGTTCTGGACCATTCCTGGCATGAGGGCTCAGGTAGATTTCTTACAGTGGCTGGTTGACAGGTGGAGCATTCAGGACCAGTGTTTCTTCATTGGCGAGCACCGGCTCGAAATCGAGCTGGAGGACATTTATTTCTTGACTGGTTTGCCTAAGAGAGGTGAGGACTTGACTCTATACGGGACTAGGCCAGGTGGCCAGTCTGTCGATAGCCTTCGGCTAGAGTACTGCAACAGCCAGGCTAAAGACAAAGGGATAGACATAAAAACCATATCCCGTCCTGAGCTCATGGTGATTGCGTTTACTGTCACCAGACTTTGCGGAGCTGCCGCATTACATGTTGCCACTGGATCCCAGATGCATATGGCAGTTGATTACTTTCAAGGCACCATCTTCAACTGGTACAATGCTGTGCTGGTCAATGTGAAAGGCCAACTGACCAGGACCAAGAGCGGACGACTAAAGACCTTTGGTTATGGGGCTTTGGTCGTGAGTTTTGGCCTGGAGGGGGTTCCTATGCTGAACCCACAACATCTTACTGTTGGCGCTGGGCTTCCTCGAGAGCCCAAAATGATGCGATGGGTTGCAGTCATGGCCCGTCACCCGGACGAGAGGACAGAGGTTGCTCGGTTCAAACCTGAGTATTTCCAATGGTTGGAAAACCAGGTTTTTTCCATTCAGGACTTCCCTTACGCTGGGATAGATTTCTGTGGTGACCCAGACATGGATCTTCCACCAGGAGAGCAGTGGGACGAGTCAAGTAAAATCCTTTTCTACTTTTCTATTTAATTTTTTTTTAATTTTTTGCATCGTCTCAAAACTGATAGTAAAAATTTAAAATGCAGATGTGGGTCCACAGTGACCAGCCGCTCTCTGGCCTTTCGAGAGAAAACAACCAGTTGCACCCTTGCCAGCCCCACAGGACGAATCAACAGAGGTTTTGGCCGAGTTGGAGGGCCATCTTGAGCGCTTGACAGGGGATATTCCTGAGACCACTATAGACGACATGCCTCGTCGACTTTAGCGCTATGTGATTGGAGTCCCGGGACCTTTTAGGAGGTTCCTTTGCAAGGTGGCCTGGGCAGTGGTTTCTTATAGAGATCATCACCAGTGATAGGATGATCGCCTTTTGTGGGCACATGTGACATTTTTGTTTTTTGTACTTATCATTTTTGCCGATCATAAGGTGTTTTTCAACCTATGATCGAAGACGATGTATTTTTTGACACACTCCTATATATATATATCACTCTTACTGGCTTATCTTGTAAATCATGTTATGGAATGATTTTAAATTCACTTGTATGATTATTGCAAATGTCTATTTAACATTTGAGAAGCAATTGCATCTGCTAATGTATTTAAAGACCTTGGAATATGCTGATATTCAATGTAATCAAACTCACGTTCCAAGAGATGCACTCTCAAAAGTAATCTTAATAACACTGGATTTCTAATGGCATACACTCTATTAAGCTGTAATACAACGAGTTCAGAATCTAACCTCACTATCAAACTCCGAATCCCAAATGAAATAGATTCAGACAATAATTCAATCACTGCACTGTACTCTGCAATGTTGTTTGTCGTTTGACCGAGGCTTACCCCATACATAGAAACTAACTCGTCAGAGGGTGAATAGATAACCAAAGCTGCGGAAGAGATGTTCCGTGTACTACGACAAGCACCATCCGCAAATCCAATGTATGTTTGGAGAGGCATCGACATCTGCAATATCAAGAGTAAAACCAAGATAAGCAGGAGTAACGACGAAAAACACTCTCTAAGCTAAGCACACTTTTCAACTAAAACACACTTGCTAGAAAGAAAAACTAATCTAACTAAAAATCTCCATACCCATTCTTTTAAGCATAATACCTCTTCAAGTAAAGACCATTTCTGGGTTTACCTAAAGAGTCCCCGTCAAAGTCTACCAACTCATAGGCCCCTTTTGCTAGCTTTCGCTTGACAATATAGGGCCCATGCCACATAGGAACGAATTTTCCAACACCTAATTTATCATTAGCTTGATCATACAATAACACTAGGTCTCCTTCCGAAAAATTTCGAGGGGTCACATTCCGATCATACTGAGCTTTCATATGTTTTGCGTGAGTCTCGATCGCCAATGCAGCATCACGTCGATTCTCATCTAATTGAGCTAAGTATAACAAATGATTTTCCTCTTCGGAAGTAGCTGGAAGTAACTCGATGGCCATTTGCAGTGACGGGATTTCGCACTCAATGGGTAACACGGCTTCCAAACCATAAACTAGTTGGAAAGGAGTGAACCCTGTTGATGTTTTTACTGAAGTTCGGTACGCCCAAAGCGCTAAAAATAGCATGTTGTGCCAATTCGACCGATGAATCCTAATGATTCGTCGGATCATGATAACTAAAACTTTGTTGATGGACTCAACAAGACCATTCGCTTGTGGATAATAAGGAGTTGAACTATCGTGACGTAAACCAAGCTGGCCTGTAAGTTCGGTCATCATAACGTTTCGAAAATGACGCCCATGATCAGTGATTATTGCTTGTGGGACACCAATCCTAGAAATTATATGATTGAACACGAAAATTGCAGCTGTCTTGCCGTCTGCCTCGAATGTAGGCATCGCCTCGGCCCACTTAGTAAAATAATCTACCGCAAGGATGATATACGCATGCCTCCCGGCCGAGTGAGGGTTACATGTAATAAAATCGATACCCCATTTGGCAAAAGGACCAACGACAATTATAGGGTGGAGAGGAGTGGGTGGAGCGCGCATCTTACGATCAAGAATCTGGCAGTTGTGTCATTTTCAGACTGCCGTAATACAATCTTTAAATAAAGACGGCTAGAAGTAGCCAGCGCGCAATATCTTTTGGGCTGTGGCATACCCAGACATATGACCGCCACATGCTCCAGAGTGACAGTCATTTAGAACCCTTTCAGCTTCTTCGTGTGTTAAGCAACATCGAAAAATAGAATCCGCCCCACGACGATAAAGAGTATCTCCAAGAATTTTGAATTGTTGGGACTGGAAGCGAATTTTCCGACGTTCCGACTTTGAAATTTCTGACCAAAAGGATTGGGTCTGGAGATAGACGATGATATCCCCATACCATGGATCTAAAGTGCTGATTAGAAACAAAGATTCGTCCGCAATGGGCTCCTCTGCCACAGTTTCCGTGTCAGCACGCGGGAAGTCACACATTAACTCTGCAAAAACTAAATATTTCTTAGACTTGGATTTCTCAAACTCCAAGTCGAACTCCTGCAGGATAACGATCCATTTAGAGTACTTGCCCCCTAGCAATTGTTTGGTCAAAATGTAGATCATAGGGTTGCAATCCGAAATGACTGTAGTTTTGCGTAGTAAAATGTAGTGACGAAAACGTTGGACAGCTTGAACAACAGCCAATGCCAATTTCTCCACATGTGAGTATTTTAGCTCAGTTGGATTTAACGTGCGATTAAGGTAATATATCACATGTTCCGTTCTGAATTCATCTTCCTGAACTAAGACCATTCCAATGGTGGAATGGGATGCGGCGAGGTACAAAAAGTAATCCTGGTTGTAGTTGGGAGGATGCAACAACGGTGCATGGGTCAACGCGTGTTTGAGTGCATCAAAAGATTTCTGAGCTATCTCATCCCAAGAAAATTGAGTATTTTGTTTTAACAACCGTGTAAAACCCTTTGTAACCTCGGCGTAGTTAGGAATGAATCGTCGTAAAAAGTTTGCTTTCCCCTGCAAACTTTGGAGTTGGCGAAGACTCGAAGGAGGAGGCAAATTGATAATAGCTTCGACCTTCGAGGGATCAACGCGAATGCCGGCTTTCGAAACTACAAATCCCAGCAATCGACCCGTTTCTATACAGAAGACACATTTGTGTGGGTTCAACCGAATACGATAATGCCTACACCTCATAAAAATTGCACGTAAGTGGACGAGGTGGTCAGCTCGATGTAATGAATGAGCAGGCAAATCATCGAGATACGGTTGCACAATGTGTTTGATGTCATGAAACGCATAAGACATCGCCCTTTGAAAAGTTGCTCTGGCATTCTTGAGCCCAAAAGGTAATTTGCAATAAGCAAATGTCCCCCATGGACAAATGAAAGCCGTTTTTGGTTGATCGGCAGGTAGAATGTTGATTTGATTGTATCCAGAAAAACCGTCCATAAAGGAAAATATTTCGCTGCCGGCACAATCATCAATGATTTGATCGATATAGGGAGTTGGGTAGTTGTCCTTTGGACAAGCTTGATTAATGTCCCTATAGTCGATGCATATTCTTATTGTTCCCTGTTTTTTGTTAACCGGAACAATATTCGATACCCAATCTGTTAACGAGATCAGATAAATGAAACCTGCTTTCAACAATTTTTCAACTTCTGCTTTAATTGCAGCAGCTTTTCGTGGGTGAATCTGATGCAAACGTTGTCGGACGGGTTTAGCATCCGGGTAAGTCTTGATCTCATGAACAACAATCGTGGGATCAATTCCAGGCATTTCCTCATAGGACCAGGCAAACACATCGCGGAATTCTTGAAATAGGGCCTTATATAGCTGGATTTCGTCATCTGTACACGAGGCACCTATATGAATGTTCTCAACAATTCCGGGCTTAACCGAAATGTCAATGGGAATAGTTCGAGAGATGTTTCCCAAATTTAACTCTGAATCGGGATGTTTCATTGGATTCTGAGGTTCCTTGACATATTCAGTCGTAAATATTGATGAGAAATCATTTTCAAAACGATCATCCTCAGGTAAAAACGAAGATTTGTGATGGAGATCTTCCCATGGTAAATCATCTACACATAGGATTTCACGAATTTTCTCATCAGAGTGAACAAGTTCAGAAAACGTAGTTAAATCCGAGGTTGATGTGAAAAGTGATTCCTCATGGACCACATTCATTAAGTCATTTTCGGTTGAACACAGGTCGGCAAAAGACTGCACGGCTTCATAGGCAATTTCATATGGACTCAAAGGCATAGAATTACCAAATGAGTCTATTTCAAATTCAGAAGGAACGATCCAAGGATCGTCATAAAAAATAGTGTCTGATGTAATCATATGAATGGTTGCAAATGAAGATGATGCGTTGATTGGAGGAAAAGGAAAAGTTCCCAGTAAACCGGCATCTTTAACTAATCCTACTCCAACATCCTTATATGGGATAGTCGTTTTACCGACATGCTGAATACTCTCCGAAGAGGCTGGGTCGGATGAGAAGTAAGCCAGCTGGTCTATCGTAACGATCTTTCCGTTATGTGGAAACTTTATGACTCTAAAGACCGATGAAACGACCGCTGTCATAGCGTAAGACCAACTTCGACCCAAGAGAAGGTTGTAGTCTAGAGGGGCATCAACCACCTCCACATCTAGACTAACGGTTTTTCCTTCAACCCCTATAGGCAAATCCTGTAGAATGCCAAAAGGATGAAACCCACGGCCGTCAAAGGCCTTAAGAATTGTCGGGGATTGATTTAGTGAAGGAGAACCAAGCGATCTCCAACACTGTATCGACATAATACACGTTGAGGCTCCCTCATCAATTACAGTCCGATGAATAGGCCTGTTTTTGACTATCACTGGGATTTGGAAAGCCATTTGATGAGGCAACCGTGGTGTACTATTTTCTAGATCAAAGATTATTAGGTTCGGGTCCTAAACATCAACAGCTCCTATAGCCGACAAAAGTAATTTACACTGTGCTGGGCATGATTGCAGCACTTCTAAAGCCGACATTGCTGAGGGTGAAACAGCTAAATCCTCAACAATGTTATAATTCTGAGCCGCTCTCGCATGTGGATTGAAAGCTGACTTTCGAAGTATACCCTTGGCGGGTGGTTTGATTACTAAGTCTGGATTAGGTTTCTCGATCTATAGTGGATCGGAACCGGGGGCTGAGGTTGATGGATTAGAATGAGAAGATTCTGCTTCTTTGCCATCAACATGACTTTTACTACCATAATCTTGCGATCGAGTCGTAATCCTTACATGGGACATCATCAATATGGGTTCTTCATTGGCACTCGAGGAAGAACCTATCATCTTGCTATCTTGATTTGGAAATGGATCCTTCAAAACAGCAGGAGTTTGGGAACCTTTGACGATCTTCGCAACCTCTGCTCGATGAGGGCAGTCTCTTGTAAAATGTTCTTCGTCACAAATGAGACATGGATAACGAGGTTTGCGCTTTTCATCATTGGATTCTGCCTTTTCAGATTTCTCTTTTGAACTTTTGTCCGTTTTATTCTTATTCTT
The DNA here is from genome assembly GCA_031772625.1 of Pinus tabuliformis. Classification (NCBI taxonomy): domain Eukaryota; kingdom Viridiplantae; phylum Streptophyta; class Pinopsida; order Pinales; family Pinaceae; genus Pinus; species Pinus tabuliformis. The sequence goes on from CM062811.1 coordinate 1,161,981,190, forward strand.
TCCTTTCTTCTTTCCACTGGATTTTGATTTGTTCGTAGATGATTCTACAACGTGAATATCGGCGGAAACCTCTGCAGAAGAGTTTCCTATCGGGGAATCAGGCAAGGTTATGATAGGAGAAGAATTCTTGGAAGACTTCTTCTTACTTTTAGTGTTAACCGTACCAATCATACCGTTAGCGGCATGAGATCCCGAAGGAGCTGCGGTGATTTGATTTGACTTGGGAAGATCGGGGATCTTTTCGTGTAACGTACCTGACTGAGTATAGACCAAGTCAAGGTACTGTGCTTGAGCAATCACTTGCTCCTCAGTAACAACTCCGGCTTTAGCAACATCTTCAGTGATCCTTGGCAACAAAGATTTTACAAACCACGCAGCCAAGATTTGATCCGGAATAAATACCTTTACTAAACGTCGTCGACGTCTCCACTCATGAATATGATCTGAAATGTACGTGGATGTCGATTGTTTTAGCGAAGTTAATAATTCCATCCCATTGTCATATCGGACTGGCAACTGGAAATGAGTTAAAAACAAGGTAGCTAACTGGCTAAAATTATAAAAAGTGCCTCGCGGTAACTCAATGTACCACTTGGCCGCGAGGCCAATTAGAGTGCGCTGGAAAAGTCTAAGATGGATCTAATCATATGTGATGGAGTTAGACGCACACCAGAGGTGGTAAGTCATCACATGGTTCCGCGGGTCCTCTCCAGATTTACCTTCGAACTTGGGAATGTCACTGGGCAACTTGTTCGGCATTGGCGGCCAAAACGGAAGATAATTAATTGGATCGTTCGTTAGGTGTGACAAGTCTGGTAAGTCCAAAGTTGCGATAAACGGTAGCTGCCGATTAGGATCCCTAAAACTCTGGGTCATGAGACCAGCCCCAGGAGGAGGATATCCAGGATAACTAGGAATAGGAATCGCGTTTGGGATATTGTATCCTCCTGGAAAACCAGGATTAACCGGACCGTGCTGGGGTTGTTGATAAGTGTACCCAGGATACGGTTGATACTGATAAACTGGCTGCTGGACGACAGGACTGAATTGGTACTGTCCCTGGTACGGTTGATAAGTGAATTGTGGTTGACTTGTGACAACCGTACTTAAACCGGGTTGTCCTACAAGCATCTGAACTGTAGTTTGAATCGTAGATCCAGACGATGGTAAAGATGTCTGAGGAGTAGATACAGGAACAGTAGAAACCGGAGCTGTCGATACTCCAGAAGTAGGTGGGGTAGATTGAACAGATGTTGCGGCAGTTGCAGCAGTCGTTTGAGATGGAGTACTAGGCGCAATAGGCCCAGACTGAGAAACTACCGAAGGTACAGAAGTTTGAATATTAGACTGGACTGGTTGCTGGGGTGAACCAGAAACTAAGGGTTGTCTAGTTTGAGATGACAATTGTACATTTGGCTGCAACACCTGTTGAGTTTGCGATGGATCCCACACTATGTTCATTCCGGGGTACTGACCCATAACATGTTGAGAATATTGAGGACCATAACCGGGTTGAGGGTAGGTTTGATAATTGAAAGGTACATTTCCCGTCCCTTGAACATAAGATTGACCTTGGGGTGGTTGGAAACCTTGGTTCGAGTACTGACCTTGGGGTAGATACCCCTGAGGCATGTACTGATACTGAGGTTGACCTTGAGGTATAAATTGATACTGGGGTTGACCTTGGGGTACATATTGAGTCTGGGGTTGACCTTGAGGAATGTATTGTACCGTAGGCATGTACTGTCCTTGAGGTTGCCCCCCAGATGCAAATTGTGTACCTTGAGGTTGCCCCCCAGGCGGTAACTGGCCACCTTGAGGTTGAGAATTGGGAATAGAACCTGACATCATAAGAATGTCTTCTACGCTCAACGGCTTTGCACCATTGCTTCCAGTGAATAACCCTTGTTCAATGGGTTGAGGAGATGCTCCCGAAAAAGTACCAGAAAGTGACTGATACCCAGAGGGAACAGAAGGACCGCCGTACAAAAAATATTCAGGCGATTGAGTAAAAATGGATGACTAACCTGACATATTTACGGGAGTATGAAAACCCCTAGGTTGATAAGGAGCACGAGGTGGTGAAAATCTTAACACTGGGTTTTCCAAATAATTAGTTAAAGAAAGATACCAAGTAGTACTTCTAGGTGGACTGTAAAAAATTGATTCACGCTCCCTTAGATCAATAACAGGTTGATTTTCAGGGATAGGGATGCCTACTTCTTCTTCCGGAGCAAGTTCTTCAATCGCTATCAAACCAGAAGGAAGATTTTCGGTGATTACTCTTTCTACCCTAGGTGAATTAGGATCACTAGAAGTCGGAGAGACAAACCCCGATGTTGGAGTAACAGGTTCAGATATCTCAGGTTCTTCGCCTATATCACTAGTATATGAAAAGCTACCTGCAAGTTCGGAAACCGAAATAGCTTCAGGATTATAACCTGTTTCTAGAGTTTGGTAATTAGGATGAACAACCAACGAAGACTCTCCTTCTTCAGGTGACCCAACTTTACTGCCATTAGGAGTTACGAGGACTTTCAAGCCTTCAAGATGGCTCGGGACTTCTTCAGGAGGTTGGCCCCGAAGTCTATGGGACTTCCTCAGTAAATCGGCCACGGCTACAAACTCAGGAGACTGGCCCCGAAGTCTACGGGACTGTCTCGGTAATTCAGCCACAGTTAAAAACTTTTAACTACTTCACACGCAAACAAAGTAAAATCTCAATGAAAAACAACTAAAGCCTATAAAGAATCAAACAAATTTGAATCACATGCCTAAAGAATCTAGAGATCAAACACACACAAATAGTAACTTTCCGGACCGAAAACACTAGTTGGTGATGAAATCCAACATCGCAGAATTCAGTACAGAAATGGCGGTTGGAACAGTTACCCCAACAACCTTCTTAATGAATAGACTGGACCAAGTTCCTCCACTTTAACCGTCTCGAGTGAAGTGAACCCCCCAGAAAATCCAAGTCAGTCTAGCCGACGTCTGCTCCAGGTACAGTGGGATCTTCCCACCACTGTCACCTTAGGAAGAATCCTAAAGAATATGGTCACTAAGGCTACCAACTGAGACAAATACACCTGGGGGAACAGTCTACGATCCGATACGCACGCAAGGGCAGAGTAGCAAGCTCAATCCCCTTGAAGGCTCCTTGACATAATCCAAGGTTTACCAACAAGTGACCCCAGGCTCCTCGACAATGGTTAATCCAAGGTTTACCATTTTTAATACGTGAATATATAGCGTCATTCCCAATGAGGAAGGATTGATTCCCACACTGGTTCGGACACGATCTCGTGCTTCTCCTTTAGGAGGAGCTTTCCCAGAGCATAAATGCAACAATTGGATTTCTTCCTACCACAAGATACAACTACTTGTTTGTTTTTACTGTCTTGGAGAGTTAATTACTCTCCTACTCCAAGACACTAGCCTAAGCTAAATTGGTGTATCAGAGCCCTAGAAATAAAATGTTACTAAGTGAATTTTACTTTAAGCGTTAATTTTAGTGGTTGTTGTTTAAGTCAAGAGGTGCTGGAGATGAAACTCATGGTGTAAAGACTCGACTCGAAATCACTAAAAAGATGCACATAAGATGATTTAAACAATCTTTTCTCTTCGATGAACTTCTAAACTAAGAAAGAGTTTGAGAATGCAAACACTTTGTAAACAAAAATCTTTCTCGATTAAACAAATTAAAAGAAGAGCTTCTCCCTTTCCAAAGCTCTCAAAAACGAGACAACTAGTTATTTCACACAAATTTCCCTTTTCTTTTCAAAGCACCCAATCACTACAAAAACAAACTTTTCCAAAAGAGATTTTTTTGTATATTTTGTAAATAAAATACTCAAAACTAATGAAAACGACTAACTTTGAGATCTACAAACTATAAAAAGCTACTTGAAGTCAAAGCCTACTAAAAGTCTTTTTGAGGATGTTTTACTTAGCTAAATGTGAGCTAAGGACTAATTTATGCAGAATCACAATTAGTCAAAAAACAACCAATCTTTCGTTTTCTTTTTGTAAAAATGAAAATTCCAGACTTTCAACTACAAGCTTTTCGAAATTTTGAAATGAGAAAACTCAAAGCGAATTCCTCAACAAGGGGAGATTTCATAAATGGTCAGACCCACAAGAAGACCAGTAGACACCAAGGTAATCTAAGGTCCCTAGGGCTTCTAAGCTCAGAGCCACTACACAACCAAAAACGAAAAACAAACCCAACAAGCAAAATTCCTAGGAATTCCACCTAAAACCCTAATGCTAATGAAATCGAACCAAGAAAAGTTTTTGACAGGGAACAAGCAGGTTTGGGCAATGGCTAAAACCTATAAACAAATTCTAAACTGATAAAAAGAGGAAAATTTAAAATTTTTCAAGTTTTTGACAGGGTACGCAGGCAACCTGTTTACACAGGTGCGTCTACGCTCTGTGCACAAAGGAAAAGTGCGTACAGGTACACACTGTGCCTAACTCAGAGGGTGCGTACCTCTCCCAAAACTATGAAAAATGAAAACTAACTCAAAATTAACTAAATTCACCCAATCCCACAATCATCAAGTCAAAAACAGAAACAGGAAAAACAGTTTCTCAGGTCAAAGTATAGACAAAGAAAACAATCAAGTCCCCAGCGGAGTCGCCATTTTGTCGCGCGGAATGAGTCGATCTTGCGGACAAGATGGACCTTCCTAGAATCTAAAGAAGACCTAACGACAAGCAGACCAACCAGACACTATCTTTCTCTAAATATGCTTTAATTAACAATAGCAAACAAAGGTTTTTAGGGCCTACCTTTGGTCCAACGCAAGCTTGTGGATGCCCTCGCTCCTTTGATCCAAATGAGCTCCTTTCCGCAAATCTGCAAACACAAACAAGGCAAACACATTAAATAGCACCTGAAAAACCAATTGCATAAAACATATTCAACATGAAAGTCAAGGAGTCCATGAAACAAATAACATAAGATACTTGTTGAGAAAAATGAGTTTGATTGTATTAATTCAAAAGAAGAAGAACCTTACAACCTTTGCCTTGACGCTGTACAAGCTCCTCCCAGGGTCCAACAAGATGTCTCCTCTACTTTGACAAGTTTCACTCACTCTCCAATGGAACCAAGAGGTATGTGATCTCTCCTCTCAAGCTCAACCAAAGAGTCTCAATTTCACCAGCATTTACCCTCAAAATATTCAGCTTCTAACCTCCCTAGTCCTCACCCCAATGTCTGTATTTATAGTGCAATGGAGGGAAGTTACTAGGTCCTCCTTCAAAGGGATAAAGCCCTCCTTCAAAGGGATAGCTCCTTTAGTCAAGGGATTAGCTCCTTCTCTTTTGGGATGCATGAACCACCTCAGAGCGAACAATCCACGTCAAAATTCCTTCTAGAAAACTCTAGAATTAACCCAAAGTGAGTTTTTTAAGATAAAAATTGTGCCTTTTGACTTTCACAGGGGTCCGCACCTGCACCGTTAGGAACAGAGCGGGCAGGTACGCAGCTTTTGTACACAGAAGGTGCGGGACCACAGGTGACCATGAGAGAAAGTGCGGAACCAGAGTTACATTGATTTTTAATGTCTTTCTCCCACCTCCAAAACTTGATTTGAAGAGCTGAGGTCCTAGACTTGCTTAGGAGGACAGTACAAGTGATGATAGACCCATATTGACTGCAAATAATCATGGTGATGATTTTTTTGTGTAACACGCATGATGAGGCATGTTTTTACATCAAAGTTAAAACCCTGATTGCGATCCGCCGATAAAGGGTCTCTGATATAGGGGCTGGCTTGCGGTCACATAAAGAGTCAAGGAACCAAGGGTTAAGCATAAAGGGTGATCGATGATTACAAGTTTCAGGAGGATGCACCACGGACATGGATAGGATATCATCAATTTTCCGACCTCCGATATTTGGCCAAGTGCACGGTCTATAGAGGAAAATAAAAGAAAAGGAACCAAAATATTTAACAAAGGAAAAGGGTTCCCAGACATGAGTCCAAGGACTCTAGCACCTTAGGGCTAAGCCTCAGGTCACAGCCAACCGGTCATATGAGAAGAAATTAAGAGAGGGGATAAAACAAACAAAGGAGACTAGGAATTGCTATTTTGTAATGAATTTAAGAGTAAAATCCCTGATGCAGTAAATTCCCGGTAGTATGGTACATAACTCTGAATGTGTATGGGTCTGTAGCTTCATTATTAAATGAAGGCATGGAGTAGTGGTAAATCAGTATGGGGGCTTAGGAAGACTTAATGCCTAAGTGTGTATCTCCACTCAGTCATACAATACAAGACTATTAGGTCAATCTTCATTTCTTCTCTGTGATAAGCCAACATAGTTGATCACTACCAACTCCAAAGAGTGGTGAAACCAAACAGTTAAGGCAAAAGCGACAAGAAAACATCGAACAACAGGAAAGGTACATCATGGAAGAGACGTGGCCTGATCATGAGAAATCTCAGAAATGGCATAAGGATACTTCCTTCATCATCATCCAATTTTCCTTTTCTTATTATTTCTGTAATTTCTATTTATTATATATGTCTTGTACTTTAATGAAGGAATCAAATCTTGATTAGAATCATTGTGAGTAGCAGAGCTATCGCACGGCAAGACAATTAGTCAAATAAGATAGTTGGCCCTTGGCTGAGATATTTTCTAACTATTAATTCAAAGCTCCCCCTCTTCTTATAAATAGGCGGAAGAAACACTTAGAAGAGGTTCTGGGATTCTGCACCCGCAGTGGTCCAAATTATGTGATTCTACTTTTGGTTTTATCTGCTTGTTCATGAGGGACTTGAGCTATGTATTGCTAAATGTAATGGAATAGTCAATTGGAATCATTTTGAGGATTAATGAAACTATTTGGTGATTCCAATAATGGCTGTAAGCAATATGTTTTTCCCCTCTGTAACTCTCATTTCATATATGTTCTTCTTCCTCTGAAATAGTGTAATGAAGCTGTCGATTTCACTCTTATTCATGGTTGTATATTTTTCTACTAAGTAGTAACAGTAACTGTGGTAATTACAGATTTACGTGTGTTATTCGATAGCCTACAATACCTGTATGAGCACAGATTTACATATGCTAATTAGTAACAAATGTATTCATGATGTATAGATATTGGGACCTTAATTAGCGCTCCACTATTCCTACCATTTCACCTCTTCAGTCTTCCATATTTTTGTTAGAACATTGTTGCTTAGGATTATGTATTGTTCATAAACCTATGAATAGAATTCCTTCCTTTCTCTCCTCCTCTTTTCTTTACTACAACTTCAATATTAAGTTGCCTAAGGTTGTGTGTCGGTCACCGGAACAAGACATTCCTCTTCGAGATTAGCTTGACTTATCTCCGAAGCATTTGGATCCATGTATTTTCTTGAGTTTACCTGGATGAAAGACTAGTGAACCATGCCCTAATTTATTATCCATTTCAAACCACGTGACATTTGGAGTGTAGCAAAAATCCCTACTCATAATATCCAAAGAGCTCCTCTCTTTAATATTTCCTAGGTATTGGTCTACAATCAACCCAGAGGTTGTCTCTAGGAATGTTTCTATATCTCCTTAAGAACTTGTGCTACAGGTGCTAGAAAAAGCAATAACATCTTTCTAGCACCATTGTTGGGGAACAAATTAGAATATTTTTCCCTGGGTACGACAAATCCTTACATTCCCTCTGTCAGGTGAGCAAGAGAAGTGTGGGTTGAAGATCTCTCACCTTGGCAACTCCACTGTTTCAATATTATGGTAAACATCCTAGTGACTCCACTGTCTATATGTATATTTGACCATCTTGGCTGTCAACTAGCCTTATACTCACTTTTATGCTAAAGCAATTGAAATTTTCCCTACCTTTGAAGTCGATATCAATCACCTAGGGAGGTTTTCAAAATGGCCCTTTTCGCATTCTTGGTCAACAAATTTGCTCCCATGGATTTTTCTTCTATTGCTCGTTATCCCAATCATGTCCCCTCATTTCATGAATGGAATACCTATTTGCCTAGATTTAGTGGAAACAAAAATAGAAGGCCGGACCAACACCTTAAGAATTTTCATCAATGCATGGAACAACAATGTATTATTTTTGAAGATGCACAAATGAAATTGTTCATGTACTCTTTAGAAGGCAATTTTAGAATTTGATACAGAATAATACCTCATGGCAACATATCCTCCTTAAAGATTTTTCATATGGCATTCAATCATTATTGCAAAAGATTATATCCATCAGATTCTCTATTTGAAGATTGTTGTGCATATTTCAATGATAAAGATATTCCTGAGTTTAATGACCTTGTTGAAGATGTTTGTGGGGCTCCACTCCAACAAAAAATATACTCGCATCAAGAAGCATCACCCAATGATCAAGAAAGAGAAGAAGGAGACATCATAGAGCTGCAAATAAACCCTCTGAGATCTCATTCAGGCAAAGTTGATAATTCTCCTTCTTATGACGTATATGACTCTGATGGAGATCCAAGTGGTGCAGACCCAAAACAATCCTAGTCATGGGAAGCTGCATAGGACAAGAATGCCCACTAGGAGGTCAACAAAGAGGATCCAATTTACGACCCACATCCTCCAAATGGAGAACCTGTTCAAGAAGATGATATTGAAGTTGATGAAGGTTCTTCGAGTTATGATTCATATGATTCAAAGGAGTATTAGATGGTTGTATATTTTCAAAGGGATCTATTTTCCAGCAATTCGGGAGAAGGCTTCCAACAACAATGTTTTCAAGAAGAGCCCAAAGATGAAGGACCAAGCAATGTCTGTGACTGCCTCTTATAGATAGATTCCTGCCAGGAACCCTTAGTAGACCCTCCATTCTATGACTCTTACAGTTCAGAAATAGAATATTCTATTGTAGATTTCCAGGAGGGTTGGCCTATTGAAAAATGGGTATCAAAAGATCAACAAAAAGTTTTTCTTGAAAAATCTAAGGTTGGGGAGCTGAACAATATTTGTGGCTACCCTGACCGGGAAGATATTGATCAGCAAAATTTTCATGAAGATAAGTAAACTATAAATTTTTCTGATCAGTTATATGACCCTGTAGTTGATTACATGACCACATTCTTAGTTCAACAACAAAGGTTGGCTTTGGAGTATGCATCAAGTTATTTGTTTGAAGAATTTTCATGGTGCATGCTTGTTTTGATTTTTAAATTTCAGCAGAATGGAGGCAATAAGTCCAGCACCCAAATGCTGACCTGGTACCATTGGAGGGATGAACTCACTTAGGTGAATTGATGCCCAATACATAAGTAGGAGTTATATATAAATAAGCTCATTAGTTTAGCATTTATTTTCCAGTTGTTAGAATTTAATTTTCAGCATTTTAGTTTGATGAGGAAAGGACTCTCTACAAGTAAATTTCCAGGAAGATTTTCTGGTTGTATAAGTGTATTATAATTTTTGAGTCCATTCCCAATGGTCAAGGCTACTAGTCTGCAGGTTCTCAGCACCTTTCCATCAAGGCAATATCCCCAGGTGGAGCCAATGTTTTCACCCTTTGTAAAATGTGTTTTTAGCTACTAAAAGAGGGCAAAAGAGCATAGAGGTTTGCTGCCATCTTCCAAGCCACATAAGCACTCAAAACTAAATCAGACTCTCTCCATTGAATAGTGTTCGAAATTATATTTCCAATGATATATGGAACTCCCCAAATGGACTCCGAAATCAAAAGTTAGAGCAGATTAAAGTTGCCCTTTGAAAGCTAGAAAACAAATAGAAAATGACTAAGGGTAAGGTCTCGGCATATCGAAGGTCCTGACTCATCATAAATCACATATCACAACATTAGGCAACATGGAATTCGATGCTTCATGTACCAGATCTCTGATATCGGCTATCACACATTAATGGTTGCTCATTAGTGGCACTAAGTGCATATCCATGATCCAATGAGTAGGGGCAAGCACATTGACGATCGACGACCGCAAAAGAACAAACATATCGCAAGTCAGAAATCGATGATTCTAGAAGTGATCACTATGAATAAATGCAAGAATATCGATAGTGTTAAAGCACGGGAAGGCTGAAAACAATTTAACAAAGGAAATCAGTTGCAAAACTAGAAAAGGGCTAACTGTTTCTCTCTGCTCGAGGGGTCCATGTGGTGGAACATGATTGGATCCGATAAATGAAACGTGGCTACATGTGATTGATTCTAATACATGACACTTGGCAGCACATGGTTGGTTCCAATAAGGGACATGGGGCAACTGATGTCATCATGATGTGGCGGTACAGTGGACATGTGGCAGGTAGATTTGGTGTTTTAAGGGGTCATAAGGGGCCAAATTAGGGCGACACTTGTCACCACTCACAAGGTGACACATGGCAGAGTGATGACATCACTAATCGAAGATCCACGGTCACAGGATGAGGCATGTTGTTACATCAAAGTTAAAACCTTGATTGCGATTCACCGATAAAGGGTCTCTGATACACGGGTTGGCCTGCAGTCACATAAAGAGTCGAGGAACCAAGGGCTAAGCACAAAGGATGATCAATGATCGCAAGTTTAAGGAGGATGCACCAAGGACATGGATAGGAAATCACCAATTTGCCGACCTTCGATATTTGGCCAAGCGTGCGACCTATAGAGGAAAATAAAAGAAAAGGAGCTGAAATATTTAAAAAAGGAAAGGGGTTCCCAAACACGAGTCCAAATGCTCTAACACCTTAGGGCTAAGCCCCAGGTCACAACCCCCCATTCATATGAGAAGAAATGTAGAAATGGGATAAACCAAAGGGGGCCAAAGGAGATCGAGACTCTCTGTTCTATAACGCCTTTAAGAGTAAAAGTCTCGATGCAGTAAAGTCCCGGTAATATGGTACAGAACTCTGAATGCGTATGGGTCTGCAATTGCAATATTAAATGAAGGCATGGAGTAGCAGTAAATCAATATGGGGGCTTAGGAAGACTTAATTCCTCAACATGGATCTCCACTCAGTCATACAATGTAGGAATTCCAGGTCAATCTTTTATTCTTCTTTGTGACAAACCAACACAGTTGATTGTTACCAACTCCAGAGAGTGGTGAAACCAGACAGTTAAGGCGAAAGTGACAAGAATCAACCGAGCAGCAAGAAATGCACATCATGGTAGAGACGTGCCCTGATCAGGGGAAATCTCAGAAATGGCATAGGGATACTTCTTCCATCATCATCCAGTTTTCATTTTGTTATTATTTCTGTAATTTCTATTTATTCTGTATGTCTTTCACTTAAAGGAAGGAACCAAATCCCGATTAGAATCATTGTGGGTAGCAGATCTATCGCACGCCAAGACAACTAGTCAAATCGGACTATTGGCCCTTGGCTGTGATATTTTGTATCTATTAAGTCAAAGCTCCCCCTCTTCTTATAAATAAGGGGAAGAAACACTTAGAAGAGGTTCTAGAATTCTGCAACCGCAATGGTCCAAATTTTGTGATTCTACTTTTGGTTCTATCTTCTTGTTCATGAGGGACTTGAGCTATGTATTGCTAAATGTAATGGACTAGTCAATTGGACTCATTTCGAGGATTAATGTAACTCTTTGGTGATTCCAATCATGGTTGTAAGAAATATTTTTTGCCCTTTTTAACTCTCATTTCATATATGTTCTTCTTCCTCTGAAATAATGTAATGAAGCTGTCAATTTCACTCTTATTCATGGTTGTATATTTTGCTTCTAAGTAGTAACAATACCTGTGGTAATTACATATTTACTTGTGTTATTCGATAGCCTACAATACTTGCATGAGCACATATTTACATATGCTAATTAGTAGCAAATGTATTCATGATGTATAGATCTTGGGACCTTAATTAGCGCTCCATTATTCTTGCCATTTCTCCTCTTCAATCTTCCATATTTCTGTCAGAACATTATTGCTTAGGATTTTGTATTGTTCACAACCCTATGCATAGAATTCCTTCCTTTCTATCCTCATCTTCGCTTTACTAAAACTTCAATATTAAGTTTCTTAAGGTTGTGTATTGACCACCAAAATAAGACATTCCTCTTCGATATTAGCCTGACTTAACCCTTGAGTATTTGGATCCATTTATTTGCTTGATTTTACCTGGATGAAAGACTATTGAACCAAGCCCCCTTTTATTATTTGTTTCAAACCACGTGACAATTGGAGTGCTATAGAAATTCATCATTGATATTCTTCCATGCACTCCTCTTTCTAAGATGTCCTAGGCATTAGTCTACAATCAACCCAGAGGTTGTCTCTAGGAAGCTTTCTATATCTCATGAAGAACTTGTGCTAGAAAAAATGACAACACGACCTTCATTGTACATACTTAAAATAATTGACATAAAAATTATCCCATCTCTTCAATTCTTCAAAGAAAGGGTAAATTTTCTTGTCCAGTTTGTGGTCCCAAGATGAAATCTCGTCGTTCAAGAAGCTTAAGAAAGGAGGTGTTTGATGAATATAGGCACTTACTTTCTATGAACCATAGGTAACGAAGTACCAAAAAACATATTTTCAATGGGAAAGAAGAGATTGGATTAATACCACGGAGAATGAAACCTCGTGCATGGAAGTTGCAGTATAATAGAGTCTCTCAAGGTATGGATCGAATTGTCTATGTATCAATATACATGATATGATTGGATTATTTTATATTTTTATGGCATTTTCTTGACTGCACTAATTGACAATTTTATTTTTGTTATAATATTCTTAAATATGATTCACATTGTAGGTCGTCAAGGCATTAATAACATGGCACTTCCATGAGGAATGAAAAGTTATCCTGAACAATTTAATAGACTCCCCTACTATGAGAACCTAGAAATTGTTCATTTGTTTGATACAATGCACATTGGGAAGAATGTAACAGAGACCTTATGAATAATCTTAAATGGAAAGAGAGATAAATAAAAACATGTCAAGATTTGTAATGACATTAAGGAGGCATACCATGCATTGGAAAGTGAGACTCATTCAAATAGCGATGAAGATGGCCAAAATATAAACGCCCTTCCATGGTTATTGATAGAGAAACAAAGAAAGGATGTTAAAGAGGTTATTGAAAAAATTAAATTTTCAACCAGATTTTCTTCAAACATAAGAATAACCTAACAAAGAAAGGTGAATTAAGTGGGGTAAAAACTCATGATTGGAATACGTTCATTAAGGTAATTATTTTGGTGTATATATTTATACATTGCTGAAACATCTTGTTAATTATTATGTTTTTCTACTAATTTGTGAAAAATAATGATCGATCATTATTTTTGTTATAGTATGTTCTACTTCTATCTCTCCTAGAAATATTTGACAATGATGTCAAAAATGTTATATATGATCTTGGAAAATACAGGAGGTAAGTGGAGATTTATGTGCAAAGTGTAATTTTTCAATAAGTTGTGCTGCATAATTTTGACTGCATGTGTTTTACTTGTCATCATGTACTATATAATTTTTTTGTTGAAATTTATGATTTTCTTCCTTCATTTTTAGATGGCTTTCATCTAAAGAAATCTATAAAGAAGATATAAAATATTGGAGGGAACAAATTCCTCGTCTAATGTGTGAAATGCAAAAGTATCTAACTTTGACACTTTTCAATGCACAAGAACGCTACTTTATACACCAAATCAAGGAGATTGAAAATTGTGGACCTGTATACACAAGATCAATGTCAATGGTTGATAGGCACTTGAAATCATTGAAGGCTTTGGTCAGACAAATAGAATGTCCTAAGGGTTCTATGGTAGAGGGATATATGGTATATCAAACCATGGTTTATATTTGTCAACATATTCATGAAATAGGGAAAATTATTAATGTATTTGATCACATTTGGGATGTCAACTCCATGGACAAATTTGAAGGGGATCACCTCTTGAGGAAATGTAGAATGAGAAAAGTAAGATGTAAGTAGATAGTGGAGATTTATAGCACATTTGAATTTTTTGTTTTTATGTATATCATACTTATTTAATTTTTAGTATTCCTGCATAATCCATTATTATGAAGGTATAACATGGTAACTAATTATATATATGTGAATTGTTTTATTTTAATACAATTAGTCGAGAGTGGGATGCAATACATTTATACATTGCAAACAATATTGATTGGATGAAGGTATGGATTGAACGATGCAAACAAGCTAATAATGGTAGGTTATCATGGTATGGTGTGTCTACATTGGTCAAAGAAGCTCAACGTAGTGGAGATACCAATCTTACATAGAGGGAAATTGATTTAGCATATGGTTTAAAATATTATCAAGCAAGCATATTCACCCATACTAATTAGTTTTTTACAATTATATTGATGCATATGGCGTGTTTTTTTCTTAATTTGCAAATTTTTCAAGAATAAATATGATTATCAATGTACAATGAATTTTTTATGTGCTTAACATATTGCAGTTAAAACAACACAACAAAATGTGGTTTGATGGCTGCAAATTTCACATGAAAAGGTTGGATGAAAAGATGAAAACTTTTAATAGTGGGATAACTAAAATATTTCAAGTTATCAATGTTTCCTCTAGAGGTGACAAACATCCAGAACTCTCTCGCAATCGATACTATGGGTATCTACATGATATACTTGCGTGTGACTTTCAATCCTTCAAAATAGTTGTGTTCGATGTCAAATGTTTTAGGCTACAAATCCATGAACGTGACCCTGATATAATTGTTATTGAGCAAGCTAAGAGATTTATCATGGTCGATAAAAGGAATCTTGAGCCAGGATCAGAGCAATATGTTCTTCCAAGGAAATGTGAACAACTATTTTACATAGATGTTCCAGGCGGGTTGGTCATATGTTGTTAGATTTGACCCTAGAGGAAGGCCCATAAAGTATAATGTAGTAGAAGAAGATGAAATTGAATAAGAAGATGATGTAGAGGAGCAGGGGCTTCATGCAATGTTAGAAGAATACATTGAAGAATTTCAAGGAATATATGTTAATTGAGACAATGTTAATTTGGATGAACTAGATGACATTGACATTGTGTTGGAAGAATAACTTGAAGAAGTTGAACCAAATGTAGAATGGCATGTTCCAGATGATGATATAGACAATGATGATGATGATGATGATATGGCGAATGCTTTGTACATGAATTCTAAACTAGATGATACAGATGGTGAGTTGGATGAGGAAGAAGATTAATGATATCAAAATGTTGAAAAGTACGAGGTATGCAATTTTATGTTTTAAGTTGGTTTATTCTCTTTTGATCACCTTAACTTTTTATTTTCCTAGTTTTTATGTTTGAATGTTACTGCATTTCTTTCAAATATTTTATAATAGATAGATTGGGTATCGTGGAATTGAGAGTGATGTGGGCGGGGTGGGGGGGGATATGAGCTTCCACCTTCACATCATTGGCATTGTTTAGTAGATAATATATTATTCTTGAAACGAAGAGAGGCTCATTTACATTTATACCATCATTTCCAATTTTGACTTTGGTTCATTAAGCAGACATACCGGGCGAGTTGGGTGACGGGTGAACTAGGCGACAAGACGGTCAGGAAGACATGCAAGGTAAGGTCAGCCCATTACTTCCCATGAACTGAGTTCCCACTAGGGGGTCTCATAATGATTTTTAGAAGATTGAATAAATTAATGTTTAGGTGTTAAAATTCTGTTTATAATTAATTGATTATGCAACATGGACATACTAAAAACTGATAATATTTTGTTGTCATTGATGAGCTAATGGTTTGTGTTGACTGATTTGAATGGTAGAACGAATGCCCACACCTTGGTCATGCCTGCATGAAGGCGGGGCTCTTGGGTACCCATGGGGCGCCGTTTACTATGCATGCCAGGGCACCTGTTTGACAAATGCCCACTCAAATTGTCGAAAAACTGAAGTACGACCGTGGGGGTGTCGGGTGCGTGCCCACATGAAGGTAGGGGCACCCCCACACCTATGTGAAAACAAGGAATGCACGACAGGTGACACGATGCGAAAACTGAATGAGTGAAGTGAATGAGGTGCATCATGTGAATGACAAGGGTGCATGCCCTAGGAGCACCTGGGTTCCCAAAGGATACTTGCATGAGACGGTGGTGGGTGGACAAGTTAGGCACGTTGATTGGATTGAGTGAGTTGGGCGACATGACAGTTGGGTAGATGTGAAAAATATGCAAGGAAAAGACTTGCGAGTGGTCAGGTTAATGATGACATTTGAGCAAAGAAACCAATGGGAAAATTCATAGCGCGAAGTACATGTAAAGGCGAATGCCCATGCCCTGGGTGCGCCTGGGCGCCCATGGGGGCATAACGTGTTGGGAATGCCAGGGCATTGGCCTGCTAGGGGTGCCCGTGTAATGAGTTGGTGGGTTGGACCAACTTGGCAAAGGGCACTTGCAGAAAATAAGTAAGGTTGGCCAATGGCTGCCCAAGAATAGAGTTCCCACAAGGGGGTTTCATAATTATATTTTGGAAAATTGACTAAATTAATGTTTACATGTTAAATTTAGGTTTATAATTGATTGATTATGTAGCATGGTACTTAAAAATGATAATATTTTGTTTTCATTCATGAGCTAATGATTTTTATTTATTTATTTTCACAGCAGGGCAAACACCCACACCCTGGGCGCACCTGCATGAAGGTGGGGCATCCGAGTTCCCATGGGGCATCGTGTGTTGGGCATGCCAAGGCACCTGCCTAATAGGGGTGCCCATGTGACGAGTTGGTGGGTCGCCTGACTTGATAGGGGGCACTCGCACAATAGAAGTAAGGATGTCCCATTAATAGAGTTCCCATAAGGGGGTCTCATAATGATTTTAGAAAATTGACTAAAATAATGTTTAGGTGTTAAAAAATTCAGTTTATAATTAATTTATTATGTAGAATGGTAATAAAAAATGATAATATTTTGTTTTCATTGATGAGCTAATCATTTGTGTTGACTGATTTTTATAGCAGGCCAAACGCCCATACATTGGGTGTGACTCAATGAAGGTGGTGCACTTAGGTGCCCATGGGGCATCACATGCTAGGGTTTCTAGTCGGTAGGGGAGACCGTGCATTGAGTTGGTGGGTCGGCATGACTTAGAAAGGGGCGCCGACACAAAAAACGTAAGGTCATCCCATGATTTCCCATGAACAAAGTTCCCAGAAGGTTCGCACAAGAAACTTGACTAAAATAATGTTTTGTAGGTTTTAACCCCGTACAAAAATTACCTGCATATGAATTCTAAAACACAGAAAATAACAATGTGAGAGCATAACACATAAAACACATATACATAGAGATTTTCCCCTGGATCCCAAAACTGGGACTACCAGCTTGATTTTTCATTATGTTCCTTTCAATGTTACAATACATATTTATACATGTCGAAGCATCCAATACCATGGACCGAAAACCATCACATCCAATACCATGGACCGAAAACCATCGTGTCCAATACCATGGACCGAAAAACCATCGCGTCCAAAAAAACATGTGCGAAAATCATGCACAAAACCATAGGTGGGTCCGCCTAACCTAACATAGGGTCCAAAACCAAAATTTTTCGGGGTGTTGCCCCAGACCCCATAAAGTGGGGTTACGGGTACACCTCAAACCCCCTGTGACCCCCCCTTCACTACACAATCGGTGCAACGAAGGGGGTGCTCCGCCCCCCCCTCTAACCCCTTGGTTAACTACGTGGGCTAGTCGTGGAAAGAATATAACACAACCCAACATTCTCCCACTTGTTGTTTTCTTTCCACAGGGGGCCATAAGAGAGCTTAGTCATTTTTCCAGCCCTGAAACACCCATTGTTTCTCTACACCAAGAGAACTTCTCAGAGCTCACAGATTTTGTTAATGCATCCGCAGTATTCTTCAAAGTGTCCACCTTTACCAGCAACACCTTTTTGTCTTCTATCATATCCCTCACAAAGTGATACTGAACATCAATGTGCTTTGTCTTTGAATGATATGCAGGGTTCTTTGCCAAGAAAATTTCACTTTGGCTGTCACAGTCTATCCTTATAGCTTCATGTACTAACCCCATACTTGAACACAATATCTGCAACCAAACTGCTTCCTTGCTTGCATGAGTGGCTGCCATGTATTCTGCCTCTATAGTTGATAGTGCCACTACAGATTGTTTCTTACTCATCCAACTGACTGCACCTCCAAATAGGTTAAACACATACCCACTTGTAGATCTTCTCTGATCCAGATCTCCAACCCATTCTGCATCAACAAATCCATGAATATCCAACACTCTATCCAATCTTGGTCTTCCTTGGTAGCACAAACCATAATCACTAGTGCCACGCAAATACCTGAAAACCTGCTTCACTGCTGTTCAGTGTTCCTTCCCTGGTTTTGACATAAAATTGCTGAATACTCCCACTGCATGTGCAATGTCTGGTCTAGTATAGACCATTGCATACATCAAGCTACCGACTGCACTTGCATATGGAACACAGGACATTTCCTCTTTCTCTTCTTGTGTCTTGGGACACTGTTTAGCAGATAGCCTCACACCTACAGGAATAGGAACTTTCACCGGTTTACTATCCTGCATATTAAACCTTTGTAGTATTGTC
Source organism: Pinus tabuliformis (assembly GCA_031772625.1). Taxonomy (NCBI): domain Eukaryota; kingdom Viridiplantae; phylum Streptophyta; class Pinopsida; order Pinales; family Pinaceae; genus Pinus; species Pinus tabuliformis. The sequence continues at coordinate 1,161,999,746 of CM062811.1, forward strand.
TCGACATACTTCCTCTGGTTTAACTAGAGCTTCCTCTTTGTACAATCTCTTTTAATTTCCATGCCCAAAATATAGTTTGCAGCACCAATATCTTTCATGTCGAATTTGGAGGACAACTGGGTCTTCAAATCCTGGATAATTTCTTTGCCATTTCCAACCAGCAACATATCATCCACATAATAGACCAGATAAATAGCACGATCACCAATTAATTTAAAATACACACAGTGATCTGCTTTGCTTCTGGTGAAGCCAAGTCCCCGTATAAATGTATCAAATTTCTGATACCACATCCTTGGTGACTGTTTAACCCATACAGAGACTTCTTTAACTTGCATACCAGTTCTTTCTTACCCTTCACTGCAAAGCCTTCAAGTTTCTTCATGTATATTTCCTTTTCCAGATCCCCATGAAGAAATGTTGTCTTCACATCCATGTGTTCTACCTCAAAATCAAAAGTAGCAGCAATAGATAAAAGTAATCTAATAGAAGTTACCTTGGCAACAGGAGAAAAAATATCACCAAAAGCAATTCTCGGCACCAAGGAATAACCTTTTGCTACCAACCAAGCTTTGTATTTCTCCACATTTCCTTCTGCATTTGTCTTCTTCTTGAACACCCATTTGCTACCTATGGGTTTCCTTCCAGCTAGCAACTCCAGCAGATCCCAAGCCTCATTTTTGTGCAAAGATGCCATTTCATCAACCATGGCCTCTTTCTAGAGTTTTCCATCCTCTAAATCCACTGCTTCCTTCATAGTTCTGGGATCATCATCAGTAACAGACAAAGCAAAATTTGAACAGAAAGCAGATGGACTATACCTTTCTGGCTACCTTCTTTCTCGACCTGATCTTCTCACAACCAGAGTTTGTGGCTCTTCATCTTCTAATTCCTCCTCTGCTGTAGAGTTCGATTCTTCCTCCTTGAGCTCAAACTCTATCTTCTCAGGTTCCTTTGGTTGGACTTCATGTTTAATAACATCTTTTACCTCTTTGAACACCACATCTCGACTGTACACAACCTTCCATGTGACTGGGTTCCAAAGCTTATAACCTTTTAAACCATCCTTATACCCAATAAAGATGCACTTTTCAGATTTACTATCCAACTTGGTTCTTTTCTCCTTTGGAACATGTACATATGCATCACATCCAAATACCCTTAGATGTGAAAGAGAGGGTTTCTTACCAGTCCATACCTCTTGTGGAGTCTTATCCTCCAATGCTGATGAAGGTGACCTGTTGACTAGGTAACATGCAGTATACACCGCCTCTGCCCAAAATTCTTGTCCTAACCCGGCACCACTGAGCATGCTTCTTACCCTTTCCATCAATGTCTGATTCATTCTTTCTGCAACTCCGTTTTGACGAGGTGTATATGGAGTAGTATTTTGCCGTGCTATATCACACTTACAAAATTCTTCAAATTCCTTACTGCAAAACTCTCCACCATTATCTGTCCTCAACACCTTTATCTTCTTCTCTATCTGGTTTTCCACCAGAGCCTTGAATTCTTTAAACCTATCAAAGACTTTAGATTTCTTCTTAAGGAAATATATCCATGTATTCCTTGAGAAGTCATCTATAAATGATACATAGTACACAAACTTACCCAGTGATGGAACCTTCATAGGTCCAAACACATCACTATGCACAAGCTCTAATATCTGTTTTTCCCTCTTACTTCCAGAGGGGAAACTCACTCGATTTCGCATCCCATATACACAATTTTCACAGAAATCAAAATCCAGAGAGCTACTACTCATATCTTCTACCATACCTTTACCATGAAGTATTCGAAGGCCCTTCTCTCCAATATGTCCAAGCCTTTGATGCCACAGCATGGTCCTCTCTCCAGAGACAACTAGATTTTCTGCTCCACTTTCAAGAACCATAGAACTGTGGCACCCATCAACAACAGTGCTACCTTGCAGCTTGTACAGAGTTCTAGTCCGAACTCCCCGCATCAATACTAGTGCTCCCCGAATCATCTTGTAGGTATCCTTCTCGAACAATGTTTTTACACCTGCATCATCCAGCTTGCTTACAGAAACTAGATTTCTGGCCAATGCAGGAATATGTAGAACACCTGGAAGTGTTCTAACCCTTCCACCTTGCAACTTCAACTTTACTTTTCCGTGACCAATGATTCTAGCCTTCCTGTCATCCCCCAAGAAGACATCACCACCATCATATTTCTCATACTCGTAGAACCACTGTCTATGGGGAGTGAAGTGAAAGGATGCACCTGAGTCAATCAACCATGCCTCATGATCTACATGTGTACTTGATGAAGCCAAGTACACATCCCCACCTTCATCTAAGGTGGTTTTCGTCTCTGTAGAAGAAGCATCATCAGATCCATTTCCTTTATCAGGAGATTTAGATTTACAGTCCCTTTTGAAGTGCCCTTCCTTTCCACATTTCTGGCACACCACCTTTACAATTTTTCCTGGAGATTTAGATCTCCCTCTAGATTTAGATCTCCCACTCGATGACTTATTTTTGTTTCTATTCTGGGACCGTCATCGTACAGACAAGGCATCACCATTCTGGCTCTATATATTTTTCCGTCTCATCTCCTCCGTCAGCAAGGATGAGACTATTTCATCAAAATGCAAGGAAGTTGCATTACTACCTATTGCAATAACTAGACTATCCCACGAATCTGGTAGAGAACACAAAAAACTAATGCACTTATCTTCATCTGAAATTTTAATATCAATAGATGCTAATTGACTTACCATAGTATTAAACGCATTCAAATGCTCTGTTACCGAGTCTCCATATTTCATCCTCAGGTTATACAACTTTTTCCGTAGGAACAGTTTATTCACCAGAGACTTAGATTGGTACAAAGTCCCTAACTTGTCCCATAAATCCTTCGCCGTAGCTTCCCCTGATACATTTGGCAATACTGAATCTAAGACACACAATCGTATTGTGCTCTTTGCCTTCTGATCCAACTTCTTCCATTCTTCATCAGACACTCCTGTTGGTTTAGTACCTAGATCTACCGCGATCCACTGGTATTTATGCACCAACAGATCCTCCATCTTGAGTTTCCACAACTCAAAACTTTGACCATTAAATTTCTCGATCTCTATCTTTCCAGTACTTGCCATCTTCTTTCGCCACCAGAATCGATCTCACAGATCTCCCACTGAACAGGGTCTACCACAGGCCCGAGCGAAACCCCTCAGCAACAAAGGCATCCCCTTGAAGCCAAAACTTCTTTGATACCAAATGTAGGTTTTAACCCCATACAAAAATTACCTGCATACGAATTCTAAAACACAGAAAATAAACAATGCGAGAGCATAACACATAAAACACATATACACAGAGATTTTCCCCTGGATCCCAAAACCGGGACTACCAGCTTGATTTTTCATTATGTTCCTTTCAATGTTACAATACATATTTATAAATGCTGAAGCATCTAATACCATGGACCGAAAACCATCATGTCCAATACCATGGACCGAAAGACCATTGCGTCCAAAGAAAATGTGCGAAAATCATGCACAAAACCATAGGTGGGTCCGCCCAACCTAACATAGGGTCCAAAACCAAAATTTTCCAGGGCGCTACCCCAGACCCCATAAAGTGGGGTTACGAGTACACCTCAAACCCCCTGTGACCCCCCCCCCGCTACACAATCAGCGCAACGAAGGGGGTGCTCTGCCCCCCCTCTAACCCCCCGGTTAACTACGTGGGCTAGTCATGGAAAGAATATAACACAACCCAACATGTTTAGGTGTTACAAACCGATTAATAATTGATTGATTATGTAGCATGGTACTAACAAATGATAATATTTTTTTATTATCATTGATGAGCTAATGATTTGTCATGAGGACTGCAAAAGTCTCTTGAGCTAGTTGTGATGTGACTTGAGATGCGATGTTACCATGATTCTCATCGCCATCATCATCATCATCATCATCATCATCATCTGAACGTGTTATCAGTTGATTGTATAATCTATTGTTTTGCACTATCTATTCTTTGAAAATTTCAGTGAATCGATTTCTAGAGGGATACAAAAGTCTCTTAAGCTAGTCGTGATGAAACTTGAGAATGGGGCCAACGTTGAAATTTTTTCAGTTTGTGCTCATATGCACTAAAATTTGACATGCTTATGGGTGATGCATGAATTCACGATATGGGAAGATTTTGAGACTCAAATGTGACTCACAGAATGAATTAAAAAATAAAATGACAAAATTACAACATATATAAATGTCAAGGTGATGAAATTATTTATTACTATTTACGAGTTGTAGGCTTATAATGTACTTCATAGTCCATAGGTTGAGAAAATCACCCGTCCATTTGAGAAAATTTCTTACCCTTCATTGTCATCTTTCTCATCATCTTCATCATCAACATCATCATGATCGCCATCATATTTTTCATCTTCATCAACATCATCATCGTCATATTTTTCATCCACATCATCTTTAACATCATCATCACCATTGTCGTCATCATCATCATCATCATCATCATCATCACCAACATCATCCTTATCATCAACATCAACATAATAATCATCATCATCATCGTCGTCATCATCGTCATCATTGTCAACATCATTTATATGAAAAGGAATGGTGCCTCAATGAATCACACATAATTTATTATATGTCTTGTATGCTCCTACTTCCAATATTTAAGGATATGAGTCTCCATGAATGTAAAAATTATGGCTAGATAGGAACCAATTATCATTGATGTCAAGCTTATTATTACTTGTTGCAGTCCTACCCCTAAGTACCAATCAATCACTTAAAATTTACCAATTAGTTGAAATTATTCTTTAATTAATTGACCCCACTCAGAGTGACCTGTGAAAAGGGCCAATGTTGAAATTTTTTCAATTTGTGCTTGCATGATTCATTTAAATTTGACATGGTTATAGTAGATACATGCATTGACGACATGGGAGGGTTTTAACTCACATAAAGAATTCAATAAAATAAGGGTATAATTATAACATAAATGTCAAGAAGATGAAATTATCCATCTAAAATATCCATGTTATTGGGTGCTTACCATGTTATACCTTGAGACCAATTGTTGGTTCATAACTAACCTATTCATGGTGGCTATATCCCTCATAGATGTGAATTTTAAGCTACAATGATCATATGTGTTGGTTCAATGAATTATCGATGGTTCTTGGCAACTATGCTTATGATATGTTAAATTGACTTGTGCATGTTTATGATATTTGGCCATGGTAAAAAATCAACTTATAATGGTCACCTTGTTACTTTATCTCCAAAATCCTAATATATGTTGAAATAGTGGAAAACTTGCTAGTAAATTGTTGATATCCAAGCATTGTAGATACATATTTGGATTAGTCTATGAGTTCATATTCTTACTCGATTAGCAAATTTCTTCTTTCTCCTTGACCCACTCATCATGCATCGCCCTTCATAGTGGACAAGTTGGACTGGACATCACATGTTCCATTCATGTGGCTTGATAAATCCTCCCATTTGAAGGATGGGCACTATGATGCGTTGGAACTATAGTTTCATTGGTCGCTGTAGTTGATGTTACTTGGAAATGAGAACATGGTATTTCATGGAAAACTATTGTGTATACATTGTTGGGAGAGGGATCCCCCAAGGGCAGTTTTGGGGCTAAAAGCCCATGTTTGAGTTAAATTTTGTAATAAAATGGTAAAGTCTCTGCATTTTGTGGTTGTGGAGCATGAAGGAGTTATGTGTCATAAAGGGTAGCTCGCCCTTAGTTTTGTAAAGTAAATTCGGTTGTAAGAGATTTACCCATGGTTCGCAGACCATGGGATTGTATAAAAAGAGCTAAGCTCTAAGTAGTTTTAGACAAGATAAAATGATGAATGATGTAAGAGAGTCATAGTTATGAAGGAAGAAGTCTATGTCTTGGGTTGTAGCGTAGGTAGAGGCTCTGCAGCTGAGTGTGTAGTGACCTAGGGTAGAATTCCGCAGTTGAGTGTGCAGACCCCTGTAGTTGTGTGCACAGGGTGAACAGAGTATGTAAACATTTGGAAGATATTAATAAAGAGTGATATTTTGCAATTTCTTTGTATTTGTTTTTTTAATTCATCTAGATTTTTTAAGTATGAATTTCCTTTATTGTGCTTATATGATGCACGAATGACCACAATTACATTGAATAATTGAATACACTTACGAATATCTGCTTACGCGGTGTTAACTATGATTGGTTGATAAGACAAGCAAGTCACTTAGATTAATTGGGGAATTTGTACGGTGCGCTGCCATAGCAATGCAAAAGTACCTGAGCAGCAAGCTAGGGCTGCGTGAAGGTCGATAATACCCTGTTATAGCTCCAAATCTCACTCTTATGGTTTGTGATGCTGCACTCACGACCTAGGGCAACCCCTCCTTCCAGACTTGGTCCTAAAATTTAAAAAACAGTGTTTTATTCCCTATACGCGACATTGCCCTGAGTTAAACGCGTGTACACGCGGGTCTGTGTATACCCAACCCGCGTGTATGTATTAAAACACTTAAAAAAATAAATAATTCCTTATTTTCGGGCGAAGATCGCGGGTTTTACCTGCTGATCACCTGTTAGTGCCCGTGGCCCAACTGTTCCCAACCAACTCCTAACTAAAAAACTACTTTGGAGATGGTATAAAAAGACATCAAAGGGAAGGCCTAAGGGAGAGAGAAAAGAAGAGAAAGATTATTATGCTGAGATTTTCCCCATAGACCAGGTCTGAAGTCCTTGGTGCCTTCTGCACTTCCCCCATTTTGCATAGGAAACCCTTGTTTCCATGTGTATTGGTGATCATTCATCCTTTATATCACCATTGAGTAAGACTTGGAAGGAGCTCTTGTTGGAGGCTTGAGGCTGGAACGAATCCGGGAGGAAGCTTTGCTTGGAGCCTGCTGAAGGTGTTTCAGGTGAAATCTTTCCATTATATGTACTTTACTTGCCTTTATATAAAGAAACACGTCTTGGTCCCCGAAACAATCTTTCTTTATGCTTATGAGATTCTTGTCTTGAATTCTTATGCAAGTAGTTACTTAAAGATTTTTATAACTAACTTTATAGCATGAAGATAGTTTTCATATGAGTATTTGTCCATGTACTGTTGTGTTCTTTGATTTGCTTATTTTACAGGTCAAAGAAGAAGAAGGGAACTCCAACAAGGGTTTGGACCCTAAAGGCCTTCTCAAACGTAGAACCTTAGGTACGTACCCTAAACATTAGAATTTGCTTATAGTAAATGTAATGGCTGTGTGTGTGTTTCTTTGAATAAGCAATTTTCAGTCTGGTAGAGTCTTAACCCAAAGGACCCTAGGGGCACTTTCCCTTCAACCAGAATTGGTGACTCCACTGGGGAACAACACTCTTGTTGTTCCTAGTTTGGGTAGCCTTCAAGCCAATCAAGGCTCAGCCTCTCTGTTTGCTGGCTCTGACTGTCTGATCTGTTCTTGAACTCTAAGCTTTTCCAATTTTTTTAGTCTGTATTTTTTTATTTTTCTTGAAAATCCCAAATACGCTGTTTTTCTGGATTACAGAAGCGTATATACGCAATTTGTACTAAGTGAACCCGCGTATACGCAGGTTTCCTCTGTTACAGTCGCGTGTACACGCACTCTGCACATCACTGCAGGCGCGTATATTATCTAATTTTCAAGATTTATAAATTTTCTTTTTGCTGAATGTCTGTCTGGTGGTTTGGGTCAGTTTGAAGCAGTCATTTTCCAGTAACAGTCCTCTGTTTAACAGGGGGCATCTTGTTCCGAACTCTTTCTAGTTATAAGGAGCATCAGTCTTGTTTTCGTTGATTGCAAGCGTCATTGTTTTTTGACACACAAGATTTCTGGTTAAGAATCTTGACTGCTCTGTTTTGGCAGAGTAGGAAGATTGGATTCAATCTTTGTGATCATTTTTTTTTGGTGACCCTTTTGTTTGCTTAACGAAACCATTTTTGTGACCATTTGCTCCTTCGTTTCAGGAAAGTTGTTTGTTACCATTTTCTTGAAACTTGTCTTTTGATCTTTTGGACTTTCATTGCTGCTTTTGATTGTCAAGAGCGATTTCAAACACATTTATTTTTGTTGGATTTTCATGATTTGAAAGGTGTCAATTCGCAAAAGTGTTTGGTTGCCTATTCTTCAATCATTGGCATCAGTATTTTTGAGAGCATTCTTTGAAAAAGACTTCTTTGCTTGTTGTTTGAAAGAAAATCTTTTGAAAGTTTTGAGTTTCGCTTTCTTAAACTTGCTTTTCATTTGATTTCCTTTTTTGCGAAGTGAAAGTGCTTTGTGTTTTTGTTTTTATTGTTTGGATGAAATGATTGGTAGCACATCATATTCTATCTAAGCATTTTCGTGGCAAGACAAATTTGATAAGTGAGCAACTTTCCTTCTTTGTTTGCAGAGTAGTCTTAAAATCTTGCATTCACATATAGTTGTTGCATTAGGATAGATTTGCATCCCTTTTTATGCATACATAGCTTTGTTAGCTTTTGTGAGTGTGGAGTCTGAAAAGAAAGCAAAAAACTTTGTTTTATTTGAAGTTCCTCTGAACCCTGTAGAGATTAATTTTCATCAAAAACGAAAAGTGCATGTGCATGTAGTTAAGTTTTGTTTAACTTCTTTTGCGTCAAAAAACACCACTAGTTTCACTTCCGTTACCTTGTGACTTAAAGAACAGCCTAATAAAATCAAGCGCTAATTAAAATCCACTAGAACTTTTTGTTTTAGTCAGTTACACCAACAAGTTTAGGATTTTAGGGCCTTGGATTAGGCGAGTGGAGAGTTAACTCTCCAAGGCCACATAAAACGTCAAACATAAGAGTCTAAATAACGAGAGAAAATCCAATAGCGTTAGGAAGACCAGGAAAGCTCCGGATCTGGGAGTTAAGCATGAGGGTCTGTGAAGACAGGGAAGAGAGATACCCCCTCTCCTACTTGTCCGAGCTTACCTCACGACTGTTCCGCCTGGCTTCTGCGACGAGTTGGTACCCATAGTTGCCTCTCCTAGGGATCTACACAGGTGGCTGCGGAGGGGAATTCCGTGGCACCTGAGGTTGACGTTGTATCACTCTCGACAGTACTACTGGAGGGCACCCTTGCGAAGCTTGGGGGCTTGCACCGGCACAGGCTGTTGTTAGGAGGTCAACGTAACTTCCTCTGTTACCTTCGCTGATAGGACTGGGCCGTCATTATCCCAGACTATCTTCGGAAGGCCCCTGACTCCACTTTCTTGTATTTTGGTGTCCGGTCCTCATCACCCGGAGCGGAAATACTTGGAATTTGTTTGACTGGCTGTATCTTTAGGGACTTTATAGTGTGTGCTCTTTGTTCCTTGTATATAGTTGGCTTTAGGTATTTTTGTCTAGTCACGTTTGGACTTTGTGTTCTGAGTGACTGGCTTACCACTCTACCAATCTTGAAAGGCTTTTGGTCGTTCTTTCAGAAGTTGTAGAGTTGCCTCCTCAAGGGCAAAGGTTTTGATTGCTTATCCATATTCCTTGAAGAGTTATTTCTATATTCCCGTAAGGGAAGGGTCTTTGGAACAGTTAGATATGGCCAATATTCCTGTGGAAACCAACCAAGGTGCCCTCCCAAAAGGGGATCCTTGTGCTTTTCCTTTCTTTGGAAACGTTGGTACTCCCTTGATGGCCACTTTGAATATTCCTGGGTTGAATGTTGGACTACCCGTTTGGCTGTGGTCCACTCCGAATATTCCGAATGCTCTTGAAGCTTCTCAGTTGAATGCTTTATTTCAAGGGCATCACATGGGTGCTCATTGTTCATCTTCTCTCAAAGAGAAATCTGGGGTTCCTTCTTCTCCTCCTTCTTGTCACAAGAAATCTAAAAAGAGGAGAAAAAGGAAGTCAAAGAAGAAGAATAATTCTATCCTTTCACTACCGACCTCTGCAAGTCATGTTGGAGATGAGCCTTCAGCCGCTGCTAGTCATGCTGGGGGCACAAGTCTAGTCACTACGAGTCACACTAGCACTTCATCACCGACCTCTGCAAGTCATGTTGGAGATGAGCCTTCAACTGCTGCTAGTCATGCTGGGGGCACAAGTCTAGTCACTGCGAGTCACACTAATACTTCATCATCAACCTCTGCGAGTCATGTTGAAGATGAGTCTTCAGCCGCTGCAAGTCATGCTGGGGGCATGAGTCTAGTCACTACAAGTCATACTAGCAAAGAGTCACCGACCTCAGCAAGTCATGTTCAGGACTCTCCGCAAACCACTGCTAGTCATGTTGGCGGAATGGAGGTTGATAAGAAACCTGGACGTAGAAGTTTTAAACCTAAGTTCCCTTGTAAGATATGCAAGGGAGACCATCTTACTCATTTATGCCCTGGTATTCCAGAGGTTCAAAGGATATGGTCTGAGTCTGAAAGTACTTCTACTCCTAGACCTGATATGGTTTCTCATCAATCCCATCAACCATCGGTTGAAAATGTGGTAGAGCCAGTGCAATCGCTGACCGATTACACTCCTCTTTTGGGGGGTGAAGTGCCCAATAAAAGAGTCTGTTTGATCTCTAGTACAGAGTCTTCTAGTATAGGGGGCATTCCGGTTATTTCGAATGCTCCCCCTCCATGTGCTAAGAGTGTTTCCTTTGATTGGGATAGTCTTGTTGAGCCTCGTCTTCCTTCCGCTGCACCTTTCCAAATAAAGGTCAGAGTTAATTCCACAAATGTCTATCGATGTATGGTGGATGAAGGATCCTCTACAAGTATTATATCCTCTTTGACTTGGAAAGCTTTGGGTTCCCCAAAGTTCTTGACAGCTCAGAGTCAGTTGTTAGCCTATGATAGAAGGCCTGGTGAGTCTATGGGTGTTCTTCCTCAAGTGCCTATCACTTTAGGTGGGAAGACTGTCTTAATCGATATGATGGTGGTTGATAGCCCTTTAGACTTTAATATGCTACTTGGGCGTGATTATGTCTATGCTATGAATGTTGTGGTGTCTTCACTCTTTTGAGTAATGTGCTTTCCTCATAATGTGAATATTGTCACTATTGATCAGCTTGCATCTGATAATCACCACCCTAATTCGACTTTACTGCAGAATGCCCCTTGGTTATTTCCAAGTGTTCAAGTAGACTCTACCCCGCCACGGGTCAATTATGTGGCATTGAATCCTCAATGTTCAATCACTTCTAAGAAGGATCCTTTGACTTATTATTCTCCTTCTTGGGACTTGGTCCCAGCAGTTGACCGAGAGATTCTTCCTATAGGGACATGGGACCCTTTAATTCCCTCTTTTGATCCTTGTAGTTCTCATGATTTCTCAGATCTTGCTTTGCCTTCACAGGAGGAACTCTTTGAAGCCATGAGTGATGACTACCAAAGGAGCCCTTGGCCTGAGCCCTGTAAGGGGTTTGTTCAGCAGAACTATTATGCGTAAGCCGTAAGGCTGCGTGGTTCCCTGTACCATATTGTATATATGAGGTACGCATTTTCAAGTTTGGTATTCTATAACACAAGATCTTATATATATGTGGGATGCACTAACTTCTCGTCTAGTGTTCCTATTTATGTTCACAGAACTTGGAAGATGTCTCCTTTGGAAGTTTATGGTTGGTTCGTTCTGACAGGGATTGGTTCTCAAAACTGGCATATAGGTTAGGTTTTTCCACCCGCATTGTGCATTTATCAGTTTCCTTTCCCATTTTTCCTTAGGATCGACCCCACCAAGTTATGGTGCGGAACCTTCTCATTGCTTAGAAGTATCATGACTTGTGTGGTAGAGCCTACCTTATCATGGGTGCCCTAGTTAGTACCTTATTGTCGCTTGGCACTCATGCAGATTTTTGTCCTTAGGTTCGGGAGTCCTCTGTAGTCCCGCCATGACTTATGCGTTGAAGACTCATTCCTCTTTGCTTCTTCGCTTCGTTCTGGCCTTATACCCTAGAGGCTCCTATGTGTGTCGAGTTGTACTTCTGCATTGCATGTTGACCATTTGCACCTTTTGGCCTAGAGCCGGCTTCACTTGGACTCGTGTTTAAGCCAACTTTTGACCATGACATCTGCAAAATCAACCTTGCATACCTTTGACTTCTGCAGCTTGACATACCCTGATCCATGGAAGGAACATACCTCTGAGTGTCATTGACCAGTTTTCACCTCCCTGCATTGAGCATAGGAACGTTCCTTTCCCAGGAACTAGATCATCTGTTTCACCGACACTCGTTCTTTCCACTGTACCATAGCATTCTTTTATTCTTTTTCCGGCTTAACAGAAAAAGAAAAAAAAATTAAATATTCCAAAAAAGAGCGGGAACAGGGACATTATTTCCATTTATTGTTGGCAGCTAGAGTTAGTTGTGTCGCCCTTGAACAAAGCACTCAAAACAAAGTCTCCTCCACATGGGTGGGATTTAGTTTGACTTAGGTATGCCATAACCTTGTTATTGAGTCAGTTCTCCCCCGATTGGTTATCTCTTCCAATCATATGGAGGGTTCGTTCGTGCCTCCTGCATGGCAAACTTATACAGAGTCATCATATGCTGCCACATAGTCACATTGAGTCGTGCTTTTGTTCAAGGGAAGTTAGCCTGAGTCGGCCTCTCTGCGGTGTCTCTTGACTCATTTTCAGTCGGCCATCCTTGGTTGTCAGTATCATGTCTATCATCACATCAGTTATATTGGTCCTTTACTCGTGCTGGTTTGAGAAGGTCCCCATTGAATTCTTGCTGGCGGGTCTTGTCCTTATCGACGACGACACCTTGCTCTGAGGACAGGCCTAGAGCCGCACCCTAGCCCTATTTTCATTATTGATAGGTCACCTTGTGCTCAACATCGATCAGTATCATGGGCCTTTGACTGAGTGGTTTCCCTTGTGTTCGACGTCAGCATACATTATCACACATTGGGATTCGTGCAGTACCTTGGTTTCCATTTGACCCTATTGGTGGATACCTCGCCTCTGTGTCAGCTTTCATTATTGGTTGGTTCAGAGGGTTTCTGCCGTGCAATAGCCACATCTTGTGTACGCCGGAAACGTACTTCGGTTGGGTTACTACATCTTTTTCGTCCGATTCCTTCCACATTATTGGCCTACGGGTTACACTCGCGCTAGATTGATGGAGGATGCCTTAATGCCTTCCTTCTAGCGGATCTTTCCCTATCGACTCCGACTCATTGCTCTGGGGCAAAGATCTAGAGTCCATTTGGCAGTACCTTGGGGTTTGCAGTCATTAGTGGCAGATCCTTCGCTATCGACAGTGGGAAACCATCATTGTCTCCTGATCGATAGATTCTTACTGGTGTTCGATTTCAGCTCATCTATTCACACTTGTTAGATTGTACTGGGTACCTTGACGCTCATTATCATTATCGGTGAGTAGTCTCGCGTTTGTTAATGGTATACATTAATGACCAGTAATCAAACGATTTCTCACATGGTCGACTTCAGATCATTTATTCCCATGGTGTAGAAATGTACCACGGCGGTCGGTGAAGACCTCAGGTTGTATCAGCATTCATTGGTTCACTTGAAAGTTGCTCCTGTTGCTGCTAGTTGATACCACTCCACCTTATATGTTGCAGTCAGTCATGGCGACATTCTATATGCTGGCACCTGAGTTTGCAGTGTAGTACCATCCTATTCCATCATGTTCAGTTGGTACCTTTTGGGATCAGTCTTTGATATCAGTGATCCGTTGCATCTTTCAGCATCATTGACAGTCTTATATGTGATATTCAGACATGTACTTGCTCCTTATGATCAGATGATCCATTATGTATCTTCCAGTCATTTATACTTGTATACTTAGTGGATCCGCTTGTACTTGATATGCGGACATGCTTTACTTTTTCTGAGCATGGGTATGCCCGCCTCAGACAGTGTTTCTTTCTGATCTCCTTTTGGTGGCTTGGCAGGCTGAATTCTGGTGAAGTCCTCCTCGGTTTTTCGACAAGACTTCCTTTCCATGTTCTTACATAATATATTTCGGCCATCATGTTCCCCTTCTGACCTCATACATTAGGGGGCATCTGTTATAGCTCCAAATCTCACTCTTATGGTTTGTGATGCTGCACTCATGGCCTAGGGCAACCCCTCCTTCCAGACCTGGTCCTAAAATTTAAAAAAAAGTGTTTTATTCCCTATACGCGACATTGCCCTGAGTTAAACACGTGTACACGCGGGTTTGTGTATACCCAACCCGCGTGTATGTATTAAAACACTTAAAAAAATAAATAATTCCTTATTTTCGGGTGGAGATCGCGGGTTTTACCTGCTGATCACCTGTTAGTGCCCATGACCCAACTGTTCCCAACCAACTCCTAACTAAAAAACTACTTTGGAGATGGTATAAAAAGACATCAAAGGGAAGGCCTAAGGGAGAGAGAAAAGAAGAGCAAGATTATTATGCTGAGATTTTCCCCATAGACTAGGTCTGAAGTCCTTGGTGCCTTCTGCACTTCCCCCATTTTGCATAGGAAACCCTTGTTTCCATGTGTATTGGTGATCATTCATCCTTTATATCACCATTGAGTAAGACTTGGAAGGAGCTCTTGTTGGAGGCTTGAGGCTGGAACGAATCCAGGAGGAAGCTTTGCTTGGAGCCTGCTGAAGGTGTTTCAGGTGAAATCTTTCCGTTATATGTACTTTACTTGCCTTTATATAAAGAAACACGTCTTGGTTCCTGAAACAATCTTTCTTTATGCTTATGAGATTCTTGTCTTGAATTCTTATGCAAGTAGTTACTTAAAGATTTTTATAACTAACTTTATAGCATGAAGATGGTTTTCATATGAGTATTTGTCCATGTACTGTTGTGTTCTTTGATTTGCTTGTTTTACAGGTCAAAGAAGAAGAAGGGAACTCCAAGAAGGGTTTGGACCCTAAAGGCCTTCTCGAATGTAGGACCTTAGGTACGTACCCTAAACATTAGAATTTGCTTATAGTAAATGTAATGGCTGTGTGTGTGTTTCTTTGAATAAGCAATTTTTCAGTCTGGTAGAGTCTTAACCCAAAGGACCCTAGGGGCACTTTCCCTTCAACCATACCCTTTTGCGGAGGTATTAAAGGACAGAAGAAAGGGCTCATCTTGCAAGCCCTAAAGCGAAGCGACCTACACAAAGGTAGGGATAGAGGGAATCAAACGACATCACAACCATCTTAGGGTGAGGAAACTTGGTTCTAGCATCCCTGCATACTGCTTTGAGTGAGACTTTGGTCCGTGCTCCACGGGTTGTTGCCGAAAGGGCCAGTAGTGTAGGGATTTGTTTGGCTAATTAACGCTGAACATGGGTCAGGCCCCCTTAAGCCAAAAAATGGTTCTGTTTCCGGGACCAGAATCTGCATAAGAGATGTGTGATGTCGTATCACTGGAATCCAACTAAGAAGGAGATCAGAGACTAGTTGGATAGGAAGATCCATGAATTCACGGCGCAAGAGAACAAAAACCTGCGACTGATAAAGGAATAGTGGTTGGACAAATACTTGTATACAGAGATCCACGAGATCTTTTTCTGCTCATTTCTTATTAAGCTATACGAGTGGATCACAGAGCTATAAGATAGCCAAGGAAGGTGGAAACTTGACGGTCCTATTGTGTGGACCCAAAGCTAATACAGAAATTGGAAGCATCGGAGGATAAGATCGCCCGCACTGTCGATCATTGGATCGATCACATCATAGGAGGATTTGTGACTGAATTCGCGGTCGACACCTCAATCAACTACAGCGAGGCAAAGAAACGCTTTTTCAAAGGACCGCAAGGTAAGTACATAAAATCTTGGAATACTTGGATTAAAATGCTATTGTGTGAAAAACGGGTTATGTAGCTACCTTGATGTTCGGGACTACGCGAAGCGGAAAAACTTACAGGAACAAAGGAAAAAAGGGTATGGAGTATAGTCCATTGATTTCACCTCCGTGAGGTGATGAGGAAGGGATAACAAAGGTTTCTCCATGAAGTGTTATTCAATTGATAAGACAAGGATTCCCATGAATACCACCTCTACCCACACCACTTCTGACTTCACCACCATCACCTCCAACTTCACCCGTACCACCTCCACCTCCACCTCCACCACAGTTTATTATGGAAAATACAGTGAAGCTGCCTTTTTTCAAAGGATTGGGAAATGAGGAAACGAGCAAATTCTGGTTCGTAGTGAGGGTTGTATGGGAAGCTCAAGGTGTTACAGATGATGATATAAAGAAGGCGACATTGGTGATTTCTCTGCAAGATCGCGCACTAACCTGGTATATTAAGACTCTAAATATAACCTGAATGTTGGAGTGGCGGACATCCAGACATCAGTGGATAAAGAATTCAGTAGGCCTAAATCTGAGGTGCAGTCGATTATGGGATTCAAAGAAATCACGATGCAACCAGGTGAGACGCCTTGGGAACTAGATCAAAGGTTGAAGTGTACAATCCGGCAATCCAACATGAACCTAACAGACAGACAACATCATGAGTGGTTTGTTGCTTCGCTCCTACCACACTTAAGGGTTGCGCTATCACAGCAGAAGATAACCAGTCAAGCGGAGGCCTTAGAGATTTCCATGAGACTACATGAAACTCTGATGCAAGATCCAAATCTAGGAGTTCAACAGATCCATGCGCAGTTGAAGAATCTATGCCTTGAGATGAAAAGTTTGAAGCAGGATAGGACAGTTCGACCAGAGGTGCGTGAGGAGGTATGGTTCCTGAAATGCAAGAGTTAGGGGCATGACAAGCACCATTGCTCGGTCTTTGTGAACTATATTGCAGGAGGGGGACTAATGCCTTTAAGGCCAGAAGCTTAAGTAGGACCTAGCGTGGGGCCTGCATTATGGTGCGCTATCTGTCAGGTAGACGAAAAACATGCCACGGATAACTATCACATGCTACAGAAGTTTGTACAGACACCGCAACAATTGTTCTGCAACTTTTGTAGGTCGATAGGGCATGATGAGCATACTTGTAGGAGCTATGAATTGATGATGGATAGGACTCCCACCTATAGGGTTCAGATTGAAACATGACCCCCTGACCAGAGCGTAGGGATGGTGCGGACAGGATTTCAGGGGCGCAAAAAAGGCCGAGGCGGAGGAGGACCTAGTAGAGGTCGAGGAGAGTTGATTTGCTACAATTACAGAGGAACAGGACACTATGCCCGTGATTGCACTAATCCAACGCATCCATTGTTCAAGTATTGCATGTTGTTTGATCATGAAATGGAAGACTGTCCTACGCTGATAGCTAGGATATGTGACAAAGGGGCGCTACCACCTCCACCGACTCAGAACCTACAGATGATGAGGTCTGAACTGCACGAAGAGGATCCAAATGTAAATATAGTGCTCAAAAGTGGAATCGCAACAAGAGATGATAAGGGGAAACAACTAGAAGACAATACATGGGTTCGCAAAGCTCTGGTGAAGGAGGCTGAGTTCAATTTGGAGCGCGCACATGAAACCTTCATGGAAGCTAAGAAGAGCTTCACTGAGGCCTCCACCTTAAGAAGCAAGGATAAGCTTGAGTAGGAGATGGACCCCTCTATGCTCACAACTTTCCTGGAGACCTGTATGAAGTTACTGTGCTATAGTAAGGCTATGAAAGGGTTATAAGAAAACATCAATAGATGCGCTGGAACCACACCGGGTGAGTTGTGCGTAGTACGAAAGAATGGCAAGCATAAAACAAGGACGGGACGAGAGATGAGACTGACCGCGCAGATAGGAGAGTATGAGATGGATTAGGTTATTTTGGACTTGGGGTCAGACGCAAATGTCCTACTAAAGTAGACTTGGGAACAAATG
This sequence comes from Pinus tabuliformis, assembly GCA_031772625.1. Classification (NCBI taxonomy): domain Eukaryota; kingdom Viridiplantae; phylum Streptophyta; class Pinopsida; order Pinales; family Pinaceae; genus Pinus; species Pinus tabuliformis. Next base: position 1,162,017,518 of record CM062811.1, read on the forward strand.
GGGAGACCCATGCTGCAATGGTCTTTGAATCAACTAAGGATGGCCAATCAGCAGAAGATCATCCCCATGGGGTGGTTGTAGGGGATGACCGTGGATATTGAGGGAGTGAGCACACTGGATGATTTTAAAGTAATAGAGATAGTGGATGACAACAATCCCTATCTTGCGCTCCTAGGAATTGATTGGGCCATTGATATGAACAGGGTAATCAATCTAAAGAAGAAGAACATGATCTTTGAGAAGAAATTGCTACGTGTAATAGTACCTCTAGATCTTGCTGAGGGATCACGCTATACGGAACCAATCCGTGATTATGAGAGTGATGATGATTTGGATTGTATCTATAAGATAACAACGTGAGACCAAGATTGGGTGAATCCCACCATGGATGGATGAATTACATGGGATTGTGAGAGTTCTTGCACTTTGGACTCCGATGAAGAGTTAGAGTGTTGGCAGAACCAGTTACATGAAGTGACTATGCTGAACTATAACATGATGACCCAATCAATGTGTTGTGTGTCCTTAGAGGTAAGAAATTTGCTTACTTATGATGGTTTGAATAAGGTAGATATATTTTTGAATGCATTTGAAAGGGAGGTACCAGAAAAGTAGCACTTCTAGCCATTGGATTGGGCTCTGCGTGCTACGCCCACAAGATGGTGGGGTACGTGCAAGGAAAGCTTTGATGATTGGCGTGGATGCAGGAGAATGATGAGAACTTGCTTTAAGAAGCCGAAGATGTGAATGATAGATAAGTATGATGGGCAGGATGATCCACGCGTGCATTTGGCCAAATGGACCCAGGCTTATGGAGAAAAGCCCCAACCTGAATGGGTTCACATGTTCTGTCACACCCTGGATATTGTCCTAATGAACTAGTATGTAGAAAATGAGCTCTTCCATGGGAAAGATGAATGGGATATCTTGCGCGAGGGATTCATGATGACATTCAGTTTTGAGGATGAATTTGATAGTATTGATGAAGTGCTACAAGAAGTGAAAGTAGCAATCTTTAGGATACCGCAAGATCCTTTAGATCTAATTCAGCCTGAATGGGCTACTCAGCTGAGTCACGTGCTAGAATGTTATAACGTAACTTCTGAAGGAGAGGACGAGGATCCGTGGAAGATTAACATTCCAGAATCAGAAGGTCATCGCAAGGCTCAAGGACCAGAGATTGAGAACCATGATATAATCACGCCATTGTAAAGTAAACATTGGTACAAAGGCAGAACCCAAATACGTGAAGATTGGAGACTACTAGGACGACATGACAGTGGATAAGGTTGCTGAATTGCTCCGTGAATACTAGGATTTATTCCCTACCAAGTTTATGGATCTGAAAGGGATAATCGGGGACCTAGGAATGATGAAGATTACATTGAATCCCGATGCGAAGCCAGTTAAGAAAAGGCCTTACCATCTCAATCTGAAATATAAGGAAAAGGTCTGCTTAGAGCTAGACAAGATGCTCACAGTAGGCATCATTGAGCCTGTGGAAGAATATGACTGGGTAAGTCCAATGGTGGTATAGGAAAAGAAGCAGAAGGATGAAATAAGGATATGCGTGGATCTCAGAAAGCTGAATGATGCTTGTGTACATGATCCTTTCTTGACTCCGTTCACTGATGAAGTGTTGGACAATGTAGGTGGCCAGGAAGCATATTCCTTCACTGATGGGTTCTCTGGGTACCACTAGATCAAAATCACGCTGGAGGACAGGAGTAAGACAACCTTCATGACTAAGTGGGGTTGTTTTCAGTACACTGTGATGCTGTTTGGATTGAATAATGCTCCTGTGATCTTCTCACGCGCAGTTGTTGCTGCGTTCAAGGAATTTATTCATAAGTTCCTGGAGGTATATTTTGATGACTGGATTGTGTTTGGGTTGGTTAAACACCATGTATTGAGCTTGCATCTGATGCTGGATACCTATCGGAGATACCAGATCGCATTCAATCTCAAGAAGTGTCTTTTTTGTGTTACTTTTGGGAAATTGTTGGGGAAGGTGGTTAGTAGACAAGGACTGATGGTAGACCCTACAAAGATTACGGTGATATGGAACTTGGAAGTGCCGTGGGGTGTGAAACAATTGTGCACTACCCTAGGACATACGGGATATTATAGAAAGTTTATCAAAGGCTATACCCAGATCACCACGCCTATGGAGAAATTCTTGAAGAAGGATGTCACATTCTATTGGAACGATGACTGTAAGAAGAGCTTGGATATATTGAAAGAAAAGATGGTCACCGCGTCGATTCTAGTCTTCCTAGATTAGAAGAAAGAGTTTCATGTACATGTCAACGTGTCATGTATAGTGCTGGGAGCAGTACTGACACAGGCTGGCGGAGAAGGCTTGGATCATCCTATCGCATTCGCAAGCCAAATATTATCTAAAGTAGAGAAGAACTATTCCACCACCGAGCACGAAGGGCTAGCCATGGTGTATGCGCTCCAGAAGTATAGCCACTACTTGTTGGGAGGCCATTTTAAGATTTATATAGATCACTCCACGCTGAAGTACTTGGTCAATAAGCTTGTGTTGGGGGGGAGAATCTGTAGGTGGCTCTTATTCTTCTAGGAGTATGATTTTGAATTTGTTGTGAAGCTTGGACGACTGAACGTGGGACCAGACCATTTGTCGCGCATCGAAATAGGAGAGGAACCCACTAACTTGGAAGAAGGATTGCTTGATGCACAACTATTTGTAGTGCGTGTCACAGATGGTCATTTTGAGGATATAATACATTTCCTAATGACAGGAAATGCTCTGGTAGGATACATTGTCCAACAAAAGAAGGAATTATTGGTGTGCATGGCAGATTTCTTTGTCATTGTTGGGCACTTGTACAAGATGGGGACTCATGAGATATTGTGACAGTATGTACCCGAGTTCGAAAGAAGCAACATCCTTGTGGACGCTCATGGGGGTGCCATAGGAGGACATTATCAGGGAGAGCGACTACACAGAAGATTCTACGCATAGGGTTGTGGTGGCCAACCCTCCATTAGGACTCAAAAGCATATTGCAGGGCATGCGATGTGTGTCATAGAACTTGCAAACCATCACGGAGGGATGAGATGCCTTTGAACCCTCAGATGGCATTGCAACCCTTCTAGAAGTGGGGGATAGATTTTGTAGGACCCATTCAGCCACAAGGAAAGACAGGAGCAAGGTACATTATCACCATGATGGAGTAATTGACTTGTTAGAAAGAGGAAAGGCCAGTGAAGGATTGCACGGGTGCGACTACCGCGAAGTTCCTATTTGAGCATGTAGTGACGTGATTTGGTTGTCCAAATATCTTGATGAGTGATCATGGTATGCACTTCCTGAATGAGACGATCAACGCACTGACAGAGGAATTTCAGGTATACCACCAGAAGAGCACGCCTTATCACCCGTAGGCTAATGGGATAGTGGAAGCATTCAACAAAATGCTCGAAAATGCATTGACCAAGGTGTTGGTGTCCAGGTATGAACGATTTATTCACCCGATTTCGACATTAATTTATCAATCCGGGTGTGTATCCTTTCAAGGCAATGTGCAAGGTATATGCAGGGGCAAAGCACAATCCGTTCCGACCAAGGGTTCGTGGTTAAGATTCAAAGCATGGCTATAAGATTAAATTAACTACAGAGTTCCAGAAATAATCATAAACAATAAAGAACTGTAACAACAAGCATAAACTAATAAATAACACACACACAAAGATGCAGCACCTGATCAGAAGAGCGGGCCCAACTCTCTTATCAGGGTTGCGTTAGTCACAAAGAAGATTGGAACAACAAAATAGGTGATACTTTATTAATCTATAATAGGTGATTACAATATCGATGGGAGAACCCCCATTTACAAGAACAATCTGCCTTTTATACACAACGCAGGAGAATAACATATCTCCCTGAAACATGGTAACCGCATATTCAGAAATATACATCAGTTGGAACAACACCAACACCAGATGACTGAGATAGAAAAAAGGCCCAAGAATAGTTCCAGGGAATCGTGACTCCAGCTGCGTGGCCTCCTTATGGCTGGTTGTTACCAGATCTGTTGCGAGATGCTGAAGCGAGGGTTCCTGTTCTCCAAGCTGCGGTCAAACACATGTTTTAGTGATGCGAATAGATAAGACTCCGTGACTTTACTTCATTAATTAAAATATTCCAATCAGACAAGTCAGGGGTATTTACCTTGAAATTTTAGCATAGCGACATGGGTAAATAAGTAAAAAAAGGTAAAAAAGGATGATAGAAATGGACAGAAAGATAGCCCGATTTGGTACCCAACATCTCCCCCCAACTAGCCTTCTGCATGTCCTCATGCAGTCCACCACCTCCACAGGTTTGGATTCTGTAAACTGTAAGTTTCATGAAGCTGGGTGAGATCATATTCTACGACCATCTCTGTTCCTGGAACTTTAAACCCATCCGAAAGGAGAACTTCCTTCCACCAATCTGTTGGAACATTATAAGCTGGAGTGTAATTTTCTGCAGGAAACCAAAGAATAGGAAACTGAAACTGGATCCCCATCCACCGGGTCCCACATGTTTGGACACATGCCACATATCTAGGTACTCTGGGGAGCACTCGTGCAAAATTTGGTGCCCCAAAAGGTTCCCTGTTCCGGACAGCTGTAGGTGACATCATCCACCTTTTCTGATAGCAATCAAGGGCCTCATTTTGAAATGTGGTTAGTTTCTTGACACAAAGATGAAGACACCATATTTGTGTCCTCAACATTCTATCTCTGCTCCCCTCAATTCCCAAAAAAGTGTGTTGTTTAGTGAATATTGTGATTGACTTCTCATGTTCTCCTCTTACTATAAATGGCTTTGTAATTTGATTGGATTCAAAAGTGTTAAAAGCCTTCTGCCAATTGGTCTGATTGAAAGCATAAGAGGTGAGGGCCCTTAAATGAATGTCCCCTACATATGGAACTGGGTTAAAGTCTCTGTCTAGACGTAGTAGATACCCGTGCAGGTAAAACTCACACATCAGATGTTGAGTTGGCACGTCATGACTCCTCATTATTCGGAGGAATTGTACACCATCTTCTATCTCATAGCTAATCTCGTTTTTGATGCTTTCCATGCAGAATAAAAGAAAACATTCATGCAAGAATAAAGAATAACAAGAAGCAGGGGGATGACATGCCATCACCTCTTGCACCAAATTGAACATCTGCTCCTTATCGGCTTTCAGTTCTGCCACTTTCTTTTCCAGCTGCTCCATCTTGAGTTGCTACTTTGCATGCCTTAATCTCATGATATCTATGCACTCCACATATCCAAAGAGGGTTGTGGAGGCTCTTTCCTAAGTCCTCCTGATCTCATTTTTATACTGGGCCACAGTAGATTTCCAAGTCTGCACTTCGGCCGTTAAGGCATACTCGTTGTGTTCAAACAATCGTTCGACCGGGTTTGTTTGAGTGGTAGCAGATGTTGTGACTATCTGGTCCACCTGAGTTTTTGCTTTGACCCCTATGGCCTTGGAATTTTTAGCTTGCTGCTTGTATTTCTTTATCTGTTTCTGCATTTTGTGCACCTGCTTCCTTAATTTCTTGACTTCCATCTTAAGCTGCATTGTCTCCTTAAACTGCAGCTGATATTTTTGCTTGACTAGAAGTCTTCGCTGTTCACATAGCTCTACCCATTCCTGCTTAACCAATACTTCCTCCGTTCTGGTAGCTGGAGGTAAATCCCCTAAGACATTTTCTGTTGTGCCAACTGTCGCGTTTTCCTCCACTGCCTGCTTTTCTTCGAGTATCTCATGCTTCACGACCTTCTTGCCTGGCTGTTCCATTGGCTCATTTGTCGGGACTGCTTCACTTGGTCCCTCCTCTTCGCTAATGGCTATTTCCTCTTCATGCATGCCCACCGCGACGGATGAGGCTATGGTGAGATGCTCTCCTGCTAATGTGCCTGTTGGGATCCCTTCTGGTTCTCCAGCCTTAGGGACCTCTGTCTCTTCTCTCCTTTCTGGCTCCGAAGTGCCTGTCACCTGGGTAGCATCCACCCCACATGGTTGTGGCCTTTGTGATAGATTCAAAGCCACAGGAATGGAGAAATCTTCTTCTTCTTTTTGTCAAGGGGAACGAGTTACCCTTTCTCCTCTTGGAATAGAGGAGAAGAAGGAGAACTGGAACGAATCTTCAATGTTTGGTCCCGAAGTTGACGCTGGTTCTTGTGGGTCAGTGTCGACCTCATGCCCTAGTTCTCCTAGTGCTTCCTCCATGGGTCCCATGGTTTCCTCAGCCCCGGGCTCTACTTGTCTCTGTTCCTCCTCTTCCATGGGTTCTATGGTCAGAGTGGTCACGACCTCCTCTTCAATCAGATTATCCTCCTCCATCAGCTCCATGGTGGTAGGAGATCCCTGTGGGGTACCCTCGGTCACCATGTCAACCAATTCGTCCACGCTGGCCTGTTGTGGGTCTACCTCTGTGGTTACCATATTATCAACTTGCTCTGCTAGTTCCACAGGCGAGGCCAGTTCTTGTGGGATAGCCTCGGCCGTGGTACTAGTGGGCCTTTCTGTGTCAACCCCCATATCTTCCATTGACTCCACAGTTTTGGCTTGCTCTTGGGGAGCCGCCTCATCTTCAAGTTCTTCGATTTCCATCTTCATCTCTTTCGGCTCCTCCTGGTCAACATAATCATCATCTTCTGCATCCTCCTCCATAGCTTCAGGTTCATCTGTCCTGGTGGCCACAGCGACTACTATTTCTTCCTCTGTGGAATCCCGAAACAATTCCCACGGGATCGGGATTCATCTGATGGCATTCATTATTAACAGCTGAACCAACCCGTGGTGAGTGATGACCGCCAATACCTGTCGCGACCCCTGAGCCGAATGTGCCATTAAGTGAAGGTTTCTTAGCAGAAAATATGGCACATTCATTGAAAAAGCTTCTGCCTGTGGAAATCGCAGGTGAGCTAGTATGCAGAGATGGTATTTGAATATGGTCGAGTATCTACCTTTGCACGTCATATATTTTATGATGAACTCTGCTACTCCTCTCCATGGATGTGGCAGTGAGTTTCTGTCATATCCTCGACCCTTCTACACGATACTTTCTCCTACTTGTAGAAAAACCTCGGGAAATTCTAGAAGGGTAGTCCTTCTCGAAAACCATCGTTGTCTGACTTGAGGGAGCCCACTAACTTCCGTGATGGTTTCCTCTGTCACAGGGATCTCAATTCCGCGGACCCGAGAGCCTCCTTCTCCCAAGTTCAATGCAAATTCCACCGTCATTTCTTCATTCGACCCTCTCAACCTGTCGAAATAAACATCCCAGCCTGCATTCTCAAAAACCTGCCACACCTCCTGATTGCTCCGAACTCTCGTTGTATCCTCAGGTTCATGTCACACAGATCGACCACCCATTGCTGCAGAAGTGGAATCAGTGCAATGACTGTAGTTGGCTGGCAGGGGAGAGTGATAGGGTTCCAAACCATTGGCAACTGAAATAACGTCATGGCTGCTTTTGGGGACAACGGATGAAACAATACTGGTACATTCAAAAATGATGACAGATTATGGTGGTACTATTAGATATTTCAGAAATTTAATGCAGCGTGTTGGGAGGGTGACTGATATGACTCGGCACGTATGAATACGCATTCCAACACATCAAAGGTATGATTACAGAGTACCGAAATCATTAGATTCTGTTAGGTGAGGATCGTGTGTCATAAATGCTTTTTCAAGGTATGCTGTCATTTATTATGACATTTCCCCCTCCCCTCCCCCCCCAACTTAATGACGGCCATCCACGACACATTTTAATGTCCTTTTTGGAATATTTAATTAAATCCATAAAATCAATGGAGACGTACCTGTGGACCTACCTTATGGTGGAGTAGCAGCAAAAATGTCTGACAGAGTAGCAACAAAAATGTCTGATGGAGTAGTAGCAATAGCGAGTAACATCAGAGGGAGTAACAACAATGGTGAATAGTAGCAATAGTGAGTAATGACAGTTACAAAGTAACGACACTGATGGAGTAACGACAACGGCGGAGTAACTGCAGTTACAGAGTAACGACACTGGCGGAGTAACAACAGTTGCGGAGTAACGACACCGGCAGAATAACAACAGTTGTGGAGTAACAACACCAGCTGAGTAACAGCAATTGCAGAGTAATGGAATCGACGAAGTAACAAAAATTGTGGAGTAACAGCACTGGCGGAGTAACAGTAGTTGCGGAGTAACGACACTAGTGGAGTAACAACAGTTACAAAGTAACGACACTTAGTGGAGTAACAACACTTAGTGGAGTAAAAACAACTACAGAGTAACAACAGTTATGGAGTAACGACAGCTACAGAGTAACAACACTTAGTGGAGTAACAACACTTAGTGGAGTAACAACACTTAGTGACACACACCAGTGGAATAGTAGCACTTAGTGACACACACTAGTGGAATAACAGCAACATCTTAATGGCAGCACTAGTGGAGTAACAACACCAAGTGTTACATTTCTCCTCGCCATATTTCTTTGTTATTCCTACAAAATACAAACAAGTAAGTAGCAACAATACACACACACACACACACACACACATATATATACACACACACACACACATATATATGTGTGTGTGTGTGTGTATATATATATATATATATATATATATATATATATATATATATATCCGTGTGTGTGTGTGTGTGTATATATATATATCTATATATATATATATATATATATATATATATATATATATATATATTTATTTATTTATTTTTTTAAATTTTAATTAATTAATTAATAATTTCATTTTTATTTATTTTATTTTTTATTTTATATATATATATATATATATATATATATATATATATATATATTATTTTATTTATTTTTTTAGAGCAGAGTGAGAGTATCCTCTTTTCCAATGACCATTAAATCAGATAAAGTAGAAAGGTGTTTGACAAAGGCATCTTTAGAGGCTGGACAGTGGTATAGTTTTAGACGGTGTCCATTTACTAAGAACGAGGTATGATTCTCATCTATTGTAATTAGTCTAACCATTCCATTGTTGAACACTGCGTCCACTTGATATGGTCCCATCCAGCGAGTGCGAAGCTTGCCTTTGAAATCCTTAAATCGGGAGTCATACAGTAATGCCCAATCCCCCACATGAAACACCTTAGTTTTGATAAATTTATCATGCCATTTCATTCTCTGTTGTTGAACAGCAGTAGTCTTCTGGACAGCTACTGCTCGAATCTCATCCAACTCGTTCAGCTGTTCCAGTTGGTGTTTCTGTGCTTCTGATAGATCTAGGCCTACTTCTAGAGCTGTTCTGAGTGTACTGATCTCAAATTCCACCGGAAACAAGGGGGATTTTCCATAGACTAATTCAAATGGAGAAAACCCAGTTGTATTCCGCCATGTTGTTTTGTATGCCCATAAAGCTTCTGGAAGTTTCTGTGCCCAGTCCTAGCGATGGCTTGCTACTGTCTTTGTCAAGATATTTTCCAATACCTTGTTTGTGCTTTCTACTTGTCCATTCACCTGGGGGTGATAGGGGGTTGTCACTCTATGTTTGACCCCATATTTCTGCATCAACTTTCCTATCATATGAGATGTGAACTGTGATCCTCCATCCGATACAATTTCTCTTGGATTACCATACTGGGCAAAGATTTCTTCAAAAACAAAGTCTGCCACCACTTGCTCTGTTGCTCTCGTGACTGCTCTAGCTTCCACCCATTTAGTTACATAATCAGTATAGACCAGGATGTAAGATTTTTTATGAGAAGGTGGGTTGAAGGACCCAAAAAAATCGATGGCCCATTTCTCAAATGGTTCAAGGACTATCTAGGGTTGAAGAGGCATTTCATCTGCTTTCCCAGGTTGTCCCATCCATTGACAACTATCACACCTTCGAACATAATCCTGAGCGTCACGAAAGATGGAGGGCTAGTAATATCCCATTTGCAGCACCTTATGACCTATTCTTTTATCTACAAAATGTCCTCCACAGGGTCCATTGTGTGTAGCTTTTAATATCTCAAAAATATCATCTTCTGCCACACAACGCCGAATCTACTGGTCAACCCCTGTATGGAAGAGATATCCTGCCATCCATGAATATCGGGTACTCTGGTGAATGATCTTCCTTTGCTCCTTATATGACAGATGACGAGGCACCTTTCCTGTAGCAAGATAATTAGCAATATCTGCATACCACAGAGTGTTAGCAGAAACTGCAAAAAGATGCTCATCTGGGAAATTATCTTCAATTGGTGTATTCTTACCATCATGTTCTATCCTAGATAAGAAATCTGCAACCACATTGTCCTTCCCTAGTTTATCTACTATAGTAATATCAAATTCCTGTAGTAGCAACAACCATCTTGTAATGCGACCAGGGGTAACAGGTTTGTTCATTAAATACCTGATGGCTGCATGATCAGTATGCACAAAAGTAGGATACCCGGTAATGTAGTGCCAGAATTTGTTGATGGCATAAATGACAACAAGGAACTCTTTCTCAGTCACTGTGTAGTTTAATTCAGCAGGAGCCAAATTCTTACTAACATAGTAGACTGCGTAAGGTACTTTATCCTCTTGCTGTCCCAATACTGCACCAATTTCTATTTGAGAGGCATCCGTATGAATGTGGAAAGGTAATGCCTAGTCTGGTCCTCTAAGGATCGGAGCACTACAGACCAATTCTTTAATTTTTGTAAAGGCTGCATCACAGTCATCTGACCACACAAATTCTGAATCTTTTATTAGTAATTGAAATAGTGGGTGTGCTACTTTTGCAAAATTTTCTATAAAACGCCTATAATAACCAACACAACCAATGAAACTACGTACCTTTGTGGACATTTTTGGTGTTGGGAAGTGAAGAATTACCTTTATCTTTGTTGGGTCCATCTCGATTCCTTCAGCTGAGAGCAAATGCCCCATAACGATTCCCTCCTCCATCATCATATGGCATTTTACTGTACTCAGAGAGACACGTGCTTGTATACACCTTTCAAGAACTTTTTCTAAATTTTTCATCCCTTCTAAAAATGAGTCCCCATATGGAGTGAAGTCATCCACATAAATGTCAACACTGTCATCTATCAAGTTAGAGAATATTCCCAGAATTTCCCTCTTGAATGTTGCAGGAGCATTACACAGGCCAAAAGGAAGGACCTGGTATGCGAATGTTCCCCAGGGGCATGTGAAAGTGGTCTTGTCCTAGTCCTCAGGAGCAATCTGGATCTGGTTATATCCACTAAACCCATCTAGAAAAGAGAAAAACTTCTTGCCAGCCAATGTGTCTAAAACTTGATCAATAAATGGCAAGGGAAAATGATCTTTCTACGTCGCCTTATTTAACTCTCGATAATCCACGCAGATCCACCATTTACCATTCTTCTTGGGGACCATTACTAATGGTGAGACCCATTGGCTATCTGAGATAGGGTAGATAAAACCTACATCCAGTAATTTCTGAAGCTCTTCTTTCACAACATTTTTCAATGCAGGGTTCATTCTTCTCTGAGGTTGTCTTACAGGACGACAATCTTCCTTGATGTATATGTGATGGGTACATAAGTTGGCAGGGATCCCCTTCATATCTGTATAATCCTAGGCGAAGGCTTCTTTATGTTTCCATAGAATGTCTACAAGTTGCTTCTTCTGGGATTCTGACAGGTTCCGATTAATATTTAGGGTTTTCTCGTGTTCTAATTCCACTTGAACACTTTCATGGGGTGCATCAACAGGTGGATCCTCTAATCCTTCTGCTATTTCCATAGTTTCCTAAGTCTCATAGCTTAGGATAGATTCTATGATTTGTTGGTTTGGCTCTGAAATGAAGCAAGGATCATCCATGAAGGAAGTGATTACATCATCTTCCGATTCCATTTTCAACTGAAGGGCTTGTCCAATAGTGAGGACTAGTTTCACTTCTTCATTTTCCGTTTCGGCCTCTACCCTAGATATAAATTTCTTGCCACCTGTTGGTTTTATGGGTGAATTTGGTTCTTTTGGTGGATATAGCACTAAATTCTTAGTGTTATGCCCATTAGAAATAACCATATTTCCTGAACGACATCCAATGTAAGTGTCTGCAGTAGCCAACCATGGTCTACCCAAAATCAAAGGATGACCACCCACTGAAGATTGCGTATGTAATACTAGGAAATCTATGGGGTAGTGCCATGAGTCCACTGAAATTGTTACATCTTCTAGCTTCCCTACTGGTTTGACTGTAGATCGGTCTGCCAATTCCAATACTGTAGGTGTGTGCTTCAAATTGCGAAGACCTAGCACATGCATAGTTTCAGTGGTGATGACATTGATGGCAGCACCCAGGTCTACCAACACATTTGGAATCTCTACCCCATTAATCTGCACTGTCAAAATCGGGTTCCCTGGATCTCCATATTTCACCGGCATTGATTTTCCCATCATGAAGTCCGATAATTTTCCCATAACATGTATAGTGAGGGGGTCTTTAGTTTTCTTTGCAGGTTTCTTTGAACAATATTCCCTAAGAGTCTTTGCATATATTGGCACATCCTTCATAGCTTGCAACAAGGGAATTTTAACAAATAAATTCTGCAATTCTCCTAATAAATCAAATTCAACTTGAGGGCTTGGTTTACTCATAATTAGTCTCTCTGGGTAAGGTGGTTCAGATTGATGTTGTTTAACAGGAGGCGCCTGGTTTCTATCAGTTTGTTTTGGCTCTTTACTAATTGGTTCTGCCTCCTTACCTTCACTATCAAGTTGTTCAATGATAACTGGAGGAGGCTGGGCATTAACTGTCTGTCTTGATCGCAGATTCATTTCATACAACTCTGCAGTGGAGATACTATATGAAGGCAGGTTAAGAACATCAGCTTGATGAGCTCCCTTATTGTTAGGGTTAGGGTTAGGTTGCATTGGAAGCTGAGGACGGGCAGGCTGATTACCAGGAGGCACATTAGAGGGCAGTTGGAGCTGCTGCTGTGGCATCTGCTGAGGAAACTATCCAAGAGAGGGTCCTCGCCAAGTTGGAGCCCATGGAGAGCTTGTACTGGCTTGAGGGTTCCACTGCTGCCAAGGTGGGAACTGGTATTGCGGCCACATGGGGGGATAAGGCATGGTCTGAGGATTCATGTTACAATTATTGAAATACTGAGATGGATCTGGGTACATACCTTGATTTCCCATCGGTGGTCGAGGCTGCCATGGCTTCCTAGATCCCATGAGGTACAGTTGCTCTGTGTCCTCCCCCGTTCCTTGAAATACTGCTTTCAGGCCTGGCAAGGAGGGGCATGAGCTTGTCACATGGTTGAGCTCACAGATCGCACATTCCTCTATGGAGTTTAGTGGACATTCCCTTTCTGGGTGCTTCTTTCTACACTTTGGGCAAAATATTGCCATGGTCCTGTCCAGTTCCAGCTGCTTCTGTTTTACTTGCAGAGTGTCCATCTGTGCCGACAGGGTACTGAGGATATCTATCCTTAAGTTGTCTAGTAGGTTTCCGATTTTTGCTTTTGTAACACCTTTGCCAGACCCCTTTTCTGAGCGGATCCCTAGCCTATTTCTTGCAAGCCCCCTCGAGCACTAAATACATAAATTGAAAATATCTTCGAATGTCTCCTTGGAGATGTCTCCCTTTCCCACAATGTTCAATAGTTCCATCAAGTCCTCTCGAAAGGATCAAAGGAGGATAATCTTTAAAATTTCCTTATCTAGGTTAGAATGACCTGACCTCTGTAAGGTGTACTTGAACCTTTCCACACAATCTTCCAAACTCTTGTCTTCTTTTTGTGTGAACTTGAAAAGTTCCTCCTTGATGTTCTGGGATTTACAGTAATCCTGGTATTTCTCCAGAAAAGTTGTCTGCATATCATCCCATGTGGAAATGGATTTTCCTCCAAGGCCCATGAACCATCGCAGAGCCGTTCCTTTTAATGTAGAAGGGAAAATCTTTAACTTCTGGGCATCTTTTGTGTAGTCGTACCCCTGACACACTATGTCGAACTCAAATAGAAATGTGTCGAGGTCTTCTGAAAAAAGCCCATGAAAGTTTGATAATGCTACTAATGGAATAGGCTTTGTAGGCGCGCCAACTCCCAGATCCCTGATCAGAAAATTGATGGTGGAGGTTGTGGGAGCCATAAATATATTCCAATATTCCCTAGGGATTTCAACGGGATCTGTGGAGGATGGCTAAGGATTCCTTACTACTGGGACTTGAGCCGCTTTAACAGAACTTCCCCGGTCCCTTGGTGATGCAAGTATCTCCTCGTTTCCTTCTCCTGTGTCCTGATGGCTTGATCCCTCGGCTACAACCTCCTTCCCCTTACTGGAGCAGTCTGACCCTGTCGATGTTCTGCTTGCGATTTCTTCCTCTGCTATCACCAACGCAAGATTCTCCTGGTCAGGTCTACTGCTGGATGTTTCTTCCACTACTAGAGGAACCTGTTGTGTCGAATCACCAAAGAATGCCATAGACAGCACTGGTTGCTCTACTGACTATCCTTCAGACTTCACTCTCCTTGCCCCTAGTCTCACAACTGCGTGAGAGGATGCTTCTGATTCAGCCTTTGCTATGATCTACTGGATATAGGTTTTTCTTCCTAGATCTGGTCCTCCCCTCTTTGGGGCTCTCCCTTTGCCCCTCTTATTTGGTTCTTTGTTCATACAAAAGTTGGTATGATGGAAGGTCTTGGTATGAACCTATAATGCCTCAATCTTGGAGTAAGGTGTCAAAGGACCATTCCTTCCCCAAGATGAAAGAACTCACAAAAAAGAAAGGCAGCTAAAAAAACAAAAATCTAGGGTTTTAGGCCCGAAGCAGGGCATCAAAGGACTCCTCCCTCCCCAAGACAAGAACCAGAAACAAACACAAACCACGGGAAGACCTAACGCTTCTAGATCTGAAGCAGGGCATCAAAAGACTCTTCCCTCCCCATGATAAAATCTAGGGTTTTTCCCAAAAAGGAAACACACAAAGGTTAAGAGAAATAAATCTAACTCAGGGCCTGAAGTAGGGCGTCAAAAGACTCCTCCCTCCCCAGGACAAGAGGATGGCCCAAAATCAACAGAAAGGCAAAAATAAACAAGCGAAAAGAACACCTATGCTCAGGACCTAAAGCAGAGTGAGAAAAATCGTTCTCTCCCCAGGACGAGAGATTGAACCTTTGGTTGGTCTGGATCGTTATTTGCACCTTGTTAGCCTCCCCGGAAACAGTGCCAAAACGTTGGTGTCCAAGTATGAACAATTTATTCACCCGATTTCGACATTAATTTATCAATCCTAGTGCGTATCCTTTAAAGGCAACACATAAGGTATATGCAGGGGCAAAGCACAATCCGTTCTGACCAAGGGTTCATGGTTAAGATTCAAAGCATGGCTGTAAGATTAAATTAACTACAGAGTTCTAGAAATAATCATAAATAGTAAAAAACTGTAACAACAAGCATAAACTAATAAATAACACACACACAAAGACGCAAAACCTGATCAGAAGAGCGGTCCCATCTCTCTGATCAGGGCTACATTAGTCACAGAGAAGATTGGAACAACAAAAAAGGTGATACTTTATTAATCTGTAATAGGTGATTACAATATTGATGGGAGAACCCCCATTTATAGGAACAATCTGCCTTTTATACATAGCGCGGGAGAATAACATATCTCCTTGAAACATGGTAACCGCATATTCAGAAATATATATCAGTTGGAATGGCACCAACACCAGATGACTGAGATAGCAAAAAGGGCCAAGAATAGTTCCACGGAATCGTGACTCCAGCTGCGCGGCCTCCTTATGGCTGGTCATTACTATATCTGTTGTGAGATGCTGAAGCGAGGGTTCCTATTCTCCAAGTTGTGGTCAAACACATGTTTTAGTGCTACGAATAGATAAGACTCCGTGATTTTACTTCATTAATTAAAATATTCCAATCAGACAAGTCAGGGGTATTTACCTTGTAAGTTTAGCATAGTGACATGGGTAAATAAGTACAAAAAGGTAAAAAAGGATGATAGAAATGGACAGAAAGATAGCCCAATTTAGTTCCCAACACAAGGTTTGCAATGATCAGGGAAGTGATTGGGACCTATGCATACCTGCAGTATTATGGGCTTATCGAACAACATGCAAGAAGTTGACTGCACAAACCCCCTTTAGGCTCATCTATGGGGTTGAAGTGGTAATGCATATGGAATACATCATGCTTAGTCTGCACATAGCAGGTCCAAAAGCAGTGCAAAAAGGCATGGCATGATCGACACATTAAGTTGCTCTCATTTAAGGTAAATGACCTAGTTTTGTTATATGATAGTAAGTTTGATAAATTTCTAGGGATGTTGAGGATGCACTATTTAGGGCCTTCTGTTATTAAGAAGATTACCGACAGAGGAGAAGTATAGCTTGTCAAATTGAATGGAGAACCCATCCCAGGAAAGGTGAAGGGAAGTCACTTGAAGCCATACACTGGCAGTCCAGCCATGTGACTAGATGAAGGTAAGCACAGTCTTAGCACTCTAGGCAGCTAAAAGGAGGCGCGGGATTATAAACTACACTGCCTGGGTTGGGGAGTTGCGCGATTGGAGGATGGTGCGAAGTAAGGGAGTGTCACTGGGTCCGCGACAACGCGGAGGGAGTTGTGCTACCCAGGGCGAAATCACACAGGTTGGCTGGGAAGTGATCGTTACGGTCACTGTTCATGAAAACACGCCAGAAGTGAGGCTAAATGGAGCAGGCGGCCAACATTTAAGACGAAATTTATGGCTTAGATCCTTGAAAATCTACCACCAATCTAGCATTAATGAACCAATTTTGGGGGGGAATGGTCGGATTTGAATTCAAAATTCCCTATAAATTACAAGTGGCTATCCAACAAGAAACACTTGGCATTTTGAGAATTACGTTGTTGAGCTCTCAAACACCTATGGACCCAGAGTTCTTCGATGCTCTCAAACAGACTCCTGCTTTTGCGAACTTGCCTGAGATGTCACGAGCAATAATAAAGAGTGTTATGTCAGCACCCCCAGAAATTATCAATATAGAGCAAGTCATAGAAGTGTTGGCACAAGAAATGGAAAAATAGGCGGAAGTAGCTACTCCTGACGTAATTACAACAGAAGTAGCTGAAGTATTAGCAAAGGTCCCTAAGTCATCGAAAACACTGAGACCAAAGCCAACCTCAACCAAGGAAATTGGAAAGGATAAGAAGGGCAAGAAACTTACCACACCGGTGCGCACATCGCCAAGGAGAAAACCACCAAAGCCCACTGCACAGGAGAAAGGCAAGGCTATAAACCTAGAAGCAGAGGAGGAAATCGAATACATCCTGATGGATGATGAGGATGTAGGAATGGACGTAGAGGAGGTTGAAGCCTAGGGTGCGGACCCTATTACATGGTTGCCAGAGTATGTCCCTCCACGCAAGCCTAAATCCAAGTTCCCAAAGGACATTGGTGAGAGTAAGACTCCCTTGCAAACCACTCTGCTGCACGGCTGAAATTGCTTTCGACGGTCTGCACTTGGCCCAAGTGCCGATATTGAAGCTTGAATAGTGGGAGTTAGTGGACCACGAGAAGTTTCGACACCTGGCAACTTAGCAGCTTATGTGCCGCATCATAGACATGAATATGGGGATGACCTCATTAGAGTTGTGGAAGTGGCTCAGGGGAGTAGAGAAGGCAAGATTGCTTAACTTACTCTGGGTGTCACATTATAATTGCACAATGGTGACAGTTTTGGTCATCAAGCAGCTGCTGTGCTTGGTACATGATGGGTGTCTGTGGCTGGAGGAGCCGATACCCATTATAGATATTTTAATTCACCGAATAACTCGCCTTCTGTATATAGGTGAGAATCCAGCGATGATCTTCGGTGGAAAGGGTGGTGAATAGGATCTTGTAGACTCAATGAAGGAAAAGTTAAATCTGGTGAAGAAGCTGCGTGGGTACGCTATCTCCAACATTTGCGACCCCACTGTGAAGGTAGCAACATAGATCCTTGTAGGGAAGGTGACGCGAAAGTGTCACATCGATGAGGTGCAGGCACCTGTCATTGCACTCGCACAATAGTGCATGGAAGGAGTCCAGTTTAACTGGTCAGACTACCTTTGTGGAGAGTTTCTGGTGAACTACCATGAAGCACAAGAGCAAAGAAAGACATTCCATTATGCGCGGCTCTTGATCTTGATTGTGCTGGTAGCGTGGGAGCTACCAGAGGACAGCCAGTTCCCTTCGGTCACGCCAGACCTCCCTAAAGTAGTGAAGTACGCTTCGCTATGGGTGACCAAGGATGCGCAACAAGTTTGGGACAACAAGATCTTCTGGATATTGATGGAGATGAATATCAGGATGGCCATCAATCGAAAGTCGCGATTGTCACCCACGGTGTACGATAACTTATAGAGCTATGCCGGGTTCAAAGCTGATTTCCATCTAGTATCTATCAAAGCGCGGAAGGACCCTGCGTAGAAATGGTATGACTTGCCGTATCTGGCCACGGATGATGCCATCGATACGGTGCTTGATCAATGGTAGGTGGAGTGGCGCACTACCACAGACTTGGCAGTGGGTGGAAGTAATTTCGCTGCACAGAAGAAGAAGGAGGAGGCCAAGCTGAAGATGGCACAGCTGGTCGAGAAAAGGAAAAACGAGGCCACTAAGAAGGCCCAGGAAGAATAGGCAGAAAAGAAGGAAGGTAAGCAGAAAGGTGGAACAGAGTGTGGCTCTGAAAAAGGTGTACAGTTGCCTTCGCCTGAGACAGAAGAGGAAGAAATAGAACAACACGATGCAAACCCTCAGGAGATGTCGCTTGCATTAAGCGCCCAAGAGAGCTGGAGAAGGGAGGGTCCAAAAAGAGATCCAAGATGACCAAGACCTTGCTGGACCCTATCACACTGATGGAGGGTGACTTACATGATATTGGTGACACAGTCAGAGATGTCACCGCGGAGGCTCTGCAATAATTTGAATAGCAATAGCAAATGATACTAGGGACTATCCAGACTGGGTTGCAAGGGTTGTAGACCTGCACGTCACAGGCTGGTACGGTGTCTACTAGCTTGGCTATTGGCACTTTAGAGGTTGCCGATATGCTGCGCATGAAGGCTTCCAGTGTGATAGTGCTTTCGAATGGACCACTGACCATGGAAAATGAGACTGACATGCCCACTATCAGTGCCTTGAAGGGAGTTGGGCTGAACCTGGTAGTACTTCTGTGCGAAGCACTCCACCTCTTGCAGGATGGAGTAATTGCAGAAATGAGGGCCCAAGAGCATCGCACCCTCCAAGTGATCAGCGAACAATGGATCAACAATGAACAGATGGCCCTACAAAGAAATGTTGTCATCGCCACTGAGGCCGAGGTGACCAACTAGAGTAAGAAGATCATGTAGGTCGTTGAGGAGGAATGCAAAATGGTCCCAGAGTTGGCCATTCCAGAGGAAGAGCCAGTCGAGGTTTGCATCCACAAATTGGCCACAGGGGTGCGTGACACTTGGAATGAGATGGCTTAGGTTCAACTAGAGTTGAACCTATAGATTACAGAGCTACAGTTGAGGATTGAGCCTTCAATGCCACCAAAGGTAAAGGAACCACGGGTGGCCACTGTCACAGAAGTAATCGCGGCGGTGGAAAGTGCAGTAGCAAACTGAACACAGTTATTCGAGCAATCATTTGAGGTACTGACAAGCTTGCAGGAGGACCCAAATGTACAGAGGTTAGAGATGGAAGCACATGAGCTACATAGTTCTACGATGAAGTTAAGGGCACAACACGAGCCGTCACACTGACACAGAGGCTAGCCAAGCTGCAGGAGGCCAAGCAATTGAAGGAACAGGTGGACGCAGTGCTGCACAAGGAAGAAGTATTGAAGGCGCGACTAAAACCCTGGTTGGAGGAAGCTTACACAGTCACATGAAATATTAAAGGCAAGCTTGTGACTTTGCAAGTGACGCAACAAAAGCTTCAAGCTGACAGCATAGGAGTTGTGACCGAGAAGATAATGGAAGATGCAAAGCAGGCGGCAACTCAGTGCATGACCGAGGTAGCGGTCATACGGGTTGAGCTAGATGGGCTTCACGCAAAGATCTCTGTGCCTACCGAGTGACTCGAGGGCGAGTCACGATGTTTGTGTTGGGGGCCTATTGGGAGCGAGATCCCCCAAGGGTAGTTTTGGGGCTAAAATCCCATGTTTGAGTTAAATTTTGTAACAAAATGGTAAAGTATCCACATTTTTTGGTTGTGGAGTGAAAAGTAGTTATGTGTCATAAAGGGTAGTTCGCCCTTAGTTTTGTAAAGTAAAGTCGGTTGTAAGAGATTTACCTAAGTAGTTTTAGACAATATAGTATGACGAATGATGTAAGAGAGTCGTAGCTCTGAAGTAAGAAGTCAAGCCTTGGGTTGTAGTGTAGGTAGAGGCTCTGCAGCCGAGTGCACAGAGGCCTGTGGTAGAAGTCCGTAGCTGAGTGCGCGGACCCCTGCAGCTGTGTGCGCAGGGTGAATAGAGTCTATAAACATTTGGAAGATATTAATAAAGAGAGATACTCTGCAATTTCTTTGTCCTGGTTCTGTTAATGAATCTAGATATTTATATATGAATTTCCTTTATTGTGCTTATATGATGCGCGAATGACCGCAATTACATTGAACAATTGAACACACTTACGAATATCTGCTTACACGGGGTTAACTAGGATTGTTTGATAAGATAAGCAAGTCACTTAGATTAATTGGGGAATTTGTACGACACGCTGCAATAGCAGCGTGAAAGTACCTGAGCAGCAGGATAGGGCTACGCAAAGGTTGATAATACCCTTTCGCAGAGGTATTAAAGGACATACTAAAGGGCTCTTCTTGCAAGCCCTAGAGCGAAGCGACTTGCATGAAGGTAGGGATAGAGAGAATCAAACGACATCACAACCATATCACGGTGTGGAAACTTGTTTCCAGCATCCCCCCATACTGCTTCAGGTGAGTCTTGGGTCCGGGCTCCACGGGTTGATGCCAAAAGGGCTAGTAGTGTAGGGATTTCTTTGACTAATTAACGCTGAACTTGGGTCAGGCCCCCTCAAGCCAACATACATTTAGAAATCAACTATGACAATGCTTAACCATATAAACCCATTTTTGAACCTAGACTTGTGTGACCAATAACTTCTTTCTCCTCAACCCACTCATCAATAGCCTTCATTGTGGACAAGTTAGACTCAACATCATCATGTTCCATTCTCATGGATTGAGAAATAATCCTCCCATTCAAAAGACAAGCACCAAGATGCCTTGAATGCAATAGTTTCCATGATTGTTATAGTTGACATTACTTAGAAATGAGAACATGGTTTTTATTGGAAAATTATTTTGTATACATTTACAAACAAATTATGACAATGCTTAACTAATGGATCCTCTTTTAGTTTTCCATGAACCCTCCAACACATATCTCTTATATTCAAACAATGTATTATCTTGATTCATTGTACTATTCAATTTATTAAATAACTAAGAGAACTATTCATGTGCATTTAAATTCAACCTAAACACTTGACATATGGTTGTGTTTCATCATATTTATATTCTTAATTTTTAATTATATTAATGAATGGATTGTTGTTTTCCACATTGTGTAGCCATGTTGAACTAGGGGTTCTTCAAATGTTTAATCACAAGATACCATGGGATTTCATCATAATAGCGTCAATGAAACTTTTAAATTTCTATTCACATGTAACACATGAAATACATGATTAATTTCAACAAAAATCTTATAAGATTATATAATAAGATTATGATATATTAATATGATATATAACCAAGATTAATATTATATTAAAGTAAAATTAAATATAACATATAATTTAATTTAATTTTATGTTATATTATTTTATAAAATTTTATTTTAATATAATTTAATTTAATTATATGTTATATTATGTTTATATTAATTTTTTGTTTTTTGTTTAATTGGGGTCCAATAGAAGAACAAAAAATAATGTTAAGACGCATTTTTTTGGCTTCCCTGCATCGATCTGCATACAAATACGAGGGAACAAGGGTTTCTCTTGCGTTTTGGACTTGGGCACCAGGAAACCGGGGTTTCACTCACCTCTCAAAGTTTGACACGAGGGTGCTAGCGCACTAGGGTTTCACTCACCTTTTGGAGTTAGGCACTAGGGTTTCACTCGCCTCTTGAATTTTGGCATGAGGGAACCAGGGTTTCACTTACCTTTTGGAGTTGGGAACAAGGGCACCAGGGTTTCACTTGGCTCTCAAAGTTTAGCATGAGGGAACTGGGGAACCATGGTTTCACTCACCTCTCGGAGTTCGACATGAGGGCACGAGGGCAACAGGGTTTAACTTGACTTTTGGAGTTCAGCACCAGGGCACTAGGGTTTCAATCTCATTTTAGAGTTTGACACCGCTTCAATTACCTTTCAGAGCTTGTCACCACATTCAAACTCCTGGTTGGATGGTCCTAAAATTAACTGGTAAGCAAGCTAGATCTCTCCACATTTTTCTATTGGCATTTTGTGTTGGATGACCTCGTTCTTTTGCAGATGTCTGCTTGTAGTTAGTCCTTCTTTCTCAGAAACATAGATCTCCTTCTTGACCTCAACCTTGTCATTAGCCATCGAATTTCCCTTGTTCTTTCCCATTTCCATAACATAACAACTTAAGACTAGCCTACCTGACCTACTGTTATAGAGTAATGTTTCTTCAACTCTTGCGCTCAGAAACCAGTTGGAACACCTGCACAGTAGAAGGGTGAGTTATCAGGTTTGAATATTATTGATTTACTATAGATATGTGGGTCTAAATATGTGAGACACTAGGGTTTCTTCAAATAGGCACACCTCACCACCATCCACAACCCAAGCGAAAACCGAAGTCCATAGCCGAGGATGAGTGTGATAAAAAAACCTCATGTAGTTAGTCCTTCTTTCAATGTGACAATTTTATTATTATACCCTTGGATTAGGGTTTTAAAAACAGAGACCCTTGACTATTATTTACAAAGCTACACTCAACAACGATTTCAAAAAAAAATCATTACTGCAAATTTAAAATAAACGTACCCTTTCAATGTTACTGTTAGCCTTGTTGGAAAATGGCCCAAAAATGGATCCAAATATGCTCTTTAAAATCTCCATAAGCCAGAAAAATCATGCCAATGGATCCAAATATGCTTGTGAAGTCTTAAAAATTTGCTTAAAATCATCCAAAGATCGAAACAAGTGCAGGAGGAGAGCCCTTAAAAGCAAGGAAAAACACTATCGGGAGGCTAAAACACTGAAAAAACAGTGAAAAACCACATATCGGAGGCTTAAACTAATAAAGCACAACAGCTATCTGATCTGGCCAATCAATGGTCTAGATCTGATCGGCGGGTCACATCAGCGGATCTAATCAGCAGTCGCAATCAGCACAGGCAGACAGTCGTAATCAGTGTAGACCATGTGGGCATTGCGATGGTGATCAACGATTCAATTTGGACTGTCGATCAAGCGCGTAGATTGACGACCCATGTTACATCGGGGTTTCGCTATTGGAGAATTATAAAGAGCACTAGAAGTGGCCTTGGGCATGAGTGATATGTGATTGCGATCATATTGCATCGGAGAAACCTTAAGGGGTGGGGCCTATGCATAGGTATATGTGCAACCCGATGAGCCAGACCTGACGGAATTATACATAATATTGCATAAAATTTCAAGTCCGCAGAAAGGCCTTTTTTAATACATTTTCACGTATTTCATTATTTAATGAAATACAAAGGGAACCAATGAGCGGCGCCAATGCAATAAGGCCCAAACCCAAAAGGGTTCGGGAATGAAAATATATAATATAAACATGTCTGCCAAAGGTCATTTTCAATGTTTTGATGCATTTCTGAACAAACCAAGGGAGAGGCCATTTTCGACAAGCGACAACGATTAAGGGCAGACTCGATAGATGAATAGACCATATTTGAGGACTTTTGAAGTCCGAAAGAAACAGAAATGGGTGAGATTTTTACAGTGTTGTAGCGTTTGGTGAGCACCAGTATTGCAACAATAATGTTGCAACTCCAGGGCTTTGTACTTTCCTCTTATCAACCCGATAGTTCGTAACAAACTTGGAAGCGATGGTGTTGTATGCACAAGTACTAGTTCTTACTGCAGGCTGTCACTTGGTCAGCTGGTGCAAGATCACTAGGAGCTCAAGCTAACTTCTATGGATTCCAGAAGAAGCTCTATATGTGATGAAAGAAAGGAAATCTTACTCTACAGAGGCTACTCTACTTGCAGAAAGGAAAAGAAGACTGAAATGTAAAGTAAACCTAGCAAACCCTACTTAACCAACTAATCCTACTTTTGCAGAAAGAAAGATGAAAACTATGAAATGAATGCCATTACCTACTCAAGGAAGTAAACAACATCTACTCAAACTATTTCTAGAAGGAAATGAGGAAAAAAACATCTTTTTGGATTTTTATGTATTTTTATGTGAAATTGTCATGCATGTAATTTATTTGTTTGTGAATGTGGCAGCGATTAGGTGGCAATGGAGGGAAGTTTTAGGACTTGAGAAGATGTAGGATGGTGTGGATGGGTCCTAGGAGGTCTCAGGTGGCCTTCTGGAGGCTTTTCCTGCAATCAGACTTCAAAAATAAGCCTACAGGAAAATCTATAGGAGGCTGCAGGGGATCTACAGGAGGTCTACAAGAGGTCTATAGGACGATGCTGAGAGTAGTTTTGAAGGTTTTGAATGTGTGAGAGTGGGTGAAAAGGGTATCTGAAGGCTAGGATGATGTTTTAAGGTGCCTACGGGTCACCAACAATTGCTAGGAGAGGAAAAGATGGTGAGGAGAGAGGAAGAAATCCTATGGAAAAACACAGAAAACTAAGGCAGATTTGAGGTGAACTTTGGGCGACCTGTAGGGCATAGATCAGGGAGAGAATGTGATGGCTAGTAGGCTAACTTGTTGTGAAAAGAGATTTGCTGTAAAAGGACCTGAAAATCAAACAAGGAGATCAAGCAAGCAAGGAAACTAAGTACATAAAAGAAATAGAATTTTGCATCAAGCTAATCTAGATTATGAGCTATGGAAATAAATGCTGAAAAATGCCATAATGAGAGAAAGCATGGAAGGAAAATTATTGTAAGATAGAAATGAGCATGGTGAAATAGATCTAAAGCAAAGCATTAACCTTCTAACAAAATGCAACACTAGAAATCCTATGGAGAAGGCAAACTTGTGTTTTTTGTGGTAGCAAGAGGATCTTGGCCTCAGTTCATGGTCCCAAAGGGAGGAAAGGAGGCCAAGGCTTTTTTTATGACCTTTTTCTATTTTTTTCCTATCACTGTTCAACCTACTATAGAAAACTCAAATGGAAACAACCTTCTAAATTACCAAAAGCAACCTATTCTTAACCATGAAATAAATTTATCTAACAACAACTAATACATAAATTGAAACAAAGCATATAAATACAAACAAGAGGAGCTTGGCTGCTTGGATTGGGCCCTAACACAAAAGCTTTAGCCCTTTGAGGTAACTCAGTGCTAGCTCAAAAAGGATCTCATCTTTATTATCAAAATAATAATAGGATTACATCAAACTATCAACAAAAGTAAGCTCGAAGTTGAGCAGAGCAAAGCTGCAACAAAAATTAAAAAATTTGACTAAATTCCTAATGAGGCCCTAGGCCTTTCTACTTATACAACTGAAGCTCCCAACAAATTCCTTAAAATCAGGGAGGCTTGGCTCCCAAAACTCGAGATAAACATAAGTTATCCTCCACTTGCTCGGTTGCCTCCTAGTGCATTGATTTGGCTGTTTGTGCTCTGAGCTGTATGAAGGAGAATTCGAAGTGGGGAGTCATAAATGAGGGGGATATCCTCCTATAAATCCTCTCCTTTGTCCACTTCGAATTATTTCTACCAATTGTCCATTAAATCTTTGACTTTGTCTTCAAAATTCAACAAAAATATGCATTAAACACATATTAGACTCCATGGAAACATAACCAACGCAACTCACTCCATAAGGATAAATATAATCAAAAAACATGTAATAAGCTAAGAGAATGGTTGATTAAACTATGTTAGGAGGCAAAATGAGCCCATATAATTACCTATTTATGGGGCTCATCATCACCCCCCTACTGAAGGTGTTGCTCATCCTCTGAGCAACTTAGTCCATCTCCTCATCTTTGATGGCCCTGGTGGATTCCCTGACATCCCATGCTTATGATGTGAGGTCCTCTTATCTGTCATGGAATATTTCCTTTCTGTCCACCTCTTCCCACTGTTGTTGCTCTTCTTCCTCTTTTCTGCCTTTTAGCATGCCTAGCAGCAGTGGGGGACTCAATTTGAGGCCAATCCAATTGACCTTCAAATTTTGCATAGAGCGCTTGTATAGTGGCACTCTCCTTAATGCTTCTTTCATCCTTGTTGGGGAGTGATACTCCCTGATCTGCAAACTATGTGGTAGGGTGTTCCACCTCCTCATACAAGCATGAATACAATCATCCCCAGTAACATTTCCATGTCATCAAAATGTGCAATGGCCTGAGCCTGATCATTGATATACTTAGGGGCAATTTGGGGATTATTTGCAAGCAATTGGTGTGTGCTGATGAGAGCCATGGGATCTGATGGCTCAGCTCTGATCATTAGGGGCTCATTTTTCTCCTTTATCATCAACTTCCTTATCTCTGCTACACTTAATTCCTCATGATTCATCCATGATGCCATGGCCATTAGTTGCAAGTCCCTTAGTCTAGCATTAGGGTCCCACACATTCATGTTTGTGAGGGCCATGTTATGCAAATAGAATTTTGCTATTTTGGCCTTGTCTTCTGATGAACTTTGGTCACATAGGTCCATAAATTGTTTGTAATCTTGGAAAGGCATTATGTCTCTCTGTGCCAAAGTATTTATCTGAAACTGCAGCCATTGGTACTTGAGGTATAATCCATATGTTTTTGCTAATGTTTTGCATTGCAGTACCTCCATGGACCAGCTAGCCATGCATGCCAATTGTGTCTCTTTTTCTTGCAACTGTATTTTTAGCAATTCATTTTATGTTTGAAGGTGAGTTCTTGTGATTGCTTCTCTATGTCTGACAACACTTAGTTCTCTGCCCATTTCTCTGAGTTAATTCTCCATATGGCTAATATCCTCAACTCCCTTGGCTTTGGCGATTTGCATCCACCTATGGCTTCTTATTCTTTCTTTCTCCAACTCAAAGAAAAGTGGGATTGAAAATTTTCGTGGAATGATTCTTCCCCCCTCAAGAAGATTGTAGTAAGAGCCCAAACTAGGCTGGGGGTCAGGTTCTTGAGCCTTTATTGCTTCCTCCTTCCCCTGTGACTGTCCTTCTAGTATTTTTTCAAGTTTTTCGGTCTCCTGTAGTCTTGACAGGGTCTCCTGTAGAACAGTCTATGCCTCCTATAGGACTGTTTTTGAGTCCTGTAGTTCTACTTTTTCCTTCCATGTGGGAGATCTAGGAGTCCCCCTTTCATAAGTGATAGGTTCCTTGGAAGGGGACTCCTTCCCTTGGGCAGAGGGTGAATCTTCAATAACAATGGGAACTTTAGAAGAAGGCTGGGGTTTCCCTTGTTTGATCCTTGTGCTCTTCCTAGCCCTGAAATACATTGAGGTCTGCCTCTTCCTCTTTTGTTTTGGTTTAATTGGGGTGTTGAGGGTAGTGAGAGCAACAGCTGCCTCTCTTTCTAGGGTCTCAGGAGACACCTTTGTCTTTCCTACCCCTTTTTCTCCTTCTTCTGTCTTTTTCTCTATCTCTGTTGGTTTTGTTTCCTCCTGTTCTGTTTTGGTTTCTTCCTTACCTATTTTGGTTTCTTCCTTCTTCCCTTCTTGTTCCTTAGTTTCTTCCCCTTCTCCCCCTTGCTGCTCTTCCTCCTCACTATCAGAAGGATTGAGATCATATTTGAGGGCATTTATGTCATCTTCTGTGGTCATGTTTCGGAAAATTTCCCATGCTATGGGGATTGTGAAGGTATGGAGGCCTTCTTCCACTAACATTTTAATTAACCCATGGTGAGCCAGCTGATCTGGATCTCCTGCCTTCAAATTAATGGTGGAGTCTATGAGGGATTGCAAGAGAAAATAGGGGATGCTGAGTTTTTGGGGTGTTGGAGTGTCCATGCCATATCTCAGCTCATGGAGAAGTCTAAAATGGTAGCCATATACTATGCTATACCTCCATTCATAGGAAATATATTTGATGATTTGGTCACTGACCTCATCCCAAGGGTAGGGTATGCTTGTCCTTTTAATTCCATTTTTTTCTTCTACATGATGTTCATTGTTTTGGAAGAAGTTTTTCTTGGCAGACTGTCCAATTGGCTTTTCATCATTGCTCCAAGGTAATCCAAGAGGAAGGGTGGTAAACCTATTGATAAATTCTGGGGTGATTTCCTTGGAGATACCTCTAAAAGTAATAGTGGAATGGGTCCTTGAGTGAGGGACTAAAGAAAGGGAAAATTCTTGAGCAACTTCTTCATCAAACCCTTAGAATTTCTTAAAAAATGGCATCCAATTTGCTCTGGTGAATATGGCTACTACCTGGGGATGTTCATGGAGCCTGGTTGAATTTGTGGGTTCCTTCCTCATGAATCCCCCTATCATTTTTCTTATACCCCCTTTGCACACCAAATGATGGAGACAAGAATTTTGAAGAAAACAAGAAAACAGAGAAAAACTGTGTTTTTTTTTTAGAAAACAGGCAGAAATTTTTTATGTAATTCCTCTTCTTCTATGGACTCAATTCCTCCTTAAAATTGTATCATTCCTTGCACATATTGATAATCAAGGTGGGTATGCACAAAACCTACCTCCTCAAGCTAGAAATTGAGCAAAAACCCCGTGTTTTCTCCTTAAAAACAACTTACTGCCCCTCTTGTAGAACTGCCTGTAGGTGCTCCTGTAGAACCTGTAAGTGCTCCTATAGAACGCTGATAGTAGGAGGATGGATGAAGTGATGGAGAATGAAGGTTTCGAGGCTATGGGGGTGAAAAATAGCTTTCTGCAGCTAAGTGGACGAGGATGAAACGAAAGAAAAGGTGGTGGAGTTTCGAGGAGGAGTACTTATTTCTTCTTTTAGATATTTCTAGTGAGGGGGTGAGCTGGCAAAAAATGTACGTTGCCATATTTGGACCATTGGTCCCCACTAGCCTCATCATCATGCTTTCTCCTTGCAATCACCTCCCATCATTGCATCGGAGTTGCAAACCCTCCACTACCTGTCCTTGGGATTTTTCTTTGAGTTTGACTACATGCAAGTGTGGTGGCCACTCCGAATGAGCGCAGTTAACTGGATAGGGTGGCTAGTTAGCTGGCCTCCTTTTATTGTTCAACCCTACCCATCTCATTCTCTTATGCATATTTTTCAATTACACCAATGCAACAGAGGAGCGGGTTAGTCACTTACCTGTGAGTCGAATGTATGTGCTATGAGGCATTTTGGCTCCTTTTGCTGCTGCATGCTTGTATTTCCTTTGTTGCATGCCTATATTTCCTTTGCTGCATGATTTCCACTTCCTGATGTGTGGCTGGTTATTTTGTGCAGGTATCCTCTAGCTGGATCTAGCTTCAGATGTCTCCTTCAATATCATGGTTGCACTTCTTTTGTTGTTGTGGCTTGATTTTAATGGGATTAGCTGCTATAGGAATTCCTACAGGAGCTCCTGTAGTTGCTTATCCCTTTAAAATTTTAGTTGATTTTTGTGCTGGGAGCAGTGAGGATGATTCCAAAGATGCTGATGGAGATGGAGAGGTACTTGGTAAGTTGCAGGTGAGATTTGAGGTGCTGCTCCCTTTATTTTTTTGTTTTTTTCTAAAAACTCATTTCTGTGTTTTTTTTACAAGAAGGAAAAAAATATGATGATGATGAGGTGTTGCAGGTGTGGTATGGATGGCAAGGAGGGTGGATAGCTGTAGGAGGGTCCACATGCTCTTCATGAAACTTCCCAGCTCCTTAAGCTGCTTACTGGAACCATTTCCGGCTCTTTGTGATTTCTACAGGAGCCTCCTGTAGAAAACACAGGGCCTCCTGTAGAACACACAGTTTCCGAAAAAAGAACACAGTGAGGTGGAAGAAAGGTCATATATGATGGATAAGAGTGTGGAGGAGATGAAATAGGCTTTGTGGAATCTTCTCTTGCTTCCTGTGGTCCTCCTGCAACCTACAATGCACGTTAAAATTCAGTTTTCTTTTTCTTCTTTTCTCTATTTTTTTTTTTTTAAAGACAACTAGGGTGCCTCAATGAGGTTTTCAACTAGGGATCTTATTTTTTCTCTCTCTCTTTTTTTTTTGCATCACTAGGCCGCCTCAGAAGATATTTTCAACCCAATGATGGGACTCAAGCGGCTCATGGAGGTTTTCACTTGAGTCCTTATTATTTTTTCCTTTTTTCTTTGTTTCTTTAGTGTGTGGAGGCTGAGACATGCCCCACTACCATCACTGTTTTATTCAGATCTTCAATGAACTCTTGCTTGGAGAGGGGCTTCTTGTAAATTTTCAACCTATGTCCATTAACAATCATGGGGATGGCTTCCTCATCAATGGTTCTGATTAGAACTAAACCATTGTCATTGCATTTTTCCATAGTGTAGGGTCCCAGCGATCTTGTCCTCAGTTTGCGCTTGAAGTCTTTCTACCTTGAATCATAAAGCAGTGCCCAATCTCCCTCTTGGAATTACTTCTCCTTGATATTTTTGTCATGCTATATCTTCCTCTGAAGTTGAACTACCTCTGTGTGGAGGAGGGCCTGCAATCTTTGTTCATCCAATCCATTGAGCTAGAGTAGCCTTTCCTTTTGTGCATGGCTGAGGTCTAGGTCCAGCTGAGCTTCCATCCTTAGTGTATTGTATTCAAATTCTATTGATAGAAAATCCTTCTTCCCATAGACCAGTTCATAGGGTGTGAACCCTGTGGTGGTCTTCCATGTTGTGTTGTAGACCCAAGTGGCCTCAACTGATCGGTTTGCCCAATCTTTTCTGCTGCTGCTCACTACCTTGGTCAGAATTCCTTCCAAAGCTCTATTGGTGACTTTCGCCTACCCGTTGACTTGTGGATGGTAAGGGGTGGAAGTCTTGAGCTTGATTTTATGATGTGTGAGCAGGTCTTCAATCAAATTGGAAGTGAACTGACTGCCTTGATCTGTGACTAATTCTCTTGGATACCCAAACTTGTAGAATATGTTTTCTCTTAAAAACTTAGCTACTTTTTCCTTTGTTTTTGCTTTTATCGTTTTTGTTTGCCCATTTTGTCAGACAATTGGTGCACACAATGATGTATTGCTTCTATTTTGAAGGAGGGTTGATAGGACCCACAAAGTCCATGCCCCACTTCTCAAATGGCTCGAAGGTCACTTGAGGTTGCATGGGCATCTCATCCTTTGGAGTAGATTTCTCCATCCTTTGACACCAATCACATTGGCTGGTGTATCTCCTCACATCTTGATGAAGAGTGGGCCAATAGTAGCTTGCTTGCAATATTTTGAAGGCAATCCTCTTTGCTGCAAAATGGCCTCCACAAGGCCCATCATGATAGGTAAGGAGAATGTCAAAAACTTCCTCCTCCCTGACACACCTTCTCAAGATCTTATCTGGGCCAATTTTGAGGAGATTTCCCCCAATCCCGGTGAAAGGGGCACTTTTCCTCATGATCTTGCTCTTCTCCTTTGAGGACAGGTGTGGTGGAAACTATGCTGAAACCAAGTAGTTTGCTATATCAGCAAACCATGGGGAGAGTACTAAGATAGAAAATAGGTGTTCATCTGGCATTTGATCATCTACTATTCCTTCTTCACATGTAGGAAAATTTACTCTAGACAAAAAGTCAGCAACGACATTTTCTTTACCAGGCTTATCAACAATGGTAAAATCAAACTGCTGCAGTAAAAGCAACCACCTAATAATGTGAGCATTTACATCTGGTTTGTTCATTAAATATCTAATTGCAACATGGTCAGCGTGCAAAAAGGTTTGGTAGCATGTGATATAATGTCTGAATTTGTTTAAGGAATGCACTACAGCTAGGAGTTCCTTCTCGGTTACTGTGTAGTTTAACTCTGCCTTTGACAAATTTTTGCTTATAAAGTATATGGCATAAGGTAACTTTTCATAAATTTTTCCTAAGGCTGCTCCTATTGCTTTGTTCGAGGCATATGTGTGAATGTGGAAAGGTAGGGCCCAGTTTGGGCCTCTCAGAATTGGGGCAGTCACAAGTTTGCTTTTCAAGGTATCTAGGGCTTCTTGACAATTTTCGGGCCATATAAATTTGACATCTTTTCTTAAAAGGCCAAACAATGAAGAGGCCAACTTACTGAAATCTTTAATGAATCTTCTGTAATATCCAGCTAAGCCTAGGAAAATTTTGACATTTCTCACCTTTTGGGGAGGTGGGACCCTTTCGATGATGGCAACTTTGTTGGGGTCCACCTGCAGTCCTTATTGAGATATTGCATGACCTAGCACGGTCCCTTCAGTCATAAAAAATTCACATTTTTTCGGACTGAGGGACAGGTTCATTTCAATACACTTGTCCAAGACTTTTCCTAGGTTAGATAAAGCTTCCTGAAAGTTAGAACCATAAGGAGTGAAATCATCCATATATATTTCCACTGCATCATGAACTAGTTCAGAAAATATACTCAATACTGCTCTTTGGAAAGTGGCTGGAGCATTGCACAAACCTAAAGGAAGGACCCGATATGCAAAGGTACCCCAAGGATAGGTGAAAGTGGTCTTATATTGGTCTTCCGGGCTGATTTAGATCTGATTGTATCCGCTAAACCCATCTAGGAAGGAGAATTTTTTTTCCCTACTAGACCATCTAACACTTGATCTATGAAAGGCAAAGGAAAATGGTCCTTTTTAGTGGCTTTGTTCAATTCCCGATAATCGACATAGATTCTCCACTTACCATTTTTCTTTGGCACTAGCACCAAAGGAGAGACCCATTCACTATCAAAGATGGGGTAGATGAATCCTGCATCAAGTAATTTTTGCAATTCTTCCTTAACAATGTCTTTAAGGGATGGATTCATCCTCCTTTGAGGCTGCCTGACTGGTTTTCAATCTTCCTTAATGTATATATGATGAGTACATACTGAAGGGTGCACTCCCTTCATCTCCTTATAACTCCAGGCGAAGGCATCTAAATGTTTTCTCAATAAGCTGCACAACTCCTTCTCTTGGGAAGTGGATAGGGATGGATTGATTTTCAAGGTTCTTTCTGGGCTGAACTCTATATTCTTAACACAGAGAGAGGTTGGGTCGGCCACACAGAGATCAGTTAAGGGATTGTTTTGGGTTTCTTTCACTATGTCCTCTAATGGAAAGGTACTGGGGGGTGGATTCTGAATTAAATTTTCAATGATATCATCCTCATCTTGTGGTTTCCCCCCCATGGTGGTTTCTAATGCACAAAGTGGTGCAAAATAGACTTCATCCTCATCCTCCTCCTCCAACCAGAGAGGTAGATCATGTTCTAGCAAGGGTTGGGCAGGAGGGTATAGGACTAATTGTTTGGAAATATGCCCATTCTTGATGGTCATGTTCCTAGCCCTACAACTGGTATAGGCATCGACAGTAGCCAACCAGGGTCTTCCTAGGATGAGAGGATACCTAGTGAGCTTTTCCTTCGGCTGGAGAACCAAGAAATTAGCAGGGTACTCCCAAGAATAAATGGTGACCATCATATCTTCCACAATTCCCTCAGGGGTCATGGTGGAGCGGTTTTCTAGCTACAATATTGTCGTGGTCTTCCTCAAGGAGCCTTGGAGGTTAAGTTTGAGCATGGTGTCCCTTTTCATCACATTAGTGGTAGCTCCCAGATCAATCAGGGTATGTGGGATCATGGTGCCATTGATGTGGACATCAACTATTGGACTTCTAGGGTCCAGATATTTCAGACATATTACTTGTCCCAACATCAGGTCGAACAGTTGTCCTATGAAATTCATGGTTGGGGCATCTCTCTTCACCTTCTTAGATGCCTAGAGCACTTCTCTTTGATCAACCTATTGTATATAGGCACATATTTTATGGCTTGGAGAAGTGGTATCTTCACACATAACTGTTTCAATTCTCCCAGAAGTTTAGTTTCTTCTAGTGTAGGCTGTGTTGTCCCGAATAGTCTCTCAGGAAAGGGTGGAATTGCTTTAGGTTCACTTTCCTCTTTATCTTCCTCAACCTCCCTAGGGGGAGGCTGGCTATCTGAGAGAACCTTCCTAGATCACAGGTTAATCTCCTAAATCTCCATAGCATAAGTGGGGCATGATGGTTCCCCATTGTATATTTACTGAGCCTGTCTGTTGTTTGGGTTCGGGTTCGGCTGGGCAGGAATTTGGGGTTGCCTTGGAGGAGTAGGAGGCAATGGTTGTGGTTGAGCAGGTGGTGGAGGCAAAAGAGCGGGAGGAGAGTTGTACTAGGGCCTCCACCCCTGATGAGATGCATTCCACTGAGGTTGTGGCTAAGCATAGGATTGAAATGAATGAGCGGCTGGTTGGGCATGATATTGAGATGGATAGGATCAAGGAGGAGGTGTGGACTAGGAAGGATGAGCAAGAGGGCCCCAAGAAGGTATGGAAGTGACTTGGTTAGGGTTGTAGTATGCCTGAGATGTCCCTTGCATCCCCTGCTGGTATGGTCTAGGTCCATGAGATCTCCTTTGGTTCATGAAATAGAGTGGTTCAGTGGCTCCTTCGGCCCCTAGGTATACAGCTTTAAGTCTGGTCAAGGAAGGTCACTTATCTATAGAATGATATTCTTCACAAACTAAAAAAACCTCTATAGAGTTCAATGGACATTCATTCCTAGGATGCCTCCTGGTGCACCTAGGACAAAAAATGGCCAAAGCCCTCTCTTCTTCCTCTTGTTTCCTTTTGATATGCAAGGTATCCATTTGCATGGCAAGAGTCTACAACATCTCACTCTTGAAGTATTCTAGCATGTTTCCAAGTTCACCTTTGATGGATGAATTAGATGAGGAGGTACTGGATATGGGTTGACTCCCCCTACCTAATTTTCTGGCTGCACTAGAATGGTTTCTAAAAATAGTATTTATGTCCTCATAAGGTAGTTGGTAGATGTCTCCCCCAGCCAGTAAATGGAGGGTGTCTAGAAGGTCTTCTGGAATTCCCTTAAGTAGGACCAACTTCAGAGATTCAGGGTCAAGTGTGCACCTGGCCCTTTTGTAACTGAGTTGGAACCTCTCTTCATAATCTTCCAAGGATTCATCACTTCCCATGGTCATTCGGAAGATTTCTTCCTTGGTATCTTTTGACCTACAGTAGTCTCAATATTTGTTATTAAAGGCCTGCTGCATCTGAGCCCAAGTTGTGATGCTATTGCTAGGTAACCCCATGAACTAGTGCAATGCTGCATCCTTGAGAGTAGAAGGGAATAGTTTCAACTTTTTCTCATCTTCTGCATAGTCATAGGTTCAACAGATGACAACAAACTCAAACAAGAAGGTGTCAGGATCTTCTGTAGTCAAACCATGGAAGTGAGGTAGGGCTGAGGGACTTATATTCTTCATTTTGGTGTCCCCATTGGTCTCCCAGATGGGAAAGGTACCCTTTATTCTTTCTCCATTCCCCCTAACATTTCTGTTTTCAACCATTGTCTCAGGAGGGATGTTTTCTTCTTCTTCTTCCCCTATAGGTTCTTCAAATATCTCTGGTTGTTCACCTAAAGGTTCTTCTTGATCACTGCCACTGAAGAAGAGATAAGGTTGGCTATGTGATGTAGTGGGGGTGTTGGGCAAGAATTTTCCTGAATTATCTTTGTTCCTACGAGGCATGAAAGGAAATCCTTTTGGTTGGCTTTTGTTTTTCATTGCTTGTACCTGCAAAACTGAAATTGATTGAACAAACAAATTGAAACTAACTGGAATGAACTTGCTGAAATGAAATTGCAGAACTGAAAAGGAAAGCAAATGAAATACAAAAATGAAAGCAAGGAAATGACTAATCTACTTTTGCTGAAATGGAAATTGCAAAATTGAAAATGAAAGCAAGGAAATGCGGAAACTGAAAGAAACAACTACTCTACTTTTGTTGAAATAAACTACTTACCAAAATGTTGTGATAGAAAATAGAAGAAAGAAGTAATCACAAAATAATTTGACGCTTCCCCAGCAATGGCGCCAAAAAGTGGTGAGCACCAGTATTATAGCAATAATGATGCAACTCCTAGGCTTCCTACTTTACTCTTATCACCCCGGTAGTTCGTAACAAACTTGGAAGCGATGGTGCTGTATGCACAAGTACTAGTTCTTATTGCAGGCTGTCACTTGGTCAGCTGGCACAAGATCACTAGGAGCTCAAGCCAACTTCTATGGATTCTAGAAGAAGCTCTATATGTGATGAAAGAAAGGAAAGCTTACTCTACAGAGGCTACTCTACTTGCAGAAAGGAAAAGAAGACTGAAATGTAAAGTAAACCTAGCAAACCCTACTTAACCAACTAATCCTACTTTTGTAGAAAGAAAGATGAAAAATATGAAATGAATGCCATTACCTATTCAAGGAAGTAAACTACATATACTTAAACTATTTATAAAAGGAAATGAGGAAAAAAACATCTTTTTGGAATTTTATGTATTTTTATGTGAAATTGTCATGCATGTAATTTATTTGTTTGTGAATGTGGCAGCGATTAGGTGGCAATGGAGGGAGTTTTTGGGACTTGAGAAGATGTAGGATGGTGTGGATGGGTCCTAGGAGGTCTCAGGTGGCCTTCTAGAGGCTTTTCCCGCAATCGGACTTCAAAAAGAAGCCTACAGGAAAATCTACAGGAGGTTGTAGGGGATCTACAGGAGGTCTATAGGAGGATGTCGAGAGAAGTTTTGAAGGTTTTGAAGGTGTGAGAGTGGGTGGAAAGGGTAGCTGAAGGTTGGGATGATGTGTTAAGGTGCCTAGGGGTCACCAAGGATTGCTAGGAGAGGAAAAGATGGTCGGGAGAGAGGAAGAAATCCTATGGAAAAACGCAGAAAACTAAGGCAGATTTGAGGTGAACTTTGGGCGACCTGTAGGGCATAGATCAGGGAGAGAATGTGATGGCTGGTAGGCTGACTTGCTATGAAAAGAGATTTTCTACAAAAGGACTTGAAAATCAAACAAGGAGATCAAGCAAGGAAACTAAGTACATCAAAAAAACAGAATTTTGCATCAAGCTAATCTAGATTATGAGCTATGGAAAGAAATGCTGAAAAATGCTATAATGAGAGAAAGCATGGAAGGAAACTTATTGCAAGACATAAATGAGCATGGTGAAAGAGATCTAAAGCAAAACATTAACCTTCTAACAAACTGCAACACTAGAAATCCTATGGAGAAGGCAAATCTGTGTTTTTTGTGGCAACAAGAGGGTCTTGGCCTCAGTTCATGGTCCCAAAGGGAGGAAAGGAGGCCAAGGCTCTGTTGATGGCCTTTTTGTATTTTCTTTCTATCATTGTTCAACCTGCTATAGAAAAATCAAATGGAAACAACCTTCTAAATTACTAAAAGCAACCTATTCTTAACCAAGAAAGAAATTTATCTAACAACAACTAATCCATAAACTGAAACAAAGCATATAAATACAAACAAGAGGAGCTTGGCTGCTTGGATTTGGCACTAACCCAAGAGCTTCAGCCCTCTGAGGTAACTCAGTGCTAGCTCAAAAAGGATCTCATCTTTATTATCAAAATAATAATAGGATTACGTGAAACTATCAACAAAAGTAAGCTCGACGTTGAGCAGAGCGAAGCTGCAACAAAACTTCAAAAATTTGACTAACTTCCTAATGAGACCCTAAGCCTTTCTACTTATACAACTGAAGCTCCCAACAGCTTCCTTAAAATTAGGGAGGCTTGGCTCCCAAAACTCGAGATAAACATAAGTTATCCTCCACTTACTCAACTGCCTCCTAATGCATTGATTTGGTTGTTTGTGTTCTGAGCTGCATGAAGGAGAATTCGAAGTGGGGAGTCATAAATGAGGGGGATACCCTCCTATAAATCCTCTCCTTTGTCCACTTCAAATTATTGCTACCAATTGTCCATTAAATCTTTGACTTTGTCTTCAAAATTCAACAAAAATCTGCATTAAACACATATTAGACTCCATGGCAACATAACCAACCCAACTCACTCCATAAGCATAAATATAATTAAAAAACATGCAATAAGTTAAGAGAATGGTCGATTAAACTATGTTAGGAGGTAGAATGAGCCCATATAATTACCC
Source organism: Pinus tabuliformis (assembly GCA_031772625.1). Lineage (NCBI taxonomy): Eukaryota > Viridiplantae > Streptophyta > Pinopsida > Pinales > Pinaceae > Pinus > Pinus tabuliformis. The sequence goes on from CM062811.1 coordinate 1,162,055,750, forward strand.
ATTTATGGGGCTCATCATCATTTTCTGTATTAAACAGAAAACAGTCATTATTTGCATTTTAAAGGGAAAACAGAGGCCCGAATAGCCATTCCAACACAGAACAGAGACCAGAAAGGGAAACAAAAGGGCCCAGCATGATGCAGCCACAACCAACAAATGATCATGGAGCATCAACAATGCAACACAACCAAAAAAAACATCATGGAGCATCTCTAGCATGAGATAGCTCCATGCCAGTGTAGCAAACTACCCGAATGCGGTTACTCTTCTGTCAGAAGAAGAAACCTCCGAGCCATGCGTGCCTAGTCATGGTATCAAAATTTTTGAAGAGACAAAGGGATAGATTAAGACCTGTTGAGCCTTAGAAGGCTCAATATCATTGTAAAGAGCTATAAATAGCTGAAAGTAAGATGTAATACAGGTTCAACTTCTGGAGACTATTGAGACTTTGCTACTCAAGCTTCTCATCTTCATTCTAGCAAATACAAGCTTCTTTTGCTATTATATGTTCAATGTTCATTTCCTCTTCTGTTCTAAGCTTGCACTTGAATAGGTTGTTCATGTTTTATTTTGTATCTAATGCCAGATAACTGTCATCTTATCTCTGCGTTGATAAATTAGATTTACAAGCTTCTTTTACTGCCTATAGCTAGCCATTCATATGTGTTTCTATATGCATCTGCCGGTACAGTCAGTATTCTTCATTTACTGCCTGTAGCTAGCGATTCATATGTGTTTATATATATGCATCTACTGGTACAGTTAGTATTCTCCATCTATCCATTGAATCTACAAACTATTGACAATTAGTGATCTAAAGCCTTGTAAAGCTTAGGGTGGTCATGCATGTCTTGAGTAAAAACATAGTTGAAATGGTCATCTGGCTTGATCCAAACCATCATTCATTCCAATAGTTCATAGAACAATATTGAAGATTATATGTTACCAGGCATCTCCGAGCTGCAACCTAGGAGAGTTTCCTGGAGTGATAACATAATTGGCGCCGTTGCTGGGGAGAGGAAACTGAAGCTCAGCTTCCCTGGGAGATGACACAGATCCAAATTTGATGATAGACAAAGTCTGGGCACTTTTTTGGTTGTAATCATCTATCTGGCGACTCTACTAGAGGTCAAACCTCTTGGCGACTCCACTTCATAGTTCTGGCTCAGTTTGTGAGGCATACTCAGAGAAATCCTCAGAAGTCACAAGCTGACCCAGTACCTGACCCTGAAAAAATCATCAAAGAAAGAAAGGTATTGTAGAAAGGAGCATCAGGTTCAGGTAAACCTAAACAATATTCTATATCTCTTCAAGAAAGGCCTGCAATAGAACAAATACATGTTGAGAGTATAGCTTCTAATACTAGCAACGAATAAAAAATCTCAAAGATTCATAAAGCTCCTTAATATTTACATTCTCCTTTTGTTGTAAGCCCAAAGGAAACATCACCTCCTATCCATCATACTCCTTTAGTCTTGTCAGTCACTCCTCAACCCTCTATCATTTAGACTGCCAATACCCTTATAGCCACCACAACTATGGCAGGACCACAAGCACCTACCAAAATGGAAAGAATCATAGCTGCTAGGTATGGACCTCTAATACTGCCCACTCCTTTGAATGCCATGCCTACTGGAGAATATCAGAAATATAGGCCTAAGTTCACTGGGACTGAAGGTGTTATAGCTGAGGAACATCTTGAGTCATTCTATAGCTATGTTGATAACCTAGACATTAGTGAAGATGATGTCTGGATGAGAGTCTTTGTCCAAAGCCTAGATGGAGAGGCTAGAAAATGGTTCAGAGAACTGACCCCAAGATCTATAGCAGATATTGAGGCTTTAGATGATGCATTCCTAAAGCATTGGGGGGATAAGAAGGATCTCCTCTACTACCACACTGAGTTTGGGAACTTAAAGAGGGAAAATGGTGAGTTGTTGTCTAATTTTAATAAGAGATTTAACCGCATGTACAACAAGATACCAGCTGAAGTAAAACCCACCACTACCTCTGCTAAACTCACCTATGCCAGTGCTTTTGATTCTGACTTCTGCCTATTGTTGAGGGAGAGGCGATGTGCTACTTTGACTGACATGCAGGATGCAGCCTTGGAAGTAGAATCAAACATCATGGCTGCTGAGAAGCTCAAGGGAAATGTTGATAGAAGGAGACAGAGGGGCGAGTCTTCATCATCTTTAGATCCCAAGATAGATAAAATGACTAAGATGATAGAGTCATTAGCCTTTGAAATCTCCAAATTAAAAATTGAGCAGCACTCTGGGAAAGGAAGGGTTCCTAATACCTTTTCTCCTAGAGATCCAAATCCATATAGAAGAACCAATGAGCAGTTGCAGATTTTGCAAAGAAGCAAAGATGCCAATGAAGACCAAAGGGTGAAGACCCATTTTCAAAATGTAGTCATGGAAGAGGAGCAGTTTGATGAAGATGATGAGATCCATTGTATGGAAGACAAAGGCAGTGCCCCTTTTTTGACCTTAGCTACCTATGAAAAGTCATTATTCAATGACTAGATCAGCCAAGAGTGGGACGGTGAAGCTATTCTACAAACTGAAGATCAACAAAGATATAATCTGAGGTCAAAGATGAATAATGCCAAGGAAAATCCTGTTCAAAGAGTTGTTGTCCCTACAGTACAACAAGCTAATAAGTAGAAGCAACCAGTAGTTGATCCCATCATCCTCAAAGCTCCATCTCATGAGGTAAGAGGCCTTGACAAGTCTCCTTCTCCTTTCAGTTTTCAATCAGAAATTTAGAAGCTAAGAATACCTATACCTTTGATTGAACTAGTGAAGAATGAGTTCTTCAAAAGATCCATCCCCGAGGCCCTTGAACCTAAAGCCATCCAAGCCTCCACTAACTATGTAAATCTGCAAGAGTTATTCTCAGCCCAATGATTGAAAATGGTGAAGGCAGCTCCCCATAATTCTATGTTTCTCTGGCTATTCATGACAAAATACTTCACAACTGCCTTCTGGACACTGGAGCCAGCCATAATCTAATGCCCAAGGCTGTCATGGATAAGCTGGGTCTTGACATTACCAAGCCTTATCATGACCTATTTTCTTTTGACTCTAGAAAGGTGAAATGTCTGGGATTAATCAAGGACCTAGCGATCACTTTGCCTCAGCTTCCCATGAAGAGAATGATGATGGATATTGAGGTAGCAGATGTACTCCCCAAGTTTGTCATGTTGCTTTCTAGAGGCTGGATCAAGAGATTAGGTGGAACATTGAAAAATGATCTGTCTTATGCTACTATCCCAGTTTTTGGAGGTGAAAATAGGAGATTGTATAGAGAGGCTTAGTTGGATTATAGCATTAGTGATGAAAGGAATCCCACTAATCATCCCATCTACGCTGTCGACACTGATTTTGGAGCTTGTTTTCTTCAGATTGAAGAAACTCAGTTGGCCTCCACGCAACTTAAAAAACCAGTTTGCTAGATCATAGAGGAAGAAGGCCCACAGATTTGGGACATGTTCTTTGATGGGGCTTGCTCTAAGGAAGCTACAGGAGCAGGTGTAATCCTTGTGTCCCCCACATAGGAATGCATTGATTCATCTTTCATATTTACTTTTCAAGTCAACAAAACCTTCCAAGAAAAACATCCAAGGCTGAAAGCATGCAGAGATAAGGTGAAATATAGACCTTATCTACCTGACAAAGTCAAATGCTACAAAGTTTTTTAAGAGGATGATCAAATTAATAGGCTTTTACAAGTATTTGATGGCCCAATCAATGGGCGGTTTTTGAAACTTTATTTCATTTAAGGCTTTAAAGCCTTGGTATTGTAAATATGTTTTTTCAAGTTTTTATTTGATGCTAGATAGACTCCATGCCCAATGGAACACTAGGAGGAAGATTTGATTTTAGTTTTACGGGAAATACATTGTTCTGTAGTTCTGGAAACCTCACAGGGAGGCTTTCATCCCCAGAAGGAGCCAGTGTTAGCCTTGTTGGAAAATGGCCCAAAAATGGATCCAAATATGTTGTTTAAAGTCTCCATAAGCCAGTAAAATCATGCCAATGGATCCAAATATGATTGTGAAGTCTTCAAAATTTGCTTAAAATCATCCAAAGATCGAAACAAGTGTAGGAGGAGAGCCCTTAAAAGCGAGGAAAAACACTATCAGGAGGCTAAAAACACTGAAAAAATAGTGAAAACCCACATATCGGAGGCTTAAACTGATAAAACACAGCAGTCGTCCGATCTGGCCGATCAATGGTCTAGATCTGATCGGCGGGTCACATCGGTGGATCTGATTGGCGGTCACAACCGACACAGGCGGAAAGTCACAATCGGTGCAGACTATATGGGCATTGCGATGGCGATCGATGATTCAACGTGGACCGTCGATCAAGCGCGCAGATCGATAGCCCACGTTACATTAGGGTTTCACTATCGGAGAATTATAAAGAGCACTAGCAGTGGCCCTGGGCACGAGCGATATGCGATTGTGATCATATCACATCGGAGAAACCTTAAGGGGTGGGGCCTATGCACAGGTATATGTGCGACCCGATGAGCCAGACCTGATGACATTATACATAATATTGCATAAAATTTCAAGTCTGCAGAAAGGCCTTTTTTAATACATTTGCGCGTATTTCGTTATTTAACGAAATACAAAGGGAACCAAGGAGTGGCACTGATGCGATAAGGCCTGGACTCGAAAGGGTTCAGGAATGAAAATATATAATATTTTCATGTCCGCCAAAGGCCATTTTCAATGTATTTTCAATGTTTTGATGCATTTCTGAAAAAACCAAGGGGCAGGCCATTTGCGACAGGCGACAATGATTAAGGGCGGACTCGATAGATGAATAGATTTATAGTGTTGCAGCATTTTCTGTATTAAATAGAAAATAATCATTGTTTGCATGTTAAAGGGAAAACAGAGGCTCGAATAGCCATTCCAACACAGAACAGAGACCAGAAAGGGAAACAAAAGGGCCCAACATAATGCAACCACAACCAAAAAATGATCATGGAGCATCAATAGCGCAACATAGCCAAAACAAACATCATGGAGCATCTCTGGCACAAGATAGCTCCCTGCCAATGCAACAAACTACCCGAATGTGGTTACTCTTCTGTCAGAAGAAGAAACCTCTAAGCCATGCGTGCCTAGTCATGGTATCAAATTTGTTGAAGAGACAGAGGGATAGATTAAGACCTCTTGAGCCTCAGAAGGCTTGAGAGCATTATAAAGAGATATAAATTAGATATCATTTTTGGGATTCAACTGCGTTAAGTAAGTCATTCAAACGTATGACCATTTCCATGAGAGGTAGTCGTAACTGAGTAATTTCTCATGATTTTTGAATAGTTCACTTAGCACTCATTGCATCGGGTGATGCTCACAGGGGTGAAGAAGTGGGATTGAAACTAGTGAAATGTGGAGAACGAATCACATAGCATCAATCATCACTTCCGGGGCTTACACCCGGTAAACCAGGACTTCCCAGGAGGTCACCCATCCCAGAACTCCTCTGGCTCAAGCGCGCTTAACTGTGGAGTTTTTCCCCACAATCAAGCCCACTTAGCTTGCTACCCCATTTGCAAAACCTTAGCAAGTATTGTGCCTCATGAACCATTCAAGTAGAGATCCCTTGACTCTTTTTGAATTTAAGTATGGGGGATTTACGCAGTGCATTATATTAGATATCATTTTTGGGATTCAACTGCGTTAAGTAAGTCATTCAAACGTATGACCATTTCCATGAGAGGTAGTCGTAACTGACTAATTTCTCATGATTTTTGAATAGTTCACTTAGCACTCATTGCATCGGGTGATGCTCACAGGGGTGAAGAAGTGGGATTGAAACTAGTGAAATGTGGAGAACGAATCACATAGCATCAATCATCACTTCCGGGGCTTACACCCGGTAACCACGACTTCCCAGGAGGTCACCCATCCCAGAACTCCTCTGGCTCAAGCGCGCTTAACTGTGGAGTTTTTCCCCACAATCAAGCCCACTTAGCTTGCTACCCCATTTGCAAACCCTTAGCAAGTATTGTGCCTCATGAACCATTCAAGTAGAGATCCCTTGACTCTTTTTGAATTTAAGTATGGGGGATTTACGCAGTGCATTATATTAGATATCATTTTTGGGATTCAACTGCGTTAAGTAAGTCATTCAAACGTATGACCATTTCCATGAGAGGTAGTCGTAACTAACTAATTTCTCATGATTTTTGAATAGTTCACTTAGCACTCATTGCATCGGGTGATGCTCACAGGGGTGAAGAAGTGGGATTGAAACTAGTGAAATGTGGAGAACGAATCACATAGCATCAATCATCACTTCCGGGGCTTACACCCGGTAACCACGACTTCCCAGGAGGTCACCCATCCCAGAACTCCTCTGGCTCAAGCGCGCTTAACTGTGGAGTTTTTCCCCACAATCAAGCCCACTTAGCTTGCTACCCCATTTGCAAAACCTTAGCAAGTATTGTGCCTCATGAACCATTCAAGTAGAGATCCCTTGACTCTTTTTGAATTTAAGTATGGGGGATTTACGCAGTGCATTATATTAGATATCATTTTTGGGATTCAACTGCGTTAAGTAAGTCATTCAAACGTATGACCATTTCCATGAGAGGTAGTCGTAAATTTCTGAAGGTAAGATGTAATACAGGTTCAAATTATGGAGACTGTTGACACTTTGCTACTCAAGCTTCTCATCTTCATTCTAGCAAATACAAGCTTGTTTTGTTGTTATGTGCTCAATGTCCATTTCCTCTTCTATTCTAAGCTTGCACTTGAACAGGTTTTTCATGTTTTCTTTTGTATCTAATGCCAGATAACTGTCATCTTATCTCTACGTTGATAAATTAGATTTGCAAGCTTCTTTTACTGCCTGTAGCTAGCCATTCATATGTGTTTCTATATGCATCTGCCAGTACAATCAGTATTCTTCATTTACTGCCTGTAGCTAGCCATTCATATGTGTTTATATATATGCATCTACTGGTACAGTTAGTATTCTCCATCTATCCATTGAATCTACAAACTACTGAGCATTAGTGGTCTAAAGCCTTGTAAAGCTTAGGGTGTTCATGCATGTCTTGAGTAAAAACATAGTTGAAATGGTCATCTAGTTTGATCCAAACCATCATTCATTCCAATAGTTTAGAGAAAAATATTGAAGATTATATGTTACCAGGCATCTCCGAGCTGCAACCTAGGAGAGTTTCCTGGAGTGATAATAATTACCATAGATTAGCTCACTATTTGCTTGGACTAGGTATATATATGTGCCCAAAACTCATCACTTCTATGCATGGAATCTTTGTCTCCTTATACCACTGTCAAGGACTATGAGCAAGGTGACGATCCTTCCCTTATATGCACCGAAACACTTATGCTTATCCTTTTGTTGTACAAGGGACTGTATGAGATTATAAGCCTAATGTGCCTTCATTTTAGGTCTCCCTCATGCACAAAAATGTAATAGGAGTCTTGACTTCTCTTATCTGGTGATGAGGCTTGAATTGAGTTTTTTGAAATGTATTTATGATTAGAACAAGATGAGAACCAAGCTCCTTCTTTTCTATCCTTCACTTGCATGATAATTATGCCTGGACTTGATGCATAGGTATACAGAAGATATATATATATATATATATATATATATATATATATATATATATATATATATATATATATATATATATATATATATATATATATATATATATATATATATATATATATATATATATATATATATATGTTGTGTAGATGTATGGTATTTCTTTCGCTTGACAGTGAGACTATGCTTCAAAACTTTGGTACTTTTGTTTTATGCTCAAAATATCCCTTCAACAAATTTGATCTTGGAACTAATATATGCAGAGGTTTAGAAATCATCTTAGTGCCTCTTCTAATGAGGAATTTACGCACAGGACTATAACATAGGATTGCAAACCTTTGATAGAGGACTTGAGTCCTTTCTAGGGTTGTAAACAAGGAAAATGTTAAGGATGGAATATTTTCTTGAAGTTTAAAAACATTGGTGAATCGCACTAATCCCTAATATGCAAACTATAAAATATTTATTGATATATTTGTAAAATTATTGAAATTTATAATGATTTTATATATAGTCTCTATATAATGTTGGCGATTTTTAAGGTAAAATAATTTTATATTCTAAGATTTTGGTGAAACATCTTTTATAAAAATTGGAAATTAGCGAATATTTTTTGTGGAAAAATCATGGAAAAATTAGCCCACAGGGTGAACATTAGCCCCTAAAATTTTCCATGGTTGTAAATATGTCATTTAATACCACAAAAACTTCAAATATTTAACAAGGGTATAGAGTTATCATGATTGAAAAATAGATAGACCTTGAATGTCTTGCAAAACTCTATCATATTTACTGATCTATAGCGACTGGAATATACATACTAGAGATGTGAAGATGCTTAGATATTTTAGAGGTTTTGCAGACCTTGTGATTCCACTTTTGACCTTTGTTAATATACCAGTGATTTGTTAATTTTTCTTAGGTCTATATTGTTCTTTGTTTTGATAATTACATTTCTTCATTAACACATTAAAATCACCCAATAACATCATAACATTATTCAGATTTACATCATGTTGATGGTGCTGGACCCGCCAAGGTGTAAGGAGATCTCCCTGGTAAGAAGTCCCAATTAGACCTCAGACCGTTTGGTGTAGGAGTCCGAGCAGTGCGTCGTACGGTAATGCCTTGGCCATGATTTCACACAGAGGCAAGTAGGATAACTCTTTTGGTAGAAAGGGTGTGACAACTGTAGTGAGCCAAGGAAGGTTCATGAGAGGTTCTAACACACGACGGTTGAGATGAGTGTGCCCCTTGGAAATATGTGATAGCACGAAGTTAAGAAGGGAACACATGAGCGAAGATGCATCACAACATGGAAGGCAAGTTAGCAAGAAATCCAAAGTGATGGTTAAACCAATAACACATTTCAAAAAGATTCATACATACATACACAAATAGATATATGTTGAACCTCAGAATTACCTTCCCCTTGACATTTGTTCTCACTTTTTCTCTTGATTTCTCATAAGACTACAGATCCAATCAATGATAAAATGCTAGATTTTGTCTTAGGAAAGCATTAAAATGATCACCATATTATATTTTCATGTTCTTGCTATTTTAATATATTTTTGCAAATTAGCTACAAAACACAACCTATTCTGCAACTAACTATGGGTTCTGTAGCTAAACTCATGGTTTGGCAGGTTATAGGTGTCAAATGAAGAACTGGGCCACGTGGGCATCTCCAGAATCATCTCTAAATGGATCCTATCCTACTCACTCAGTCCAGATCAACAGAAAAGCATGCCTAAACTCATGGTCAAAGATGGAGTCAAATACGTTATCTAGTAGCAGTGGGACTCTTAATATTTTGTAGTTGATCAGGACTCTAACAGTTTTGTTGAAGAGTTAATGCGGATTAAGCCGCTTGTAGCTGATCAGGAGTTGAGGAGTTAATGCAGATCAGGCCACCTGTAGCTGTTTAGAAGTTTAACAATCTCATTACAATTCGAATTAAGCCATTTGTAGCATGTCTTTCTATAAACAGTCATGATAGATTTGGATTAAGCTACTTGTAACAAGATTTTATCTTAGACAATTATGTTGTTTTTTTATAAATATCAGTTAAATGAGATCGAGAAGTAGTTAGAAGCTAGAAGGGATTAATAATACAAACTTCGTTCAAAATTCATTTTGTTGATAATAAAAACTCTATTTTGTTAATGATGGTTTAAGAGTGCATGTTTAATTAGATTTCATCCAGCCACATTAGTTGCAAAGGGCCCCTACACTGAAGGAGGTTTTTCACTTGTTGTTTTCATTTTAAATTTCTACTACTCTATTTTTCTGCAAGTCCATTTTCTTTAGTTTTGTTTCATTTCAGTTTGTAACCAATAGTGTGAGGGTAGAAATCACAACTGTGCAAGTCTTATTCTTTTGAGATGTTGTATGAGAAATGACTGAATGAAAAATGAAGAAATGAGAATACACAACTGCTTAGCTTCTTACTATTTTGATTACTCATTTTCTTAGCATAGAACTGCCAATTGTTTGTATTAATAGATTTTATCAAAACCATTTCGAAATAATGAAAATTCTAACTTAATTGGTTGAATATCTAATTCATGCAGTGATTGAGCTTACTCAATATATTGTCAGTTTTACAATCTGTCATCTTTTCTTTTCTGTTTTCAGGTCATTACTTAGTTGCATCACTTGACATTCCAAAAAATAATTTCAAGGAGATTGATTCTATCATGTTCTAAAATTGAATGGTTGAATGGCTAAATGAATGCAATTATTGAATTACCTTATGCATCAGTATTAATTTTGGTTGTAAGAATTAGATCCATGGATTAGGACTAAATGGTAGATAATATAGATGCTCTGTTTCTCTTATTAGGTTCTAACTAGTTAATAATGATTCTTAGTCCATTTTTAGGAGATTAGACTAACTTAGGAACCTATCCTTCCTTTTAAAACTCATTAGATCCATGTAAATATCTGATAGATTGTATATTATTAGACACCAGAGAACAGAAACCCCCAAAACAAACATAAAAATACAAAACAACGAGGTAAGAGAAAAGTTAACTAAGCACATATAGTGCATCATACTTCATCAGTCTACAAATATCGGTTGATAATTCATGCAAGCAATTTAGGATACTAAATTGACTAAACATGCATGTGTAAGAAAACCAATACATATATCATTTAGAGTAAACCAGATAGGATAGAATACAATACAACATATGCATGAAACGTGCTAGCTCCTGTTATATTAAGAAGTGTAAGTTCCAGTCATACAATACATCCATGTCCAACCACTAGTTCTAAAATTTGAACGTTACAACCACAACTGCCTGCTCCTCCAAAGAGATGTACTAGCTTTGCGTAGTGGAGAAGCCAAGGCTTGTTGCAATACTGTCCAACCTCTTTCTAAGATAGTCCAATCGAAAGCTTGGCTAACCAAGAGCCTTTACAATGAGTTATGAGGTTCTATTTATAGCAAAGGGAGGGGTGACCCTTGACATTCCCCTTTGTGATAGTTCATCTACCCTCATGATTCTTCATCTACTCTATGATTGTTACATCCAACTATTAACACTTGAACTTCCACTTGACAAGACGTTACATTACAATGCACATGTGCTCATGTGAGACAAAATGGCTTGAGCAAGCCATGCAAGACATCACTAACACTCGGTACGATTGTGGTGAGACCAAATCTTTGACATGCTTGTGATGGTGAAGGTGGTGAGTTGATGCCAATCTTGGTCATTCGTGATGGTGTGCATGTGCTCAACGGTGACATATTGCTAAAGCAAAATCTTGCCTCAGTTGTATCCGAGATCATTGGTATGGCTCCTCCATCCAACTCGTCTGCTAGCATGTGCATGGCCTTCTTGGATGTGGCCGAACTAGAAATGCATTGATGCATAGTGTTTGTGTTGATCTTCCAGTGTGTGCTGGTGGTCATGCACATTAACTGTTAACTACATGTTCATCTCTAGTCAGACTTGCTTATTTTTTCCTCCATGGTGAGCGTATTGAATGGGTGGGATCGCATGTCTGTGCACAATGACATGCATGTTGCTGCATTCCCTTGCATGCGATCAACACCACTGCTCACCTTGCCTACTCCATGCCAGCTGCTGGGATGGATCTATAACTTGTTCGGGCACAGTTTCATCTATGAGTGCATGTTGTGCCCCCCACTGTTTCTGTTCTTTCTGCGACTCATTCACTTGTTTATGGAGCTCATGTTCTTGCTTGAGTTGCTGCTTTAGAACATGAAACTCCTTCTTTGTTCCATTCTCTGTCTTTGTGCGATCTTCATGTCATGCCATCACCTCATAGCCTGAGTCTCCAAAGTTTCTTTCATCACTAGTAACTGCTTGAGCTCGTAACTTTGTTCTGCCTCTGTGTTGTCAACAACCTTCCTCTTGCATTAGTTGCATCTGGTATGCTGCCTTCAGCTATTGTTCATGATGCTGCTCATTGTGATGTTGTTGTCATCATATCTTGATGTCCTTGTCTATGAACTGTTATCTCTCTGATAATTATTTTGAAGTAAGAAGAAAGAAAAACCAAAGGTAACCACAAACCACTTTTGGAGATCAGGATCTAGCCTTCTTGATGCTCAAAGAGGGCTCTCTCTTTAAGATTTAACTTTGTTATTAGTTAAAATGATTTTGGCTAGTTATTACTTGCACTTGGTTTTGTTTTGAAAATTTGGTGGTGGGATCACTTTACTTAGATGGACAGAGTTTTGGCTTATACCATTGGGCTATGGAGTTAGATGTCTGACAAACAAGACTGGATTCAGTTCTAAAAACAATGTCTACAGGGCAAGGTAGATAAGTTATTGTAGATCTCAGAGGCTAAATGGTGAATGGCTTCAAATCGGATCTAGGGAGAAATTAAGGGTTCCCTAGGCCGGACTTTGGAAGGAATGAAAGAGGTCAACCAGGATGGGAGAGCAATTAAGGGTTCTCAAATCCGGGTATTAGAAGAAAACATGTAAATAAATTACTGTGCAAAACAGAGTGTAATCAAACAAATTCTGTATGATATTTCCAATTAATTCATTTAGATTTTAGAACACATTGAAGATTGTGAAAACACATAAGAAAGGTAAAACAATCACACAAAGAAAGTACTTCACTACAAACGGCTCACCTCATGAATCCTATAGCAAAATGATTTTATTACTTGCTCCATTCTGTTGACTTGAAAATAGTACAATCACCCATAGGTTCAATATCACAATAACTCTACAAATGTAAAATAATCCACCCTAATACTTAGAATTTTGAAGTATTTATACAAAATGTTTATTACGAAATATCTCAAACTAATTTGAGAATTAATCTAGGAAAGGAAAATATCTTCGTGAAAGAAGACAAAGACAACTATTGAATTGTTTCATGCTGTCCCTTTTATTTTGGTTCTGCTGGCTGTAGACTTTGATTTTTAGCCCTTTATGCTGGCAGGCTATTTGGCTTTCACGCTGAATAGTCTGTTTGACTTTCATCTTTCATATGATACTCTTTCACCTGATACACTTTGACTATGATGACCTGTCTTCATCCCTTTACACTGCTCATTTACATTTTATTGTACACTTCTAATTTACTGTTTATAATTTACTATGTTTTTACTACAACAAATCATTCAGTTTTTGCCATCTTTCTTCATCTAGTAACTGGATGTTGAGTATTTTCCTATATATCCCATCAGCCTTTGTATATTTGGAAAAAGTAGGCTTATTAATAAATAAGTGTTTCACCTCATGTTGGAGGTAAAATAGATTTTCAAAAGTCTGGTATAATACTCTGGCAGATGGTATACCACTCATTGATGAGGTATTTGCCTTTTCTCTAGCTACTTCTCTGATTTTCTTGTTGTAGTCCTCTAGTGTCATTAATTTATCATTTATGACTAAGGAACTAGGTAGTCCCTTTTCTCTCAAAAGGTATAACTTGGTAATAAACCTGTCAATGGCTAGTTGCATGGTTTGACAATTATCTTCTAAATTTAACATTAAATTTCTCATGGCTAGGACCCTCTTGACTTCCAAAATGGTACCTGTCCTGTCAGGTATGTCACGTTCTTGTAGCTCATTTTGTTCTTGGAGTTAAGGAATTGAATAATTTTTACTGCTTTCTCTGGCATTTCTCCAAGCTCTTCTTTGACATTCTAGATGGCTTCTGTGGCCTGTTTGATTAAGTCTCTCTGCTGAAAAATGACCTGGATAGATGGCCAAATATCGTTGAAAAAGTTAATGATATTGGCCCATAATAATTGTTTGGCCTTTCCCAAAGGCTCACTCAGTGTTAACTCTTTCTCCAGGATTTTCACTCTCTCATTCATTTTGGTAGCCTTCTGTTGTTCTTCCTTATGCATGATCTGGGCTAACCTGCAATCTGTCTCCAGGCTGGTAAGTTTCTCTTTTAACTTGTTCATTTCATTGGTTTGAATGGACATTTCTTCCATTTCCTTGACTAGCCTGTTTGCTTCATCACCTATGGTACTTGTTGCTGTTGATTCTGTTGTTGATGTAGTTTCTGTTGCCGTTGGAAATGCAGTGGCCATTGGACCAGTGGGAGCTAATGCTGCTGCCAATGTGGAAGGCACAACTGTGGTCACTGTAGGAATGATAGTTGGAGGAGCACTGTCTAGACTAGCTTGTTTGATCTGGATCAAGCTATCTAGTTCCTTTTCCATTTCTTTCAACTGGTCATTGAGTTGCAGCACCAAGTCCATCATCTCTTCATGATTTGTTTGGCTTTCTAGGACTTCTTTTGTTTGAGGGTGTTGTGACTGAGGTAGCTTGAGCTATTTCTTAAGGGCTGCAATGTCTTCATTTTTCTTCTTAATTAACTGTTCAGTAGCCTTGATGTCCTTTGGGTCATGGCCCAGCTCAATGATCAGGTCTTCTAAGGATTTGATCCTTGTGTCTTTGGCACTGGAAGATGCTTTTTCCAGTTTGTACTGGGCTGTCACATTGTCTAATGAGTCCTTGAGCTTGAATGCTGCCATTTCTTTTGCTGTGAGGGTGGAGTAGATCATCTCTCCAACCTGCTTGTGAAATTCTATTTGATCTATGGGATGCACATCCCTGGCTAAGACCTCAAAGTTGGTCTTCTTGTAGTCTGCTGTGGTTTTAGGCTGTTGTATAGTAGGCTGTAGGAAAGACACCTGCATCTTTCCTTCTTTGATGTCAAAAGCTGACATCAATCTATTTTGATTCGGTGGTGTCATCTGCAAGTACTTGGCATAAGTGTTTGCCTTGAGCTTTTCATTCCTCATTTTAATCTCCTTGAATATTTCCTTGATATCTACTTCCTTGTCAGCTGGCCTGACAAAGGAAGACACCTCCACACTCTTCTGTCTCTGTATAATCTGGGTGTTTGAAGAAGAGGGTTGTTGTGTTTCTGCTGATGCAACAGTCTCAGTTGTTTGTCTACTCCTTTTCCCCATTGCATCAGTATCAATCATTTCTGTTGATGCAATGTTTTCCTCCTATTCAGACACTGGAGTCAATTTGGGCCTTTTGTTTAGTTGGAACTGTTGATCAGTGATCTCCATGGTAGAGCTTGATGCTTCCTCCCTGTTTCTTTTGGGATTCTTTTCCTCATTGGCAGGAGTCTGAATGATGGGAGGGATATTCATTGGCTCTTCCAACTCTGGGACCTGCAAGAAAGAGCTTTGGTCAAATTGTTTCTCCAAGTCAATCATGGTGTTCTCCACATCCACCACTGTGCTATCCATATCTATCAATGTGTTCTCTACCCATTCTGACTGATTAGCATACTGTTCTATGTCAGGTCTTGGGTAGTGGATGTAAGGTCCCAGCTTGACCTTTTGTCTGAGCTTGTTTATAACCCCATGAGGGTCATAATGCCAGATGAAACTATTCTTGAATTTGAATTGTTGGAGTATCTTATCAGCTTCAGGCCCAGCCTCTCTGGTGTTGCAGATGAAAGGGCCCATTTGGTTTTTCATCTTAAACTGTGTTTTCTTCCTAGCAGCTAGGAACTTGACCTCATCTACACCTATCATTTTCCTGAAGTATTCTAGGGCAAATATTCTCATTGGGAGATACTTAGGAAATTTGTAGGGGGTAACTCACCGCCATAGATCCTAATTTCAGTATGATTCTGGTAGAGGTACTAGTCTCCTACTCTGTTATTCTTTGCTAGTTGCAGTACTCTCTTGATCTCAATACTAATTCTAGGTTGAGTGCTAGAAGTCAACATGTTTATGACAGGGTGAACAAAACAATCTATGAAGTCTTTGTATGTGAATGTTGTGTTATACCTCTGGACCAAGGGTGTCCAGTAGATGACTGATCTTTCCTTTCCCCTGGTATCTGTTTTTTGAATCTTCACTGGGAACTTGTCTGTTTGATAATACAGGAACATATGAAACAACACTGAAGAGTATTTGAAGACTCTTTCAATGGGCAATCTAGTGAACTATTCATGCATTTTGTCTACAATGAACTGGGCATAATCATACATAATGGTAGGAGGCTGGCCTAGAGTGAAAATGGACAAGAAGGCCATGGTTATCTCATCCACAATATCGTCCGATGTGAATCCTAGGATGCTTGAGATCATGGCGATTATTCTCCTACTAGTCTCTGAAAAAATAGCAAAAACGTAGGGTGGAACGTCTTTAGGAGTATGGCGCTCCTTAATGATGAAATTATAAAATATTTGTTTGATCTTAGCTGGGTCCAATGTGGTATACAGGTCCAATAGGTTTGTAATGGACAAAGGAGTCAAATTGTGGCTGGGTTGGATTTGAAGCATCTGGTTAATAGACTCAACAGTAATTGAAAACAAGAAGTCCTGGTTTGGGGCAATTATAGCCCTTTGGCTAGGGATGTAACATGCATGGCAGAAATGTACAATGTTTGGGAATGGATGGACTTCTGGGAATGTATACTTGGGAAAACTTGATTCCCAAAGGTTTATGTCATCAACATGGTTTAGGAACCTATCCTTGGCCCAACAATGGATTCTTAGAAGGTTGTCTTGGGTGACTGTGTCTTTGATTTGAAAATCCCTGTCTGCTAGGGCCAAATGGTCAATGTCTAAATGAGGGGTTGTCACTGGTCTGACATCCAGAGAGGTTAGGGCAGCCATATTTGTAATAAATTGTGGAAAATTGGGCTTTATATGGCTTTGGGAGTGAAATTTCAGTAATTGAATAACCAGGGTAGGGTATGAGCAGTTTGCAGGTTGGGGTTCTGGTACTTTGGGAATGGGAGACTCTCAATTAAATTGAAATTAATCAAATTCTTTCAGTTATTTTAAGAATTTAATGTTCTTTCTTTAAAGAGAGGGTTCTTGTTCAAATACCTGGAATTTTCGGTCGGGATTGTAACTAGTTATCAAATGGGGTTTGTAGAGGGCTTCGACAGCTAGGATGGTGTGTAGTGGTGGTGTCGGAAGGCTCTAGTAGTTGATAGTTGGTCACAGGAGTTCGGAAGGCGTAGGTGCTTCAGAGGTTCAACAGTGCGATTTGAGTGAAAATGGTGAAAATGGGGGTCAGAAGGCTTTTAACCGCGAACGGTTGGAAAAATGGCAGGGAAAAATGTTTTATGAATAGTGCTAGTTTTCACTTTGGCAGGGAGGTGGTTTTGGAGGCCATCACACCACTTATGGGGGTCGGGTGGTATTTTTCCAGGGGAACATGATCTATGCCAGAGGCCGACACGTAGGCAAATGGGCCCCGAGAAAAACCGCCCATATCGCGTGCTCTCGGGCCGTTAAAGGTCGGACATCGCATGAGCGCGATATGGGCGATGGCCATTGGATCTGGGGGTGGATGATCGGACGACCATTGCGTGGGAAAGTTGCGTGGTCGGGCGATGGGGTAGAGGTTAGTAGGACCCATGGGTTTTAATTATGGTTTAGAGTAATTAACCCATGTTTAAGTGTGGATTAATTAAACTACGGAGTTTTAGGGGTAGCGGGGTTAGTTTACCTCACTAGGGTGGCAGGTTAAACTCGAGTTTAGTTGGGAAAATGGTTAAGTGGTGGAGTTAGTGAGGTAGGGGGTTTTTAGAGTTAGGATAAAGGGTTTAGAGGGGTTTTGGGTAATTATTGAAGTGAAAACATGATTTTAAAATGGGGGAAAAGGGGTTTCACACTTAGGGGAATGGATTTTAGGAGTAATTGACTAGGGAAATGTGTGAAACTAAGGGGTAGGAGTAAAAATGAGGGGGAAGGGGTTTTCATAAGCCATGAAGGGGTAAAAGGGAAATTAGTGAGTATATAGTGGGGGTGAAATGCAATGAAGGGGGAGTTAGGCAAATCAGCTTATGAGCATGTTTTTTTCATTGATAACTGCTCCTGCACACTTGAAACACATAGTTAAGTATGATAGTAGTGCTTATGCTCCAAATGACTTGTATTTCTGCAACCTTTCTTTACTTACCCTTTTACCTACCCTAACATTTTTTCTTCACTTTGGTGGGTGCACTTAAGCTAGCAAACCCTTTTCTTTCATTTTCTTTTATAAAACAAACTATCTACTTCTAACCTTATATCTTCCAAGGGCTCAGATTAAATTGATGAGCTCCTTTTATTTCTCTACCTATCTAATGATTTGCCAAGATTAAACTATTTGGTCAGATTTTTATTCTCTAACTATAAACATGAAATTCAAAGCATGAAGTAGTCAAGATTAAGCAGTTTGACTATCATGGGTTGTGGCATGTATGACAAGCTGCACACAACCATTATTTAAGATAGTAAAGTAAAAAGTAGTGGCACTTGGACTTGCACACTTTCATGATCTGTTTTTTGTTTGGGGTTCATATTTTTTCATTTTTTGATCTTTTCTTATTTTTCTTGTCCTTTGATATTTATTTTAGGACATACCCTCTTTACATATATATTTTTTAAATTTTAATATGGAAAACATTTACAGAAAGCGAAGGTATGTACAATATTACAAGAGTTAACCTCAGCCAATTCAAAATTATGAATCCTATCACTATAGGACTCTAACAGTGGCTCCACATGGGGATGGCATTTTTTGGTGAAATGTCAAGAACTATGAAGATCAGTAGCCTTTGAATTGTGACTGTAGTTACCTTGTGAACTGTCCTTCTGTGATTCTACTTTATTGATACTTATGACAGTGAATCCCTCAAAGCTCAGGGCCTTCTCTCTAGGCTTCAACTTCAAAGGATTACCATCCAATCCAATCTACACTCTGCAATGATATGTACAATGATGCAAAGTAAAGTGAACTATTGTGAGTCAGTGGAAAAATAATGCTTCAGCATTCTACCATTAACAGGTCCTCCTGGTAGATCTGATCCATCTATGTTTGTCAAGAAAAAGGCATTGTTTCCTCTGTATCCATAAATGACATAAGGCCCCTGCAACAAAAAATCAAATTTTCCATGCTTGCCTTTGTCTTCTCTCCTTGAATCCCACTTGAGGACTTTATCTCCTATGTAAAATTCATCTGCTTTAGTCTTTTTATCAAATACTTTCTTGATCTTTTCCTGGATTACTTGTGATTTTACATATAGTTCTTCTTTGGTCTGCTGCAGGTGTATGGTCTGATTTATTCTTCTTTGAATATCATTTGGTTCCACCTATAATTCCTGGATGATCTTCATCACTGGCACTCCCAAGGATGATGGGAAAACTGCATCCATCCCATAAACCAGCTGATAGGGTGATGTTCCAATGGACTTCTTAGTAGTCAGTCTATTTGCCCATAAGGCATTGACTAACTTCTTGTTCCATGTCTTTTTGTTATCTTCCAGTAATTTTTTAATAATATTGACCAGGATTTTGTTGGATGACTCTGCTAGTCCATTACCTTGAGGGTAATAGGCTGTGGAATGGCCAAGGGTGATGTGGTACTTGTTACATAAATCTATCATTCTTTTGGATTTAAAGGCAGCTACATTATCAGTAATGAGCTTCTGGGGACATCCAAATCTTGACAGGATATTACTCTCTAGGAAGGAGATTATGACAATGTCTGTGGCTTGCCTAGAAGGTATGGCCTCTATCCATTTGGTAAAATAGTCTGTGGCTGTCAGAATCCACTTGTGCTGAGCTGAGGAGGTTGGGTGTATTTCTCCAATGAAGTCTAACCCCCATTGTTGAAATGGAATTTCAGTGGAAATTGGCTTAAGTGGCAAGGGTAAAAGTTTTCTCTTTCCCTAAAAAATATGGCATTTATGACAGGAGGTCACATGTTTTTTAACATCTGCAAACAAAGTAGGCCAATAGAAACCAACCCTCAGAATTTTGTCAGCAGTACTCTTCTAGTACAAGTGTCCTCCACAATCCCCTGCATGAAACTCTTGTAAAATCTTATCAGCTTCATCTTTCAATAAACAGGTTAAAAGAATACCACTATTGTCCTTCCAAAACAATGCATTATCTACAATACAATATCTTAATGACTTCATTTTTAAGAATCTAGCTTTAGTTCTTGTCAAACCAAGAGGAGCTTGTAAATTTAGTAATACAAATGTAATATCCACATACCATGGTGAATCAATAAAAGGTTCACTGATTTGTGGAGTCGCCATCTCCTCCTGATCATCAAGGGCACTAATGAAGTTGATATCAAGGGCCTGACAAATCAATTCAGCCATGATTTTGGCTAGACCTTGGCCTTTGATAAGCTTAGTTGTCTTTATCTCTATGTCATATTCCAATATTGTGGCAATGCACTTGCCTCTTCAGGCCCATTTTGTGTCAAAATGTCCTTAACTACAGAATTTGGAACATAATCAATAATGTGAGAATACAGAATGTATACTCTGAAGTCTTTGATAGCCTTTACTAAAGCTAATGCTTGTTTTTCCATGATATTGTATTTGAGTGTGGCATCTCTTAAGGATTTACAAAAAAATTCAATCGGTTGTTCATATCCTTGGTTGTTCTTTTGCAGCAAGACTACTGCAATGGTGTGTTCTAAAGCAAAAGAAAAAATAATAAAATATTTGTTAAAGTCAGGACTAATCAGGACTGGAGTTTTGGTTAAATCTTCCTTAATAGCTTCAAAGAATTGTTTGGCCTCCACTATCCATTTAATTTCTAAGTCCTTTCTTAACATGTTATTTAAATCCCTATTTAATTTTGCTAGATTGGAGATGAATCTCCTATGAAAATTAATCTTACCTAGAAATGATTGTAGCTCTTTAATGTTTCGGGGAAGGGAAATGGTCAAAATGGCTTCTATTCTAGCAAGGTCTATCCTAATCCCATCTTTAGATATGATGTGTCCTAACAACTTTCCCTCTTCTAGACCGAAAAGTGCCTTTTTATGATTTAAAGATATCCCAAATTTCCTGCATTTGATGAATACTTTCCTTAAGTGGTCTATGTGTTCATTGTCAAATTTATAGAAGACTGTAATGTCATCTTGGTATACTACTAGGAAATCATGGATCTCCTTTGCAAAGGCTATATCCATAGCTCTCTGAAATGTGGCACTTGCGTTCATTAGTCCAAAGGGCATCTTCAAATACATGAAGGTACCCCAAGGAGTTGTAAATGTAGTTTTGGCTTAGTCCTCAGGTTGAACTAAGATCTGGTTATACCCAGAGAATCCATCTAACAGTGAAATCCTAGATGAGCCTACTACCCTCTACAATATATGGTCCATCTTCAGTAGAGGATAGTTATCTTTTAGCGAGACCTTGTTTAAATTTCTAAAATCTACACAAAGTCTAATTTCACCTGTCTTTTTCCTAGTTGTAACCAAGTTTGAAATCCAGTCAGAGTATCTAATGGGGCATATTATTTGGGCATCAAACATTATTTTAACCTCTTTCTCTATGGATGGCATAAGAACTCTGTTTATCCTCCCAAGTTTCTATTTGAAATGTTTATGATCTTCTTTTAGAGGTATTTTGTGTTGGATTACATTGGTGTCATAAGATTTTAAGTCTTCATAACTCCAGGAAAATACATCTTGGAACTCCTTAAATTGATTGATGTATTTAACCTTTTCCTCTGGAGGTAAGACTTTGGATATTCTGATGAGTTTTCGTTTATCCTCAGTCCCTATGTTGACCTCTTTTATGTCAGCTCTCAGAGGTTCCATCTTGGGTTTCCTAGCTACATCATTAGAGTCAAACAAATCTTCCAAAGGTACTAATCCTTTAGGCAAGAAATTATTTTTCAAATTAAGGATCTCAGGATCATCATCCATTATTTCCTCAATCTCTACATTCTCTAAACTATCTATTTCTACTCTAGTAAATTTAGTTGGTTTAGCTACATCAAACATATTTACATCTATGCTACTTTCTATATTATTGTCTATTGTACAGTCAATATCTATCTTGCAATTATGAAACTCACCTTCATTGTTCATGAAATCATAGATCTGAGAATCTTGGGAGAAAATCTGCCAATACTTCAGGTTGTCTGGTATAACAGGCCTATGTTTGACTTCTGCAGTGTACTGGTGGTTTGGTTGAAATGAAAATTTACAAGTACTAGCAAAGGTGGCCAGACTGTGAGCCTGCATGTTTTGTTTTCTAGGAATGGCAGCAAAGTTTTATTCCAGGAAGTCTTTGATCAAGTCTAAAGCAGTATCCCTATATTGACCAAGCCTAGGGTTGTTGATAGAGTATTCACCACTGATCTGTTTAATAATCATCTCTGAGTTTCCCATGATGAAAACTCTTTTGGCTCCCAATTTCCTAACCAATTGTAACCCCAAAATTAGGGCTTCATATTTGGCCATGTTATTGGTACATTTGAAGTTCAATCTAAAAGCATGTCCCTCAGCATGATTATTCTCCATATTATGCATCCACACTCTTGCACCAACTCATAACCTATTGACTGACCCATCAAAGTCTAGATGCCATAGTGATTCATGAAATATGTTCTCACTGTTAGCTGTTCTGCATTTTAGGTCTTTGGTTGTGATTTTATTTTTATCATTTTTTGCATTATATAAGATGAAAGAGTCCATATTTGAATGCATGGAGTATATGGGAAAGTTTTGTGGCTTTTCCTCACTACTGACCATGTATTTCATCAAGGTCTCCCTATATAATTTTTTTGGTTGGCCAAAAATAGATATAGTGGCATAAGACATATCCAACTGCAAGGATCCTTGCAGTTTTTCTCCCCATGAGCGAGATAACATTATTCCATATTTCGGTGGGATGTCTACAACTACAATGTCGATTAGAATTCTCTTTGCAGGGCACTAGACAAGAGTCACACATAAGCCCTTGATTAGGCCAAGGCATTTAACCTCGCTGGAGTCAAAAGAAAACAAATATTTTTAGGGCCTGGTAATGTCTAGGTTTAGTCTTTCCATTATTGCCTTTGGCATCAAATTGTGGGATGCCCCTGAGTCCAACATAGCATTATGAAATATTTTATCATGAATTTTTAGGCTAATGTAAAAAGGAGGAACTCCCCCTTGTTGATGAATACCATTGGCATCAGGGCCAAACAATAATTCAGGCTGATCATCATTCAAATTAACAGAATCCTCTCCCACTCCTATTGTTACAGATCCATTTGGACACATCAAATCCCAACATTCATATCAATGTTCTAAGGCTCATCAAACCCTAATTTTAGTTGCTTAATACCCTAAACAAGTCACCCCTTTCAATGCCTACTTTCTAGACAGTTTCATGACTTGAAGACATCTAGGAATTGCCTCTAGAGGGACCAACACAGGTAAGCCCTTATGAAGGTGCGCTACAGAGTAGTTGTGTCCACTGCCAGGGTGCTCTCCAGAGCACTTAGGCTTCCTTTCACTTGTGCTGGGCGAGAATGAGTGAAATTCACATAGGGTTTAGGGAATATTATTATCTTGTGGAGTCATCTAGAAGTTTCCCTGTCTTATCAACTCCTATGAGCTCAAAAATGGATGAGGAATGAGTTAAGGATCATCCTATCCTCTCATCCCTTCCTCCATGGAACTAATTCTAAGTATGGAAGGCCATTCAATGTCACCATTAATGACAAAACCTCCTTCATCTTCCTATAAATTGACCACTCATATAATGTTATGAAACCAACTCACAAAAGGATAGAAAAGATAGATCAACGCCTTAGAAATAAGCCTCTTTGAGGGGGCAACCTCCTTTACATTACAAAAATGAACAATTCTTGGATGATACAAATAAAAAGAACTCCTTTCTATATATAGGAGTCTAAGGGGTCATAATATAATCAGAGCCGACATAAAAATAATAATGTAAGGGCACAATAATAACAATAGTGGGCTTCAATGGGACACAATAATAACAATATGGGGACTACATTGGTACAAAAATATAATAAGGGGGTTGTACTAATAACAATAAGGGGTTACACTAGTAGTATAGGGGCCTAACATGCCCCTCTCCTTCAAAAAGTGTTGTCCTCAACGCTTGAGTAGTTCTTGATGCTTCTGTATAAAATTCTTGTCCTCCCATGGGGAATCTTCATCAGGTAAGTTCTTCCACTTGATGGGATACTCTGAAATTGATCAATTTCGTAGCTTTCGAGTTCTTGTTTCTGTGACTGCTCCAGGTTCCAATATGATTTTTCCTTTATCTTCAAGTTCTGGCAATATTGTTTGAATTGGGATCTTTTGAAACTTTTGAATGAGTGGCCACACTTCTTCATCCTTCTTCCATTCATACCTTGTTTCATTTATCAAATCTAGTTGTATAATATAAATAGCACAAAACAATGCTTCCACGTCCTCATCATTTCTTGAGAGTGCATCTACAACAAAATTTTACTTCCCTTTTCTGTAGATGATGTCAAAGTCATAACCCAACATATTTGTGACCCATTTTTTTTGTTATTCTAAAGATAATATTTGTTCTAAAAAGTATTTAGAACTATCATGATCCATTTTTACCTTGAAGTGTCTTCCCATTGGGTAAGGTCGAAATTTCTTAAGTGCATGTAGTATTGCCAACATTTCCTTCTCATAAATAATTTGCTTGAGATGTAGCCGTAAAAATATCCAATCACCTACATCAAAACTTTTTTCACTGCGATGTTGATCTACCTATTGTTTCATTCGATTCTACACCAAAGTGGCGTTATCCTTTAAAAGTTGGAGAACTTGTTGTTGATGCTCGATGTGATATCTCACTGCTTGAACCTTTTTCTTCTTGATATGTCCTACTATCTTGATAGTTTGAGGAGTGGTAATTCCGGCCAATGCATTACAAGATATGGTTGGATTCATTTCTTCTTTCTTGTTGTGATCTTTCACTTCTTGAACCTTTTTCTTCTTGATATTTCCTTCTATCTTGAGAGTTTGAGGAGTGGCAATTTTTTCCAATGCTTTACAAGATATGGTCGGATTCATTTCTTCTTTCTCTAGGGTTGGTTCCTGGCACATATCCTCTTCTTTTGATGTTTCTTGATTCTTTTCTTCCTCCTCTTCATAATCTATGTAAAATAATTTCTTCTCAGCACACTTACGACCTTTAATGAATTTGATATCACAATTGTAACAAAGCCCTTTTTTATCTTTTTTCTTCCACTTGTTCTGGTGTAACCCTTGTAGGTTGTGGAAGCTAGGAGAAACAACACTTCCATCTTTATAGTTGTGAGGGGTAGACTTCCTTGTTTCCATAATTTTTCTTTCCACTTTGTAACAAAGCCCTTTTTCTCTTTTTTCTTCCAATTTTTGTGGTGTTGCTCTAAAGAAGGTGTTTCTCTTTGTATCCTCATAATGTGCTATAATTTCCTCCGTGAAAATTGACCATGTAACAAGTGGTTTACGAGAACAAAGCCCTTTATACCATAAAAATTGATCTTGTTCTAAATATGAAGATGCAATACATACCTTTTGTAACAGTGGTACACCATGTAGATCAAAATATTTCTCCATCTGTAGTATCCAATTTACCGGATCCTTGCCATCAAACTTCCTCATCTTGATTTTTCTTGATTTTAGGAGCTCAATCTTGAAACGACTGTAACTCTGTACTTTTGGATCTTTAAGTTCTAAAATTTGGGTCTGTAATAGCCCTCTGAGTCCTCTTTCTAACTCCGCAAGTCTGATTGCAATTGGATTCCTGAAGAAATATTTATTCCCAATCTCCCGCGATGACCTAATTATAGACCTTTTCAGAAGAGTGAACTTGTATGAAGTGCCACGTGTCACTGTTTTGACCTTCGGATCTGAAAAATATACACAGGAAACTATAGTCCGTCCTCTTTCTGTAACTTCTTATGAAATTTCAATCTGATTCTCAGAGAGATAGTTATAACTATTTTCCCAGGTCACCTATTTGGGGTGTAATTCAGGAGCATGCGGAAACCCTAAATTTCTTGGACTGTATCTCTGAAAATATAGCAAAACAAGAGCTGAAATTTGGACCTGAGGTTTAGAAACATTTCTTCTCAATTGGGTTTTCGTTTTACATTCTGAAACTTCGTAGTGAAAAAGTTATAGTGAAAATTCCATGATGACCTGTTTTAGATGAAATTCAGGAGCTTACAAAAATCCTAACTTCCTTAGATCATATCTTCGAAAATATAGCGAGAAAATAAATAAAATTTAGATCCAAGGTTCAGAAAGATTTCATCTCAAATGGGTTTTTTGTTTTGCTTCTGAAACATCGCAGAAAAAATTTATAGTGCAAATGCCATGATGACCTATTTGGAGCAGCAAAACCCTAGAATCCAAAGCTCTGATACCAAATGTTATGAAACCAGCTCACAAAAAGATAGAGAAGATAGATCAACGCCTTAGAAATAAGCCTCTTCGAGGGAGAAACCTCCTTTACATTACACAAATGAACAATTCTTGGATGTTACAAATGACAAGACCCCCTTTCTATATATAGGAGTCTAAAGGGTCATAAAATAATCAGAGCCGACATAACAATAATAATGTAAGGGCACAATAATAACAATAGTGGGCTTCTATGGGAAACAATAATAACAATATGGGGACTACATGGGTACAACAATATAATAAGGGGGTTGTACTAATAACAATAAGGGGTTACACTAGTAGTATAGGGGCCTAACATCTAAATGATGAGGGGCTGGATTATGTTGAATTGTAAGGAGATAATGCTGCTATGAGACTTGAATTTGGAGAAAATGATGTGATGCCACAAGCTTGTATTGCTTTTGATGTGATGTGGATGGGATCTGTTATCACTTACAATTTTCTCAAGGTTAAAGAAAGAAATTTTCGAGGTAACCACAAACCAATCTTTTAGACTCGGGTTCTAGCCAACCTGTTAGGATATTCCAACACATAGGAAATAGTTAAGTTCAACTTGGTCTAGTATAGAGTTAGGTATAGAGTTAGGTAAAGTGTGTTTCTTTACCGTTGTACATTTTGTAACTTACAATCCGATGGTCACGATATGTAGTGATCCGACGGTTCACTCTCTCCTCGGTATTACCGACACTTGATCCGTGGCTTGACACCCGATTGGTCCATGAGTTCTATTTAAAGCGCATGGAGGGTCATTTTTCGGGTAATCCGTCTATGAGAGAAAGCTTATGTAAATTTTCATTCTTTGATTAATAAATTGCCTGAAGTGGCCACGTTGGCTCAGGCCGTGGACTGTTTCCCTCTTTGAGGGTTTTAACCACGTCAAAAATACTGGTGTATTGATTTGAGATCTGGTTGTGAGCGGTGTCCTTTTGGTGTTCTTTCTGAGGAACTTACCCTGTAAATTCCTACATGGTATCGGAGCTATTTGAGGGCCGCGTCCGTTGGTGATCCAAATCTGAAGCCGGTAGAACTACATGCGGTTGTCGTTTCCTATATCTACTATTTCTGACTGCTTTCAGGCCGATAGGACTTCTCTGTTGTGTTCGGAGCATCTGTTCCAGTGAGGAACCCCTTTTGTTTCACGCGAAAAGGTTTCCGGTAGCCCTATCTGCGTCATTTTTAAGATCTAGAGGTATACAGTGTTTATCTGCAGTTTACTGTTATTTTCTCTCTAGTTATTTCGGTTTCTATTTATTTAGATTTTTTAATTACCGGATCTATACCTTTCATTTCTGCGTATGCTCTTTGCCCTGCGACACTGTGCGATCTGGGAAAATCAGACACAGAAAGGAAGTTTTTTTTTCTCATGCGTATGCTCTTTTCCCTGCACCTTAGTGTGATCTTGGAAAATCAGAAACATTGAGAAAAATATTTAGTTTCCGGCTAAAGCTAAATTTGAGCCGTAAGGTTCGTTTTTCTTTGCATATTCGTGTCGGGTTTTGTGTTTTTGTTTTGTAGGAAAAAAGATCTTTCTCAAGGCAAGCACGCAACCCAAGGCCCCCCCCCCCCCCCCCCCCCTCTCTCTCTCTCTCTCTCTCTCTCAAATTTTTTGTATAGCTCAATTGGTTCAAAGCTATTTTAAGAGAGTAGAGGTCTTGGGTTCATATCTCCATTTTGTGGGGGCGTTTTTTTTCATTCCCGCACATTCGCGCACTTTGCCGGCAACTTCAACAATTTTTTTTAAAAGCCATAACTTCTTCATCCGGAAGCCTTTTTCAGAGCCGTTTTTTTTAAACAGCCTAATTTTTCGAGATCTATCCATTGGAACACTTACTTTCAGCATCTTCAGCTTCAGTTTTAAAAAAAAAATGGAAAGTCCATGCCAAGTCATTCTTGACAGCACTAACTACTTCCAATGGATAGCCTACATGGAAGATTTACTTAGAAGTAAAGGTCTCTACAGAATAGCCACAGGCCAAGAGAAGAAACCAAAAGATGAAGACAAGGCTGCAAAATGGGAAAATAGACAAGATCAAGCACGTGGTTTGATAGGGATGTCTATTTCTCCTGATCTTAGATTCCATATTGCAGAACTTGATACTCCTCATGAAGCATTGGAACAAATCACCAAAGTTTTTGGGATTAAAAATGAAATTAGAGCCCATCAACTTGAAAATGAGTTGCTTACATTGGATCCTAATAATTTTTCTTGCATTGAAGATTTCTTGTCCAAATTCAAGACCCTTAGATATCTCTTGGAAGGTGTTAAGGTTAAGAAAGAAGATAGTAACCTTATTTATTCCATCCTTACTAAGTTGGGACCAGCCTACTCTGTATTTGTTTCCACCTTCCATTCTACAAGGGAAGCTTTCATTTGTCAAGGAAAAGACTACAAGGCCCCTTCCTTTGACTCTTTTTGTGATTCTTTAATAAGAGAACAAGAAAAACTCTTACACCTTGGTCTTTTTAATCTTGGAAACTCTTCCAAGAAAGCGTTAGCCGCCCAGGAACAACCAAATTCAAAGAATCCTAAGAAGTCATATCCTAAAAAGAATGGTCCTAAACCAAACAAGGGTCCTAAGAAAACTCAGCCTCAAAATGAAAGATCATTTCAGCAAAATGATAAGACCAATAAAAACAAATGGAAGAAGACTGATAGACATTGTAACTTTTGTAATCGAGATGGACACTTAGAATCTAAATGCTTTAAGAAGATGGAAGCCTTGGAAGCTGCAATGAAGAAACATAACATCCATGTGGAGCATTCTTCAACTTCAACTTCAACTTCATCTTCAGGAATGGCACTTTCTGCATGTCGTTGTCAATCATCTCAGTCTGGTTATGCATTAAATGTATCTTCTTCTTCTCATTCTCATGAGTGGCTCATTGATTCTGGAGCCTCTTATCACATGGCCAAAAACAAAGCTATGTTTTCTTCTTTAAATGATTGTAACACCAAAAATATATATGTTGGTGATGATAGATCTCTTAATGTTGTAGGGACTGGAACTGTTCATCTAGACAATGGTCAGTTTAATGATGTACTATGTGTTCCAACCTTATCCTGCAACCTTCTATCTGTATATCAGATAACTCATTCAGGTGAATGTAAAATTGTTGAATTTTCACCTCATGATGTTGTAATCAAGGATCTAAGAGATCCTAAACAGATTCTAGCTACTGGTATTGCTGATGATTCCACAAGGTTGTATAAGTTTCACAACTTTGGGTCATCAAATCTTCCCTCAGTATTTGTTGCTCATAATGATGAAGTGAGCAAAATTTGGCATGAGCGATTTGGTCACTTAAACTATCGCTCCCTTCAGCATCTATGTAAAGAAAATATGGTGACAGGTCTTCCTATGGTATCTTGCAGAGATGGTGTTTGTTCCGGATGTGTACTCGGAAAACATCATCGGGACAGTTTTGAAAAACGTGCCTCTTGGCACGCCTCAGCCCCTTTACAGCTTGTGCACAGTGATTTATGTGGTCCACTTCCTGTTGCTTCATTCTATGGCTGCAAGTACTTCTTAACTTTCATTGATGATTTCTCCAGACGCACTTGGGTATACTTCTTAAAACTCAAGAGCGAAGTATTTAACACCTTTTTGGCCTTCAAAGCCTTTGTTGAAAAACAATCTGGACATCAAATTCTTAAGCTAAGAACTGATAATGGTGGAGAATATGTTAAAAACACATTCATCAACTTTTGCACCAAAATGGAATTCAAATGCAACATACTATTCCATACACTCCACAACAAAATGGTGTAGCTGAAAGGAAAAATCGCACCTTAAAGGAAATGGCTAATTGTATGCTGCAATCTAAAGGACTCAGTCTTAGTTTTTGGGCCGAAGCAATTAATTGTGCAAATTATATAATCAATCGCACTCCTACTAAGGTTCTAAAGAATATCACTCCAGAAGATGCTTGGAGTTCCATTAAACCAGATGTAAGTCACTTTCGTGTTTTTGGAAGTGAAGCATGGGCCCATATTCCAGATGAAAAGCATAAAGCTCTAGAACCTAAGAGTGAGAAATGTACTTTTGTTGGATATTCTGAAGATGTAAAAGGTTATAGACTTATTCCATTTAAGTCCAAAAAAGTTATCATTAGAAGAGATGTAAAATTTGATGAAAATAAATCGGCCTGCGAGCCTAGTCCGGCGGATGTGCCACCTCTTCCTATCTCTTCTACTTTTGAAAACATTTCTTCTTCAGATGATGAAAGTGAGGATGACAATCCTCCCCCACCTTCTCAGGATCCTCAACTTCCAAGATGGGTCCGTGCTACTCGGGATGCAGCAGGTGATCTTGCCGGTGATCCTACAGATCAGGGACGTACACGTTCTCAGTTTGAAAGAGCCTCTTCTTTACTGGCTCAAGCTCCAGTAAATCATGATCCTGACACTTTTGCAGAAGCTTCAGGCCATCCACATTGGGAAGAAGCTATGAATGAAGAATATCATTCATTGTTGGCAAATGATACATGGGATCTTGTTCCTCTACCAAAGGGACGCAAACTTGTTAGATGTAAATGGGTTTACAGAACCAAGTATGGACCAGATGGGAAAGTAGATAAACATAAAGCTCGTCTTGTTGCTAAGGGATTTTCACAGGTTGAAGGCATTGAATACACTGAAACCTTCTCCCCTGTTGCCAAAATGAACTCTATCCGCCTTGTTCTTTCCCTTGCTGCCTCTTTAAAATGGGAAGTCCATCAGATGGATGTTAAATCTGCCTTCTTGCATGGGGACTTGCATGAAGAAATCTATATGGAACAACCCATTGGCTTCATCCAAACAGACTCCAACCTTGTCTGTCGACTTAAGAAATCCCTTTATGGTCTCAAGCAAGCTCCTCGGGCTTGGTATGCCAAAATGGATAGCTTTCTTTTAGAATCTGGCTTTTCTAGGTGTTATTCTGACAATACTGTCTACACCAAGAAATTGGGCAACTCTCTTATCATCCTTGTTCTTTATGTTGATGATATTATTCTTACTGGTAGTGATCCCAACCTTATAAACCATGTGAAGTCCAGCCTTAAAAAGAAATTTGAAATGACAGACTTAGGACACTTACACTATTTTCTCGGTCTTCAAGTCCTGCAATCCAAGGAGGGTATTTCCCTTTCCCAGTCCAATTATGCTTGTGATATTCTTCGTCATTTTCACATGGAAGACTGTAAGCTAGCCCCTTCTCCCTTTCAGTCTGGAGTCAAACTTTCAGTCTCTTGTACTTCTCCTGAAGTTGATGCTACCTTATACCGTCAACTTGTAGGAAAACTCTTGTATTTAACCCATACTCGTCCTGACCTTTCCTTTGCTGTTGGCCTTGTTGCTCGTTTTATGCAAAACCCCCATGAAAGTCATTGGAAAGCAGCTAAAAGAATACTTCGTTATGTTCGAGGTACAGTACAGTTTGGGATTCATTACAGTGCCAAAACAGCTCCTCTATTAGTTGGTTTCACTGATTCTGATTGGGCTGGTGACCCTGATGATCGGAAGTCTACTTCCGGTTATGTCTTCACTCTTGGTTCAGGACCTATTACATGGGCTTGTAAGAAACAGGTTGCCATTTCTCTTTCGTCAGCAGAAGCAGAGTATCGTGGTGTCGTGGAAGCTAGTAAGGAAGCCTTGTGGCTTCGTAAGATCCTATCAGAGTTTGGCTTTGAGCAGCAGCATCCAACCACACTTTGGTGTGATAATCAAAGTGCCATTCAGCTATGCAAAGATCCAGTCCAGCATCAGCGCAGCAAACACATTGAACTACACATGCACTTCATCAGAAAGCTCATTCATGACCATGTTCTTGAAGTGAAATATTGTTCAACAGATGATTAGGTTGCAGACATCTTCACAAAGGCTCTCACAGAGGCGAAGTTCACTAAACTTCGATATATGCTTGGAGTTCAGGAAGTTGTCACTAAGGGGGGATAGTCTCTAGTGCCTTCTTCCTTCTCCTATTGTGTCATATTTGTAAATCCTTCAATCCTATCCCAAGTTGTTCTTAAGGGGGGATGTTAGGATATTCTGACACATAGGAAATAGTTAAGTTCAACTTGATCTAGTATAGAGTTAGGTATAGAGTTAGGTAAAGTGTGTTTCTTTACCGTTGTACATTTTGTAACTTACAATCCAACGGTCACGATATGTAGTGATCCGACGGTTCACTCTCTCCTCGGTATTACCGACACTTGATCCATGGCTTGACACCCGATTGGTCCATGAGTTCTATTTAAAGCGCATGGAGGGTCATTGTTCGGGTAATCCATCTATGAGAGAAAGCTTATGTAAATTTTCATTCTTTGATTAATAAATTGCCTGAAGTGGCCACGTTGGCTCAGGCCGTGGACTGTTTCCCTCTTTGAGGGTTTTAACCACGTCAAAAATATTGGTGTATTGATTTGAGATCTGGTTGTGAGCGGTGTCCTTTTGGTGTTCTTTCTAAGGAACTTACCCTGTAAATTCCTACACAACCTAAGTCCAGAGAGGGCTCTCTCTTTATGATTTAGCTTTGTTTGACGGGATATTAGGCTAGTTATTAATGCTTAAAGTGTTTGTTTTGATTTGTTTGGTGGAATTAAGGAAACAGATGGGTAGAGCAGGTATTCAGGCCATTGGGCTATGGATTCAAGTAGGAAAGGTTTAACGGGATTTGATTAATCACTGAGGTAAGAGTTCACAAGGCAAGCTAGCACAACAGGGACAAATCTGAAATGTTTCAATGGATGAAAGTCTTAACCAGGGCCAAGGGCAATGAAGAATCCTTAACATGGATTAAGATGAAGAATGGAGGTTTGGAAAATGGCAAGGGCAATTAACAATCATGTACTAGGGGCCAATAGAGAGAATGAATTACAGAAATAAGGGAGCAACTAAGAATTCCCAAACTTAAGCAATTTAGTAGAAAACATTGAATAAGAAAACAGTTAAAACAAAGATCACTTAAGCTAATTTTGATGATATTACTCTTTGTTTTATTTTAAGAATGATGAGAAACACATATGATATTTCATAACATAAAGAAAAATAGTAATCAAACTTAGTGAAGTGATACTTATTTGTTTCCCACAGTGCACGTGAATCAAGTGAAATGTCTTCAGCTTTATTTAATCAAGTAAACTAGTTCAGCCTTGATTACAATAGCTCCTTTAAACAAAAAGTCTACAGAAATGTTTTTTAATCCACCCAAAATACTTCAAATGAAGTATTTATACTAATTTTAAACTAAAATATCTTGAAAAAATATCAAGATTGGTTTCAAAAATATCTCCAATTGTTTTACATTAATAGAACTTAAATAAAGGACACTCAAAACTAATGAATCTATTTGGCACTATGTTTATGGATTGATGGTGACAAAGAAGAGAAATTTGAATTTGATAGCAACTCTTAAGTGATGATGAGGCATCCTAGTCACTAACTGCTTCCTTCCTTTGTGAATTCTGCCCCAGAAATTCTGTAAACTTAGGGTCCAATGATACGCTTGTATATCTCAATTCGAGATAGATATGTAAACATTGATAGAGGTTATTGTATATGTGTGTGTTGTTGAGATAAACCTCTCCCAGTTTCCCAAAATTCAGCTCGATCTGTTCACAATATTCTCTACAAAACGATGTCAAAACCAGGACTTTGCACAAACTGAAAAATAGGCTGTGAAGACATGCACTTATCTTCCTTTTGGTAATACATGTGTAAAAAGTGAGATAATTTTTTGTATATTGGCCTATTAGGAACAAAAACCTCCTCTAGTTTCTTGAAATACGTCTTGGATTGGCCACAATAGTTTCTGTAAAACTATGACTTAAACAGGAAATTTTTGAAGAATGTACCATTTTTTTTCTGATTTCATCTTTTAACCTTAAACTTCTTTTAACTCTTTTTCACTTTTACTTTGGATAAAATTCATTGTTGCTGGTGAAAGTGTTTTCATCTTTGTTTAACCTTTACTGCATCCATTTTTACTATTTACTATTTATTTTTACCACTCTATTTTTTCATTTGTCTTCACTTTGACATGAATTTGTATGCTCTATAACTGTCTTCCATGCTGTTTATCTTCATGCTAGCTGATTTACTTGACTTGGTATTCAATTTGATACTCTTTAACCCTGATACACTTTGACTGTTCTTTACTATGTCCTTTTACCTTCACTGTATATTTTAGGTTTTTTACTGTCTATTTCAACAGTAAATCATTTAATTTCATGTTTCCTCTGCATGTATTTAACTGTATGTTTTATTTTCCATCTCTGTTTGAATAGATTTGATAACAATCTCGGAGTAAATAGGTCTTATGACTAGTATTAAGACTGTTTATCCAAGGCTGCAGTCTTTTGATCACCTGTAAAACAAAACAAACTGTTAGGAAAACGTTGGGTTGACAGGGAGGGTCATCAATGGATTTATCAAGCTTTATAGGTCTATGGAGTGAGTCCAAAATGATTTTAGGAGGTAAACCATGCTTGAATTGGTTAGCAGAGGCTTCAGGTGGAGTAGAAGGGTTTCATAATTTTACATAGTAGAATGGGTGAAGGGCGAGAAAACATGGGTTCTTGGGGTTTGAACTTTAATGGGAAAACTTTAAAATATGGCGCGAACTGAACAGTAGACGGTTTGTCGTGTAGCGGGCGGGCAGTAAGTGGTTTGTTTCACACAGCTTTTGGGCACTTGGAAGTATTGGGGGAAGGCCACCGTTTTCCATTCATCGGGCACCACGTAACGGCGGGGTGAACAGTGAAACCGCTCACATCGGGCGGGTAAATGTCGGCCTTCGAAGGCCGCCCGATATAAGCGTCAGCCGTTGGATCTGAAAGGGTCAGATCGCACGGTGGTCGGGGTATGATTTGATCGGGGAGTTTATGGAGGGGCCCGACGGGGTATTTATGAGTGGAGGGATTAATATATTGTGGATTAGGGAGGTTTAATGATGTTGGGAGCAATTTCATTAGCGGGGTTGATTATTAATTAACCACTAATTGATTAATTAATTTCTTTGTTTCGGCAGTGGATCATGGTTATTAATTAATCGCTGATCAACTTAATTAATCCCATTAATCAGTTTATTAATAAGTTTATGTTTAAAACTTTGGGGCAAGATATTAACATATGGGTTTTTAATAAAACGTACGAGAAAGGGGTATTTTTTTGGGATTTTAATAAATAAAGTTAGAAGTCAATATGAAATGAAAGCGGAAAATGAAGTGCGCTAAGTATAATGTGGGTTGAATTTTATTTACTTTTCACATCAAACATTATAACTTAGGCCAAATGTGCATTTGTGGGTTTTTGTGAAAAAAGGGGTTTTCTTGGGGGTGTAGAGCTATAACTAGGGTCTCTCACACCACCAATTATTCCACATTATTAAGTCAATCCGGGATCGTTTTGTTCTTTCAAGGAGTAACTCAATCCGAGGCTGTTCTGTCCAAGTAGTGCTCGGTAGTATAGCGTTCTAATGACTTGAAAGGAAACAAACACTAAGCTGTAACTAAACCAATTCAGGAAATGAAATCACACAAGGCAAATGATCAGTCAAGGGTACGGAACCAATAACCCTTCCCTTTAGAAACTGATAAAGAAAGAAAACCAAAGCATGGGCTTATAGGTCAGGGAGCTAGGCAGCGTCTTGCTGGGCTCACGACAGCCTTAGGCCTGCTATCACGCGAAAGCAATGAAGGTAGATTGGCGAAAGTAAACTGGAACAACAATTCTTAAAATGGAACAGCAGTAATGAAATGGAACAGCAGTAAAGAAATGGAACAGCAAACTATCATAGACAGGAAACGTCAATCATATAAAATGGAACAGCAAACCCAAATGGAACAGCAAACCCAAATGGAACAGCGAACCCAAATGGAACAGCAACTCCAAATGGAACAGCAAACCCAAATGGAACAACGAACCCAAATGGAACAGCGACTCCAAATGGAACAGCAAATCCAAATGGAACAGTAACCCCGAAGTATGTACACGGTCTATACTACTGTAGCGATCCGAGAGCAATGTATGATGCGACTATGTTTCTGAACAAAGTGATATTATCTTCAAGTCTCACAAGTACTTATTTCATATGAATCCAATAATGATAACATTCATACCAATAACTTGCTGTAGAAATGGATGCAATTCGAATAGATTCAGTTTGTGTAATACAGAGATGTGAATTACAGAACTTATTCAGATTCAGATATTAATTAAGAAGCATAGTCTATCATATAAGAAATGTATCGGATTACTGTAATGAAAGAAATAAGCAAACCACACAAATCACCGTATGATACAACAGCAAGTGACCATCGAAGCTGGGCCCTTGGCTACGATGGTACACTGCTTAGAGTTACTTCAGATACAGAAACGAAGTGAACACCAAATCCTTTATATTGATTGCATAACAAAAGTGTACAAAATCAAATCTTACAAAAGCTCAGTGATCAAAATCGTTCTGAGTTTATAATTATAATAACAGTCGTTCCCCACGCTCGATGGCGTGGTACCTTTATATAACATAAATGACGGAGATGTCTAGATACAAAAGATAAGCTTTAAAGCAGCGATCCCTCAGGATCGAAGATCCTGAGGGATTCGCTAATCGTTCAGGTCTCTTGCGTTCTCCGTCACGGTATCCTGCACTCTTTTCCTGGATTATTTGGCTCCAATTTTACTTGATCTTGTCCGCATCCGGTTCCCTGTCGACGGGGCAGCAGTTACTTTCCTTGCGCTTCTCGTTTTTACTCGATAATCCCCTATTTCCGCGTCCTTCTGCATAGAAAACATCGATTATTAGTGATTGAGCTTCGTTTGTCCATTTTCACATAATTTACCAAAACCCTTATGTTTTTAGGCTCAATATGCAGAAAAGATTAGAAATAGTATTTGAAAAACCACTAGATTACTTATCAAAAAGCATACCTTCCAGGTGCTCCACACACCCCCCTGCTTACCCTGTTTCATGTCCTCATGAAAACGTTGTAATTGACATGCAGGGCTGTGAGAGAGTAGGCTGGAGAAGGGATCTCTCGAAGAGGCCGACAACCATGATTAGCAACTAGATGGTCAAAGAACTGGTCTAACTGATCTGCAGGCATCTCATATAGAGCCTGATATCCAGGTGCAGGACGCCAAACAATTGGGCTGCGAAACCGATACCCCAACCAAAATGGGCCTGCTCGCAGAATCCGTTCCCCATAGAGACTCAATCGACTGGCAGCCAATTCAAAATTCTCAAAGTTAAAGGGTTCTCTGAGCTGGATGTTTGGGTTAGAGGTTCGGTATCGAAACTTTGCAGCATGGAAGGCCTGGTCTTTAATAGTCAGGAAATACTCCAGACCATTTCAGATCAAATCTCCATGCATGGGACCTAATATCTTCATGACACCTGGGATCCTCATCATACTCCTATGCTCTCTCCATAATGTTGCTGGGTCCCTAGGTTCAGCTCGTACCCAAAGGTCTAAACTATTTTCTTGCCTCTGAAAGATGTTGTAAGCTTTAAACCATTTTAACTGATTCACCCCAAATGAGATAAAGGCTTGAAATTCTATATCGCCAACGAAAGGGCCAGGATTCAAATCAGTTTCCTGGTCTAAGACAAGATTGTGCAAGTAGAATTCACATAACAATCTTTGAACTTTAACTCCATAGTGCTTGCAGCAATCTATAAAATCATTAACAGTGTTGATATGGATGGGTGCTCCTGCCCTAACAGCTTTTATTTTTAATCTCAAATAACGTTCAAGCAAAAACAAAGCATAATTTTTAGCAGGGGCTCTACAAGTCAAAACATCAGTATACAAGGAACACAAGGTGTCCATCTGCTTAACAACACTATCTAGTCGACGAGTTACCTTAGCAACCTTTTCCTGCTCCTTCTGCCATCCTTCAAAGGCCTGGCTCTCAGACTGACTGATGTTTCGAAGTTGCTGTTGGAGCTCCTCGTATCTTTCCTTGGGGACCGTCTGTTCTCGCAACTGCTCGGCCTCCTGCTGGGCTTCCTTCATCATTTTATGCAAGGTCATGGTCTTCGGGTCTTTCTTCCACAGAGCCGTAGAAGCTGGAAGTTTAACCTGGACCTTCCTATTGCGTTGCTTGGAATTTAGGACCCGAATTACACCCGAGGGGGGTGTTTCCGTTTGAACCTCTTTGCTATCCGTCTCCTTTTTGATGCGAACAAAGGGTTGGTGTGGTCTTCCTACCACCAGAGCCTCTTGCTGTTCCATTGGAATGTCCATTCGTTCCTCCGGGCCAATTGGAACAGCACCCTGTTCCTCATTGACATTCGGAACAGCGGACTGTTCCTCAACAGTAGGTCTCCTGATGGGGTTTCGTCCTTCAAAACGAACCCCATGGAAAATTTTAGGGGCTAATGTTCGCCCAGTGGGCTAATTTTCCATGATTTTTCCAAAAAATGATTCGCCAATTTCCAATTTTTATAAAAGATGATTCGCCCAAATTTTAGAATATAAAATTACTTTATCTTAAAAATCGTCAACATTATATAGAGACTATATATAAAATCCTTATAAATTTGAATAATTTTGCAAATATATCATTAAAAAATTTATAGTTTGCATATTAGGGATTAGTGAGATTCGCCAATGTTTTTAAACTTCAAGAAAATTTTCCATCCTTAAAATTTTCCTTGACGAACCCTAACCCTCGGGGTCCTCGCTGCCGTGGTCCTTTTCTTTTGCCTTGCAGTTTTTTGTATTCTCAGACTGGCTTTCAACATTCTGATTTGTTGCCGAAGTCTGGCTATCGTGCCCAGCATCCTCTGGTGCTTCTTCTTCAATTTTGCAATTTCCCTAGCCTCGGCAGAGGGTTTGGCCTTTAATTTTACTTCTTCTTCCTCTCCCGGAACATCTTCCGGTGCCCTGGGGACAGATTGTCCCGAATTGATGTCTTCTGCTTCTTTACCGGGCAGGTTTTCTTCCCCTGCTTCTTCTGCATGCCCTTCTTCAGGTAACTCTTCTTCTGCGGGACCATCAGGGATGCCTCCTGGACTGGAGGCTTGGCCGTATTCTCCCATATTGGCCAGAACTGCTGCCAATTCCTCTTCTCCTGGATGGTCTTGCAATGGGCTACCCATGGATTGTGCATTTTCTTCCTCAATTCCTTCTTCTGGCTGGTTAGTTCCAGCCTCTAATTGCTCAGCATTTCCTTCGGGTAATTCACCTTCCTCTTCCGAAGGTTCGCCCTCGATTTCGATTGGTTGGGTCGCAGTTTTCTGAATCTTTTCCAACCTTCCCCTTATTCAAACCAATCGAGCTGACTTCCTGGGTCTTTCAGGCAGGTTGGGAGTGCCAACAGGTTCTCTAGGTTCCTCTGGTCGTTCCGGCGTATCGGAGGATCGCTTTCGTTTCGACACAGCATGTTTTTCTGCAGCCGACTTCTTACGTTTCTCTGATTGTTCCGGCGTGCTAGAGGACTGCTTTCGTTTTGAAACAACATGCTTTTCTGCTGCTGGCTCCTTGTGTTCTTCTGAACGTTCCAGTGTGCTGGAGGTTCGAGGTAAAGCCAGTCCCACTTTGACTGTTTCAACCAATTCCTCCCAAGTGTCTTGCTGTTGGGCAAGACTGTGGCTTATTATTAGCCGAATCAGTCCGTGGTGGCTAACAACCGTCTCTGTTTGCTGAGCTTTCTTCAAACTTCGGGCCGCATCATGTAATAATGAATTTAAAAAGGCAGGGAGATTTACAGAGCATTTTCCCTTCAAAACAGCTAAAAGTTTTAAGTGACGAGCCCTTACCACATCTTTTCTCCCCTCGCAGGTGATATAGCTCTGCACTATTTTCGCCAACTCGGTCCAGGGTTCCCCCAGTGTCGTCGGCAGAACTCCTTTCCCTTTGACTGTCAGACTTTGGCCTTTGCTTTGGAAAATTTCCATTGCTTTCTGCAGTCTTTCCTTCTTCAGCTCCCATCTGGGTCCAACAGCTGGTAATCCTGAGGTTTCTGCAATGATATCCTCCGTGACTTCTATCCACTTCCCTCCGACTATAGAGTGGTTTTCCTGCAGATTTTGCAGGAATTCCAACGCTACAGCCTCGTTCGATTCTTGCAGGCGGTTGAAGTAATTCAACCATCCTGCATTT
Organism: Pinus tabuliformis; assembly: GCA_031772625.1. Taxonomy (NCBI): domain Eukaryota; kingdom Viridiplantae; phylum Streptophyta; class Pinopsida; order Pinales; family Pinaceae; genus Pinus; species Pinus tabuliformis. The sequence continues at coordinate 1,162,096,135 of CM062811.1, forward strand.
TCCAGAATTTCGCGGGCAGCATCAGACGCGATCAGCTTGTGCGGTTCACTTCGGATTGTTTTCCTGCCCATAGCTTACTCTCAGAAATGAACTCGGGAATGACACAGCAACTGTCCGCGGTATTTACCGAACAGAGAGGGTACTCGATGCTATTTTGGGAAGGATTTTCGCAGAGCATGCAGCAAAGAGAAAGACCGTGGGTGGCAGTCCGTAGAATGAAATCATCATACCGTTAAATCGTGTTATTATTTTGCCCGAATGATGTGCAGCCACGTAACCTATTGGAGTAATGAGGTCACCTCCCCCCCCGCGATCTGATAGGCTGCCCCCAGCCATCAAAGAGAGGAGCAGCAGCCAGTCGGGAGTCAAATCATAAAGTACAGCAGGTGGAAATTATGCCATGTTGTAAAAGGACAATGAAGTACTGAAACCGAGGCAGAAAAATGGATCGCTTTTAAGATAAGCCAGTGTGATATAATGAGGAACCGAGGGTTGGACATCTGTCAACTGTACCAAGTCTCCAGTAGTCATTGTCAATTCCGTTGCCATGATTGGTGATAATGCTCATGCGATAATTATATCAGGGTGTGACATATGATACATGCGAAGGAAATAAAAGACAAACAGACTTAATATCATACCTGTTGGTGTAAATATTACGACTCCAATGCCATTAACAGAGCTCTGCTGCCAACAGGTGTTCATAACCTTGGCAAAGTTGTTTATCTCACCCTCCGGAACCATTATCCTTTGTGTATCTACTGAAGAGTGCTTTGTCAAAATGCAGGCCATTATGCTGGCTTGATGACTAGATAACCATAATGCCATTCACAAGGTAGGCACGAAACGTGGTCAGGCCGGCTCGTGATGAGACCTCCTGTTCCAAGGTTTGCTTGTTATTTTACCTTTGGACCATATCCCTGGTGTGGTGGCCGTAATGGGTATGCCACTTCGCTTCCATCCTTATGATCATGGTAGGCTGGCTCTGAATGAGACCCCCTATCTTGCATTTGACGATTTCATATCTTTATTTTTATTGTTTTTTCTTTTGTTCTTCTTTTGCAGCACACTTCTTTTTTCTTTGTTCGATTACACATAAGGGTGGTTCCGCACTCCTTAAGAGCGGGGAATGGTGGAAGAAGTCTTACAATCCCAACAGACAGATATAAATTGTTTGCTCATATTCCTCAGTAATGATCAAGAAAGTTTTTAGGGAAATCGACATGATAAAAATTACCAAACCATGGTTCGGGAACAAGGTAATGACAGTAAAGACGAAAGTTAATGTCCTTCCTCTTGTCTTCTTATATCTGCTGACTGTTTAAAACAATAGTGATTTATGATATGCAGGTTTCGGTATAACATGCTTATATGTTCATTGCATAATGTCATTGCTATATCTAAAGGATTTAGGAGAGCATAATCGCAAAACGTCCAAATAGAAGCAGAAAGGTTCTGATGGTGTCTTCTCTGAGCAAAACATGCGAATGACTCCTCTTGCGGAAAAGAAAAACCAAATTCTGCATCTTGAAAAAAGAAATATGCGAGTGCTGTTCCTTTTCGCAAAGGAACAGCAAAGCACAAAGAGTGCTGTTCCTTTTCGCAAAGGAACAGCAAAAATCCACACGTGCTGTTCCTTTTCGCAAAGGAACAACAAAAATCCACACGGGCTGTTCCTTTTTGCAAAGGAACAGCCAAAATCCACACGAGCTGTTCCTTTTCGCAAAGGAACAGCAACAATCCACACGGGCTGTTCCTTTTCGCAAAGGAACAGCAAAGCCAAAAAGTGTTGTTCCTTTTCGCAAAGGGACAACAGAACAAAAAGTGCTGTTCCTTTTTCCAAAGGAACAGCAAAAATTCCAAAACGTCAAAGTGCTGTTCCTTTTCGCAAGGGAACAACAAAAATTCCAAAACACAAACGTGTTGTTCCTTTTCGCAAAGGAACAACAAAAATTCCAAAACACAAAAGTGCTGTTCCTTTTCGCAAAGGAACAGCAAAAATTCCAAAACGCAAAAGTGTTGTTCCTTTTCGCAAAGGAACAGCAAAATAAAAAGTGTTGTTCCTTTTCGAAAAGGAACAGCAAAACAACAAGTGCTGTTCCTTTTTGCAAAGGAACAGCAAAACACCAAAAGTGCTGTTCCTTTTGAAAAGGAACAGCAGAATCACACGAGTGCTGTTCCTTTTAAAAAGGAACAGCAAAATCAAACGAGTGTTGTTCCTTTTGAAAAGGAACAGCAAAATCAAACGAGTGCTGTGCAAAATAAGGTAACCAAAATACTACAAAACAAAGATGAAAAGAACATATATACAGGATGTTATGTACAAATTATGAAAAACAGATTGCTTAAGTTATGGGTGAGGAAGATTTCACTTCCTCTGCTAGGATCTCCAAATCAGTATCTTGCTGAAGCTGTTGACAAAAGGATTCCCGAGTAAGGGGTCTTCGATAGAGACGAACTCGGTGGCCATTTACTTTGAACGTATGTCCAGAACCATCAATCGTGATCAGAGTGAGGGTCCCATTGTCGTGCACCTTCTGGATCTCATATGGTCCTAACCAGCGAGTCTGGAGTTTCCCCGGGAAGTCCTGGAATCGAGAATCGTATAACAGAGCCCAGTCTCCTTCATGGAAGACTTTATTCTTTATAAGTGCATCGTGCCACTTAGCTCGCTGCTGTTGGATTAATGCTGTGTTTTGTAATGCAGAGAGCCTAATCTCATCCAATTCGTTGATTTGTCGTAGTCGATTGATCTGTGCCTCATTCAGATCTAGGCCAACCTCTTGTGCAGTTCGTAGTGTTTGGATCTCGAATTCGATAGGAAAGATTGGTTGTTTCCCAAACACCAATTGATAAGGTGAATAGCCTGTCGTACTTCTCCATGTGGTTCTATAAGCCCACAGTGCTTCAGGTAGCCGAGCAGCCCAATCACGCCTGTGTGATGCGATGGTCTTTGTTAAGATTGTCTCAATTATCTTGTTACTGTTTTCTACTTGTCCATTTGCCTGCGGATGGTAGGGGGTAGTAATCTTATGTTGGATATGATAATTGTTAAGTGTTGCGGCTAGTTTGTTTCCAGCAAATTGTGGTCCACCATTTGTAATCACTTCTCTTGGAAGTCCATAACGTACAAACAAATGGAACAAAAATTGTATTACTGAATCTTTTGTAGCCCTAGCTAATGATTCAGCCTCAACCCATTTAGTAACATAGTCTGTTGCTACCAGGATGTATGTCCTTTGGTTTGATGGTGGATTAATGGGCCCGACGAAATCGAGAGCCCATCGTTCAAATGGCTCAATAACCACTTGTGGTCTCAGAGGCATTTCATCAGCTTGACCAGGCTTTCCTGCTCGCTGGCAGCTATCACAGGCCTGCACAAACTTTTTTGCGTCCTTAAAGATTGTAGGCCAATAGTACCCTGCCTGTAGTATTTTATGTGTTGTTCTCTTGTCGGCAAAGTGCCCCCCGCATGGTCCACTGTGACAAGCCTTTAAGATGTCTAGGATCTCATCCTCTCGAATACACCTTCTGATTTGCATGTCTGCCCCTGTATGGAATAAATGGTCTCCAATCCACAAAAATCGTGTGCTTTTTTGAACAATTTGTTTTCGTTCCTGAGGGGTTAGGTGTTTTGGTAACTTACCCACTGCAAGGTAATTGGCGACGTCATCATACCAGGGTGTGCGAACGGCAATGGCAAACAGATGTTCGTCAGGGAATTGATCTTCCACGGCTGCTGCTTCGCTTGATTTGGGTATTCTTGAGAGGAAGTCGGCTACAGGGTTCTCCTTGCCGGGTCGATCCTTAATTGTGATGTCAAACTCCTGCAACAGGATCAACCATCGAGTTACTCTAGCATTCGTGACAGGTTTGTTTGCTAGATATTTAATAGCAGAATGATCTGTATATAACACAACAGGGTAACCTGTAATATAATGCCTAAATTTATTAACAGCATGAATTACAACCAGAAATTCCTTTTCAGTAACAGTATAATTGAGTTCGGCAGAGGATAAATTTTTGCTAATATAGTAAATAGCGTATGGCTTCTTATCCTCTTCTTGTCCTAGGACTGCACCGATTACTGTATCCGAGGCATCCGATGAGATCTGGAATGGTAGGTTCCAGTTTGGTCCTCGAAGGACTGGAGCTATTGACAGCAACTTTTTCAATTCTTTAAAAGCTTGGTCGCATTTATCTGTCCACAAAAAATCCACATTACCTGTCAGAGCATATAGAGGTGCTGCAATTCGTGAATAATGTTCTATAAAGCGTCTGTAATATCTGGAAAATCCAAGGAAACTACGTACCTCTGTTTGAGTAGTGGGGGTAGGGATGAGCAAAAGAATCTGAATTTTAGCAGGGTCTACCTGGATACCAGCTGCTGAAATGTAGTGCCCTAGGATGATTCCTTCCGTCATCATCATGTAGCACTTCTCGTGGCTTAGGCAGAGTCTGGTAGCAATGCAGCGTTGTAAAACTTTTTCCAGGGTATCCAGAGCTGGATCAAATTCATCCCCATACGGTGTGAAGTCGTCCATATACACCTCAAGTCCATCGTTTATTAGATCTGCAAAAATACTGAGAATAGCCCTTTGAAATGTAGCAGGGGCGTTACATAGGCCGAAGGGTAATACACGATAGGCAAACGTTCCCCAAGGGCACGTAAAGGTAGTTTTATCCTGGTCTTCAAGGGCAATTTGGATTTGGTTATATCCACTGAAGCCATCCAAAAAGGAGAAAAATTTCTTCCCTGCTAACGTGTCCAATACTTGATCTATAAATGGGAGGGGAAAGTGATCCTTTTGTGTAGCCTTGTTTAACTCCCTATAATCGACGCAGATCCTCCATTTTCCGTTTTTCTTTGGTACCACCACAAGGGGAGAGACCCATTTATTGTCAGAGATAGGGTAAATAAAGTTAACATCTAAGAGCTTCTGAAGTTCATCTTTCACTATCTCTTTTAGGTGCGGGTTGAGTCTCCTTTGTGGCTGACGGACAGGTCTTGCGTCTTTCTCTATATAGATGTGATGGGTGCATAATTGAGGATCAATCCCCTTCATGTCGGGGTAATCCCACGCAAATGCATCTTTGTATTTTTATAACAGATTAACAAGTTTTATCTCTTGATCTGGTGTAAGATTGGTGTTAATATTCAGAGTTTTACCAGGTTCAATTTCCACTACTTTAATATTAGCAACAGCAGTTACTGGTATTGTCTGATCATGCGGATCTTTTAAGGGATCTTCTTCTAGCTCATTGTCAAATGCTGCCTCTATCATAAGACATTGCATATGTTTTCTAGCTTCAGTTTGACTAATAAAATTGTTAATGGCGTCGTCTTCTATTTGATCTTTGAAATCTAACGCCTTCTGTATAGTTAATGGAGATCTAATATTGTTAGCGAGATATGATACAGGATAAGGGTTAGTTTTAATCATTGGCAGGCTTGGCTGAGCTGGAGGGTACAGAATTAAATTTTTAACATCGGGTCCTTTAGCTATAGTCATGTTTCCCTGCCGGCAGCCAATGTAGGCATCGGCAGTAGCAAGCCAGGGTCTGCCTAGGATTAACGGATGTCCATCTAGTCGGGTTTTAGGATTAATTACCAGGAAATCTGTGGGATACTCCCATGAATCTACGGAAACCATGACATCATTCAGAGTACCTTCTGGTCGAACTACAGATCGATCTGCCAATTCTAACAGAGTAGAAGTAGGTTCTACTGACGTAATTGCAAGCTTTTGGCAGGTGGAGGTTGTCAAAATGTTGATTGCAGCTCCCAGGTCGACTAGAGCGTTAGTCAGGGTTTGGCCATAGATTTGAACGGTCACAATTGGGTTCCCGGGATCTTCATATTTGATAGGTGTCTCCTTTCCTGATAATAGGTCGGATAAAGTACCAACTACTTGGACTCTAGGGTTAGTATTTGTATTCCTCCTTGATTTTTTGATGCATAATTCCTTTATGGTTTTCGCATATATAGGAATATCTTGTATAGCTTGGAGGAATGGAATCTTTATATACAGATTTTGTAATTCTCCCAGAATGTCAAAGTCTGGAGGTTGTATAGGTCGAGATATGACTAATCATTCTGGGAAAGGAGGAGAGGATGTGCTTGCTTGCTTATTGTTTTGCTCTTTGTTTTCATCCTCCCGTTGTGGGGGTTGTTCTACAGGTAACTGATTTTCAATATGAACCATTTTGTCTCCCTCTGTTTCTACTATTCGTCCCGATCTTAACTGAAGATCGTTGCACTCCCTTAGGTCAGACTCAATCTCTGATGTGTCTATGATTTGAATAGATTGGACTGGCCTATTATTAGGGTTGGGATTGGGTTGGGCTGGGAGTTGCGGTCTCAGATTAGACTGGGGATTTTGTGGTAAAGCTGGCAGAGTTGGTTGAGGGAGTGGTATTGATCCTGCTGGCTGATATGTCGGTCTTGGCCAGCTTGTCTGCCAGGATGAGCTTTGCGAAGTGGAAGAGGTCCACTGTGGAGGATAGGAACTATTCTGCCAATATGGTGGAGGATAAGGGCAGTTTGGCCAACCAAATTGGGACATCCAAGGATTTGGAGTAGGAAACATTTGAGGTGACCAATTTGAAAATGGGGGTTGGGACTGATTTTGCCACATGTTCTGCTGCTGAGTACTGAACTACGGGGGTTGAAAAGAAGAGGAGGGGTCTGAAAACATACCTGGTTGCCTAGGCTGCCATTGGCGACGCTGGTTAACAAAATATGCTGGTTCTGACTCCTCTTCTGCTTCTTTGTATACTGCCTTCAAACCAGGCAGTGAAGGGCAGCTTTCGGTCAGGTGGTCCTTGGTACGGATAGCACATATTTGGACTGTATCCAGCGGGCATTCTTTGTGGCTGTGTTTCCTCCTGCATCGTGGGCAAAAGATGGCTAGATTCTGCTCTGCCTCGGCTTGCTTTTGTTTAGCCTGCACAATGTCAAGTTGTGTAGTTAGTGTTCCCAGGATATCAGTTTTAAAATTTTCTAACAAATTTCCAAGTTCTACCCGTGTTACTCCCTCTGTTAATGTTCTGTTATCTCTGGGGAAGCGATCATATTCCACTGGTTTTATCCTCGTGCTGCCTCTTGAGCTCCTGATACACAGATCAATGATATCAGCAAAATTTTCTTGATAAATGTCTCCTTTCCCCATGATGTTTAACGTTTCGATCCATTGCTCTCTCATACCTCTAATTAATGCAGTTTTCAACACGTTATCTGGCAGAGGTAGTGATGCATAAGGGGATCTCTGCAAGTTATATTGGAAACGTTCCACATATTCTTCTAAGGTTTCATTTGGTCTGGCTGACATTTGAAAGATTTCATCTTTTAATTCCCTCGATCTACAGTAATATTGGTATTTCTTTAAAAAGGCTTCTTTCATTTGATCCCAATTGTTAATAACCCCACCACCTAAGCCCATAAACCATCTCAACGCAGCCCCTTTTAATGTAGAGGGGAACAATTTCAGTTTCTGGGGGTCGGTGGTGTAATCGTATCCTCTACATAATACATCAAATTTGAACAAGAAGGCGTCCGGATCTTCTGATGTGAGGCCATGAAATGTGGGAATATGCTGGAGAGGGATGGCTTTCATGGGCGCATTTGCTGCAGAATCTACTATCGGATATTGCAATGTGGAGGTCTTGGTGTTTGGCTGGTTCTGCGCCATGGGATCGAATATATGCCAGTAATCTTCAGGAATTTCCAAGAGAGTGTTCCTTGGTTGAGGAGGGGTAGTCTTAACAGGGATTGTCTTGACACCACTCCCTTGATCAGGGATGATAATGGCCCCAACTGTCTGCGGTGAATGAATTCCTTCAACAAGGATTTTTACAGCGCTTCCCTTGTCCGGGCTATTCAAAGGCTGGTTCAATTCAATAGGAGATCTAGGTTCCTCAACTTCCCCTGTTTCTCCTTCTCCTTCACAAAGGTTACTTTGGGTCCCTTGGTGCAATGGTCCAGGAGTCAAATTTTCAATTTCTTGAAAATCCTGCTCCTCTGTTCGACTGTGCACCTCAGCAAAGGCTTCGGATGGTGATCCCGAGGCCTGAAGGGAACTAGTAGGCTGTTTAGAATTGACTTTCTTATAACCTACTGATGGCTGAGAGTCGGCTTTCTTATAGATTTCGTCTATGAAGGTTTTTCGTCCAAGGGTCACCGGCCCCTTAGCTTTGGATGGAGGCTTTTGATCTTTTTCTAACTTTTTCTGCTTAGTCATGCACTCCAATTAAACTGCTAAATCCTATTTAACCAGCAATTCTACTAAGAGAGCGGACGGTGGAGCAGGGCTTTTACATGCTCCGTACGCAGGTTCTTACCTTCCGTTTTTAAAATCCAACTCCCTCCTAGCAGATTTGCGCACTACTCTATAAAGGACAAATGGCTATTACCCCTTCCTCGGCAACGGCGCCAAAATGTAGAGCTATAACTAGGGTCTCTCACACCACCAATTATTCCACATTATTAAGTCAATCCGGGATCGTTTTGTTCTTTCAAGGAGTAACTCAATCTGAGGCTGTTCTGTCCAAGTAGTGCTCGGTAGTATAGCGTTCTAATGACTTGAAAGGAAACAAACACTAAGCTGTAACTAAACCAATTCAGGAAATGAAATCACACAAGGCAAATGATCAGTCAAGGGTACGGAACCAATAACCCTTCCCTTTAGAAACTGATAAAGAAAGAAAACCAAAGCATGGGCTTATAGGTCAGGGAGCTAGGCAGCGTCTTGCTGGGCTCACGACAGCCTTAGGCCTGCGATCACGCGAAAGCAATGAAGGTAGATTGGCGAAAGTAAACTGGAACAGCAATTCTTAAAATGGAACAGCAGTAATGAAATGGAACAGCAGTAAAGAAATGGAACAACAAACTATCATAGACAGGAAACGTCAATCATATAAAATGGAACAGCAAACCCAAATGGAACAGCAAACCCAAATGGAACAGCGAACCCAAATGGAACAGCAACTCCAAATGGAACATCAAACCCAAATGGAACAACAAACCCAAATGGAACAGCAACTCCAAATGGAACAGCAAATCCAAATGGAACAGCAACCCCGAAGTATGTACACGGTCTATACTACTGTAGCGATCCGAGAGCAATGTATGATGCGACTATGTTTCTGAACAAAGTGATATTATCTTCAAGTCTCACAAGTACTTATTTCATATGAATCCAATAATGATAACATTCATACCAATAACTTGCTGTAGAAATGGATGCAATTCGAATAGATTCAGTTTGTGTAATACAGAGACGTGAATTACAGAACTTATTCAGATTCAGATATTAATTAAGAAGCATAGTCTATCATATAAGAAATGTATCGGATTGCTGTAACGAAAGAAATAAGCAAACCACACAAATCACCGTATGATACAACAGCAAGTGACCGTCGGAGCTGGGCCCTTGGCTACGATGGTACACTGCTTAGAGTTACTTCAGATACAGAAACGAAGTGAACACCAAATCCTTTATATTGATTGCATAACAAAAGTGTACAAAATCAGATCTTACAAAAGCTCAGTGATCAAAATCATTCTGAGTTTATAATTATAATAACAGTCGTTCCCCACGCTCGATGGCGTGGTACCTTTATATAACATAAATGACGGAGATGTCTAGATACAAAAGATAAGCTTTAAAGCAGCGATCCCTCAGGATCGAAGATCCTGAGGGATTCGCTAATCGTTCAGGTCTCTTGCGTTCTCCGTCACGGTATCCTGCGCTCTTTTCCTGGATTATTCGGCTCCAATTTTACTTGATCTTGTCCGCATCCGGTTCCCTGTCGACGGGGCAGCAGTTACTTTCCTTGCGCTTCTCGTTTTTACTCGATAATCCCCTATTTCCGCGTCCTTCTGCATAGAAAACATCGATTATTAGTGATTGAGCTTCGTTTGTCCATTTTCACATAATTTACCAAAACCCTTATGTTTTTAGGCTCAATATGCAGAAAAGATTAGAAATAGTATTTGAAAAACCACTAGATTACTTATCAAAAAGCATACCTTCCAGGTGCTCCACAGGGGGTGATTGCTTTCTCTAGGCAAATGGTGATTTTACCTTAGGAAAAGGGATTTTTTTAGAGGAAATGAGTGAATTATGGAGGGGGTGAATGTTGGTGAGGGGGTTTTAGTACTCAGAACCTATAAGTTACTGGGTTGAGGGTCCGGTCCTTCTAGAAGTAAGAGAAATGCTCTGAGCCCCTTTAACTTAAGGTTTTATGTACTTTTGACTTTACTTATGGGAAATTAGTAAAATTAAAGGTAAAATGAATGTGGAAATTAATCACTTTGACTTTGTGTCAATGTTCAATTATCATCCATACTTTAGCAAATTGTTGATGAAAGTAAATGATATGACTTTATCCAGTCAATCACCTTAATTCTGAAAACATCCAACTACTTACCCATCTACTCATCCTACCATTTTTTCTACTCTTTATTAGGGTGCACTTAAGCTGGCAAACCCTTATCAAAAAAAATTTATTTTCTTTGGCAATAGAAATCTAACTAAGTCTATCCTTATTACATCCAAGGGCTCAGATTAGATAGTTGAGCTCCTTTTATTTACTCTACCTATCTACTTATCTGCCAAGATTAAACAGTTTGGTCAGATTTTATTCTCCATCTTTAAGCATGAAATTGAAAACATGGAATAACCAAGATTAAATTGTTTTGTTACCATGGATTGTGGCATGAATAACAAGTTTCACATAATCATTATTATGCAGAAAAGTAAATAGTAGTGGCATTTGGACTTGCACACTTTCATGGTCTTTTTGTTTTTGGGGTTCATATTCTTTCATTTTTTTTTGACCTTCTCTTATTCTTTTTGTCCTTTGATTTTTCTTTTAGGACATACCCTCTTTACATTTTTTATTTTTTTATAATATGGAAAACATTTGCAAAAAGCAAAGGTATGTACATATTACAGAGTTAAAATCAGCCAATCATAAATTATGACACCTATTGGTATAGGAACCTAACAGTGGCTCCACTTGGGGATGGCATTTCCTTGTGAAATGTCAAGAACACCGTCGACTAGTAGTTTGATCCATTGGGCCAATCCCACACATGTATATGCCTTGTTGTATAATGTTTGTGACTAAAACTTTTGAACTGAAACTACACCCTTTTCTGCAAACTGAAATATTATCTAACATAACTTGCTGTTGAAAATTGAATTTATTCAAACTGAAATTCTACCTACTTACTCTAATCATCTTTTTGATTGTTGGTTAGGTAAAATGAAACAACCAATGCAACCACTCAAGCATAACATACATTGGAGACTTTTATTTCTTGTGCATGTTGGTGGTTAAAATTGAGGTCTTGAAATCAACTATAACTTTGTTAACCTTTGAGAAGATAAGGAAATTCCTGATTTCCTTTGTTGAATCTAGAAACTGTACAAAATGATCTTGTAAAATATATACACTATTCTTTAACTGATTCAAACAACTGTACATCTATTGTGTATGGCCTGCATGCCATGAAACTGAAATAATACCTTCATCTTTAACACCCTGCAAACTTTTAGATGAGCTTTGAGATGATACTTCTACTGATTGAAATGTCTGTCTGGTGAAACTATTATCATCTTGATTTTGACTCTCATAGTCTGTTAATGGAGAAAAATTCTGATTGCATTCATTATCCATCCTATCGGCTATGGGATCATAAACAACTTGGAAGGATTGTTGCAACTTATTGCCTATAGGTTTGCATGGAACTTCATGATTTTCTAAAAACTGCTCATCATTTTTTACATATAGATTATGCAAATTTCCTTTCAAAAATTGAACTGCTTCAGAACAGAATGTTAGGGAATCATCTTGGATCATTTGATCATATGTTCCAGTTTCTAAGTCTTCTTCTGCAACCTGACATTCAATGGCATTTTGGGGCTGCAAATCTAGATATGAGAAGTCTTGAACAAGGATTTTATTGCCCTCTAAATGGTTAATATCAAAACTTGTTGACATTTGATTTTTAATTGCATGAAGGTTATCTATGATAAACTAAAAAAAAGCAAAACACAATGGTAAAGTTCCTTCACTGATTTCAAAATTTTATGCACTTTCCTCCTCATTCTCATAGCTGAAATGAACAAGCTGATCACTATTTTCAAGCTGTTGAACCTGAACTTCCTTATTCCTCAAATTAGCTTCTGATTCCTCTGCAAGGTTAATTTCGATTTGAGGAACATAATCATTATTATAGTGATCAAGATTAGGCACATCATCATAAGAAGTAATGTCACCAAACGTACATATTAGATCAGTAGATTACCTCTCCACATATGGTTTTATAACTCTATCTTCAGATTTATGGTAGTTGGAATTAACAAGAATTTGTTCATGGCTGTCAACCTCTTCTTTTTGTGAAATAAATGTGTCATGGTAACTTGGAGAAAAACATTCATCTTTCATGGTGATCTTCTATATCATTTCCTCTATTTTCTTTGCCAAAATGTCAAGTTTTTCCTCTGTTTCTTCTTTCAACTTTTCTCTTCTAATTTGCAGATTAACTTCTACATCTATTGCCATGTTCTGCATCAGTTCCAATGTTGAGGGGTTTCTTTCTCTTATATGAAATTCTATCTCTGGATCAAATGCTCTTGGGTAATGCAAAGGAGCTGAACCAAGGGGAGGTCTTATATTCAATGACATTGAATAATAGATTTGATTAAATCTGTCTGAAAATTGTTGTATTGTTTCATTTGGATATCTTTTTAACTGATTATATTCTTCTACGATTACAAGAAGATTGACTTTGATTATCCATCTATCAAGGAAGAGTTTGAGAAACTGCTAGAGATTTGATATGCTTGCCTCAGGAAGGGTTTTGAACCAACTCTTGACTTTGTCTTGCAAAGAAAGAGCAAAAAGCCTAATACTGACATCCTCTTCATCTACTTCAAATATGTTAAGATAATCCTCAAAAGCTTGAATATGTTTTTGGGTAGCGATACCATTCTCTCCATCAAACCTAGGGAGGTTCTTGAGATAATCATTAGGGAAAGCATGGAGTGTAGCAGGTAACATGAGAGGCTTATATCTATCAGGAACTTTACAAGGTATAGGAACATGTACATGGATTGTATGATTAGTCTTGATTGTTTCAGTTTCTTTGATTGGAATATGATCATCATTAGATTTAGAAGAAAGTTGTTGAAATATGTAAAGAGACTTTATATCTACAACTTTTAAAGGAAAATAATAATAATTTAATCTAAAATATTCTCTAAAATATAATATACATTGAAAAACTTTATCAATGAGAAAGAACATAATGTCTAGGATAATAATCCAAGTTAAAAGCCTAATCTTTTCACATAGTTCTTTTAGGTTCATTTCTCCGGTGGAGTCTTGATTGTGAAATTTATTTGGAGTTGCCAAGTGGATGATTTTAACCTTTGTGTGTCTGATCACTGTCCACCATCATAGATCAGATCTAAACCTGTAAAACAATTCTGAAGAAAATGTTAGTTCTCCCTAGTATGGTCACCACTATGTTATCACTTAGAATTTTCTCAAGGTTAAAGAAAAAAATTTCCGAGGTAACCACAAACCAATCTTTTAGACTTGGGTTCTAGCCAACCTAAGTCCAGAGAGGGCTCTCTCTTTATGATTTAGCTTTGTTTGATGGGATATTAGGCTAGTTATTAATGCTCAAAGTGTTTGTTTTGATTTGTTTGGTGGAATTAAGGAAATAGATGGGTAGAGCAGGTATTCAGGCCATTGGGCTATGGAGTCAAGTAGGAAAGGTTTAACAAGATTTGATTAAACACTGAGGTAAGAGTTCATAAGGCAAGCTAGCAGAGCAGGGATAAATATGAAATGTTTCAATGGATGAAAGTCTTAACCAGGGCCAAGGGAAATGAAGAATCCTTAACGGCGATTAAGATGAAGAAGGGAGGTTTGGAAGATAGCAAGGGAAATTAAGAATCCTGTACTAGGGGCCAATAGAGAGAATGAATTACAGAAGTAAGGGAGCATCTACGAATTCCCAAACTTAAGCAATTTAGTAGAAAACATTAAATAAGAAAACAGTTAAAACATAGAGCAGTTAAGCTAATTCTGATGATATTACTCCTTGTTTTCTTTTAAGAATGATGAGAAACACATATGATATTTCATAAGATAAAGAAAAACAGTAATCAAACTCAAATAAGTGATACTTATTTGTTTCCCACAGTGCACATGAATCGAGTGAAATGTCCTCAGCTTTATTTAATCCAGTAAACTAGTCCAACCTTGATTACAATAGCTCCTTTAGCTCCAAACAAAAATTCTACAGAAATGTTTTTTAATCCACCCAAAATACTTCAAATGAAGAAGTATTTATACTAATTCTAAACTGAAATATCTTGAAAAAAATATCAAGATTGGTTTCACAAATATCTCCAACTGTTTTACATTAATAGAACTTAAATAAAGGACACTCAAAACTAATGAATCTATTTGGCACTATGTTTATGGATTTATGGTGACAAAGAAGAAAAATTCGAATTTGATAGCAACTCTTAAGTGATGATGAGGCATCCCAGTCACTAATTGCTTCCTTCCTTTGTGCATTCTGCCCCAGAAATTCTGCAAACTTAGGGTCCAATGATACGCTTGTATATTTCAATTCGAGATAGATATGTAAACATTGAAAGAGGTTATTGTAGATAAGTATGTTATTGAGATAAAACTCTCCCAGTTTCCCAAAATTTAGCTCCATCTGTTCACAATATGCTCTGCAAAAAGATGTCAAAAACAGGACTTTGCACAAACTGAAAAATAGGCTGTGAAGACATGCACTTATCTCCCTTTTGTAATACATGTGTAAAAAGTGAGATAGGTTTTTGTAGATTGGCCTGTTAGGAACAAAAAATCTCTTCCAGTTGCTTGAAATACTTCTTGGATTGACCACAATAGTTTCTGTAAAACTATGACTTAAACAGGAAATTTCTTAAGAATGTGCCATTTTTGCTCTGATTTCATCTTTTAACTTTAAACTTCTTTTAACTGTTTTTCACTTTTAATTTGGATAAACTTCATTTTTGCTGGTGAAAGTGTTTTAATCTTTTTTTAACCTTTAATGCATCCATTTTTACTTTTACTGTTGACTTTTACCACTTTGTTTTTTCATCTATCTTCACATTGACATGAATTTGTATGCTCTGTAACTGTCTTCCCTGTTGTTTATCTTCATGCTAGCTGATTTACTTAACTTGGTCTTAAATTCGATACTCTTTAACCCTGATACACTTTGACTATTCTTTATTGTGTCCTTTTAACTTCACTTTATATTTTATGTTTTTACTGTCTATTTCAACAGTAAATCATTTAATTTCATGTTTCCTCTGCATGCCTTTTAACTGTATGTTTTATTTTCCATCTCTGTTTGAATAGATTTGATAACAATTTCAGAGTAAACAGATCTTATGATTAGTATTAAGATTGTTTATCCAAGGCTACAGTCTTTTGATCACCTATAAAACAAAACAAACTATTAGGAAAACGTTGGGTTGATAGGGAGGGTCATCAATGGATTTATCGAACTTTATAAGTCTATGGAGTGAGTCCAAAATGATTTCGGGAGGTAAACCATGCTTGAATTGGTTAGCAGAGGCTTCAGGTGGAGCAGAAGGGTTTCATAAGTTTACATAGTAGAATGGGCGAAGGGCGAGAAAACCTGGGTTCTTAGGGTTTGAACTTTAATGGGAAAACTTTTAAAATATGGCGCGAACTAAACAGTAGATGGTTTGTCGCATAGCGGGTGGGCGGTAAGTGGTTTGTTTCGCACAGCTTTTGGGCGCTTGGTGGTATTAGGGGGAGGCTGCCCGATGCCATTCATTAGGCGCCACATAGCGACAAGGTGAATAGCGAAACCGCTCACATCGGGCGGGTAAAGGCCAGCCTTTGGAGGCCACCCGATATGAGCGTTAGCTGTTAGATATGAAGGGGTCAGATCGCACGGTGGTCGAGGGTGTGATTTGATCGGGGAGTTTATGGAGGGGCCCGATGGGGTATTTATGAGTGGAGGGATTAATTAATTGTGGATTAGGGAGGTTTAATGACGTCGGGAGTGATTTCATTGGCGAGGTTGATTATTAATTAACCACTGATTGATTAATTAATTTCTTTGTTTCGGCGGTGGGTCATGGTTATTAATTAGTCGTTGATCGACTTAATTAATCCCATTAATTAGTTTATTAATAAGTTTATGTTTCAAACTTTGGGGCAGGATATTAACATATGGGTTTTTAATAAAACATACGGGAAAGGGGTATTTTTTTGGGATTTTAATAAATAAAGTTAGAAGTCAATATGAAATGAAAGCGGAAAACGAAGTGCGCTAAGTATAATGTGGGTTGAATTTTATTTACTTTTCACATCAAACATTATAACTTAGGCCAAATGTGCATTTGTGGGTTTTTGTGAAAAAAGGGGTTTTCTTGGGGGTGATTACTTTCTCTAGGCAAATGGTGATTTTACCTTAGGAAAAGGGATTTTTTAGAGGAAATGAGTGAATTATGGAGGGGGTGAATGTTGGTGAGGGGGTTTTAGTACTTAGACCCTATAAGTTATTGGGCCGAGGGTCTGGTCCCTCCAGAAGTCAGAGAAATGCTCTGAGCCCCTTTAACTTAAGGTTTTAGGTACTTTTGACTTTACTTATGGGAAATTAGTAAAATTAAAGGTAAAATGAATGGGGAAATTAATCACTTGACTTTGTGTAAATGTTCAATTATCATCCATACTTTAGCAACTTGTTGATGAAAGTAAATGATATGACTTTATCCAATCAATCACCATAATTCTGCAACCATACAACTACTTACCCATCTACTCATCCTACCATTTTTTCTACTCTTTATTAGGGTGCACTTAAGTTGGAAAACCCTTATTAATTTTTTTTCTTTTCTTTTATAGTAGAAATCTATCTAAGTCTATCCTTATTACATCCAAGGGCTCAGATTAAATAGTTGGGCTCCTTATATTTACTCTACCTATCTACTCATCTGCCAAGATTAAACAGTTTGGTCAGATTTTATTCTCTATCTCTAAGCATGAAATTGAAAACATGGAATAACCAAGATTAAACTGTTTGGTTACCATGGATTGTGGCATGAATAACAAGTTGCACACAATCATTATTATGCAGAAAAGTAAATAGTAGTGGCATTTGGACTTGCACACTTTCATGGTCTTTTTGTTTTTGGGGTTCATATTATTTCATTTTTTTTTACCTTCTCTTATTCTTTTTGTCCTTTGATTTTTCTTTTAGGACATACCCTCTTTATATTTTTTATTTTTTTATAATATGGAAAACATTTGCAGAAAGCAAAGGTATGTACATATTATAGAGTTAAAATTAGCCAATCATAAATTATGACACCTATTGGTATAGGAACCTAACAGGATCCAAGCTAGAGGAGTGACTTTGAATCATACATTGATGGTTGTAATTCCTTCTTCTATCTAATAAAGTGTTTGAACCTTTTTACATATGATGTGTTCTTTCATAATGCTTATGTGTATGAATTGCTTCTGATTCCTTTAATTTATATTCAATGGATCGTATGCTTTGATCAGTTTTCGTCTTCTTTTCTATTGACATGGTACTTTTCAAGTGGATTAAGTATGGGAAGGAGCGATGGAATCGATACAAGGGAGACGAGGGAAAAGAAGAACTACAGGTAGGCCTTCTATCCTCTCTTCTTATCTATTGCTTATAGGGAAAGTCTAAAACAATTTAAACTGTCACTACAAGAAAAAAGGACATTGGTGAGGGGCGAAAAATGTCACCATAAGCTCATTAGTGACAGTCAAAAGAGCCTTCATCACCAAAAATTGAACGTCACCAAAGGTGGCGTCGCCAAAAGTATAGGTGTTGTAGTGACATTCAAAGTCCATCACCAATAATGATGGATAGTGACCGTCACCATTTCATATGAGCAATGGTGACGGACCATAGCCTCCGTCACCAAAAACTGAACGTCACCAAAGGTGGCGTCGCCAAAAGTATAGGTGTTGTAGTGACATTCAAATTCCGTCACCAATAATGATTTATAATGACAGATAGCGACCGTCACCATTTCATATGAGCAATGGTGACAGAACATAGCCTCCGTCACCAAAAACTAAACTCCACAAAAGGTGGCATCGCCAAAAGTATAGGCGTTATGGTGACATTCAAGGTTTGTCACGAATATTGATTATAATGACAGATAATGACCACCACCATTTCATATGAACAACAACAATTTATTGTGATGGATCTTTCATGGCTGTCACAATTGGTGTATATATATGGTGATGTTCGATGACCGTCACCAAAAGCCACATTACCAGATGACTATAATGACGGACAACGACCATCACCATTTCATATCAACAACGATTTATGGTTATGGACCTTTGAGGGTCGTCACTATTGATGCATATATATGGTGGTGTTCGTTGACCGTCACCATTTCATATTTTGGTGAGGGTCGAAAAATGTCACCAAAGCTCATTGGTGAAGGTCAAAAGAGCCTTCGTCACCAAAAATTGATCATCGCCATTCCATATCGATGTCAGGGCATGATAGAATCTAACCACCAACCTCCTGCTTGTAAAGCAAGTGCTCTTCCTTTGAGCTAGCACCCTCTAAAGAATTAGAATTTTAAAAATTAGACCTTGAAACTTCATAAATTGTAAATTCTACAACTTTCAATAAATTAAATTCTCGACAATATTTTACTAAAAAAGCAAAGAATCGAAGTTGCAGGTCCCTACCTAATGATTATGGAAGTTATGAAAAGTTGGTGGAGGGAAAAATAATTATGTATAAGAGAATCAATATGTTCAGTTGAATACCCAATTAGAAGTGAAACTCTGAAGACATTTATAATCTATAAATGACCTATAACTAGCAAATGCACCAAATATTGCAAAGGAAATGTCATAAGTGGATAGCATATGGAAGAACATTGATGAAGACAGATGCAATATGTTATAGGTTGAATGAGAAAAATCTCAATGTTGTTGTTTGGTGTTTAGATATCTGAATGATATCTAAACTTCTGTGAAAATGTAACATGGATCTCCAGAAACCATGAACGACATCTATATAATCATAACTTAGCAAAGAAGTCTAAAAGATGTTCTTAATTAATAAACTTTGTATTTGGAAATATTGTTTCTTTAGATTTAAAAAAGACTATGTTGTACAAAACTTCTGTCTATTTATCCAGGCAATTATATCATAGCATAGGTCACAATAACAATCTACAATACCTAAAGTAAAAAGACAAATTTGCTCAAAAAAATAGATTTAGAAAAGAGCTTTGAAAACTATAAGTTTGTCATCATGCAAGTTGTGCAGGCTATGTAAGTAGACATTATTTCATAATGGTTGATGTTTCAGCCCTAACAATTATTGTGACAACCACAATGAGCTAATTAATATAACATCTAATTATGTTTTCCAATGTGTAATATTATAGCGACAACAAGGTAAAAATACCAACACTTGAAAGGATATGCCAAATACTTAAGAAGTTTTAGTTTACATATAAATAGAAAGGTCTAAAATCATGTTTATACAGAAAGGGATTAATAAATACGGGAGATACTGTAGTCAAAGAAGTGAGACTTTTGTATAGGTAATTTAATTTGCAAGGCTAAAAAATGATGTCTACCCGTAATAGCACAACACTAGCTCCATCCCCAAAAAGAACACAAGAGCTCCAGTCTGTCCAATCAACATATCTAGAAGGAACATCTACTCCACTACCTGTCATTGTTCCAAGAATACTAACCATAAGTAAATGAATTATACAAAAAAAAATTGGATTTATCAACAATCAGAATAGACACAACAACTCACCTTTCAGGAAACATGTAGTTGTTACAAGACCCAACACAAAGCCATTACAAGAATACTAACCATAAGTAAATGAATTATACAAAAAAAATTGGATTTATCAACAATCAGAATAGACACAACAACTCACCTTTTAGGAAACATGTAGTTGTTACAAGACCCAACACAAAGCCATTACAAGAAGCTGTAATGTCGAAAGCCAAGGCTTTTATACAACCCAACTCACTTTGCACCTGATATCAAAATTGCATTTTTTTCTAATATAGAATCATGAGTATGAATAATTAATGCAAAACTTTATAGAAAAATATCTAAAATCTACACGTAGTAAACTGTATTTGTTAAAATTATACAAATTGACACAAAAAATACCAATTTAATATGGTTAAGGGGAAAAAAGGTTATGTCCTAAAGAAGTAGGTTGTCAGCATGCAAAAACTTAATCCTAACAATAACATGAAATCCAAAAAAATGGAACTTTTGAGAGTTGAAAACAAAATATTTTATAGACCCTTGGTTGGATCCCATTTAAAAACTGGAACAATTATATATTTCCATAAAATCAACACATGCACAATCATTAATATCAATTACTTTTCATTTGGACATCATGAGGCAATCCACTTTGTGGAGGCTACCACATGCAATTTTCATTCAAACCTAATAGGAATGTAGTTGTAGAAAGATGTTCATATACCAACATGATTATCGATATAGATGGAATACTTTGTGGTACCATTTTACTACATATGTGAGAATAAAATACTAATAACAGAGAACTGGCAATTTTTTAAAAACATAATACACACATGCACACAAGAACAAGTTTTGAAGACACCAAATCATGCAAGTGATTGCAAAATGTATCCCAATGAGAAACTCTTACAGTGAAGTTCTTTGATTAAGTCTGTGTAAATACATTTGAAATTGGTTGCTACCTTGCATAGGTAACAAATGTAGCCTTAGTCACAAGGCCCACAACATTGAAGGAAGCTCATTTGTTGAAAATTCAAAACATTAAACCTAACTATTGACTAAAGTGTGGTTTACTAACCATGGGACATGTGGGTTAGAGGACCATCAAATTCTACTGAATGATTAAAATAGAATCTGCTTAACTGTGATATTTCATATGTTGTGTCAGTTAGTCTAGTTAGTCATATGAAAAATATGCTCACTTTCTCGTCTTGGTTATGGTTTGCTTCTAGTTTGTCTGTGTTCTAACCTCCATCTAGTCTCAATTGTTTCAACCATTTGTATTTTTTGTCTTTATGCAATATGCAAAGAGGTTTTCAATACCTTTGCAGATCAAATAGGGCATGTCTAGATCACCATATATAAAATTCTATAAATTTTATAGAATTTTATATATGGTGATATAAACATGCCCTATTTGATCTCCAAAGGTATTGAAAACCTCTTTGGATATGCTGGCAAGTGGCAACTCTCAGCTATGAGGGTTTCACTATCCAAGCAAAAATTCAACTTTAAAAAAGGGAACAACAAAGTCTCCTTAGGGAATGAAAAAACAATTACATGCTTATTTTTCTATATGTCTTATAGGTTATTTCCTTAATGATTTTTTGATCAAATTTTGAATTGTTGTGAGACTCAACTCAAATAAATTCATGAATAGGTGGCTAAATGGTAAATACAGGTATGCTCCAAAAGGATAGATGATATTGACAGTGATGTCTTTTTATAAAAAAACTTCTTCAGTCACTAAGAAGCAAGCTAATAAAATAAGGAAAATAGGGATGTTTAGCATGTGGAAAATAAGGATGCTTTGCGTATATTATGACAAGGCACTATAAACTAATTGCAAGGAATAACATACTTAAATATGATAGAATTATCATCTTTGATTCATATATTTGCAAACAGGAGGCACAAGTTCATTCAAAAAGCAGAAGGATTTTCACAAGACAATACAAACTATTTGTGAGAAGAAACATACTAACCTAGGATAACAATCATATGCTAAAAAGTCAGAAATTTGCACAACATGTACAGATTCCTTCGCATGTAGCAAAACGTTTTTGATAAGAGCAATTATATACAAGACCTACCCTATATAAGAGAAATTATATACAAGAACATCCCTGAAATTTTCTAGGAATGTCTCGAGTATGGTCAGCAAGTCCCTTCATCCCCAATGAAATCCATCGCACAAAGGGACATTTCCTTACTCCCCAAAAAACCAGAACAGTGGGCATGATATTTCTTTTTTTTTTTTAGTGGGGGGGCGCAAGAATATCAAAGGATAATGTCAACCATTTTATCATAAACTTGTAGTAAACATCTTTAGACCCATTTTCGGCTCAATGTTGTTGAAATTTGAAAATGGACAATCCAAACTAGAAGCAACTAGTTCTAGTATTGCTTTGAGCATTTCCAATCAAAACCCACCCATGAAACTAGAGTTGATCGGTTTTTCCAAAAACTTCTAGTTCAAGAAAAAACTAATCAAGCTAGATAGTTTGACCAATTTTGTACCATTGCGGTCCCAACCCCCAAAAAAGGAAAAAATAAACCTACAAAAAATCCTAAAACTGCGATAAACCTCATTTCCCATCTATTTAATCATTCCCCCTATATTTGCTTCACAACCTTCTCATTGATCATTTGAGCAACAAATAGCGTTGATTCAACAATATTCTTTTGTTGATTCATAGTGCTTCTCAGTTTGATTCAGAGAGTTTCATCCAATGATTTGGAGCACTCAAGATTTGATTGGGGAGTTTCTTGGATCTATTACTAAACCTGATTTGGATTAAGACTTGGAGTATTGATTTGAAGATTTGATTGGGGTGCTTCTTGTGTTTTTGGTAATGTTGTAAACATCATTTCAACAAAAATATTACCAAGAATCAGGAAAAGAAAATATTGACAACACTAGGAAAATATCACAAAATATAGGCAAATTTAAAAAATACAAAATTATTCAAAGACACAAATAATTGAATTTTTGCCCCTCCATCGATGAGTAGGGAAAATAATTTCATGGATCTCATGATAATATCAAGATATTTACAATATTCTCATGCTATTTTCGAGAATGAAACACTGCACAGTTCATCAGCAATAATATCGTTCTGGGGTAGAATTTGTGACATTGCAATAATACCAGGACCATGATAATCACAATGTTTGCAACACTGGTTTTTGGAGCTACTCTTTTGCTAATTCTAGATGTTGATTCAATTTGTTCCTACAATTGATTTAGATCTGCTCCTGGAACTGATTCAGAGTGAAGACTTGGAACTTGTAAAGGTATTTACAAATATTCTTCAAACCCTATTTCTCTTAAGAGAGTTTGTTAAAAAAATCTAGAAATTAAATGTAAGGCTTTATTTGCAAATTATTTGTGGTAGAAAAAATGCAATGGCTCCCAAACATAAAAAGGATCCTACATGGAACCATTGCCAAATAGTTGGGGATGAAATGGTATGCAACTATTGTCCCATGGAAATTGGTGGGGTGGTGGTTATACATAGACTAAGAGTTGAAACAACACCTAGAAAATATACTAGGGAAAATTCAATATTTATCTAAAAACTCAGCCAAATTATAATTTGACATGCAAGATTCTATTGAAAGCTATAACATGAGGCAAAATATATGCAAGAAGAAATAGGAAGAAATGGAAGTGAACATGATAATGAAAACCATAGTTCTGAAGACTCCACTACTCATCTTGCTAGGGATACCTTTAGAATCCCAATCCATCCAAAACATGAGGGTGATTATGGCACAAAGAACACAATCCTAACAGGCAAAGAGTTGACTCAATCTTTGTATCCAACAGGCAACAACACCCTTAGTTCTTAGCCCACCATTGATAACAAATGGAGGAAGTTGCTTGGGAATGCATGGCTAGATGGTGACATGATGCAAAGATAAATTACAATCTAAGTTCAGCAGGATACAAATAGGGATCTGGACACAGATTTGCCAAATTTTTTAAAAGCCAGGATCTAGATATAGTAGGAAAATAGCAAGTACAAAAATATTTTGTAATATATATAAAGAGAGACAATTAAAAAAAACAGTCAATAATCAAAACCATTCAGGAATGACAAGAGTAAAACTACAAGTTTATAACCAAAACCAAAAAATAAAATTCTAATGCATGTTACTATTAGCCATCCATGTATTATAACTGATAATTTGATAAGTCATAACCACCATTGACTATTGATAATTTTGAAGACCATCCCGACATGAGAATATTGCAATTCATAAAAATATTTTTGTAAGAAGCATCCACATGTCCATATCAACAGTGAATAAAGGGGTGTCTTGAAGACTATGGTAAGACTAAATAACAATGTTAGTGAAGTGACCAACATCATAGCACATAAGGGTAGAATAGACATTGAGACAAAACCTTGAACATGATGATAGATCAAACCTTCTCAAACCTTGAAATTGTACAAAACATTAAGTAAAATGATTGGCCTCCAGTTTCTCACCATATCCCTTTCTATTCCTTGAAGAATAAGCTTGATCAAATCTGCATTTACTTGCTCCCCCATGTGCCCATTTCCAAGGATTTTCAACACACCCCAAGGAAACACTTACATGAATTCAAGACACATTTCTAGCCATTGAAATGGTAATTATAACAAAACAACCCAACATCAAAGCAATTCCCTACAGTAGAAACTAACATTAACAAGTTAACGAATAAATGCATGCAGAACTTCACATTTAACTTCAATGTCACTACATTTCATTTTTAGGTTAGACAGATTCTTCTCTTTTGATCAATGCAGCAAAGGTAGTGAGTTTAAACTTTAAAGTCATACCCTTATATCAAATTATACACAAAAATTGTGACAAGAAAGCCTAAATGTTGGCTACAAACATCATATCAAAACAAAAAACACGGCAATACGAGGAATTTTGATACCAACAAAATTGTGGATTGTATAATTTGAAAATCCAACACCTCTGAATTGAGATTAGCCTAGACAAACGCAATTGCTCACCAAGCCAATCAATACATGATAAAAAGAATTGTTTGCCACTCAATGAAATGCATCTAAACTCCATGTTAACTACTATAACATAAATAAAATATGATACCATCATGATATAGATTCCATAACTAATAAATTCCCATAAAAATTCTAATGATATAGCATAATATCTCTAGTCCAAGTAGCTCCCATATTATGGAAAACATTAACTCAAACAAAGTAGCTCCCATATTATGGAAAACATTAACTCAAACAATTTGAACCAAGCAGAAACATGGGAAAACAAAAAAATATGGAGTACAAATACATTAAAGTGTCATAGCAAAGTTAACGATAATTATTCAGCTATAGATCGAATAAATATCATATGATACTTACTTAGGGATCACCAACAAAAAGATCATTTGGAGTAGACGTACACATCAAAACCAATTCAACATCCTCTGGCTTTACTTTTGCCATTTCAAGGGCTCTTCTAGATGACTCTACAGCTAAACCAATTAGTGTTTCATCACTTGCAAAACAAAGTGAGCTTAATGACGTTTTATTCCATGTAAGTGAGGAGGTTTTGGCGGACCTTTTTTTAGTATCCACAAAAAAATATCAATTCTAGACTTTCCTTCATCTATTCCTTCCTTTGAGTACAATTATTCAATCCCCATTCTTACACAGTAAGCCTTATTTCCTTCCATATGCAAGAGTTCCTAATTAAGTGTTCCTTGTAATGATGCTCCCTAATTCTTCATTAAATATAAGATATAGTACTACTCAGAGTCTCAATATGTAGGGAAAATATGTTTTCAACTTATAGAACTTTAAATGGTCATTCCAGTTAAAATACCTTCAACAACTTTGTGGTCTTTGTTGTTTCTAAGGCCTTTGGGATGGCACATACAATACCAAGCCCTATTGGCTAGGGATAAGCTTTCTTAACAGCCTGTTAGTGCTACATCCACTCATGTTCCCAACATCAACATCAAAGTTGAGGTGCCTCGTATGATTAATCCACAAAAACTGAAATGCTTCGATTTCCTGGTGACGATGTGTTTCTAACAACACTTTCCCAATAATTATAAAACCTGAATATAGAATTTTGGTAGCTACCTCACATAGAACTTGTTAGCAATTTGGGATTCCAACATCTCTATCCACTTTCTCAATCTAACAAATAGGATTTTCGAGCAAGCAATCACAAAAAATGTATATTTACATAAAATATTTGGAGGCTTTCTAACATTAGCTGCAAAAGTAATCAACAACAAATATTTTACAATATATCTAGTCATCATCAAATAAGTAAATGACACTTGGAGTGTTACTAATAACTATAGTGATCCATAGAATTAGAATTTGGTTGTGTTGTAACTAGAAGGAGTGAAGGTGGCACTTAAAATTTTGGGGCACAAGAAGTTGCTTCTATTATCAGAAAAAGATGCTTAGATGCATTATTTCAGTAGTCAGATGATCCTCCAACATCACCATTATTTTCAAACAAAACACCTTCCCATTTTTCCTGTTGCATGTCAGTGCTAATGAAATTTTCTACAAGACTACTGCTACTGATTTGTTGCAAATTAGAAGATGAAAGATGGGGCATGCCTAGTGTTTTTCTAGGCATGCCACCAATGGGAATGGAAATGGAGACTGTAAATTTCCCACTGCAATCTTAGTAGCACCTTCTGTGCCTACTTCCATGACACCACTGGCACTAACCGTAGTCAAGTTTGTACACTGAGCATTTTCCAAAGAAAATCAATTGCTTCCTCTGCCCTGGACCTTGGAAATCCCATTTCAACCATCATAGAAATGGAAGCCTCATCAGGTGGATGACGTCTAAATCATTGACCTGTGCTTCCAGGAATACTATTTTTGCTTCCTTTA
The DNA here is from genome assembly GCA_031772625.1 of Pinus tabuliformis. NCBI lineage: Eukaryota > Viridiplantae > Streptophyta > Pinopsida > Pinales > Pinaceae > Pinus > Pinus tabuliformis. The sequence continues at coordinate 1,162,122,886 of CM062811.1, forward strand.
ACATCACCTATGGCAGTGTATACATGGGTAATAATGGAAACAACAAAGGTAATCAAAGATGGACTACAGTGAAAAAATATTGGATTTCTCCAGACAGGTAGAACAACATTGAGAATTTGAGCTTGTAAAGTGCAGAAAAAAACCTTTGGATCCCTTGGAACAGTGACAGACCCTCCAACAAATGGTTGCACTAACTATGATGCAGAGGGCACAGTTAACAGCGAAGAATAATTCACAAGTTACTCCAAAAGCCTGCAATAGCTTTGTAATGCCTCTAACAACCAATGTACATGCTCTAGCTTATCATTTTCTATTTCCATTCCTTGCTGTGACATAAATGGTACTATCCACAGAGAATGACCTGTTGCTTCAAAAGTAGTCAAAAGACTTTTAATTGTACCATGAACATAGAAAGAATTCACTACTACTGTATTGCACATTCGCTTATGGTTGTCATATATAACTATTGTCATGTCATCCACAACTTTCCTAGGGTAGTGACACTTTGAAGAAAGTGATGACTCAAACTCAGATGAGCTACAGTTCTCATCCACATCAAGACTGTCATGAATTTTTTTTACAAGAGTAACCACCACACTTCAAGCTTCAAGCATGCTATGGTGCTATCCAAGCCTCCTAAATCCCTAAAGGAGGTTGCAGCAAGAATCTGTCCATGACCTCTATGCTAAGAACAAGGGTGAGTGGTAGTCCCTTTATGCCATATGTGGAGAGCAATGGGATGAAGTGGTTTCATGATATCTCATGTTGATGGCCTCTGTTTCAATAATTTGTCATTGTTCATGCTAGTGACAGTACTTCCTAGTCCCATTGACCTACTTTTTGGTTGTTTATTGTACTTCCTTATCCATATAAGTGGGATTATCAATCCCCATGGAGAGATGCTTGTTTTGATGTCTATTTTTATAACTCTTGCAATTACATCTTGATGTTAGCATTTTGCAACATCAAACATTAGCATAGACCTAGGCTTGACAGTATCACATTTTACTATAAGTAAAATGTTTGTTACAATTATTGGATTGGCAGCAGTCTTGTTGGCTCCTTGCATACATTGACACACATATTTCGTGAAATCCTACAATAGTTGATCTTAGTCAATGGTGTCAGATTTTTACTTGGTTTAGCTCTGATAGGGTTGACCACAGAATTGGGGCACACTCATCTAGCAGGTGCTCTTATTGTTGCAGGTCCATATAGCAGCAGATGGAAGTGGTTTGCATTGGTTCTTATGCACATCGCAGTGTGAGGGAGGCACAATTATGTAGGAATGCAAAGTGAAAATGCATGCCTTCAGCATTAGCATATTTCCTGTTTTGGCACCTTAAGTTAAATTCAGTTCACTGCTGTTCCAGATTTAGCAATTTCCAGTTTGCTTCAATTCAACTTTCAGTTTAGTTCAATTTCCGATTGCATGCACTGTGGCACTTACATGGTTAAGTCTCCAGTATAGAAAGAGGGTGCAGTTCTCATGGGAGGGAATGCTTGCTTTAGTTCATCTTCTAGTTGGGTTGCACTTGTATTGTAGCAACATAAGTAATTTGCAAGAAGTGTAGAAGGTTTAGGCATGGACAAGCTGATTTCCAAACTTGATACAACCTTTGCAATGGTGTCATGCCTTTCCACCAACACAATTTTGGGTGTTAGGTTGTATGTTGACAGTGGAGACTTATGATGTATGATAGCAAACATATTGGCCTTCTTCTGGTCAGAGGAACAAGACACTAACAAGCAACTGGAACTTGGTGATGATGGCAAGTACCCAACATCTGGGCTGGGTTTTATCTCATTTTGCATGCCAATAAGAAAAGTTGTGGAGTTCCATGCTTGGGTCATCATTTTATTAGTCAAAGTCCCCATTGTGGACTCCTAGGATTAATAAAGAGTCATTAGAGTTATGAGACCCTTCTTGGGCTTTCGAACGATGTAAAAAGAATTATTTTTGAGTCAAAAATGAATTATGTAACCTCCACACCAAGTCAGCCTCAAAAAAGGCAATTTGACCTCATTGGAAGGCTATATATACAAGGCAGTTCGACTTCATTTGAGCATCTCATCTCTCTCACACATAGTTCGATATCTGGAAGCTGGAAGTTGGGAAAAAGTGCGAAGTTGAAGGAAGAGTCTAAAAGCCTAAAAGGAGTGCGAGTTTGGTCAAGGAGGAAGGGAAGAAAAAAATCAAAGTTTTGGTATCTCTGTCTCTCTCTTTCGTGTGGGCTAGTTTAGGAGATCGAAGTCTCCTTGTCAAAGTCAAAGTTGCTGTTGATGCCGGAAGCTGCCAAGTTGAAGCTGTTGTTGATGCAGGAAGCTACCAAGTCGAAGCTGTCACTGATGCTGGAAGCTACCAAGTCAAAGCTGCTATTGATGCTGGAAGTTGCCAAATCAAAGTTGCTAGGGTTGAAGTGTTGCTACTAGGTCAAAGGTTGGATCAAAGAAATAGAGGTTGGCTTGGTGTGGAGGAGGTCTTTGTCTAGGTTGAAGAGTCTCAAGGAAAGCAATTGAAGAAAGAGATTTTGACTGGGTTTTCCCCTAGATAGGGGTTTTTCCCTGGCAGAGTGCCTACATCTTCTGTCTTGTGTTTTTGTGATCTTCATGCACACATAATTTTGTAATTTCTTGATGAAAGATAATATAACAAATAAGTAAAAGAAGCCAACATAATTCTCAAGTAAATGATTACTCCCTCTATGAATGGGATTGAATACTCCAGGAAGCTGTATCAAAAAGATCTTCTACTACTTATTCAATAAAGTTAAAAGTCAAGGGTTCTTGGTTGCTCTTACAACGGAATTGGGAGATAATAAAAGCTATTAGAGGCCTGGGATCAACATCATTAAAGCTGAAGAATGGAGCTAAGATGAAGAAGGAGGAATAAGACAGTTTAAGGATCTATTGAAAGTAATCTAAGGAACCTCAAAAAGTTGATTAAAGGATCATATAAGGAGACCTTATAAGGAAAGAAGCTTACTATCTTCAAGGACAACGTCTAACACAATAAAGGAAGAGAACAAATTAGAAGAATCATTTGATTACAATGCTTGGAAGAAGAGGATAGATCTCATCCTCGAAAAGAATAAAGTCTTGGATCTAGTAAAAGGAAAAGTGAACCCTGTATCCAGTCTCTTCATTCCTTTGATGTTTGAGAGGTGGAGTTGTCAACCAAGTAGACCTTGAAGGTCCTTGTAGGGCACATTGTCTATTAGTAACTACAACTTGCATTATTGGGGTAAGCATCTATGGTTTGGGTTTTAAAAAAAAGGTCGCAAGGGACTTGCTAGAGTCTCTATAGAAGCAGTGTAATCTCCCTAGTATCTTGTATTAGATGGGGCACTTGAAACATGAAGTGCTCTTTAGTCTCCACCTCCTAGAAGGAGGAGTGTCGACAAATCTTGTCCTCTTAGGGAATCTAATGATACATATCTTGACATGTAAATGGTGAGAGCATGATCTTAGTTGATGATGGGAATCTTGAGTCCATGGGATTAGTGCCTTCATATGTAGTTGGACAAACAATTGACTTTTAAGTTGCAAAAAATTCTTAGCATAAAATGCTAGCTTAGATCTAAGACATTGTGAGGGAGAAAACTAGGTGATTAGAATGTACTGCCATTAGATGTCCTCCTTGATTGATTCATTATTCTACCTCTTTGGGGGGGAGAATTCAAGGGAACCTATAAAGTAGGGATTTAATAAATGGAGATAATGGAAAAATGAAGAAAAAAAATGGCCTCAAAGTCTCAATATTTCCTTCGACCAGAATGACCCAAGGAGACCAGATCTTTATAGGAAAGGAATGGAGAGCCAGATATGGATCTCTCTCCCAACTCAAGGTAGAGTCTCAAAGGGCCCAAAATATAACCTCTACACCAAATTATTTTGTGGGTTGTTCCCTAGTATTAGAAATAAGTTAGAGTTTCTTCTATTTCCTCCTTGAAGCATTTTATGCAAAATTACAAATTGGTTCCAATATCGAAGCCAAGTTACATAAGACCATTCAATTCTTTTAGATGAAGGGAATTCCGTACTCATTTTCTTTCTACTAATTACTCAACCCAACAATATTGGGTAGAACAAAGGAGAAACCAATTCTGTATCCTCTACCCACTGTATGAAGAAGAAATATGGCACCTATCATAGGAAGCTTGCCCATTCCAATGAGGAATGTCAAACATTTAGGCCAAAGAGCTCCGAAAGGAAAAATACTTCCTTTCTAAGCAAAGTTGAGAGGTTGGAGACTTAGAGGTTGATGTCAACAATCCCAGCTACATTGATCCAAACTTGATGCTAATTCCCAAAGATAGCCTTACCAGCAACAAGGAAGCTCTTTGTACATAGAACTGTCAAATCAAGCACAAACTAGCATATATGGTAATTGATAATGGCAACCAAAATAACCTTCTCTTGCTTCAATTGGAAAAGGAACTCAAGTTACCAACCTCAACTCATCCCAACTCACATTAGCTTGGATGGGTCAAAGATGCACATTAGCTTGTGCTAATCACTTGATTTCATACATGTAGATTTCACTATACATCCGATGTAGAATGAGTAGTCTCCTCTAGTCCAAGAGTTTTTCAACAGAAATCTTGATCAAGACTCAGTTCCCAGTAAGACCATCTCAAATTTTAGCTCTCCAAGGACATGAATAGTGAGCAGTAACATCTCTAGAACTTTGAATCTACATAGTGACAAGGTAGAAAGCATACATCATCAGGACATCAGAGGTACATCAACTTAGCTTGATTTCTATTTTTTCTCAGTTGAAGGAATTGTCATCAGTTGAAGTTAGTGTGTAGCTTCATCATTATCAATTTCTTCATTAGACAATAGAATGACTTTATTGTAACAGTTGAGACAGTGTAAGGATGGGTACAAGTCAGAATTGTGACATCCAAGTCATAGATCTATTTCAAGAATAAAAGTATCACATTCATTCTCATCACAGGACATTCATCCTATAAAAGGCAGAAAAAGCTAAGATATTGAACAACATTCAAAATCCATCATGACCATTACAATCTAGTCAAGGATCTCTCCTTCAAAATTTGTAGGGTTTCTGGAGCAGCACATTTGCCTCAGAAAAGAGCAGCATGCAAAAGTAGTGGTAGCAGCACCTTTAGACATCATGGGTACTGAAGATTGTGTAAGTCTGCAACAGAAGCACCCTTATTCAAGATTGACTATGAATCAAGAACTCTTGATCCTTAAAGCAAATATAAGGTTGAAACACCTTGTGATTCAAATCAATATTTGTTGTGGCTAGTTAGCAGAGGATTTCAGAATGATGGTACTATATAACCTGGAAGTGTTTTCTGCTTAATGACAACTTTCTTCATGAACAGAGTTGTATTAACAGTAGATGAATGTTAAACATGGCTCTAACCTCCAGGATTATTGTCATAATAGCATCATTGGTATGGAGAAACCTTGCATGGCTTAGATGGCAGTAATATTCAACCATGTAATCCTATCTTGATGTCCTACATCATATGGTCTATTAGTTGATTGGGTAGACCACGTAAGAGAGACTGCCCATGCATGCGATTTGGTAATTGGAAGTTTGCTACTTAATAAATCTTAAAAATAAGGAGCAGATTTATGAAGGCCATATTTATGAATGTGGAACTAAATTGTAATGTCGCCGCAATTCATGAACAAGATGAGATCACACTTCTTGTCCTCTATTCAGATTTGGTTCAATAACTAGTTGCTGGGGTTGTTTGCTTATGGTGCCAAGATCACAGTCCAACAGAGGATTGAAGTCCAATTCTATCCTTACAGTTCTGTTCACCGAATTTTTATATGCCAACATTGATAGCAGCACTCTGTATCTTTCAATGTGCATACACAACATTCTGTGAACAAACCTCTTTCATTCATGCAATATATTTACATATGTGCAAGCAATATTCAAGTACTTTTCACTATCAAAGTATTGACAACCACATTGAGACTCAAAGCAGTAAAATAATGTAATAAATAAGGCATCAAATCAGTGAAATTGAAGAAAAATACTCCCTCTCAAAGATTTGCAGAAAATTAACTAAAGATTTTAAGGGCTATTTGGACTAGTTATAGACCTAGCATACCATTATTATGAATTTGAGGGTCATTTCAGAAGGTTTTCCTCTCCCCTTCCATAGAATTATATCACCTTTACCTATTTCTAACAAAGTAACTTAGGAAATACCTTGTGTCCTACAAAAATGACACATGTAATGAGGGTACAGTTGTACCACCATGGTGAACTTAGGTAAACTTGTAAAATTAACGTATGTTATGAATGTTAAGGGAGGTTACCTATATTATGTGCCTAATGGATCTTTGGAATGATCCTTCATTATAGGTTGGGCACCACACATTGGAACCTGAGCACTATGCATTGGGATGCATGTACCTACATTAGGATCTATGACAACTTACTTGGATGATGATATGGACACCATATCATCACAACAGGTGTGCATCAACATCATGTACAATGGAATCACAAGGAGTACTTTACGACATTATATTTTGGTTTATCTAGCACATGTGAGCCCATTTTTCAAACATGGGACTTGTATGATGTATTATTGAGCTAGTATGTCTCAATCACACATGTGAACATTACTAGGCTCCACTTTCTCTCTCATCATGTGCCTCTAGATGTTTCTAGAAGGGGAGCTTTGATTGTCTGACCCACTTTTCATGCATGAGATCTCTTTGAGCTTCTAGAGAGGGCACACTTTCTCTCTTGTCTCTCTCCAATGTGGGAGACTATTTGTACACATTTATGAGCTAGTTATGAGCTAGTTAGTGGAGGCACTAATGCTTTGACCCTTTCTTGACCCTCACATGTGGGAAAGGACAGGGTTTGTTGGCCAAAAGGAGTAAGACACTTTTGTGTTTGACTATTTTGACCTTCACGTGTGGGAAAGGGTTGGAGTGCACCACCTAGCATATAAGAGAGGTCCACATATGTGAGGAAGTTAGTTGGGAGTCAGTTATTTACCACTTGTATTGAGCACACCATTTCATGATGGCACATGGTTTTGTAATGATGGCTTAGGAGGCCTCTCTTCCTATAATAGGATGGCACCCCTCTCATTTGTACATGGTTGGAAATGGAATAAAACTCTCATTTGTACATGGTTGGAAATGGAATAAAACTCTCATTTGCTCACTATTGGTATGAAATTTTTCCTGTCTCTTAAGCATTTAGTCCCAAGTTATAAATAGAAAGGATTTTGGGCATGCACATTACATTGAAGGAAGAAGCCAGTGCAACATCAACAAATGCAAGTAAGATATGGAGTGTTCCTATGTTATTTCATTGTGAAAATGTTTAAGCTAAATTTTGAGTATCGGGGTTGACTATTTTCAGAATTTTAATTCTTTACTTCATATTTGAGCTTAGAAATTTAATTTTTTTTAGTTATATTACTTAGGCTAGATCTAATACTAGTCTATCCTCTCTTTGATTTCTATATAGTCCAGCTTCCTAGAGTGATGTTTTCCAAGCATTCACCAGGGAATGTGTAGAAACTTCAGAAATACAAGGCAAAAGGGATTTTGCTTGAGGGTCAAGATAAGACTCCATGCCCAATGGAGGAATTTAGGGCCTTTTCTTTTCTTTTCCAATCGTCTCTTTGAGTTTTTCCTTTAACTTCTATTTACATGCAGCCTAGGACTTGTAGACCTTTACCTTTATAACTAAGTTTCCTTTTTCCTGTTTCAATGAGCTAATTTCTTCATCTTTTGCTACAAACAGATTTTGTTCTGCAGATCGACCATAAGAGATAACATAATCTCTAGATTGATTTGTTGTTTGTATGATATTCTCTATAGACCGTCCATTTAAAAGGGGCTCATTCCAAATTGGCTTGCATTCCATTTCTTTGATCTAACGATTTATTGCATTTGCTCAATTTTTTTAACTTAGGTCCTGTCATGCTAATAGTTTTTCTCAAGGTTTATCATTTGAATTTAGCATAAATGAGGTTTTGATTTGGTTTCCTTGCACATAGCTTTGAATCTAACCTATTGGCTTTATGGCACAGGTGTGGCGCTATGGTACAGGTGTTGTCCTTGATGGAAACTCACTTTGGTGACAGATCTCAGTTCAGGCTCTCAGAATGAAGGAAATCTTGTATACGCAGGTTCACCTTGCCGAAGACGCATATACACGTGGGTTAGACGTTTAAATGTCGCGTATGCGTATACACGCACTTTAATGCATAGAAAAGCGCGTACATGGTGGAAAACTTATTTTTGGTCCGTGGTAGTTAGTCCTTGGTATTTGAACCTATAGTTTTGGACCATGGTATCTCATCAAGTGTGTTGATCCCATGTATTGGGCCCTTGGTATTGTTTTGTCATGGTTTTGGACCTTAGTATTGAGAAAGGCCTAGCACTATAAAAGAGGGAGGAGATCATTAGGCAAGAACACCATCTGAATTATTGTATATCTGATATTGTGCTAGATCTGGAATACTGGTGATTGGATTATGGTGTAGATCCGGATCTAAAGGAAGGAGGAACCTGAGCGCAAGAAGGATAAGGTCTATTGATGGATCAAAGTCTCAAGGCTTGAACATTGGTATCTCTGTATGATTTTGATCTGTTATATGTGGCGCACACTTGATCTATAAATCTGATAATCTGGGTTATATAATGACTGAATGTTTAAAAGAATGAATTATCCTTTATAGATCTGTACGCAGGTTCAGTGAAGTGCAGACGCGTATACATGCTTTTTCTGTAAGTGAAAGAAGCGTATACACAGGTTGGTTGTGGTACAGAAGCGTATACACGCAGGTTTATGAATAGTGAAGTAGCGTACATATCTTGATTTATGCTCTAGCTGCTTCTGTTTTATTGCTGCAGTGTTCTGGGTTCAGAATTTGGTGTTTGGTTACAGTTACCGTGTTCAGGGTACAACGGTCAGAGAAGGGTTTATTTGATTCAGCTTTGATTGGTGAAAAGAAGTTTGGTTGATGCAGAAATTCTTGATGTTTGATTGATGTTACTTGTGGATCTAGTGTGAAAATTAATGAAACGAGGTCCCTGAAAGCAAGGTTGCAGCCTTCTACAGGTAGTAGCCTGCGTACTAGTATCTCAAGGCTAGTACAATAACTAAGGGGGTTGGAGCTCCCTTCCAGGAAAGCTGGAGAATGAGAGAGAGTTGTAGCTCTCTGTAGGTTGCAGCCTGCATACTGGCAAAGTCTGCACCAATACAAAAACATTGTAAAGAGAAGTTTCTAATTAAAAGGAAGATAGAGACGAATTGCAGCAGGGGGTTTTCACCCACATTAGGTTTCCTCCTTATATCTTGTGTTCTTGTGTGTGACTGTCTTCTGCTCTGTTTCACTGTTTCTGGTATTGTTTATTTGCTTCTGATTCACAGATTAATGACTGACATTTGAAAGATAAATCAAATAATAAGTATGCTTTATATACGCGGGTTTCTTTATTTGTAGTTGCGTATATACGCGATTTTTATTAACTGAAGTAGCGTATATGATCTGAAGTTGAAAAAGAAAATAATTGACTTAATAATACTGATTCACCCCCCCTCTCAGTATTATTTCCAACAATTGGTATCAGAGCAGGTTCTTCAGAAGAATCTTGATCGCTTGAAGAAAGATCTTTCATTATGAGCAACTACGAGAGGGAAGCATCAATCAGGCCACCGATTTTTGATGGGACAAACTTCGTTTATTGGAAGGTAAGATTTACTACCTATCTTCAATCTCTTGGTACATAAGTCTGGGATATCATAGATACAAGGTATACTTTTCCATCAGCAACTCCTACAGATACAGCTGAGAAGAAGAAATATGAAACAAATTCAAAGGCGGTCAATACTCTATTAGGATGCCTATCTCAATCAGAATTTGTCAAGGTAATGCAGTTTAAATCCACAAAAGAGATATGGGACAAGATTGTTCTGAGCTATGAAGGAGATGATTAGGTAAAACGAGCAAAACTTCAAACCCTCAGGATTCAGTATGAAAATCTCAGGATGTATAATGATGAAAGTGTGGCTAACTATTTTCTTCGTGTAGATGAGATTGTTCATTGTATGAAAAATTTCGGTGAAGAAATAAAAGAGGTTGTTGTGGTTGAAAAGGTTATAAGATCTTTGTCCCCTAGGTTTGAATCTAAAGTTTTTGCAATAGAAGAAAAAGAGAATCTACAAAATCTTAAAATGTCACAGCTGCACGAAATTCTAACTGCTTATGAAATGAGGAAAGGAGGTCCATCAGACAGGAGAGAAGCTGCCTTCAAGGCTTCAGGCAAAGGAGAGTACTATGAGTCAGGATACGTGTCAGAAGAAGAAGAAGAATCAAATTTTGTTAGAAATCTTCAACGGGGTACTGGAAGATTTAGAGGTAAGTTACCTTTCAAATGCTTTGCTTGTGGAAGAGTAGGTCACTATGCCGCCAAATGTCCTCATAAGGATAAGATTGACAAGGGAAAGGAACCTGTTGGATGGAACAAGAAACAGAATGCAAATAAGAAAAGCTACTACACTCATGAAGACAGTGACGGGCTATCGAATAGTAATGAAGATGAACGAGGTAATGACTATAAACTTTTAATGGCTTTTGAAGATGATGATTACATGGATGCTATAGATGTGGATAGCTTTTATGAAGAGATTTCTAGACTCAAGACATGTTTAGAAGAAAAGAATGTGATCATTGATACTCTACAATTTCAACTTGATGAAAAAGAAAAATTTCTTGAGAAGTTAGAATGTGAAATTGTTGGCCTTAGAAAAGAAATTGAGAAAACAAAGGCTCTTAATCTTAAATTTGTTAAAGGATCTGAAACTCTGGATGAGATTATCAATGTACAACGTTCTCCACTAATCAAGACAGGTCTGGGTTATAATGGAGAAACATCTCAAGCATCCACCTCAAAGAGTTATCTTGATGCAGCAAGGAGGAATGAGCAAAAGCCCAATGGAGATCATCAGGTAAAACAAGGACGAATTACATCAAGAACAAACAAAGACTATTAGGTAAACCAGGGGCAATCCATCTTAAGGATGAAAAAAATCTACAACCAGCCACAGGTAAAAACTTCTCAATTTGCTTCAAGAATGGATGACAATAGAAATTACAATCATTTGGCTGGTAGATTTGATAATCGCAGAAGTTTCTTCAGTGGCCAATGTTTCTCTTGCCATAACTTTGGTCACAAAGCAGCTCAATTTGTTGCCTATAAGACAATCATGACTAGAGAAGCTCAAAAACAAAGAAGTATGACTGGGATTACGAAAAGGACCTATAACAACTTTTCGGCACTTGAAAATGAAATTGAATGTTCTATTTGTAATAAGTTTGGTCATGAAGATTCTGAATGCAGGAGCAGGTTTCGGCAGACAAAGGAACAAGCCTCAAGCACCAGAACATGGAGAGTAAAGGAACCACAACTAGAAAGATGTGGGATAGCTTTTTATGCAGAAGGACAGGAAAATCTATGGTACATCGACAATGGATGTTCGAAGCATATGAGGGGTGATAAAGAAAAACTTGAATCATATACTGCTTTAGAAAAGGGAAAGAAAGTTTCTTTTGGAAATGATACCCCTGCAGCCATAAAAGGAAAAGGCACTGCTCAGTTGAAAGAAAAGGTCAAAGCTGGAAATGTTTTATATGTTGATGGCTTGAAGCATAATCTTCTGAGTGTCAGTCAGATGTGCGATCAAGGAACCGAGGTAATATTTCGATCAAATGGATGTAGTGTTCGTGATCTTGATACAGGAAAAACAGTGATCAAAGGTAGAAGAACTCCAAATAATTTATACATATTTGAAGAAGGACAACAACAATGCTATTTGAGCAAGGATGATGAACACTGGTTATGGCACCGGATGTTGGGACATCTAAGCTTTTCACAAATAAGGAAAGCACGCAAATATCAGGCAGTTCGTGGTCTTCCAGATATCAAAATTCCAGACAACACAATATGCAAATCATGTCAGTTTGGTAAGCAAACCAGAACTAACTTCCCTGAAAAGGAAGGATCAACTAGCAGGCCTCTTGAGCTAGTCCATACAGATGTATGTGGTTCCTTTAGGACAAGGTCACCTCGAGGAGAAGAATACTTTATATTATTCATTGACGACTTCTCCAGGATGGTTTGGTTAGGACTTATGAAGCACAAAGACGAAGCATTCGAAAAATTCAAATCCTTCAAAGCTTTGGCCGAAAACGAATCAGATCACAAAATTAAGTGCCTCAGGTCTGACAGAGGTGGGGAGTTTACCTCAAATGAATTTTTCGATTTCTGTGAAGAACATGGAATAAGAAGGGAATTCTCTATAGCTAGGACTCCTTAGCAAAATGGAGTGGTGGAAAGGATGAACAGAACGGTCCAACAAATGGCTCGTGCTATGCTTGATGAGTCTGGAACTCCCGCAACCTTCTGGGGTGAAGCTGCATTTGTTGCGGTTATTATTCTCAACAAAACAAATGTCCGAGTGAACAACACTCAAACTCCTCACGAGCTCTGGTATGGTGAGACTCCTTCGCTAAAGCATTTCAAAATTTTTGGAAGCAAATGCTATATTAAGAATACCGATCAACAGCTTGGCAAACTTGAACCTAGAGCAGATGAAGGCATTCTCCTTGGTTATTCTCCCCACAGCAAAGCATATAAGTGTTACAATAAAAGACTTGGAAGAATTGTTGACAACATTGATGTAGTGGTTGATGAAAAAGGATACATCCCTAGGCAAGTAAATCATGAAAATATCGAAGAGGATGAAGACTACACTCCAAATCAGACAGATGATGAAGAAGAACCTCAAGAGGCACCTGAGGAACAAATAAGGATAGAAGAGAAGGATCCATCCAGGTATGTTCAAAAGAATCATCCAGGATCTCAGATTTTGGGGCAGAAAGAAGCAGGTGTACAAACAAGAAGAACAATTGCAGAAGCCTCAAGCTATTTGGCATTACTCTCCTCCACTGAACCACAAAATGTAAGAGAGGCATGCAAAGATGAATGCTGGGTCAAGGCAATGGATGAAGAACTTGAGCAGATCAAAAAGAACAACACTTGGGAGTTGGTTCCTAGACCAAAAGATAAGAATGTCATAGGGACAAAATGGATCTTCAAAAATAAGTTGAATGAAAATGGGGAAGTAATTAGAAACAAGGCCAGACTTGTGTGTAAAGGGTATGCTCAACAAGAAGGAATAGACTTTGAAGAAACTTTTGCTCCCATTGTTAGACTTGAGGCCATCCGAATGTTCCTTGCTCTCTCAAGCTTTCAGAAGTTCAATTTTTTTCAAATGGACGTGAAATCAGCCTTTCTGAATAGGGACTTAGAAGAAGAAGTGTACATTGAGCAACCAGATGGTTTCATCCTTGGCAATGATCCAAATCTTGTATGTAGACTAAAAAAGGCTCTCTATGGTCTTAAACAGGCTCCAAGGGCTTGGTACTACCATTTGGACAAATATCTTCATCAACAAGGTTTTTCAAAGGGATCAGCAGATAGCAATCTTTACATAAAAATTGAAAATGACAAATTGCTAATACTTGTTGTGTATGTAGATGATATTATCTTTGGCAGCAATGAAGAAGCTATGAGTCAAAGCTTTGCCTTGGTGATGCAGAAAGAATTCGAAATGTCTTTGCTTGGAGAACTGACATATTTTCTTGGATTGCAAATCCAACAAAATGAAGGCGGTATCTTCTTGTCTCAAACCAAGTATCTTAAGCAGATTTTGAAGAAATATGGCATGGAAGATGCAAAACCAGTATGTACCCCCATGGTCACAGGATGCAGCCTCAGTGCAAATGATGAATCAGCAGCAGTGCATCAACCAACCTACAGATCTATGATTGGAAGTCTACTTTATTTGACAGGTACCCGACCAGACATCATGCATGCAGTGGGAATAGTTGGAAGATTTCAGGCAAATCCAAAGGAAACTCATCTTCAGGCAATCAAGAGAATCTTCAAGTACCTTCAAGGAACTCAAAACTATGGCTTATGGTATCCTAGAGATACAGATCTCACACTTCATGCTTACACAGATGCAAATTGGGCCGGAAGCGTGGATGACAGGAAGAGCACAAGTGGTGGTGCATTCTTTATGGGTTCCAGATTAGTATCTTGGTTCAGCAAGAAACAGAGTTTGATTGCTTTATCTACAGCTAAAGCGGAATATGTGGCTGCTGCATCTTGCTGCACTCAACTTCTTTGGATGATGCAGACCTTGCAGGATTTTCAAATCACTTGTACACCACCTATCTCCATCTTATGTGATAATACAAGTGCAATCAGCATTTCAAAGAACCCAGTCATGCATTCAAAGACCAAGCACATACCGATCAAGTATCACTTTCTCTGGGAACAAGTGTTGGAACAAAAGGTCAAATTGGAGTATGTTCCTTCTAAGGAACAAGTTGCTGATATTCTCACCAAACCACTGCCCAGAGAGACATTTGAATACCTTAGACAGAAGCTGGGAGTATTTGATGCATCATCTTGTTGTTAAATCGTGTCTGTTTCAGAGAAAAATGGGTGTACGCGAGTTGAATGAGGAGGATCCGCATACATACGCCGGTTTGTGCAGAGACAGTCGCGTATATGAAGTTCTGAAGAAAATCAGCAAGGACAGACTCTGGTTGAAGAGAGTCTGATATGGGTCTAACAGAGACCATCTAGCACAGGTTCAGGGGGAGCAGATAATCTTCTAATAATGCATTGTTGGCATTATCTTAGAAGCTTTTGGTTCTAGTTCACAACTGTTGTTGGTTTTAGGTGGAGCAGAGGCAGAGGGAGAACAGAAGGAAATCTTGGTTACTGATCTGAATTGTGATTAACAGATGCTACTGCTATCAGTTATTTGTGACTTTCATAAGTCTTGTTCCAGATATTTCGTCTCTATGTCATGTATCTCTTTTGTGGTATCTCTTTTATGGTGTCAAGGTCATGTAACGGCCTATCTTGGTTTCCCCACTATGCCTGGGATGAACATGTAATGAACTTGGTTGTCATATGTAATTTTTCTGATGATCCCCACTTGGTTGGGTGATGGATGTATGTATTGAGTCTTTTGGTGATAGGAAGGTCTTTTATAATGTATAAGTCATGGTTCTTCTTGAAGAACATCTTTTGCAGATCTTGCCTACAGTCAGGGGGAGCATGGTCAGCACAGCAGGGTAGAAATTTCAGCATGTACTCAGGGGGAGCACAACCCTTTGCCCTTGATGACAAAGGGGGAGAATGACTTTGAGGATTTTGGGTTGCCATCAAGTCCAAAGGGGGAGATTGTTGGCTTTATGGCACAGGTGTGGCGCTATGGTACAGGTGTTGTCCTTGATGGCAACTCACTTTGGTGACAGATCTCAGTTCAGGCTCTCAGAATGAAGGAAATATTGTATACGCAGGTTCACCTTGCTGAAGATGCGTATACACGCGGGATAGATGTTTAAATGTCGCGTATGCGTATACACACACTTTAATGCACAGAAAAGCACATACATGGTGGAAAACTTATTTTTGGTCCGTGGTAGTTAGTCCTTGGTATTTGAACCTATAGTTTTGGACCATGGTATCTCGTCAAGTGTGTTGATCCCATGTATTGGGCCCTTGGTATTGTTTTGTCATGGTTTTGGACCTTGGTATTGAGAAAGGCCTAGCACTATAATAGAGGGAGGAGATCATTAGGCAAGAACACCATCTGAATTATTGTATATCTGATATTGTGCTAGATATGGAATACTGGTGATTGGATTATGGTGCAGATCCAGATCTAAAGGAAGGAGGAACCTGAGCGCAAGAAGGATAAGGTCTATTGATGGATCAAAGTCTCAAGGCTTGAACATTGGTATCTCTGTATGATTTTGATTTGTTATATGTGGCGCACACTTGATCTATAAATTTGATAATCTGGGTTAACTAATGACTGAATGTTTAAAAGAATGAATTATCCTTTATAGATCTGTACGCAGGTTCAGTGAAGTGCAGGCGCGTATACACGCTTTTTCTGTAAGTGAAAGAAGCATATACGCAGGTTGGTTGTGGTATAGAAGCGTATACACACAGGTTTCTGAATAGTGAAGTACAAGGATAATTTTAGGGGCGAATGTTCGCCCTTTGGCGAAATTAAGGGGTTTTAAATTTTTAGTGGGCAAATATTTTGTATCATAGTACATTTTTACAAATCACCTCAAATAGCCCACCTTATTTTAAGGGAGAGGGTAAAAAAGGTAAATTTAGCCCTTGAGATTAGGAGTTACAACCTTCCATTCGCCCATTTTCAAGAATAGGTTTTATTTAGTTGAATCCTATGGGCCAAATACCATATTTATAAAAGAGGTATGGTAAGTTAATAAAAATATAAATAAATGAGCGGTATGGTAAATAAATAAAACATTTTTTATATTTACTCCATAAGTCACCTCGTGTAAACAAATAAAAATATAAGTAAAGTGGAGGTACGGTAAATAAATAAAACGTCTTTTTATACTTACTCAAAAGGTATGGTAAATAAATAAAAATATAAATAAACTAGACGTATGGTAAATAAATAAAACCTCTTTTTATATTTAGTCCATAACCCTCGTTCCATTTATGAAGGCTCAAGAAAGAGGTTTTATTTAAGTGAATCCTATGGGCCAAATACCATATTTGTAACAGAGGTATGGTAAATTAATAAAAATATAAATAAACTAGAGGTATGGTAAACAAATAAAACATTTTTTTATATTTACTCCATAATTCACCTTATATTTACGAACACTAAAGAAATGGGTTATATTTAGGTGAAACCTATGGGAAAAATACTATGGGACAAATACCATGGACTAGATTGCTATTAATACCATGCAAAAAACCATTATTAACCCTAATATTAGAATTATTAAAAATAAAAATGGCACATGGTATTGACCATGGTATTTACCAAAATGGCACATGGTATTGACCCATGGTATTCACCTGGAATGTGGCCTATTTAAATGGGGGGATTAAACCAGCATAGATCCATTTTTACTCTTCTCTAAGAGTTCACAATGCTAAGATTCACTAGGACTTTACAAAGTTTTATTATTTAGTGAAAGACTCGCCAAGATCTTACAAGATTTTATAATTGAGTGAAATATTCGCCATGCCTGGTGAGAGATTCGCCAAAAAATTATATATACATATTATATTATTGATAAAATCGCCTTCCATTTTTCCTATATACCATGGAGATTCGCCCATTTATTATATTTATAAATTTAGGGGGGGTTCTTAAAATTTTCCCTGGTGAAGTAGCGTACATATCTTGATTTATGCTCTAGCTGCTTCTATTTTATTGCTGCAGTGTTTTGGGTTCAGAATTTGGTGTTTGGTTACAGTTACTGTGTTCTGGGTACATCGGTCAGAGAAGGGTTTATTTGATTCAGCTTTGATTGGTGAAAAGAAGTTTGGTTGACGCGGAAATTCTTGATGTTTTATTGATGTTACTTGTGGATCCAGTCTGAAAATTAATGAAACGAGGTCCCTGAAAGCAAAGATAAGGTTGCAGCCTTCTGCAGGTAGGAGCCTACGTACTAGTATCTCAAGGCTAGTACAAGAACTAAGGGGGTTGGAGCTCCCTTCCAGGAAAGCTGGAGAACGAGAGAGAGTTGTAGCTCTCTGCAAGTTGCAGTCTGCGTACTGGCAAAGTCTTCACCAGTACAAAAACATTGTAAAGAGAAGTTTCTAATTAAAAGGAAGATAGAGACGAATTGCAGCAGGGGGTTTTCACCCACATTGGGTTTCCTCCTTATATCTTTTGTTCTTGTGTGTGACTGTCTTCTGCTTTGTTTCACTATTTCTGGTACTA
The DNA here is from genome assembly GCA_031772625.1 of Pinus tabuliformis. Classification (NCBI taxonomy): domain Eukaryota; kingdom Viridiplantae; phylum Streptophyta; class Pinopsida; order Pinales; family Pinaceae; genus Pinus; species Pinus tabuliformis. The sequence continues at coordinate 1,162,140,731 of CM062811.1, forward strand.
TTTATTTGCTTCTGATTCACAGATTAATGACTGACATCTGAAAGATAAATCAAATAATAAGTCTGCTTTATATACGCAGGTTTCTTTATCTGTAGTTGCGTATATACGCGGTTTTTATTAACTAAAGTAGCGTATATGATCTGAAGTTGAAAAAGAAAATAATTGACTTAATAATACTGATTCACCCCTCCTCTCAGTATTACTTCCAACATAACCCTAAGCATAAATAAACTCAAGCAATTCAAAGTTCAAACATCTACTGAGTTTTCATGCCTGGAAATGAATGGCCAACATTGCCACTTGCTCTCTAATCTGAGGTTATATGCTAACATTACACCATTGACAAGTGGAAAATCAATTTGAAAGGGGACAACGATCTAACTGTTGAGAGTTGTAATTTACACGTTGGTATAGAATTTTCAAGATTTGACTTTGCATTCTCATATTTCAATTTTTCATGGTATACTTGGCATAATGAACAGTATGATGTCTATCTAAAATCCACATATGAATGCCTAGGTGTCTTGATCTCAGGCAATGGACCATCATACACAATTATGTGTACTCTGGAAAAATCAAGAGCTACGTAAATTATGTAAGATATCACAAGGCCAAAATAAATAAAAAAATAAAAAAATAACATGAAAACTACTTGCAAAATATAAAGCAGCCAAATTCAGTGGCATACCTATAAAAGTGAAGGTAGTCTCGGTGTAATGAATGACCACACAACTCTACTTGATACAACATGATTAGAGAAACTAAGCTCTAGGAATTTTCCAAAGGATAAACCCCATGCAGCATCCAAACATGACTACCCATCAGGTTGCTTCTAGAACTCAATCTTTCCTTTCACATTTTAAGCACCTATGCCACATGTTAGTGTCGATATCTTCATCCCTCCGTCAGAGATAAAATTCTCTCATTGCATTGCATATTAGGTGTCTCGCTCAATCAGCTGCATTCCATTAGGAGCATGGATCATCTGACGGTAGTGGCTTATTGTAAATTTTCCCTCATGTCCTTTACCTGCTGGCCCATTTCCATTTATCAAGATTATCTGCAGTCACTTTTTGTCTTTAAATTTGCAAAAAGTCATTTCTAGGGTTTCAGTTTCATTAGGTCTAGGGTTTCAACAAAAAGGTCTTCAAAATGTCCAGTAGTAGCCAGCAGGCGCATGAGGAGGTTGAAAAAAGTTCCAGTACCAATAAAATTCATAATCTCATGCTCAGAAATGTATTTTTCCTCAAAACTCTGTTTTGAGGAAAAACAAAGTATTTTAGGTTTTTATTGTATAAATTCATGTATTTTCAGTTCTCTTGTATGTAAATGACTTCAATGGCAACCATGGTCACCTTACCAAGCCTCAGTAGCTCCATCCCCTGCAAGGCAAACAAAAATCAAGTCATTTAGTTCATCAAAAGGCTCAAATAAAGTAAACTGCTCAAAAAACAGAGGTGAAAAGTAAAGTCATATGGCAAACATTATAAAAATGGGTTTTATGAATCAAAAATCAAAAGATCTTGTATATAAATCATTTCTTACAATTCAAAAGCTCATTGGCATTCCAGGAAGAAATATTGATCAAAGTGAAAGCCGTGTTGGAAAAAGGAAAGCAAATCGCAGCAAAAGCACTCAGTTTTGGACGCACAACGCACTGGGTGAGAAGCGCGATGCATACAAGAGGCACGGTGCTGTTATCAAGAAATATAGTGTCTATTCAGAGCTGCTAGTCCCACTAAGATGGGTATCTATCTTAGAAACAAACAAATTAAAGTCACTTGTTTTTCCTTTACGAGAGAGAGATGGGAAAGAAGCAGAGAGTACGAACCTCAGTCTTCCACTTGGCTCCTTGCATGTTTCCTTTCCCCTTTGACAGAATCTCGCCACTGCTTCCTTACTTGTCTAGTTTCAAAGAGCACCTGTAGATTCACAACAGCATAATACCATCAAAGCATGGAGATCTTTCACTATAAACAATATAGGATCAGATATATATTGACCATACAAATGCATATATCAACACAATATTTAGATATACACAAGAATATGGAGGAAAACTCAAATAGCTTTATTATTAAAAGTAGTAGAAGAGAGGATTACAACCACTTGGTCTGACCCAGCGCCATCCTCCCAACTTGAAAGCCCTCTTCACCTCACACAAAGCAAGATCACCCAACAATGTCTTCAAAGAGAAACCAACATCACCTCTTTGCAAATTACCAAATTCCAACCTCCTGATCTCTGGGATGAGGGATCCATTTATAGATATTTGCAGGGGGGTGAGTCAGCTTCTGGGATTTTGATTAGTGTCATCTCTCTGATAGTTCTTGGTTCCACTTAGATATTTCATGATCTCTTACTCATCCTTGGGCGAACTCAGGGAGGAAAGTGTCAAATGAGCAGCTTCTAGAAGATTCTCAGGTTCTCCACTTAGCAAACTGCTTGTGCCATTTTTGTGCTCTCACTCATCGCACCCTACAGAAGGGCTTTCTAGTATGCATCGCACTTTTTGCATGTGGTAGGTGAGATGCATCGTACCCTTTGCACTAGGCAGTCTGTATGGTCTTGCTTTGACCAGTTCTGAATGGTTTCTCATGGAAAACTTCTGGGAGATGATGTAATCAGCTGACTTTGCTCTTTTAGGGTATGAAACAACACTTTTAGGGACTTATAAGCCCTTGGTTTATGGACATATGTGATTGGGGTTGTAGTTCCCAAATATGTCTATAACAGGTGCATAGGGTCGTCGTCCTCAGTGTTAAATTTGTACTGGTGCGGTGCACACAGGAGGCGCAACACGTTGGGTTTGAGGCATGGCGCATAGAGCTGCCAAGCCCAATTTCCTCAAAAACTCCCTCACATTGCCAAAATCACTCAAGTCTTCTAGTGTGCAAGTAAGTCAAGATCTTTTCCTTGCTAGTGAAGGAGTTTTTCTTAAAAATTTATGGTGGTTGTGTGAAGAAACTCAAACCCTATTTCCTTGCAATTTCTCAAAAAACCATTGCCTAGGGTTTGCATTTGTCATTTTTCTGCCAAGTTCATTCTACCACTCCCTCACTTTTTCACTCCTCCATTTATTTTCCCAGCTTATCCACCCATTCCCTAACTCCCATATTCCTAAAAATCATTTACCCCTATCCCCAAATCCCATTTTCCCAAATCTTAATTACAAATCCCCAAACCCTAATTGTTGTCCCTAAGCTTCCATATTATTCCCTAATCCCCTATTTCCCACAAAACCCTGTCATAATAGTCCCAAAACCCCTCATATCCTCTCCCTCCACAGTCCCTCACATATTCTTACCCTTGGTGGCAGAAAACTACAAACCCCATAAATCTCTTCATACTCATCAAGAAAACTCACACATTAGCAAGCATGGAATCTAATCCTTCATATGACCGAGATGAAGAGACACACAGTGACTCTCCTACAGAAATGCATGCACCAAGGAGACCTCACAAGGGTTGCAAACATATACGAGAGGAGCCTACTTCACTTGCTGAGCTGCAGGCCTGCCCTCTTGCTATCACATGCTTCCAACACCAATCCTATTATTAGTTTTGTGAGATGGTTGCTAGAGTCCAATATCATCATGAGTTAGCTCGATTGTTTGTGCTTCTGTTATAGACATTTTTGTGCCTTACAGCATGAAGCATGAAATGTCGATAATCTAAGGGATCCAAAGTCCCTAAACATGTTGTTCCTACCCCTAGAGGAACAAGGTCAGCTAACCACAGCACTAAATATCAGTTCTCCACCTGAAAACACTCAAAAACAGGCTAATTCTGGATCATGTCAACTACTACACTGAGCATCTGCGCTGAATGTGAACTGCTCCACTCTGTACCTGCGTTGAATGTCAACTGCAAAGAAGGATACCTGCGCTGGGCGAGTTTGGCCAAGTGGCACAGTCATTCCTCAAGGTGTCAATGCCCAGGAAGCTTCCAAAATGACACTTGGATCAGGGAATTCGACTGGTGATGAGTAAGAGGTTCTAGATCTCCAAGTGGAAGCAAGAACCTCCAAGTGGACTCAAGAACTGAAGAATAACTGAAGTGGGAGAGGACACTAGTCAGCTCCATGCCAAGCTCAAGCTGACTCATCCTTTCTCCAAATCTCCTATATATAGAGCTCTCTCATGAGGTCTAGGGAGGCTGGAATCTTGTGAATGTAAGGAAGTGTTGTTGGTTTGAGTATAGAACTATTGGGTGATTTGCTTGAAGGAGGTGAAGAGGAGATTTCTTTCTGCTGGGAGGTGATGCTGGATTGGGCCTTTTATGGTTGTATCACTTCCTGAACTTTACTTCTTCCACTAATAAAGCATTTGAGGTTCTTCTATATGCATGTGTCTCAATGGCGTATTGATACTTGTATATTTGATTTATTCTAATCCTTGAATCAATTATGAATGTATGCTTCTTGTAGTTTCTCCTTCTTGTTATTTTGCAGGATCTTGGTGTAGCTGGGCCAGTGAAAGAGCAAGGAGCTAGGAGCAAGCAGCAAGGAGAGAAGATTGGATCAATCATTAGCGGAAGACAACGGTTAGTGGATCTCTTTCTCCCCTCTCTTACATCTCATAAAGAAGTAATCTCGAATAGCTTTGCTTTGATTGTTGCTGAGGTACTATCACCCTTAGAGTGGGATAGGGTCATTCCGTATTGGATACTTTTCCCAACAACAAATTGGCGACTCCGCTGGGGATCGTATCTTGTTGGTTGTTTGTGTTTTTTTCTATTCATTTCATAAACAAAGGGAGTACCGAATCGAACTGCATTTGGATCTTTCAAATGCAAAGTAGAGGACAGCTACTCTAGCTCAGTTTCTGGGCAAGTTTATGATTTGAAGAGCTGATCCACAAGGACTCTAAATAGCTCTTAGTGATAGATTTTCATCCTCCTTTTCATCCCTTAGTGTGTACTTGACTGATAGCTTCTGATTTGGCCAAAAACTGTGAATTTTTGAGCAATCTGTGACCCGGAAACTGAGAAAAACGAAAGTTTGAATCTTCAGTGCAGGCACTGTGAAGGCAGTCTGCATTTCAGCGCAGTTCCCGAAGGGGCTACCTGCGCTGAAGGTCAAACTGCCAGTGTACTACCTGCGCTGAACCAGTTTTGCCTAGTGCTACTGGGGTTCCCTCCTGTTTTCACCCTTGTTTTTGCAGCCTGTTACCAGTCAATGTACCTATCTGAAACCAACTTTCCTTGCCACTATTCCGCCTCGGTTGTATAAAGAAACTGTGTTTGTTCTTTATGTATTTCTTGTATCATTTGCAGTTTCCCATAACGAAAGTGAACTAGTCTTGCTGTGGCCTCTTAGATCTAGACCTGTGATAAAGTGTCGTTCTGATCTTAAGAGTTAGTTTGTTTGTTGTTCATAGCTGATTGAGCTTTTGCTTTCGTCATATGGTTTGAATTTATATATTTCTAGTGTCGAAACAAGTAAATCTTAAGGTGTCTTTTGATTTTGGACAAGCTTGTTTGCTTTCACTCGAAATTGAATTCAAAGTTATACAACAGCTTTCTTTTTGTATCGCACAAACATTAAGAAAGAGAAAAGAAATACCTGCATTGTGCATGTGCATTTTTGACAGTTGGCATGTTGATTTAGGAAAGTGCATTAGTGTGTGCTCTATGATCTGTGTGAAAAGATGTTGTCTTTCTTTTCCCTCAGTAGTTAAGATTTTCAAAGTTGAAAGATTGAAAAGCTTGCTTATCATCTTAGACTGCATTTAGGAGTGTTACTATACATCTCGTGGTGATCCATAAAGGCAAACTGCTAAACAAGATCAACCTTAAAATAAATTGAATTTACATAACAACGCATTGAAACATAACGCAAACACATAGAGGTCTAAGCTAGAGACGTGTTCCGACGTCGTTAAACGTGATATCTTAGCGTTGAGTGGTTGGGTGATTCCTCCACGATGAAGCGATAAGTATCAATACGGACTTGTGCTCCCACGTACCGTCGTTTATATATTGGGAGACCCCTATAGGAACAAAGCCTTTATCCATAGGAAACCGTGTCGGCTGCCCTACTGATCGCAATGCAGTGAACACAGCATTCACGAAGATTGACCACTCGTACCGTAAAACGTATTCTGTGGTTTTGCGAAAAGTTTGGCACACCCTCTGCCTAGAACTCCAGAGTAGTTTCTTTTGGCCTTTTTCAAACTCTATAACTGAAAAAGTCCATCCGAGCATTTGTCACTTCGGGCTCGTTAAAACATCGAAGGAGACTAGAGTCATCTTTAGCTTTTTCTCGACTCTTAAAAAGTGAAAAAGCAAGTTGTGTCTAAAGCGTCGTTATAAAATTCATTTTAAACGGAACATAATCACCTCCTATTCCTGTGTTGATCTGTAGGTTGAGAACATGGAACGCCCCAACCAAGGAATTCCACATGATGAAAATTCTAGTCCTTTCTCCTCTTGGGGAGAAGTTGGTGCGCCCCACATGGCCACATTGTCGCTTCCAGGACTGACAATTGGCCTGCCAATTTGGCTATTCTCAACCAATGTAGTTCAGAACACCATGGTTCCTGAACAGTCGAGTCAACAGTTAGATCAGTCTAGAGCTGCCCACCAGCCTTCTACTTCCTATAACTCTTCCTCCAATCCTTCATCTTCGCAAGGTAGAGCCGGCAAAAGCCAAGCTCCCATGGAGAAGAAGGAGAAGAAGAAGAGAGAGAAGAAGAAGAAGGAGCCTAAGGCGACTGGGGGCAAGCAAAAGACATCTGACAAAAATCCACACACAGCACAGACCGGGCCTAAATCGCCATGTGTCATATGTAGAGGAGACCACTTCCATAGAGATTGTCCCTGTATTCCCTGGATACTAAGGGACTGGTCCCCTCGTTTGCACAATTCGGGAGCATCAACCTCTGATAGCCATGTTGAATGCTTACCGTCAACCAGCGAAAGTGAAGGTTCAAGACAAAGAGGGGGATCAAGATTCCCCTGCAGACTGTGTGAAGGCGATCACGCCATCCACCGTTGTCCCTTCTTAGACGAAGCAAAGAGAGTTTTGGAAGATCGCCCGGTTTCACCGTTGAGACTTCCTCCTGGATACAAAAAACTCGTGCCAAGTCCTTCGTTGGTTGAAAATACAGCTGGCCCGCTCAAGTGGTCAGCTGAAGTGTCAGTCATTGGAAATGAACCTACTGAATCCAGACCAGACGAAAGTCTAAAGGTCGAAACGGCAGTTGACCCGGTTCCACCTTCAGAGGTTTCATCTTCAAATGACACCGTCACTGAAGATTCATCTTCAAATGACACCCTCGCTGAAGAGAATAAGGATGACACCATCCAGATTATTTTCATCAACACATATTCTGATGAGCATCAGGGCAATGCGCCCATTCCTTTATCGCAGGAAGGAACATTGTCAGGGTCACATCCGGCCATATATTCGGTCCCACCACCAAGTAACCTGGTTGTGTCCTTTGATTGGAACCAACTAGGCAGACCCCGGTTGCCAGCCAGTATACCATTCAGAATCACAGTCCAAATTTATAGAATGGTAATGGCCGGCACTATCATTGATGAAGGGGCATCTGTGAGTATCCTTTCCTCTATTGCTTGGAAAGCACTGGGTTCCCCGGAGCTTTTGCCTGAGATAAGAAATCTCTCGGGTTTTGATAAAGGAACCAGTCGACCATTAGGGATCCTCCCCAATGTGCCTGTTACATTGAAAGGGAAGACCGTTCAAATGAACGTGATGGTCGTTCAAGGACCCTTGGATTATAACCTACTCCTTGGACGAGACTATATATATTGCATGGGAGCTATAGTCTCCTCACTCTTTAGAGTAATGTGCTTTCCACACGAAGGAAGAATGGTCAAGCTCGTAGACCAACTTTCATTTCCGGGATCACACATCGCAAATAGTCATATACCAACCCTCAATGGTCTATTCACTCAAGAAATGTCTCCACCCCCAGTCCTCCTTCCCGATGAGGGCGAGTGATTCGGAAAGATGGGACTGGAACCCAGGGGGCATGCATCCTGGTCTGCTTCGGGCAGAGGAAACCTTGGGTATAAGGTAGAATTTCCACGGGAGAATATGACTAGTCCGTACCCCGTCCGAAAGAAGGAAGAGGGGTTGTTCTGGAACAGGATTCTTTTGTTAAGGTTACTTGTTTGACAAAGGTCATTCACCATTGTCTACTTCGGTAGACAGTGCCGAGGAGATGTTTTCGTTTGATGGTGTTAACAAAACAATCTTTGGGTAACTAGAAAGAGGTATGCCTCTCTCGGTGAAACGAAAGTTTTGGCGGAAAGAAGTAGGGGTAACCTTGAAACTTTGTCTTATACCTGGGGGCATGCAACCTTTTGGAGTGCAAGCAAGGGGCGACTACTTATTTTTTAAATTTTTAGGTCCTCCCTTTAAACTTGTAGGTCTAACCCTTTAAACTCGTAGGATTAGCCGTTTCCAAACTTGCATAAAGAAAGGATGAGAAGGAGCATAGCTTCGTGAGATAAAGCTCCATAAAAAATAGCTATCTCACAGGAGACATTCTTATCTTATGACTGGTATATCGAGCAGTTTTACCGCGGAATTTATGCTCGTTAAAAAATAGAAAAGCGAGATCCGAGCAGTTTCAGCACATAGTTCATGCTCGTTAAAAAATAAACATAAGATTGAGCAGTGTTTTGGCGCATTCAAGCTCTTTAAAAAAAAATGAACCCAATATCGGTAAATAACCATTGTGATCGTAAATTTATTAGCCATAAAAAGCCTTGGTTGTGTTTTGCACCTGCCACCTCCATTCCATTTGGCCGATCGTTCACCTCCATATGATTGTTTACCCATTTTGAGGAACAGCTGCGAAGAGTGATTTCACCTAGCCATCCTTGTGACACTGCCGTGATTGGAAAATTCCAACCTGTACCTGGAATCTGCTGCTATCCCTGTTTATCACTCATTCCTCAAAAGACGAGTCTTCTTTGAGCTCTTTTCAACTGACTCGTAAAATATGAAAATTTTGCCGAGTTTTGGCCTTCCAGCTCGTTAAAGTGACCGGAAGAGCTATCCCTCCTCTAGATTTTAATCTTTTTGGACCTGAGGGATTATTACACAAAAAGGTCGAGCGCTTGTTTTATTCGGCTCGTTAAAATTATCGAAAACTCATCCCTTCTGTATTGTTTTATACTTTTTCGGACTTAAGGGATTAGATGACGAAAAAGGAATTTTGGAGTTAACTTTCTGTACCTTTTCAGACTCTCTAAAAATGAAAAGGACCGAGTTTTCCTTGTCTTTAGACTCGTTAAAATGATTAAATAGCGACAAACTTGTCTTTAGACAAGAACGAGTTTCCCTATCGCTAGGCTCGTTAAAACATAGCGATGGGCTTGCCCGAAGGGCAGGTTATAGAACAAGCATATGTTATCCTCCTCAAGCTTGACAAAAATAAAGAGGTACTAGTCAGAAATGACTGGGGAAAAATTGGGAGAACCTCAAAGCTTAATGGTAGCAAGTCGCTCTTGAACATGACACTTTTCCTCCGTATCACATCGGGTTGGGTTGTTTCATTCACCGGTCTCATCACCATGGTCTTCGCCAAACCATCCACATTTGGGGTAATGCTACCGATCCATCGCATCAGTGTCGTTATATGTTCAAGAGATGTTGTTCAGAAAGAGTCAACCGTGTCCCATCCACTGCCATACATTATCCTTCATCCACCCATGATCGCCACCCTGAATCATATGTCACAGATTGTTTTCACCACCACTAAAATCATTAGCTCCATTCCGTGTCACTGATGTGGGATTCATTAAGGCCCTCCTTTGATGGATCACTTCTTGTCGACTTCAGCTCATTATCCAAGAAGTTGATCTAGGAACACCCCCCCCAGTACTTTGAAGCTTGCATGCCTCAATGGCAAGTTTCTCACTTCCGGCGACAGGTATACATCAATGACCTTCGACCAGAAGATTTTGCGTGGTGTTCGACGCCAAGTCCTTTATTCACACCACGTGAATTGTACTGCAGTACCTTGAGGGTCATTATCATTATCGGTGATTCCTCTCGCGTTTGTTAACGGTTTACATCATTGACCGGTAATCAAGCGATGTCTTTCCATGTTCGACTTCAGCGCAATTCTCACATGGATCGACTTGTACTTAGAGTGAAGATCGAAAGATTTTGAAGACCTCGGATCTAGTTTCATCCATCCGGGCTGCGACATATATTCAGGAAACATAAAGACATTTGACATGTACATCATTGCAGCAGATGATCATCCTACTCAAAGGATGATAATTTCAGCAGAGAATTATCAGTCTACCATCAGACGATCGTCTGTTCTGTGTACTAAAATGAATTTATAAAGCTGAGCATGGGAATGCCCGCCTCAGCTAGATCATGAAAGCAGAATGAAAATAATGTATTGTATTGTATTTTATTACAGGTCACCTCTCAGCAATTGAATGAACTTCGGATCCTCCTGATAAAGCATTTCACCCGATAAACGACCTCATACTTTAGGGGGCAACTGTTATAGACATTTTTGTGCCTTACAGCATGAAGCATGAAATGTCGATAATCTAAGGGATCCAAAGTCCCTAAACATGTTGTTCCTACCCCTAGAGGAACAAGGTCAGCTAACCACAACACTAAATATCAGTTCTCCACCTGAAAACACTCAAAAACAGGCTAATTCTGGATCATGTCAACTGCTACACTGAGCATCTGCGCTGAATGTCAACTGCTCCACTCTGTACCTGCGCTGAATGTCAACTGCAAAGAAGGCTACCTGCACTGGGCGAGTTTGGCCAAGTGGCACAGTCATTCCTCAAGGTGTCAATGCCCAGGAAGCTTCCAAAATGACACTTGGATCAGGGAATTCGACTGGTGATGAGTAAGAGGTTCTAGATCTCCAAGTGGAAGCAAGAACCTCCAAGTGGACTCAAGAACTGAAGAATAACTGAAGTGGGAGAGGACACTAGTCAGCTCCATGCCAAGCTCAAGCTGACTCATCCTTTCTCCAAATCTCCTATATATAGAGCTCTCTCATGAGGTCTAGGGAGGCTGGAATCTTGTGAATGTAAGGAAGTGCTGTTGGTTTGAGTATAGAACTATTGGGTGATTTGCTTGAAGGAGGTGAAGAGGAGATTTCTTTCTGCTGGGAGGTGATGCTGGATTGGGCCTTTTATGGTTGTATCACTTCCTGAACTTTACTTCTTCCATTAATAAAGCATTTGAGGTTCTTCTATATGCATGTGTCTCAATGGCGTATTGATACTTGTATATTTGATTTATTCTAATCCTTGAATCAATTATGAATGTATGCTTCTTGTAGTTTCTCCTTCTTGTTATTTTGCAGGATCTTGGTGTAGCTGGGCCAGTGAAAGAGCAAGGAGCTGGGAGCAAGCAGCAAGGAGAGAAGATTGGATCAATCATTAGCGGAAGACAACGGTTAGTGGATCTCTTTCTCCCCTCTCTTACATCTCATAAAGAAGTAATCTCGAATAGCTTTGCTTTGATTGTTGCTGAGGTACTATCACCCTTAGAGTGGGATAGGGTCATTCCGTATTGGATACTTTGCCCAACAACAGCTTCATCTACATAATGGCCAAACCACTCTAGCTGGTGTGACATTCACCTTGACACCGGAGTCTATTTCTCTAGCAACCGGCATTCCTAATGTTAGAGAGCAGTGGAATAAAAGGCAGCAGATTGACAGGGAACACTATGAACCATACATCAAGCCTGGTTATTTGAGACAACTCAATGGAGTTTTTCCCTTTCGGTACCTGAAAGACTCATATGCTCCCTTGATGAAACTCATAATGAAGTATTTTAGTTGTGAGGGCCGGTTTTCTCGCCTATATACTTATCATATCAGATTGTTGATGCACTTTACCAAGGTGAGAATGATGAATCTCTCCTACTTCATGTGCCAAAATATTGAGAAGATGACCACCCTAGTACAACAGAAGACTCCTCAGCAACAGTTTAACAGTATATACCATTTTGCACTCATCAAAATTGTGGTCATGCATTAGCTTGGTTTGTAGGGCATCTCATGGGGGGATTTCATTTCTCATGAGTTCTTCACAGCTCCTCAGGTACCTCTAGAGACTTTTCATAAGATAGGTGGACCTTCTCATCAGTAGGAGGGTCATGAGACACAGACCGCTAGTGTCCAGGTGTTTGTCACCTATCGAAAGGGCACTAGAAGGTTGTTTGCAGCAGCAAAGTGAGTATTATCTCCACCTGGGGTGGAAGGGGTCTCACTTCCTTCATCAGCACAGTAGGTTCAGGACAAGGGAAAGAGGCCATTACATGATGAGGGGCCTTCAGGTGAGCAGGAGACCGATTTCATTCTCATTCAGGACAATGACACGGATTTGGGCCCACAAAGCTTAAAGCTCAAGGAAGTCATCTAAGAGAAACAGGCGGACATCAATGCTTTGTCTCTCAACTTGGAAAGAGACGAGTGGATTATAAAGTACCTGGAGCAAAGAAACAAGCAACTAGAGGATCATAAAACCATTATGGAGCTAAGAAACATACAAGAAAACTGGCAAGCTGCCAAACGGAGCAAAGTCAAGTTCACAACACTTGAGCAAGAAATTAATGCTGATCATGAGTCTTGGTTGGAGAGGACTAATATCCACTTGGAGAGGATGCTGGAGAAAGCCATCAATGAGAAAAATATGTTGAGAAACATGGCATATCATTATTTGTCAAGGGATATGGTGTGCCAAGCTAGAATCAGGAGCTTGAAGGCCAAGTTGAAGAAGATATTGAGGAGGAAAAAAGCGCAAGATAAACTTTAGATCTTGGCTGAGGCTTCCTTGGCCCAACACAACACTTGATGGAGAACACTCAGCCCAAATTTCAAAAAAATTGGGACACTTTTTTCATTTTTGAAATTTTTGGGCTAAAACACAGAATTTTCTGCCCAATGCGCCGTGCCACCTGGTGCTCGCTTTTGATGGAGGCCTCCAAATGACAAAAGTTCAACATATTTGGATTTTTCTTGGAAAAATATGCATGCCTACCAAGGGCAAGAAATTTGACAGGTTTTGAGCACCCAAAAAGGTCAAAAACACCCAAAAAATGACCTTACTGCCCCTATTTTGACACACAGGAAGCAGTGTTGGGAGAACTTAGTTTTGGAGGGGTAAATGGAGGCCAAATTCACAAATTCCACTTGTGCTAGAAATTAGACAGGTAGACCTTCCCAAAAAGCCCACTTGGAGCAAATTTGGACACCGGGAATGCCTCCAAAAGTGGCTACAAACAAGCGCTACACATAGAGAAATCAGTGGGACGCATAGGGGAAATTTTGCTCAGTTTGACCAAGTATACTCTGTTTTTTGCCTAGTTCCTTGACAGTTTGACTTTTCTCTTTCTTAATGTCAAACTCATGATATAACTAAATGTAATTTGATGGATCTTGATGTAATTATGTTGAATTTTCACTCATAGAGGTAGATTCATCCATGAAAAAGTAGTTTGCAACTAAATGAATCAGTTCCCTAGTTTCTAGACGCAAGTTGTTCCACTACCTAATTTGTAGTTCTCAGTTTAGAATTAGTTGGAACAGATCCTAAACTCATGAGCTCGACCCCTAGAGGCCATTATGAGTTTTTTTTTTCCTATATCTTATGTTTTTTCAGTCATTAGCATGGTTGTACTTTTGAGAAAGCTTGGAGCCTCATTGTATACATTTTCTCAGCAATTTTGGCTAAGGAATAGATCAGGGTTTGCAACACTCTATGGGATTCATGTGGCATGTTACTCTGATATTGCATTTCTTTCTGTAAATGTAAGTTTATATGTGTTTTATGTATGCCATTAACTTTCTTGCTTCTTCTTAACTAAAACAAACAAGGATAAAGGTAGAATCCATTGAAATTGCAGTGCTCTACCTAGGGTTTGCTTAGTTATTGATGTTTTTAGCTGTTTGAAGAGGATCCTTGAGGTTTTCTTGCCCTCTTCAACTCCTCACCTGTCTAAATCTCTCCATTTCATTCAATTTGAAGTATCAAATCACTTGCCTACCTTGCCCCATTGAGACCTCTGCAAAACTGAGCCTCATTCCCAAGACCCAAAATTTTCCTTTCCATTTGAGCCAACAAAACATCATCAAATTCAATCAAACACCTTTGTACACATACCTAGCCTAAAATCAGTCATCACATCAGTCATATCAAGCTTTCATTGGCCATATTTTCTGAGATTAACAAGGAGAGAGCTCTCTCCCAACCTGGTAGGGCTAGCTACCGGGTTAAGTGTGGTTTGATGTTACCCTAGATCCTACCTTTCTCAGCCTGAGGTAGATTTAGGCCCTAACACCACATTCATAATTTCCCTTCACTTTCATCGATTAATGTCAAGAATAAAGGATACAAGAGATACAAAGTATGATATGATGACATGGACACCATATCATCACAACAGGTGTACATCAACATCATGTACACTGGAACCACAGGGAGTACTTTACGACATTATATTTTGGTTTATCTAGCACATGTGAGGGGTGTCCCCCTTCTTGAGCCCATTTTTCAGACATGGGACTTGTATGATGTATTATTGAGCTAGTATGTCTTAATCACACATATGAACATTACTAGGCTCCACTTTCTCTCTCATCAAGTGCCTCTAGATGTTTCTAGAAGGGGAGCTTTGATTGTTTGTCCCACTTTTCATGCATGAGATCTCTTTGAGCTTCTAGAGGGTGCACTTTCTTGTTGATTTTTGTGTAGCTTGGGAGGTACTCCAAGCCCTAGTGTTCGAGGGTTGGAGGTCAAAGCGCCACAAGTAGACTTGTGGGCTTAGAACCCAAGCCTGGGGTTTTTCACCCATAGATGTTTGGGCCAAAACCGTGATGATTCTTCGACATGTGATGGATGAGGATGATAGCTCTTGGCGAGATGATTCTAATGCAATGAGAATCATTCAATTTCAAGTTGTTGTTTAGGAGTTATGAATTTTGGAAGTCTAATGTTGGGTTGGCACCATATGAGTTAAGGTTGGCTTAAGTTTAGAAAGCCTCCTTGACAGCTGGACAACCCTAGAGTGAAGTTGGAAGGAGCCCCTCTTTTGGATATAAATAGAGGGTGATATGTCAGGTTATTACACATCCAAAGAGAGAAACATTAAGGTAGCATTAAGAAGGAGGGACAACAACTTAGTGAAGAGGGAGATACCTCTGTTTTGCCGCAGGAGAAGAGGACATAACAGCGTGAGGGATTAGGGTTGGTTTGGGTGCCTCTTTGACTGCGTGGAGGGTTGTCTCATGCCACAGCAAGGCCAAGTAAGGAAAGGTGTGAACACAGGTGAAAGGAGAAGGGATTGGGTCTGTTTGAAGGTTCGATTGAGGGTGGACATTCCCAAATCTAGGTTGCCGCATACCTATAGGTGGAGATCTAGGGCAGCCGCAATACTTGAAGGAAGACCGAGGCTTGTTTGGAGGCTAGGACAACAAAAAACTGCCTCGGCCTCTCAAGGAGGGACAACCGCACTCAAGGGAAGTTGTTATGTGCTAGTTGATGTGGGTTATCATGCTAGAACAGGCCATGGAGATCACAGACCTGTGGAGACTGTTGGAGAAGATGTAACTAGGTTCAGTCTTCATATATGTAATTTTGATATTTGTACTTATTCAAGAAAAGAGAATTTATTTTGACATTATTTGTCAACGAGTTTCTTGCTCATTGAAAATAGGTCAAGCACATTTTGAAGTGCTTCTAGGGAGTCAAAGTCAAAATGTAATTATGATGAGACCCTTTGAGGGCATGTTACATCATGTATGATGTCATACAAGGTCATGGGAACACCTCCAAGGCAAGTCAAATCCTCTCCTAGCAGCAATGAAGACTACAAGCAGCAAATAATGAAGAAAAATGAATTTAAAAGCTGAACTGTCAAGTCGGCTTTAGGGACAGTCATGTCGGCTTGAAGGAGGAGGGACAAACCTCTATAAATAGAGGTTGTCTACTCCTTATTTGAAAACACCATCTTAGCTCAAATCCGCATACATGAAAGGGTTATAAGGACGAAGAAAAGAGGAGATAAAGGGTCTGAAAGGGCAGTATAGCAAGGAGACCAAACAGCGAAGGAGGAGAGGGCTAATTCAAGGCTAGTTCAAGAATCTGAGAGCTGGAAGGAGGGCCGAGTTCCCTTGCTAGAGGGCCGAAGCTTTAGGGGTTGTTTGCAGACTATTTGAGGGCAGAAAAGAGGTGAGGTATGACTATTTTGGAGGGTTGTTAGGGTGCCACAGAGACCTGTGGTAGGCCATAGGCCTAGCCACACCAAAACAGGGTTGCGTGGAGGCTTGAGAGGTTGTTATATGCCCAAAATGGCAGCACATAGAAGCAGCACCTTACCTTGACTAAGCCGCAGTTATTTGAAGGGTGTTTTGTGGGTTTATGAAGGGTTGTTGCAGCATGCACTTGCCCTAACCAGGGACAACAGTACAATAGTTTAGGGAAACAACATAAGAGACCTAATTCGGATGAGAAGTTGGGTCTACAAGGTCTCCTAAGGACAGCAAAGAAGGATCTCTTTATAGAGAAGAAGAGAAGCCATAATATTCTAGGGTTTCCTAACCTAGAAGATAAAGTGTTGGAAGACAAAGTGTCGGAAGAAGTGCCAGAAGATGTGCCAGAAGTGACAGTGTAGAAAGAGGAAGGATTTGACTCATGCTTGGAGGATATCCAAGTCAAGGGTCTAGGGTTTGGTAGTTGTTCAAATAAGAAGCTTCAATAAGAGAAAACTTACAAAGGGTTTCCCTCTCAAGAGTGGAGAGGGTTTGTCCTTGGCAAAGAGCCAAATTTTGTGTTCTTGTTATTTTGTTTCAGTAGCAGTTTGATGAAGCACACACATATGCACTAATAAGAACAAGAAGAAGTATAAGTTAACTAAGAAAAAGTAAAAAGACTTCACAAATTGTTATCAAGTCTTAGAGAATCACCACATCACTACTTTGCCCTAGATTCTCTAACAAAGACTAGGCCACAAACCTATGGAGACTAGGCTGCAGACCTATGGTGGTTGTTTGGAGGGCTAAACAAACCAAATATGGGTGCTCTAGGTGCCTATCAAGATAGCGAGTGGCAGAGGCTTGTAGATTTGAGGAGGCCGCAGTCTTTGGTGGAGGTTTTGATCTCAGATGGTAGGTTGTTTTGGGCTGCAAGGATGCCCTAACGAGTGACTAGACTTCAGTCCATGAACAACAGATGAATGGTATATTATTTCTCTAGTTTTACCATGTGTTGGGTCACAGTTTGTGACCAGTATTGGATCGGCTAGTTTGCAGCCCGTGGGAGCCATTTGTTGGAGTTTCCTCGGGCATGAAGGAACTCCAACTAGGAGCAGATCACACGGTTGATGGTGTCCTAGGAGAGGACAAGTTGTTGATGCTCATATTTGTGCAATAGCTCCTCTATTATAGAGAAAAGGGCAGAATGGTGGAGTCTATGGGTAGCCATGTGTAAGGGTCTTCCAAGTGTGGGGATGCCCTAACAAAGTGCAGATGCTACAACGTGGACTTGGTCTCTCGTGGACTGTTGGAGGGCAGCGTGAGAGAAGACCAAGTGTGGACATGATTGGGCACTTATGGTCTGCTAGAGGATAGCGTGATAGTGTCCAAGTTGGAGCTCGGTGAGAAACACCTTGATGGACAAAGGTGGTTGCAAGAGAGGCAATGGTTGAGCTCAAGGGTCTGATCAACCAGGAGCAGTTTGTGGAGCTCGAGACTTGTGTGTGGAGAAGGACTTCTACAACAGATGATGGGCAGTCCTCCTAGCCCATGTTCATTGTGGGAGATGGACATCTTGCAGTGATAGGTGGCAGCCCTCTGTGCCATATGTTGGTCTTCATCGGTGCAGCGCAAGAAGACTGTAGTGGGTTGAAGTCCCTGAGTAGCTGAGGAGTAGCAGTGGGTAGATTGAGAGTTTTCACAAGTGGAGTTGTGAACAACTCGACAGGAGTCTTGATGTGTTGTGGCCTTGATGGATGAAGGCACAACTAGTGAACAGATTGGATAGCCGAGATTTAGTGGTCAGATGGACTTGGAGCATTTATAGAGGCAGGAGATGCAGATCAAGAGCTGAAGGACCAAGAAGGTATAGGGTATGACCGAGATGAGCTGAGAAAGCATGCGATAACCAGATGGTTAGAGTATCTTGTTCAAGATAGATTGGTTGTCGATGGACTGACACCAAGTCCCAGTTTTGTATCTTGTACTAGTGGATGTATGAGGGTCATTATCCCTGGTATGGGAGCCCTAGACTAGTGTATTATATGTTGTTTAATATAATGAAGTTGGGTTATTGTACAAAATTGTAAAAAGTTGTCCATATTTTGTGCATGTGTGATTTATTGTTGTTTATATTCCGTTGTGCAAAGTAGTATCGTTGAGATTCTTGGTTTGGTAGCGTCAGAGATTTTAAGACTCTATCCTAGACCCAAGATCATGGAAATTCAACATGGTATCAAAGCATATCTAAGCTACTTTGAGGGACAGTGAATCAGAGTGTGCACAACGAAGCAACTCAGAGGGAGTTGTGGGTGTCTAGATCATGGAGCAGAGGGTTCAGCTAAAGACATGGAGATGTGGTCTCGATAGACTACATGATGAGATGGGTTGGGAGCACTCCCTCTAGATCTCATCTTCATCAAACCAAAAATAGAATGAAGAGAGATCACAAGAGTGAGTGTGTGTCAAATGACTTAAAGTCCTCTTCTATTTATACTAAAATGTGGAGGATTAGTGGGGGAAATTTGGTTGTTGGCCGACCTTGACAAATTGTACCATAACACAAATAAATTCATATCTCCATGAATACATGTCAGAATCAGATGATATTTAGATCAATCCTACACCTCTTGACAAGAGGAATCCATGAAAAATATCAATTGCTATAAATAATATGACCCACATGGAGTTTAACCCTAGTTGCCAATTTTTATGCAGCTTGGGAGGTACTCCAAGCCCTAGTGTTTGAGGGTTGGAGGTCAAGGAGCCACAAGTAGACTTGTGGGCTTAGAACCCAAGCCTGGAGTTTTGCACCCATAGATATTTGAGGCAAAACTGTGACGATTCTTCAACATGTGATGGATGAGGATGATAGCTCTCAGTGAGATGATTCTAACGCAACGAGAATCATCTGATTCTGAGTTGTCGTTGAGGAGTTATGAATTTTTGAAGTCTAATGTTGGGTTGGTAGTGGCACCATATGAGTTAAGGTCAGCTTAAGTTTAGTAAGCCTCCTTGACAACTGGACAGCGCTAGAGTGACGTTGGAAGGAGCCCCTCTTTTGGATATAAATATAGGGTGATATGTGAGGTTATTACACATCCAAAGAGAGCAACATTAAGGCAATGTTAAGAAGGAGGGATAGAAACTCAGTGAAGAGGGAGATACCTCTATTTTTTCGTAGGAGAAGAGGACAGAATAACGTGAGGGATTAGGGCTAGTTTGGGTGCCTCTTTGATTGCATGGAGGGTTGTCTCATGCCACAACAAGGCCGAGTAAGGCAATGTGTGAATGCAGGTGAAAGGAGAAGTGATTGGGCCTGTTTGAAGGTTCGATTGAGGGTGGACAATCCCAAATCTACGCTATCGCAAACCTGTAGGTGGATATCTAGGGCAGCCGCAATACTTGAAGGAACACCAAGGCTTGTTTGGAGGCTAGGATAGCAACAAACTTCCTCGGCCTCTCAAGGAGGGACAGTCACACTCAAGGGAAGTTGTTCTAGGCTAGTTGATGTGGGTTCTCATGCTAGAACAGGTTGAGGAGATCACAGACCTATGGAGACTAGGCCACAGACCTATGGTGGTTGTTTGGAGGGCTAAACAAGCCTAATATGGGTGTTGTAGTTGCCTATCAAGACAACGAGTGGCAGAGGCTTGTAGATTTGAGGAGGCCACAGTCTTTGGTGGAGGTTTTGATCTCAGATGGTAGGTTGTTGTGGGATACAAGGATGCCCTAACCAGTGACCAGACTTCAGTCCATGAACAACAGATGAAAGGTATGTTATTTCTCTAGTTTTGCCTTGTGTTGGGTCACAATTTGTGACCAATATTGGATCGGTTAGTTTGCAGCCCATCGGAGCCATTTGTTGGAGTTGCCTTGGGCATGAAGGAACTCCAACTAGGAGCAGATCGCACGGTTGATGGTGTCCTAGGAGAGGACAAGTTGTTGATGCCCAGATTTGTGCAATAGCTCCTCTATTGCAGAGCAAAGGGTGGAATGGTGGAGTTTGTGGGCAGCCATGTGTAAGGATCTTCCAAGTGTGGGGATGCCCTAACTAAGTGCAGATGCTACAGTGTGGACTTGGTCTCTCGTGGACTGTTGGAGGGCAGCGTGAGAGAAGACCAAGTGTGGACATGATTGGGCACTTATGGTCTGCTAGAGGACAACGTGATAGTGTCCAAGTTGGAGCCCGGTGAGCAACACCTTGATGGAAAAAGGTGGTTGCAAGAGAGGTAGTTGTTGAGCTCAAGGGTCTGATCAACCAGGAGCAGTTTGTGGAGCCCAAGACATGTGTGTGGAGAAAGACTTCTACAACAGATGATGGGAAAACCTCCTAGCCCGTGTTCATTGTGGGAGATGGACATCTTGCAGTGATAGGTGGAAGCCCTCTGTGCCCTATGTTGGTCTTCATTGGTACAGTGCAGGAAGACCATAGTGGGCTAAAGTCCCTGAGAAGCTGAGGAGCAGCAGTAAGTAGATTGAGAGTTATTCACAAGTGGAGCTATGAACAACTTGACAGGAGTCTCAATGTGTTGTGGCCTTGATGGACGAAGGCACAACTAGGGAGCAAATTGGATAACCGAGCTTCAGTGGTCAATTGGACTTGGAGCATTGATAGAGGCAGGAGCTGTAAATTGGGAGTTGAAGGACTAAGCAGGTACAGGGTACGACCGAGATGAGTTGAGAGAGCATGCGACAGCCAGATGGTTAGAGTATCTTGTTGAGGACAGATTGGTTGTCGATGGACTAACACCAAGTCCCAATTTTGTATCTTGTACTAGTGGATGTATGAGGATCATTATCCCTGGTACGGGAGCCCTAGACTGTTGTACAATATGAGGTTGTCCATATTCTGTGCATGTGTGATTTACTGTTGTTTATATTCCATTGTGCAAAGTAGTATCGTTGAGATTCTTGGTTTGGTAGCGCCATAGATTTTAAGACTCTATCCTAGACCCAAGATCATGGAAATTCAACATTTATCTCTCCTCTCTCTCCAATGTGGGAGACTATTTGTACACATTTATGAGCTCTTTAGTGGAGGCACTAATGCTTTGACCCTTTCTTGACCCTCACATGTGGGAAAGAACAAGGTTTGTTGGCCAAAAGGAGTAAGACACTCTTGTGTTTGACTATTTTGACCCTCAAGCGTGGGAAAGGGTTGGAGTGCACCACCTAACATCTAAGAGAGGGCCACACATGTGAGGAAGTTAGTTGGGAGTCAGTTATTTACCACTTGTATTAAGCACACCATTTCATGATGGCACATGGTTTTGTAATGATGGCTTAGGAGGCCTCTCTTCCTATAATAGGATGGCACTCCTCTCATTTGTACATGGTTGGAAATGGAATAAAACTCTCATTTTCTCACTATTGGTATGAAATTTTTCTTGTCTCTTAAGCATTTAGTCCCAAGTTAGAAATAGAAAGGATTTTGGGCATGCACATTACATTGAAGGAAGGAGCTAGTGCAACATCAACAAATGCAAGATATGGAGTGTTCCTATGTTGTTTCATTGTGAAAATATTTAAGCTAAATTTTGAGTATTGGGGTTGAATATTTTCATAATTTAATTCTTTACTTCAGATTTGAGCTTAGAAATTTTAATTTCTTTTAGTTGCATTACTTACGCTACATCTAATACTAGTCTAGCATGTTGGGCAATAGATCCCCCCATAGCATGTTGTTGGGGCCTTAAAGCCCAAGTTTTGGTCAATGTAATGTAAAGAACCCACAAAATTTGGGCACAGAGTGCGAGAGTCTAGGGTTGTCCGCCCTAAGATAATGTAATTTAATGTAGAGTGTGTCGGCCTACCCATGGTCTGCGGACCATGGGATTGTATAAATAGAGCGAGGCTCTAAGTGTAAAAGTGAGTCTTAGCTTTGAGAAGTAATATGGGTTTTTGGATGAGGAATTTGTTGTGAGTCTGTAAGTTCGAGTCTTCGGTTGTAGTAGTAGGGAGAGGCTCTACAACTGTGTGCATAGAGGCCTGGTAGAGTCTACAGCTGTATGCGCAGACCCCTGCAGCTGAGTGTGATGAGCCCCAAAAATGGGTAATTATATGGGCTCATTTAGCCTCCTAACTCAGCTTAATCCACCATTCTCATTAGTCTATTGCATGTTTTTTATTATATTTATGCTAATAGAGTGAATTGGGTTAGTTTATGCCAAAAAGTCTAATGTGTTCTTTATGCAGATTTTTGGTCAATTTTGAGACAAAATCACATGTTTTATGAGCATTTGGCAGCCAAATTCGAGGAAGAACAAGGGAGAGGATTTGTAGGAGGGTGTCCCCTTCATTTATGAACCCTTACCTCAAATTCTCCATCAGAAACTCGAAGCACAATCAACCACATTAGTGCATCCAAGGGGCAGTCGAGCAAGTAAAGAAGGATTGTTGTTTATCTGCAATTTTGGGAAGCTAAGCTCCTTGATTTTAGGAGAGTTGTTGGAGGCTCGAGTTGTATAAATAGCAGGGCTTAGGTGCTTAGTTTTTTTAGTGGTATTTTAGCCAGTTCTTAGTATATTTTCACACTTTTGTGCAGCCTTGTACTCAACTCATTTTCGAGCTCTTTTTGAAGACAGTTTATGTGATGTAACTGCTATTTTTTGATAAATGAAGATGAAACAATTTTTGAGCCAGCACTGATCTTTTCTAGAGGGTTGGGTTAGGGCCCAACCCAAGCTACCCAACACCTCCTTTTTGTATTTATATGTTTTTGCTTTCATTCATGAGATAATTTCTGTTGTTTAGGTTCATCTTGCTTTGTTAAATTAGGTTGTTTTTGATGGTTAGAATAGTTGTTTTTGTTTCAAGTTGTTTAAGTAAGTTGCTGCAGTGATAGAAAAAGATCCAAAAAGGCCAACAGTAGGTCTTGATCTCCTTTCTCCCTTCTTGGGACCATGGTTTGAGGTCAAGGCACTACTGCTGCCACCAAAAACACAGTTTTTGCTCTTCCATGCAACTGCTAGTGTGATCCTTTGATTTGGAAAAGTTGATATTGGTCCAGATTTAATTGCTTAGATCATTCCATGTCCTTTTACCATAGTTCTCTCACATTCTTTTCTATTCATAAGGTACTGTTCAACATTTTTTGGTTTTAGGTCATAAATTAGGTTAAGATAGACAAAACTCTGTTTTTAGTTCTTGCTTTGGTCAGTTTTGAGAAGTAAATGTGCATATCTCTTGTAGGACATCCTAGCTCATCATTCCTCCATAAAATAGCCAGCACCAGCTCACTTCTCCCCAATTTCCCAACTCATTTGCAACATTTCGCCAATTTTCCCTAATTTATGCGTTTTTCCATAAAGCTGCTTTCTTGACCCTTGAACAAATCCAACCATATCCTTCATCCCTGATCTTCCTTGACAAGTTATAAACCCCCCAACACCTTCATCCAACCTTCATTTCCCCTCTCCCATCATTTTTCCACCTTCAAACCTCCAAAAACCACTTTCGGCCTCCTCCTGTAGATCCTCCTATAGAACCTCCTGTAGATCCCCTGCAGCCTCCTGTAGAATTTCCTGTGAGTGATTTTTCAAAGTCTGATCGCAATGGAAGTCTTTAGAAGGGTACTAGGGGCTTCTTAGGACCCCTCCACACCTTCCTCACCTTCTGAAAAAGCCAACTCCATCTTCCTTTGCCACCAAACCTCTGCACAACCACAACCAGTCAAAACACAAGCATAATAATTCCACATAAAAATGCTCAAAAGTACAAAAAGATGATTTCTTCTCATTTCTCTTTAGAAGTAGCTTGAATAAATGAAATTTACCTTTTTAGTAGTCAATGGCACCCATTTCAGTAGTTTCCATCTCTTTTCTTGCAAAAGTAGGGTTAGTGGGTAAAATAGGATTTGCTAGGGTTTGTGTTTCATTTCAGTTCTCCTTCTCTTATTCTGAGAACTCATAGAAGTTGGCTTGATCTCCTAGCGAACTTGTGCCAGCTGATCAAGTGATAGCCTGCAGTAAGAGCTAGTACTTGTGCATACAGCACCGTCACTTCCAAGTTTGTTATGAACTACTGGGTCAATAAAATCAAAGAAGGAAGCCTCGGGAGTTGCAGCATTATTGCTGCAATACTGGAGCTCACCACTCTTTTTGGCGCCATTGCCAGGGAAGCGTCAGAGTACTTTGTGATTACTGCTTTCTTCTATTTTTTACTGCAACATTATGCTAAGTAGTTTATTTCATTTCAATTCTGCAATTTTCATTTCAGCAAGCGTAGATTAGACATTTCATACTTTCATTTCAATTCTGCAATTTCCATTTCAACAAGCGTAGATTAGGCATTTCTTGATTTCATTTCAATTCTGCAATTTCCATTTCAGCAAACGTAGATTAGTCATTTCCTGCTTTCATTTCAATTCTGCAATTTCCATTTTAGCAAACGTAGATTAGTCATTTCCTGCTTTCATTTCAATTCTGCAATTTCCATTCCAGCAAAGTAGATTAGTCATTTCCTTGCTTTCATTTCAATTCTACAATTTCATTTCAGCTAGTTGCAATTTGTTGTTCAATCAATTTCAGTTTTGTAGGTACAAGCAGAAAAAAACCAAAAATCAACCAAAAATATTTCCTTTCATGCCTCGTAGGAATAGAGATAATTCAGGAAAAAATTTTCCCAACACCCCCACTACTTCACACAGCCAACCTTCTCTCTTCTTCGATGGCTGTGATCAAGAAGAACCCTTAGGTGGACAGCAAGACATATTTGAAGAACCTATAGGGGAGAAGAAGAAGAAAACATTCCTCTGGAGCCCATGGCTGAAAACAGAAATGTTGGGAGCAGTACCTTTTCTTCCAACTCATCCCTTAGAGGTGAATTTGAAAATCTGCTGGAAGATTTCAAGAGCGAGATGAGGCAGATGCTTGCCATGCATATCAAAAGAAAACAAGAGGAAGCAGAGAGGGCTTTGGCCATCTTTTGTCCCAGGTGCACTAGAAAGCATCCTAGGAATGAATGTCCATTGCACTCTATAGAAGTGTGTTTAGTCTATGAAGAAGACCATCCTACGAATCAGTGCCCTTCCTTGCCTGGAATTAAAGCTGCATATCAGGGGGCCAAAGGTGCCACTGAACCACTCTATTTCATGAACCAAAGGAGGCCACATGGACCTAGACCATACCAGCAGGGGATGCAAGGGACATCTCAGGCATACTACAACCCCAACCAAGTCACATTCATACCTTCTTGGGGTCCCCCTGCTCATCCTTCCTGGTCCACACCCCCTCCTTGGTCATATCCTCCTCAATATCATGCTCAACCAGCTACTCATTCATTTCACTCCTATGCTCAGCCACAACCTCAGTGGAATACACCTCATCAGGGGTGGAGGCCCCAATACAACACTCCTCCCACTCTTTTTCCTCCACCACCTGCTCAACCGCAACCATCACCTCCTACTCCATCAAGGCAGCCCCAAATGCCTGCTCAACCAAACCCGAACCCGAATAACAGAAAGGCTCAACAAGTATATAGTGGGGAACCACCATTTCCAAACCCACACATTGGAGTAGCTCAACCCAATTACAATGTTGAGGCACAACATTTCCAAACAACTCCTCTTGAGCTCAATGATATTCACCATAGCTCAGGAAGAGTATTGCAAAACAGAGATTATATTGATATCATTGAAGGACCACATCCAGCAGAAGAAGATGCAAAAGAGAAGGTCAAAGAACCATTGGCTGCACTTGATGAAGAGAGGACATCAAAATTAGAGATCGAGAGAGCTCCCTCATGGTTACCATCAAATCCTCCATGTATTCAAGAGAAGAATCAACAAAAAGAGGAAGATATGAAGGTCATGGTAGAAGAAGACATGAAGAATGATCCAGATCAATAGAAAGGCCAAGGACATCACAGCTATATTGAGATATGGTTCCAGACAGTCACTAAAGTGTAGCATCACTCTCTTCCTCGCCTATGCTTGATCCCTTCGAAGTCAAATAATTTGGTCTCTGAAATCCGGATATATGTCAAAGCATACATTTCAAGCCTCCACATCAATTTGTCTATCATCTCGCTGTGCACATGGCTCCATTGGAAGTATTCTTATACTTGAAAATGATTTTGTTTTTCAAGTAGGGTAGGGTAGAGAAAAATAAATAAAAAAGAGGAAAAAGAAAAAATGAAAAATAAGAGGAAAAAATAAAAATCTAAGGTGAAAACCTCCTCAGAGGCACCTCAGATTGTCTCATTGATTGAAAACCTCCATGAGGCAGTCAATGGGTTAGAAAGAAGAGAAAAGAAAACGGGAATAAGATCCCTGGGTGAAAACCTCCCTTGGAGGCGCCCATGGCAGGCAATGAGGGTGAAAACCTCCTTGAGGCACCCTAGTTGTTTTCAAAAAAAAAGAGAGAAAAAGAAAAAAGAAAAATGAATTTCTAGTTGTATTGCAGGTTTGCAGGAGGACTTCAAGAAACAACATCAAGTGCCAAGAAAGCTCTGAAACCAATAACAGTAGCTATCTTACTTTCCCTCACCCTTCTCCACCATTCTTGACATTCTTTCCACCTCACTGTGCTTCTTTTCTGAAAACTGTGTTTTCTACAGGAGGCTCCTGTAGAAATTACAGAGAGCTAGAAATGGATTTTAAAAGAAGTTTTGGGAACAAGGAAGCTTCATAAAGGGTTTATAAATCCCCCTGTAGTCTTCAAACCTCTCTTCCATCATTTCCAAGTTTGCATTACAGCCCAAGCTCATTTTTTCTTACTATCCAAAAAACTGCAGAATGCTCTGATACAAAAATACATAGAGCAGAAATTTGTTTTTT
The DNA here is from genome assembly GCA_031772625.1 of Pinus tabuliformis. Classification (NCBI taxonomy): domain Eukaryota; kingdom Viridiplantae; phylum Streptophyta; class Pinopsida; order Pinales; family Pinaceae; genus Pinus; species Pinus tabuliformis. The sequence continues at coordinate 1,162,167,734 of CM062811.1, forward strand.
TCCCTAACTTGAAAACCGTGCATCCATTTAAAAAATTGTTTCATGGGGAGTTGTATAGGGATGATGGCAACATGCCCAAGCAATTTTAGCCAATTCTAGTGCACGGTTTCCAAGAAATCAGCCTCCATCACCTTCAGCCATTTTTGCATTTTCTCCATATCCATGCATCCATTTAAAAACTTGTTTCATGGGGAGATGCATATGGGTGATAGTAACATGCCCAAGCAATTTCAACCAATTCCAGTGCACAATTTCCAAGAAATCGGCCTCCATCACCTTCAACCATTTTCAATTTTTCTCGAAATTCGTGCATCCATTGACCACAATTTTTCTATGGGAGGTGCATAATGATGATGGAAACATGATCAAAAAAATTCAGGTCAATCCAGTCTATCGTTTGGGAGCTATGGACAAAACAAGTCACTGTCCTGCAAAAGTCTAGCATCAACAACATGAGGGTGCAAATTTGAAGGTTGAAGCAAACTCTTGAAGATCGAATCCAACCAGAAAGGAACTTGCACAAAGCACAACCACATATCAGCAACCAGACAAGCATGCATCCATAGAAACAAAGGCATGCAACAGAAGGAAAGGCCACAACACCTCACAACAAACGCATTCATCTTCCAAGTAAGTGTTTAAACCCATTTCTCTGTTGCGTCGTATGATTTGAAAACTGCATGGACAAATGAGATGGTTATGATTAAGCGAAATTGACGGCTAGCTAACTAGCCACCTTCAGCCAATTCAAACAACGCTTAGTGTTACACTAAAAAATGTCACCATGGCTATTTACAGTTAGTATGGCTCTATCAACAGTCATGTTATCCTCCTGGGCAAGTCTTATGCCTCTGCTCTCCATGTCAAACTCCAAAAAGAGAGAAAGTCTTTATAAATGTATTTATCTCTGGGTACGCAGGTTCTCTCAACCTTACCTGCGAATACGCACCTAATGTTCACAAAAGCTGGGTACTTGTACGCTCTGTATGTAAAGGGGTAGGTGCGTACCCCTGTAAAGGTCAAAATGCGCAAGTTTCATCTTTAAAAAGTTACTTGTGGTCATTTCTAGAGGCTTCTAGAAGTATGTTTGACGTGTATGAAGTGCCTCCAGATGGTTCATGTACCCCTACCAAAGAGGAACTTATCCCATCAATAAGGGAGCTATCCCATCCAAAGAGGGGATTATCCCATTGATGGTGGACCTAATTAACTTCCTCTTGAGCACTATAAATACAGGCATTGGGCCAGAAGGAGGAGAGGTTGGAAGCTAAACATTTCCAAGGGTAGATGCTGCTGGAATTAGGACTCCCATTTAGAAGCTTGTGAGGAGAGATTGCCATCTTTGCTTGTTCTATTTGGAAGTGGGTGAGCTTTGTCAAAGTAAAGGAGAACTCTTGATGGACCCTGGGAGGGACTTACACAACACCAAGGCTCAGGTTGTAATTGTTCCTTTTGTTTCCTATTAATGCAAATGAATCCATTCTTCTCAATAACTTGTTATTTATGAGTTGTTTCATGTACTCCTTGGTCTATGTGTTAAACATGTTTTATTTTATGCGATCATCAAGTGCTATTTAATCGTTTGATTGTTAGTGAATGCAGGTTTCGAAGTGAAGGAGGAGCTCATCCAGATCAACGAGGCTGGACTACTACAACAGCGTTGGATTACAGGTAGGATCTAAACACTTGATTTCTTATATAGTAAATGCATGTTTAGAGAAGGATTGCTCTCGTTTGTCTTGTTTGTCACTAGAGAGTCTTAGGCTCCTAGGGAGGTTGGTTGTGTCCGCACTATCGACTCTTTCCGCCTGACAAAATGGAAACTCCACTGGGGAATCCATTGATGTGAAAGTCTTTTCCTTTGTATGCAACTTTGATCTGAGAAAAATCATTTATTTTCTGGTTTTTGGCTCTGTGACTTTGTCTTTGGGTGGGTTAGCTTAGAGTTAGATTGAATTTAGCTTTTCTTGGCTTTTTCAGTAGTACGCACCCTCTGAGTATTGCACAGTGCGTACTTGTACGCACTGTTACTGTGTGCATAGAGCGGGCCCGCACCTGTCTTAACAGGTTGCCTGCGTACCTTGCTAAAAATTAAGAAATTTCCATGTTTTACATTTTTCCTCTTAGATTTTGCTTTTTCTTAGTTTTTACTGCCCAGATCCATTAGTCTCTTGTCAAAGATCTTCACCTGAACTTGTTTCGATAGCATTGAGTGTTTTAGTGGATTTCATGGAAGTTTAAGCCCTAGGGTTTGATTTTTGAGTAGGTCCTGTAGTGACTTTGGCGGTAGAAGTTGTCAAGCCTTAGATCTCTCTGGTTTTGTCAGCCTTCTTAGGAGTCGGACCTGTCGTAAAGTCTACCTGTGAGAGCAACTTACCTTTGAGTTGTCTCTTTGGCAAATTTCGAAGTGCTTGTTGATTGAGTATTGAATTCCATTTTACAAAAAGAACAAAAAGATTTGAGTTTTTGTTTTGACTGGTCTTTTGATTCTGCATTAGCTGGTCCTTGGCTTGATTGTGGTCAAGTAAAACAACCTAGAATCATCCTTGTAGGCTTTTGCCTCGTTAGGTTTTCTTAGAGTAAATTTCTTTTTGATTTTCTTATGAGTCAATTTTTCATAGATTTTATAGCTTTTGAGATTGATTTTCGTTAAAATAGATTTATATGCTTTATTAAATAAGAGAAAATACAAAAACATCTCCTTTGAAAAGTTTTGTTTCAAGTAGCTTTGAGGGATTTTGAAAGAAAAAGAATTTTTCGTGCACGTAAGGAGTAGTCATGTTTGTATGCTTGGAAAGATAAAGAGAATTGTTTCTTTGATTGTCTTTACTAAGAAAGTTGTTTTCTATAAAATTTGCATTTCTCAACTCTCTTAGTTAGGAGTTTCATTGAAAGAGAAAAGTAGCGTAAATCATCTTAGGTGCATCTTTGTAGTGGTTTGAGTCGAGTCTACACACCATTGGTTTCATTTCCGCTACCTTTTGTCTTTAAGAAAAACCATAAAATTAACGCTTAAAGTAAAATCAACTTAGTAACTTTTATTTACTAGGGCTCTGAAACACCAATTTAGATCAGGCTAGTGTCTTGGAGTAGGAGAGTAATTAACTCTCCAAGACAACAAAACCAAACAAGTAGCTTATCTTGTGATAGAATAAATCCAATTGTCTCATTTGTACTCTGGGAAAGCTCCTCTTAAAGGAGAAGCACGAGCTCGTGTCCGAACCAGTGAGGGGATCAATCCTCCCTCATTGGGAACGACGCCAGACACGCACGTATTACAAACGGTAAACCTCGGATTAACCATTGTCGAGGAGCCAAGGGTCACTTTTCAGTAAACCTTGGATTATTGTCAAGGAACCGGCAAGGGGATTGAGCTTGATACTCTGCCCTTGCGTGCTGTCGGAGTGTAGACTGTTCCCCCAGGTGCATTTGTGGCGGTTGGTAGCCTTAGTGACCATTATCTTTAGGATTCTACCGAGGTGACGGTGGAGGGAAGATCCCACTGTACCTGGAGCAGACGTCGGCTAGACTCACTTGGATTTTCCAGGGGGTTCACTTCACTCGAGACGGTTAAAGTGGAGGAAATTGTGCTGGTCTATTCATTAAGCAGGTTGCCGGGGTAACTGTTCCACCCGCCACTTCTGTACTGAATCCGGCGATGTTGGGTTTCATCTCCAACTAGCGTTTTCGGTCTGGAAGGCTACTGTTTGTGCTTGGTTTGACGCCCTAGATTCTTTAGGCGTGTGCTTCAAATTTGTTTGGTTCTTTAGAGACTTTAGGTGGTTTGATTTGAGATTTTACTTTGTTTTCATGTGTAGTAGTTAAAATTTTTTAGCTGTGGCGGAATTACCGAGACAGTCCCGTAGACTTCGGGGCCAGTCTCCTGAAGTTGTTTCTATGGCCGAATTGTTGAGGAGATCCCATAGACTTTGGCGTGAGCCTCCTCGAGACGACCCCAGTAATCTAGAAGGTTTGAAGGTCCTTGTAACTCCTCCTAGTGGCAGTAGAGTAGGTTCACCTGAAGAAGGAGAATCTTCCTTGGTAGTCCATCCAGATTACCAAAGTCTAGAGACAGGTTATAATCCCGAAGCTGTTACAGTTTCTGAGCTTGCTGGTAGTTTTTCGTCTACTAGTGATACAGGCGAAGAACCTGAAATATTTGAACCTGTTACTCCAACTTCTAGTGTTCCAGATTCACCAAGAGTAGAACGAGTTATCACCGAAAATATTCCTATTGGTCTGATTGCTATTGAAGAACTTGCTCCAGAGGAAGAAATAGGCGTCTCTAACCTTGAAGATCAACTTACTATTGAGCTCAGAGAGCGTGAATCTATCTTTTACAGTCCTCCTAGAAGTACCACTTGGTACCTTTCGTTAACCAATTATTTAGACAACTCAGGGGTAGGTTTTTCTACACCTCGTACTCCTTTTCCACCTGGAGGTATTTATACTCCTGTAAATATGTCTGGTCAGTCGTCCGTGTTTACTCAAACTCCTAAATCTTTCTTACACGGCGGTCCTTCTGTTCCCACCGGGTATCAATCACTTTCTGGTACCTTTGCGGGGGCATCTCCTCAACCCATTGATCATGGGTTATTAGCTGGAAACAATGGTAATATACCATTGGGTGTAGGAGACATTTACATGATGTCAGGTTCAGTTCCCGTTTCTCAACCTCAAGGTGGCCAATTACCACCTGGGGGGCAGCCTCAATTAACCCTTGGGGGCAACCTCAAGGTACACAAATTGTGTCTGGGGGCAACCTCAAGGTCAGTATGTACCTATGGTGCAATACATGCCTCAAGGTCAACCCCAGCCTCAATATGTACCCCAGGGTCAACCTCAGTATCAATATTTACCTCAAGGGTATCAACCCCAAGGGTATCAACCTCAAGGGTATCAACCTCAAGGTCAAGGTCAACCCCAGTATCCGTATTTACCTCAAGGTTATCAACCTCAAGGTCAATACTCGAGTCAAGGTTATCAACCACCTCAAGGTCAGTCATATGTTCAAGGTATGGGAACTGTACCTTTCAATTATCAATCCTATCCTCAATCTGGTTATGGATCTCAGTATCCTCAACCTGTTACGGGTCAATACCCCGGAATGATAGTGTGGGATCCATCACAGGGTCAACAGGTGTTGCAGCCAAGTATACAGTTGGTACCTCAAGCTGGACAACCCGTAGTTTCTGGTCCACCCCAGCAACCGCAACCTGTCCAGTCAAATGTTCAAACTTCTGTAACTTCGGTAGTTACTCAGCCGCCAATTGCACCTAGTACTCCATCTCAAACGGCTGCTGCAACTACCGCTACATCTGCCACACTTACTTCTGGAGTATCGACAGCTCCGGTTTCTACTGTCTCTGCAACCACTCCTCAGACATCTTTACCGTTGTCTGGATCTACGATTCAAACCACGGTCCAGATGCCTATAGGTCAGCCTGGTATAAGTACGGTTGTCACTACTCAACCTCAATTTGTTCATCAACCGTACCAGGGACAGTACCAACATGGGCAAGCTGTCCAACAGCCGGTTTACCAGTATCAACCGTATCCTGGGTACACTTATCAACAACCTCAACAACCCCAGTACGGTCCGGTTAATCCTGGTTTTCCAGGAGGATATAATATCCCTAATGCGACTCCTGTTCCTAGTTATCCTGGATATCCTCCTCCTGGGACTGGTCTTGTGACCCAGAGTTTTAGAGATCCTAACCGGCAATTACCGTTTATCGCAACTTTGGATTTACCAGACTTGACGCGCCTAACGAACGATCCAATTCAATATCTTCCGTTCTGGCCGCCAATGCCAAATAAGTTGCCCAGTGATATACCCAAGTTCGAAGGTAAGTCTGGAGAGGATCCGTCCAATCATGTGATGACTTACCACCTCTGGTGTGCTTCAAATTCTATCTCGGATGATTCGATCCGCTTACGTCTTTTCCAGCGTACACTCATTGGTCTCGCGGCCAAGTGGTACATTGAGTTACCACGGGCCTCTTTTTACAATTTTAGCCAGTTAGCTACCTCGTTCTTAACTCACTTTCAGTTGCCGGTCAGATACGATAACGGCACGGAGTTATTAACTTCACTAAAACAATCAACGTCCACGTATATTTCTGATCACATTCATGAGTGGAGACGTCGAAGAAGGCTAGTGAAAGTTTTTATTCCGGACCAAATCTTAGCTGAATGGTTTGTTAAATCATTATTACCGAAGATTACTGAAGATGTAGCTAAGGCCGGAGTAGTTACTGAGGAGCAAGTCATTGCTCAGGCGCAATACCTTGACTTAGTTTATACTCAGTCGGGTACGTTACACGAGAAGATTCCAGATCTTCCAAAATCGAATCAAATCGCTGCTGCTCCTTCGGGATCTCATGCCGCTGATGGTATGATTGGTATCGTGAATACAAAGAGCAAGAAGAAATCTTCCAAGACTTCTACTACTCCTATAATCACTTTGCCTGATTCCCCGACAGGAGAGTCTTCTCCTGAACTTTCCGCCGATATTCACGCTGTAGAGTCATCTACGGCCAAATCAAAAAACGGTGGAAAGAAGAAAGGAAAGAAGAAGGCTAAAGCAGACAAGGCTCCGAAGGAGAAAACGGAAAAGTCGGAAACCAATGACGAAAAGCGCAAACCTCGATATCCTTGTCTTATTTGTGAAGAGGATCATTTTACAAGAGATTGCCCTCATCGGGCCGAGGTTGTGAAAATAGTCAAAGGTTCTCCCACTCCTGCTGTGTTAAAAGATCCATTTCCAAAGCAGGAGAGTAAGATGATAGGTTCTTCCTCGACTGCCAGTGAAGAACCCATTTTGATGATGTCTCATGTGAGGATTGCGACTCGATCGCAAGATTATGGTAGTAAGAATCCTGTTGATGGTAAGGAAGCAGAATCTTCTCATTCTAATCCATCAACCTCAGCTCCTGGTTCCGATCCACTACAGATCGAAAAACCTAACCCGGACTTAGTAATCAAACCGCCCGCCAAGGGTGTACTTCGAAGGTCTGCTTTCAATCCACATGCGAGAGCAGCCCAGAATTACAACATTGTTGAGGACTTAGCTGTTTCACCCTCAGCAATGTCGGCTTTAGAAGTGCTGCAATCATGCCCAGCACAACGAAAATTACTTTTGTCGGCTATCGGAGCTGTTGATGTTCAGGACCCGAATCTGATAATCTTCGATCTAGAAAATAGTACACCGCGTCTACCCCATCAAATGGCTTTCCAAATTCCAGTGATAGTCAAAAACAGGCCTATTCATCGGACTGTGATTGATGAGGGAGCTTCTACGTGTATTATGTCGATTCAATGTTGGAGATCGCTTGGTTCTCCTTCGTTGAACCAATCCCCGACCATCCTTAAGGCCTTTGATGGCCGTGGGTTCCGTCCGTTTGGTATTCTACAGGAATTGCCTATAGGGGTAGAAGGTAAAACCGTTAGTCTGGATGTGGAAGTGGTTGATGCCCCTCTAGACTACAACCTTCTTTTGGGTCGAAGTTGGTCATATGCTATGACAGCGGTCGTTTCATCGGTCTTCAGAGTAATAAAGTTTCCACATAACGGTAAGATCGTGACAATTGATCAGCTGACATACTTTTCATCCGACCCAGCCTCTTCAGAGAGTATCCAGCATGTCGGTAAGACGACAATCCCTTATAGGGACGTTGGCGTAGGTTTAGTTAAAGATTCCGGTTTACTGGGAACTTTTCCTTTCCCTCCAATCAACGCAGACCCTTCATTTGCATCAATTCATATGATTACATCAGACAACATTATTTATGATGATCCTTGGATTGTCCCATCTGAATCTGAGATAGACTCATTCGGTGATGCTATGCCTTTGAGTCCATATGAAATTGCTTATGAAGCCGTCATGTCTTTTACCGACTCGCGTTCAACCCAAATCGACCAAATGAATGTGGTCAGTGAAGAATCACTTTTCACATCAACCTTAGAACGGATAGCGTTTCCCGAAGTCGTGTCATCTGACGAGAAACTTCGCGAAATCCTAAGTGTAGACGATCTACCATGGGAAGATCTCCATCACAGATCTTCGTTTTTACCTAAGGATGATGCTTTTGAAAATGATTTTTCATCTATCTTTACCGCTGAATATGTCAAAGACGCTCAGAATCCAACGAAACATTCTGATTCAGAGTTGAATTTAGGGAATATTTCTCGCACTATTCCCATTGATATTTCAGTGAAGCCCGGAATTGAGGAAAACATTCATATAGGTGCCTCATGTACAGAAGATGAAATTCAAACTTACAAGGCCCTATTCCAAGAATTCCGCGATGTGTTTGCCTGGTCTTACGAGGAAATGCCAGGAATCGACCCTGCCATTGTTGTTCATGAAATAAAGACCTACCCGGACGCTAAACCCGTCCGGCAACGGTTGCGTCAGATTCACCCTCGGAAAGCGGCTGCGATTAAAGCAGAAGTCGAGAAGCTGTTGAAAGCAGGTTTCATTTATCCAATCCCGTTAACGGATTGGGTATCGAATATTGTTCCGGTCAACAAGAAACAAGGAACAATAAGAATCTGTATCGACTATAGGGATATAAATCGAGCTTGTCCAAAAGACAACTATCCTACGCCTTATATCGATCAAATTATTGATGATTGTGCCGGAAGTGAAATGTTTTCCTTCATGGATGGTTTTTCGGGCTATAATCAAATCAATATTCTACCTGCCGACCAACCAAAAACGGCATTCATTTGTCCATGGGGGACATTTGCTTATTGCAAATTACCTTTTGGGCTTAAGAATGCCGGGGCCACTTTTCAACGGGCGATGTCTTACGCATTTCATGACATCAAGCACATTGTGCAACCGTACCTCGATGATTTGCCTGCTCATTCTTTACATCGAGCTGATCACCTTGTCCACTTACGAGCAATCTTTATGAGGTGTAGGCATTATCGAATTCGGTTGAATCCCCACAAGTGTGTGTTCTGTATAGAGACGGGTCGATTGCTGGGATTTGTTGTTTCAAAAGCCGGCATTCGCGTCGATCCCTCGAAGGTCGAAGCTATCATCAAATTGCCTCCTCCTTCGAGTTTGCGCCAACTCCAAAGTTTGCAAGGGAAAGCGAACTTTTTACGCCGATTCATTCCAAACTACGCCGAGGTCACTAAAGGTTTTACACGGTTGTTGAAACAGAACGCTCAATTCTTTTGGGACGAGATTGCCCAACAATCTTTTGATGCACTTAAACACGCGTTGACCCATGCACCGTTGTTGCATCCTCCCAACTACAACCAGGACTACTTCTTATACCTCGCAGCTTCGCATTCCACCATTGGAATGGTGTTAGTTCAAGAAGATGAATTCGGAGCGGAACATGTGATATATTATCTTAGTAGGACATTAAACCCCACTGAGCTAAAATATTCGCATGTGGAGAAATTGGCCCTGGCAGCCGTTCAAGCTGTCCAGCGTTTTCGTCACTACATTCTTCTCCGTAAAACTACAGTTATTTCGGATTGCAACCCTATGATTTATATTTTGACAAAACAACTGCTAGGGGGCAAGTACTCTAAATGGATCGTTATCCTGCAAGAGTTCGACTTGGAGTTTGAGAAGTCCAAGTCTAAGAAATCCTTAGTTTTTGCGGAATTGATGTGTGATTTCCCGCGTGCTGACACAGAAACTGTGGCAGAGGAGTCCATTGCGGACGAATCTTTGTTTCTTATCAGTACTTTAGATCCGTGGTACGGGGATATAATCATCTATCTCCAAACCCAAACCTTTCGGCCTGAAGCTTCAAAGTCGGAACGTCGAAAAATTCGGTTTCAATCCCAGCAATACAAGATTATTGGAGATACACTTTATCGCCGGGGGGCAGACTTAGTTTTTCGACGTTGTTTAACTCACGAAGAGGCTGAGAGGGTTTTGAATGATTGTCACTCTGGAGCATGTGGCGGTCATATGTCTGGGTATGCCACAGCTCAGAAGGTGTTGCGCGCTGGCTATTTCTGGCCGTCCATGTTTAAAGATTGTATCATTGCGGTCCGAAAGTGCCACAACTGTCAAGTGTTTGATCGCAAGATGCGCGCACCACCTGCTCCTCTCCACCCTATAATTGTCGTTGGTCCTTTCGCCAAATGGGGTATCGATTTTATTACTTGTAACCCTCACTCGGCCGGGGGGCATGCGTATATCATCCTCGCGGTTGATTATTTTACTAAATGGGCCGAGGCGATGCCTACATTCGACGCAAGCGGCAAAACAGCTGCAGTTTTCGTATTCAATCACATTATAACTAGGTTTGGTGTCCCACAAGCAATCATCACTGACCATGGGAGCCATTTTCGAAACATCATGATGACTGAGCTTACAAGCCAGCTTGGTTTGCGCCACGATAGCTCTACTCCTTATTATCCGCAAGCCAACGGTTTGGTTGAGTCTATCAACAAAGTTCTGGTTATCATGATCCGACGAATCATTGGTATTCATCGGTCGAATTGGCACAACATGTTATTTTCAGCGCTATGGGCATACCGAACTTCAGTGAAAACTTCAACAGGGTTCACTCCTTTCCAGCTAGTTTATGGCTTGGAAGCTGTGTTACCCATTGAATGCGAAATCCCATCACTTCAAATGGCTGTCGAATTACTCCCAGCTACTTCCGAAGAGGAGAAACGTTTATTATACTTAGCTCAATTAGATGAGACTCGACGTGACGCTGCATTGGCAATCGAGACTCACGCGAAGCGAATGAAAGCTCAGTATGATAGAAATGTGACCCCTCGAAGTTTTTCGGAGGGAGACCTAGTGCTATTATATGATCAAGCTAACGATAAGCTAGGTGCTGGAAAATTCGTTCCTATGTGGCATGGACCCTACATTGTAAAGCGAAAGCTAGCAAAAGGGGCCTATGAGCTGGTAGATTTTGATGGGGACTCTTTGGGTAAACCCAGAAATGGACTTTACCTAAAGAGGTATTATGCTTAAATGGTGGGTATGGAGAATTTTAGTTAGGTTAGGTTTTCTTTCTAGCTAGTATGTTTGTTAGTTTAGATAGTGTGCTTAGCTTAGAAAGTGTGTTTTTCGTCGTTATTCTGGCTTATCTTGGTTTTACTCTTGATATTGCAGATGTCGACGCCTCTCCAAACGTACATTGGATTTGCTGATGGTGCTTGTCGTAGTACACGGAATATCTCTTCCGCAGCTTGGGTTATCTATTCGCCCTCTGACGAGTTAGTTTCTATGCATGGGGTGAGCCTCGGTCAAACGACGAACAACATTGCAGAATACAGTGCAGTGGTTGAATTATTGTCTGAATCTATTTCATTTGGAATTCGACGTTTGATAGTGAGGTTAGATTCTGAACTCGTTGTATTACAGCTTAATAGAGTATATGCCATTAGAAATCCTGTGTTATTAAGGTTGTTTTTGAGAGTGCGTCTCTTGGAACGTGAATTTGATTACATTGAATATCAGCATATTCCAAGGTCTTTAAATACATTAGCAGATGCAATTGCTTCTCGAATGTTGGACAGACATTTACGATAATCATGCAAGTAAATTTAAAAACATTTCATCACATATGTTAAACAAGATGAGCCGGTAATGATGATATATATATATAGATAGGAGTGTGTCAAAAATATACATCGTCTTCGATCATAGGTTGAAAAACACCTTATGATCGGCAAAAATGATAAGTACAAAAAGCCAAAATGTCATATGTGTCTACAAAAGTGACTAGCCAATCACTGGTGGTGCTCTCTATACGAGACCACTGCCCGCGCTACCCTACACAAGAACCTCCTAAAAGGTCCTGGGACTGCGACCACATAGCGCTGAAGTCGAATAGGAATATCATCTATGGTGGTCTCTGGTATATCCGCCGTCAGACGCTCTAGATCCTGTTCCAGCTCGGCTAAGGTCTCTGCGGCCGCATCCTGTGGGGCTGGTGCTGGTACAGCTGGTACTCTCCTCTCAAAAGCCCGGAGGTTGGCTGGACGCCGTGGACCTACATCTGCATTTTGAAAATTTGTGCTGTCAGTTTTGAGGCGATATATAAAAACAAAAAAATATACATAATTTGAAAACTCGTGAAAAATGAAATACCTCTGTCGTCCCATTGTTCTCCCTGTGGAAGAACCATGTCCGGATCATTCCGAAAATCCATTCCGGCATAAGGAAAGTCCTGAATAGCAAAGACCTGGCTCTCTAACCAGTGAAAGTAACCATCAGGAAATCGAACAACTGCTGCGCCCTCATCAGGATGCCGGCCATTACCGCAACCCATCTCGTCAACTTAGGCTCCCGAGGCGCCCCAACTGGAACTGTAAGATGCTGGGGGACCAGCATTGGAACTCTCTCTAGGGCAAAGCTCACGACTATAGGCCCATATCCAAAGGTCTTCAGTTGTCCTCTCTTTGCCCTGGTTAGTTGGCCCTTCAAATTAGCCAACACAGCATCGCACCAGTTGAAAATGGTGCCGTGGAAGCAGTCTATAGCCATCCGCATTTGGGACCCGGTGGCTTGGTGCAAAGCGGCCGCGCCGCAAAGTCTGGTAACAGTAAAGGCTATCACCATAAGTTCAGGTCGGGATATGTACTTGATTTCTATCCCCTTCTCATGGTTTTGGTTGTTGCACCACTCTAGCCGGAGACTAGCAAGGGATTGGCCACCCGGCCTAGTCCCGAATAGAGAAAGTTGCTCGCCCCTGTTAGGCAAGCCAGTGAGAAAATATATGTCGGAGGGCTCTATCTCGAGCTGGTGCTCTCCGATGTAGAAACATTGCTCCTGAATGTTCCACCTTTCAACCAGCCACTCAAGAAATGGCACCTGGCCCCTCATGCCAGGTATGGCCCAGTATTTGTACAGTCCGCATGCTTTTAATGCATCAATGGAAGGTTGATGACCTATCGCGGCCAAATCAACATCCTCGTGCTCTCTTTCACGCCAATCAAGCATGGTGTGCTCCCTGCACATCATAAAACATCAGTTAGGATCCATAAAATTTAAAAATTTTGGTCTATTTTGGAGGTATGAGGGTTTCAATTTGTGTTTTGCGGGGTACGCACCCCGGCCTTTAGGGACAGAGCGTCCGAACGCAGCTTCCCTTAAGGCCGGGTGCGTACACCCCGTAATTTTCCCATTGGGAAATAATCGGGGTACGCAGGTCAGCAGTGCATGACCTGCGTACCCCAAAGTGCGCATCTTGAAACCCCAAGACCCCCAAAAAATCAAATAAAAGCTTAAAAATGAATTCTAAACGGATGGAAATCAAGAGAGGGGTGTTGTAGAATACCTGGTGAAACGACGTTCGATTCTGACGGTCGGATTCTCCGCAATCTCCACGGGAAGTTTCTTGTCAAAAGCCCTTTTCTCAACCTCAACAGTAAAATGGTAAAAATGACATGGTAAAAAGTCTTTTTATAGGTTTTTTGGATAAATAAATGCTAGATTTGTTTATTTTTCACCATGAAAGGACATTTTCGATGTATTTTTGCCCATCTTAAACAGGTATGAGTAATGTGTTGTTTTTGTGCAGGACAAAGGGACTTTAGGGTAAATTATCATTTTTCACGTCAGAGTCATCTTTTAAGCTCTTTTCTGACTCCTAAAACATGAAAAGATTGCCGAGCGTTTCTTTTACACTCGTTAAAACGAAATTAAAAGACGGTCCCCTTATAGCTCTTTTCTGACCGTAAAATCAGGAAAAGATTGCCGGGTTTTTGTCGTTTCAAACTCGATACGGAAATAAAACGACGTGTCCTTGATCGCTTTTTACTTTTCAGGTCAGAGACACTAATCATGAAAGTACTCCTTGGTCGCAAGATCAAGCGGTTCTCCCAAGTATTATTTTATACTTTTTCGGGCTTGGGGGACACAAATTTACGAAAAAGTTCAACCTGGAGTCTTCTTAAGTTTTTCAGACTCTCTAAAATTGAAAAACGCCGAGTTTCTCCTATACTGGGCTCGTTAAAATTTCACAGTAAAGGACCTGTTCAATTACAAACAGGAACGAACCACTCCTTCCTAGGGTTCGAATCAAAACTAGGTTGGACTCATCCGAAGGATGAGCTTATAATCAAGCATATGTTATCCTCCTCAAGCTTGTTAAAAATAAAGAGGTACTTGCCAGAAATGGTGGGGGAAAAGAGAGAAGAATGAGCCTATTTGTTATCTTTTGTCTCAGAAGAAACTTTATTACCACTCTTGGACACGACACTTTTCATTCACCTGGGTTGGGAAATCCTTTACCTCACAGTTGATCAAACCACATTGAAAGTCTTCAGCTGGGTTCCGGGGATTAACTTTGAGTCATTCATCACCAAGCCATCTGTCGTGTCGTTATGTGTTCAAGAGGTCTGCAAGCAAAACTTTCATCTGCAAAATACTTGTCATCCATTTGACCATCCCTGAGTCAGTCCTTACAGCAACATTTCTTCAACTTGAACAATGATTTCGTGTTGTGGGCTTGCCTGCAACGGGTCGCTTTCTATCGACATCAGCACATTATCTAGAGAGATGACTTAGAAATCGTCAGTACCTTGAAGTCTGCATGCATCAATGGCAGGTTTCTCGCCTTTGACGTCAGTTTACATCATTGACTTTCGATCGAAGGATTCCGTGAAATGTTCGACATCAACTCATTCATTCACATCTCATGGATTGTACTGGGTACTTTGAGAACCATTGACATTACTGGTGGTCTCTCTCACACTTGTTAACAGTTTACATCATCGACTGGTAATCAAGTGGTTTCTACCATGTTCGACATCAACTCATTTAATCGCATGGCTAGAATCGTACCAATTCGGGAAGTAGAAATGAAGACCCTGGATCTAGTTTCCACCATCCAGGCTGCGAGGAGTTTTGTATTCATTATCTAAGTAGACTAATCATAAACAGATGGCTGCGTCCATACTGTGTCTACAAAAGTCTATGATTATGATGTACTGCAAGATCATTCCTGTATCAGAGTAGTTAGTCTGTTAGTTAAAGTTTTGATCTGAGTATGGGAATGCCTACCTCAGCGATGATATAATCTTATACATGTATTTTGTGTTGAAAATTGCAGGTTCTGACCAGGCTCTCCACGAGATAATCCTTGAAATGATAAAGCGCTTCACCCTTCCTAGATAATACAAAACCCTAATCTACCACAGGCTTCGCACTTTAGGGGGCAATCTGTTACACTAAAAAATGTCACCATGGCTATTTACAGTTAGTATGGCTCTATCAACAGTCATGCTATCCTCCTGGGCAAGTCTTATGCCTCTGCTCTCCATGTCAAACTCCAAAAAGAGAGAAAGTCTTTACAAATGTATTTATCTCTGGGTACGCAGGTTCTCTCAACCTTACCTGCGGATACGCACCTAATGTTCACAAAAGCTGCGTACTTGTACGCTCTGTATGTAAAGGGGCAGGTGCGTACCCCTGTAAAGGTCAAAATGCGCAAGTTTCATCTTTAAAAAGTTACTTGTGGTCATTTCTAGAGCTTCTAGAAGGTTGTTTGACGTGTATGAAACGCCTCCAGATGGTTCATGTACCCCTACCAAAGAGGAACTTATCCCATCAATAAGGGAGCTATCCCATCCAAAGAGGGGATTATCCCATTGATGGTGGACCTGATTAACTTCCTCTTGAGCACTATAAATATAGGCATTGGGCCAAAAGGAGGAGAGGTTGGAAGCTAAACATTTCTAAGGGTAGATGCTGCTGGAATTAGGACTCCCATTTAGAAGCTTGTGAGGAGAGATTGCCATCTTTGCTTGTTCTATTTGGAAGTGGGTGAGCTTTGTTAAAGTAAAGGAGAACTCTTGATGGACCCTGGGAGGGACTTGCACAACACCAAGGCTCAGGTTGTAATTGTTCCTTTTGTTTCCTATTAATGCAAATGAGTCCATTCTTCTCAATAACTTGTTATTTATGAGTTGTTTCATGTACTCCTTGGTCTATGTGTTAAACATGTTTTATTTTATGCGATCATCAAGTGCTATTTAATCATTTGATTGTTAGTGAATGCAGGTTTCGAAGTGAAGGAGGAGCTCATCCGGATCAGCGAGGCTGGACTACTACAACAGCGTTGGATTACAGGTAGGATCTAAACACTTGATTTCTTATATAGTAAATGCATGTTTAGAGAAGGATTGCTCTCGTTTTTCTTGTTTGTCACTAGAGAGTCTTAGGCTCCTAGGGAGGTTGGTTGTGTCTGCACTATCGACTCTTTCCGCCTGACACTTAGTGGGTTGACTCGGCACGTGTGTTCATTCAACTCGCAGAAATCTCAGAGCAGGTAGTGGCAGCGTCCAACGCGAATGATGGAAGTGATTACAGGCAGAAAACATGAAGTTTCATAATGGCACTGGAGTAGGGACCAACGGTCCGGATGGGGATAACATACCCATCCTGCCACCTCACCTCGTCACCGCAGATCATGCCATCAGCTTAAGTACACTGCGGTAGAAGCCTCCACCACCTTTTGTTTTCATTGGCATCGATGAGTTCTCGGCTGCAACAACTCACCTACCACCTTCAGAACATTGAAACAGTCACTCTCTGCCAGTTTTCAAAACCCTCCCGCTTATTGGGCTCTACAGGAGCATTATCGCATTCTACAGGAGCGGAAACACAGTCTACAAGAGCCTTTCTACAGGAAGCCCAGAGAGCAGCTCTGCAGAGGGAAAATTCAGGATTTTTATGCCAAATTCGAGCTCAAAAAAGGTAGGCTCAGAGAACCCACTTTGCATTTCATATATCTACAAAAGGTGGTGGGATTTGAAGCAAAGAATTGAGTTGAAGAAAAAGAAAAAGTGAAAATAGAAGTCTGCCTGTGTTTTTTGAAATATATATATATATATATATATATATAGATATATAGATATATCTATATATATATATATATATATATATATATATATATTTATATATATATATATATATATATATATATATATAGATATATATATATACATATATATATATATAGATATAGATATAGATATATATATATATATATATATATATAGTCTCTCCATTTTACTCTCTGCACTGAAAGTCTGTCTCTTTCTCCTCCGTGGTATTCTCCTGTATGAAGAAGTGATGCAACCATAGGAAATTAAGCCTGTAAAACAGTGAATTTGCATTGGGTGGTCTGTTTATTTTGTGAGAAAAAAAAAACACTGTTTTATATACTCTCTGTTTTATCAAGATATTGTTCCCCTCAAAAAGCCCGAGAAGTAAATTAAGGTTGAGAATAGGGTTTGAAGGGCAGGAAAATTACAAGTTGTTTTTGTTAAAAAGAAGAAACACGAAAAACTCTCTTTGGTGCCAGAAAAAACCTTAGTTGTTCCTCTATTTTCGGGTTTAAGAATGTTTTGCCTTCCTCCTCACCTGAGAATTTCCAGTAGTCACTGAACATCATGACAGGGGATTTTATGAGAAAGGAGCCTCTGAATTCCACCAAATTTCATGAACAACCATAAGTGGTAGCCCTCTTTACCAGGGAAAATTGAATGCCTTTCTTTGAGAAATTTCATGGGTATGATGAGGAAGTTACAAAGGAATTTTTATTATCTTTAAGACCTCATTCAAAAACCCATGCCACAGTCAATTTCAGGGGTCTAACCATAGAACTTACACTAGAGTTCATCATCCGAATTACAAGTCTCCTACTTGGGCTCCCCTGGAGCAGAGAAGAAAAACCACTGGGACAGGTTGCTAAAAAGTCCTTTTTCCAGCCTGATGAACATCTTGTGGAGGATAAGAATGGGATCAGAAGGACAACTATACCTTATCCATGGGGTGAGGTTAGCTTCTAGATCATGAAGTATATCTCCTGTGAAGGAAGATATAGTATAGTCTATGGTTATCATTTCAAACTATTACATGAACTAAGATATGGAATGGACTTGCCTGCATCTAGAAAACCCAGTCTTACATACTTTCTCCTCCAATCCTTAATAGAGTATGGCACCAAATCGAATGCACAGGTTCCAAACCAATTGAATCACCATGGGCTAATTAAATTGCTGGTGGAGGATGCCCTCCACACTTTCACAATCCCCATAGCCTGGGAGATTTTCAGGAACATGACTAAAGAGGATGATATAAAAACTCTCACTGATGACATCAATCCATCTGGAAGTGAAGAGGAGGAACAAAAAGGGGAAGCTGAGAAGGAAATCCATGAAGAATAAAAGAACACTCAATTTGAAGAGGAGGAATTCAAAACAAAAGATGAGAAGGAAGAACCTGAAACAGAGAAGAAAAAGACCAGAGCAGAGAGGAGGAAACCCAGAATAGAAAAGGAAAATACTAAAACAGAAAATAAAAAGACTAAACTAGAGAAGAAAAAGACTAAAGCAGATAAGGAAGAAGCTAAACAAGATGAGAAGGAAACCAAAATAGAGCTTGAGGAAGCAAAGCTAACAGAGGCAGAGAAGACAAAAGAAGAGGAAAAAGAGGAAGAAGAAAGACAACAGTGGGAAGAGGTTGATAGAAAGGTAGGATTCCATGATAAATAGGAGGATATCACATCAGAAGCATGGGATGTCAAGGAATCCATCAGAGCCATCATGGATGAGGAGATAGACTAGTTGCTCAGAGGATGAGCAACCCATTCAACAAGGGGGTGATGATGAGACCCAAAAATGGGTAATTATATGGGTTCATTTAGCCTCCTAACTCAGCTTAATCCACCATTCTCATTAGTTTCTTGCATGTTTTTTATTATATTTATGCTAATAGAGTGAATTGGGTTAGTCATTATGCCAAAAAGTTTAATGTGTGCTTTATGCAGATTTTTGGTCAATTTTGAGACAAAATCACAGGTTTAATGAGCATTTGGCAGCCAAATTCAAGGAAGAACAAGGGAGAGGATTTGTAGGAGGGTGTCCCCTTCATATATGAACCCTTACCTCGAATTCTCCATCAGAAACTCGAAACACAAGCAACCACATTAGTGCATCCAAGGGGCAGTCGAGCAAGTAGAGAAGGACTATTGTTTATCTGCAGTTTTGGGAAGCTGAGCTCCTTGATTTTAGGAGAGCTGTTGGAGGCTCGAGTTGTATAAATAGCAGGGCTTAGGTGCTTAGTTTGTTTTTAGTGGGATTTTAGCCAGTTCTTAGTATATTTTTGCACTTTTGTGTAGCCTTGTACTTAGCTCATTTTCGAACTCTTTTTAAAGACAGTTTATGTGATGTAACTGCTATTTTTTTTATAAATGAAGATGAAACAGTTTTTGAGCCAGCAATGATCTTTTCTACAAGGCTGAAGCTCTTGGGTTAGGGCCCAACCCAAGCTACCCAGCACCTCCTTTGTGTATTTATATGTTTTTTCTTTCATTCATGAGATAACTTCTGTTGTTTAGGTTCATCTTGCTTTGCTAAATTAGGTTGCTTTTGATGGTTAGAATAGTTGTTTTTGTTTCAAGTTGTTTAAGTAAGTTTTTGCAGTGACAGAAAAAGATCCAAAAAGACCAACAACAGGTCTTGATCTCCTTTCTCCCTTCTTGGGACCATGGTTTGAGGTCAAGGCACTACTGCTGCCACCAAAAACACAGTTTTTTCTCTTCCATGCAACTACTAGTGTGATCCTTTGATTTGGAAAAGTTGATATTGGTCCAGATTTAATTGCTTAGATCATTCCATGTCCTTTTACCATAGTTCTCTCACATGATTTTCTATTCATAAGGTACTGTTCAACATTTTCTGGTTTTAGGTCAAAAATTAGGTTAAGATAGACAAAACTCTGTTTTTAGTTCTTGCTTTGGTCAGTTTTGAGAAGTAAATGTGCAGATCTCTTGCAGGACATCCCAGTTCATCATTCCTCCATAAAACAACCAACACTAGCTCACTTCTCCCTAATTTCCCAACTCATTTGCAACATTTCGCCAATCTGCCCTAATTTCTGTGTTTTTCCATAAAGCTGCTTTCTTGCCCCTTGAACAAATCCAACCATCTCCTTCATCCCTGATCTTCCTTGAAAAGTTATAGACCCCCCAACACCTTCATCCAGCCTTCGTTTCCCCTCTCCCATCATTTTTCCACCTTCAAACCTCCAAAAACCACTTTCTGCCTCCTCCTGTAGAACCTCCTCTAGATAACCTGCAGCCTCCTGTAGAATTTCCTGTGAGTGATTTTTCGAAGTCCGATCACAATGGAAGTCTTCAGAAGGGTGCTAGGGGCTTCTTAGGACCCCTCCACACCTTCCTCACCTTCTTCAAAAGCCAACTCCATCTTCCTTTGCCACCAAACCTCTACACAACCACAACCAGTCAAAACAGAAGCATAATAATTCCACATAAAAATGCTCAAAAGTGCAAAAATATGATTTCTTCTCATTTATGTTCAGAAGTAGCTTGAATAAATGAAATTTACCTTTTTAGTAGTCAATGGCGCCCATTTCAGTAATTTCCATCTCTTTTCCTGCAAAAGTAGGGTTAGTGGGTAAACTAGGGTTTGTGTTTCATTTCAGTTCTCCTTCTCTTTCTGCAAGTAGAATAGCCCCTACAGAGTTAGCTTTCTTCCATCACAGTAAAAGCTTCTTCTAGAACTCATAGAAGTTGGCTTGAGCTCCTAGCAAACTTGCGCCAGCTGATCAAGTGACAACCTGCAGTAAGAGTGTACTTGTGCATACAACACGGTCGCTTCCAAGTTTGTTATGAACTACCGGGTTGATAAAAGTAAAGAAGGAAGCCTCAGGAGTTGTAGCATTATTGCTGCAATACTGGAGCTCACCAGAGTGTGCAGGGCGGAGTTGGGGTTGTATCTAAACAGAAGATTAATAAAAGATAATTTGATTTTGAAATACTGTATGTTTATGATTCAGTTATGTTTATGCATCTCTTTACAGTTTTATGATTTCGCACACTTGCTATGAATGTTGAATGATTAATGAGAACATTGGGCACACACAATTAAGTTAAGATCTATAATAATACGCACAGTAAGGATAAAGGATCTAGACAACACCTCATTGTGCCCTTTACAGATTTGTGAGGAAGCAGTGGCCCAAGTTGCGAAGGACAAGTGGCTGCGTGGAGCAGCGCAAGCATGGAGATTGGGTTCGCAAATGTCTTCGACTTCATCAAGACATCCCTAGGGTGCAGAAACCTGGTTCCAGCACCCTCCCATACTACCTCGGGTGAGACCTCAGTTCGTGCACCATGGACTATTGCCGAAAGGGCCAGTAGTGTTGGGTCCCAGCACTCTCGACCTAGTCATCTTTTTTATTTATTTATTTATTTATTTATTTTTTGAACTTTCTTTATTATTTTTAAAGTTGACTTTTATAATAAAAAAAAAAATCATTCTTACCTTCTCTTTCTTTTATATTCATTTATCTATATAGTCCTGTTTTTAATTCCTCTAATACTAATTTAACTTACTATTTTTAATTATTTATTTAACAGACATCTTTAATTATTTATTAATAATTTTTAACTAACTATTATCATTAAATTATTTTTATTTATTTTATTTTAAGGGATTGCTCCCCCTAGGGTAATTTTTTCCCTTAAATATAATTTTTAATTATTTATTTTAACTAACTATTATCATTACTAATTTAACATAACATTTCAATTATTTAACTAACTATCATCATAAAATTATTTATTAATAATTTTTACTAACTATTATCATAAAATTATTTTTATTTTATTTTATTTTAGGGATTGGTCCCCCTAAGGTAATTTTCTCCCTTAAATATAATTTTTAATTATTTATTTTAACTAACTATTATCACGAATTAATTTTTACATATTATTTTAATTATTTATTAATATTTTTTTTTTTCTAGTTAAGACTAACCTAAGTACCCATGGGGGATTTGAACCAGTGACCTATAGCAAGGAGTGCCTTAATAGTGCACCGATTCACCATCAATACAAAACCCCGTGGGCTATTTATTAATATTTTTAACTAACCATTATCATAATATTATTTTTATTTATTTTATTTTAAGGGTTTGGTCCCCCGAGGGTAACTTTTTCCTTAAATTATTAAAAAAGGGTTTTGATCCCAATACCTAGTCCAAAGTAGTTGTTGGTATTTTTAGCCGTTGGAGGCTCTGCTCTGTCTATTTAACTTGCTAAGCTGGATCTGTTTCTTCAACTTGTCCTGACGATGAACCACACTTGTTGGTTCGAAACGCATCGACAAATGATGTTTCATGTGATCTTCGCCGAAAAATCTTTTGTAAACTTGATATGGATCACAGAAGCCTCAACTCTACTAGTTTTAGGATTTGTTTGGCTAAATCACTTCTGAACCTGGGTCAGGCCCCAACAAGCCAAAGAATGGTTTCGTTGCTGGGACCAGGATCTGCCTAAGGGATGTCTGATGTCGTGCCATTGGAACCCTACAAAGGAGGAAATTGAAGAGTGGTTGGGCAAGAAGCTTCATGAGATCATGACACAGGAAAACAGAACTCCGCAGATATCCGAGAAGAGGTTGCTGGATCACTATGTGTATACGAAAATCCACGGGATCTTCTTCGTGTCCTTCCCTTGTGAACTGTATGAGTGGATCGCAAGGTTAGCTGACAGCCAGGGAAGGTATAAGCGTGATCAACCTATATTGTGGACTCTAGAATTAGTGCGTAGACTAGAGACATTAGAAGATAAGATCGTGCGAGTTGTGGACCATTGGCTCGACTGAATAATAGGGGGATTTGTCACGGAGTTTTTGATAGTCACGACCATGAGTTATAGCGAAAAGGAATGTCATTTTCTCAAGGGACCACGAGGTAGGTACATTAAATCCCTGAATACCTGGATTAAGATGCTATTATGTGAAAAACAGGTGATGCGAATACATTAATGTTTGGAACAATACGGAACAGAAGGATCTACAAAGGTAGCGGGGAATTAGGAAACAATCCCTTGATTTCACCTTCGCGAGAGAGCGAGGAAGAGTTTGCTCAGGTCTCTTCGAGAAGTGCGGTCAGTTTGATAAGGCAACACATTCCGCAACTACCATCTCCACTTACGCCACCACCCGCTTCACCTCCTTCACCTCCATCTCCACCCACTCCACCTCCACCACTCCCACAGTTCAGCATGGTGAGCGCAATCAAGTTACCCGTATTCAGAGGAGTAGGGAATGAGGATCCGGACTAGTTCTGGTTCATGGTAAGAGTAGTGTGGGAAGCACAAGGGGTCATGGATGACAACATTAAGAAGGCCACATTGGTGAGCGCACTGCAGGATCGCGCGTTGACATGGTATATCAAGCACTCGAATGATCACCCAAATGCAGGAATAGTGGAGATCCAGAATGCGTTGAACAAAGAATTTAGCCGGTCGAAATCAGAGACACAATCAATCATTGGATTTAAAGAAATTGTGATGCTTCTAGGTAAGATCCCCTAGGATATGGATCAACGGTTGATGAATACGATCCGTGAGGCTAATATGATGTTAATGGATGTGCAGCACCACGCATGGTTTATGGCCTCCTTGACACCACACCTGAGGACAGCGTTGTCACAGCAGAAGCTTTCAACCCAGGCTGAAGCGTTGGAAATGGTGATGAGGTTGCATGAAACACTGATACAGGATCCAGGGCTGGGAGTTCAACAAATCCACGCGCAGCTACAAAATCTCTGCCTGGAAATGCAAAGCTTGAAGTAGGATAGGGCACCGTGGCCGGAGGCATGCAAGGAAGTTTGGTGCATAAAATGCAAAGGCTAGGGCCATGACAAAGACCACTGTCCAGTATTCGCAAACTACTTGGCAGGAGGGGGACTAATGTCGTTGAGACCAAAGGCATAGGCAGGGCCAAGTGTGGCACCCGCACTATGGTGCACGATCTGTTAGATAGAGGGAAAGCACATGACAGATAATTATCATTTGTTGCAGAAGTATACACAGACTCCCCAACAACTGTTCTGTAATTCTTATAGATCGGTGGGCCATGACGAGCGTACTTGTCGCAGCTACGAGTTGATGATGGAGCAGACCCCAGCCTATAGAATGCAGATAGAAACGCGAGGTCTTGACCCAACCACGGGGATGGCGTGCACTAGATTTCAGGGCCGAGGTCGAGTACAAGGAGGAATGGGGCCAGGAAGGGGCCACAGACAGTTAATCTGTTAGAATTGCGGAGGACCAGGGCACTACACTCATGATTGTACCAACCCAACGAGAATATCTTGTTCGTACTATGCTTAGTTTGATCATGAACCAGTGGATTGTCCTATGTTGATCACACAGATGCGCGAGAAAGGAGTACTCCAACCTCCTCTAACTCAGAATATCCAAATGATGAGATCTGAACCTCGCGAAGAAGACCCCAACGTGAACATGATGCTCCGAAGTGGCGCGACCACAGGGGAAGATAAGGGGAAGCAGCCTGAGGAAGATACATGGGTTCGTAAGGCTCTTGCAAAGGAACCTGAGTTCGACTTAGAATGCGTAAAGGAGATGTTTATGGAAGCTAAGAAGAGCTTCATGAAGGCCTCCACTTCAAGTAGTAAGGATCAACCAGAGCAGGGAATGGATCCTTCCATGCTTACTACCTTTCTGGGGACATGCATGAAGCTGCTGCGCGATAATAAGGTAGTTAAAGGACTACAAGATCTGATCACTAGGTGTGCAGGGTCGGGTGAACCGCGCGTAGTCCGGAAACTAGGAAAGCATACATTGTGCACTAGAAGGGAGATGAGATTGACGGCGCAGATTGGTGAATACGAAATGGATCAGGTAATCTTGGACCTGGGGTTCGACGCGAATGTGTTACCTAAGCAAACCTGGGAATGCATGGGCAGGCCCGCGTTGCAGTGGTCCCCTATTCAATTATGAATGGTGAACCAACAGAATATTTTTCCCATGGGGAGGTTGCAAGGGGTAAAAGTTGATATCGAAGGCGCGAGCATGAAAACAGACTTTGAAGTGATAGAGATTATCGATGATAACAATCTGTATCCCGCGTTGCTAGGGATAGACTGGGACACTGATATGAATGGAGTCATCAATTTGAAGAAGTGGACGATGATATTCTAGAAAAAGTCCTTACACGTAGTAGTGCCGCTAGACCCAGCTAAAGGAGCACGCTACACCAAACCAGTGCGCGATGATGAAAGCGACAATGAGCTGGATTTTATCTACAAGATAACTACGCGAGATCAAGATTGGGTGAATCCGACTGCAGATGAAATGATCTCGTGGGAGCGCACAAGTTCCTGCACCTAAGATTCAGATGAATAAGATGAACGCTGTCACAATCAGTTGAACAAAGTGACAACGCTGAATTGCAACATGATGACTAGATGACTGCGTTGTGTAACAACCTAGGCCCGAGATCTGCCAACATATGATGGATTGACAACGGTGGATGAATTCTTAAGAAAGTTTGAGAGCACAGTACCGAAATAACAACATTTTGATGCATTGAAGTGGGCGCTGCGTGCGACACCTGCATGGTGGTGGGGAACACATCAAGGAAATTTTGAAAATTGGCGCGACTGTAGGAGCATGATGTACCTACGATTTGGGAAACCACAACTACGGATGGCAGATAAATACAATGGATGCGATAACCCGTGCCCGCACCTCGCGAAATGGACCAAGGCCTATGGAGAAGAACCTTAGACTGAATGGGTACACTTATTCTACCATACCCTGGATGTCATACCCATGAATTTGTATATCGAGACGGAACTTCGACATCGTATAGGTGAATGGGATGTCTTGCGTGAGGGTTTTTTATTAACATTCGCATTTGAAGACCGATGGTCGGATACTATTAACGATACGCTGCAAACCGTAAAAGCCGCCATCTTCAAAATACCACAGGAACCCTGGGAAGTAGTTCAACCAGCATGGGCAACCCAGTTAAGCAGTGCTCTAGAATGTTATAACGTACAAGTAGAGGAGGATGATGACGACCCCCAAAATATTAATATTCCAGAAACTGTAGGGTGTTGCGACGTTTGAGGACCATCACTTGAGGATCCCGAAATCACTGTGCTACTAAAAATAAAATAGGTAAACATTGGTACAGACGTGAAGCTGAAGTACGCGATGCTTGGGGATTATTGGGACGATGCCACAGTAGATAAGGTTACTGAGTTACTCCGCGAATATCAATATTTGTTCCTGACCAAAATCATGGACTTAAAGGGGATCATTGGTGACTTAGGGATGATGAATATCACTCTGAAACTGGACACAAAGCCAGTTAAGCAGCGACCTTACCGTTTGAATCCGAATTATAAAGAAAAGGTCTGCGAAGAATTAGACAAAATGCTTGCAGTCGGAATTATTGAACCAGTGGAAGAATCTGACTGGGTGAGTCCTATGGTAGTACAGGAGAAAAAACAAAAGGGTGAAATAAGAATCTGCGTGGACCTCAGAAAGCTTAACAACGCCTGTGTTCACGATCCATTCCCGACACCGTTTACAGATGAAGTATTGGAGAATGTTGGTGGTCAGGAAGCTTACTCATTCACAAATGGCTTCTCAGGTTACCATCAGATCAAGATCACATCGGAAGATAGGAGTAAGACAACCTTCACAACTGAATGGGGCTATTTTCAATACATTGTTATGCCCTTTGGAATGAAGAACGTGCCAGCGATATTTTCACACGTAGTGGTGGTCGTGTTCAAGGAATACATCCAAAAGTTCTTGGAGGTCTATCTAGATGATTGGACTGTATTTGGGTTAGTTAAACACCATATAGAGAGCTTACGTTTGATGCTGGATACTTGTCGATGGCACCAGATTGCGCTGAATCTTAAAAAGTGCACCTTCCTCGTCCCCTTTGGAAACCTGCTCGACCATGTGGTCTATAAACAAGGCCTGATGGTGGACCCTGTGAACATTGTCGTTATTCTAAATCTAGAAGCACTGCAAAGTGCCAAACAACTATGCGCCACTTTGGGGCACACTGGTTACTATAGAAATTTTATCAAGAGCTATGCACAAATAACAGCGCCAATGGAACAACTATTGAAAAAGGACACTACATATTGTTGGAACGAAGATTGAAAGAAAAGTTTGGATGTTCTCAAGGATAAAATGGCATCCGCTCCCATCTTGGTCTTCCCAAAATGGGACGTAGAATTTCATGTACATGTTGATGCGTCGTGTATTGCACTAAGAGCTGTAGTCACGCAGGAAGGCGTGGAAGGAGTGGATCACCCGATCGCGTTCGCGAGTTGGCGGCTGTCCAAAGCCAAAAATAACTATTCTACTACTGAGAGCGAAGGATTGGCAATGGTATATGCGCTCCAAAAATACCGACACTATTTACTTGGCAGGCACTTCAAGATGTATACCGACCATTTTGTGTTGAAATACCTGGTGAAAAAACCTGTGTTAGGGAGGCACATATGCAGATGGTTGTTATTATTTCAAGAATATGACTTCAAGGTCATCATAAAGCCGAGATGCCTAAATACAAGACTAGATCACTTATCACGAATTGAGATGGACGAGGAGCCAAAAAATTTGGAAGAAGGACTACCTAATGCACAACTCTTTGTAGTGTGCGTTGCGGACGGCCACTTTGAAGATATAATCCATTTTTTAATCATAGGGACTACACCAAAGGAATATTCTGTCCAACAGAAGAAGAAATTGGTGGTACGCGCAATGAACTTTTCTGTCAACACGGGGCACCTCTATAAAATGGGAAACGATGAGGTATTGCAAAGATATGTACCCAAATTTGAACTAGGATAGATCCTCCTGGAAGCACATGGGGGGGCTGCAGGAGGACACTATGCAGGACGTGCAATGACATAAACGATTCTTCGCACTGGGCTATGGTGGCCAACCTTACATCAAGATTTGAAAGCATACAGTCGGGCCTACGACCTATGTCAAAGGACTGGGAAACCATCACGAAGGGATGAGATGCCACTCAATCCACAGATGACATTGCAGCCATTCGAAAAATGGGAAATCTATTTTGTGGGACCAATCAAACCTTAAGAAAATACGGGTGCGTGCTACATCATCATCATGACAGAATACCTGACTCGATGGGCAGAAGCACAGCCGGTTAAGGACTGCACGTCCGCCACAACTACGAAATTTTTGTTCAACCACGTATTAACATGGTTTGGATGCCCGAAAATTTTAATGAGTGACCACAAAACGCACTTCCTGAATGAAACTATCAGTGCACTCACCGAGGATTTCTAGGTGTATCATCAACAAAGTACACCGTACCATCTGCAAGCTAATGGGACAATAGAAGCATTCAACAAGATTCTAGAGACTACACTAACCAAAGTATGTAACATGTAGTGAAACGACTGGGACCTGCACATACCTACCGTATTATGGGCATACAAAACCACGTGTAAGAAATTGATGGGTCAGACACCTTTCAGGTTAGTCTATGGCATGGAGGCAGTCATGCCAATGGAATACATCATACCCAGTTTGTGGATAGCAACAATTACAGGCATGTCGGACCACAAATCCTTGGAAGAGAGACTCGCCCAATAGGAAGAAATCGAGGAAGAACGGTTTCTGGCGAGATTCCATCAGCAGGTCCAGAAACAGCACGAGAAAGCCTGGCATGATCGTCATATCAAGTTGCGCACATTCAAGGTAAATGATTTAGTGTTTCTGTATGACAACAAGTTCGAAAAATTTCTGGGAAAATTTAGAATGCATTGGTTGGGACCGTATGTGGTAAAGGAGGTCACAGACGGAGGCATTGTCTAGCTAGTCAAACTTAATGGAGAGCCCTTCCTAGGAAGAGTAAATGGCAGTCATCTAAAGCCCTACACAGGTGGGCCGGCTGTCTGACTATCGACCAAAGCACAGTCTTCGCGACCCCACAAGCCGGACAGAGGTGTGGGACTATAAACACAGGTACTAGAAGCCGACATCAAAGTAGAGAATCAAGTCAGATGCAGATGATTCAGAAGCAGAAATGGAGTAGATCTAGACCACGAAAGCATGGTGAGTTGTGGACCTTCGTGCCACACCAGCACAGTGGGATGGAATTTGTGCTAGGTTCGCTGCACCAGCAGAGTGACTCAAGACGAGTCACGATGATTGTGTTGGGGTCCTGTTGGGCAATGGATCCCCCTATAGCCTGTTCTTAGGGCTTAAAGCCCGAGTTTTGGTCAATGTAATGTAAAGACCCCGCAAAATGAGGGCGCGGAGCGCGAGAATCTAGGGTTGTCTGCTTTCAGATAATGTAATTTAATGTAGAGTGTATCGGCCTACCCATGGTCCACGAACCATGGGATTGTATAAATAGAGCGAGGCTCTAAGTGTAAAAGTGAGTCTTAGCTTTAAGAAGTAATATGGGTTTTTAGATGAGGAATTCGCTCTGAGTCTGTAAGTCCGAGTCTTGGGTTGTAGTAGTAGGCAGAGGCTCTGCAGCTGTGTGTGCAGAGGCCTGGTAGAGTACGCAACTGTGTGCGCGAACCACTGTAGCTGAGTGCGCAAGGCGAAGTTGGGGTTGTATCTGAACAGAGGATTAATAAAAGATAAGTTGATTCTGAAATATTGTGTGTTTATACTTCGGTTATGTTTATGCATCTCTTTACAGTTTTATGATTTCGCACACTTGTTATGAATGTCGAATGATTAATGAGAACATTGGGTACACACAATTAAGTTAAGATCTATAATAATAAGCACAGTAAGGACAAAGGATCTAGACAACACCTCGTCGCGCCCTTTACAGAGCTGTGTGGAAGCAGTGGCCCAAGTTGCGAAGGACAGGCGGCTCTGTGGAGCAGTGTAAGCATGCAGGTTGGGTTCATGAATGTCTCTGACTTCATCAAGACATCCCTAGGGTGCAGAAACCTGGTTCTAGCACCCTCCCATACTACCTCGAGTGAGACCTCAGTCTGCGCACCGCAGACTATTGCCGAGAGGGCTGGTAGTTTTGGGATTTGTTTGGCTAAATCACTTCTGAACCTAGGTTAGGCCCCAACAAGCCAACGTAGCCTCTCTTTGTTTCTATAGAATCTAGCTTCCTAGAGTGATGTTTTCCAAGCATTCACCAGGGAATGTGTAGAAAATTCAGAAATACAAGGCAAAAGGACTTTTGCTTGAGGGTCAAGATAAGACTCCATGCCTAGTGGAGGCATTTAGGGCCTTTTCTTTTCTTTTCCAATCGTCTCTTTGAGTTTTTCCTTTAACTTCTATTTACTTGCAGCCTAGGACTTGTGTATCTTTACCTTTAAAACTAAGTTTCCTTTTTCTTGTTTCAATGAGTTAATTTCTTCATCTTTTGTTACAAACAGATTTTGTTCTACAGGTCAACCATAAGAGATGGCATAATCTCTAGATTGATTTGTTGTTTGTATGATATTATCTACAGGTCGTCCATTTAAAAGGGGCCCATTCCAAATTGGCTTGCATTCCTTTTCTTTGATATAAGGATTTATTGCGTTTGCTCAATTTTTTTAACTTAGATCCTATCATGCTAATAGTTTTTCTCAAGGTTTATCATTTGAATTTAGCATAAATGAGGTTTTTATTTGGTTTCATTGCACATAGCTTTGCATCTAACACTAAGTATAAATAAACTCAAGCACTTCAATGTTCAAACATCTAGTGAGTTTTCATGCCTGGAAATGAATGGCCAATGTTGCCACTTGCTCTCTAATCTGAGGTTTTATGCTAACATTGCACCATTGACAAGTGGAAAATCAATTTGTAAGGGGACAACGATCTAACCTTTCAAATGTATCCATACACCTCAGAGTTATCGAAGGTTGTAACTTTATCTTCATATGCAGACGACATGTTTTCTACTCTGAATTGCAGCGAAAGCCTCCAAATCCAAATCAGGAGAAGAATATGAAATGGGTGGTCCAATAGACTAAGAATGAATTCCCACATATACACATATAACGAGAGATCAAAACAGTTACCCCAGAGTATTGCCTGGGTTATTGCCTGGTAGTCATAGCCTGTCTTAGTCGACCCTGATTACCTTGTTATGATTCCTTGAGACCGATTGCCTGGTTGTTACCGATTACCTTCTTGTTACCAATTCCCTCCAAATCCAAATCAGAAGAAGGATATCTCAATTAAAGCTCAAAAAAGAGCGAACCCAGATCTGATATAATAAATACACGTGAAAAATCTAGTCAAATCGATAGCGCAACAAGAATTGAATAGCATAGAAGGGTATGGAATCTGCTGCAAAATCATAAAGATTATGAGCAGAGAAAGAGCGAACTGAGTCCCAAACCTGGCAAGGGAGAATAGTGGGCAGGAAAATAAATTTTAATAGGTCCATTTAGATTTTAGAGTAGCCGCCAAATTAGATTTTAATAGGTAGTAAAATCTTATAGAGCAATTGCTATGGTCGCTTAGGTTTTCATTAAGTTTATTTTTATTTGAGAAAAAGGAGGTCATGTCACATAGAAGTGATATCTAATGATGTTGAAGATAAGTAATAATGTAAGCCTCTTAATAGGTAGTAAAATATTATAGAGCAATTGCTATGGTCGCTTAGGTTTTCATTAAGTTTATTTTTATTTGAGCAAAAGGAGGTCATGTCACATAGAAGTGATATCTAATGATGTTGAAGATAAGTAATAATGTTAGCCTAATTAAGAGGCATCGATAAAAACTATATGATGCCTCTTTAATATATGTAAGTATGTTCATATAAGGAGGGAAAATGAATGAGCTTTACACATGAGGGAAATATCTATTAATTTTTAAGGAAGTGAAAAATATGCTTAAATTTGTAAATAATGTTATTAATAAACTTAAATAAGTAGCTTATTATTTTTTAGGAAGTTCACTTGGAGCTTAAAAATACTTTATTAAAAGTTAGCCATAACTTAGAAGGCCTTCACATGTGTTGTTAAGAGAGACATGGGATAAATTTTGACTAAAGGAAATAAGGGGTACAATAAGATCAATGTATAGCACCTACTCAAATCATGAAAAATATACCCAAACTATCAAGATGACACACTTCTATGAGCAAAATTATGAAACACCATGGAACAACTTAGATTAAAACTTATAGCCAAAGCATTAAGAGTTAGAACTGATATTTAAATGCCAATGCCACATTCCCAATTTTATTTTGTTTCAACACAACACTAAAATTCATTTGTTGGCTTCTTTATTGGATTGTTGCCAAGGAAGATATGCATGTGCATTGTGTTGGTGTCAGTGAGTAATTACAGTGCTATTATTACAAGTTCCTTGACAAGAAAATTCGTGCATATCCATGTGAGATGGTAACAACCACCATTTTTCCCTTTTAAAGGATCCTTATTTATGTTTCATATCACTATAGCAGTGACAAGGAAGTTTCCTTATTTGCAACAAGCAGAATTTCTCACTGATGATACATTGACAAAGATTTTTCACCTCAGAGATGTCCTCTTGCAGGCACAACATGTTATAGAAATAGTCTTCTAGCAGGAAATGATCACAAGGATTATTGATGAGAAGGTTCTTCAATATATGGACGAATCTTGGAAAGAGTATATTCCAATAGAAGTTTATGGATGCAGTCTGGAATATTATGGAAGCAAGCATCAAAGAAGTTTACTAGTTTAGTTGCAGCATGAAGGAATAATTGAAGTATTTTATCATATTGAGAAAGGAGCCTCATCATAGACATTTTCTTCAAAGAAAGAGGTAGTTCATGAAAGAAGTTGACTAGATGACAAAATGAAGGAAAGAGGTATGCACATCTTTAGATAAGAGCTCTTCTTTAGAAAGTAAAAATCATGTATAAAGAGATATGGTAGGAAGAGTTGGATGCAGAAATATATTCGAAATCATGTTCATGGTATGTCTTGGTTAAATACTAGATGAAATAAGGACTCTTCCATATGGGTACTCGATGTATAGAAGCATGATGGTTGTGCATAAAACCTGGTGATATTGATCAACATCTGATATGGTCTCTTGAAAAATGAAAATGAGCCATGATAACTTCAGATGGAGATGCAAAGACCTTGATGGATACGATGTTGAAGCTTGTTGATTGATTCGTTTCAGGAACATATTGATTGATGTTTGCAAGCTGAAGAGCATGGAAAAGGGAACTCTGAGTATTATGGGAAAATAAACCAAGTAAAAGGATGTTGATCTAAGAGGAAGCAAGTAGTAGTATTTGATATCATGACTAAAGGTTTTTATGATTTGGTAACTCTAATATTGATGGTTTTTTTGAGATGTGATTTGGCTACATGTTGTAGGAGTACATGCTAGAAAGATAACAATTGAGATAATATATCTGCAGTTGTTTGGATTAACTCATAAAAAAGGAAAACTCAAGTCTTGGAAAATCAGAAACCTTGGATGCTTGAGCTAATTCATAACCATATTTAGGAGAAACAAATGACTGAAATTATGCTATGATTGGATGGGTTTGTGGAGTAGTGTAAATTGGAGCAAAATTCTCTTACTCCTACCCATACAAATTCATGCTATGTAGCATAGTCCATGACATATCTTCAATCTAATATGTTCAAATCCATGTATGATGTAATTGTCCAGCATAAAAAAAAATTCATTTCCAAGGACGGAAACAAGAAAACTTGTTGATTTCTTAATTGACATAGCTTGCACAACTTAAATAACCAGTTGTCTCTATTAATGAAATGATGTTTTTCTTTAATTACAAGTGAAGTACTAACACATGCTAGACAGTTCCAAGGCATGATAGGCACACCAGGATGTGTCAGGTGCCAAGGTGTGGAGTGAATGCATGCTAGGGAGTGTGACGGCCAAGTGCCAGGGAAACACAAGGGATCACTCATTTCAAATGCATGGAAATGAAGTGTCAGCGAGTTCTAGGAGTGCTAAGGAGGGAGTGAAAAAGTATTCTAGCCAGTGCCAAGGCATCACAAGGGAGAACTAGGTCAAAATGCTTGGAAATGAACTAATAAGAGTGTGTGCCAAGGAGTGACAGTGAATTCCAGGTGTCCCAAGGACGAAGTGTGTTAGGAGAAGTTTAGAATAGGACTTGCAGGAGGCAAGCCTATGGTTGTGATAAGGCGTGTACAAAGTAGTTTCAGACAAAGGGAGAATTTGGGTTGGGCACAACATTGTTTTGTCAATGACTTGGTTGGGTTCCCAAGTCGCAAAAAAAGTAAGGCTATCTATGAGGGCATGACAACTCGGGAGTGTCAAGGTGTTCTAGGGAATGTTAGGAAGTACTAACACATGCTAGACAGTTCCAAGGCATTTTAGGCATGCCAAGACATGCCAAGTGCTAAGGCATGCCAAAAAGTTCCAAGTGCCAGGATGTGGCACCAACACATGCTAGGGAGTGTTAGGGCCAAGTTCTAGGGAAACACAAGGGAGCACTAGTTTCAAATGCATGGAAATGAATGAATAAGAGTGTGACAGAGAGTGTTATCGAGTACGAGGTGTTCTAAGTGTCAGGGAGTGTTAGGATGTGCTAGGGAGTGCCAAAGCATGCCAAGAAATGCAGGGGATGCTAACACGTGCTACATAGTGCCAAGGGATTTTTAGGCATGCCAGGTGTTATGGCATGTCAAGATGTAAACTTTGTTGCTTAGTTGTTTTACTACCATGGTTGGATGTGAGCCTTGTATTCGTAACTTGTTAAGTCATATGAGTTGATATTCAACACGAGTAGCCTAAGATGAGTTATAAGAAGTTCTTAGGTGAACAAGGCATAGTCTAGTTGTAGTAATTGTAAAGTGGTCAAGTTGTTGTTATAGTTGAGGTAGGATTTGGTTGGGTTCCCATGTTGCAAAAAAATTAAGGGTATTTTTGAGGGCATGATAGCTAAGGAGTTTCAGGGTGTGCTAAGGAATGAAAATGCATGCTAATACATGCCAAACAATGTGAATGCATGCCAAGGAGTTCTGGGGAGTGTTAGGTGTTAGTCTCCTATACCAATAGGGTTTCATTTTTCATGATTGACAGTGGAAGTGCCAAAAATGTTCATCTTTGATGATACAAAGGTTCCATATTTTGTGAAAGAAACAGACAGTTAAAAAATGTAAAGAGGGTATGCCTTAAAAGAATAATCAAAAGGCAAGAAAATGAATTGGTCAGAAAAAATAATTGAAATGAACCCCAAAGAAAGACCAGGAAAGTGGCCAACCAAAATGCCACTGCTATCTTGATGGATGGCCCAACAGTTCAAACTGGACCATGCCATGTTTTAAATTGCCTGTTCTAGACTAGAGAATGAATACCTGTTCAAACAGTTCAAGCTTGGCAGATGAGTAGCTGGATAGAGAAAGAAAGGAGCCCAACTGCTTAATATGGGCCCTTGGAAGACATAAGGGTAGATTTAGATAGGAGGGCAGCAAAAAGAAAAGAGGATTATCAGGGTTTGCAAGGCTAAGTGCACCCATCCAAAAGAAGAAAAAATGTTAGGTCTATTAGGCAGGGTAGGCAGTTGGAGGTTGCAGAAGCAAGGTCTAACCACATGATATATGGAAAATCATATCTTATCTCATCAATAAGAGAAGGGCAAGAACAATGGTCTATATGGCCAACTATCAAACCATGTCTAACTTCCCTCATTCCCTTCAAAAGGGTTTCTTACTAATATCCCCTTGAGGACTTTAGGATCTGCCTAAACAGTCCTCCTTGCATTTCTCCCTTGAGAAAGTCATGACAAGTTGTGACCTTCTTCTTCAAAAAGAAGCCACATTTCTTGTGTAAAGCCCTCACTTCATACTTCATCCATTGCTGGTTTCTAAGTTTCTATTCTCAAGCTCAATTTCTCCCTCACACTCCACCTCACATACCCATATTAACTCCTAACCTTATTATATAGCTCCTTAGTCACATCCCCACCCCTATTTTCTACAAAAAACTATATAAAATTCCCAAAAAAGCATATTAAATATCCCCCCCTTTTTTAGCATTATAGCTAAGTAACATGGTTATGGGAGACATTAGTCCATCTGGGGCTATAGTTAACCCTTCTGCGTCCTTACCCCGGAATTAGTCTAACCCCTGGTTAAGACTAATAGCCTATGCCTAAACCCTCACCCACCTAAACCCTTGCAAAAAATTGCCCCCTCAGTTAAAACCCAATGTTTAAATGGTAAAAGGTTTAAATATTTTGTATTAAACCTTGTGTCGCATTAATCCAACCCCCAAAAACCCACCCGAACTAAAGTTTCAAACCTGCGCCTCAAAATATTATTTAAATAATGGGCGGGTCCCGCTCCGAAACCTGCACGCCGCGTCGGAGGCCCCGCCAGCCGTTGATCTCCCACCGCGCCTGATCCAACGGTGGGCGGGTGTTTTGAGCCGCCAACATGCCGGGCTTTAACGTCCGGGGGATGGGCGGTTTTGCCGCCGTACCCCCGCCACGTGTCGATAGCCCGGGGTGTTCGGAGGCCTCCCCCCCGAAACCGCTTCTGCCCAAAGGCGGTGCGGGGAAACCGGAAACCGCCGTCCAGAAACCGTCCACCGCCCATTACATCAGCGCTCCCGTCACCATGACGTCATGCCCGGGCCCCCGCCGCTGCCCCACGTCGCCCGCCACGCTGTCCTTCTGCGCCCATGCTGTGCCACCGTGTCCCGCCACGCTGTCCTCCCAGTCAGCATCCACGTCACCCGTCCGTACCCAGGGCCCGCTGATGACGTCATGCTGACGTCATCACGGGAAAGCGCCAAAAGCGCGTATGCGCCAAATTTGTCGTTAAAAACGCCGAAAGTGACCGTTTTCGGTCATTTTCATTATACAATTGCGGCTGCGTTGTTCTGCTGGTCACTCCCAACTGCCTCCGGATTTCAAATTTCACCACTTTGGACGCCGCCACCTACAAAATCGACGTCAATCTTCGCCCTTCAATCGACTCGACCACCCTCGGCGTTAGCTAATCCAGGTATTTGCCAAATTCAACCTGTTTGCCCGTGTTCTTCCCGTTCTCTGCAATTTTTTCCACTAAATTGCCTACAAACTCCTAAATTAATGGTGCTGTCCTATAAATGATTGGCCTAAATTATCTAATGCACCCCTTGTTTAAGAGAACCACGGACTGTTCATAACTAGAATCCATTTTCGGGCTTGAATTTTCAAAATAAGTTTTACACCGGCCCGGCATTGTTACCTTTTGCCGTGTTTTGATTCAAGTTCTCAGAGCATTAAGCTGCAATCCTTTTCTCCTCTGCATTTTCCCTCACTGTCTCTAAATTCTGAGAGTTCACCAGAGGAAACCAAAGTTCAAATCAAACTCTGCAAATTGTCCTTTTCAATATAACAACTTTGGCTTCAGCTAGACTCATTCTGCCACTCCTCTTCAAATCCCCATAAGCTATCATCTTCAGCCTGTTATACTCAAAATCTTCATTCTAAAGATAACACCTGAAAGTTCTATAATGGCTACACCATCAGCTCTTAGTGTCACTCCTATGAATCCACCAAATAAGGAGCTTGAAGCCATGCCTCTTGCTGATAGAGATTACCTCATCCAAGATCTTGTTGGTGACAGAAACCACTTGCAGACCTTCTACCAGTTGAGAAACAGCTATCTAAGCAACAATGACACATATGGTATATGGGAGTCCAATCTGCCTTATTATTTCCTCCCATCTGTTAATATTTTTCCAGAGATCATCCGCTTATGTGCTGAGAACTATGATCCAACTCAGAGAACTGTTAAGTCTCCATCTGGGAGCATACTTTTCCACATTAATCCTGACTCCATCAACCAAATGCTCAATTTCAAGCAGACTCAGCTGTTGTTTCCCTTCTCCATGAACTATTTGCTGGATGCAGGCGCCAAACTCTCCAGTGCTGACATTGAAAAGATCACCAAGACATTCATGAGGGCAGACCGCCAGCCTACAGGGCCACCTCCTTTCTTATATGTCCATTTCAATGAGGTAGGCAAGCTCCTAGTTGATATGATCTCTTATGTGCTGGGCTTCAAAACCAGTGAGCACATTGATGAAACAGTGTTGGTATTATTAGCTGCATATAGTCCAGGCCAGCCCCCTGCTTACAAGTATAACTTTGCCAAGTTTATAGCCAATAAAATACATGACCAGCTATTGAAAGTGGATAGGGAGGGAGTATTTAAATATTCATCATATATCTACCACTTATTCATGTATTACCAGTCTGAAAGCTTCCAATGCCCCATCAAGAAATTGGATTCTAGGGGTGAAAAGAGGTCTGTCATCTTCTGGTCATCGGTCTTTCACCAAGTTCAAAACTCTCCATATTCTTACTGTGAGTTTGTCGACCAATTTGTTTACCCAGTCTCTTGCCTCTTAATGAGATCCCCTC
The DNA here is from genome assembly GCA_031772625.1 of Pinus tabuliformis. Taxonomy (NCBI): domain Eukaryota; kingdom Viridiplantae; phylum Streptophyta; class Pinopsida; order Pinales; family Pinaceae; genus Pinus; species Pinus tabuliformis. The sequence continues at coordinate 1,162,205,918 of CM062811.1, forward strand.
CTCCCAGACTGTCATTTGAGATTCAGAAGACCTTGCAGCTATCCAAGAGCTATAAAATAGGTGATTGGTACCTATATCAAAACCATACTGTCATCAGAATTTATGGCTGTGAGCTCTGTCCTTACAGGCTTCCAAGGTATGTACCAATGAGATTGTTTGCCTTGGAATACTATAGGAAACTCATTAGTTCTGACCTCACCCACTTTCATAGTGCCAAAAAGAAAGCCCACCTCAAATTCAAAGACCATCTGGGCCCCTTCATCATGAACAAGAAAGAAGGTTGGCAAGATGTTGATCAAATTCTCAGGGACAAATATAAACTAAAGAGAAGCTTCTGGTGGGTCCCTTATGACCCGGAGGGCTTTATCAGTGCCAGAAGAGTTAAGTACAGGCTGCTAGGTTATGACCACTGTAAATATCCACAAATTGAGCAATATGCCAACCAAGATGAATGGTTGCAAGGTACATTAGTTGAGGAATTAACTCAAGAGGAAATAATGGAGAAAAATGTCAAAGATTTAGAAAAAACTCTTGACTTGGATTCTGTGCAGCAGGTAACATTCAAGCTGCCACATCAAATCGGAGAAGGTACATCCACTGCTGCAACCGCACCAGCCACCCAGGGGCCATCTACATCAGCAACAGGTACAGCAAAGGGCAAGGGGATAATGGGTGCAGAAAAAGAAGTGGTTACAGAGCAGCCTGCCTCTTCAATAGGGCAACAACAAGAACAAACTCCTGCACATGAGGAAAGAGGCAGAAAACGAGACCGAGAGGAGTCCACACCTGCTAGTGGATCCACCCAGCAACCTGAAGCCAAGAGGCAAAAGGTTGATTCTCCAGTTGTGGAAGAAATCAGTGAAGAAATCCTTGGAAGCCCAAGGAAAGATAAGGAAGACAGTCAACAAATAGCCACAAGCTCTTTTCAACAAGAGCAGGAAAGACAGCATGGCATGGAGGTGTCCTCCTCCACTCAGCAAAGCAAGAAGCCATCTAGCACCAAGGCCACCTTTAAAGAAATTAAGGCACAAAATGAGCTGCTAAGAGTGCAGTTATATGACCAATTTCTCAAGGCAACACCGGCCAAACAAGAAAGGCTGATGGCAGCATATGACATCAAAGAGGAAAAGATGATCCTCAGCCATTTTAAACCCAAAGTACAGCAGCCTCACTCAGCTGCAGATTATGTCAGAACAAAGTTGGAGGTTATGGCAAAAGACATTCACCCCATGGATCAAATAGAACTGCATAAGCAAACAGGGGAAATGGTCTATGCCACATTGGTAGACAAGGCCACAATGGCCCATGAGTTAAAGGAATCTCTGAGGAACACTAATACTCAGCTTGATTTGGAAAGAATGTCCTCCACAGCCAAAGACAACAGAATCAAAACATTGGAGGACATTATTGTGGACTTAGGACATGATCCTAAGGATCCTAAGGGTGTGAGGGCCCTTATGAAGAAGAAGGATGATGATATTGCTGCATTGAAAAAGAGATTGAGATTGCTCCCTACTGAGCACCCTCAAACAGGAGAATTGCAGAAAGAGAAAGAAGCTGAGGATCAATTGGATTTGATGATGAAACTGAACCAAAGAGTAATTGATCTGGAAGGGGAGTTGGAGAGAGCACTACAAGACAAACAGGGAGAGTCAACCTCTCAGCCTCCTCAAACTGCCCCAGCTACTGCAGCAACTACAGAAGCAGCAGTGACCCCTCCAACGGCTACAACAACTACAGATGCTGCAGCGGCAACAACAACAGCTCCTAAGGCTAGCATAAGCATGGATGATTTGACCAAAGCTGTCAAAGAGCTAGAACTTCAGGCAACAGAGATTAAACAAGCCAAGGAAAAATTAGCTGAGCTTGAAACAAAATATGACAAATCCAAAATGACAGTAGCAGAGCAGACCAGAGAGATTAAGGCCCTAAAGGACAGAATAAAGGCCCTGGAAAAGGAACTGAATTTAGAGAAGACTCTGGCTGAGATAAAGAAAATTTTGTGGACCCGGATTGACCACTCTATCACCAAACAGTGGAAATCAATCAAAACAGTGCATGAGCAGATGGAGTTAATAGGACAAGCTCAAGTTGAAAGCCAAAAGGCCAGAGCAGCACTAGGAAATATGCCTGAGCAGGCCAGCAGGATGATACATTTCCTCAACACTCACACCAAGGAGGAGTTGGCAGCCCTAGACATCAGCAGCAGAACAAACACTGTTCTAACAGCTAAAAAAGTGCTCACCCTCAGAAATTTTGTGCAAACTTTGGAGAGAAAATGTCAGGAAATGCAGGCTGAGGTAGATGACTACAAGCTCAGAATGGGTGCATTACAAGACAAAGGATTGCCCAGCCTTTTGACCGGTGCTGGAAGATTGCTCACCCATGAGCAATATGCCACTAGGATGACCAATTTCATCGCAAATCAGATCACAGCATCCACCAGCACTTCTGAAGAAGCAGGACCTCCATCAGGGCAGAGCCTCTATAACAAGCTAGAAAATTTATTTTACATTGAGCATGAAATTAATCACCTGTTTGAGGTCCCACCAAATTTTTACAGGTACACAGAGGCAGATGAAACTCTAATAAAAATACGAAGACACCAGCTGCCTAAAGAAGATTGGTGGCAAGCCATGCTGCAAATTTTGCCCCAATGATCTCAGTTCGGTCTCTTCTAATCAGCCTCAGGTCAACAAAAGTTAATGCAGCATGAAGACAGCAGGCAGAGCGGGTGAGAATAATGACTCAGCCAAATACTGGGACAACAAGCCAAAGAAGGGAAACACACAGATTTTGGACAGCGCAGCTCCAGCCGACTCAATGGGTCACAAAAGTCAAAACTTTCTGACAAAATGGACAACTAATGCACTAAATAGTTATTACGGCATTTACTCTCTCAGCTGTAATTCCTCAGGGGTTGGCATAGAATTTATGAGCCATTAACTCATCAGCTAGATATTTTGTATCTAAATTTTGTATATATACCTCCCCACACAACGTATTTGGGGTTGGTGATTTTCTCTCTGAGACACTGTTTTGTATATTTTCAGACTATCTAATACAAATGGCTGGAAAATTTCATGATCTCTGCACTGTTTGATGTCAAAGTGATGATCTGCGTTCTGCTACAGAATTCCTATGTTGTCTAATGGAACAATAAGTTATCCTAAACTATGTTTTGTCTTTCTATGTTTGCTTAACTCAAATATATGTGTCACTAGCTTAGCAATAGAGAAAAAGAATAGTACAGGAATTGTTTGAATACACCCTATGCTCAATCTCTGTTGTTAAAAATGTTTTCTTCAGAACCAATCATAAACATGAATTCTTAACTGCTCATGTTTGTATTTGTTCCATCATTATGAATGTTGTTCAGGAATTCTTAAATGCTCCTAAGTAATGTTACCACTATTTCCCCTATCAGTTCAGTGAAAGATCCTTAGTTGCCTTTCACTCCCTGATTTCATCCCATCACAGATTTGAAAAATTGTTCCATAGATGCTTCTCTGGCTCTGTAAAGGATACTTCCAGCAGTTCACCATCATCGACTCCATGCCCAATGGTCTAGATTATTCTGCGAAAACATACCTGTTCTGACTGAAATCATCATCCCAACAAATTCAAAACAAAATCCTGTGCACCATAACTAGCCTAAAATTACACCAAAACAAAGCTAAATCAAAAAGAGAGAGCCCTCTCTGGTTGCAGGTAGGCTAGGACCTGTGGCTAAAAGATTGGTTAGTGGTTACCTCAGCCGTATTCCCTTTGGAGTCAAAGGGAACAACCTGAGTGATAACATAATTGGCGACTCCACTAGGGAAAGAACGAATTTTTCAACTGCTATCTACTTTTTAAAAACTACAGATGAAGTCTGAATGTCAGCCAGGAAGCCTTTGAAACTGTTCTTGCTTTGCATTTACAGGAGTAGATAAAAGCTGCTTCAGTCAAACTTCATGCTAGTTTTAGACTCTAGATAGTTGTTCCAAAATTTGAGCAGTCCCTTGTTAATTCTAAAAACATTCCCAAAAATACCAAAAACAAATTCGGAAGCTGGCTCCTAAAAAGAAAACTAGGTATACCAGGTCAAATCCTAACCCAAATCCTCCAGCTGTTTTTGATACTCTGTCACCTAATACACTTTGACTGTGCTGACCTGTCTTCATCCTTTTACCATGCATATTTACTTTCTACTGTACACTTATAATTTACTGTGTTTTTTTACTACAGTAAATCATTCAATTTTCACCACGTTTCTTCATCTAGTAACTGGATGTTGAAACTTTTCCTATATATCTCATTAGCCTCTGTATATTTTGAAAAAGTAGGCTTATTAATAAATAAGTGTTTCACCTCATGCTAGAGGTAAAACATATTTTCAAAAGTCTAGTATAATACTTTGCCAGTTGGTATACCACTCATTGATGAGGTATTTGCCTGTTCTCTGGCTACTTCTCTGATTTTCTTGTTGTAGTCCTCCTGTGTCATCAATTTATCATTTATGACTAAGGGACTAGGTAGTCCCTTTTCTCTCAAAAGCTCAAACTTGGTCATAAACTTGTCAACGGCTAGTTGCATGGTTTGACACTTATCTTCTAAATTTAACATTAAATTTCTCTTGGCTAGGACCCTCTTGACTTCCAAAATGGTACCTATCTTGTCAGGTATGTCAAGTTCTTGTAGCTCATATTTGTTCTTGGAGTTGAGGAATTGAATAATTCTTACTGCTTCCTCTGGAATTTCTCCAAGCTCTTCTTTGACATTCTGGATGGCTTCTGTAGCTTGTTTGATTAAGTCTATCTACTAAAAAATGACCTGGATAGATGGCCAAATATCATTGACAGAGTCAATGATATTGGCCCATAATAATTGTTTGGCCTTTCCCAAAGGCTCACTCAGTGTTAACTCTTTCTCCAGGCTTTTCACTCTCTCATTCATTCTGGTAGCCTTCTGTTGTTCTTCCTTATGCATGATCTGGGCTAACCTGCAATCTATCTCCAAGCTGGTAAGTTTCTCTTTTAACTTGTTCATTTCATTGGTTTGAATGGAAATTTCTTCCATTGCCTTGACCATCCTATTTGCTTCATCACCTGTGGTACATGTTGTTGTTGATTCTGTTGCTAATGTAGTTGTTGTTGCAACTGGGAATGTAGTGGCCATTAGACTAGTGGGAGCTAATGCTACTGCCAATGTGGAAGGCACAGCTGTGGTCACTGTAGGAATGACAGTTGGAGGAGCACTATCTAGACTATCTTGTTTGAGCTGGATCAAGCTATCTAGTTCCTTTTCCATTTCTTTCAACTGGTCATTGAGTTGCAGCACCAAGTCCATCATCTCTTCATGATTTGTTTGGCTTTCTAGGACTTCTTTTGTTTGAGGGTGTTGTGACTGATGCAGCTTGGGCTGTTTCTTATGGGCTACAATGTCTTCATTTTTCTTCTTAATTAACATCTCCTGCAGCCTTGATGTCCTTTGGGTCATGGCCCAGCTCAATGATTAGGTCTTCTAAGGATTTGATCCTTGTGTCTTTGGCACTGGAAGATGCTTTTTCCAGTTTGTATTGGGTTGTCACATTATCTAATGAGTCCTTGAGCTTGAATGCTGCCATTTATTTTGCTATGAGGGTGGAGTAGATCATCTCTCCAGCCTGCTTGTGAAATTCTATTTGTTTTATGTGATGCACATCCCTGGCTAATACCTTAAAGTTGGTCTTCTTGTAGTCTATTGTGGTTTTAGGTTGTTGTACAGTAGGCTATAGGAAAGACACCTGCATCTTTCCTTCTTTGATGTCAAAAGCTGACATCAATCTATTTTGATTCAGTGGTGTCATCTGCAAGTACTTGGCATAAGTGTCTGCCTTGAGCTTTTCATTCCTCATTTTAATCTCCTTGAATCTTTCCTTGATATCTAATTCCTTGTCAGTTAGCCTGAAAAAGGAAGACACCTCCACACTCTTTTTTCTCTGCACAATCTGGGTGTTTGGAGAAGAGGGTTGTTGTGTTTTTGCTGATGTAACAGTCTCAGTTGTTTGTCTACTCCTTTGCCCCATTGATTCAGTATCAATCATTTCTGCTGATGCAATGTTTTCCTCATGTTCAGACACTGGAGTTAATTTGGGCCTTTTGTTTAGTTGGAACTGTTGATCAGTGATCTCCATGGCAGAGATTGATGCTTCCTCCCTATTTCTTTTGGGATTCTTTTCCTCATTGGCGGGAGTCTAAATGATGGGAGGGATATTCATTGGCTCTTCCAAATCTAGGACCTGCAAGAAAGATCTTTGGTCAAATTGTTTCTCCAAGTCAATTGCTATGCTCTTAACCTGCAAGACGATACCAGAATATTAAATATGCGAAGAAATATACCCAGAACATAGAACAATGAGAAATAACAGCAAGTATTTTGTTATTCAGAAAGCAATGTTCACTTGCCTCTTCGAGGGGGCAACCTCCAATAGAGCTGAGCTCAATTACAAAATAAGACACGATGCTCCTCGAGGGGAGTCTCTATCCTTTATATAGGATTCGTACATGGGGCAATACCATGGTTCTTATTAATACCATCTACCTAATACCATGGCCCATTTGCAACTAACTGTGGTCCCTTCATTAAATGTGGGTTAACCACTTACAATTATTAATATGGGCTTTATTGACTCTTTACTTAACTATAACTATGACTCGATCCTATTACGTAAATAAGGGGGTTAGGGTTGGACCCTAACATGCCCTCCCCCATAAGAATAGCCTTGTCCTCAAGGTTGAAGTTGTGGAAACTGCTGAAGGATAGTGGTTGGTTGCCAGTTGCATCTTCCGGAGAGGTGTCTTTCCACTTGATGAGGACTTCCTTGATTGTGGGGCCAGGTAGGTGCCGTTCTCACGTGTCAAGAACCTGTTCAGGTTGGAGCCAGATTGACCCTTCTTCATCCACTTCAGGTAGACTGGTTTGAATTCTACAATGGTTCCCAATCACTTTCTTGAGGCATGAGACATGGAAGACTGGATGGATTTTTGCAATGGGTGGCAAAGCTAGCTTGTAGGCGACTTCTCCAATGCGCTGAAGTACTTGATATGGTCTGTAGAATTTTGGAGATAATTTCTGACAACCCATGATGTTTGCTTATATGGTTGCAGCCTCAAAAATACCTGATCCCCTTCTTGAAATTGGCGTTCTGAGCGATGTTGATCTGCCTGTTGCTTCATGCGGTTTTGAGCTTGATGAAGATTCTCTCTAAGGTGGGCTAGCATGGTTGTGTGGTTCTGTAGGAGTTGATCCACTGCTTGTACCTTTGAGCATCCCTTGATATAAGAAGTAGGGGAAGGAGGGAGTTGACCATAAACTGCTTCATATGGAGTCATTTTGGTGGTGGCATGATAGTTGGTGTTATACCACCATTTGGCTAGAGGTAACCACTGTACCCATAGATGTTGCTTTTCTGAAGTGAAACACCTAAGGTAGATCTCCCTACATTTGTTGACTGCTTCAATTTGACCATCAGTTTGTGGATTATAGGAAGTATTGAGTTGTAGTTGGTACCTTGTAGCCGGAAGAGTTCCTGCCAAAAGTTACTGGTGAAGATCGAGTCATGATCAGACACAATGGAAGTGGGCATGCCATGCAATTTGAAGATATGATCCATGAAAGATTGAGTGACCAAAGTCGGTGTAAAAGGGTGGGGAAAGGCGCAAAAATAAGCATACTTATAAAGTTTTTCCACAATGACCATGATGACTGACTTGTTTCCTGACTTTGGAAGACCCGTAATGAAATCCATAGAAACCTCCATCCAGATTGAGGTCGGGATGGGCAATGGCTATAATGTGCCTGGGGATTTGACTGTTTCTCCTTTGTGGCGCTGACAGATGTCGCATTCAACTACAAAACTAAGAATGTCCTTTTTCATGCCTGTCCAAAAAATGATCTTCAAGTGCAAGCATACGTCTTCTGAAAGCCTGAATGTCCTGCAGTGGGAGATGAGTGGAACTCCACCAAAATGCGACTTTTGAGGGTGGATGTTAGTGATATTACGACTCTGTCCTTGTAGCGAATAATCTCATCCTGCCATGAGTAGCTTGTTGTGGAATTTGGATCTGTCTGCAATTGATTAATGAGTTGGGAGAGCCAGGGATGTGAAAACCATTCCTTGCGAGCCTCTTCAATCCATTCTGGAATGGGAAGGGAAATTGCGAGCAGGGTACTTTCCTCCTCAAATTGGTGGGATAACGCATCTGCTACAATATTTTTGCGCCCTTTCTTGTAAATTATCTCATAATCATATCCCAGCATTTTGGCGAGCCATTTATTTTGTTGTGGTGAGGATAGGCATTGCTCCAAAAAATATTTAAGGCTTTGATGGTCTGTGCGGATTTGGAAACGTTGCCCCAATAAGTATGGTCACCAGGTATCTACTGCATGTAAGATGGCCATCATCTCCTTCTCATAGGTAGATTATCCCAGATTCTTCCCACATAGTTATTGGCTCATGAAGGCCAAGGGTTGATCTTCCTGGATTAAGACCGCCCCAATACCCGTACCAGAAGCATCACATTCAATCACAAAAGATTTGGTGAAGTCGGGGTGATAAGACTAGAGTGGAACACAAGGCATGTTTGAGAGATGTAAGGGCCTATTGTTCTTCATCATTCTAGAGGAATGATTTTTTCTTGAGGAGTTGAGTGAGGGGCCTAGCAATGCGACCATAATTGCAGACAAATTTGCGATAGTATCCTATGAGACCAAAAAATCCTCTCAAGCTCTTCAAGGTCTTTGGTTGAGGCCAATCCTGCATTGCTTGGATCTTTTTGGGGTCCACCCTGACACCTTCACGCCCCACAATTTGGCCCAATACTCAACTTCTTCCATGCCAAAAGAGCACTTGGACATCTTGAAAAATAATTTATGCATGCGGAGCAGTTGCAAGAGCAGATCTACATGTTGAAGATGTGTGGCCCAGGTGCAACTATAGATGAGGATGTCATCAAAGAAAACAAGGACAAATTTTCTGAGATATGGTTTGAGCAAGTGGTTCATAAGGCTCTGAAAAGTGGATGGGGCATTACAAAGACCAAATGGCATGACCAGGAACTCATAATGGCATTCATGAGTTTGGAAAGCAGTCTTTGGAATGTCTACTTCATTCATGTGAATTTGGTGGTAGCCCGAGCGAAGGTTGAGCTTAGTAAAGAATTGAGCCCCGTTTAGTTCATCCAACAAATAATCGATAACTGGGATGGGAAATTTATCTTTGACCATCAACTTATTGAGGGCCCTAAAGTCAGGACACATATGCCATTCCCCATCTTTCTTGAGCACCATGACCACTGGCGATGAATAAGGACTAATGCTGGGACGAATGACACCTGCTTCCAAGAGTTCCTTGATTATTTTTTCAATTTCATTCTTTTGGGAAAACAGATATCTATATGGGTGCACATTTGGTGGTTGGGCCCCTGGGACCAAAATAATGTTATGATCATGTTCCCCTCTCAAGGGTGGAATCTCATGAGGCTTGTCAAAGACTGGCAGATGGTTGTTTAAGATATGTTACATCTCAGGATGAATATGAAGAGAATTGGGTTCGAAGGCCTGGATGGCATTAAATTGGGCTATAACTCCATGGTGGCCCTTTATTAACAATTTTTCCATCCGATGTGAGCTGATGGTAGAGGGAGCTCCCGCCTGGAGTCTGCAGAGGGTATATGTGTGGTTGTTCTACTTAAAGCTTAGATATAACTCCTGAAAATCCATTGTGATTGGACCAAGTGTACGAAGCCATTCAGCACCTAGGACAATGTCACACCCTCCCATGTGTATGGCAAACATGTGGGTCTTTAACTGATAATCCCCCATTTGAAGTTTGACATTTTCACAGCGGCCTTCACATTTCATTGTCCCCCCATCAGCAATTTGGATCTGGAAGTTAGAAACTGCTTGGACAAAACAATGCACTTCTTCCGCGACTCTTTGATGGATAAAATTATGTGTACTGCCACTATCAAGCAAGACTACTACTGGGCGATGCTTAATAAAACCTCTGATTTTGAGAGTTTGGAAGAAGAAATCCCTGCCAAAGCATGCAACGAGATAACTGGTTGTTCAGGCACATTGTCCTACTGGTTGTCCTCTTCTTCCTCCTCTGGTTCCTCAAGTGGTGTGGCTTCCTCCGATGAACTGTGATCAGTAGCATCAATTTGAAAGAATTTGGGCTCCTTTCATTTATGCCCGAGGGAGTATTTCTCATCATAGTAGTAACACAATCCTTGCTTTCTTCTTTCCACCATTTCTGCTGGTGACACCTTTTGAACCTTGAGTCTTTGGGTAGTGCTTTAAGCCTGTGTGGGGTGACCCTTGGCGATGAAATTTGGGCAATTTGACTGGGCCACTAACGCATGTTCTACTTCACAAGCTATCCTGCAAGCATGCATCCATGAGCTAGGGTGGTGTAGTCAGATGTGGGCTTGTATGGCTTCTTTGAGACCACTGACAAAACATTCCACGTAGAACTCATCGTGTAGACCTCCAGTGCAGAAAGCTAAGGCTTCAAAGGATGTAATATATTCGTTCATTGTTCCTGTCTGTCAGATCTTAGTGAGATGACCCAAAAAATTACATTCATGGTCAAAGCGATCCATAAGAGCTTTTTTGAATGTCTGCCAAGTCAAGGGCCTTCGTAGCAACGTTGATGCCATTGCCACCATTGCCATCTTTCATTGTCTAAGTACATGATACCCACACTAAGATGAGTCACATCATCTAGGATGTAATTCAGTGTGAAATATTGCTCCATTTGTGCTATCCATGCGGCCAGGTGAGAGCCATCAAATTTATACATTCCCAGCTTGGGTGGTCGCGAATGGGATTGTTGGTGGTTGCCAAAGAGGTGAAGAGACTGGCTAGACTCGCCCTCAATGTTTTCATTGCCAATATATGCTTCCGCGTGTTCCTCCACCTTGCCCTTAGAGAGTGTTTCATTTAAGATTTTCAGCTGCAACATGACATCTTTCAATTGTGATTCAAGGTTGTCAATCCTCTCATCGGCCATAGCTTGAGCTCTAGTTTGAACCATGCACCGATATGATGTACTTGAAATTTGGGACCGCCCGAAATTTTTGGCACTAACAATTGAATGGTACCACCTTTCTCAGCTCGTTGACCTAATTATTATGGGCTAAGTCACCAATAAGTGCCTTGGGGGGTCTCAGACCTTTTTTTTATTTTTTATTTTTTTACTCCAAACAGAGTTTTACTCCTTGCTTAGGAATGCTATAGTAGCTAAATCCCAGAAATGTAATTTCTGCCCAAAGTCCTATGAAAATCATGCCCAGGTATAGGAACCCACACAATTAGTCAGATCTGAATGACGGATCTTATTGTTGTGACGGCTACAGAGCCCAAACTGCTAGATCTGGATGGTAGATCTAATGGATCTGAGAGATCTAAATGGCTGATCTGATAGATCTGAATGACGGAATTGATTGTTGCTACGAATCTGAGGGATTTGATAGATCTGAATGGCTATTCTGATAGATCCAAATGACGGAACTGATTGCTGCTGCTGCTGCTACAAAACCCCACCTACGAGATCTGATCTGGCAAAGATTATGCATGATCCAGAGATAGAGAATGGAACTATGGTCTCTAAGAGTGTCAGGTGCTACAAATCGCAATATACATAAGGGTCTCACAGTAGTACTCAGCCCAATTTTTCAGGGCACTAACCAAGGAGGTTCAGCCGTACCCTTAGCCGTACAACTCGACTACCCTGTTGTACGCATGAGTAATCTCTCCGAGTGTTGTTCTCGGTGTACTGTAGCAGCAAGATGGCCGATGGTTTATCTATGGCGAGGTTTCAAGGGAGCTAGGGGGCTTTCGATATACCCAGAGGATACTTGGAAGACAGTCTGTGCATGATTTTGTCTAATGCGCTACTACTCGAAGGGGTACCCACAGGGGTTACAAGGGAGTCCAACAAGCATGACCACCTCTTGTATTTCCTAGGTGCATGCCTCCCCAAATCCGTAGGTTTATGCGCTCAACGACAGATCCTGTGGTTTAAAGATGCCGGAACACGTCTCTAGCCAAAAAAAAATTGCTAAAAATTGGAGATCCCGCCAGCCCTGGAAAGTGATCTGATACCACTTGTTATGCTCTTAACCTGCAAGACGATACTAGAATACCAAATATGAAAAGAAATATACCCAGAACATAGAACAATGAGAAATAACAATGAGTATTTTATTATTCAGAAAGCAATGTTCACTTGCCTCTTCGAGGGGGCAACCTCCAATAGAGTTGAGCTCAATTACAAAATAAGACACAATGCTCCTCGAGGGGAGTCTCTATCCTTTATATAGGATTCATACATGCAATACCATGGGGCAATACCATGGTTCTTATTAATACCATCTATCTAATACCATGGCCCATTTGCAACTAATTGTGGTCCCTTCATTAAATGCGGGTTAACCACTTACAATTATTAATATGGGCTTTATTGACTCTTTACTTAACTATAACTATGACTCGATCCTATTACATAAATAAGGGGGTTAGGGTTGGACCCTAACATCAATCATCGTGTTCTCCACATCCACCACTATGTTGTCCATATCTATCAATGTGTTCTCTACCCATTTTGACTGATTAGCATACTGTTCGATGTCAAGTCTTGGGTATTGGATGTAAGGTCCCAACTTGACCTTTTGTCTAAGCTTGTTTATAACCCCATGAGGGTCATAATGCTGGATGAAACTATTGTTGAATTTGAAGTGCTGGAGTATATTATGAGCTTCAGGCCCAACCTCTCTGGTGTTGCAGATGAAAGGGCCCATTTGGTTTTTCATCTTAAATTGTGTTTTCTTCCTAGCAGCTAGGAAGTTGACCTCATCCGCATCTATCATTTGCCTGAAGTATTCCAGGGAAAATATTCTCATTGGGAGATACTTAGGCAATTTGTAGGGGGGTAACTCACAGCCATAGATCCTAATTTCAGTATGATTCTGGTAGAGGTACCAGTCTCCTACTCTTCTATTCTTTTCCAGTTGCAGTACTCTCTTGATCTCAGTACTGATTCTAGGTTGAGTGCTAGAAGTCAACATGTTTATGACAGGGTGAACAAAACAATCTATGAAGTATTTGTAAGTGAATGTTGCATTATACCTCTAGACCAAGGGTGTCAAATAGATGACTAATCTTTCCTTTCCCCTGGTATCTGTTTTCTGAATCTTTAATGGGAACTTGTCTGTTTGATAATACAGGAACATATGAAACAACATTGAAGAGTATTTGAAGACTCTTTTAGTGGGAAATCTAGTGAACTGTTCATGAATTTTGTTTGCAATGAACTGGGCATAATCATACATAATGGCAGGAGGCTAGTCTGGAGTGAAAATGGACAAGAAGGCCATGATTATCTCATCCAAAAACTCATCTGATGTGAATCCTAGGATGCTTGAGATCATGGTGATTATTCTCCTGCCAGTGTTTGAAAAAATAGCAAAAACATAGGGTGGAATGTCTTTAGGAGTATGGCACTCCTTAATGATGAAATTATGAAATATTTGTTTGATCTTAGCTGGGTCCAATGTGGTGTACAGGTCCAACAGGTTTGCAATGGACAAAGGAGTCAAATTGTGGTTGGGCTAGATTTGAAGCATCTGGTTAATAGACTTAGCAGTAATTGAAAACAAGAAGTCTTGGTTTGGGGCAATTATAGCCCTTTGGCTAGGGATGTAACATGCATGGAAGAAATGTACAATGTCTGGGAATGGATGGACTTCTGGGAATGTATACTTGGGAAAACTTGATTCCCAAAGGTTTATGTCATCAACATGGTTTAGGAACCTATCCTTGGCCCAACAATGGATTCTCAGAAGGTTGTCTTGGGTGACTGTGTCTTTGATTTGAAAATCCATGTCTATCAAGGCCAAATGGTCAATGTCTAAATGAGGGATTGTCACTGGTCTGACATCCAAAGAGGTCAGGGCAACCATATTTGTAATAAATTGTGGAAAATTGGGCTTTATATGGCTTTGGGAGTGAAATTTCAGTAATTGAATAACCAGGGTAGGGTATGAGCAGTTTGTAGGTTGGGGTTCTGGTACTTTGGGAATGGGAGACTCTCAATTAAATTGAAATTAATCAAATTCTTTCAGTTATTTTAAGAATTTAATGTTCTTTCTTTAAAGAGAGGGTAATTCTTGGTTCTTGTTCAAATACCTAGAATTTTCGGTCGGGGCTGCAACTAGTTTTCAATTGGGGTTTGCAGAGGGCTTCAGCAGCTAGGATGGTGTGCAGTGGTGGCGTCGGAAGGCTCTGGTAGTTGATAGCTAGTCGCAGGAGTTCGGAAGGCGCAGGTGCTTCAGAGGTTCAACAGTGCAATTTGAGCGAAAAGGGTGAAAATGGGGGTCGGAAGGCTTTTAACTGTGAACGGTTGGAAAAATGGCGAGGAAAAATGTTTTATGAATAGTGTTGGTTTTCACTTTGGTGGGGAGGTGGTTTTGGAGGCCATCGCACCACTTATGGGGGTCGGGCGGTATTTTTCCAGGGGAACGTGATCTATGCCAGAGGCCAACATGTAGGCAAATGGGCCCCGAGCAAAACCACCCATATCGAGTGCTCTCAGTCCGTTAAAGCTCGAACATTGCGTGAGCACAACATGGGTGATGGTCGTTGGATCTAGGGGTGGATGATCAGATAGCCATCACGTGGGAAGGTTGTGCGGTCAGGTGATGGGGTGGAGGTTAGCGGGACCCATGGGTTTTAATTATAGTTTAGAGTAATTAACCCATGTTTAAGTGTATATTAATTAAACTGTGGAGTTTTAGGGGTAGAGGGGTTAGTTTACCTCACTAGGGTGGCAGGTTAAACTCGAGTTTAGTCAGGAAAATGGTTAAGTGGTGGAGTTAGTGAGGCAGGGGGTTTTTAGAGTTAGGATAAAGGGTTTAGAGGGGTTTTGGGTAATTATTGAAGGGAAAACATGATTTTAAAAGGGGGGAAAGGGGTTTCACACTTAGGGGAATGGATTTTAGGAGTAATTGACTAGGGAAATGTGTGAAACTAAGGGGTAGGAGTAAAAATGAGGGGGAAGGGGTTTTCATAAGCCATGAAGTGGTAAAAGGGAAATTAGTGAGTATATAGTGGGGGTGAAATGAAATAAAGGGGAAGTTAGGCAAATCAGCTTATGAGCATGCTTTTTTCATTGATAACTGCTCATGCACACTTGAAACACATAGTTAAGTATGATAATAGTGCTTATGCTCCAAATGACTTGTATTTATGCAACCTTTCTTTACTTACCCTTTTACCTACCCTAACATTTTCTCTTCACTTTGGTGGGTGCACTTAAGCTATAAAACCCTTTTCTTTCCTTTTATTTTATAAAACAAACTATCTACTTCTAACCTTATATCTTATAAGGGCTCAGATTAAACTGATGAGCTCATTTTATTTCTCAACCTGTCTAATGATCTGTCAAGATTAAAATATTTGGTCAGATTTTTATTCTCTAACTATAAACATGAAATTTAAAGCATGAAGTAGTAAAGATTAAGCAGTTTGACTATCATGGGTTGTGGCATGTATGACAAGCTGCAGACAACCATTATTTAAGACAGTAAAGTAAAAAGTAGTGGCGCTTGGACTTGCACACTTTCATGATCTGTTTTTTTTTTGGGGTTCATATTTTTTCATTTTTTGATATTTTCTTATTTTTCTTGTCCTTTGATATTTCGTTTAGGACATACCCTCTTTACATTTGTTTATTTATTTTTTATATGGAAACAATTTGCAGAAAGAAAATGTATGTACAATATTGCAAGAGTTAACCTCAGCCAATTCAAAATGTATGAATCCTATCACTATAAGACTCTAACACGAATAACTTGATGTCTTCATGGGTAGGCAAGTCCATAAACACTTGATCAACTACATATAAGTCCATAAACACTTGATCAACTACATCTCCAAGTGTGCTCTGAACGGTGTCTTCAACTCTGCTCTCTTAGAAACCATTGTACCTGTACTGCTGAGAGGCAGATGAACACTTGCGATACCTGGATACATGGCAACACTCATGGCAAGAAATATGTTAGTCAAAAACCAAAATGAACTTGATAACTGACTTGCAACATACCTGTGTGACTGATCATGAAGGTTGTGCAATTTCCATTGAGAGGTCGGGAGATTAACTACCAAGACTGTGCAAGGCATAGTCTGGGTTGCTGGGAGGCTGACTGACTGCTGGAACTATGAAAATCACAGTCCATTATGGCTGCTGACTGCTGGAATTGCGCAATGCACAATCTCAGATGACAGTGGTTGCAGGCTCAGTGACTGCATTGCACAATTTTCTGAGCCAGCAGTCACCGTCCCTCAGAATTACATAATGCAATATTGGAGGAAAGTCACTATGTAGAAATGTGGATTTCTTGAGTAGGATTGCCCAATGTTATCTTGGTGAGGTAGAGTCCGGGCCAAGGCTGCCCAGACTCGCCGACGGGCAACTGAAAGCAAATGTGAATGTGAATGCATGGTGATACTGAGTGTAAGAATAAGTGAATGATCATGCATGAAAACAGTGAATGAAAGATTTATAAAATGGAACAACATGCATGTGGGTGAGGCGAATCGCCGGATCGACTACCATTCATGAAAAAATGTTTCATGCATGCGATAATAGTGAGATGTTAACGAAAACTGAAACGGTGCTAGAAAAAGCTAGTATGTATCGAAACAACAGTAAGCGCTCACTGAAATCAAGCAGATAACATTCATAAGAAGCGAAACACAAAAAGCACCAAAAATGCAACATAAGACATGGAAAGAGGGCTTACTTAAAAACAACTGAGTTGAAAGTGTCGACGACTCCTAGATGCATTGTGGGATGTCAGAGCTGCAAGGTTGATGTTAGGAATGAGCTTTGCAGCGCCTGATTCATGAGTTTTGATAAAATCGAAGATGTGATGTGCATGCCACAAATCTATGAAGAGCGACACTTGGTGGGAGGTTTCTGAGATGATCCTTGCATGGAACCTCCAGCTGCTAAAAGTCAATCCCTGAATTAAGGGATGCCTTTGCATGTTGCCTTGGGAGAAGCAACCCATGCATGCAAATTGGTTTTTCTCGGTCCCAGAGGGAACTGGTGAACTCAACTACACATGCAAGAGGCTGCTCAACTGCTGGGAGAAAATGCTCATTTATGGAAGGGGGTTGGGCTAGCTGCCTAGGTGATTTATACAATTTTTGGGCAGAGCAGCTGAATGCTGCCTAGGATTGTGCAATTCCTGGGCTGAGTAGCCTTGCTGTGAGGAATTACGCAATTTTTAGATGAAGCATGACTGGGAGAATTGTGCAATTCTGGAGCCCAATAGGCTACCAGACTGAATTGTGCAATTTCTGGAGGGAAGGCTAGTTTCCCTCCAGAATTGCGTAATTTCTTGAGGGAGTTACTCAGCTTGCAGATGGACCAAGTCCGGACAAACAACCTGTGAGGGGGATGCATCAAGCTCTGATAGACAGGCTACCTTTCTGTAAGAAAAACACTAAAGCTTGTGTACTTTTCAAAGCAAGACATGCAGCTATGAAAGGTTGGTAGGGATGCCCCAAAACGAAGCGAAGGAAAAATTTTGGAGGGTGGTTGTAGCAGCTACAACACATCATTATTCAACAACATGTGAAACTATGTAGAAGGAATAATATCATCATCATCAATGCATTGTAACATAAAGGAATAATAGAATAAAATCATCCACACATAGAGACACTAGGATTGGTCGGAGACTAGGGAAAAACCCACTATGGGGAAAACCCTTTCAAATTCTTCTTCTTATTAGATCATCATGAATGATTCAGAAAATCAAAGTACAATAATCCATATCTTCAACCATAAACCTATCCAATAATAATAAACTAAACAATATCCATGAAATGAACCCATAAATGCTTATACTCAAAACCCTATTTCAAAATCCTGTAATGAACTATCATTGTTTGCATTCCACTATTGAACCCTGTGGTCAACGAGCGAAAACTTCGTAAAATTGAAAAATAAAACCCTAAGTGTCAGTCGCATGCATGACATGTTGTGTGTGTGAATGAAAGAATTTAGTCTCTCCCTTGATCATGCAAACTTGCGAATACAGCCAAATTTTGCCATTGGCAAGGTTGTAGTTGTGACCCAAAAACCCTAGAAATGTGCACAAACTTTACACCCTGTAATTTATCCTTCTTGTGAACCAATTCTCTGGGGCACAGGAAAGCCTTCAACCTGTGCGAGCCAAAACCAAGAAAGATAATAAAAGAATGTCTGATGATGATGTAAAAATGAGGTTGAGGTCACTTGTATTTATAGCCTTCCAAGGGTGTTCAATTTTCTTTAGGGCCAACTAGTCCAAATGTGCATATGAGGGATTTTCTTCATAGGCACACTTTCCCTTATCCGATTTGAGTGATATTTAGGTCGATTTTGGTCCTCTTGAAAAGAGGAATTCAATGAAATCATCATCTCCATCAAATTAGTTGTAAAAAGTGTAATTTGTACCTATTTTCCAATTTTAACGCTTGCTCTCAACTAGGAAGAATTCCACCTATATCATGTCATGTAAGAATATCATCATCACTATTCATCTTGATTCATTTCTTGCTTATTCCTTCTTATCTCTTAATTTTCCCTACTCATATGCTGAACATTCTCAAATATAAAAGAAGAATAATTTGAAATCGAAGGGAAGCCTAAGCTACCACCCTCCATTCATCGGGGAGCCATTACTACCACCCAAAATATTTGCTAGTGGGGATACCAAAGGTACCACCCGAGAAACGCCATCAGGGAGAAAATCCTATAATTTGCATAATCATCGAAGATCATATCATCAGGGAGCACATCTCAACCTGGAATCTCATGGGGGATTTAAACATCTATGACCCCATATCGAGCAATAGGTGATATAGGGGAGCACATCTCAACCCATCCTATTTCCTATATATCTTCCCATCAATGACCCTTAAGAGTCATGTGGTAGAAGACCTACATCATAATCTGAGCTTGGGTGAGATACCCAACTTACCAAAATGTAAGGATCACATTCCCCCAAGCCTCCTCAAATTGTTGATCAGATGGGGAGGTATAATCCCAACAAGCCTAGCTTGTGGGTATGATGCCAATTGGGTTATACTCTGCAAAGACAAAGATAGGGGAGAATAATCTCTAAACCTATGGGTAACAGATAAGGATTATACCCTATTTTCTAAAGATCCCTCAACCCCAGTCTTTGAAAGTACAATGTGCTTAAGCAAAAGTTGAAGGATGAAATGTATGCATGAGATGATGTGCATGAACACATGGATGTTGAAGTTTTCCTTGTTTTCGGAACATGTGTGTGTGACTGACTTGAAGGGTTGATTTCTTTAAAAGCATGTTTTGTGGGCTTGTTATCTAGTCCATCATTTGTATGCAGATTTAAGACACGGAGGTGTTCACAAGATATGAACATCTATTTCTTTTGTTGAAATAGGAGTTTAGTCCATCCAGTTGTTCTTTGTATTCCTATTGCTGTTAATAGTTGTTGTTGGCAACTTGTCAAACAGGTACAAATGAAAGTTTTGTGGAGCAAATGTACTTCACATTTGTTGAGCCACCTTGGATCAATGATCGAGGCAAAGAAGCTCAAACTACCTTCTATGACAATTTCAATAGAAGTTCTACAGGAAGGCAAGGAGGAAGACCAGCCCATCCAGAGAAGGGAAGTGGTCAAAAACTTTGGTTCAGAGATACTATGCAAAGGCAGTGTAGGGAGGCTGAAAGAAGAGGATGAATCACTCTCATTTACTGTTCATATCAGTATATCAGTCTTTTGGAGACCAAAAGTTCTTTTAGTGGGAAGGCGTGATCCAAAAATGGATCATGGATAAACCTCTAAGTCTAAAAGACTTCATGCAAGAGGTAAAAGGTGCCAAATGGCACAAATCCTTTGTAAATTAGAGGAAAATGAAAGTCACAGGCTGCTCTCAGAAATAGTCTCATCATAGAGATATCCTCATTTTAAATCCAATGCAACTTGAATGGGAGAGAACGGACTCCAGATGAAGGAGTTATTGTAAAATGAAAATTGCCCAATGTCCTTTGAAAAGGAGGCAGTTTCATTGAATTTTGACCTATATCAAAAATTTTGATTTTAGTATAGGCTCACAGGCCAATCCATAGCTAACACGTGGCAGGCCAAGATTGGGCCATGTGGCCTTGTTTGATTGGTCTAAAAGGAAATATTGCATCACAATTATTTATAAGGAAATGACATTGGGTCATCGGCGATTGCAATAAGCAATTGCCGCTTTATCACATCGCACAGATTCATGGGAGGAATTAATAAAAGGCTAAAGGATACAGTGATTTGCGATTTCAATTATCGCATCGCAATATCACATCACACATAGCCGAAGGGGAAGGACCCATAGCCTTGATAAGGGCCGATTCTACCTGCGACTGCGATCGCCGATATTGGCGGATCGCTGTCGCGATCCCAAAAGGGAAGGACCCCAGGCCTAGCGACATGCGATATGCGATGTAAACCAGACCCAAAAGGGTTCCAGAATGGAAATGTATATAATTACAAATCTACCCAAAGCCATTTCTTACGTTAATTTCACCGTTTTTAATGTATTTCCAAAATACAAAGGGACAGGCCATTTCGGCATGCGATGGCGACTTGCAAGCGGACCCGATAGGAGAATAAGGTGGATTTAAGGACTTTTTGAAGTCCAATACATTGAGTTTTGGTGGATTTTCTCCGTTTAAAATACATTTTCCTGTGTAAAATAGAAGGCGACTGCGTTTGGGATTCTAAAGGATTCCAAGAGGCCCAAGGCACTCTTACGTTACAGAAATGGTGACCACCTTCCCTTGGCATTAAGCAATGATTGTATAACACCTAGAAGAGGAATATTAAATGAACAGGTAGTGAAACTTTGTTCTTTGAAGCCACAAACAGAGAGCCAAGAAAAGGGGGCAGTGCTGAGACAAAAAAATATATATAATGAGAAGCAAAGGGAGGCGCAAAAATTTGTAGAGGCCAAGAGAAACACTGAGAGCACAATTGATTCATTCACTTAGAGGTCGAGTGAAGCACTGATAACATAGAGAGTGGTGAATTCTAATTCGTGGAGGCATCATGATGCTCAAGAGGAGTTCCGAGAAGCTCATGGAGGCCCGTAATGCTCAGTGAATGTGTGGGCAGAGTTGGAGCATTGAGGAACCCATTGGGAAGCTCGGTGAGCCAGAGCGCTTAATAGAGTGAAGCCACCAGAGGTTGGAGGCAGTGCATAAATACTTCAGTGAAGTATCAAATAGCAAAGAGACTGAATTCTTGAGTTGTTGCTAGTGTTCTTTGAGTTGAAGACACAAGAAGGATTCCAGAGATAGTAAACAATTCTGAGGGAGTCAGAGAAGCTAAAAGCTCAAAGGAGCTCAGAGCACTGACTGAAAGAATTAGTCCAGAGAAGCCTAGAACTATTTGCAGCTAAAGGACAGCTAGGGGTAAGATGGTATTATGAGCCCATTGGTTCATTTGTAAACCATATGGAGTTGAGTCAAGGACTTGTTAAAAGAATTCAACCATAATCCCAAAGAGCCTAATCGATGTGATTAGAGCTCAAGGAGACATAGCCCAAGACATCAGGGTGAACTCCATATTACATTGTTGTTTTATGTGTTTTCTTCTTTCCTACATTATTCACTGCTATATGCATTTATATATATGCTCAAGTACATTTAAATATCAGCATACACCACAAATTTTAAAGCACATAATAGCCATTAATAAAATACAAGCATATGCCTATATTTTCAAGCATTTCTTAATTCCACATTGGTTAATCAAATAGACTTGGGAAAATTCAAGCTTTGGAAGTGGGAGAGGTTCTTGCAAGCTAGAAAAGAAGCCTAAGAGCCCCATTTTCAGATCAGGTGGTATCAGAGCTTAAGATTGATTAACCACGCCTTTAGGAAGGTCATATCAAAATGCTTGATTGACAAAGCAAAGACTAATTTTCTGAAAGGTGTTTGAACAACAAGAGGCTGATTATATTCTTGTTTTGCAGACTGACAATTTTCAGAGTTTGCAGAGGTAAAGGGAAAGCTATTGATAGCTCAGTCTAGGAAGGACAAGAAGGAAGAAGAGATGAAGGCATTCTTCTATCCCAAAGGACCTCAAGGTAATCCAAAGCCCAAGAGGTTGCTTAAATAATCTCTTTATTTATCTTATTGAAGTTTTTTTCCATTGGCATAATGACAACTTCTACAAGTGGGTCCTCAAATTCTGCTCTCTTCACAAGACTCTTTGATGAAGACATGAAGCAAGAATTATCCACCATGATGGATATGGTGAGAGAAATGTATGAGGATGGAAGGAAGAGCAGCATGCTTAGAAAGCAGCTGAATTCCATGAAGGAAGAGAAGCAGTTGCTTGCTGACAAATTGCAGGAAATGGAGAGGCAACTTCATATTGCAAAAATTAACCTAAAGAGGATACATGAGTTGGAGTCATAGCTCCTTGTTTCCCAAGAAGCCTTAGTCAAGTATCAGCTTGAAGAAGAGGTAAGCCCTTCTAGTTTGTCTTCAAATTCTTCTGAGGATGCATGTATTGGTTCTTTTGAAAAACATACTGAAGGCATAGGTTATAGGCCAATGTCCAAGATGGGCTATGAAGGAAATGGCTTGGGAAATCATGAAAAAGGTATCATTGAACCAATAATGATTGAGGAAAGGCCTAAGTATTTGGGTCTTGGCTATGGACAGTCTTATGGAGAGAGTTCCAAAGCTACCATGAAGGCCATTGAAACTGTTCCAAGAAGGCGTTTCATTGCAGATCCTGCATCTCAAGAGTGTGAAGATTGTGTTTAGGAGGAATGTAATGGCTTGAAACATCATTTGCAGCGTGTAGGTGTTCAGAAGCACACCCTTGAACTAGAGATTTGTGGAAACTCTAACAGCCTTGAAGAGATTGATGGGATTCCAAAGGGAGCCACTTCTTCATTTGCTTCACCTCCTTATGAAGACAATAAAGGTGAAAGAGGCAGGTATAAATCTGGTTCTAAGCATATTCCTTTTGATTTTGCAAAGCATGATAAATTTCCACATAGATATGGGAAAAGAATTGCATGTTCTTTTATTGTTTGGATAACGATCATGTTTCTAGATGTTGGAAGAGAATGGCCACATACAGGAAACTTTTGAAGGAAAGAAAGCAAGCAGCCAAAGGTCCATTGGACAAGGAAAATCATGCTGTCAAGAGGATGCATATGTGGTGCACTTACTGCCATAAGTAAGGGCATCTTGTTCAAAGGTGTTGGACTCTGAATCCAGCAATGCCTCCACTAAAGCTGAGGGAGAAGGTGGAAAGAGAACATGGCAGAAATGGAAAGGAAGATCCCATGATTGATGTGTCTCAGAATGATTCACATATTGATGTTGATGTGTAGACAAAGGAGGGACCTTTGAAATGGATTGGTAAGAAATTGTTAGAGTTCTTATCCAATTAAAGATTACATGCATCTATTTGCATTTCTTTGTTAATGGAATGCAAGTTGTAGGATTTTACCAAGAAGGTGAATGGAGAAGTTGAGTGGGAAGCTCACTTTGTTGCTGCAACATTATATTTTATTTCAGCTTCGAAAGTACAATGTGCTTAAGCAAAAGTTGAAGGATGAAATGTATGCATGAGATGATGTGCATGAACACAGGGATGTTGATGTTTTCCTTGTTTTCGGAACATGTGTGTGTGATTGACTTGAAGGATTGATTTCTTTAAAAGGATGTTTTATGGGCTTGTTATCTAGTCCATCATTTATATGTAGATGTAAGACACGGAGGTGTTCATAAGATATGAACATCTATTTCTTTTGTTGAAACAGGAGTTTAGTCCATCCAGTTGTTCTTTGTATGCCTGTTGCTATTAACAGTTGTTGTTGGCAGCTTGTCAAACAGGTGCAAATGAAAGTTTTGTGGAGCAGATTTACTTCACATTTGTTGAGCCACCTTGGATCAATGATCGAGGCAAAGAAGCTCAAACTACCTTCTATGACCATTTCAGTAGAAGTTCTGTAGGAAGGTAAGGAGGAAGACAATTCTTCTCAAGAAGACCAACCCATCTAGCGAAGGGAAGTGGTCAGAAACATTGGTTCAGAGATACTATGCAAAGGCAAGTGTAGGGAGGCTGAAAGAAGAAAGTGAGTCACTCTCATTTACTATTTATATCAGTATATCAGTCT
Organism: Pinus tabuliformis; assembly: GCA_031772625.1. Taxonomy (NCBI): domain Eukaryota; kingdom Viridiplantae; phylum Streptophyta; class Pinopsida; order Pinales; family Pinaceae; genus Pinus; species Pinus tabuliformis. The sequence continues at coordinate 1,162,230,176 of CM062811.1, forward strand.
TTTGGAGACCAAAATTTCTTTTAGTGGGAAGGCATGATCCAAAAATGGATCATGGATAAACCTCTAAGTATAAAAGACTTCATGCAAGAGGTAAAAGGTGCCAAATGGCAGAAATCCTATGTAAATTAGAGGAAAATGAAAGTCACAGGATACTATCAGAAATAGTCTCATCATAGAGATCTCCTCATTCTAAATCCAATGCAACTTGAATGGGAGAGAACGGTCTCCAGATGAAGGAGTTATTATAAAATGAAAATTGCCCAATGTCCTTAGAAAAGGAGGCAATTTCATTAAATTTTGAACTATATCAAAAATTTTGATTTTAGTATAGGCTCATGGGCCAATCCACAGTTGACAGGTGGCAGGTCGGGATTGGGCCATGTGGCCTTGTTTGATTGGTCTAAAAGGAAATATTGCATCACAATTATTTATAAGGAAATGACCTTGGGTCATCTGCAATTGTGATAAGTGCTTGCTGCTTTATCACATCAAATAGATTCATGGGAGGACTTACTAAAAGGCTGAAGGATGCAGCGATTTGTGATTGCAATTATTGCATCGCACATAACCCAAGGGGAAGGACCCATAGCGTTGAGAAGGGCCGATGCGACTTGCGACTGCGATCATCGATATCGGCAGATCGTTGTCGGCGATCCCAAAAGGGAAGGACCCCAGGCCTAGCGACATGCGATATGCGATGTAAACTGGACCCGAAAGGGTTCCAGAATGGAAATTTATATAATTACAAATCCGCCCAAAGCCATTTCTTACATTAATTTCACCGTTTTTAATGTATTTCCAAAATACAAAGGGACGAGCCATTTCAGCATGCGATGGCGACTTGCAAGTAGACCCGATAAGAGAATAAGGTGGATTTAAGGACTTTTTGAAGTCCAATACATTGAGTTTTGGTGGATTTTCTCCGTTTAAAATACATTTTCCTGTGTAAAACAGAAGGCGACTGCGTTTGGGATTCTGAAGGATTCCAAGAGGCCCGAGGCACTCTTACGTTACAGAAATGGTGACCACCTCCCCTTGGTGTTAAGCAATGATTGTATAACACCTGGAAGAGGAATCTGAAACGAACAGGCAACGCAACTTTGGCTTTGAAGCCATAGATAGAGAGCCAAGAAAAGGGGGCAGCACTGAGACAGAAAAAAATATATAACGAGAAGCAAAGGGAGGCACGAAAATTCGCAGAGGCCGAGAGAAAACACCGAGAGCATAATTGATTCATTCACTTGGAGGTTGAGCAAAGCAATGATAACATAGAGAGTGGTGAATTCTCATTCGTGGAAGCAGCATGATGCTCAAGAGGAGTTCCAAGAAGCTCATGGAGGCCCGTAATGCTTAGTGAATGTGTGGGCAGAGTTGGAGCGTTGAGGAACCCATTGAGAAGCTCGGTGAGCCAGAGCACTTAATAGAGTGAAGCCGCCAGAGGTTGGAGGCAGCACATAAATACTTTAGTGAAGTATCTGATAGAAAAGAGACCGAATGCTTGAGCTGTTGCTGGTGTTGCTTGAGTTGAAGACACAAGAAGGATTCCAGAGACAGTAAACAACTCTAAGGGATTCAGAGAATCTAAAAGCTCAAAGGAGCTCAGAGCATTGACTGAAAGAATTAGTCCAGAGAATCCTAGAACTGTTTGCAGCTAAAGGACAACCAGGGGTAAGATGGTATTCTGAGCCCATTGGTTCATTTTTAAACCATATGGAGTTGATTCAAGGACTTGTAAAAAGAATTCAGCCATAATACCAAAGAGCCTAATCGATGTGATTAGAGCTCAAGGAGATGTAGCCCAAGACATCAAGGTGAAATCCATATTACATTGTTGTTTTATGTGTTTGCTTCTTTACTGCATTATTCACTGTTATATGCATTTATATATATGCTCAAGCACATTTAAATATTAGCATACACCACATATTTTAAAGCACATAACAGCCATCAATAAAATACAAGCATATGCCTATATTTTCAAGCATTTCTTAATTCCGCATTGGTTAATCAAATAGACTTGGGAAAATTCAAGCTTTGGAAGTGGGAGAGGTTCTTGCAAGTTATAAAAGAAGCCTAAGAGCCCCATTTTCAAATCATTTAGCATCTGATACTCTTTGAGGATGAGATAGGAAATCCAAGCTAAGAGTAGTCATGGAGGACCAATATTCTTTAAGGGCTCGGAATCCAAGATAAGAATAGTCCTCATGGAACACAGCCTTAGAACTCGAGTAGGGTATGTTCCAGGAGAGACAATGATGAGAGTGTCTATAAATCATTGGTCTCACCAACATTGAACTCGAATCTTGTGGAGAGATAGAGTTGTTAGTCAAGGCCTTGCTATGTGACAATTCTAGTTGATATGATGCTATACAAATGAGTTATCAATCTGATTCTTCTTCTGATAAATTCTTCAGATTGAGAATTAACAAGTACCATTATGAATACCTCCCTAGTTATGAGGGAGCATTGAAAAGTGTAACTAGGTTCAGTCTTCATAATGTCATGTAATTGTGACTTTTGTAAATGATGTAATGAAGAAAAATAAAATTATTACTGTAAGCCTTGCTTCATGGGTTTTAGGAGAAAGTGATTTTATTATAGTTGGCTCCCATTGAGAGACTAATGATTTGATTTTACGACTAATGATTTTTCTTAATAAAAATGTGATATGGGCATAGTGACTTACATTGATATTTTGTGTTGACATCATTAGATTTGACACAATGGTTGAAGTATTTACAGTTATGGAACTTTCATGACTTATTCTTGGTGTATGTATTTTCATCTAGTGACTTATATTATGATCATGAGTATGAGTTGATGCATCTGCCCTTGTACGTAAGCCACATGTGAGGCCACTCTATAGCAAAATATCCATCTAGCTTGTTGGACCAGTTTCTACTGAGTAGCAGGCCATATGCTTCTGATATGTCCACAACAACTATTTTGATGCATTGGTGGACTCGACTATCATGGAATAGTCGGATGATCATGTCTCGCAGTTCACCAATGGCTGGTAATGATGTTCTATGAGTTGGATGATTCTGGCAGATGTTTTTGATTTGGATTTAAATAGGAATGCAACAAATTACAGAAATAACCATAAATATAGAGATGCAACAAAAATAATACCTCATTTCATTAATGTAAAATACTGAATTATGCTTACAAACAGAAATGGAACTAAACCAGCTAGGGCGATGGTAGCTTAGCTCTGAGAAGAGATGTGGCGACTACATGCCTCTGAACTATCTTACAATGAGGCTGATGGCCTATTTATTGTTGAGAAACAATGAAAACCCTAAACATCCAAAAACCTAACCTTAGGAGATGAAACACCAAACTATGGGCCCCATTTGAGTAAATTGGTACATCAACTTCCTGGGGTTTTAACTTTGGCATACGATCTCCGTTTGACGCACCCAATACCTCGTTAGAAAGATCTATCTGAGGAATACAAATTTGGGATGAGAAACATTGGTCCATTAACCCATGTTGCTCTTAGTTTTCCCAAAAAACATCATTTAGGGCCTCAAAACGGCTCCGAAAGTTCAGGACTCGAAAAACTGCCAAAAATAGTAGATTTTGCTACAATTAAGGAAACTGAAAAATTGAAAGAGGCAATTGTGGGGGTCCAAGTGGGATAGGTACATCCACCTGGATCATTCCTCCCCCCTTAGTAAGTAATGGTCCCCATTGCGTTGAGTTCCTCCATGAGATGAGGAAACTTCTGCTGAACTTGGTCCTTTGTGAGTTGTTCTGCAACCTCTGATGTGTCCAGTAATGGTGGGAAGCATGGTTGAGGGTGGTCCATATTGAACACTCGGTGCAAGCGAAGGAATGGGGTAATGTTGTGCTCCAAAGCATTGTTTTCCATAGCCTTGTTAATGGTGTAAGGACCATATCAGAATCTGAGCTTCTGATGGGCTCTTGTAAGGCGTTCTTTTTGCAGATGCAACCAAACTTTATCGCACACCTGAAACTTGTTTGGCACCCAATGTTGATCATGTCACTACCTGTACTTGGAATTTTCCATAATGGAGTGGTGATAGATCATTCCATTGGGTAGAGGTGCTCTGGGAGTCAGATCAAATGAATCCTTGACCTGATAGTGCAACAGTACCCCTGTGGGTGAGGAGAAGATGTCCTTGTCTTCTTTCATGACCATCTCCACCTACTTCTGATGTACGGAGGAACCCTTCCCAAGGGCCATGGATGTGGCTACGATATTCCCCTTACTTTGAGGGCAAACCAGACATAAAATAAATTTCCTAGTCTTGGAGATGATCTTACTGCCTTTCTTAGCAGAGATCAAAGAAGTGGCGGTAGGTGGGGCTACCTCTGGTATCTTGTATAACGTATTACACAAAGAAATAATAACAATGTGAGGCCTTGACTCATACACAGCATGTCGCGTCCACAAGTATATTTTGCCTAATAATACATCACAAATATCAAGCGGTGCAACATCACACAATACCTCATCTGTGAAGGGATTGATGTTGTAGGGAAGGTAGAACTGCTGGCGGATTCAGAGATCTAGTCCTTGGTGAAGCCACCCAATATTGTACAGTTGCAGGTGTGGTGTAGTCGGTAGGACCAACCGCTTCACCACCTATGTTGAAATGAGGTTATTTTAGCTGCCACTATCGACAATGAATTGCAGTGGCGAACCCTTCACCCACATCTGTGAGTGGAAAAGATGCTCCCCCTCCTCTAGATCTTTGGGCTCATTCTTTTGGACCTTGGCGGCAGCAACAGTGGCACTGGGCTCCGCATCAATGATTTTCTACCCTTTGTCATTCCCCTTGTCGAGTCCTGACTCAATGTTGAAACATGCATCTGATTCTGAAGCCTTAACTCGGCCACCAATGACTGCTTGGTCCGACACTCACTTGTGTTATGAGTGGGGCCCTTATGGAACTCACACCACTTTCCTGTGTCCTTCTTTGACTTCGTGGTGTTTTTATTTTATTTTAGCCTCGATGGGTTGTCTTGGGTCACCCCGCCTTGGCTTTGTCCTTTGTTCTTCGGATTTGCAAATCCAAAGTCTCGCTTCTTTTGTTTAAATTTTTGCTCGATCTTGACAGCATATTGGTATGTCATGCCAAGCAAGGATATGTTTAGGAACTCCATCTCGTCCTGGATGTATCTATGTAGGTAGCTGCAGTATTTGAGTACCAAATGCAACTCAGAATCCTTGATACCAAACTTTGTGTGAAGGGTATGAAAGATATTTGTGAAATCTGGCACATCTTGGTCCCTTCTGTGCCACAGTATGGCCCACTTTATGTATTTATCCTCTAGCTTTTGACAGGGTAGTACTGCTCCTTGATAGCATCCCAAAATGAATTCCAAGTGGATGCGACTAAAAATAGTGAGCTTGTACTTTCATTCTTTTGTTCGCAGTAGGTTTCCCACCAGTCCTTGACATGGGGGGTTGCTTTAAGAAGTGAAAAAGTGATCTTTTCCCAGCTAGAAAAATCATGAACAAAAAAATAACCATCTAGCATATTTAACCATTTATCTACGGCATCTGTGTCTATCTGACCCTTGAATATGGGGATTTCAAATTTAACTTGTACCTTAAAGGGTGTGGCATTTCCAGTGTTGCCGTTGGAAGCAGATGCGTCGCCCCTGGGTAGCCGCTGAAGGATCTGGGAAAAGTTTTCCATCATCACGTTCCTTTGTCACTCGAGGGATTCCTCGAGCAAGATTTTGATAGGATCTCCTACCCCCTCATTTTTCTTTTCATCTGTCATGGGAGGCCATCGAGATTTGTGAGGCTAGTCTTGCAAGGGTTTGACTAGTTCAAGCCCTAACTCTTTATATGCCGACCTCATTGGGGACATGCAAAGAAAAACAAAGAAAGAGAAAACCACTCTGATACCACTGATCCAGGTTTAAACAAGAATGCAACAAATTACAGAAATAACCATAAATACAGTGATGTAGTAGAAATAATACTTCATTTCATTAATGTAAAATACTGAAATATGATTACAAACACAAATGGAACTAAACCAGTTAGGGCGATGGTAGCTTATCTCTGAGAAGAGATGTGGCGGATACATGCCTCTGAACTATCTTACAATGAGGTTTGAAGGCCCATTTATTATTGAGAAATAATGGAAAACCCTAAACATCCAAAAACCTAACCCTAGGAGATGAAACCCTAAAATGTGGGCTATGTTTGGGTAAATTGGTACATCAAATTCTCGGGGTCGTAAATTTGGCATACGATCTTTGTTTGACGTGCACAATACCTCGTTATAAAGATCTATCTGAGGAATATAACTTTGGGATGAGAAACATTGGTCCTTGGACACATGTTGCTCCCAGGTTTTCCAAAAAATGTTATTTAGGGCATCAAAACGGCTCCAAAAGTTTAAGACCCGAAAAACTGCCAAAAATATTAGATTGTGCTACAATTAAGGAAACTGAAAAACTGAAAGAGACAGTTATGGGGGTCCAAGTGGGATAGGTTGGTGGCCACCAACATCCACATGCATCAGTTTCACTCCATCGTGCATTTATTTTCTTAGCAATGGAGAGCGGCATGACATTGGCTGCTGCGCCAGAATCAACCAGGCCGTTGTGGACATTGTAGTTGAAAACTTCAAATGAAAGTAGGAATGGGGGTCAACCTGAGTTTTCTTCTTCCATTTGGAGTGTATTGAGCACAGTGGATAGTGATCTAGGAGGTGTGCTTGCTCCCTTGCTGGTGGAGGTCACGCTGTCTGTTGTTGTTTGTCCCAATGCACGCAACAGGATATCTTGCTGACTCTAGACTTTGGCTAGCTCGAACAAACTGATGTTCGCTCGAGTTTTCTTCATGTCATTGACTATGTTGTAATCTAGAGGTGGTAGACTCATCGAGGTGTCCGGGGTGGAATGGATGTTTGTGCTTTCCGACGGAGTGTTCTGTAACTTGTTGCCTATGGACGTACTCTTATCGCCGTTGTCTTCCCAAACTTTCTTTATGTTTGTTGCTTTGAGGAATCTGGTGGGTCAACCTTCTTTATCAGTTGTCTCACCTTCTCTTGCATCTCCTCAAGTGTAGGGGGAGCCCCTTTACTCCTAAGATGGTAACGATCATTTTGCTTTTGGGGCTGCTTCTATCTGTTCGTCTTCGAGACTACTTTTGAGCATTGGTATGCATTCACGACACGCCCACAACTTGGTGCTTCATCAGGTGCAACCACTTCATTATCATAAGTGTCTTCCAGCTGCTCCTGTATGTCACCATTTGCATCGAGTGTATGAGTATCGACAGTGGTAACAACTTGCTTCCAATCTGAACAAGAGTTCTCAGGGTGAAATTCTTCATGGAAGGAACATAACTTAGGATCAGTGCATTGATCGAGTTGGAACATAGGCTTCTACGCAAATTTGGAACCAAACCGATTGTTGCTTGATGAGCCAATTGATGAAATTCTTTCCTATCTCTGTCTGGGCAGATGACTGCTCGCGAATGTGTCCATCTTCCATTGCTTGAGTTTAGACATTTCGGTGGTCAAGTTCTTGACAAGGCGAGTGAGGGTCTCAATATCAGTTACTTCCTTATATTTTCCCTTGTTCATCGTTTCTTAGGGATTTCTACTCGCATCCTTGGAGTCTTTCATTGATTTGTCATCCTTGATGACTCCAATGGCGCACAAGTCTTTCTCAACAGCAATAGCCTCTTCGCAACTTTCTAAAAGTGTTGGCTTCACATCTCATTGGACGAACTGCGCAACGGTGGTTGGAAGTCTAGATGTTTAATAGTTGACATTAATGGAGTCATGAGGTTTGGTGTCTGTTGCAAACTTGTTCAAAATACGCATAAACCTCTGATTGAAAATTTTCACTTTCTCTTTTCCCTCCATCTTGAGGCTTTCCAATTCTTTGAGTAGCATGGATGGGGTCTTGGCATCAGTAAACTTTTCAAGGAACATACGTTTGAAAGAACCCCAGTTCTATATGGAGTTGGGTCGAAGGATGTGATACCAAGTAGCTACGTGGTCGTCCAAGGTACATGGAAACAATCTACATACTACGTCATCATAATGTACCTCAAGGGTTTGTAGCTATAGGTAGAAGTTCTCTAAATGGTAGTCTGCCTTCACCGTGCTGTCAGGGTTGAACTTGATGTTCATTCTCTCTGCTCACTTCAGCATCTTGTGTAGAACAACCAGGAGATCCAATGTTCCCTGAGTCATCCATTCAAGATTTGGGTTAGCCATATCTTCATCCTCTTCTTCTTCTTCCTCTCCTTCGAAATCTAATGGTTCTAGATCTGAGTTTGTCAGTTCATCTCTGCCTCCACTTCCTTCGCTACTTTCCCCTCTGCCTCCTATACCAGAGTTTGATCCCAAGACTACAAGAGGGATTTTTTCATCTTCAAATAATATTGGAGGTTCCTCTCCATCTTCAATAGCTTCTTCCAAACCTTCAAGAGTAGCAAGGACTGCTTCTTCCTCTGATGATACAAAAGCCCCTTTGGGAGTGGCTTTCCGCTTCTTAGACATGTGTGGAAGGTACTGTATGCCAGGGATCAGTGTGACTGCTTTCGCGAACTGGTGAGTGATGGGATGGATAGAGCAAAGGTGTTGATATCAAATCGCGTGTTCAATTCTAGGAGGTGAGCAGTAACCAATTGTTGAATGAGAGAGGGAGTGCAAGTTACTTCCTTGACCAAATGGTTGATGAGTGAGTGTCAAGGGAATTTCATCCATGTACAACTGGATTCCCTCCTTCTAGCGCCAGAAATGTTGACGGTGTTGGACCCGACAACATTCAGGGGATCACCTCGGTATGAAGTCCCAACTAGACCTCACACCATTTTGTGTGGGAGTCCCATCCGGTATGATGGCTCGGTTGCCATTATCTTAAGTATTTGCCTCAACTCTTGCTTGTCAGCATAGGAGAGTGGTTCACTTTGTCTTCGAGAAGTGAGGTTCGCGTGCCTGGTGAGTGTAAGTGTACTTGTGTTAATGGTTCTTTCACTTTGAGGGGAATAAGGTGAAGGTGAGTTCCAGGTTGAAAGGGATCAATCCCAACTCAGCTAGGAACACACAACGCAAAGGACATACAGAGCTTCCAATGGATAAGTCCACTCGGATGTGACAGTCACAACATACAAGGTAAGATAACACGTGCAACACTCACAGATCATTTCGAATGAGTGAAACGGTTGTTATAGCAAGGTTCATGTGAAAGGTCTATCTGATGTCCGGCAGAGAACTCGACACGGACGAGACAAAATTAGCAGCATATACAACACATTTCCTTTAATATATTATGCATTACATCAAATGAATCAGTTCATATGTAGAACATAGGTTAAAGAAACATGCATTACAAGTGTTAAAGATCAGCCTTAAAACAAATACAATACATGTGTGAAAATGTGTTGGCCTGTTGACAAGCTTCTAAATTAAGCAAAAGTTCCAAGACACATTGTTGCACCATATAGCACTAACCCCATCAGCTGGGTGTTGGAGCCACTAGTTACTCAAAGAAAAGATTACAAACTCTCTTGGCTATGTGGGAGGAGTTGAGGTGAAAATTCCATTCATGTGCAAATGAGGGTGGTATTTATAGCCAAGGGTGAAACTGACCCTTGTGGCTGTTAGATTACCCTCATTCCCATTTGACTTCCATGACTTTTCGACTTACATGACTCTATGTTCAACAAGTGGGTCTATTAGACTTCCATGTTACATCACATTGATTGCAAACAAGCCCATAGTGGAGATGTGGGCAACATGACTCATGACTTGATTCGACATGACTTGACATGACAATGTTGGTACATCCGTGCTGTTGCTGGAGTGCATGTCGAGCTACAGTGTTGCTGAGTGATGGATTTCTTCATGTTGTATCATAGCTTTACCTCTGCATGGCGAAGTGCGTGGAGTCTTCGATGGTCCTTGGTTTACTTGATGAAGCTTTAGCATGTTGTTCCTTGCTTTCATGTTGGAAAGCTTGATAGGCTGACTTGTTCGCGAAGGTGCACGTTTGTCATGTTCATCCGCTTCACATGCTTCATTCGTTCATTTGTTGGTGAACCTATCCATCTGCATGTGCTCCCTTCATTCATCCCATTCGTCATCTTGACATGTTTGTTGGTGTGCCTGTACCTATAGTCACTCATGATGAGACGACAGCAAATCCAAAACCTCCTAGTCTACCATGACACATGATCATTCGAATGCAGGTGATCGGGAGAGGCAGCAGGGTTGTGATGTGGGATGATGGCTCTAGGAAACTGCTAATAAAAACTGTGCAAGTGTCATTGAGATATGGAGACAGACAATGTGAGTCGACAATGACTGTCTGCAAGGTGTGGCTCAGCTGGGAGGCAAAACTGTGCAAATTTTGGGAGGGATAGTCCGGGCTGCAGGAGGGCAAGGCAAGCATGATCTGTGCATTTTACGGAAAAAAAAGTCAGCAGGGAATGGACAGCTAGATTTGCACAATTTTCTAGAGGAACGGGCCAGGCTGCATGAAGGGTCAGCAGGTAGGGATTGCGCAGTTTTTCTGGGAACTTCCTGGGAGACTAGTAGCCAGAACTGCGCAATTCGTAGAGGGAACTGCCAGTTGGCTACTGGGGTTGTTGGTAGCCAAAACTACGTAATTCCTAGATGGAATTGGCAGTTGGTTGCTGGGGTCACTGGCAGCCAAAACTGCATAATTCCCCGAGGAAAATGGCAGTTGGCTACTCAGTCACTGGCAGCAAAAACTACGCAATTCCTAGAGGGAACATGCAGTTTGTTGCTGGGAGTTGTTGGTTGGTAAAATTGCACTGAGGTCGGGAGGTTGGCCTGCTGATCATCTCTACACAATTTATGGGCTAAGATGACTGATGGGAAGTGGAATACCTGCTCATGAGCACTGCGCAATTTCTGAGATGAATATTCGGTCGACTGTCCAGATGACTAACTGGGAAAAATGTGCAATTTTCTGAAGGAGACAGGGACAAGCACTTAGTGTTTGTTTGGCCTATCTGCACAATTTACTCAGTCAGTTGAATAGGTGAGGTCAATGGCCTCTGTGCAAATTTTTAGGGGAGTCAGTCCCGGGATGACTGTCAGGTCCAACTGCCCGGGTGGCTAGCGTGAGAGTTGATTGAGTTGCTTGCAGGAAATGCAATTTGAAAGGACTAGCTTGGTGCTTATGCGTTTTTCTAGTTGACAGTCGATCAAGTTGAAAGTAGGGTGATGGTCCAAATTTTAGTGAGGAGTCTGGTCATCAAAACTTCAGCAAAAATGACTAAGTGTGTGAACAGTCGAAAGATGCGTAGGTGATCATACGAACACACACTTGCATGACTTGACGACGAAACGACCAAACCATCTAGATACACATGTTCAACATGACTGAGTAACGGTGCAAGAAATAAGTGCAACACTCATGATTGATCATTCATGATCGAGATGACGCTTGCACAATAGTGAATGTGACTCCATGTGTGAGTGTGACAAATGCTTTCATGGCCAACACAACAGGAAAATACAAAGCAAAGACTTTGAGCATAACCAGAACCCGGTCGTAGGCATGACTTGGACATCAACATGCAGAGACTTGGATGAAACAAACAAGAAAGGAGAATATAAAGACTCACATGTGCTCACGGGGTGAACCAGGAAAAAATTTTGGAGGGTGGTTGTAGCCGCTACAACACAAGCATGAATGTTGGATGCCATAAAACACATTAATCCAAAACTATCTATGGTTTCCAGAGGCCAAGCACCTCAACCCATCAAACAGTGATTCCACCTCACATTTGAACATCACAAAACCATCACCAAATTTGTTTCCAGGAAAACTAGTGTCCATTCAGAGCTGCTAGTCCCACTAAGATGGGTAGCTATCTTAGAAACAAACAATTCAAAGTAACTTGTGTTTTCCTTTATGAGAGATAGATGAGAGAGAAGCAGAGAGTACCAACCTCAGTCTTTTGCTTGGCTCCTTGCTTGTTTCCTCTCTCCTTTGATAGAGCTTCACCACTCCTTTCTCACTTGTCCCACTTCAAAGAACACCTATAGAGTCAAAGTAGCAAAATACCATCAAAGCATAGAGATCTATAACCATAAACAATGTAGAATCAGATGTACATTAACCATACAAATGCATACACAAATACAAGATTCATAAATATACAAGTATATGGAGGAAAACTCAAATAGCTTTATTGATAGAAGTAGTAGAAGAGAGGATTACAACCCAACTGTCTGATCCAGCATCATCCTCTCAGCATGAAAGCCCTCTTCACCTCATGAACAGCTAGATCACTGTACAATACAATGTCTCAAAGAGAAACCAACAACACTTCCTTACAAATTACAAAATTCCAACCTCTAGATCTCTATGATGAGGGATCCATATATAGATATTTGCAGGGGAGTGAGTCAGCTTTTGGGATTTCGATTAGTGTCATTTCACTAATAGTTCTTGGTTCCACTTGGAGATTTCATGATCTCTTACTCATCCCTGGGTGAATTCAAAAAGGCAAGTGTCATATGAGGAGTTTCTAGAAGATTCTCTGAGTTTCCACCTAGCAAACTGCCTCTGCCATTTGTCTGCTCTCGCTCATCACACCCTACAGAAGGGATTTTCAGTATGCATCGCACCCTTTGTGTGTAGCAGGTGAGATGCATCGCACCCTCAGCATGGAGTAGTCTGTATGGTCCAGTTTTGACCAGTTTTGAGCAGTTTTTCAGGGAGAACTTCTAGGAAATGATGTAATCAGTTGACCTTGATCCTTTAGCATATGAAACAACACTTTTAGGGGTTTGAGGGCCCTTGGTTTATTGACATATGTGATTGGGGTTGCAGTGCCCAAATATGTCTATAAGAGTTTCCCCCTAAAGCATGAGGTCATAAATATTCTGATGTCGGGTGAAATGCTTTATCATGAGGATCTGAGGTTTTTCAAACTATAAGGTGACCTATATAAAATAAAATACAATACATTATCTTCATATTATTTTCATGATCTAGCTGAGGCGGTTATTCCCATGCTCATCTTTATAAATTCATTTTCATGTACATAGGATAGACAATCGTCTGTGTGGCAGACTAATGATTCTGGTAGAGCCCTCATCCCTTAGCTTGGATGATTATCTGTGCAGCCATGGAGTACATTTGATGTTTTTATTTTCCCGAATGTATTACAACCCAGATGGATGAAACTAGATCCGAGGTCTTCAAACTCGTTCAATCTTCGCTCGATGTACAAGTTGATTCATGCAAAAAGATATTCTGGTGTCGAACATGGAAAGACATCGCTTGATTACCAGCCAATGATGTAAGTTGTTAACAGGCGCGAGAGGAATCACCAATAATGATAATGACCCTCAAGGTACTGTAGTACAATTCACATGATGTGAATATATGATTTGATGTCGAACACCATGTAAAATCTTTCGGTCGAAGGCCATTGATGTAAACCTGTCACCGGAAGTGAGAAACTTGCCATTGAGGCATGCAAGCTTCAAAGTACTGAAAGGGTTGTTCCTAAGTCGACTTCCTGGATAATGAGCTGATGTTGACAAGAAGTGACCCATCATAGGAGGGCCTTAATGAATCCCACATCTACGACACAGAACGGAGCAAATGATATTTTGGAGGTGAAAACGATCTAATGATACAAGGTTCAGGGTGGTGGTCATGAAAAATGGAGCACGAAGGTATTGCAGCGGATGAGGTGTTAGCTGGGTTGGTGAATTCTCTAAGCGACTTCTCTTGAACATATCGGTGACACTGGAATGGATTGGTAGTGTTAACCCAAAAATGGATGGTACGGAGGACGAATGGTGATATGACCGGTAAATGGAATAACCCAACCCGACTCAATCATGGTGATGGAGTGAAAGTGTCATGTTCAAGAGCGACCTGCTACCAATGAAGTTCTTCAATTTTTCTTCCCTTTTTCCCCAGTCATTGCTGACCAGTACCTCTTTATTTTTGTCAAGCTTGAGGAGGATAACATATGCCTGTTCTATAATTTTCCCTTCGAGAAAACCTGTCGCTATGTTTTAGCGAGCCTAGCGATAGTGAAACTCGCTCTTGTCTATATGGACAAGTTTGTCGCTATTGTTTTAATGAGTTTAACAACAAAGATAACTCGGTCCTTTTCAGTTTTAGAGAGTCTGAAAAGAGACGGAAAGGAAACTCCAGTAGTCCTTTTTCATAGTATAATTCCTTAAGTCTAAAAAGGTATAAAATAATACAAAAGGGATGACTTTTCTGATCACTTTAACAAGCCAAAAAAGACAAGCGCTCGATCTTTTTGTGTAATGATCCCTTAGGTCCAAAAAGATTAAAATATAGAGGAGGGATGGCACTTCCAATCACTTTAACGAGCTAGAGAGGCCAATTGCTTGGCAATCTTTTCATATTTTACGAGTCTAAAAAGAGCTTAAAGGAGACTTGTTTTTTAGGAACGAGTGATGTTTTCGGATAGCAACTGGTTCCAAGTAAGTTTGGAACTTTTCAATCACGACAATGTAAAGAAGGTGGCTAATAGAATCACTCGTCGCAACTGTTCCTCAAAAGGGTAAACAATCAAGTGGAGGCGTATGATCAGCTAAAAAAGTGGAGGTGATGGTAAGAACATGACCAAGGCTCAAAAGCTGATAGCAATGCGATCACAAAGGTTATTTACCGAAGGTGGGTTCATTTTTTAATGAGCTTGAACTCTGGGGGAACATATGCTCATTGCTGGGTTTATTTTTTAACGAGCTTGAACTTTGCGGAAACATTGCTCGTGCTAGTCATCTATTAAGGATGTCTCTCATCAGTAGGTTCATTTTTTAGGGAGCTTGCCCCATGCGAAACTTTGCTTCGGATCCTTTTGTATGCAGGCTAGGAACGACCAACTACTGTCCTAAGGGTTAATGAACTACCAAGGTTAGGTAGGATAGTTTCGTACAAAACTTTTCCTTTGCTTTGTCATCACCGCCAGTCCCGACAAAGATGAATGGTGGATCAGACCAATCACCTAACTTAAGCAGTTGAAGTTAGTAAAAATTATGGGGTTAGAGTTACGTTGGTCGCTTTTCACTTGTGCACAAAAGGTTTGCATGCCCCCAAGTATAAAAAAAATAAAATTTCCAGGGCACCATATGGAAGTTCTTGCATTAAAGCAAGGTTGTTTTGTCCATGTTGCAGACAAAATACTTCTTCGGCTCTATACATCGAAATAGATGAAGGTGAAAGGTGTGGATCCACTGCCAATCACATAACCTTTGACGAGGAAGTCCTATTCCAGACTGATCCCATATCCTAAACGGACGGGTGTGTCAGACTAGTCATATATCCTACGAGGAAACCTACCTTATATCTAGGGTTTTCCTACCGAAGCAGACCAGGGCACATGCCCCCTGGGTTCGTCACATTCACTGAATCACTCGCAATCATCAGGTGCATAGACTGGAGATTGATGAGACATTCCTTGTGAAAAAAGACCATTTAGGGATGGCATTTGACTAGTAGCCGTGTTTGAACCGGGGAATGAAAGTTGGTCAATGAGTTGGACCATTCTGCCTTCATACGTGAAACACATCACCCGAAACAGTGAGGAAACAACAGCTCCCATGTTGTAAATGTAGTCATGCCCAAGGAGTAGATTGTAATCTAGAGGCCCTTGGACTACCATCACGTTCAGATGAACGGTTTTCCTTCTCAAAGTTATAGGAAAATTTGGAAGGATCCCTAACAGTCGACTGGTTCCTTTATTAAAGCCTAACAGATTTCAAATCTCAGGCAGAAGCGATGGCGAACCAAGTGCTTTCCAAGCAGTTGAGGAAAGGATACTCACAGAAGCCCCTTCATCTATGATAGTACCAACCATGATCATTTTGTAAGCTTGTACTATGATTCAGAATGGTACATTAGATGGTAGGCGGGGTCTCACTAGTAGATTCCAATCAAAGGAAACGACTAGATTGCTTGGAGGAGGGACCGAATAAACGGCCAGATGAATCTCTTGAACTGAGGAACTTCCCTCCTATGGTAGAGGAATGGGTAGATTGCCCCCATGTTCATCGAATTCTATGTTAACAAAAAGAATTTGAACAGTGTCGTTCTCATTCTCTTTGGAGATTGTATCATCTGAAGGTGGACTTTCTGAAGACAAAACTGGGTTGACTACCGTCTTGACCTGTTGACTTTGGTCTGGTGTGGACTCAGAGGGTTTATCTTCAATGATAGGCGTTTCGACCTGGTATCACTCAAAATTTCCCAGAGGTTGTAAGAAGAGGGAAAGGCGTCCGAGGTAACCACAAACCAACTTTTAGGTACAAAATCTAGCCAATCTATATCCAGAGAGGGCTCTCTCTTTAAGGTTTAGCTTTGTTTTGGAAGATATTAGGCTATTTATGAAAGCTTGGGGGTTTTGATTGTGTTTGGGTGGTGAAATTCAGTAGCAGAGGGGTAAGACTGAATAGTTTATGCCATTGAGCTAATGGAGCCAACAGAAGATGGCTCAACTGGATTTGGTTTTTCAACAAAGGATGGCTTCACAGGGCAAGATAGTTAAACAGGGAGCAAATGATAACTTGAAAGGATGGGATGGGCTCAAAAGGGAAGAAGGGAAATTAAGAATCCTTCCACATGTTTTGAGAAGAGGGAATTTAGATGATCACCAATAAAAAGCAATTAAGAATTTTTTACTAAATGATCAAAATGATAAACTAAGAAGCAGGAGCAATTAAGAATTCCTTGCCTATGATAGTTTAGAGGAAAACATTAAGAATAAAAACGATTGAAAACAGATTGCACTTAAGCACTTTCTGAATTATACTTTTTCGTTTTAATATTCAGATATGGAACATAATTGAAATATTAAACAAGAAAACAATAACACATGGGATATAAAATACTTATTTGTCCAATGTTTTGCACATGAATCCTGTGAAAAGTCCTTTGTATTAATCCTTCCTCCAATCATCCATGCAAGATTTTGTCCAACAGCACTTTATTCCAAAGTAATCAGTTTTACAGAAATGTCTAAGAATCCACCCAAAATACTTCAAATGAAGAGTATTTATACTAATTGTAAACTGAAATATCTTGAAAAAATATAAAGATTAGTTTCACAAATATCTCAAACTGTTTTACAATAATAGAACTTAAATAAAGGACATTCAAAACGAATGAATCTATTTGGCACCATGTTTATGGATTTATGGTGATGAAGAAGAGAAATTCGAATTTGGTAGCAACTCTTGGTTGATGATGAGGCATCTCAGTCCCTAACTGCATCCTTCCTTTGTGCATTTTGCCCTAGAAATTCTGCAACTTAGGGTCCAATGATATTCTTTTATATCTCAATCCGTGATAGATATGTAAAACATGAAAGAGGTTTTTGTAGATAAGAATTTTTTTGAGATAAACCTCTCTCAGTTTCCCAAAATTCATCTCCATATGTTCACAATATTCTCTGCAAAAAGATGTCAAAAACAAGACTTTGCACAAACTGAAAAATAGGCTGTGAAGACATGCACTTATCTCCCTCTTGGTAATACTTGTGTAAAAAGTGAGATAGGTTTTTGTAGATTAGCCTGTTAGGAACAAAAACCTCCTCCAGTTTCTCGAAATAATTCTTGGATTGGCCACAATAGTTTCTGCAAAACTATGACTTAAACAGGAAATTTCTGAAGAATGTACCATTTCTGCTCTGATTTCATCTTTTAACCTTAAATTCCTTTCAATTGTTTTTCACTTTTACTTTGGATAAACTTCATTGTAGCTGGTGAAAGTGTTTTCATCTTTGTTTAACCCTTAATGTCTTCATGTTTACTTTTACTGTTTATTGTTTACTTTTTACTTTTACCACTCTGTTTTTCATCTGTCTTCACTTTGACATGAATTTGTATGCTCTGTTTTGTAATTGTCTTCCCTGTTGTTTATCTTCATGCTAGATGATTTACTTGACTTGGTCTTCAATCTGATACTCTTTAACCCTGATACACTTTGACTATTTCTTTACTGTGTCCTTTACCTTCACTGTATATTTTAGGTTTTTATTGTCTATTTCAACAGTAAATCCTTTAATTCCATGTTTCCTCTGTTTGTCTTTTAACTGTATGTTTTATTTTCCATCTCTTTTTTAATAGTTTTGACAACAATCTCAGAGTAAACAAGTCTTATGACTAGTATTAAGACTATTTATCCAAGGTTGTGGTCTTCTGATCATCTGTAAAACAAAACAAACTGTTAAGAAAGCATTGGCTTGCAGGGGAGGTCAAAAAGGTTTCATTTGAGCTTGAAAGGTCTGTGGAGTGAGTCCAGAATGCTTTTCGGGAGGTAAACCATGCTCAAATCGGTTAACAGAGGCTTCAGGTGGCACAAATGGGTTACATAAGTTTACATAGTAGAATGGGCAAAGGGTGAGAAAACCTGAGTTCTTGGGGTTTGAACTTTAATGGGAAAACTTTCAAAATATGGCGCGAACTGAACAGTAGATGGTTTGTCGCATAGCAGGCAGGCGGTAAGCGGGATCTATCGCACCGCTTTTGGGGGGTAAGTGGTATTTGGGGGGAGCAGTGCGATGCCATACATATTTCGACATGTAGCATCAGCACTGTTCATGAAACCACTCACATCACGTGCTAAAGGTTGACCAAAAGGCCCGCGCGATATGAGCAAAGGCCGTCGGATCTGAAATATCCAATCAGACGGTGATCGGGGTAATGACGTGACTGATGGATAATAGGGGCAGGCCCAATATTAATTAAAGGAATTAATCATATCGAGGGCAATTTGATTGGTTGGGAGAGTTATTAATTAGTCTGGATGACTAAATTAATCCTCGTTAAAGGTGGCGGGGTTGGGTTCTTAATCAACTATAGGTTAGTTAATTAATCACATTTATTATTCGTTTTATGGTTATACTTAGCCATCGAGGCGGGATATGTAATAATTTGGGGTTTTTCATAGTATAATAATACGGATGTGGGTAATTTTCTTTTATTTGGGAATTATATAATAAAACATTAATAGTTAATATGACCGAATAAATGGGAAAGCGTTAAGTGCAATGTTTTCCGAATGTATTTCATCATAATACATATTGACTTAGGCTAAAGTGTATAAAAGGGTTTTTATGAAGATTTATTTCAATTTTCCTAAGTAAAATAGGATTTTACAAAGGAAAAGCCTTATCAAAGGAATGAGTGATCTTATGGGGGGGTAATGTTGATGTAAGGGACTTAAGTACTCTAGGCATTTCCAATTATTGGGCCGAGGGTCCGATCCCTCCAAAATTCAGAGAAATGCTCTGAGCCCCTCTAGCTATGGCAATTACCTTTAGCACTTATGGAATTAGTGAAGATTTTATGGGAAATGAATGGGGATGTTAATTATTGTGACTTTGAATGTTGATGTTCCTTCCATGTGATACATGCCTTTGCCCAGTGATGAAAGTTAAAAGATTTAAGAATTTAAACTTTACATTCACTACACATTTATTCTGCAACCATCATCTACTTACCCTACCTACTTTACCCTAGCATTTTCACTTTTTTATTAGGGTGCACTTAGATTGGCAAACCCTTATCAAACTTTTCTTTTCTTTTACATGGCAATGCCTATCTAAGTCTACACTTATTACATCCAAGGGCTCAGATTAAACTATTGAGCTCCTTTTATTCACTCTACCTATCTACTTATCTGCCAAGATTAAACTATTTGGTCAGATCTTTATTCTCTATTATACAACATGAAATTGAAATATGAACTAGTCAAGTTTAAACTGTTTGATTGTTCATGAATTGTGGCATAAGTGACAAGCTGCACACAATTATTTATTACACAAAAGTAAAAAGTAGTGGCATTTAGACTTGCACACTTTCCTGGTCTTTCTTTTTGTTGCGGTTCATTTTCTTTCATTTTTTTACCATCTTTTATTCTTTTCACCCGTTGATTTTTCTTTTAGGGTATACCCTCTTTACATTTTTAAATTTTTTATTCTTCACAAATATGAAAAACATTTGCAACAAGCAAAAGTATGAACATATTTCATAGCTAAACCAAGTCAATCATGATATATGACACCTATTGGTATAGGGGCATAACAGTGGCTCCACTTGGGGATGACTTTCCCTGGTGGGAAGTCAAGAACAGTAGATCAAGGGCCTCTCGATGACTTTGACTGTGTTCTGCAATCTTCTTCTGCTTGCTGCTTTATTGTATGTATGACAGTAAAGCTTTTGGAGCTTGGGGCCTTCTCTTCGAGCTTTAACTCCAAAATCTTACTGTCCAATCAACACAAAACCTTTATTCTCCCTTCTTGAATCCCACTTGAACACCTTGTCACTTAGGTAGGAATCTTCAACCTTGGTCTTTTTATTAAAAATCTTTTTAACCTTTTCCTGCACAACTTGAGATCTAACCTGAAATTAAAAGGTGCTGCAACCTTCAAACCAAATTATTAAATCATCAAGATCTTAGGGCCTTTTCATTGGATTCAAATCTTTTAGGATTTATTTCATAATCTAATTAAATCCTACCTACTCTATATTGTTTGAGAATCAAGTTGATTTAAATAATACAAAAATGCAAATGAAGCTAATCAAGTGTAGGTTTTAACCCCGTATAGAAATTACCTACATACAAATTCTGCATACGAATTCTAAAACACAGAAAATAAATAATGCGAGAACAGAACACATATACACAGAGATTTTCCCCTGGATCCCAAAACCGGGACTACCATATTGATTTTTCATTATGTTCCTTTCAATGTTATAATACATATGTATACATGTCGAAGCATCCAATACCATGGACTGAAAACCATCGCTTCCAAAAAACATGTGCAAAAATCATGCACAAAACCATAGGTGAGTCTGCCCAACCTAACATAGGGTCGAAAACCAAAATTTTCCGGGGCGCTGCCCCAGATCCCATAAACTGGGGTTATGGGTGCCCCTCAAACCCACTGTTAACTACGTGGAAAGATTATAACACAACCCAACATTCTCCCACTTGTTGTTTTATTTCCATAGGGGGCCACAAGAGAGCTTAGTCATTTTTCTAGCCCTGAAATGCCCATTATCTCTCTACACCAAGAGAACTTCTCAGAGCTCACAGATTTTGTCAATGCATCTGTAGTATTCTTCAAAGTGTCCACCTTTACCAGCAACACCTTTTTGTCTTCTATCATATCCCTCACAAAGTGATATTGAACATCAATGTGCTTTGTCTTTGAATGATATGCGGGGTTCTTTGCCAAGAAAATTGCACTTTGGCTGTCACAGTCTATCCTTATAGCTTCCTATACTAACCCCATACTTGAACACAATCTCTGCAACCAAACTTCTTCCTTTCTTGCATGAGTGGCTACCATGTATTCTGCCTCTGTAGTTAACAGTGCCACTAAAAATTGTTTCTTACTCATCCAAATGACTGCACCTCCAAATAGGTTAAACACATACCCACTTGTAGATCTTCTCTGATCTAGATCTCCAGCCTATTCTGCATCAACAAAGCCATGAATATCCAACACTCTGTCTAATCCTGGTCTTCCTTGGTAACACAAACCATAATCACTAGTGCCACGCAAATACCTGAAAACCCGCTTCACTGCTATCCAGTGCTCCTTCCCTGGATTTGACATAAACTTGCTCAATACTCCCACTGCATGTGCAATGTCTGGTCTAGTATAGACCATTGCATACATCAGGCTACCGACTACACTTGTATATGGAACACGGGACATGTCCTCTTCCTCTTCTTGTGTCTTGGGACACTGTTCAGCAGATAACCTCACACGTACAGGAATAGGAACCTTCACCGGTTTACTATCTCGCATATTAAACCTCTGCAATATTGTCTCGACATACTTCCTCTGGTTTAACCAAAGCTTCCTCTTTGCTCTATCTCTATTAATTTCCATGCCAAAAATATAGTTTGCAGCACCAAGATCTTTCATGTCGAATTTGGAGGACAATTGGGTCTTCAAATCCTGGATAACTTCTTTGTCATTTCCAACCAACAACATATCATCCACATGCAAGACCAGATAAATAACACGGTCACCAATTAATTTAAAATACACATAGTGATCTACTTTGCTTCTAGTGAAGCCAAGTCCCCGTATAAATGTATCAAATTTCTAATACCACATCCTTGGTGACTGTTTTAACCCATATAGAGACTTCTTTAACTTACATACCAGTTCTTTCTTACCCTTCACCGCAAAGCCTTCAGGTTGCTTCATGTAGATCTCCTCTTCCAGATCCCCGTGAAGAAATGTTGTCTTCACATCCATCTGTTCTACCTCAAAATCAAAAGCAACAGCAGCAAATAAAAGTAATCTAATAGAAGTTACCTTGGCAACAGGAGAAAAAATATCACCAAAATCAATTCCTGGCACCTAGGAATAACCTTTTGCTACCAACCGAGCTTTGTATTTCTCCACTTTTCCTTCTGCATTTGTCTTCTTTTTGAACACCCATTTGCTGCCAATGGGTTTCCTTCCAGCCAGCAACTCCACCAGATCCCAAGCCTTATTTTTGTGCAAAGATGCCATTTCATCAACCATGGCCTCTTTTCAGAGTTTTCCATCCTTTGAATCCACTGCTTCCTTCACAGTTCTGGGATCATCATCAGTAACAGACAAAGAAAAATTTGAACAGAAAGTAGTTGGACTATACCTTTCTGGCTACCTTCTTTCTCGAACTGATCTTCTCACAGGCGGAGTTTGTGGCTCTTCATCTTCTGATTCCTCCTCTACTATAGAGTCTGATTCTTCCTCCTTTAGCTCAAACTCTATCTTCTTAGGTTCCTTTGGTTGGACTTCATGTTTAATAACAACTTTCACCTCTCTGAACACCACATCTCCGCTGTACACAACCTTTCTTGTTATTGGGTTCCAAAGGTTATAACCCTTTAAACCATCCTTATGCCCAATAAAGATGCACTTTTCAGATTTACTATCTAACTTGGTTCTTTTCTCCTTTGGAACATGTACATATGCATCACATCCAACTACCCTCAAATGTGAAAGAGAGGGTTTCTTACCAGTCCATACCTCTTATGGAGTCTTATCCTCCAACACTAATGAAGGTGACCTGTTGACCAGGTAACATGCAGTATCCACCGCCTTTGACCAGAATTCATGTCCTAACCCGGCACCACTGAGCATGCTTCTTACCCTTTCCATCAATGTCTTATTCATTCTTTCTGCAACTCCATTTTGCTGAGATGTATATGGAGTAGTCTTCTGTCGTGCTATACCACACTTCTTACAAAATTCTTCAAATTCCTTACTGCAAAACTCTCCACCGTTATCTGTCCTCAGCACCTTTATCTTCTTCTCTATCTGGTTTTCCACCAGAGCCTTAAATTATTTAAACATGTCAAAGACTTCATATTTCTTCTTAAGGAAATATAACCATGTATTCCTTGAGAAGTCATCTATAAATGATACATAGTACACAGACTTACCCAGTGATGGAACCTTCACAGGTCCAAACACATCACTGTGCACAAGTTCTAATATCTGTTTCGCCCTCTTACTACTAGAGGGGAAACTCACCCGATTCTGCTTCCCATATACACAATTTTCACAGAAATCAAAATCCAGAGAGCTATTACTCATACCTTCTACCATACCTTTACCATGAAGTATTCGAAGGCCCTTCTCTCCAATATGTCCAAGCCTTTGATGCCACAACATGGTCTTTTCTCCAAAGACCACTAGATTTTCTGCTCCACTTTCAGGAACCACAGAACTGTTGCACCCATCAACAACAGTGCTACCTTGCAGCTTGTACAAAGTTCCAATCCGAACTCCCTGCATCAATACCAGTGCTCCCCGAACCATCTTGCATGTATCCTTCTTGAACACTATTTTTACACCTGCATCCTAACAGAAATCAGCTTTCTGGCTAATGCAAGAATATGCAGAACACCCAGAAGTGTTCTAACCCTTCCACCTTGCAGCTTCAAATTTACTTTTCCACGACCAATGATTCTAGCCTTCCTGTCATCCCCCAAGAATACATCACCACCATCATATTTCTCATACTCACAGAACCACTCTCTATGGGGAGTGAAGTGAAAGGATGCACCTGAGTCAATCAACCATGCCTCATGATCTACATATGTACTTAAAGAAGCCAAATACACATCCCCACCTTCATCTGAGGTGGTTTTCGCCTCTGCAGAAGGAGCCTCGTCAGATCCCTTTCCTTTTTCAGGAGATTTAGATTTACAGTTCCTTTTGTAGTTCCCTTCCTTTCCACATTTCCAACACACCACCTTTACAGGTTTTCCTGGAGATTTAGATCTCCCTTTAGATTTAGATCTCCCACTCGATGATTTATTTTTATTTCTGTTCTGGGTTCACCCTCGTATAGACAAGGCATCACCATTTTGGCTCTCCATATTTTTCCGTCTCATCTCCTCCGTCAGCAAGGATGAGACTATTTCATCAAAATGCAAGGCAGTTGCATTGCTACCTATTGCAATAACCAGACTATCCCACGAATCTGGTAGAGAACACAACAAACTGATGCACTTATCTTCATCTGAAATTTTAATATCAATAGATGCTAACTGAATTACCGTAGTATTAAATGCATTCAGATGCTCTGTCACCGAGTCTCCATCGTTCATCCTCAGGTTATACAGCTTTTTTCGCAGGAACTGTTTATTCACCAGAGACTTAGATTGGTACAAAGTCCCTAACTTGTCCCATAAAGCCTTCGTCGTAGCTTCCCCTGATACATTCAGCAATACTGAATCTGAGACACACAATCGTATTGTGCTCTTTGCCTTCCGATCCAACTTCTTCGATTCTTCATCGAACACTCCCATTGGTTTAGTACCCGGATCTACCGCGATCCACTGATCTTTATCCACCAACAAATCCTCCATCTTGAGTTTCCACAACTCAAAACTCTGACCATTAAATTTCTCGATCTCTATCTTTCCACTACTCGCCATCTTCTTTCACCACCAGAATCGATCTCGCAGATCTCCCACTGAACAGGGTCTACCACAGGTCCAAGAAAAACCCCTCAGCAACAAAGGCGTCCCCTTGAAGCCAAATCTGCTCTGATACCAAATGTAGGTTTTAACCTCGTACAGACATTACCCACATACGAATTCTGCATACGAATTCTAAAACACAGAAAATAAATAATGCGAGAGCAGAACACATAAAACACATATAAACAGAGATTTTCCCCTGGATCCCAAAACTGGGACTACCAGCTTGATTTTTCATTATGTTCCTTTCAATGTTATAATACATATTTATACATGTTGAAGCATCCAATACCATGGACCGAAAACCATCGCGTCCAATACCATGGACCGAAAACCATCACGTCCAAAAAACATGTGCGAAAATCATGCACAAAACCATAGGTGGGTCCGCCCAACTTAACATAGGGTCCAAAACCAAAATTTTCCGAGGCGCTGCCCCGGACCCCAGAAAGTGGGGTTACGGGTGCCCCTCAAACCCCCTATTAACTACATGGAAAGAATATAACACAACCCAACATCAAGCAACTGCAGAAACAAATGAACTACTTGACTAATTGTCAGTAAAATCAGAAGCATAATTTGATCATGTACCCACATAATCAAAATTGTGATATATAAAGGCCACTGCTGATGTATTTGGTCCTCATAGAGAAAACATGTTAAAGAATTTGAGTTGAGAAGAACCTCCATATAATCTGCTATAGGATCAACAAAAGCATAAAGTATGATAGTTTCTTCTAGGCCTTCAATGTCTAATTGATCAGTTGTATCCTCAATACTAAACCCTGAAACTACTTCTTCAGTCTTGCTCTTGAAAGCATAATCATCCTCAATCTGCAAATCAAAAGGCAGTACAATTTCCTTTTCGTTTGGAGAAGGAATATTTTGTAAGAATTCTTTAGGATCTCGGAAATTATATGACTGAATTTGAGAATGCAAAAGTTTAATTTCATTTTCATATTTTTCAACAACTAAATTAAGAAAACACATTTTAATTTTATGAGGGTATTCTCTTGATTTGACCGTTATAAACACAACTCTTAAAAAATCTTCATCAAACTGAAATTTTGATAACACCTCCCTAAATTCATTTAAAGCTTCATGAAATGAAAGATTTTCCACAAACCCGGTCATCTTGTCTCACTATTAATGCTTTGGAATATGGATTATTTGGTTGTGGAATTTCTCTGAAATTTGAAGCTCTGGATCTTTGAACAATGGAGTCTTGATTGTTTGGGGCTTCTTGATTGGAAAATGATCATCAAAAGAGTCAAAAGAATGATGCTCAAATGTGCAAGGATATTTTATATTTATTATTTCCAAAAGAAAATAATTAAAAACTTCTCCAAGATCTTCTCTAAAATACTATATACAATTGAAAGACGTTCTTGATGAGAAAAAACATAATGTCTTGGATAACAATCCAAGTTAAAAGCCTAATTATTTCATAGAGTTCTTTCAGGTTCATTTCTCCAGTGGAGTCTTGATTGTGAAATTGATGTGGAATCGCCAGGTGGATGATTTTAACCTTTGTGTGTTTGATCACTATCCACCATCATAGATCAGATCTAAACTTGTAAAACAATTCTGAAGAAAAAGTTAGTTCTCCAGGAAGCCGTATTTCAAATTTTTTATCATTTTCTTATATAGGTATGTAAAATATGGATATGTAAAATAACTTCTAAAAATTCTTTAAGATGCTTGGAATCAAACTTTTGAGTCTCTTAAAGATGTGTTTTGACTGAGGAATTGGTGTCCCCAATGCAGTTGCCACTTTGTTATCACTCAGATTTTCCCAGAAGTTGTAAGAAGAGGGAAAGAGGTCCGAGGTAACCACAAACCAACTTTTAGGTACAGAATCTAGCCAATCTGTATCCAGAGAGGGCTCTCTCTTTAAGGTTCAGCTTTGTTTTGGAAGATATTAGGCTAGTTATGAAAGCTTGGGGGTTTTTATTGTGTTTGGGTGGTGAAATTTAGTAGCAGAGGGGTATGACTGAATAGTTTAGGACATTGGGCTAATGGAGTCAACAGAAGATGGCTCAACTGGATTTTGTTTTTCAACAAAGTATTGCTTCACAGGGCAAGATAGTTAAACAGGGAGCAAATAATAACTTGAAAGGATGGGATGGGCTTAAAAGGGAAGAAGGGAAATTAAGAATCCTTCCACATGTTTTGAGAAGAGGGAATTTAGATGATCACCAATAAAAAGAAATTAATAATTTTTTACTAAATGATCAAAATGATAAACTAAGAAGCAAGAGAAAATAAGAATTCCTTGCCTATGATAGTTTAGAGGAAAACATTAAGAATAAAAATGATTGAAAACATATTGCACTTAAGCACTTTCTAAATTATACTTTTTCGTTTTAATATTCAGATATGGAACATAATTGAAATATTAAACAAGAAAACAATAACACATGGGATATAAAATACTTATTTGTCCAGTGTTTTGCACATGAATCCTATGAAAAGTCCTTTGTATTAATCCTTCCTCCAGCCAGCCATGCAAGATTTTTTCCAACAGCACTTTATTCCAAAGTAATCAGTTTTATAGAAATGTCTAAGAATCCACCCAAAATACTTCAAATGAAGAAGTATTTATACTAATTGTAAACTAAAATATCTTGAAAAAATATCAAGATTAGTTTCACAAATATTTCAAACTGTTTTACAATAATAGAACCTAAATAAAGGACATTCAATACTAATGAATCTATTTGGAACTATGTTTATGGATTTATGGTGATGAAGAAGAGAAAGTCGAATTTGGTAGCAACTCTTAGTTGATGATGAGGCATCACAATCCCTAACTGCATCCTTCCTTTGTGCATTTTGCCCCAAACATTTTGCAACTTAGGGTCCAATGATATTCTTTTATATCTCAATCCGTGATAGATATGTAAAACATGAAAGAGGTTTTTGTAGATAAGAATTTTTTTGAGATAAACCTCTCTCAGTTTCCCAAAATTCATCCCCAGATGTTCAAAATATTCTCTGCAAAAAAATGTCAAAAACAGGACTTTGCACAAACTGAAAAATAGGCTGTGAAGACATGCACTTATCTCCCTCTTGGTAATACTTGTGTAAAAAGTGAGATATGTTTTTTAGATTAGCCTGTTTTGAACAAAAACCTCCTCCAGTTTCTCAAAATAATTCTTGGATCGGCCATACATATTTCGACACGTAGCATCAGCACTGTTCATGAAACCACTCACATCGCACGCTAAAGGTCAACCAAAAGGCCCGCGCGATATCAGGTAATGACGTGACTGATGGATAACAGGGGTGGGCCCAATATTGATTAAAGGAATTAATCATATCGGGGGTGATTTGATTGGTTGGGAGAGTTATTAATTAGTCTGGATGACTAAATTAATCCTCATTAAAGGTGGTGGGTCGAGTTCTTAATCAACTACAAGTTAGTTAATTAATCCCATTTATTATTCGTTTTATGGTTATACTTAACCATTGGGGCGGGATATGTAATAATTTGGGGTTTTGCATAGTATAATAATACAGGTGTGGGTAATTTTCTTTTATTTGGGAATTATATAATAAAACATTAATAGTTAATATGACCGAATAAATGGGAAAGCGCTAAGTGCAATGTTTTCCGAATGTATTTCATCATATAACATATTGACTTAGGCTAAAGTGTATAAAAGGGTTTTTATGAAGATTTATTTCAATTTTCCTAAGTAAAATAGGATTTTACAGAGGAAAAGTCTTATCAAAGGAATGAGTGATCTTATGGGGGGGTAATGTTGATGAAAGGGACTTAAGTACTCTAGACATTTCTAATTATTGGGCCGAGGGTCCGGTCCCTCCAAAAGTCAGAGAAATGCTCTGAGCCCCTCTAGCTATGGTATTTACATTTAGCACTTATGGAATTAGTGAAGATTTTATGGGAAATGAATGTGGAGGTTAATTATTGTGACTTTGAATGTTGATGTTCCTTCCATGTGATACATGCCTGTTATAGACATTTTTGGGCACTGCAACCCCAAGCATAAAATGTCCATAAACCAAGGGCTCCTAAGTCCCTAAAAGTGTTGTTCCAACCCCTAAATGAACAAGGTCAACTGATTATAGCCTCTCCCAGAAGTTCTCCATGAAAAACTACTCAGAACTGGTCAAAACTAGATCATTTCACCTGCTCCATAGGCAAAGTGCGTTGCATCTCACCTAAATACACACAGTGGGTGTGTTTCATTTCAAAAATCCCTTCTATGGGGTGCGATGGGCGAGAAGAGACAAATGGCAGTGTCAATCCGCGAGGTGGAGAAGCATGGAATCTTCCAGAAACTTCTCCTGTGACACTTGCCTCTCTGAATTCGACCAGGGATGAGTAAGAGATCATCAATCTCCAAGTGGAAGCAAGAACTATCAGAGGAAAGACACTAATCAAAAATCACAAGCTGACTCATCTCCCTTGCAGACATCTATATATGGATCCCTCATCCCAAAGATCCAGAGGCTGGAATTTTGCATCTTGTAAGGAATTGTTGTTGGTTTCTTGAGGCAACATCATAGTGTTGGGTGATCTAAGCTTTTCATGAGGTGAAGAAGGGCTTACTTGCTGAGAGGATGATGCTGGGTCAGAACAACTGGTTGTAACTCTCTTAGCTCTTTCTTGATTATCAATAAAGCTATTCAAGTTTTCCTCCATACTCTTGTGTAATTTGTGTTTCATGCATTTGTATGGTCAATTTACATCTGATCCTAGATTGTTTATGATAATAGATCCATGTTCTTGTATAGTGTTATGATGCTTTGATTCTACAGGTACTCTGTGAAGCTGGGTATACGAGAAAGCAAGTAGCAAAGGACTATCAGAAGAGAGAGGAATCGAGCAAGGAACCAAGCACAAGACAGAGGTTGGTCTCCTTTATTCTTCTCTCATCTATCTTTCATAAAGGAAAACTAAAGTAGTTTTACTTTGTTTGTTTCTAAGGTAGCTACCAGCCTTAGTGGGATTAGCAGTTCTACATAGACACTTTTCCCTGTAACAATGCCTTTGCACAGTGATGAAAGTTAAAAGATTTAAGAATTTAAACTTAACATTCACTACAAATTTATTCTGCAACCATCATCTACTTACCCTACCTACTTTACCCTAGCATTTTCACTTTTTTATTAGGGTGCACTTAGATTGGCAAACCCTTATCAAACTTTTCTTTTCTTTTACATGGCAATGTCTATCTAAGTCTAGACTTATTACATCCAAGGGCTCAGATTAAACTGTTGAGCTCCTTTTATTCACTCTACCTATCTACTTATCTGCCAAGATTAAACTGTTTGGTCAGATCTTTATTCTCTATTTCTACAACATGAAATTGAAATATGAACTAGCCAATTTTAAACTGTTTGACTATTCATGGATTGTGGCATAAGTGACAAGCTGCACACAATTATTTATTACACAAAAGTAAAAAGTAGTGGCATTTAGACTTGCACACTTTCCTGGTCTTTCTTTTTGTCGGGGTTCATTTTCTTTCATTTTTTGACCATCTTTTGTTCTTTTCACCCTTTGATTTTTCTTTTAGGGTATACCCTCTTTACATTTTTAAATTTTTTATTCTTCACAAATATGAAAAACATTTGCAACAAGCAAAAGTATGAACATATTTCATAGCTAAACCAAGTCAATCATGATATATGACACCTATTGGTATAGGGGCATAACACGACCAACAACAGAGGTGTGTCACTCGGATTTTCAACTAGCGATGGACTTGGTAAGAGTTTCTTGTATCCAAGAGGAAGTCGTTGCAGTGAAGCAGGACGGTTATCCAAGACTCTTTTAGCTTCGTCTAGGAAATGGAAACGGTGGAGGGAATTATCACCTTCACACAGCCTACAAGGAAACTTAGATCTTCCTTTTTTCCCATTGACTTCATTTTCACTAGTTGATGGTGTACTCTCAACATGATCAATAGAGGTTGAAGACACCGGATTGTGCAAGCAGGGAGACTAGTCTCTCAAGATCCGCAGGATGCAGGGACAATCTCGATGATAGTGGTCTCCTTTGCAAATGACACACGGAGATTTGGGTTTGGATGGTGCAGTGTGTGGATTTTCACCAGACGATGCATGGTTGCCCCCTTTCACTGTTGGTTTCTTCTTCTTCTTCTCCTTCCCTTTCTTCTTCTTCTCAGTTACTTGGTTTTTAGTGTTACTAGTTTCACCAAGCGAAGAAGAAGAAGGAGAGGGAGAAACAAACGAAGTGGAAGGTGGGGGAGAAACTTCAGTATCATCTGGTTGTTGATTTGATTGCTGAGGATTTATGTTGTTTTGAACGATAGAGGTCGAGAATAGCAATATTGGCAGGCCAATTGTGAGTCCTGGAAGTGACAATGTAGCTATGTGTGTAGCACAAATATCTCCCCAAGAGGAGAAAGGACTAGGATTCCCCCCAAGGGGAAATCCTTGATTGGTGGACTCCATTTTCTCAACCTAAGACCAACGAGGGAACAATAATGTTGTTTCGAATAAAATAAATTTTATGATGCTTTAACACAACTTGCTTTTTCAATTTTTAAGAGTCGAGAAAAAGCTAAAGATGGCTCTAGTCGCCTTCAATTTTTAGTGAGCCTGAAGTGACAAGTGCTCATATGGACCTTTTCTTTTAAGGAGTCTGAAAAGGAATGAAAGTGACTACTCTGGAAATCTAGACAGAGGGATTACCAAACCAATCGCAAAACTGCAATATACACCTCGGTGGTAAATTATAGAGAAATTACCGAGGACTTTACGTACAACAGTCAATCTTCCCGAATGTTGTGTTCAGTGCATTGTGATCGATAGGGCCACAGACACGGCTTCCTAAGGATAAAGGATATCAGCCTATTATGGTCTCCCAGTATATACTCGATGGTATGTGTGAGTACAAGTTCATACTGGTACTTGTCGTATCAAAGAGGAGGAATCACCCAACCTACGATGAAAATGATAGTTACCAAGCTTTACAACGCCGGAATACGTCTCTAGCCTAGACTTCTAGATGTTGTGTGTTAGGTTCTAAAGCATTTTTATGTTCATTAAGGCTTATTTTATAGTTGATCTTTCTTAAGAAGTTTTCCTTTCAAGGTTCACTGCATGATGTAGATGTAAAACTCCTAAATATGCAATCTAAAATGATAAACAATTGTTTATTTTCTTTTAGCAATGAAAATCCTAGCTACTAAGGAAAGAAAAATATGATTCTTTCAACATAGAGCAGAGAGCACACACTAAATGCACTTTTCCTAAATCAATTTCCGCATGCAGTCTAAATGCAAATGCACATGCATGTATTTGTTTTTCAATTCCCTTAATGTGAGAATGACAAAAAGAAAACTAAGTACAAATCTGAACTACTTTTCTTTGAAGCGACACTTTAACAATTTCTTTTCAAAAAACGAAAGGAAGACTAAGATGACACTTTCTCTTTCGAATGGAAAATTGTTTTCAACACTTCAAAGAATTGATAATTCAAATCAAATATAATGGCAAAAGTGTAATCGACTATCTAAAAGAGGAATACTTTACGACACTCTTTTTCTTGACTGAAAACGACAGTTGCGACACTTTCGAATCAAAAGACGACAGTTTTATTAAGATAATGTTTGCAAGGGAGGACTGTAAATGATGAACAATACATTAAAAACATTCACAATTCTTTATCAATGGAGGTTGAATAATGTGAAGGAAGAAGGATTCAACAGTGATGTACTGATCATAGACAGCAAAGCTACTGAATAGAGCTGAAAACAATGAAGAAAAACCAACATCTGGAGGTAGAAACAGTCTCATTCAATCATCGCACCTGTCCTTAAGGAAAGCAGGGATGCATCTCACCTGCAGCACATGAGAGGTGCGATGCATCCAGACTGCCAATGAGAGATAGTGCAATGGTCCAGGGACGAGACTGAGCTTGGTTTTCACCCACAGTTTGTAGCTAAGTTCAGGGATTTAGGCTGAGCTTATGATAGACAGTAAACACAAAGTATAGGGGCTGATCTAATGAGGTTATTGAGCTACCACTAGGGCACTTAGGATGTTTTCAAGTCAGATGTTCAGTTCATAAACCAACCCAGAGATTGATTGAAGCAGCGTTGATCTACTTTGCAGTTGCATAGCAAAAGCAGTTCGAAGGCTAGCTGGCTTAACTTCAGGCTCCGTCTGTAGTTTATAAAGCAAACAACAGTAACAAATAAACAAACTATTCGCTCCCCAACGAAGTCGCCATTTTGTTTCCGGGAAAACTAGTGTCCATTCAAAGCTGCTAGTCCCATTAAGACGGGTAGCTATCTTAGAAACAAACAATTCAAAGTAACTTGTATTTTCCTTTATGAGAGATAGATGAGAGAGAAGCAGAGAGTACCAACCTCAGTCTTTTGCTTGGCTCCTTGCTTGTTTCCTCTATCCTTTGATAGAGCTTCGCCACTCCTTTCTCACTTGTCCCGCTTAAAAAAACACCTATAGAGTCAAAGCAGCAAAATACCATCAAAGCATAGAGATCTATAACCATAAACAATGTAGAATCAGATGTACATTAACCATACAAATGCATACACGAATACAAGATTCAGAAATATACAAGTATATGGAGGAAAACTCAAATAACTTTATTGATAGAAGTAGTAGAAGAGAGGATTAAAACCCAGCTGTCTAATCCAACATCATCCTCCCAACATGAAAGCCCTCTTCACCTCACGAACAGCTAGATCACCCAACAATACAATGTCTCAAAGAGAAACCAATAGCATTTCCTTACAACTTGCAAAATTCCAGCCTCTAGATCTCTAGGATGAGGGATCCATATATGGATATTTGTAGGGGAGTGAGTCAGTTTCTGGGATTTTGATTAGTGTCATTTCACTAATAGTTCTTGGTTCCACTTGGAGATTTCATGATCTCTTACTCATCCCTGGGCAAATTCAGAGAGGCAAGTGTCATATGAGCAGTTTCTAGAAGATTCTCTAAGTTTCCACCTAGAAAATTACCTCTGCCATTTGTCTGCTCTCACTCATTGCACCCTATAGAAGGGATTTTCAATATGCATCACACCCTTTGTGTGTAGCAAGTGAGATGCATCGCACCCTCAGCATGGAGCAGTCTGTATGGTCCAGTTTTGACCAATTCTGAGCAGTTTTTCAGGGAGAACTTATGGGAAATGATGTAATCAGTTGACTTTGATCCTTTAGGGTATGAAACAACACTTTTAGGGGTTTGAGAGCCCTTGGATTATTGACATATGTGATTGGGGATACAGTGCCCAAATATGTCTATAACAAAATTGGTCTCTACCCAAGCCTTCTAGGGCTCCAGAGTGTTTGTTCCAACCAAGGATTGAGGACTAGTAACTCAACCCACAACAACTTACGGGCTCTAGAGCATTTGTATAACTAAGGCTCCAGGACTAGTAACTCAACCAACCAAGGGCTCCAGAGTGTTTTTACAACCAAGGCTCCATGACTAATAAATCAACCCAAGTTGTTACAAGGCTCTAGAGTGTCTTCCCAACAAAGGCTCCAGGAACTAGTAACTCAACCCAAGCTAAAGGAAACATGAGAACCAACTAAGAAAACAAATCAATAAACCCACAACACCATGACTATCCTGGAAATGGAAAGGCTAGGCAAATCCACTATCAATCCAACAAATCCTCCATGCCAGTGATAGATCATGACAAATAAACCACATGCATATGCCATGCATTCCAAAACCAATGACGAAAACATACATACAACTGGAACTTGCAAGTGAGACCCGTTGTAGATGTTGATCTCGATGTCCTCTTATGATTTCCTTCTCTTCCTTTTACTTCTTGCTCCAAGACTCCAATCATTCCATACTCTCGAAGAGTGCCCCAAGAAAAATCTAAGTGTCCAAGAGTATGAGAGAGAGAGAATAGACAGAGAGAACTCCAAAATTGAACTGACAAAAGTCCTTGTACTAATCCTCATAAGCCTTTTTATTATAAGGCCTCTATTTTATTCATTTTCCATTATTTTCCATTGTCCTCCTCACATGCAACCTGTGACCTTTCACCTTCCTTTTCTCCTAATTTCCATTATTTTCATAAATAAATGCCAATTAATTCCACTTTGCCTTTCCAAAGCCTTATCCATTTCCTTTGCCAATTTCCTTAGCCATAATAAATCAACTGAATACCCACACTAGGATTTGTTTCCCAACATTCAGCTTGGAACAAGTGTCCCATCAAATGTGGTTATTAGCTTTCCTTTATTAACTTTTATTACACGAAATGCTCACCAGGGATGTTACTTCCAAAGTGGAAATTGGACCTAGTTTCCTATTTTAACATGAGTGTGGCCTCCTGAGGGCTACTTGAAAAGCCTTTCATATTTAAAAAAAAAAGGTGCTCCTTATGATCTCACTTTTCTACAATAGATCTGTGACATTGATATACTGATTAAGGGCTAATGGAGGTACCAAAAGTATTCGATTTGGTTTCCCGAAGGGTCATAATTTAGATGACTATTAAATTAGCCCTTAGATCCTTTTGCATAGGGATTGAATGCCCTCCAACTAATCTCACTTTTGCACTATGTAATGTGATTTTGTCTTTGTTATTAGGGCTAGAAAATGTTCCCATAAATTCATTCTTGTTGCCTCCAAAAATTCAGTTGACAAAGAAAAGATAAAGTTATACCCATATTTGGTGTACATATACCTAACCATAGTCACATCATAGAGGTCAATGGGTAGCTTTCAAGAATTCAATCCGAATAATCATATTAGATAGAGTAGTTATTTTCTTACCCATGTGGTCTATGTAGGGTCAAAGCACATAGCCATACTGCTAGGTAGTGCTATGAAAAAAAAAATCTATAATATCCAATATTTTTTATTTATTTATTCTTCATGTTTTAACCACCTCATATTATAAATATATTTCCCCACCTCCACATTTCACAATTGGAATAACATATAAATATTAAAGTGTTAATTTAAATAATATATAACAATATACCAATTAAATATTTATTTTATATAATGAAGATAAAACCAAAATTCTTAATATCAAAGAACATGTATTTTTTATCTCACTTAAATCCATAAAGTTGCATCCAGTCACTAAATTTATCGAAACAACAAAATGAAGATATGTGCATTACCTTTCTCCTCGGGAAAAGTAAAAATTATCTATTTATTTACTTAAGGTAAACTAAAAATAAATTTGAATAAAATGGCTAGAGTTTGTGGTTGTAGTTTGGTTCAATTTCCATAAGAAAAGTCAAAGTTGAAGCTATGTAGGCCAACTACAAGGGAACCTTAGCCAATTAATAGTTTCTTCGAACAATAATTTCAGTCATACATATCAATTTGTGTGGTGTCACTTTTATATATTTATACACATAAACAAAACAATGGTATTCTAACTTTAAAATAAAAAATCTAATCAATTTTCCTCACTGATAGAGATGGGAAATAGTGTTTTCCATTGGACAAAAAGGCTAGAAGTAAGAGTATATATATATATATATATATATATATATCTATATATATATATATATATATATATATATATATATATATATATAAAGTAAGGGTATATATATATATATATATCGATATATATTCTATGTTGTTCATGGACCCCAAAGATTGGTAATTGCTATGCCCACAATATATTTATTCTAAGCAGATTCATTGGAAGGGATTACTTCAACCACGAAGCCTAACCTTGATAATGTCGAGAGAATTGAACCCATGACATCTCAATAGAAAAGGTGCTTTAACAATGGGACGAGGAATCGACCAATTGAGCTAACCCTCAAGGCTTAAGACTAGAAGAATAAATTGCCAACATATGCAAAACAATTTCAATGACTAACAAAAATGGTTGTCATATATTTCAGGTTTGTTTACATTTTTAGTTAGACATGAAGGATTATGTTACTTTCTCTTACCTTAAAAATGACCACACCATGGCACTTACGTAGAGAAGTCAAGGCTCATCATTGATTATGTGTACCCTAGTGCTTCAAGTGGTGTTGATTTCATACAAGCTTAGTCATGCCCCTACAAATCTAAAGGGAATATTGTGGAATCATCTAATTAAAATAAAAATAAAAAACCTATGGTGAATATCCAATGAATCAAATACTAGAGTGTCTAATAATAAAATAAATTTTGATTTAGAATTAGATTAATAATTTTAACAATGTCATTACACTACACAAACCTTAACGTCATTACACTCTGTGCAAACCTTAGTAGACTTAATAAATTTTATTTTTAAACAAATATGGATAGTTTTGTGTTAATAGTAAAAAGAGGGGTTTGTGATCATACTGTCCAGTCCTGGCCAGTTGCATATGTTTCTCAATGATGTCCTCTTCCATGTCTATTGCTTGGTCATGTCCAAAAGAACCAACTGAAGTTAGGGAACTTTTGGCTTCATACGAACAAAAGATAGGGAAATTTTGGCTTCATATTTGGAGATAACACTAGGCCAAATATGATTTTTTCTCTCTTGTTGAATGGGTTTCCATTTCATGTTTAAGTTGGTTGGAACACTTGGGTGGGAAACATATAATATTCCTAGAAATATTCCCTAAGAAACTTTTCAGCCCGTGTATATCCCTTAATTATTATCCTTAAATGATAGTTCCATGTAGGTTTAGTGATTAGCCAATTAAGGGAATTCATTTTTTTAGACTAAATTTTGTATGGTAATGAGGGGGATAAAGTCATGTGCATGCTTCCTCAGGAATTCTTTTTTTCTCATAAACAAATGTTTATTTTTTAGGTTTTAGTCTTTCCCACAAGGTATAGTGCAAGGAATGTAGGAGGAATGGGCACAAGTTCTTGTTTTTCTTACATATTTATGGAAGTTTATAAACACCGCAACCACTATCTTCTCAATGTGAGGTTCAATGGGTTTGATTCCATTACCAAACATTAATAAAATTTCTTTTTTCAACAAATATGGATAGTTTTTGTGTTAATAGTAAAAAGAGGGGTTTGTGATCATACTGTCTAGTCCTAGCCAGTTGCATATGTTTCTCAATGATGTCCTCTTCCATGTTTGCTACTTGGTCATGTCCAAAAGAACCAACTGAAGTTGTATTTATCCTAAAGTTTCTTGGTTATGCCTTCCTCCTCCTCCAACTTCTCTTTGTTGCTTTCCCTAACCTCCAAAAGAACAATTTTCCCTTTGTGTTTTTCCAACTGGGTTGTCATACAAACTTAGGGAACTTTTGGCTTCATATGAATGAAAGATAGGGAACTTTTGGCTTCATATGAAATTATTGTTTCTGTATTAGTAAAATTTTCATACAAAGCACTATATCAACAGTTTAGAAACTTCAATCCTATTCAAACTCAAGTATTTTCAGTGGTTTATAACGCATATAATAATATTTTAGTTACAACACCTACTAGTAGTCATAAGTCTGTTTGTGCTGAGTTTTCTTTACTACTATTGCATAAAAAATCCCCAGTCAGTGTATTTCGATGTGTCTATATTTCTCCTATAGAAGCTATTTCCAAAGAGAGATATCAGGATTGGGAGCAGAAATTTGGAATAGAGACAAAACAAACCCAAAACTACCTCCTACTTCGCTTGACAAGACTCCTTTAGGTTGTGACTACTTCAAATGCTCTCCACTTATGATGAATTGCACTTGGGTTGGTGAGAATGAGGCTTCTCCTCACTCTAATTTATAGACATTTGAAAGGATTCCCCTAATATGCCCTTGTGGCCTTCACAAGTCATATAATCTCAACATCCTCGATATCTAAAAACATTTATTTTTATTCCATCACAACTAGTTACATTCTTCAACATATTGAAGTAAGTGGGTATTTTTTTTTGCAATGGAAGATTAAATACTATCATATTATGTTGAGTTTTCAACATCCCTTATGACACTTGCTAATATTTTCTCTCATTTGATTGAATTTTATTGGATTTTCAACCAAACAGGTATTTGTCAGATCTATCTTTGTCAAGTGACCAGAGTTCAAGTAGGATAGAATAAATCGACCAAACATCTCCTACATCATCTAGTAGGGGAAGATCAATTAGAGGTGAAAATATTAAAAGAAAATTCCATAGACGCATGGAATTTGTTCTCACTAAAGGGGGATCATGTTCTTATGATAATGAGAGCATAGATGAAATTGAGGTGCCCTCGAGGTACAAATATCTAGTGAAACAATGGGAACCTAAGTATCTTCGTGAAATAAACATTGATTTTATGTCAATAAAAGTATATACCACATTGCCCCATAATCATTACATTGTTTGAGGCTATTTTCCATGGATGGCATAACGGTGTGTTACATAGGATTAATTGAATTCATGGAGTATGTCAGACCCTGTTACAACGACAATGATTGGGTACGACTAGTCTAATATAGCAAAAGTATGCGAAGATATGGAGTGGCCGCAAATTATATACAACTAAAAGACAATGATCAAAATAAAGACACGAGTATGTATATTGATGGAAGACCAAAAACAATAGGTAATATTGCAAGGTTTATAAATAACACATGAGCCGTGACCACAAATAAGAAACCCAATTGCATATTCGAGGTGCGTGAAGGAAACCGTGTATTCATATGTGTGATTAAATCAATAGCTACAAGGAAAGAGTTGTTCATTGATTACATACAAATATTTCTAATATGGGGACGATATGTATTCAATTTTACCCAACTTGTAAGCAATGCCTATTATATGTTATGATTCTCATTTACTACAATATATTGTCAGTTGTGGTTTTCTTATTAAAATAATGATTAATTATGGATGAATTGAAAATTACACTTATTTGATAAACATGGTGATAAGGGGAAGGTACAAACTTAGGGAAGTCCACAAATTCTCCTGAGGAAGAGCTTACTGAAGAAGGAATTTTTATGTATGTTGATCCCATCCAAAAAACAAAGAAGCTTTGAATGAAAACAAGCAAAAAATTCATTACTTTAGTTTTGATTGAGCCTCAAGCAAAAGAGATAAGAGGGAAAATAAAAATCTTGGTTGACCAAATTCGTCAGTATGGAGTAAGAAACTCATTTAATTATCCCATTTATTTTTTTATGATTTTAATTATCTCATCCTTTATAAAACAAATCTTTATTTTACAAGAATTTTTGGCAGAGTACAAACCTCATGATGTGACTATGGGGAACGATGTTGGTAGTAGCAATGATGCTCCGCCTATGAGTGACACATCAGTGATTAATACCGGTACACCCTCTCAACCACACAAGACGGGATATGAACCTCTCAAACAATATATGTCAGGATCTGCAGATGATGTTGTGGATGCAAAGCATGATGTCATTGCACAATTTGAAGTGATGATCCGAATGGAAAATGGCATCAACCCATGGTACTCTTCCACCCATATTATTCATCGACCCATGGAATTTACCCATGGTATTGTAAATGGAATCCACCCGTGGTATTGTAAAATCCACCCATGGTACTCATCTACCCATATTATTCATCGACCCATGGTATTGTAAATGGCATCCGCCCGTGGTATTGTAAAATCCACCCATGGTATTCATTCACCCATGGAATTGACCCGTGGTATTGTGACTGAAAAATACTATAAGTAACAAGTCATATTTTGTAAAAGGACAGATTGTCCGCCACAATGTAGCCTTTACAGTTGAGAGGCATGTAGCCATCACATCTCTTCTCAAAGATAAGCTACCATCGCCCTATCTGGTTTATTTCCATTTCTAGTTGTAAGCATATTTCAGGGTATCTCTATTCTCGGAAACGGTCATCCACAAGGGGTTTGGTCACAAGCATTACAGGGTATCTCTATCCTCGGATCTTCGTTTATCATGGTTTTGGGTTAACCACATAAAACCCTTATCTTCAGTGGCTCTTCATATTCCACAAAGGCTTCGCAAGAGGGAACTTTACGCAATGGGGACCATTGCTTCTTAAGGAGGGAGGAATGATCCGAATGGAAAATGGCATCAACCCATGGTACTCTTCCACCCATATTATTCATCGACCCATGGAATTTACCCATGGTATTGTAAATGGAATCCACCCGTGGTATTGTAAAATCCACCCATGGTACTCATCTACCCATATTATTCATCGACCCATGGTATTGTAAATGGAATCCGCCCGTGGTATTGTAAAATCCACCCATGGTATTCATTCACCCATGGAATTGACCCGTGGTATTGTGACTGAAAAATACTATAAGTAACAAGTCACATTTTGTAAAAGGACAGATTGTCCGCCACAATGTAGCCTTTACAGTTGAGAGGCATGTAGCCATCACATCTCTTCTCAGAGATAAGCTACCATCGCCCTAGCTGGTTTATTTCCATTTCTGGTTGTAAGCATATTTCAGTATTTTCCATTAATGAAATGAGGTATTATTTCCGCTACATCTTTGTGTATATGGTTATCTCTGTAATTTGTTGCGTTCCTGTTTAAATCCGGATCAAGTGAGCTTTCCTAGACCTTCCCATGTTACTAGAATGGGAACACTACCAATTACGTTTTTGGTATATGAGGACAATGTTCCCATGAAAATAGAGAAACTTCTAGGTATTTAAGAAGTGTTTTAAATATTAAGTACAATCTAATTGAAATTAACTTATAGTATGTGATAATTTTAAAGTAATGATAATATCGTTTTGCAAGAAATGATGTATTCTATAGATGTTTGTATGACCTAACCTTGGAAATATTTGGGCCCATCATTTGTACAAAATGGAAATCCCAAAGTTCCAAGTTGAAAGATGAACTTATAAACAGGATGGTTCGCATCTTCAGTGAGGATACCTTCAACAAAATTGGAATTAACTCCAAGGAAAACATACATTTGAAATATCTGTGGGGAGATTATATGTCTCATTTGGAAAGGACAAGGTTGCATAAGCACCCTCTAGAAATTCCAGAGATGGAGTGGAAAATGCTCATCGCATATGCAAATGAGAAGGCACTATGAAAAGCACGAAAGACACCACCTAAACCAAGAAGGTATGAGGCACTTTTAATAATTTAATTATGATGCTTTATCATCATTGTGATATCTAATTAAGTTTTTCAATATTTCAAATATAGGCTACCAGATACATCCAAAGCCACGATGGCTAGAATAACCAAACATGGGAAAAACCATCTTGGCCTGGGTGTTTACTCTAAATTGGCCGCTAAAATTATAAGTATATAAAAAGAAAAAATTGCATCAAAATTATAAATTCTTAACAATTTTAATTTAATGGTGGCGATCTCGAGGAGGGACATGTATCAACGGCTGTTTAACTCTTTCGTTTTCGAATTAAATTCAGTGGCAGGGTTTTTGGTATATGGTTTTAATGTGTTTTATGGTGTTCTACTCGCCCTTTGTACTGGCCTCGGGCTTGCAACCACTGGTTATCACACTTGCCAAGGGTATTTGGAATTCATTCCTTCTTTGCTATGGTCTAGTTTGGCTCTATGGGTGCTTGGTGCTTTCGCCTGGTTCTTGCGATGGTTAGTAAGTGTTGTGCCTTGCTTGTCCCGTATTGTGGTTTGTTAATGATGTGCTTCGCTTGTTCCCTGTGGTGGTTTTTTGGTGTCGTTCCTCTACTCGCTCTTTGTGGTGATTCACTTCTCTGTTTTTTGGATGGTTTCAGGTCGCTTTCCCACCTGCAAGTCTATTTTTCTCTGTCATTTGGCTCATACTTCATTTCTGCTCTATTTTGTGGTGATTTGTCTGTTTGATGTTGGGTCTGGTGATGATTCGACTTTGCAAACACAGGGTCTCATCTTGCTGCTACACAGGATGGCTCAGCGAACTCGCTCTCAGGTAATCCTCTTGTTCTGGTTGCAATTTCACCTTTCGTGTTTGAGGCTCTAACGTTCTGGCTCCTTGGTGAGTATGTAGAACGTTCTCATGGCATTTCTATTGGGAGAAACCCTCTGTTGCGGGTCTCGCCTCTCTTCCTCCGTCACAGAATCGGACCTCCTCCAGGTAAATCCTCACTCCTCTCTTGGTTTGTTGTTGACTTTGGTGTCATGGCCCTACCTAACCGCTGCACTGTTCTGTGGTGGTGTGCACGTCCTTCCAGGGGAATGCTCCTCCACGCCTTCATCCTTGGGACTGTTCGCGGACTTAGGGAAAACCTGGGTAGGGTCTTTCCGTGGCTGTAAATTTCTCTTTCTTGCTCTGTTTCTTCTTATGTCTGTAATCGGGTATAACCCTTGGGATTCGATTCCTCTGTGTATGTGTGTGGTTTCAGAGGTGTTCATGCCCTCGCTATTTGATTAGTGTTTAGCCTATGAACTGTAATGTTTTTGGTTTGCATGGGTTTCAAAACCCTCCACGATTTCAGGGTTATAGATTTTGTACAGTGAACTGTTAAATGGGAAACGAAAATGAAATGTACGGGAATGTTTGAATGCTGAATATAATAGTACCTGGTTTTTTTTTTTTTGAGGAAAAGGAAAATGTATTATATATGTTGGTGTACCTTTGTCTGGTTCCTGGTCTGAGATGCCTTCTGTTACAAGATTCTTGTCGATGCTATTTGGATTCTGAATGAGTCATTTCACTATCTTGCTTTCATTACGATGCCTGAAACATTTATGCACAAAAAAAAAACTATCCTGCTTTCATTTATGACAAGTTCTAGAATTGTTTGCTTTTATAG
Organism: Pinus tabuliformis; assembly: GCA_031772625.1. NCBI lineage: Eukaryota > Viridiplantae > Streptophyta > Pinopsida > Pinales > Pinaceae > Pinus > Pinus tabuliformis. The sequence goes on from CM062811.1 coordinate 1,162,273,811, forward strand.
ATGTTCAAAAAAATTGTAAATTACAAATTCTGAGCTGTCTCTCCTCTCTGGATGGAAGCCCCTAAATGAGCTCTAGTTTTTCTTTTTCAATGCATTATTAGCAATTTCTTTACAGTTGAGGAACTGTTCCTCAGTTACTTTTCAGTTGTCTAATAGTTTCTTTAAACAAGTCCCTAACTAATCCTATCTTGATCTTCTTGCCTAATTTTAAAGAACAATGGCTGAGTCAGCCTTAATTTTAAATGAAACAAAATAAAGCAGAAACTCAAAATGTTTTTCTCTCTGTCCAACAACATAAAATAAAATAAAATAAAAGACATTTCCCAGCTATCGCCTTTTTACTCGGATGCTCTTGTATCAGGCTCCCGAGGTAGATTGAAATCATGGCTCCTTTCCATGAGCTCTTCAATAGTGTACCCAGTGCTTTGAATGTGACCAACATCTAACCAAGAACTATATTCAATACGATGACCCTTCCACTTGACTAGGTACCACAAATATTCTTTCCTTCGAGTCCGTCTGGCCACCTAGGTGTCTAGGATCTATTTGATCTCTAAAGGCTTTGCTGGGGGCATTTGATTAATCCATGAATCATTCTCATTCTAGGTGTCCAGTGTTCATCTTTCCGAACTGTCTTCTTCATTTGTGCAGTGTAGGGGTACAGATCTGCCACATTGAAAATGGGTGAAATTCCTATACCTGGCGGTAACTGCAATTCATAAGCGTTCGCAGAAAACTTCCGAAGAATCCTGCAAGGCCTAATTTTTTTCCATTTCAACTTGTTGTATTTGCCTTTAGGAAACCTCTCCTTGCGTAGGTGTGGTAATACCAGATCTCCTACGTTGAATTGTACCTCCCGCCTTTTCAAATCCGCTTTTTGTTTGTATCTTTGGCTGTTGTCTTGTAATTTTAATTTAACCTGTTTATGAAGATCATTGATTGCCTTTGCGAAATATTCACCATCAGCACCCTTGTGCTCCAACTAACCGAAATCCCGTAACTCATGTACTCCATGGGGGTGGATCTGGAAAGGACTACTGCCCGTGCTTCTGTTGGGAAAATCATTATAAGAAAATTCCTTGTGCAAGCACACGATCCCACTGTCGAGAGTTTTCTCCAACCAAACTCCTCAATAGATTTCCCAGACTTCGGTTCACCACTTCGGTTTGGCCATCGGTCTGCGGATGATAAGCTGAGCTTAAGTTTAGTTTGGTGTCTAATTTTTCCATAAGTTCCACCAAAAATTTCCTGTAAACTTAACATCTCGGTCTGAAACAATAGACTTCGGCAAGCCATGTAATCTGACTATCTCTGTGAAGAACAAATGTGCTACATGTGTGGCATCACTGGTTTTCCTACATGGAATGAAATGTGCCATTTTGGTGAAACGATCCACCACCACCATGATGGAATCGAATCCCTGTTGTGTCTTCGACAGACCTAAGACAAAGTCTAAACTGACTGAGTCCCATGGTCTGTTTAGAATAGGTAAGGGCGTATACAACCCTGTGTTCTAGTTGTGTCCCTTTGCAAGCTGACACACTTTGCATCTAGTCACAAACCTCTGTACATCTCTACGCATCTTCGGCCAATAGTAAAAGTGGCTCAACTAATCCAAGGTCTTGTCTATGCCAAAATGCCCAGCTAAACCTCCATTATGCTTTTCCTAGATTAAGTTCTCTCTCATAGAGCATTCCGAAATACACAACTACCCTCCTTTGAACAGCAACCCTTCCTACATATTATAGTCTAGCCATGAAGTATTATCTCTCAACAATGGATTTTGGCAAGCTTCATAGGCTTCTTTAAAATCTGCATCTGCCTCATACAAGTCTTTAAGATGTTCAAATCCCAATACTTGTATCGTACTTTCCTGTAGGATCAAATTCCTCTGCTTAATGCATCTGCCACTTTGTTGGCTTAACCGATGATGTGTTTCAATACAAACATAAAACTTTGTAGGTACTCCACACACTTCGCATGTTTATGGTTCAGCTTATGCTACTGCATAATATACTGTAACACAAAATTGTCTAAAAATAAGACAAATTCATTGGCCAATAGATAATGTCTCCAATGCTTTAGCACTTGAACCATTGCATAAAATTCCTTTTCATAGTCGTGTACTTCTGCCTAATTTCATTTAGTTTCTCACTGAAATAGTCTATTGGCTTGTCCTCTTGGCTGAGTACTGCATGAAGGGTTGTTCCACTAGCATCACAACGAACTTGAAAAAGTTTGTTAGAGTCTGGTAATCTCAAAATTGGTTTTTCAGTAATTTTTCTTTTGAGCAACTGAAAACTCTTCTTTGTCGTTTCTGTCCAATGGAAAGGCTAATTTTCCTTATTAATGGTGTCCACCATGGGTGCACTAATCCCACTGAAATTTTTAATAAATTTCTGATAAAAACTCGCCAATCCATGGAAACTCCGTACCTCAAACAAACTTTTGGGAGACGGCCAGATAACTATGGTTTCAACCTTTTCCGGATCCATTTTTAGTTCATTCTCAGAAATCACAAATCCCAAATAAATTAACTCTTTCTTGAAAAAGGAACATTTCTTCAAATTTATTAGTAATTTATTTTGTTGCAATTTTTCCAATACATACCTCACGTGTCGAAAATGCTTTTCCTTCATCTTGCTGAATACAAGTATATCATCCAGATATACAATCACAAATTTACCAATGAATTCCTTTAGCATCTTGTTCATCAAACACATGAACATGCTGAGAGAATTGCTCAATCCAAATGGCATAACCAGCCATTCGTATAAGCCTTCATTAGTCCTAAAAGTTGTCTTCCACTCGTCACCTTCTCGAATTCTGATTTGGTGGTAGCTGCTTTTCAGGTCTATCTTTGAAAAGTATGCTGCTCCACTCAAACAATCCATCATATCATCCATCCAAGGTAAAGGAAACTTGTACCTGATAGTGATCTTGTTAATGGCTTGGGAATCAGTGCACATTCGCCACTCACCTCCTTTCTTGGGAGCTAAAATAGTCAGAACTACACAAGGGCTTAAACTCTCCCGAATCAGTGCTTTATCCAATAACTCCTACACCTACTTCCTGATTTCTTCATTATCCTTCAGACTCATCTGGTAAGTAGCCTTGTTTAGCAAACTAGCTCCTGGAATAAAATTAATATGGTGACTAATGCTCCACTTTGGTGGTAATTTGTTCGGTAGATCATCTACCACAATATCACTAAATTCTTGCAGCATGTCCTGTATCTCTTTAGGTAAGTCAGTGACTTCAGTATGGATCAATACTATTTTTGGCCTTCACACAACTGCATATTTTACCTCATCATCCTCCATCTATCGTAGAAACTCTTTTCGCCTAACAGTAATGCTTTTGTCCCATTGGTTTTTGTAGCATCCGCTTCCTTCATGGGCACTAGCATATGCTTTATCCCATATTTAACGAACTTGTAAAAATTTGTTTCCCTATCATGGATGGCCTTCCTATCATACTATCATGGTCTACCCAGCAGAATATGGCACACGTCCATAGGCATGATATCACAAGTCACCTTGTCCTTGTACTTGCCAATATGAAACTCTACTACACACTGCTCATTGACCAGCAGTTGGTGACCTTTTTGCAACCAAGACACCGTATATGGAGTTGGGTGCTTCAACTTCTTCAAACCGAATTTCCCCACCATTTTAGTAGCTACCAGATTATCATTACTTCCATTGTCGATGATTAATTTGTAGCATTTCCCATGCGACCTCCACACAGTCTAGAACAATGCTTTCCTCTGTGTTTGATCAGCTACTCCCTTAGCTGGTTTCAATAATACCTTGTTCAACACCAAGGCTTCCCTGGTTTCTGGCATATTTTCCATCTCCTATGGTGGTGCCTCCGCTTCATCGGGCTGAGCGGCATATGCTCCCCTTTGCTGAGTTTGTTCATTTTTAGGACATTCAAAGGACCTGTGTCCCCACTTGCGACACTTGTAACACTGATAGGCATTTCCTCTGCCTCTTCCATTACCTCTTCCTCGTTGGTATGACCTTCCTCCTCTGGTGTTACCTTCCCTTTTAGTATGTCCTGAAGTCTTCGAACTACTGCCCTGTTTATTACTGTTGGCAGTCCTACCTCTGCCAAAGGTCTGTCCCTGACCTCTGCTAGAACCACGTCCTCTTCTGGCATTCTGTTTCCTAGAAATCATTTCCTCTACCTTCAAAGCTCTCTGATAAGCTTCCTCTATGGTCTTAGGGGAAAGAATACTAATTTCGTATAGGATCTCCATCCATAGACCATTTACAAACCTCGCTATTTTCTCAGGGGTATCTTCAACATAACCAACTCTCAGGTTTACTTTATAAAGTTCTTCAGTATATTCCTTTACGGTCATCATTCTCTGCCTCAGGTTCTGTACTTATATATAAAGGGAAATTTGATAATCTTTAGGCAGAAATTTGCTCTTCATTCTACCAATCATCCTGTACCATTATTTAATCAATGGTTTGTTCAATCTCCTCCTTTCTTCATGTGCATTGTCCCACCATAGTGCTGCATATCCCTTCAACTTGGTGACAGCAAACCTGGTCCTCTTGTCTTTGTTAATTTCTTCATATTCAAAATATTTATCTAGTTCACTTATCTAGTCTAACAATGCCTCTGTGGACAAATCTGGTCTTGGCTTGCTTCTAGCCAACAAAACTGACCTCAATAGTTTAACCTCTGGTGCTTCATCATCTAACCCATCCATCATGGCTGTGTTTTCCTCCTCACTTTCATCCCCACCTTTCGGATCTCTACGCCTTCCTGCTTCCACTACTGCCAAATGTGTAGTTAAAATCCTAATTTCTTCTCTTAACCCTTCATCTGCTACTCTTTTGATGGCTCTTCCTTGACCCCTTCTTCCTACCTCCATCTTTACTGAGAGAAAGGAACAATCTACTCTGATACCAAAAATTGGTGGTGATACCGAGGAGGGACACATATCAGTGACCGTTTAACTCTTTCATTTTCGAATTAAAGTCAGTGGCAGGGGTTTTTGTATATAGTTTTAATGTATTTTATGGTGTTCTTCCCACCCTTTGTACTGGCCTCGGGCTTGAAACCACATGTTATCACACTTTCCAAGGGTATTTGGAATTCATTCTTTCATTACTATGGTCTGGTTTGGTTGTATGGGTGCTCGGTGCTTTCGCCTGGTTCTTGCGATAGTTAGTAAGTGTTGTGCCTTGCTTGTCCTATATGGTGGTTTGTTAATGTTGTGCTTCTCTTGTTCCCTGTGGTGGTTTGTTGGTGTCGTGCCTCTGCTCACTCTCTGTGGTGATTCACTTCTCTAGTTTTTGGAGGGTTTCAGGTCACTTTCCCACCTGCAAGTCTATTTGTCTCTGTCATTTGGCTCATACTTTGTTTCTGCTCTGTTTTGTGGTGATTTGTGTGTTTGATGTTGGGTCTGGTGATGATTCGGCTCTACAAACACAGGTTCTCACCTTGCTGCTGCATAGGATGGCTCAGCGAACTCACTCTCAGGTAATCCTCTTGTTTCGGTTGCAATTTCACCTTTCATTTTTTAGGCTCTAACATTCTGGCTCCTTGGTGAGCAGGCAAAACCCTCTCATGGCATTTTTGTTGGGAGAAACCCTCTATTGTAGGTCTCGGATCTCTTCCTCCGTCGCGGAATCGGACCTCCTCCAGGTAAATCCTCACTCCTCTCTTGGTTTGTTGTTCACTATGTTTTGGTGTCGTGGCCCTACCTAACTGTTGCCTTGTTCTGTGGTGGTGTGCAGGTCCTTCCAGGGGAACGCTGCTCCACGGCTTCATCCTTGGGACTATTCGCGGGCTTAGGGAAAACCTGGGTAGGGTCTTTCCATGGCTGTAACTTTCTCTTGCTTGCTCTATTGCTTGTTCTATCTGTAATCAGGTATAACCCTTGGGGTTTCGATTCCTTTGTGTATGCGTGTGGTTTCAGAGGTGTTCATGCCCTCGTTGTTTGATTAGTGTTTAGCTTATGAATTGTAATGTTTTTAGTTTGCATGGGTTTTGGAACCCTCCATGATTTCAGGGTTATAGATTTTGTTCAGTGAATTGTTAAATGGGAAACGAAAATGAAATTTACAGGAATGCTTGAATGCTGAATATAATAGTACCTGGGTTTTTTTTTTTGAGGAAAAGGAAAAATGTATTGTATATGCTGGTGTACCTTTGTCTGGTTCTTGGTCTGAGATGCCTTCTGTTACAATATTCTTGCCGATGTCGTTCGGATTTTGAATGAGTCGTTTCACTGTCTTTCTTTCATTACGATGCTTGAAACATTTATGCGCAAAAAAAAACTATCCTGCTTTCATTTATGATAGGTTCTAGAATTGTTTGCTTTTATAGAGGTTCAAAACAATTGTAAATTACAAATTCTGAGCTCTCTCTCCTCTCTGGATGGCAGCCCCTCAATGAGCTCTGGTTTTTCTTTTTCAATGCATTATTAGTAGTTTCTTTACAGTTGAGGAACTGTTCCTCAGTTACTTTTCAGTTGTCTAACAATTTCTTTAAACAATTCCCTAACTAGTCCTATCTTGATCTACTTGCCTAATTTTAAAGAACAATGGCTGAGTTAGCCTTAATTTAAATGAAACAAAATAAAACAAAAACTCAAAATGTTTTTCTCTTTGTCCAGCAAAATAAAATAAAATAAAAAACATTTCCCAGCTGTCACCTTTTCACTCAGATGCTCCTGCATCATTTAATATCACAGAAGAAGAAAAATTCATGTAATCATGCAAACTTGCAAGGGTCACAATTCAAAGAGGCTCCCATGGAGGAAATCCTAAATCTTACTTTTAAGCATGACTTTAAGGTCGTGGTTGAATGTAGGAAAAGTTTGGCGTCTTTACAATATTCCAACACCCAGCGTAACACTCAGGAAAATAAAAGCAACAAATAACATTTATAAATGATTACTTGTACAATATATTGGTTATTATTTTTGGCCATAAAGTAATGTGCTTGATTGTAAAAAGAAGACAAGAAATGTGGATACAACACATGAGCCTACTAATAGTGGAGTGCCTCTTGAGACTAATATTCGGCTCAGTACTAGAAGTATTTCATGTGTTAAAAAAGCATTGTAGTATGGAATACAATTAAAAATATTTAAATGCAAATGGTGTATTAATTATAACCTTTTTTGTTTCTACACCAGAGCATGTACATGATGAGGCCTGAGAACATATGGACACATCCAAAAGTATTTCGCATCCCTCCATTACCAAAGAAGCTAAAGAGAACTCTACTACTATGTTTATTAATAAAACATTTGTAGTAATAATAACTATAAATATGAATTTAACATTTCTTTCTTATTACAGTTGATGCTTGGCCCCACTTGCAGTAGCATAGTCGTAGGACTAGGTCAACAACAAGACATATACAAGAGCCCACAACAACTAAAGGGGGCCAAGATCAAGACATCCTTGCTAACTACCTATTTAAAAGGAGAAAAAAATCTGATAAAAAATGACAACACTTGTTTATTTAGAGCCCGAGTTTTTGAGTACCACATTTTTGACTGAGAGGTTGAATGCCTCATGGCATGTGCACATGTAAATTTTGACTATCTTAATAAAAAGTTGTGATTTTTTCGTTGGAAAAGTTTTAAATGACCTTGTTTTATATTATGTAAACATATTTTTTGCGATAAAATTTATTGAGATAAATTATTTTGTGGATGTACGAATGAATGAATAAATTATGGAACCCTTTAAGGCGTCATATATTTGTGATATTTCTTCATCCAACTCTAGTTTGAGGTTATGATTAAATTATAATGCAAGGAATTGTTTATAGAGGCTCAACCAAAACCCATATAAAATGAAGGGGAAAAATCTAGAAGACACATTCTAATATTTTGTCTCATATAAACTTTGTGGATTTTAAACATCTTGGTATACAAGTCATTTTCAAATATGTACAACCCTTATGACTACTAGGCAAACCAAGGAATCTTTCATAGGTTATATCACTAGTTTCCATAAGATTTATGATTAAAACTACCATACATTGAACTTGTTTCTAACATAAAAACATTTGTTAAATCAACCACCCATTTTAGTCTTGGGGATGAGATACTTATAAACATTTCCCTAGTGAAGGATTTGAGTAACTCCAATTCCGAGTTTATAGACTAATGGATTATTATAGTGCAATATACATGACCTTTAGTATTTTCCATCCACAATATTATGTTACACTACTTCTAACATTCTTGTTAATAAAATAGTTGATGCCTTCCTTTACTTGAATAGTACGCTTCTCTTCTCCCCAAATTATTACTCCATTAGCTATGATGCATCAATAAACCTTCCAAATGAATTAAGGGTTTAATCCTCTAAGTTTCAGTGATTAAATTGTTCATCTTCATGTTCCCCTTTCAATTACATAATGGTTTCAACTCATGTGATAATTAACTCAATTATCCATTTGAAAAGATCATGATCCACAAAAGACAGACTTCTCATTGAAATATACCATTGACTCACTTAGTACTACTAACTAGGCCTCCTAATATACAACTAATCCAAGTCAATTCAATTTAAAAAAATATTATAACCCATTGTCCAGTTACCTCATGATGGTTCTTAGCCAAATGATGGCCATTCCAATTGAGCTAACTCATTAAATTGAATTTTTTTGTTGATATAAAATGTTTCATAAAATTCAAATATTTGGATTTTTATAGTCGAGGATGGTGGATTAAGATTAAAAATTACACTTATTTGATGAACAGGGTGATAAGGGGAAGGCACCCCATAGATGTTGTTGAGGAAGTGCTAAGTGACCCTGATTGGTTTGATGATGATGAATTGTCCATGTCTCCTGACCCAATTGTAACAATCAGCAAGCTTGTGGTTAGAATAAATGAAGAACTTGCTCGTTTGATTCACATTAGAAATAAAAGTCTTGATATTAAAGATAGGATCAACATTTTCAACCAACATCTTCAGAGATATAAGGTAATAACCATTTTTTAAAGTGATTTTTTTATGTCATAATATCAATTATCAATTTTTGTTTTTTAACTTTTACATTGTCTAATCGAAAAACCATTTTCTTTCTTGTATAGGAATTTTTGCCAGAGATCACACAACATATAGACACAAGGACCCAAATTTTAATGGCAGAGAGTGTCATACAAGAGGACCCTGTACCAGAAGAGGAGCACATAGAAACCATTCCAACAATGTTGACTAGTGTACAGCATCAATAAAACTCTAATGCTATTTTTATTAATGACTAATAACAAAAAATACCAATTTAACATCTATTTCTTGTTACAGTTGATGATCCATCCCTCTTGCAACAACCTTGACAATGTCATGAGTACACGACTAGGCCATCAAAAATAAAGAAAAAGAAAAAATAAATGATTGAGATGAATTATTCTATGTCTAACATTAATGAATTAATGAATGAATCTTATATGTTAATGAATAATTTCTATATGTTTCTTTATGTACATGACCTTATTTCATATTATATAAATATATTTTGTATGATAAAATTTATTGAGATTAAATATTTTGTGGATTTAAGAATGAATGGATTAAAGAATGAATGCTTGCTATTTTTTTTATGTATCTTAATGTCTTGCTTTCAAATATTTCCTATATAGTAGATAGATTGGGTACTGGGGAATTGAGAGTGATGTGGGGGGGGAGGGGCCATGAGAGCTTCCATCTTCATGTGGTTGGGCCTGTTCAATAGAGAATACATTAGGATTTGCATAATCTTGGAGAAAAACACCCTCAATCCAACAGAACAACAATAAAATCAATGTTGACTTTGTTGTCACGTCATCAAGTGGAGGGAGGATCGCTCCAAGATTAAACTACTCCAACAATTTATTCTCGAAACCAAGATGAGATCATTTAGGTATTCACACACTCAAGTCCTTTTAATTATTATTTATTGATGCGATTCAATTTAATATTTGATCAAATTTAATCTAATTTTGCCTCATTGGTCTCATGAATATGTATAGGAAAACTAGTATCAATTCATATGTTGAAGTGGAACAACTATCTGAAGCAAATAACTCAAAATGGTAAGGGTTTAGGTGAGACATCAAAATTTGTTTGATATTTGTTTTGTGTGTCTTGCCCAAGAGGGAGTTGCATAAACTGATCCAGATCTTGGGGGGAGGCCCCTAAGATTTGAAAAATTGAAATGCCAGAAGAAAAAGAAGAGAATGCCCAATAAACAAAACCACAAAGAATTTTTTAGTTAAAATAGAGAATAAATGTAAAAGCTACATTGCGGCGGACAAAGTGTCCTTTTACAACATGTGACTTGTTACTTATAGTATTTTTCATATACAATACCACGGGTCAATTCCATGGGTGAATGAATACCATGGGTGGATGTCACTTACAATACCATGGGTGGATGCCACTTACAATACCATGGGTAAATTCCATGGGTGGATGAATACCATGGGTAAATTCCATTTTCTATTCAGATCATTCCTCCCTCCTTCAGAAGTAATGTTCCCCATTGCGTGAAGTTCCCTCCTTCGAAGCCTTTGTTGAATATGAAGAGCCACTGAAGAGAAGGGTTTTATGTGGTTAACCCATAACCATGATGAACAAAGATTTGAGAATAGATATACCCTGTAATTCTTGTGACCAACTGTGACACTGACAGTGTGCGGCCTAGCAAATGGACTTCAATGAATTGTGGTTTTGTGGATGACCCATAACCATGATGAATGAAGATCTGAGGATATAGATACCCAGTAATGCTTGTGACCAACTGTGATACTGACAGTGTGCGGCCTAGCAAATGGACTTCGATGAAGTGTGGGTTTGTGGATGACCCATAACCATGATGTTGGTTGTTGATGAAGTAGCAGGTGCCTACATAGCCTGGGGTGGGAGGGCACGTATCCAAAGAACCCAAGCTGAATGCTACTATGCTGAAACTGATGAATGTGAATCAAGTGCCTACTAAAGCAGGGTAGGAGGGCACGTCTCCAAAGGGAATCCACTTTGAATGCTGCTCCAGAATTAAAATGGACATAACTCAATCAATATACCTCAAAATATTTATTACACCTACTTTTGGAAATAGAAGGACCATTTTGCATCTTCCCATGTGTTGGAAATCCTTATCTGGATACTCTAGAATCTCATATTTGCACTGCAACTTTTCTGCCATCACAAAAATTCTGAAAAAATGGTTGATTTTAAATCAATGATATCTCCCACATCCGAACTCCGATTCGACCCATTGTTTTTTTAAATTGAGCGATTTTTCGAGAGGAGCTCAGATCTACAATCACTTTTCTCAAATTATGCACCAAAGGTGCAAAAAAATATAGGAGGGCCGCCATCCACCAATTGCCATCAGAAACATTTATGTAACATTGCTGATTTTAAATCAACGATATCTACCTCATCCGGACTCCGATTCGATCGATTTTTTTTTTAATTTGGGTATTTTTTTTGCAAGGCATCCAGATCTGTTATTTTTTTTGTAAATTTTGCACCAAAAATTTCATATATAATCTACAAACTCGCCACCCAAAAACAAAAAAATGAAAAAAATAAAAATTCTTCCCACTTGGCCCAAGAAAATGATCCGAGGAGGACGTAGCACATGCTTGAAGTTTGTTGAATATTGCTGAAAATTTTGAAATTGAAACATGCATCAAACCCTCATTCCCATGGAATCATAACCTGCTCTGATACCACTGACCCAAATCTTGGGGGGAGGCCCCTAAGATCTGAAAAATTGAAAAGCCAGAAAAAAAAGGAAGAGAATGCCCAATAAATAAAACCACAAAGAATTTTTTTATTAAAATAGAGAATAACTGTAAAAGCTACATTGTGGTAGACAAACTTTCCTTTTACAAAATGTGACTTGTTACTTATAGTATTTTTTAGTTACAATACGATGGGTCAATTTCATGGGTGAATGAATACCATGGGTGGATGTCACAATACCATGGGTGAATGAATACCATGGATGAAGGTCACTTACAATACCATGGGAAAATTCCATGGGTGGATGAATACCATGGGTTAATGCCATTTTCTATTCGGATCAGAAACCATCCTTCTTGAGCTTATCGATTTCAACATTGATAGATTCACATTTGGAAGGATGGATAGGCCTTTGCTTTTGGCGGATAGGAATGGCATCGGGCCAAGTGTTGATGTGATGTTCAACAATGGCAGGATCAAGTGCGACCATTTCAAAATATGACCAAACGAAAACATCACATAATTATTTGAATAAATTAGTGTAAGCATCAATTTCTTCCAGGGTGCATTATGCCCCCAATATGATAATTTCTTCGATCCTTGGTTTATTCGAAATTTTAATTTTGATGGTATGGGAAATGTTAGCCATATTTCCTTCTTCAAAAGAATCTAGTGTAGGAATGGTATTTTTAAACCAATCGAGTTCACCATGAATGAAGTATTTTGACTTCAAAGCATATTGGTCATGGGTTTGCTACGGAAGGAAGTGTTGGGCATGGAATCCCCCCAAGGCATTTTTTGGGGCTTAAAGCCCAAGTTTTGACCAAGTCTTTTGTAAAAGCTCCGCGAATTATGGGCACAAAGCGCGAAGTCATAATAGAGTCAAGGGTTGTCCACCCTCATTTTTGTAAAGTAATTCCAGCTTAATAGACCTACCCATGGTCCACAGACCATGGGATTGTATAAATAGAGCAAGGCTCTAAGTGTAGAAGAGAGCATAACATAACTAATAGAATGGAAGCATGATGAGTCTAAGAGACTGAGTCGAAGTGTAAAGTGTGTCTTTGGGTCGTAGAGTAGGAGAAGGCTTTGCAGCTGAGTGCGCAGAGGCCTAGTAGTCCACAGTTGAGTGTGCGGACCCCTGTAGCTGAGTGCATAGGGCAGGTCGAGTCTGTAACCATTGGAAGAATTAATAAAGAGAAGTTTACCATATTTCTATGTATCTTTTCCTATTTTAATGTATGATTGGGTATAAATTGCAAGTGTACTATTTATTTGTTGCGCGAACTCATATGAATGTGTTATATAAATAAATATAATGTAAGACATCTATTTACATGAAGATAATTTCCTAGGCATAGGAAGATAAGTAAGATCTCAAGTGCGACTTAAGGGAATAGCGCAGAGCACTGCTCCAGCAGCGCGGAAGCCCCACAGCCCCTGGTTAGGGCTACGTGAAGGCAAGTATATCAGAGCATGAAGGCCTGGGAAGTGCGCGAAGCAACCTGCACGAAGAGAATAACAGTTGGACCAGTTCAACCTCTCAGACATCTCAAGGGTGCGGAAACCTGGTTCCAGCACCCCCCCATACTACTTCGAGTGAGACCTTAGTCCACACTCTGTGGACTGTTGCCGAAAGGGCCAGTAGTACAGGGATTTGTTTGGCTAATTAACTCCAAACCTGGGTCAGGCCCCAACAAGCCAAAAAATGGTTCCGTTACCGGGATCGGGATCTGCATAGAGATGTCTGATGTCGTATCACTGGAATCCGACAAAGAAAGGAATTGAAGATTGGTTGGATAGAAAGATTCACGAGTTTGCAGCGCAGGAAAATAGGAATCTGTGACTATCAAAGGAAGAGTGGTTAAACTGCTACTTATATACAGAGATCCATGAAATTTTCTTCGCATTTTTCCCCATTGAGCTATACGAGTCGATCGCGAAGCTAGCAGACAGCCAAGGAAGGTGTAAGCTTGATAGACCTATCGTGTGGATTCCAAAATTGGTGCACGGATTGGAAGCATGATAGGATAAAATCGCGCGCATTGTTGATCACTGGATCGATCGAATCATAGGAGGATTCATCAATGAGTTCACGGTAGATACTTCAATCAGCTATAGTGAGGCAGAATGACGCTTCCTCAAAGGGCAGCGAGGTAAGTATGTTAAATCTTTGAACACTTGGATTGAAATGCTACTATGTGAAAAACGGGTTAGGCGAATAAATTGATGTTTGGGGCTACGCGAAGTGGGAGAATCTATAGAAACAAAGGTAGTATAGAACTAGAAACCAGCCCTTTGATTTCACCTCCATGAGGGGGCGAAGGAGAGCTCGCGAAAGTCTCACCAAGAAGTGCAATCAATTTGATAAGGTAGAGAATTCCGCACATACCACCCCCACCCACACGATCACCAGTTTCACCGTCTTCACCCCCATCTTCACCCATACCACCTCCGCCACCACCGCAAAGCAATATGGCGAGCGCAATAAATTTGCCAGTGTTTAAGGGAGTAGGGAATGAAGATCCGGACCAGTTTTGGTTCATGATAAAATTTGTATGGGAAGCGTAAGGAGTCACGGATGACAACATAAAAAAGGCAATGTTGGTTAGTGCTCTGCAGGATCACGCATTGACTTGGTACATTAAGCATTCTAATGACAATTCGAATGCGGGGATCGCAAATATCCAAGCTGCACTAAACAAAGAATTTAGTAGGCCAAAGTCAAAGGCGATGTCGATCATTGGGTTTAAGGAAATCACAATGCTGCCAGGCGAGACCCCTTGGGAGCTGGATCAGAGACTGAAGTGCACAATTCGCGAAGCTAACATGACATTGACAGATGGACAACACCACGAATGGTTTGTAGCATCGTTAATGCCGCATATAAGGAATGTGCTATCACAACAGAGGTTAACAACTTAGGCTGAGGCCTTGGAGGTCGCGATCAGATTGCACAAGACCTCGATACAAGATCCCAACCTTGGAGTTCAGAAGATTCACGCGCAGTTGAAAAACTTGTGCCTTGAGATGCAGAGTTTGAAACAAGACAGGAAAGTTCACCCATAAGTGCATGATGAGGTATGGTGCATAAAGTGCAAGTGTCAGGGACATGAGAAGGACCACTGCTCAGTGTTCATGAATTACCTCACGAGAGGAGGACCAATGCCATTGAGACCAGAGGCACAAGCAGGACCCAACGCAACACCTGTATTATGGCGCGTGATTTTTCAGATATGAGGAAAGCATGTTACAGATAACTGCCATTTATTACAGAAGTATATGCAGAATTCACAGCGGTTGTTTCGTAATTTCTATAGATCAGTAAGCCATGATGAGTGCACCTATAGAAGTTATGAGCTGATGATGGATCAGACTCCTACCTACAGAGTTCAAGCCGAAATGTGGCCCCTTGATTAGAATGCAGGGATGGCGCAAACCAGATTCTAGGGGCGTGGACAAGGCCGAGGTGGAGGAGGAACAGGAAGAGGTCACGGACAGCTGATATGTTACAATTGCGGAGGGTCGGGACATTATGCCTGCTATTGTACGAATCCAAAGCGACCACCATGCTTGTATTGTACATTGTTTGATCATGAGACGGAGGATTGTCCCACGCTGATAGCAAGGTTGCACGATAAAGGAGCACTCCAACCTCCCCCGACTCAGAACCTGCAAATGATGAGGTCTGTGCCGCGCGAGGAAGACCCTATTGTAAATATCGTGGTCCGAAGTGGAAATACAATAGGGGATGACAAAGGTAAGTAGCCTGAAGAAAATAGTTGGGTTCGCAAGGCTCCAACGAAGGAACCAGAGTTTGATTTGGAGAGTGCTAAGGAAACCTTCATGGAAGCCAAGAAGAGCTTCATTGATGCCTCCACTTCAGGAAGTAAAGACACACTGGAGCCAGAAATGGACCCATCGATGCTCATCACATTCCTGGAAACATGCATGATGCTACTGCATGACAGCAAGGTTCTAAAGGGGCTATAGAACCTCATAAATAGATGCATTGGGATCATGTGAGGAGAACCGTGCGTAGTCCGGAAGCTCAGAAAGCACAAAATATGAATGGGAAGGTAGATGAGATTGACCGCGCAGATTGGAGAATATGAGATGGACCAAGTGATTCTGGATCTAGGATCGGACACGAATGTCCTGCCAAAGCAGACATGGGAGTGCATGGGAAGGCCTACACTGCAATGGTCTCTTATCCAACTGCGAATGGTGAACTAGGAAACGATCCTACCTATGGGGAGATTACAGGGAATCACAATAGATATCGAAGGAGCAAGTGCGCTACCAGATAGAGATTTTTGATGATAGCAATCCCTACCCCATACTATTAGGAATAGATTGGGCCACTAACATGAATAGGGTGATAAATATGAAGAAGTGCAAGACTATTTTTGAGAAAAAATCTTTGTGCGTAGTTGTACCTTTGGACCTATAGAAGGATTGCGCTATATGGAGCCAGTGCGTGACTACGACAATGATGATGACTTGGACTGCATCTACAAGATAATCGTGCGAAAGAAAGACTAGGTGAATCCGACCACGGATGAACAAATCTCATGGGAACACAAAATCTCCTACACATCAGATTCGGACGAGGAAATAGAACGATGGCAGAACCGGTTACACGAGGTAACCACACTGAACTGTAACATGATGACAAGATCGTTGCACTGCGTATTGATGGAGGTGAGGGATCTACCTACGTATGATGGGTTAAGTGAGGTGGATGACTTCCTGAGTAGATTTGAAAGAGAAGTGTCAGAAAAACAATGTTTCGAAGCTTTGAAGTGGGTACTGCATGCTATGCCCGCGAGGTGGTGGGGTATGCACCAAAGAAGTTTTGAGGACTGGCGCGAATGCAGAAGGATGATGCGCATACGGTTTGGGAAGCCTCAGATGTGATTAATAGACAAGATTGCCAGATGAAATGGTTTGTGCACCCACCTGTCCAAATGGATACAGTCATATGGTACGAAACTTGTGCGGATGCACACAGTCTTCGCATTAGGAGACACGGTCAGTAAGCAGGTGTGGGCAAGGTAATGGCATGAACGACCCCTCCGGTTGGAACCATGAAGTATGGAACGACCAAGTGCGCAGAAGGTTATCCACGCAAAAGCCTTTAACAAAGTATGCGAAGCACTGAACAAGGTCCACAATGCGAAGCGAGCTGACTGGGACTTGCGCGTACCAGTGGTTCTATGGGCTTATAGGACTGCGTGCAAGAACTTGACAGCGCAGGCACCGCCAAGGCTGGAATATGAAGCGAATGTTGTAAGCCCTATAGCACATGAAATACCTAGTCTGCGCATGATAGCACGAGTAGATACGACAGTCCGCGAAACCTTGGAAGAAAAAATCCAACAGGGCACTTTTAGGCTCCAAGAACTTGAGACAGAAAGGGTGCAATTAAGGGAGAAAAGCACTCTGGTAGAAGCAGAAGTTAGGAAGCTAGAGGATGAGATAAAGGAAGATTTTCTCGATAAAAATACTAGGGTGATAAGATAGGGTGCGCACGATCACGCTGAAAAGTTTGAGGACTATCGCTGTGAATTGATCAGTTTGATGCCTTGGCTTGAACCACACCTTACTAAGCGAATCAACCAGGATCACGCGCTGCAGATGATAAAGTGCGCGATGATGCCAGGAACAATAAAAGGTGGGTATTTCCAAGAAAAGTGATGGATGATAGGATGAAACCCTAAACAGGTGGCACTGCCACCTAACTAGCCGAGAGAAGTACAGTCTTAACGCTCTAGGTAGTTGAAAGGAGGCGCGGGACTATAAACTATTATGCCCAGGAGCTACGCGCAGAAGAAAAGAGTCACAAGGTCTGCGACCGCACAAGGGGGGTTGCGCTGCCACGCGGGTTAGACCTGAAAGTGACCGTTGGAGTCACTATTCACAATGGGATGCTCGACTTGAGGCCAAATAGAGTGGGCGACAGGCATTTAAGACGCGATTTATGGGCAAGATTTGGGAAAATTTGCTGCCAAGGGAGCATTAATGAACCAGATTTGGGGGGAATGGTTGAATTCAAATTCAAAAGGTGCTATAAATTTCAAAGGGCTGCCCAACAAACAACACTTGGTAATTTGCAAATTCAGCAGTTGTATACCCTGCATAGCCTGAGTAGAGCCCTGTTTGACTTGTGTAGAACATTCATTGAGCCCCTGAGTATGCGAGTGATAGATTTCTAGTTAGATACGATGGCAGCATCTAAGGAAGTTATGGATATCATAGAGATGACTGCCGAAGAGGCCGCACATGCCTTGACTATGGGAGATGCCCCTGAAGGAGCCAGGACTGTGGCAGAAATCTCGAAATCACCGCTCACGCCAAGACCAAAGAAAGAAAAACATGCGATGGTTCCCATATTTGTGTCCCCCCGAAACCCACTGCGCACCAAGCTTACAATGGAGGAGAAGGGGAAAGTTGTTAACATAGAAACTGACGAGGAGGAGGAAGACCTACAGGACCTTATCATTGAAGAAGACAAGGATGAAGGCATGAAGGAGGAAATTGATCCTACGCACCCTCTAACAAAGTTGCCTGCCTATATCCCCCCGTGGAAGGGGAAGGCTAAAGTGCCCAAGGATCTTGACGAGAGCAAGAGCTCTCTCCAAACCCGCTACTCCTAGACAACATCATTTTTTAGGGCATGCACCTAGGATGGGTGCCTAGCTTAAATTTTGAATATTGGGACCTCGCTGACCACGAGAAGTTCCCTCACCTAGAGACTACGTAACTCATGAAGCCTAAGCAAAACACCGCGGTGAGGGTTACCAAATTAGAGCCGTGAAAGTGGTTGCGCAGAGTAGAAAAGGCATGGCTACTAAACCTGCTTTGGGTTCCGCATTTCCACCATGCCCCAATAACAACTTTCGTCATCAGGCAGCTGCTCTGCCTGGTGCATGGTGGGTGTTTGTGGCTGGAGGAGCCCATCCCCATCATGGAACATTTGATTCATCACATCATCTGGCTTCCATGCAAAGTAAAGGACCCTACAGATATCTCGGAGGGGAAAAGCAGTGACTTGGCCATCGCTGAGGCCATGAAGAAGAAATATAAACTAGAAAAGAAGAAGAGGGGTTACGCCATATATAGCATCAACGACAAAGTAGTAAGGGTGGTGACCCAAATACTGGAAATTAAGGTTATGCGCAAGTGTCGCGCAGATGAGGTACCCATGCCGGTGGTAGTACTTGCTGAGCAGTGCGGGGAGGGGGTCCAGTTTAACTGGTTTGAGTTCATCTCCAAGGAATTCTTGTAGAATTGTCACGAAGCTTAGGAACAAGGAAAAATGTTCCACTATGCATGGTTTTTGCTATCCATAGTGCTCGTGGCAAGGGAATTGTCGGAGGACAGTCAATTCCCCACAATTGACAGGGATCTGCTGGAGACCGCATAGTACGCTTCACTTTGGGCCACAAAGGATGCAAACTGGATTCGTGACAGTAAGATATTTTTGTTGTTCATGGAGATGAACCTTAGAATGGGGATCAACTGCAAGCCATGGTTATCACCCACTGTCTACAACAACCTGCAAATTTTTGCAGAGTTTAAGTCAGACCTCCACAGCATATACATCAAAGCACACAAGGACCCGACTAAGAAATCAAGAGAGCTACCCTTTGTAGCCATGGACGATGTAATATTTAATGTATTGGATACATGGCCATCGGAGTGGCATGCTCCAGACATTGTGGCGATAGAGAAGTCTGTGGCACAAAGGAAGAAAGAGGAGGCCAAACTGCGCATGGCGCAGTTGGCAGAGAAAATAAGGAAGGAGGCAGTGGCAGCAGAAGTGCAGTAGGTGCAGGACGTTGCACAGACAGTAGCTAAATAGAAAAAGGCTACAGCAGCAAAGGAGGTAGCCATGAAGGCGTGCGAGGGCCAAAATTTGCCTTCGCATGGGCAGGAAGCAAAGGAAGAGGAGGGAGACATGGACCCACAAACCGCGTCAACACAGCTGAAGTGCTAGCACCCAACTGAGCGGACAGGGCCGTGCAAGAAGGTCAAGGCATCAAAGTTGTCTATTGACCCGATCACCCTTATCGAGGGTGACCAGCATGACATCAGCGAGATAGTGCGTAATGTCACCTTCGTGGCCCTCCAAAATTTTATGCAGGAGAACCAGATTGTGTTGGGGACCCTCATAGCATAGCTACAGGATTTGCAGGTGCGCACTCCTTAGGTTGGTACCCTTTCGACCAGCCTCGCAGTCAAGACAACTATAGCATAGTAGATGCTACGTGCTCGGGTAACAAATAACATAGCGCTACCAAAAGGGGAACTGGTGACAAAAAATGAGGCCGACAGGCCTACAATTAGTGCGTTGAAGTGTATTGGAATCAACATGCCTGCACTCCCGTTGGAGCCATTATATGGTCTGCAGGATGGGATTACTGCAGAACTACGGGCTAGGGAGAGTTGTGCGCTGCAAGTACTAAGCGAACAGAAAATCAACATGGAATAGTTCATATTGCAGCACGACGAAGTGGTGTCACAGAATCGGCAGCTGGTACAGGTACTGGACGAAGCATGTCAAAGCGTCCCTGAGCTGGCCATCCCAGTAGACACTCCAGCAGAGGCGCGCATCCATAGGCTAGCAACAGGGGTGCGCAAGGAAATGACAAAGGTTCGGTTGGAGCTGAACCTTCATATTGTAGAGCTATGGTTGAAGGCGCAACTGTCCACCCCTCCAAAAGTAAGAGAACAGCGCGCCAGCGCTATTACAACAGGACTGGATGAGATCAACAGTGTAGTGCAAGACTGCACCCGAATGTTGGAGGATTCCTTTGAGGTCGGCACGAATTTGTAGGAGGACCCCAACATCCAGCGCTTAGAGACAGAGGCACGAGAACTCCAAGAGAAGTATGACAGTGTGAAAGGAACTGTGAATATGGTGGCCCTCACTCAGAGACTCGCATGGATGCAACAGGCCAAAGCGCTAAAAGAACAGGTGGATGCGGCACGCACAAAGAAGCAGTCCTGAAGGCCCGTGTTCAGCCTTAGATCGATGAGGCCTTGACCATCACATTAGAAATTGAAGGCAAGATCGCATAAATTTAGGGGACACAGGCACAGATGCAGGAAAGCAGTTCCGACAGTGCAATCTCGAAACAACCTGTCCAGGAAATCCAGCAAGAAGACGCTCAGTGCGTTGTCGACCTTTCAGCAGTTTAGACAAAATTGGAGGGACTCTGCGTGAAGATCTCCACACTGATAGAGTGACTCAAGGGTGAGTCACGATGTTTGTGTTGGGGGCCTGTTGGGCACGGAATCCCCCCAAGGCATGTTTTAGGGCTTAAAGCCCAAGTTTTAATCAAGTCTTTTATAAAAGCTCCGTGAATTATGGGCGTGGAGCGCAAAGTCATAATAGAGTCACAGGGTTGTCCACCATCATTTTTGTAAAGTAATGTCGGCTTAATAGACCTACCCATGGTCCGCAGACCATGGGATTGTATAAATAGAGCAAGGCTCTAAGTGCAGAAGAGAGCATAACATAACTAATAGAATGGAAGCATGAGGAGTTTAAGAGACTAAGTCGAAGTGTAAAGCATGTCATTGGGTCGTAGAGTAGGAGGAGGCTCTGCAGCTGAGTGCGCAGAGGCCTAGTAGTCCACAGCTGAGTGCGCGGACCCCTGCAACTGAGTCCGCAAGGCAGGTCAAGTCTGTAACCATTGGAAGAATTAATAAATAGAAATTTACCATATTTTTGTGTATCTTTTCCTATTTTAATGTACGATTGGGTATAAATTGCAAGTGTACTATTTATTTGTTGCGCAAACTCATATGAATGTGTTATAACGTAAGACATCTTTTTACGCGAAGATAATTTCCTAGGCATAATAAGATAAGTAA
The DNA here is from genome assembly GCA_031772625.1 of Pinus tabuliformis. Taxonomy (NCBI): domain Eukaryota; kingdom Viridiplantae; phylum Streptophyta; class Pinopsida; order Pinales; family Pinaceae; genus Pinus; species Pinus tabuliformis. The sequence continues at coordinate 1,162,295,422 of CM062811.1, forward strand.
GATCTCAGGCGCGACTTAAAGGAATAGCGCAGAGCGCTGCTCCAATAGCAGGGAAGCCCCAAAACCCCTAGTTAGGGCTACGCGAAGGCCTGGGAAGTGCGCGAAGCAACCTACGTGAAGAGAATAACAGTTGGACCAGTTCAACCTCTTAGACATCTCAAGGGTGCAGAAACCTGGTTCCAGCACCCCCCCATACTACTTCCGGTGAGACCTTAGTCCACACTCTGCAGACTATTGCTAAAAGGTCTAGTAGTACAGGGATTTGTTTGGCTAATTAACTCCGAACCTGGGCCAGGCCCCAACAAGCCAACAGGAAGTACGCATGATGGTGCATATCATCCCAAGGATAATCAAGGGTGGTCATGGATTCCATGATGTCTTCATCATAATGGAAGATGGGGAAACTAGAAGAAGAGTGGCCACGTGATGAAGAGGAGCTACCAGAGGCATCCTCATGAGAGACAAGATTCACATACGCACTATCAAGTTTGGGAGATAGGTGACTAGTAGATGTGAGATCTATCGATGTTGAGACCGAAGTGTTCATCGAAGAAGATTCAACGGAACCACAATAGGAGACTTCTAGAGAGTCCCAATATATCGATCCCATGGACGAAAATAGGTAGATAATAGGAGCGGTATTATCCGTCATCTTGACATCAGGGGGGATCATGATGGTTGGTTGAGAGACCTCCTACTCTGGCATAGGAGTGGGACTAGAGCCCGTAGATAAAGGAGAGGTGGAATCACTATGAGAAACCTCTAATTCGCAAAGCACTTGAAGTGTATCATGAAATTTTTCAAGATGAGGACAACGATGAGAATAGTAGCCATAATTATCACATAAAGCACAGAGGTGATTCATGCATAATGATTTATTCTTCTTAGCTAACTCGAGTAAGGTGACATGGACCTCAGGAACGTTAGAATCAGAGAAGGTATAAGAGACCACATTCTTGATGTGAGGGAGTTCAAAACAATTATTGGTGGCATGACCAAAAACATCACACAAAGCACATGGAGGACTGGGCCTTAGCAGTTTAGGAGGAGCTAGAGCTGGTTGGGGTGCCTTGCCTTTGGTTCCCTTTTCCTGGGGTTTGCCTCCCTCACCAGATGCTTTCTAAATAGGAGTAGGTTCCTATTAACGTTGTTGTGGAACTGAAGCAAAGAAAGGGGTAGGAACAATAGGTTGAACCGGGGTCAAAGCAGTGTAAGGTTTGAGTTGATGAGAGGGATTATTTGCGTGAGGATCAATGTACTAGACTGGGATCCCTAAGGTAATGTTAGGTAAACTCAATATAGCCATAACATGTGTAGAATAAACTCCCGGGGGTAGAAATAAGAATGGTATCTAACCAGAAGGGTAATGACCTAGGGGAACTACTCCGAGATGGTTAAGATTATTCTGTGCTGAAAAGAACTTGGAGAGATACCAGCAGAAGGAAGGGGACCTTAAGGAGTGATATCAAAAGGTTGGGTTGAATAATAGGTTGTGGAGGTGTTGGTTGTTGTGAAGGCATACCAGACCACTTATATGCATTCTATGATGCTTGAAGCATGCAAATAATGGATGAGTTAGGCTCAGAAGGAGTAGGTAGTGGACCATAATAAGCACCAAGCAAGGTGGAATCTTTGTAGACTCCAGGAGAGACATTGGTGAGGGAAGAGATAGTCTTATTTCCAGTCATCAATGAGATAGTGGATTGAGGTGAATTTTGAAACTTAGGATCAAAGTGCGTCAGCTGATTGATAGTGATGATATTTACATTATGAGGGACGCACATCTTACGGAAAACCACTGTTGCGATAACTGACATGACATAGGTATAACTACGACCCAAAAGGATGTTATAATCTAATGGGGCATCAATGCCCTTGATGTCAATAGAGAAAATATTTCCGACAACAATGATAGGACAATTGCGATATAAGCCAAGGGGCTAAAAGGGATGACAATACCAAGCACCTAGAGTGATGGGGGAAGGAGATAGTTGCTTCCAAACACTAGAAACCATCACATAGGTGGAGGCACCTTCGTCTATGATACACCATTGAACAGTGGTGTTTCCTATGAAGACTGGTATTTGAAATGCAACAAATGAAGGTAGGGGAGGATGTTCCGACTTGTCAACATCAAAGATAATGATATGATCGTCATGGGAATCCACAACACCCAAAGTAGAGAGTATAGATTTCTGTTGGGATGGGAACGTCTAGAGGAATTCTAGCGTTGACATGGAAGTGGGAGACTGCGCCAAGTCATCTACTATGCTATAGGTATGGGACACTTTAGGAGAAGCAATGTTTAGAGATAATGGACCTTTGAGGATCTTGGGGATAACCTCTACCTTAAGAGAAGGGATATGTAAGGTACCATGGTTGACAACAAAGGCTTGATGGAAACTTGGGTTTTGGACTCAGTCACTAACTTAGCGGGTGGCTTGTCATATTGGCATGAGTGAGTCAAAAGGTTGACTTGTTCGATATTGACCTCATCATAATTCATCATAAGAATCTAATAATCGTTGTGACCAACTGGTGGAGGTGGGGGAGTTTCATGACCTTGAGTAGGTTAAGCAACAAGATATCCTTGGTGAGGAAAAGGATTGGTAAGCACATCCAGTTGAGATGAAGCAAGAGGAGGAGGAGGAGGAGCGATGGGTTGAGGTCATCTAGAAGAAACCACTTAAGCTTCCCATTCTTGATGCATTTGAAATAAAAGGGGACACTTATGAGTATAATAGATATATACGCTGCAATAGGCACAAGGTTTGTTCGTACGAAGACCCTTGTTTTGCTTCAGTTGGTCACCCTATTGTTGGGTTGCGGGATTATGCTATTTTCCTAGAGGTGCATTAGGTGGTGGACCCTCACTACTTTGATTACCTTGATATTGCTAGTTCCAGTTACCTTTCCCCTTATTCCTTTTCTTAGCGTTGGGGGGATTGGTTGCGCTCTGCTGAGTGTACACTTGACCTTGTGGAGGAGGTTGTCATTGTGGTAGAAGTGGAGGAGGCATGGGGGGCACGGGTGCTAGTGCCAGCGGGGCTGGAGTGCTAGGCAATGAATACATATAATAAGGAGATGGGAGAATATTAGGATAACCAAGTGGAGAAATATCTGGCCCTCACATTTGTTGATGTAGATGGGGATATGCATATGATGTGATGGGACCTACATAAGAGTTTCCATGTGGAAGATTGGAGGAGGTAAAGGTGTAATAGGATATGGTCCCTCCCAGGGGTTGACCATAACTCATTAGAGGTGGAGCATATGGTTGAATTTTAGGGTGTGAAGTGGTACCAACGATGCCATTAGTGACATGAGATTCTTGGGCTGGTGTGTTGGGTGCAGGAATTGCACTTAAGCAAACTCCTCAACAATTAATTGTCAACCCAGGGGTTTCGTAAACTTAGAGACGAAGCATAGGCAATTCCAGAAGTGGTATGAACTTTTCCTATTCCTAATCCTACTTCTTAAAGGAAATTTTGTAGAATCAGACAGAAAACAATCTTAAAGGAAATCGACACCAAAGCAACCCTAGTGCTAGAATGTAAAAGAATAATTTGCAAGGAAATCAAGTAAAGGAACTTTCACACAAATAGAAGCAATCTTAAATGTTGAAATGAAATACTATGTTTATCTTCAGTATAGAAGGCTAACAGCTTGACAAATGGGCCCTTGCAGAGATCTGTTTTGCAATTGATTTTCCCTCTACACAAGCAACCTGTTCTTATACTATTGCAATCTTCTTGCACTAGTGCAGGTACAGTACTTATGTGAAAAAGTATATTTTACCTTCTTTACTGAAGATTTATGTTTTTGTGGAGGTGCTCTAAGCCTTAGGGCTTAGAGCACTCTGTTCCTGTGACAAGAGACCAACTCTTGCACCGAGACAGAGCTTCCTTCACCAAAGTTTCCAATTTACTTTCAAAAGAATTAAAAGACGTGTTGAAAAGAATTACAATTGCAAACTGAATTCTAAGATAAATTATATATGGAAAAGAAATGCTTTAATTAACTGAACCTTGTAATGAAAGTCAACTTCATAAAGCGAAAACAACTTGGAATAATCAAAGCAGTAGTCAAAGTAATTTGCATGCATCAGCTAACTTCGGCAATTCGCTTGTAATGTTTATGTTCCTTTTTCTTAAGTCATAAAATGCAAGTGTAAAGTGTTTGTAATAACATCCCTTCTTAATTCATATGAACATTATCAAATCCTTCAGAAGTCTACTCTTAATGTTAAGGATGATTACTGGAATTAATAATACTTCTGTTTGCAAGAATAACTGAAATGATAAGCAGGAAACGAAATGTAACATTTGTTGTGAAGTAAATGAATAAACCGGAGTGCAGGAAACTACATGCACTAGTAAAGGAAGAATCCTCCTGCATGACCCGAGTGGAAGAAAACCAATACAAGAATTGCAGGGAAGGAATTACAGGAAAGAAATTGCAAGAAAGAAATAAGCTCAATCAAACTTCCAAACAATGGATCCGTTCACAAACTATGAAATGAATTTAACTCAAAAATTCTGAAATCAATATAAGTACCATTCAAACCATGCAACTACAAATGAATAAATGTTCACATAGACCTTTTAAATGGCAAAAGAACAAGTGTAAACGAGTTGGGTTGGTTGGGCCCTAGCCAACTAGCTCATTTCCCGTTTAGGAAACGAAATGATTCAGCACGCATAAAATGTAAATTAGACATAGTGTATAGATAACATGGCGTGTTCCTTGTATTAACTTGATCAACAAATGTACATGATGGTGCGAGTCTAGCCCAGAGCCGAGGGTGATACAAAATTACACAATGAATGAAATTACAACTTAGGGATTGCTCCCTTGGTTCTACCTATAGTCTACATTATATACAATCTTTCGGCCTTAGCCATATTGTGCTAATTATAGTCATTTCCTATTCAAGCCTTTCGGCCGAATGAACTAACAACCAATATTAAAAATCGGCTAAAGTTATAATGGAACACAAAATTCGCTGGTCGTAGAACATCCTTAGCAAGTATCCCTGACTATACGTCGCCGATATCCAACCTTAGTTAGTCTGCAACCGAACTAGGAGTCATGGATCAAAGCGCCCACATGGAAGGATTCAAACTATCACGGAGATCTCAGAGCAACATCGTTGGCGGTGCAGGAATCTGCCTACACTGATCATGCTAACTCATAATTAACACTTAGTTCCTCAATTACTTTTAGGAAAGTTAAACATAAGTTACAAGAGATACTAATAGGCATGAAATCTATGTAAAGTAATTAATAAAGCACTTAATAAATCTTAATTATGAAATATGAAGCATATGTAGGAATAGATGATTATCTTGGACTAGTGCAGGAATGAGAGGGTTAAGTAGAGATAAAACAGAGGTTAAAGTTTATGGAAATGGGGTAAAAATAGAGCAATTTGGGACACCAACATCCTCCCATCCCTAAGTTGTTGTGTGTCCTCGCACAACATTTTACCTGCTGCAAACAATCTTCAAAAATGGGTGACCATCTCTCAATCATGTACTTCAATACTTATTCCCGCTTTCACTACCTTTGGATTTTTACCTTGGGCTCTTTCCAACTGATTAGTCACCTTCTTGAGGCGTTTATAGCATTTGGAAGCCCGATACTTCCTTACATCTACTTTTTGTTTCTGCTTCTTGACCTCTGCGAGAAGCTCTACCTTCCTTTGCTTTTGCCAATTTTTCTCCTTCATGACTTGGTTCAAAGCCTCCAGGTCATGAACTTTCTGCTCCAATTATACTATTCGGTTGTTGAGGTAGAGAGTAGAGGGCTCCATGCTCAGATCTTCTGGTGTAAGTACCTTCTCTGCAACAGACTCAAAACAAGTCTCGTCATTGTGAAGATCAAGTTCGTCCAGCGTCTGCATTATGACATCGTCAAATGTTTTTTCACCCTAGTTTTCCTTATCACCGAGGGTTTTGGTGCCCTCCATGGCCTTAGTGCCAAGGGTTGCAGTACCTTTCGCACTCAAGTCCATAGGGTTTTTAATGCCCTGTTCTTCCAATTATTCAGGGGATTTAGTACCCTATTCATTTAAACCAGCAGGGGTTTCAATACCTTGTTCCTCAAAAACAGTGTTAGGGCCTAAATCTACCTCAGGCTAAGAAAGGCAGAATCTAGGGTAACATCAAACCACGCTTAACCTGGTAGCTAGCCCTACCAGGTCGGGAGAGGGCTCTCTCCTTGTCAATCTCAGAAGAATATGGTCAATAGAGCTTGAGATGACTAATGTAAAGACTGATTTTAGGCTAGGTATATGCTCAGAGGAGTTTGATTGAATTTAATTTTGGTTTGCTGGCTCAAATGTGAAAGGCAGATTTGGGTCCAGGGAATGGACACAGTCTTGCAAAGATCTCTATGGGGCGAGGTAGGAAAATGGTTTAGTACTTCAAATTGAGTGAGATGGAGAGTCTTAAGACTGGTGAGGAGTTAGAGATGGCATTAAAGTCTCAGGGATCCTCTTCAAACAGCTGAAAATATAAATAACTAAACAAACCTAAGGTAGAGCACTGCAACATCAATGAATTCTACATTTATCCTTGATTCATTTAGTTAAGATGAACATAGAGAGATGATGGCATACATAAACACATGTAAACTTGCATTACAAAAGGAAAAACAATACCAAATCAAGTTGCCACAAGAATCCCACAAAGTGCTGCAAACCCTGGTCTATTCCTTTGCCAAACTGCAGAGATGAATGTACAATAATGCTCAAAGCATTCACAAGAGTCTAACATTTACCAATGACTAAAAAACTACTAGATATAGGCAACAAACAACTCATTCTAGGATTTAGGGGTCGAATTCATGAGTTTAGGAGCTGTTTCAATGAGATCTAAACTAAGAACTGAAAAGTAGGCAGTGGAACAACATGCCTCTAAAACCTAAGAAACTGATTCATTCAGTTGCAAACTACCTTTTCATGATGTATCTACCTCTATGAGTGAAAATTTAGCATATTTACATCAAAATCCATCAAGTCACATCAAATTACATCATGATTTTGACTATTAGAAAGAGAAAGTCAAACTGAGAAGAAACTAGGCGAAAAACAGAGTTTTTTGGTCAAAATGACAAAATTTCATCTTGTGCGCTGCACTCCTATCCCTATGCACTGCGCTACTTTGGAGCTGATTTTGGAGGCCTTCCCGTACACCAAATTTTCTCCAAGTGGGCTTGTTGGAAAGGTCTACCTGTCTACTTTCCAGAACAGGTGGAATTTTTGAATTTTGTCTCAATTAGCCCCTCCAAAAATGAGTTCTCCCAACATTGCTTCCTGTGTGTCCAAAAAGGGGCAGAAAGGGCATTTTTGAGGTGTTTTTGACCCTTTTTGATGCTTAAAACTCGTCAAAAGTTCTTGTCCATGTGAGGAAATTCATATTTTTTCATGAGGAGTCCAAAAATGCTGAGTTTTCCTCCAAAGAAGATCCCTAGCAAAATTGTGCGTCAAGTCGCGCGGCGCACCAGGCAGAAAAACCTGTTTTTTAGTCCAAAAATTCAAAATTTCCAAAAAGTTTCCCAAATTTCCTGAAATTTGGGCTGAGTGTCCTTCATCAAGTGTTGTGTTGGGCTAATGAAGCCTTAGCCAAGATCTGAAGTCTATCTTGCTCTTTTCTCTTCCTCAATGCTTTCCTCAACTTGGCCTTCAAAGTCCTAATTCTCGCTTTGCAAGCTTTGTTTCTTGCCAAGTAGTGGTAGGCCATGTGCCTTAACATATTTTTCTCTCTGCTAGCCTTCTCTAGCATCTTTTCCAGATGCATGTTTGTCCTCTCAAGCCAAGATTCACGATCAGCTTGAATTTCTTGCTCAAGTGGTGTCAACTTGGTTTTCCTCCTCTTGGCAGCTTGTCGGTTTGCCCTTATGTTTTGGAGCTCCATGATGGTTTGCTGATCCTCTAACTATTTGTTTCTCTACTCCAAATAGTTGATTATCCACTTGGCTCTTTCCAAGTTGAGAGACAAGTCATGAATGTCATCTTGCTGCTCTTGAATGATCTCCTTGAGCTTTGAGCTCAAATCAAGGTCATCATCTAGAATGAGGATGAAATCTGCCTCTTGACCTCCTGAAGGTCCCTCATCATGTAATGGCTACTTACCCTTGTCCTATACCTGCTCTTTTGATGAAGGAAACAAGACCCCTTCCACCCCGGGTGGAGATAGTACTCGTTTTGCTACTGTAAACAATCTCCTAGTGCCCTTTTGGTATGTGACAAACACTGGCACACTGGTGGTTTGTGTCTCATGCACCTCTTGCTGATGTGAAGGCTCTCCTGCCTCATGAAAAATTGATGGGGGCACTTGAGGACCAATAAAGACCTCATGTGAAATTAAATCCTCCCATGAAACATTCAGTAAGCTAAGTTGATGCAAAACCACAATTTTGATCAAGGCAAAGTGATAGATGATGTTATACTACTGACAAGGAGGCTTCCTTTGTACCAGTGTGGCCATCTTCTCAATATTCTGACAAATGAAATAGGGGAGGTTCATCATCCTCACCCTAGTGAAATGCATCAACAATCTGATATGATAGGTGTACAGACAAGAAAATATGCCCTCACAGCTGAAATATTTGATTATGAGTTTCATCAGGGGAGCATATGTATCCTGTAGGTACCTGAAAGGGAAGATCCTACTGACATGTCTTTGAAAACTAGCCTTGATATAAGGCTCATAATGATCCTTGTCAACCAACTGCCCCTTATTCCACTGCTCACCCACATTTGGAATACCGATTGCTTGAGCTATAGTCTCAGGTGTCAAGGTGAATGTCACACCTGCCAAATTTCCCTGGCCATTGTGAAGATGGAGTACAAACAGTCTAGCAAGCTCATGGTGGTATTTTGCTCTTTCCACCATCTCACAAAATTGGTAACAAGATTGATGTTGGAAGCATGTGACAACAAGAGGGCAAGCCAACAGCTCAGCAAGTGAAGTAGACTCCTCCCGGTTATGTTTTCCACTCTTATGAGGTCTCCTTGGTGCATGGATTTCTTTGGAAGAGTCACTAACTGTTTCCTCATTTTTGTCATAAGAAGAATCTGACTCCATGTTTTGCCAATGCTTGAGTTTTCTTAGATGAGTATGAAGAGATTTTAGAGAGACAATAGGTATTTGCTGCTAAAAGATAGGGATTAATGAGAAGGACTGTGAAGGGACTATGTATGAGGGGTTAGGGATGCTACTGGTAGGGTTAGGGGAAAATGGAAAGGTTTGGGAATGATATTTAGGGCTTAGGGATATTGATTTGGGTTTGGGATAAGTGAAGGTAGGGATTAGGGTTATTAGCTTTAGGGATAGGGGGAATAGGGAATAGGTAAGTATGAAAGAAAAGGGAGGGAGAAAATAGGTGAATGAAATGGAGTGAGGGAGTGAAAATGGTAGGGGTTGGATTTATTAACAAAAACAGCAATTTGTAAACCCTAGGCAGTTTTTTTCACCAAACTATGCAAGGAACTAGGGTTTAAATTTTTCCCTATTAAATCACCATAAAGACTAAAGCAAACTCATACATTGGCCATGTGGGAGTGTCAACTTACTTGTGAGGTGAGGAAATAGCAATTTTGAAAACTTTGGAGGAAGATTTGATTGATTTTCGGCCTTGAAGACTGGTGCATCGCACCAGTTATAAATTTGAATGCTAGCAGTGCTCTGTGTGCGCCGCGCAGTCCAGGTGCGCCACGCCTGCAATTTTCATTGTTTTGGTACAAAATCGCTCCCTTGGATTTTGAAAACACAAATGCACTTTCTCTCTTCTCCTTTGGCATGCAAATGAACCTCTTTGACATTTAAAAACTCTATATACCCATGGTTTTAATTTTTTACTTACGAAAACCCACTTTGCTAATGTTTTCTTTTCACTTGCTTTTTAAAACTCTGTTTTGGGCAGTTTGTCTTACTTTTTGCCTTTGATGGACTAAATGCTTTGACATTTTGTTTCTTTTGCAGGAACTGGAGTTGCAGAGGCTTGGCAAGGTGACCAGGGCTACCTCTTGAAATTATTACATATAGAAAAATAAAATTACATGAGATTTGTACATAAAACATAAAAAACTCTGTTTTTCCTCAAAACAGGGTTTTGAGGAAAAATCAATCACTGAGCATGTGATTATTGAAATTATTGTTGTTGAGACTTTATTTGACCTCCTCATGCACCTGCTGACCATTATTGAGCATTTTCAAGACCTTATTGATGAAACCCTAGACCTAATGAGACCTAAAACCCTAAAAATAACTTTTGCAGATTTAAAGACAAAAAATGACTGCAGATGCCTAGAGTATTAAAATGGGCCAGCAGGTAAAGAACATGAGGGAATATGTATAATATGCCACTACCATCAGATGATCCATGACCCTAATGGAATGTAGATGATTGGATGAGACACCTAACATGCAATTTAACAAGAGAATTTGATCACTGATGGAAGGATGAAGATACCGACACTAACAGATAGCAGGGGCTTCAGTACCCTGTTCCTCAAGAACATTGAGGGTTTCAATGTCCTGTTCATTGAAATTATCGAGGGTATCCATGTGCTGTGCCTCATCATCCTCATGACCCTCTGCTTGAACTTCACCTGCACTCGGTGTCATCTTCCTCTTTCTTAATCTGCGAACAAAGGTAGACAACAATATGTCGTCTTCCATGTTCTCTTCGTTTACCATGGTGTGGGTCACTGCATCTAAAAGCACTAAAAGGTTATGATCTTTAGGCAAAAATTTGGGTGATTCATCAATCACAATCGGAGAGCTTGACTGATTTTTCCCTAGAGAGACAATCTTCTTCCTCGTTGAGGTTCTAGTTTTCTTTCTTTGTCGAGGGTGGAGTATTTTCGACAGACTTCTTTTCTACTTGCACCAGCATGCTTTTACCTTTTTTCTTGGCGAGGTACAATGTCTCTGTCTTCCTTTTCTTTTTTGTACTTGTGCTAGAAGACTTCCCTGCACTCCTCACTCAAAACTCCTTCAAGAATGCTTTCTACGTCGCTCCCATTTCTTCTAGCACTTTCTTGATGAGGATTGTGATAAGCCCATGATGATATAGCTTATTTGTGACTTGGCTTGCATTCCCACTCTACACACCCTTCGCCATTTTCTCAAGACTTCTGAGCAGGTAGTAAGGGAAATTAATAAGTTTTCCCGACTCAAAGTGCAGCAACAACCGAAGGTGATACACGAACGCTAATGTATAACGTCCCTCACAGGTCACAAATTTCTGCAGTATGAACAGGAGGTCTCGCCATTTCCCGATCATGGCACTCTGCAAAAGTCCCTTCTTCCAATCAACCTTAAGATTTCTGTCAACCACAAATCGATGCCATCGTTTCTTCCCGAGCTGCTCCTTTTTGAACCACTGCTCCCCTGTAGTTGGCAAGCCTATAGCTTGTGCAATGGACTCCTCTGTGACTTCGAATTCTAATGAGCTGACCCTGACTCGGCCTCCTTTAAACATCTTCGTGAACTCCAGTACCACAGCCATGTCGAAACCGTCAAACTTCTGCAAAAATGGAAGGAACCCGAATTCTTGCAATAGTGCAAGACTGTTCTGGTATTCCATGGTCTTCTCGATCTACTTCAAGGACGGCAACTCATTCCTTAGTTATAGGTGTCGTGTTCAAATTGCACTTCACAATTCCAGGTCACAACCTCAAAAGGATTTCAGTGAGTGATACCAACGATTGCTGAGATTTTTATGCCGAAGGTTCATCCATCCTCCGTCTTTTCAGTCCCACCCAACTAATCATGATGAAAACTGCTCCTCAGATCAGATGCAGATACATATCATCCTACTACGGGTGAGCAATAATGATTGGATGTGGCGGAGGCTTATGCGACAGTGGTGCAATGGTCATAATGATCGGGTTATGAGGTAAGATAATAATGAACAAGTAATGTTATATTGTTTCAAGGGAGGTGAATACAGGTTATCAAAAAATCAGTACTATCCCACAGTCTACCTCATAATTTAATGAAGACATATTTCAGTACTCATTAAAAAATTAGATTTCAGAACCCAATATATCTTGCACTTTAAAAAATTTCCTAAGTCAGTAAATGATAAAATAGAGTATTAATTAAAATATATAATGCTATGATCTATCAGTACGCATGTTCAGGGTAATAAAGTTCCATAAACATCCTTCATAAGGTTCTCCTAGACTGTGTGAAATTTTGTTGGGTCCCTATAATACTAGTGATTACCCCATTACTATTGTAGTTATACCCCTTATTTATATTTTTGTGCCCCTATTACCCCTATATTGTTATTTATGTGCCCCATAGAATCCCTCTATTGTTATTTTTGTGGCTTTATATTATTATTGTTAGGTCGGCTGGATTATATTGTGACTCCTTAGACTCCTATATAGAAAGGAGGTTTTGTCATTTGAATCATCCAAGAATTGTTCATTTATGTAATGTAAAGGAGGTTGCGCCCTCAAAGAGGCTGAATTCTAAGGCGTTGATCTATCTTTTCTATCTTTTCTTGAGCTGGTTTCATAACATTTGGTATCAGAGCTTTGGATTCTAGGGTTTCGCTGCTCCAAACAGGTCATCGTGGTATTTTCGCTATAACTTTTTTCTCTGATGTTTCAGAAGTCGCAAAAAAAACCCATTTGAGAAGAAATCACGTTGAACCTTGGGTCCGAATTTCAGAACTTTTCACACGATATTTGCGGAGATATGATCTGAGGAAGTTGGTCTTTTTGCAGACTCCTGAATTACATTCAAAACAGGTGACCTGGGGAAAATCGTCATAACTTTCTCTCTGGGGATCGGATTGAAATTTCGTAAGAAGGTACAGAAAGAGGATGGATGTAGTTTCTTGTACGCATTTTTCAGATCCAAAGATCAAAACAGTGACTCGTGGCACGTCGTACAATTTCGCTCTACTGAACTAGTCTATAATCAAGTCACTGTGGGAGATTTCACATAACTCTTCCTTGGAGAATCCAATTTGGGTTAGACTTGTGGCATTGGAAAGAGGACACAGAGGGCTACTGCAGATCACAAATTCAGAACTAGATGATCGAAAAGTACAGAGATACATCAGAGGCAATATTGAGCTCCTACAAAGTGAAAAAAGGTGTGTAGATTTTCTTAAATTTTTGCTTAAGCTTGGTTTGAAAATTTATTTTGAAGGAATTCAAAGGGCATAATAGAGCATTATTATCGGTAACTGATGCCCCGAGGAAAGAAAATGCAAACACCTAGTAAGGAACCTGAAAGCTCTAGCATGACTCATGAAGAAGAAGAAGAAATGCTATATGATATATCAAAATTACAAGAACAAGTGCAACAAGTGTCACTTGCACAAAAAGCAACAGAATCTAAAATGGATGGTTTAAGGAAAGATGTAGAAGCTAAGATGGATGGTTTAAAGAAAGGTGTAGAAGCTAAGATGGATGGCATGGAAGCTAAGGTGAATGGCATGGACACTAAAATTGATGGCATGGATGATAAGATGGAAGAATTGAAGATAAATATGAATAAGTTGCTACAAGAAATGGTCACTAAGGGTGAAAGGGTACTAAAGGAAACTCATGATGAGAACAAAAGAAATGTTAATCATGATTCCATAGACTCTAATGTTGGATCAAAGACTCACCATGTTCCAAAAATCGATATGCGGAAGTTTGATGGCAAGGATCCCGCCACATGGATATTACAGATGGAGCAATTCTTCGATCTCAATAATGTGCAAAACGCACAAAAGGTACGTATGGAAACTGTATATTTGGAACCAAATCAGTTTGTATGGTATCAATGGCTTTGTTCTCGTAAACAATTTATCACTTGGGCAATTTTTACGGAAGAATTGATAGCACATTATGAGGATACAAAAAGCAACACTTTTTTTAGCCAATTGATAAGTCTCAAACAAAAGGGTTCAATAATGGAGCACATTGAGGAGTTCCAAAAATTGAACATAAGGGTAAAAGATATTCCAGAGGAGCATAGGATTGATGTGTTCATAGGGTCTTTAAAGGATAATATCCAACATGATGTTCGCCTTTGGGAACCTGATTCATTAGAGAAGGCATTCAGGTTAGCAAGAAAAATGGAAAGCAAAATTATGGCAACTAGGAAGCATACCACTCACAACTATAAAGACGGAAGTGTTGTTGCCCCTAGTCTTCCACAACCTACAAGGTTGACACCACAAAAATTGGAAGAAAAAAGAGCAAAAGGGCTTTGTTACAGTTGTGATAGCAAATACACAAAAGGTCATAAGTGTGCTGAGAAGAAATTATTCTACATAGATTGTGAAGAGGAAGAAGAAAAGGAGCAAGAAAGGTCAAAAGAAGAGGATATACTCCAGGAACAAAGCCTAGATGAAGAACAAATAAATCCGACCATATCTTGTAATGCATTGGCGGGAATTACCACTCCTCAAACCATCAAGATAGAAGGACAAATCAAGAAGAAAAAGGTAATAGTGTTGATTGATTCAGGAAGCACCCACAATTTTATTCATTGTAGGGTAGCAAAAGAATTGAATTGCTTCCTATATCCAGCACCAGAGTGTCAAGTGATGATTGCAAATGGAGGAACAATAAATTGCTCTGGAAAGTGCCATAATATCAAGCTATCCATGGGAGAATATGTATTGACTAGCCCAATGCTTTCCATTCCAATGGGAGGTGCTGATGTTGTACTAGGAGTCCAATGGCTACAATCCTTGGGTACAATAGCTTTTAATTTTCAAGAACTTTTCATCAAATTTTCTACGGAAGGAAAGGAAGTTGAATTAAGGGGTATTGCAGGGAAACCAGGAAAGATAATCAGCTCTAATGGCATGACAAAGCTTCTAAAAAAGGAGCAAAGAGGTGTAATTGCACAATTATGTTCGCTAGATGTTTCCACATTGGAATCATCTATTTCTCCAGATCTCCAAAAAGTCCTGGACAATCATTCCAAGGTATTTGAGACTCCCAAAGGTCTCCCACCTATGCGTGATCATGATCATGCTATTCATCTGATTCCAGGAAGTGTTCCTCCAAACATCAGGCCGTACAGATATCCCTATGTCCAAAAAAGTGAAATTGAACGTATGGTTGCAGAAATGCTAGAGGCTGGTATAATTCAACCGAGTCAAAGTTCTTTCTCAGCTCCAGTAGTATTGGTGCACAAGAAGGATGGATCATGGCGCATGTGTCCAGATTATAGGGAGCTCAACAAGCTCACTATTAAAGATAAGTTCCCCATTCCTGTCATTGATGAATTACTGGATGAATTGCATGGATCAATTTACTTCACCAAGTTGGATCTTCGTTCGGGATATCATCAAATCAGAATGAAGATTGAAGACATTCCGAAAACGACATTTAGAACTCATGAGGGTCATTATGAATTTTTGGTCATGCCTTTTGGCCTTACCAATGCACCTTCAACATTTCAAGGTTTGATGAATTCAATTTTCAAACCATTCCTTAGAAAATTTGTGTTAGTATTTTTTGATGATATACTAATCTACAGCAAGTCTTGGAAGGATCATGTTGAACATGTTGACAGGGTGCTACAACTATTGGAGGAGAAACAATTATATGCAAAAAGATCCAAATGTTTCTTTGGAGTCCAGGAGGTGGAATATTTGGGTCATATTGTATCTCATGAAGGAGTTAAGGTAGACCCTAGCAAAATTAAAGCCATTAAGGAATGGAAAATCCCCACATCCATAAAGCATCTGCGAGGATTTCTTGGGTTGACAGGGTATTATCGCAAGTTTGTTAAGAATTATGGGAGAATAGCAGCACCTCTAACAACATTATTGAAGAAAGATTCATTTTCATGGACTCCGGAAGCAACAAAGGCCTTTGAACATCTTAAAGAGGCAATGTGCCAAGCACCGGTCTTAGCTACACCGGACTTCACAAAAACCTTTATTGTGGAATGTGATGCTTCAGGAAATGGAATTGGTGTTGTTCTAATGCAAGATGAAAGACCCATTGCTTTTGAAAGTCGTCCAATCAAGGGAAAGTTTTTAAGCAAAGCTATTTATGAGAAGGAAATGTTGGCAATACTCCATGCACTTAAGAAATGGCGACCCTACCTAATGGGAAGACACTTCAAGGTAAAAACGGATCATGATAGCCTTAAATACTTTTTAGAACAAAGATTATCCTCTGAAGAGCAACAAAAGTGGGTCACAAAGATGTTGGGTTATGACTTTGAAATCATCTACAAAAAAGGGAAGCAAAATGTGGTGGCAGATGCACTCTCAAGAAAGGATGAGGATGTGGAAGCATTGTTGTGTGCCATTTCTATTATCCAACCAGATTGGATAAACGAAGCAAGGGAGGAATGGAAGAATGACGAAGAAGTGTGGGCACTTATTCAAAAGCTACAACAAGATTCCAGTACTTCTGATACATTTAGCTGGAAAAATGATTCGTTATGGTACAAAGATCGCTTATACCTCTGTAAGAATTCCCAGCTAAAACAAAAGATTCTTATGGAATTGCACACTTCTCCCTTAGGAGGGCACTCAGGATTTTTAAAAACTTACCACAGGGTTAAGAAGGATTTTTTTGGGATGGCCTTAAATCAGATATTCAAAAGTTTGTGGCGGAATGTTTGGTTTGCCAACAAAATAAAGTTGAAACAATTAAGACACCGGGTCTATTACAACCTTTATCCATTCCAAGCCAACGTTGGGAGGAGGTTTCAATGGATTTTATCACAGGTTTACCCAAGTCTGAGGGAAAGAGTGTCATCATGGTGGTAGTTGACAGACTTACCAAGTATGCACACTTTTGTGCATTATCACATCCATTTAAAGCCAGTACAGTTTCTACTGCATTTATGGAAACAGTTCAAAAGCTACATGGAAACCCAAAGATTATTGTAAGTGACAGAGATCCCATTTTCACTGGAAATTTTTGGACAGAATTATTTTCTTGTCTTGGTACTCAGTTAGCTCATAGCTCATCTTATCATCCTCAATCTGATGGGAAAACTGAGATAGTAAACAAATGTTTGGAAGGATATCTTCGTTGCTTTGTATCTGATAAACAGACACAATGGGTCAAATGGTTGCCTCTGGCTGAATGGTGGTATAACACTTCCTTCCATACAGCAACAAAAATGACCCCATTTATGGCACTTTATGGGTATCAACCACCATCCATCACATCATATTTAAGAGAAAATTCTAAGGTTCAGGCAGTGGAACATCACATCGAACATCAACAACAAGTCCTCCAACTCTTAAAGGATAACCTCGTGTTGGCACAAAATAGAATGAAACAACAGGCAGATCAACATCGCAGTGAAAGAAGTTTTGATGTAGGTGATTGGGTATTCCTACGGCTACAACCATATAAGCAAATGTCCCTAAAGCAAGCTAAGAAGGATAATAAATTATCACCAAAGTATTATGGTCCGTACAAGGTGTTGCAAAAGATTGGTACTATGGCATACAAATTGGAGCTTCCTGCAGCTTCTCGATTGCACCCAGTTTTCCATGTTTCATGTTTAAAGAAGGTTATAGGCGACAAGCTCCCAATTCAAACAATATTGCCAGAACTTGACGAGGAAGGAAAAATTATATTGGAACCGGAAGCAGTCACAGAAACAAGAACTCGACAGCTACGAAATCGATCAATTTCAGAGTATCTTATCAAGTGGAAGAACTTATCCGCTGAAGATTCCACATGGGAGGATGAGAATTTTATGCAGAAGTATCCAGAACTACTCAAGCGTTGAGGACAACACTTTTTTGAAGGAGAGGGGCATGTTGGGTCCCTATAATACTAGTGATTACCCCATTACTATTGTAGTTATACCCCTTATTTATATTGTTGTGCCCCTATTACCCCCATATTGTTATTTCTGTGCCCCATAGAATCCCTCTATTGTTATTTTTGTGGCTTTATATTATTATTGTTAGGTCGGCTGGATTATATTGTGACTCCTTAGACTCCTATATATAGAAAGGAGGTTTTGTCATTTGAATCATCCAAGAATTGTTCATTTATGTAATGTAAAGGAGGTTGCCCCCTCGAAGAGGCTGAATTCTAAGGCGTTGATCTATCTTTTCTATCTTTTCTTGAGTTGGTTTCATAAAAAATTTATTTTACACTTGCTTCCACAGTTGGCCACATTCCTACATTGATCCTACTTGCACTACATTGTGCTTGCACTGCGCATCTTGCACCAGGGATTTTACCAAAATAGAAATTCTAATAGAACACAATTGTGTAGCTGGAATTTTTTTTTAATTTTCCTCAACATACAAGAAAATTTTTATTCACCATCATTTGGTGTTTCATGAGCATGCCTTCTGGATTGATTGCATCAAATTCTGCAATCAATTTATGAGGAAATAAAGAAGTGTGAAAGGGGTAATTTTCAGAATGGGAAGGAACATTACAGTAGGGATTCCAAGAAGGAACATTACAGTAGGGATTCCAAGAATAAGATCACCAAGGGGGATAAACGAAACGGGATGTGGAAAAATTCATGGGAAAAGAGGGATTTTACGAAATCGAGTAGGGTAGTTTTCTTAGAAGAAAGAGGAAGGTAATTCATTTGGGATTTTAGAAAAAAGAAAATAGTGGTAATTTTTGAAATGAGAAATAGAAGAAAGGCAGAGTTTTTTACCTTAAAAATATGCCTGCACTGGTGCTGGAAAAAGTAATTGTAGCGGGAATTAAGCATTTACTTGAAAAAAAAATTCCCATGCTAGTTACCCCAAACTTGGGTAAGGGCTCAGTTTCTTGAACCTTCTTCTTCTTGGTGGCAACCAACATATCTAAAAATCAAGTAACATTCCATTTTTATTAAAATTTCAATCTTCCTGCCATCATGCTAGTTTTCATGTTGTTCCTTCTGCATTCATGTCAGTCGACTGATTTTCATAATTATAGGATTTTTTTTCTTTTTTTTATACTTTTTATTTTTGTCATTTTTTTCTTTTTATTTTTTGTTTTATTATTTTTTCAATAAGGACAAGAAGGAATAAAATCTTCAACAGATTGGCTTTACCACCTACCAACTCCTTTTCAAATTGCTATTGGACTTGCTGCATAAAATATCCTTTAGTAAGGGGTTGAAAATATACCTTCAATCTATGCCTATTTGCTAGGAACACAAAATTTCGTCCATCAATAGTTTTAATTTCTATCACTCCATTTTCAAATACTTTGACCACCCCATAGGGTCCCATCCAGCATGTGTGGAATTTCCCTTTAAAATATTTGAATCTAGAATCGTAAAGGAGTACCCAATCACCTGGTTGGAATTTCTTCTTCTGAATGGACTTGTCATGCCACTTCTTGCATTGTTGTTGAACCAAGATGTTCTGTTGAACAACATCCCTTCGAAATTCATCTAACTCATCCAACTGTAGAAGACGCTACCACCGTGCTTCAGAGAGATCTAGCCCCAATTGGACTGTAGTCCTAAAAGTCTTAATCTGGAATTCTATCAGCAAGAGGACTTGTTTCCCATACACCAGCTCATATGGTGTGTGTCCTGTGTTGTTTCTCCAAGTGCTTTGGTATGCCCACAATGCTTTTGGTAATTTGTCAGCCCAATCCTTTCTATGAATATTTACCGTCTTTCTGAAGATGGACTCAATCACCTTATTTATGGACTCCACCTAACCATTTTCTTTTGGGTGATACGGTGTAGATTTCTTGTGTCATATTTTGTACTGCTCCATCACACCCTATACCAGATTAGAAATAAACTGCGGTCCATTCTCAGAAACAATTTCTCTAGGCACACTAAATCTAGTAAAGATTCCAATAAAAAGAAAATCAACAACAACTCTTTCAGTAGAAAAAGAAATAGCTTTAGCCTCTACCCATTTTGTAATGAAATCTGTACAAACCAAAATATGCTTTTTATTTAATGATGTTGGATTTATTGGTCCTACGAAATCAATGGCCCATTTTTCAAAAGGTTCAATCATAACCTGAGGACATAAGGGCATTTCATTGGTTTGATTAGGCTGGCCAACTCGCTGACAGCAATCACACCGCTTGACATATTGCATGGCATCCTTAAACAAGGAAGGCCAAAAATAGCCAGCGCGTAACACTTTGTATGCAGTCCGCTTATTGGCGAAGTGACCCCCACAAGGTTCATCATGGGCAGATTTTAAAATATCAAACACTTCTTCCTCTCTTACACATCTACAAATAACGAGATCTGCTCCGATGTAAAAGAGATCTCCTTGAATCTAGGAATATGCAGCACTTTTCTGTATGATATTCAAATTTTCACAAGCAGATAAGTGAGGTGGTAATTTTCCAGTGACTAAAAAGTTAGCTATGTTAGCAAACCATGGGGATTTTGTTGACACAGCAAAAACATGTTCTTCAGGAAAATGATCATCAACAGGAATTGCTTCACCAAGATTATTTAATCTTGAAATATAATCTGCTACTACATTCGATTTTCCTGGTCTATCAACAATGGTAATATTAAATTCCTATAACAATGATAACCACCTAGTCACCCTACTGCTAGTTAATGGTTTCAAATATCTTATTGCACAATGGTCAGTATGTACAAAGAATTCATATCATGTAATATAATGTCTGAATTTATTAATGGAAAAAATTACAGCTAAAAACTCTTTCTCAGTAATTGTATAATTTAGTTCAGCGAGTGACAAGTTTTTACTAATGAAATAAATAACATAAGATTGTTTGTCTTCTTCTTGTCCTAAAGCTGCACCAATGGCTATATCTGAGGCATTAGAGGAAATATGAAATGTCTTCATTCTGATTTGATGATATCCCTGGACTAGTTTTTCCTTCAATGTCTCAAAGGACTATTGGCAAGCTATGGACCAAGAAAACTCACTATGCTTAGCCAAAAGTCGGAAAAGGGGGGTAGCTATCCTTGAGAAATTCTCGATGAATCTCCTATAGTAGCCCGCATGTCCTAGAAAACTTCTCACTTCCCTTTGAGTTTTGGGTATAGGGAGACTTAAAATAATTTCTATTTTTGCAGGGTCAACCTGGATAGATTTGTCATAAATAAGGTGGCCAAGAACCAACCCTGCCTTGCACATTAATCTGCATTTTTTGTCACTCAAGGCGAGATGAGCTTCTTGGAAGCTAAGAAGCACTTTTTCTAGATTATTGAGGGCTTCCGGAAATGAATCACCAAACATAGAAAAGTCATCCATATAGATTTCTACACACTCAAGGTTAAAAAAAATAGCCAAGGCTGCCCTTTGAAAGGTAGTCGGGGCATTACATAGCCCAAAGGGAAGAACACGGTAAGAAAATGTACCCCATGGACATGTAAAATTGGTTTTGCCTTGATCCTCGGGTGCAATCTATATCTGGTTATACCCGCTAGCATTGTCTAGAAAAGAAAAGTACTTCTTAGCAGCAAGGGTATCGAGTACCTGATCGATGAAAGGAGGGGGGAAGCAATCTTTGAGAGTGGCTTTTTTCAATTCTCTCTAATCAATACAAATTCTCCATCTCCCATCTTTTTTCGAGACTAATACCAATGGAGAGACCCACTGGCTTTCAGAAATAGGATAGATAAAATCAGCATCTAAGAGTTTTTGCAATTCTTCCTTTACAACATCTCTTAGAATTGGGTTCATTCACCTTTGGGGTTATCAGATAGGTTGGGCTCCATCCTGAATATAGATATGGTGTGTACAAGTTTCAGGAGGGATGCCTTTTATATCTTCATAGCCCCATGCAAAGGCATTAAGATGGTTTCGCAACAAATTCACAATCTGCTCTTGCTGAGAAGGATCCAAGTCTGAACTGATATGTAAGGATTTACCTGGACTAATCTCAACAAGAGTGGTGTTACACAGTAATTTGTCACTGCCTTCCTGTCAGTCACCCTGCTGTGTCAATCACTAAGCTTTATGTCTTCTGAACTAGCCCAGAAACCCATTTTTCTAAAGTTTTATGCATCAGCGCGT
Organism: Pinus tabuliformis; assembly: GCA_031772625.1. NCBI lineage: Eukaryota > Viridiplantae > Streptophyta > Pinopsida > Pinales > Pinaceae > Pinus > Pinus tabuliformis. The sequence continues at coordinate 1,162,317,373 of CM062811.1, forward strand.
CTGTTTGAAAAATATCCGCGATTACTGGCGCTCCATAGTGTATTCAATGCGCTGACAGCTCGGAAGGACACCACTTTTCCGCGCTGGTCGCCAGCGCGCCTTTCCCGTGTACTTCCGCGCTGACATGACTGTCCCAGTTATGTAGACGCGGCGACATCGCGTCAGTTTCCTCATTATCCGCGCTGATCCAGTTTGGGCGAATTTGTTCAAACAACCAGCCTTCCAGATAACTCCAGGCTTGGTTGTTAGCTTTGTGAATGTCGACTCCCTTCTATGGCATGACTGTTCGACCCTTTGCAACCGTTTCTCTCAAAGATAAGCTCATCCTTCCACCTTTTTAGGAGACTCCTTCTCCTATATAAACTTCCACCACTACCATGAGCAGCTAGTTAGACTTAGCTTGGAATAGCTTGGATTGTACAGAGCTTGTAGTGCTCAGATTGCTGCTATAGGTGTGGTGTGCTAGGTGTGGAAGTGATTGATTGCTTAGGGAAGGTTGTTTTGTGCTATTTGTGTGAGAGAGAGAGTTGTTTGTCTTGGGAGAATCATCCTCAAAGGTGAATGCTTGAGATACATGCTGACTGGCCCCTCCTGAGAAGGTTACCGACGTCAGAACATTTGGTTGTACTCTTCTCTATTCTGATTAATAATAGATGACTGCTATTATTGTTCCATTCTCATTTGTCTATGCAATGGTTAAATGTGAATTACATCTTTTCTGACTGGTGTATGATTACTTTTACTAGATTTCACGCTTGTGTTTGTTTTCTCTTCGTGTGTGCAGGTATCTATTCGTGAAGATCGCGGAGGATTGTGACCAGCCGAAGCGGAGGAGCGAAGACAACATCTCTTCGTCAAACGACAAGCGCAGGAATCCAAGTAGGTGCTCTTTACCTCTTGTTTAATTGTAATTAGGAACATGCGTAGCAGCATTGTGTGATTGTTGCTAGACCCCTGCTGGGCTAGTAGGGATCGCCTCTATCCGTAGAGGGGATTTACCTCTCCAACAAGTGGTATCAAGCTCAAGAGTACATAGAGGTGTCACTAGAGATGGTGGCAAGGGAGGTAGAGAGTCATATCTTTCCTGAAAATCTAGACTAAAAATCTGACTCAATGACTCAAAATTGGGCATGGTGTCTAGATTGTTCAGGAAGTCTTGAATCTCACCCTCCTATGAGAACTCAGCATTCTAATGTATCAAGGAAACAAGCTGAGTCTCCTCATCACTACTGTAGTCTAACCATAAAGTGTCTCGGAGCTCCTGAATGGATCTAGCAGGTGGATACAAGGTGACCTTCTTCTTGGAATCTCCATGGGAAATATACATGTCACTAGAACAACATCTGATATAAGCATCGGCCATAGCAAGCCATGGTCATCCCAAGATCAATGGATGTTCTCCCACATAATTCTTTGGTTGAAGCACAATGAAATCTGCGAGATATTCCCAAGAGCCTAGGGAAATGACCACATCATCCAACACCCCTTCCGGCTTGATTTTCGATCTATCTGCTAGTTCAAGCACAGTGGGAGTAGGACGAATATGGACCAATCCAAGTTGATCCATGGCTTTCTTGGTCATAACGTTAATGGCTACCCCCAGGTCTATAAGTACATTGGAGACAAGGACATCACCTATCTGAACAGAGACAACAGGGTTCCCGGGGTCGATACATTTCTCCATGTGCATACACCCCATCATTAACACTACTGCTCTACCAACAAGTTGAATTGTTTGAGGTTCTATTCATCTCATTCCTGGCTTCTTGAGACAGAGTTCCCTAATGACTTTTTTGCAGATGGGGATCTCTTTAATAGCTTGGAGCAAAGGTACCCTTATGAAAAGGTTCTTAAGCTTAGAAGCCAGGCTAGACTCAAGAATGGGATCTTTCTTCTCCACAACTAACCTATCTGGATAGGGAGGTCAGTTGGAAGAAGATGACAAGGGCTCAGAAGGTACGGGGATAGGCTGAATGGTGTCATCTTTTTCAGAATGGTCAGGAGTTTCCTCCTCTCCTTTCTCATTGATAATCACCATAGGCTGCTTTTGATTTTCTGAGGTTACTATCTTCCCTGATCTCAATTGGAGGTCATTGACTCCAACTGGCATAGACTGATATCTGGATGAAGAAAGCGGGTTCATAGAATGGATCATTTGTACCGCTTTGTTATTGGGGTTGGGTAAAGGTTGAGCAAGCAGCTAAGAAGGTCGAAACGGTGGAGGTAAAGGTAATGGTGGCATTGGCTGACTCAGCTGAGGTAATGATGGTTGTGGCATTGGGTAAGGTGCATATGTAGGAGGGTATGATTGCATAGGTGTAGGATAGGAATGATGTGAATGGTGTGAATGGTTTGGCCCTCTCCATCCTTGTTGCCAAGATTGGGAGGGTTGTCCATACTAATATTGGTTCCCATGCTGCCAATGTTGAGAGTGACTAGTGTTAGGATAGGAATATGAATGTGCATTATAACCAAAAAATGTGGTGGAGGTTTAGGAGCCATACCTGCACTTACCTAAGGCCAGTTTCTTCGTGCTCCCATAACATGCAGTGATTCAGCTTCAGGTTGTCCTCCCTCAAGTATAGCTTTCAGCCCAAGTATGGAGGGACATTTTTCTGTGGCATGGTTCTCTACACAAATTGCACATTTATTAGTTTCTTTAATATCGAGAGGACATTCTCTTAAAAGATGCTTTCTTCTACATTTTGGACAAAAAATAGACAATGACTCTTGTTCCTCTACAAGTTTTTGCTGAAACTTCAAAGAGTCTATTTGTTTACTAACAATATTCATTATTTCAATTTTCATATTGTCCATTTTGTTTTCTAATCCAATAATCATAGCATCAGTAGATTCGGTTTTCTTGTTTCTATTCTGAATTCCTTTACCAGATCTATATTGGTTCCTTGAGAATTTCTTGCACAAGTCACAGATTTGATCAAAATATTTTTGAGCAATATCCCCTTGTCCTAACAAATTTAAATTATTCCTAGCATCATCAGTAAGCCCACATAAGAACAAGGTTCTAATGGTACTTAGATCAAATTTGTGCTTTGACCTTTGGAGGATATACAGGAATCTCTCCAAGTAGTCCTCTAGAGTCTCATCATCATTTTGCACAATAGTAAAGATTTCATCTTGACTATCTCTAGTTTTACAATATTCTCAATATTTTGACAAGAACGCTCTCTTCATTTGCTCCCAAGAAGATATAGTGTTTCCTCCTAGTCCCATGGACCCACAGAGTGTTACGTCCTTGAGAGTTGCAAGAAACAACTTTAACCTCTGGGGATCCGATGAATAATCATAACTTCTACACAAAATATCAAACTCAAATAAGCAAGAGTTTGGGTCTTCATGTACCTTACCATAGAAATGAGGAAGAGCTGATGGTGAAATATTTTTCATTTGTGCTTGTGTATCAGGATCCACAATTGGGAATCCAAAAGTGGATTGTTCCTCATTTACCTAATTTTCACCAGTTCCTTCTACATGGTCTTCCTGATCTGACATTGTTATTTTTCCACGCGAATCGCTCTCAACAGGCTGAAAAGGATGACTATGGGTTCTAATAGTCCCCTTCTTCCCCTTTGTGGGTCGTGTCACACCTGGACCACTGCTACCAGAGCCCAAATGGATTGTTCCTACGTGATGAATCTGAGTTTGTTTAGACTTTCTACCTGCAAAAGAAGGCCCAATATGAGATTTGGTTTCAGACTTATCATTATTTCTCTGGTCCCTAGTGGGCTTTGAACCCCTACCTCTTTTAGGCATTCATCTCAAAAAATGACAAAACGAAATTCAAAAAAAATCTGCAATTTCAAAAATAACTCAGCACCTATAAATTACTTCAAACAATAGAAGCACTGTAGGAAAAATTAATAGCAGACTTACCCCTATTGCGAAAAATGGAAAATTCTTGGCAAATCAAATTGCCTCCCTGACAACAGTGCCAAAATGTTAGGTGCAGGAATTGCACTTAAGAAAACTCCTCAACACTTAATTGTCAACCCAGGAGTTTCGTAAACTTAGAGATGAAGCACAGGAAATGCCATAAGTGGTATGAACTTTTCCTATTCCTAATCCTACTTCTTAAAGGAAATGTTGTGGAATTAGACAGAAAACAATCCTAAAGGCAACCGGCACCAAAGAAACCCTAGTGTTGGAATGTAAAAGAATAATTTGCAAGGAAATCAAGTAAAGGAACTTTCGCACAACTAGAAGTAATATTAAATGCTGAAATGAAATACTATGTTTATCTTCAGTATAGATGGCTAACAGCTTGACAAGTGGGCCCTTGTAGAGATCTGTTTCCCAATTGATTTTCCTTCTACACAAGCAACCTGTTCTTGTACTATTGCAATCTGCTTGCACTAGTGCAGGTACAGTACTTCTGTGCAAAAGTATATTTTACCTTCTTTACTGAAGATTTATGTTTTTGTGGAGGTGCTCTAAGCCTTAGGGCTTACAGCACTCTGTTCCTATGATAAGAGAATAGCTCTTGCACCGAGACAAAGCTTCCTTCACCAAAGTTTCCAATTTACTTTCAAAAGAATTAAAAGACGTGTTGAAAAGAATTGCAATTGAAAACTGAATTCTAAGATAAATTATATATGGAAAAGAAATGCTTTAATTAACAAAACCTTGTAATGAAATTCAACTTCATAAATCGAAAGCAATTCAGAATAATCAAAGCAGCAGTCAAAGTAATTTGCATGCATCAGCTAACTTTGTCAATTCACTTGTAATGTTTATGTTCGAGAATTTAGGCTTCTATGATCCATATCAATTTTGAGAAGAATCTTCGGCGAAAATCACATAGAAATATTTTTGCCGACTCGTTTCGAACCAACTAGTGTGGTTCATCGTCAGGACAAGTTGAATGAGCAGATCTTGCTATGCATTATAAATAGACCGGGCAGAATGTCCAATGACCAAATTTCTAGATCAGGTAACGGCTAAAATGATAACAGCTAGATTGACCAGGGAACGGCTAGTTAGACCATGAAGGGCATAATTTATTTAATTAAGTAAGTTCAGTTATTAATTTCTTAATAAATGGACCATTTTTATAATTGCAATTATAAAAATGGTCCATTTATTAAGAAATTAATAACTGAACTTACTTAATTAAATAAATTATGCCCTTTATGGTCTAACTAGCCGTTCCCTGGTCAATCTAGCTGTTATCATTTTAGCCGTTACCTGATCTGGAAATTTGGTCATTGGTCATTCTGCCCGATCTATTTATAATGCATAGCAAGATCTGCTCATTCAACTTGTCCTGACGATGAACCACACTAGTTGGTTCGAAACGCGTCGGCAAAAATATTTCTATGTGATTTTCGCCGAAGATTCTTCTCAAAATGTTTATGTTCATTTTTCTTAAATCATAAAATGCAAGTGTAAAGTGTTTGTAATAACATCCCTTATTAATTCATATGAACTTTCTCAGATCCTTCAGAAGTGTACTCTTAATGTTAAGGACGATTACTGGAATTAACAATACTTTTTCTTACAGGAATAACTGAAATGATAAGTAAGAAAAGAAATGTAACATTTGTTGTGAAGTAAATGAATAAACTGGAGTGCAGGAAACTACATGCACTAGTACAGGAAGAACCTTCCTGCACAAACTGAGCAGAAGAAAACCAAGACAATAATTGCATGGAATGAATTGCAAGAAAGAAATTGCAAGAAAGAAATAAGCTCAATCAAACTTCCAAACTATGGATCCGTTCACACTTAACTACGAAATGAATTTAACTCAAAACTTATGAAATAAATATAAGAACCATTCAAACCATGCAACTTCAAATGAATAAATGTTCACACAAACCTTTTAAATGGCGAAAGAACAAGGGTAAACGAGTTGGGTCGGCTAGGACCTAGCCAACTAGCTCATTTCCCGTTTAGGAAATGAAACGATTCAGCACTTAAGCACGCATAAAATGTAAATTAGACATAACATGTAGATAACATGGCATGTTCCTTGTATTAACTTGATCAGCAAATATACATGATCGTGCGAGTCCAGCCCAGAGCCAAGGGCGATACAAATTTACACAGTGAATGAAATTATAACTTAGAGATCTCTCCCTTGGTTCTACCTACAATCTACACTATATACAGTCTTTCAGCCTTAGCCATATTCTACTAATTAAAGTCATTTCCTATTCAAGCCTTTTGGCCAAGTGGACTAACAACCAATATTACAAAACTGACTAATAGTTATAATGGAACACGAACTTCGCTGGACGTAGACCATCCTTGGCAAGTATCCCTGACTATACGCCGCCAATTTCCAACCTCAGTTAGTCTGCAACCGAACTAGAGTGATGGATCAAAATTCCCACGTGGAAGGCTTCAAACTATCACGGAAATCTCGGAGCAACATCATTGGTAGTGTAGGAATTTGCCTGCACTGATCATGCTAACTCATAATTAACACTTAGGTCTTCAATTACTTTTAGGAAAGTTAAACATAAGTTACAAGAGATACTAACATGAATGAAATCTATGTAAAGTAATTAATAAAGTACTTAATAAATCTTAATTATGAAATACGAAGCATATGTAGGAATAGATGATTATCTTGGACTAGTGCAGGAATGAGAGGGTTTAGTAGAGATAAAACAGAGGTTAAAGTTTATGGAAATGGTGTAAAAATAAAGAAATTTGGGACACCAACATGGTGCATTAGCAACACCAGACTGAGGCATATCCGAAATGACAGTATAAACATAGCCACACTGGGCATAGATCAGGTCAAATTTCAAAGCTACTTAGAGCGCACCTTCCTCACATTGATGGAAGTGAGAAGTGGCATCTTTTTAATGGGGACCAAAATAAATCTAAGGAACCAATCCATATAGATGTGGTCTTTGAATTCAGGAGATTTACATATGCTCGTCCTTTTACACCATTCCTGAACATGGTCGGATAGGAAATTAGCAGACGTTTGATGGAAAGAAGTCAATAGTTAGGTACCAGTGTCATAAAAAAGAGGTAACTGGAAATAGGCTAGAAAATATTTGGCAAGAGTCATGAAAGTGGAATGATTGGCTTTGGTTTGATCGACATACCACTTAGTAGCATCTCCAGTAAGAGTCAGTGGAATAGACAAAGATGGATGGAGTCTTCCATGATAGAATTAGATGAACACCACATATGGAATGAGAAAACATGATTTGTGGGATCTTCTCCAGGATTACCTTCAAACTTTGGGATGTTGAAAGGAATTTTGGTATGCATAGTTGGCCAATTGGGATCATGGAGAAGAGGATCATTGATGAGCTAGCTAAAATCAGGGAGACTCAAACCAACCATAAAAGGAAGCAATCGATTAGGATTGACCATACCAGTAGAGGTTCCACTTGTGGGGTTACCCTGGTTAGTACCTGGGTTACCACCTTGGTTTCTCACACCCGCGTTGGTCCTTGGTGTGGTGATGGTATGGGGTTGAGAAGCTGCGGAATCAAGGGAAGAACTAGAAGAATCATTATAACCAGAGTTAGAATGAGGACTCGGTGGAGGACTGGGAGGATGTACTCTAACTCAACGGGGAGGAGTAATATGTCCTAATGGAAATTGAGGGTGAAGGCCTCAAATTCTCTGTGACAAATGCCTAGGGGGTGTAATGGTGTCAATAAAATGATGATTCTAAGGACTAAAGGGTGATGATAGGAGTAAAATAGCAACAAACAACAACAAAACACCTAATGCAGTGGTGTCAAATGTAAACTAACTATATTAACGATGCTACTCTAATACAAGCAAAGACATCCTATTAAAGGAAAGACATATAGCCTAAAGATGGTATAAATCCTCAAACAATATTAAATATATTTTTTAAGATGGCCTTCCAAAGAACTTCTTACTTGACAGAATCTCATCCCCGCAAGAAGAGTTGTCCAAAGAAAGGTAGGGTAGGGAACCAATTGCTTCCCACAACTAGTCCTATAGGGTGTTTTCCTAAGATTGGTCACTTCAATTACCTTCATCCCATGGGGTGGCCAGGTATTGAGCTTCTTGGTGATCATCCAATGCACAATATTCCTTGCCACAGGGTGGCTAGGTATTGAGCTTCTTGGTGATGATCCAATGCACAAGATTCCCTGTCACGGGTTGGGTAGCCCCGACGAGAACTGCTCACATAGTGACGTAGCCTAACCCCCTCTAAATCGGGTTTCTGACGTACTTTGGCTTTGGACCATGGGATGGTGGAGGATTTTAAGCTCCCTAATATGTCAACTTCTATGTCTCAATGTAAGCAACTGATGGGTGTTATTGGAAGCCTATCCCACCGATCCTAAACCTAAACTACAAATATTGTTTGGCCCTGGTGCCAAAGTGGTCTTAATTTATGTATGTTGAATTATTAAGGTGTAGCGTTTCAAGTCTTGGCTTGCCAGTGTTAACCAAGCTCACTTTCACTTAAGGTGTGAGTTTGTGAAAATGATGTGTCAAGTGTATGAGTTAATTGAGGATATTTTATGATTCCATGTGTTGTTGAAAATAAAGTGTTGAAATACTGTAAAAAATGTTGAAAATGAAAAAAAAATAAACAACCAATCAAGCTCACAAAACCCCACCCAAAAAGGCTATCAAGCAGCTATGCAAGAAAAGGAAAATAAGCTACTCAAAGACACATAAAATGCCTAAAATACCTAATGTCAAAGGCATTAAGATCTGGAGGCACTAATCTACTATAAATGGTGCAGACAAACAAAGAATATCAGAGGTAAAAAATGTTGCAAAGGATAGGTATGAAACTCCAAAACTTAGGATGCTCAAGGGGATCCTAAGGGGGGAACGCAAAACCCAAACTATAAAGTGAGAAAAGGTGAAATAAACCTATTCAAAAGTGTGGTAAAATAATGGATCAGACTTTGAAAAATCAATGACTAAAAATTTAGAAACCTTAGACTCCTCACCCAACCAATCTCTTCCTAAAAATGTGGAGGTGTACTCTAAACCTGTAGGGGGTTGTTTCCTTCCTTAAAGAGAAAAAATAAGAGAATCTAGGCCTAAGGGAGATTGAAATAGAGATAAGGAACCCTTCCCAATCCACACATAGCACTCTTGGCAATTCTGAAAAACTTCTGAAAATTTCTTGGAAATATTTCAAAACATAGGTATTGACCTAGAAATAGTGGAAAATGCAGTTATTGGGCCAAAAAGTGTGCTATGGAATGTAGAATTGGGGTTTAAAAGTGCATTTTTATCCCAGGACTCTTGGTCAGTAGATCTCATACAAATTTTTCCATATCCTGCTTGACTAGTACCTGTGACTTGTGGAAAGAAACCAGAAAACCACCAAAATCCAAAAATTTGACAAAAAATGAAAGAAAACTATAAATATACATTGAGAAGCTATAAATAGTTGTAGAAAACCATAAAATTTGCTAAAACTTTAGTCACCCAAGAACTGAATTACTACACTAGTGGAGTCGCCATTTGTTAGTATGAAATTTCTTGGAAGGTATACCAAAACATTCCACTTGAGTCACTGGTGACACGTGACCCTAAAAATAATTTATGAATGTTTACATTCCAGATCTATAATAATAAAACTAGAAAACCCTACAGCAAAATGACATATGAGATCCAAAATGGCAAACAACAATATATATCCAATGTAATAACCCAAATGGAAAGACTTTTTAAAATGAATAAAAAAATCTTTATTGATAACACTCGGTGAAGGAGATCTACAAAAGGGCCTACAAATCCCCCTCCATGGGGCAGATCCCTTGATGTCCTTGATGCTTCAGTAATCAATTCTCTCTCTCAATGTGTGAAATATCCAGAACAATGTGTAGAAATCAAGTGGGCACTCAAGTGCAAGAAGACGATAATGGTGACAATGATAATGATCACAGTGAAGAATGAATGGAGAACCATCCTATTTATAACAAAGTATTGGGCTAATCTCGAAAATAGAGAATAATAAAATAATATTGACCAAATAAATATCTAACCATTAGAAATACTTTATTATATTTTTTGGAGAGGGAAAAGATATTCAAAATGATCAAATACCTTTATTTAGAAATAATTAACAAATAAATTGATTTATGAATTATTTCGCGAGGATTAAGAATGGTGTGAAATTGAAATAATTATTTAATTGTGATTTAATAATTATTCCAATAATAGAAATAAGGAATAATAAATAAATAGTGATTTATTTAATTATTCCTAGGTGTTTTAGTCAAATGTGACAAGGAATAATTATCAAACAATGATTTAATAATTATTCCTAGAGAAAATTAAATAAATAATGATCTATTCAATTACTCTCATAGGGTTTTTTAATTTTGATCATAAATGATTTAATAAAAATGGTTTACTAAGTTATTTCCCATGGTGAAAGTGATTTTACTATGGTAAAATTAATCTTATATGGTGTATTTCGATCCGCCTAGTTAGAAATGGCTAGGTGGTCATTTTTTGTGATAACACAAACTCCCATGAACATCAAAATAGTAGAAAGGAGCCTAATTTTTTTTTAAAAGATTCCCTTATAACTTTGTTTTATCGTTCAGACTACCTAGTGAACATGGGTTTGAAGAAATTAAACTCGAGAGAAAAAAATATTTACCCTAAAAGATATTAAATTTACTAAGAGTAAATACATTAGCACAACAACAATAATAAAACATACACATAATGCAAAAAATATTTCTCCTGAGAAAATCCCAACTTCAGGGAAATTACTTACCTCCCTGAGTTGCATTATAATGAATTCCTTCCGATCTTTTAAAGGCTACATTACATGAAATACCATGGTATAAAAACATGTGTACACTATACCACATGCCCAAAACCACCACTATTTAACCTAGTCAAGATTGACTCTTTCCCTGAGTCAATTTTACCTAACATTCTCCCCTTAAACTTGACTTGGGGTTCCTTGACTAAATCCAATCAACCTTGCCAAGTGAGTCAACCCATCCCTGCTCACTTTCCCCTTACCCCCCTCAAAGTTTTATACTCAGGGTATCAATTAACCCGACATTCCCCTATCATCTAGGTCTAACCAAAACTTTACCAACAATTACCCAAGGGTACGCATGCCTTACCAGGTATATATATATATATATATATATATATATATATATATATATATATATATATATATATAGTTGTTTCTCTATCGACCCATTCCTCTTTCCTTTAACATGATCTTAGCCTCATGATCTCTATTACCTCTCATTTTATCTTTGAAGATACATCTTTTACCATGAAACCATTACCACCCATCATGGAAAGATTCATCGAATTTATAGAGATATTTGTATTATATATATATCTATATATATATATATAGATATATATAGATATAGATATATATATATAGTTGTTTCTCTATCAACCCATTCCTCTTTCCTTTAACATGATCTTAACCTCATGATCTCTATTACCTCTCATTTTATCTTTGAAGATACATCTTTTACCATGAAACCATTACCACCCATCATGGAAAGATTCATCGAATTTATAGAGATATTTGTATTTTAATGTTTTTTGAGCTTGTTGTATTGACCACTAATAAGCACACAAACACAAATATCCCTTTTTTTTTTTCACGCTCATTGAAATTGGTGGTACCATCATTCACCTACCTCTTTTCACTAACTAGGCTGTTAATTTTTCATGCCTCTCGTAATAGCCCAATCGATAATTTTTTTCTTAACTAATGTTGTACAATGCCTCTCTACACAATGTGTAAGCCTATGATGTAGACCAGTGTAACCCTAAACTCCTCGCACTAGGATCTGCGACTTCTCCAACTCTACATCTAGCCCTAACCGCTTACATCCCTAAGCTAAATTCTCTTGTATCTAGTTGGAGGTGCCCTTGAAAACCTTCAACTTCGCAATACAATGGTTCTCAATCCTCTCACCTCCCATTTTTGCATTGTCGACACAAGGTCCCCAGACGTCATTATCATACCTTGCAACAATATCTTGGGCATAATTTTGGCATTCAAAAAGCCGCTCATGGCTTCTAGAGTCCCCCAGCAGATCTACAAGTATCCTTGCAAAAACATATTCACTTTTACAACCATATGATCACACTAGTTCGACACTTTTATAAATATGATTGCCCTGCCCTACTTCGATCCCTCTTTTGTGCCCTCTGAGACATCAAGTTATCTGTATGCTTGAATCTCTTAGATGAACTTGCTCATGTATCCTCACATAAGCTTCAGTGTAACAAATCTAAGACGCGACCCACTCTCACAAATAAATAACATGGAGCCCATGTAATGGCTATATCAGTTGTTATGTCTAGGCTTGCACCTCTCCAATGCTTCTCAACAAGGTTTGAACCTCTGCCTCTTCATCATGGTTTCAAACTTTAGCATTGTGGTGCTTTTTTTTCCAACGCCCAACAACCATCGTCCCCGATTATCCAATATCTTTGCCAATTCTTACTAAAATTATGTGGTTTCTTCACGTTAATTACACATGCCAAAATCCACATTGGGTGAGAAGATTATCATGTAGAGGCAGATCAACAACCTCCTACGCAGGCCAATCAAATTTCTCTAACATCCCATCCTCAGTGATTTGAACCATCACTAACCACATCATGTTCTCCTTGCTTTTTTCCTGATCTGTGATCAAATCTCTCTAACCACCATGCCAATACAAACCCTTGGCAATAGAGTCCCTCTAAATATAACACTTAGCTTTGATACCAAGTGAAGAAATTTAACCAAAGAGAAAAAAAATATTTACTGTGAGAGATATCAAATTCACTAAGAGGAAATACATTAACACAACAATAATATTAAAACATACACATAATGCATAAAATATTTCTCCTAGGAAAACCATAACTCTGGAGAAAAACCCAACCTAATGAAATTTCATTAGCCTTGGCCAAAGCCCTGGCCAAACCGGCCAAGTGAGCCTTCACTACTCACCTCCTTGGCTTGAATTACAATGAAGTTCTCCTAGCCTTTTAAAGGATACATTACATGAACTACCATGGGCGGAAAACCATGGGTACACTAGACCATGTGCGCAAAAACACAAATGTTTAACTTGTTCAACCTTGACTCTTTGCCCGAGTCAATTTTACCTAATAGGGTTGTTGTTTTGCAGGATTGGACATGGAAAACTCGTGGCCAATTTTTTATTGGGACGAGGAGAACCAAGCAATAATGGTACTTCTTGAGAAGTACAAAAATCCCTATGGAGGAAGATCCCTGATGGGGGTGGGAAGAGTCCATAATCAATGTTAGTTGGAATGTGTGATGGTGTTTACATGTGTGAGAATGAGCTCCATACATGGAAGCATAGTATTATGAGGATGGAATATCAACAATCGATGGTGTTTTCTCATCAATACGCAAGGATAATAGGAGATGGACATTACAAGTTGTTGCCTTTGTCCATTACCTCTCATGTGTTTCATACAGTAGTAGGTGGGGTTTCCATAATGGCTCTAACATCCTTAACCATGGGAGATAAGGATGCACACTCTCATCTCATTTATGGCTCACTGCAACACAGACGGAATGTCTTCCTTAACAACTATGCCACAATTAACCCTTGTCTTATTTCATTCCTTCACTGGAATTGTTGTCACCTTCTGAAAACACAGTTCCAATTGTACAAAGAGGAAAAAAGAAATGAGAAGTTTGTAGCCATCTTCCAAGCCACAGAAACTCTCAAAGAAAAATCAGACTCTCTCCACTGGATAGTTCTCAGAATAAGATTTTAAATGGTACATGGAAGTCCAAAAATGGAATTCTAGATCAAAAGTTAGAGTAGATTGAAGCTACCCTTTGAAAGCCAAAAAAACAAAGAGAAAAATGCCAAGGGTAAGGCTCATTGCAAATCACAATCGAAGTTTCCAGCAGCAGCAGGGGAGGGCAGTGAGATCAACGATCAAGCGATCGCTGATATCGCAAATCGCAGATCAAAGGTCTTGGCAATCAAGAGATATCGACATATCATCGAACAGAAATCATCGATATCACATATCGGCGATTGGGGGTTTCAAGGTCCAGTCATACCTGCGATTGGGGGTTTCAAGGTCCAGGCATATCAGCGATCGGCGAGTCTAGGGCATCGCACATCGGCAATCGTTGAACAGAGCATCAGTGGGGTGGCAATGCTAAAACATTATGATATCGCGAGTTGTGATATGATAATGCAAATCATTGGGGAAGGGCCGATTGCGATTAACAAAGAAATTCAATGAAAAACCAAGGGAAGGTGGGCTCTTTCTCTCTCCTTCAATGGGGCCACGTGGCAGAACACTATTGGATCTGATAAAGACATGTGAAGTATGATGTCGTCATGACATGGCAGTACAGAGGACACAAGGCTTGAAAAGTTTACATTTTTAGGGGTCATAAGGGGCCAAAACAGGGAGACACGTGTCACCACTCACAAGATGACACGTGGCAAAGTATGACATCATCTTGCAAATCGACGATCGGCGGTCCCGGCTCATCACAATCACAAAATTTAAGAGGGTGCAACCAGAGGCATGGACTAGGAAAGTCATGATTGCCAATCTTCGATATTTGGCTAAGCACCAGGTCACTGCCCCTGGTCATATGAGAAGGAATGCAAAAAGGGGCTAAACCATACGGGGCCTAAAGGGGATCAGAACTCGCCCATTTTGTAATGTTTTTAAGTGTAAGGGGCTAATAACAAGAACCCTCGATTCAGTGATAAGATAGTATTATCGGGCATCTCAGGGCTTCGATAGTGTTTTACAGGGAGTCTGGAAGGGCGGGTGAGTCGGCAGCTGTGTTCTGAATCTGTTAGGGCCATTACGGGTGATCGCTCCCACCTCCTGAAAGAGAAGAAATGAAATTATTAAGACCGAAAGCGACAGGGAACTGACCAAGAGAGCATGAGCCATGATTTAGCAGAAACCTGTTTGGACCAAAGGTCGGCAAAGAAGAGTGGCATGGAGATATTTACAAGACCATCATTTCAGTTCACTTGTGAATTTTGTTTTGTTGTTTTATTTCCAAGAAAGGTATCTTTCTGTTGTAATAATTGGAGGCGATAGAGCCAGCATGCTGAGAGAGCTAGTCATGTAGGTAGCTAGAAGTTTAGCTTGAGATATTTTGTAATTTTCTTGTTCTCCCTCTCCTTATAAAAGGGAGGAAGAAACACTTAGAAAAGGTTCTGAATTCTAAAGAAAAACTACATGTTATTTCTGAAACTGTATGACTTCCAGATTTTCATCTTTCAAGATATAAATGAAATAGTGGTGATTCCAACCTTCGAGTACTACAATATGTTACCTCTCTGTTAAATTCCATTATGTTCACATTTCCTCTTTGATTTCATGTAATTGTAGCTACCAGAAATATTTCATATGTTCTTACAGATTCATTTGTATTGATTTGTTAATGCACATGCCTGTATGTATCTTTGAGATTATATCTTTAAAAATGCGCTCCATGAATCACAACATCCAATCCTCTTTCATCCATTATGTCTATATTTAACTCAGACAAGTGTAGAATTCTTTATGTTTCAAGCTCTATGTGATGAGTTAGTCTATCTCCTTCTCTTCTTTCATTACTCTGCAAAAGTTGATTAAATTGTAGGTCCTCGAATTACTCGGCCTCCACTAGTTTATACCTATATTCTTGTGAGTTGTATATGTGAAAGGATACCAGAAATACATGGCTTATGTACTTGGATGAAGGAACCAATCCATGTTGTTTATTCTATATCGATATTTACATATGTGTATAAATTGTATATGATGTCTCTGGTTTCCTAAAGATCATATAAGACACATAAAATCTATATGTTACCAGGCACTGGTCTTGTAAGAAATCTAAGGCAATCTCTGGAAGCAACAATAGGAAGATTAGTGATATCTTGACCTCATGGAATTTCTCCTCCTCTGGTCATTATAAATGGGTTGGGTCATCTACAGGTTGGCAAGTGTACATTGTATTATTCGGAGATGTTAAAATTTTTTATGGTCTGTGTGCTTTAGT
Source organism: Pinus tabuliformis (assembly GCA_031772625.1). Lineage (NCBI taxonomy): Eukaryota > Viridiplantae > Streptophyta > Pinopsida > Pinales > Pinaceae > Pinus > Pinus tabuliformis. The sequence continues at coordinate 1,162,333,373 of CM062811.1, forward strand.
TTATCAGGTGATGTTTGACACTATTTGTTGGGTGCTTTGGAAGCCATCTCTTAGTAAACTGAGATACACTTACCCATAGGAGGGAATTGAGGTTTTAAAGTCTTATTGTTTTAAAGGATTTCAAACTTTTGAAAGAAATCAATGTTTTTCATCCTCTTCCTGCATAATGTAGCCTCAAGGCATGTCTTTGAATTGGTGGTCATGTTTCCTTCATCGATGCTCCAAGGCCTAGACTTTCTAGGTATCTCTTTTGACTGTTCAGTTTTGGTATGTGGGGTTTGGTATCTAGGGAATTTTTTGATTTGGTTTTAATAGTATTATCTACCATGGCTTTCTGATGGTGCAATGGGAGTTTTATGGTATAATGTGCTTAATTTTGGGCCACATGTTTTAATGTTGGTGCCTAGTAGCAAAGTTTGGTCTGTAGTGGATAATTCTCTGCCTTTGTGTTATGTGGGTCGTTTGTTTGTGTCATATTGTCACCACCATTTTCTTTTCATTAAGTCTGGTAACAAAATTTGGTCTGTAGGTAAGGATGCTTAGTTATTGTATTGTGTTGGTACTTTTGTTGTCTCAATTTGTCTCTATAGGGTTAAAGAATACTAGCTCGAAAAGGTCGTGAGATTATACACTTTAAAGCTCATTCTCATTACCCGCACTTATTTCGTGCCACATGCAATTGAATCCTATCAAGGATCACTACAATTTAGAGTTGATTTCTCTTCATATTTGGAGGAAGAATTAACCGTGTTTGGGTTTACGTATTACAACAAATTTAGTTGGTTTTTGTGTTGTCCAATATTGTTTAGGAGCTCTCCAACTTATCGCTCTGTGAGTATGTTTTTTAGTCTTGGGGTCAATCAACCTAGTCCAATTCTTTTGCACCTCCGAGTGACTACGCCACCTCATCAGAGAATGGAAAGTTGCAGGGGAGGTGCCAGTAGTAGCTCTATTTCATAGCCCATATGTCTATTTGGATGGAATTTAGTGTCAACCGTGTTTGATTAGGTTACTTCAGAGATCAGAAAGGAGATTCAACACCTTGAATCTCGAGAATCTGGCAATAAGGCCTACTTCTCTGATTCAGAGTTGGGTAATCAAGATTTCAAATGGATTCCCAACCCTGGGAAATTAAGAAGAAGAATATTACATTTCTTACATTCTGTCACAATTTATTAGCAACTAAACACCTTATTTCATCTGGTGCTCCAAGACAAACAAGTATATAATTACAAAGTTTTTCCAGGTCAGGAGGACATAAAACACCTCCTAAGGTTTGTTCGTTGTTTCTTGGATGACATACTTATACGTTTGCAAAGGGTGGAAAAGTATGTAGTGTCGGATTCTGACTCTGACTTTGAATGCCTCATTGACACTCATGTAGTGATCAATGTCTAACTGGTCAACATAGCTCCACCTCCCAACATTGCTCCACCAGCTAATGGAGCTCCCCTTTTGTCGGTGATCATCTTAGAGTAAGGGTATTGTCTTGTCTGCAAAGTTTACTTTTGGCATCTCTCCTGAGTGTCAACCACGCAGTAGTTGCTTCGGTGGATAACATGCCATCAACCTCATAAACATTATGGTCGACATTCATTGGGATCTTGTCTTATTGTACTAGCTGGCATTTCTTTTTGTAATTTTGTAATTTGGTACTCAGAATCTTACCACTTCTTGTTTGGGCATGTATCTGTAACTATCTGGGAAATGTTTTGTAACACAGTGATAAATGATGATCAAGGTAGTCTTTCTGCTTTTTTGGAAGCTTTGATGATACTTAGAGATATCTGGTTAGAGTTTTTGCACTCCCAGACTAGTCCTTTTTTACAAGCATGTCTTCAATGTAAAATCTTTTTATTAATGAAAATTTTATATCTGACTTTACCCAAAAAAATAAATTTTATTTTATCTTTTTGTTTTTTAAATCCATTTAAAATAAATAAAATAATAATTAGTTATCAGAAAAATATTTTAAAAAATATTATTTATTAGAAAAATTAATTGTATCATCTGAATTTATGTAAATATTTTAAACAATATACAAAAATATTATTTACTGAACTATATAAATAAATAAATAATAAATAATAAAATATAATGATTATAATAATCAGTAACATTTTATATTAATTAAAACTGACAAAATAACTACATATACGTATTATTGAATAAAAGAGCTCTAATAAATCAAATAATTAATAATAAATATAAAAATTATAATTAGTAATATTTTATATTGATTTAAAATAACAAAATAATTATATATTTACTATAGATTTGAAAGAACTACAACTTGTTAAAGAACACATTTGTATAAATTTAAATAAATTTTGAATTATAAAATTAAAATGCATAATTTTAATAAGATATTATATTTTTTTAATTAAGTAGAGTTTTTATTTTTATTAAAAAAAAGATGTGGTTATGATTATTGATTTGTTAGAAAAATAAGGTCAATAACATAGAAAAAGGTTTGATGTCTTGAAAAAGATTCAATGGAAAAAGGTTTGAAGTCATGAAAAAGACTCAATATTGTTTTAGATATTTGATTATATATATTTTTTTTTAAATTTATTAGTAAATTTTTATTAATAGTTAAAAAATATAGTTGTTTCAAAATTTATAATTTTATAATAAGTTTTATGTTTGTTAAAATATCATTATGAATGGACTTGACTGATTGTAGTTATGGATAACAAGAGGATATACAGTGAAGAGTTAGTTTTTGAAACTAGCTAGTCTACCTACCAAAACACTTTTGTACTTATCAAGTCATAAAACACAAAAACTTAGACCGGATGGATGCTAACAAACTAAACATGAACAATTTTGATTATATACCTATTTAGATGACTAGAGAAATAAACATGGAATAATCTAATAGATAGGAAAACACGCTTATAGAACTTTTTAAAACAAATAACTTTGATGTGCACCATCAATAAAGTGTGGAGGAGTCCTCCTCGCTATTTTTGAAGTCTATGTTGACTAGTTTCTTTTGTAGGACTAAGTCTTTTATGTCCATTTTATTAAATTGTTGTTGTTTTTTTCCTAGGACTGAGACTTTTATGTCTAGTTTATTAACTTGTTGTGGCAAAGCATAGGATAATTTCTTCCTAAACCTCATTACATTCAACCAATACTTTACCAATTAGTGTTTTTACTTGCCAGTATAAGTCAATTGTCTACATATACTATGTGTACTTGGACCAGGTGCACCTTGTGTCCTAAATCCATTGTGAAACATTGTCTAACACCTCTACGTTAGTTAATAATTGGCACTCAACTATAGCTTCACCTTCAACCACCTTAATTTCTTTTTAGGCAAACTGTGGTGTGTGCTCCTAGAATCTGCGTGTTGATGCTTCAACATTGGTATAGGCCCTAGTGTGGGTGAATGGTACTAAAATGGAGTTGCCACGACTAGAGGAGGAGTATCCTCTCTGCAGCTTTATGTTGGTAGACTAGAAGATCAGGGAAAAGGCAAGGAGGTTGAGTATGAAAAAGGGAGACCACGGCAAGGTTCCCAACAACAACATAATTCTTTTGAATAGAGGGGTGTAGGGATGTTGTAGTGAGGCAAAAGGGTAATAGAGCGACACTGAGCCACTAGGGCGCGAAGGAAAAGGGAACTAGAGAATGAAAATGCAAGATGATCAATAAGGTTGAGGGAAAACAAAACAAAGTGGAAGAAAAAGCATCGAGAAGAGAGGAACTAACCAACCCATAAAAATAAAGAAGCATAAATAGAACTAGAAACATACCCATATCTCTCTCACTAAGAAATCATAGTTTTTTCTCACAAGTACCCACCACATGCACCACCATAATTGTGCAAAGTGACACTTCCTGAGGGTCAAACAACTCATCCAACTAGCGAGATGATACCAAATATTTGTGATATTCATTGCTTAGGGTGGGGAGAAAGTAAAGTGATATACCTCTTTCATCCCAACAACCAAGTACCATAAATTGAGTTTACTACCCCTGATTGTTTGGTCATCCATGTTTTAAACAATAAACTTTGAAATGTCATATAATAATATAATAATATCCTATCATATAAAAAAATTAAATAAAAAACCAAAATTACATTTAATTTAATTTTAACAAAATAAAAAAATCAAAATTACATTTAATGCCATATAATAATATAATAATATCCTATCATATAAAAAAATTAAATAAAAAACCAAAATTACATTTAATTTCATTTTAACAAAATTATATCGATTGAAAAAGAAACTATTGAAATTGAGTTTAACCTACAATAAAATATGTAAATGTCATATTTCAAAACCATTTACTTATGCCTAAGGTAAGTACCCACACCCAACTATGAGTTAGGTAGTTGGCTCTTAGTATGCACCTACTTCGTGACCTAATTTCAATCAAGTCGCATTACTGTACAATAAATCTGGCCCATTAACTCCTCCAATGTAAAAGCGAGATATTTATTCCAGGCCTATTAGGAACCATTTAATCTTTATGCGGAATTATAAATGTATTCCAACTTTTTTTATATTTAATATAGATCACAAAATTTGAAATCATTAAACAATATAAAGAACTACAGTATGGTGTGCTAAATATGAGTCCCTCAAGTTCGCTTACAGATAAAGCATGAAATATGAGTTTCTTCGAGCCTTGTGCTCTCAAGTTCAAAAAATCAAATATAAAAATTGGATTGAGAGTGTTTTAGGGTTTAAAAAATAATTATTTAATTGATTATTTTAAACATAAAAAAGTTTTGAAAAATTAATGTTAATTTTGAATTTTTTCATTCAAATAAAATGTGTTTGGGAAATATGTGTAAAAAGTGTCATATAATATGGCTTTTAAAGGGTTGAATTATGATTTTCGTAATATAAAGTCTTTGCGAAGTATGTAGTTTAATGTTTAAATATTTTTGATTAGTTGTGCGGATTATGTGTTGGGGCATGCATGGGTTCACCTAGAGATATAATGGTAGTTGTTAGAATCGGCCTTGTATCATGCAGAGTATGAGCCCAACCCAATTGATGATTTAGCTAGATGATGATGATAATAATAATAATGATATTTGTTTTATGGTCTCACAATTTATATTCCTATTTCTTAGATTTTTTTCCCTCCAAACACATACAAAATCATGTTAAATACAAAAATTGATTCAAAGTCTTTTGTGTTTTAATGTTTAAGAAATGAAAAATAATAATAATTATTTGCATTATTAATTTTATTTTTTGAAATTTTAAAAATTAAAAAATTAAAAAAATATGAAACTTCTTTTAATGTTAATTTTGTAAAAAAATCCATTCAATAAAATGTGTTGGTGGAATACCCCCCCCCCCCCCCCCTGCGCGCCACCAAGGGGAACTCACTAGGCAAGCTCATGAAAATGTAAAGTAAATGTAAGTACAATGTCTGATGTTCAAATCCCCCAAATGTCTAAACCCATGGTTGCATGCTAGGGGCAGTTTGGACCCCCTAGGGGTTATAGTGGTAGCAATCAGAATCGTCCTTGTGCCACGTGAGTACTAGACTGGTCCAGTTGTTGATTCCTCTAACAAAATAAAAAGTGTTGGAAAAATATTCCTAAACATTGTTTTATGATCTTTTATTAACAATTTTTATTCTTGTTTCTGGGTATTTTTTGCCACTCCAAGTGCATATAACATCTTGTTAGTAGTTTGGACCCTCCTCCCACGAATCCTCCTCTAGGTCATCTAGAAAGAAAGAAACCACAAGATCTTCAAAAATATGTCCCTCCCCCATGACTCCATTTGGAACATGATTAAGGACAACATCTATGAATCGTTGGCTACACAACATTGGACGACACAAGGCTTCCAGGCTAGTGGGAAAATCTCCATCCTCACCACCCAGGATTCCTTTAAGCTTAATCACAATCCCAGACTCTTGGCTTCCTCCACCTCAAAACTTTCCCAAACTCAACTTCAATGGTGCCTCCAAAGGCAAGAAGGGGGTTGGAGCCTTTGGAGGCATCTACTGGGACCATTATGGAAAAATTATCTTCCTCTACTATGGCCTAATGGGCCACAACAATAATAGTGATTGAGCTTCAAGAATTAAAAGAAGGTATTTAATAGCTCAGACCCAGGGCTTCTTGAAGCCTCAAGTGTAAGGGGATTCTCAACTGGTAATCAATATGCTCTCCAAAATTCTTCATGGCACAGTTTCAATCAAAGTCTCTCATAGTTAAAACCTTAAAGGCTGACTAGAATAGATAGTCACTCTCTTGCATCTAATTCTAGTGATTATTCTCTCTCAAGTTCATCACTTTGGTAATAAGATTATTGATTGTTTAGCCAACGAAGGATGCCAACCTCGAGCTTCTATTCTTAGTCAACCCTAGCACTCATTCCATGACTCCCCCCATAAAAAGGAGTGTTTGGATCTAGCTCAATAGGAATTCTCTCCCTTGGATGGGGTGCTTGATGGAAGACGGGTGGAAGAGTGCATGTCGTCATCCCATCATGCATTCATGGGCAAAAATGTGGTAATGTGTCCCCGTCCTTCCCACCCCCGTGCAAGTTTAATTCATCATATGTAAACCTATCACATGGAAAACCATGTCAATTTATGATTATCTAATGGTATTTTCTTTGAGTTTTGGTATAGAGTTAATGGATTGGCTTGGGTGGTGATATAGCATCTATATAGAACAAAATCATGAAGTTTCATGGCTGTCAAACACATAATCCTAGTTGGTCTTCCCATGCTTCTTTGTCATTTCACATGAAGTTTGGGTCTCAAATGGAGAAGAGGCTTCATTCTGCATCAGGAAAGCCCATATATGCATATTCAAGGTCCATTGTGGGAAGAATTATTACACTTCATGCTACTAATCAATGTTGTCTAACTTATTCTCCAACAGGTCTTTTGTTTGGACTTTTATTTATTCTCTGCACTTTTGGGATTTGTCCTCCCTAACTGATTCCTTAACATCATTCAATATTTTTACTACTTTTATTGGCCCTCTCTCTTGTTGTCTCTATTCCTTGGATGCCATTTTTCCACTATTCTCATATATTCTCATCCATTTTTCGTTGCCTCCCAAGTATTTTCTTCCTTCCTCTAATACTCTCTCCCTTATTGTCTCGCTCAACCAACCCGCAATCCTTAGTTCCTCATGTCTCATCATCATCATATCTAGTTTTTTTTTCCATTTAATTATCCTTTCTATGTGTGAGTTCCTCCTCAGTTCCAACAGTGTTCTTGGTGTTGAATCCTAACTAAAATGTCATGACGAATGGCATGCAATAGGTGAGGGGTTTCTTATGTTTAGGATCATGGTAGCTCGACCTGTTATCATTGCTACAACACCCTCCAAAATTTTGGCCTGCCTCCAAATTTCAGAGCCGCTTTGACTTTGCATGTTGTTGTCACAAATATAAAGAGTCATTGCATGTGTTTTCTTTAAGTGTTCTGGTCCTATTTGTGAGAAGATCAAAGTGTTTTCTTCTAACATGTTAAGTATCGAACATTGTACACAAACTACTTTTGGTGTGTTTAGGGGTTAATTCTTGTGCAAATGAGTTGTTCTTATCATGAAAACATCTATTGCACTCATTTCCAAAGTTTCAAGCATTGTCGCACAAGTGTCGTCACGATCGTCGCAAAGTGTATCTTTGGTGTCGCACTTGGTGTCAGCCATCACAAAGTTGTTGCATTAAGAAAAGTATGTTATTCATGTGTTCTGAGTGTTCCTCGTTGTGTCGTCAAGTAATCTAAGTGTGTGATCATGTTCAAGTGTTGCTTTTGCTCAATCCCATCTCACTGATCCAACACTTAGTCAAGACTAGGAAAAATCATTGATCGAGCCACTCACCCTCACCAAGCTCTCCTGGACTGTGCACTGCATAGTCTTAATCCTCAAGTAGTAACCTCGTCTCTTAGCATTGTGCAATGCATAGTTTATGCTTCCCAGAACTGCGCACTGCACAATCTCAGTGCTCAAGCCCAACCCCTAAGCTCTATAATCGTGCAACCTTTTCCTCCAGCCATGCCTGAACTGCGCATTGCATAATCTCAGTCCTCAAACCTCATCCTCGAGCTCCTAAATGGTGCAATTACGCAATCACCTGGCCTCTTGTCCTTATAGAATTGCATAGTGGGAAAGCTCAGTGTTCAAGCCCTCAGCCTATCTTCTTGAACCTCTCAATTGCATAGTTGTCAAATCGACCAACCTGAACTATGCATTTCACAGTCTCAGGGTTCATTCCTGACCCTTGACTACATGAGTTGCGCAATTATACAATTCCTGAGCCTCTCTCTCAGCCTGCCATCCATTTTTAGCTCAGTCAGTGGATCATCATGCTACATCTTAGTCTACGGGTTTATCTGACTGATGTCGTCTTCTCATGAGTGAATTGTAGTCGCAGGTATTCTATCATGCTATGATAGGATGATGATGAAGGAGATGGAGAAGGAGTCCATGCTAGAAGACACCCTTGTACTTGCAAGTGTAATTTGATCAATCAATAGGAAGCAAAGGAACATCAGATTGTGACAACAGCTCAAGATCTAGATAACAACGAAGACTCCTCATGCCTAAGCCATACAGAGGTGGAAGAAGAGAACATGTTCTATAATCAAGAGCACACAAAGCAAGAAACAACAAAGAATGGCTTGAAATTTCCATGTCACCATGCAGCCCATATCATTAGTGTCATGTCATGTCATATCATGAGTCATCATGTGCCGCATCATTTTGTGGATTATGTAAATTCTTATTAGAAAATGTATTTTTGTGGAAGTCCAAAGGACATGAATGGAATGTAAAGAGTCAAGTAAGAGTCAAAAAGACATAGGGAAGTCAAATAGTCATGAGGGTAGTCTAAGAGTCATAAGGGAGGTGAAGCATCACCCCATTGGTTATATATACACCCTCATTGTACAAGCAAAGGAATTTTCACCTTGGTTTCTCCCATAAGGCATCAAAGAGACAAAGTTAGTACTTTTGGGGAGAAAGTAGTGGCTCCAATGCTCCACTATTGGAGCAAGTGATGTTTGTTGTATTAATGCATATTGGGCCTTTTACTTAATATTTTAAGCCTAAAGATTGAAGTTAATCGAGAGCGCTCTGATGCGATTCTACAGCAACCGATTCAAAACCCTAGCCGCCGCTGAAGGGACCTGCCATTACCGCCGCAGGTTCTACCACTGAAGGCCAACCATGGCACAAGCTGCAGGAGGGGAGAGCTCCGCCTCCCCTCCAATGGACACGCCCTCATCTGACAAGACGCAGAAGACTGCGACTCTGCACCCTGCAGGCACAGGTCCAGAACCTGAGAAAGAAAAGCAAAGGACGAATGAGGAAAAGCTGCATTCAACTCAGAATGAAGAGGACAACACAGGCAATGATAAGCACACCAATGAGGCGTCATCTCAGACAAAAGTGACCTCAGCCACATGTATTCTAAAAGCCGCAGAACCGATCAAGGTCGAGCTGCCAAGCCACCGCATCAATGGGGAGATCCAATTCATGCAGGATCATGCACTTATCGGAAAGTTCTTGGGATTCTGGCCCACAGAAAAAGCCTTACAAGGATGGATAGCCTCAAAATGGAAGCCCAAAGGACAAGTAACCCTGCAGCTTGGCCCAAAAGGCTTCTTCACAGCCATCTTTCACTGTATAGAGGACAAAATAAGGATATTCGAAGGCGGCCCATACTTCTTTAACTCTTCAGGCTTGTATCTAACGGAATGGAAGCTCAGATTCAACCCTGATAAAGAAGACTTCAGTTGGGCCCCTGTTTGGATAAGAATGTATTCCCTTCCCGTGGAATACTAGAGAGAAGAAACGCTGGCAGACATTGGCAACAAACTGGGGACCTTCATCAAAGTTGCAACCGAAACAAAGACTCGCAAATACACCTCATATGCTAGGATCTGCGTCCAGATGCACCTAACCAAGGCCCTAGCAGACACGGTAATTCTCTTTCACGATGACTTTGAATGGAAACAGCCTTTAGATTATGAGCATATCCCTTTCCGCTGTCGAAAATGCCATGAGCATGGCCACCTCTTCCGAGACTGTCCCTTAAATGCGCAGTCCAAGGCTTCATCTAATGATTCTAATAAGGACTCAGATGGTTTCACCAAAATCCCCACCCGCCGCAGGCACGCCAAGAAAAACCAAGCAGCTACGGATCAAGCCTTTAAAGAGGACCCCCAGAACCGCTTCTTTGTTCTAGCCTCGCATGATAAGCAAGATAGTCCCAACTCTGACTCCCCGGATCAGCCTCTCCCACCCTCTCCCTCCCTCATTCGCTCCAACCCCTTGTTCTCCTCAGACCCAGCCTCTTCCAACGCTGCTCCTTCACCCTCCATGGAGAAAACCAAATCTGTTTCAGATCTCGGTCCCTTATTCCCATCTAAAGGGAAAACCATGTTGAACGAAAAACAACAAGCATCAGATATGGATCTCGACGCAGCTCTAGCCCTGAGTCTTCATGAAGATGCAGAGGAGGAGGACCACAACGCTCCAATTGTTATGGAGTAAGACCCGGAAGATGTAGATCTAGAAGAGCTAGACATCTCCAAACTTGACATCTCCAAACTTGAGACAACATGCAAGCAAAAAGAGTACAACTCAATCCCCCCCTGGCAAATAGACAGACTTGAAGGAGTCCTAACCAAGGTGCAGCACCATAAAAGCCTGGGAATACAAGGAGGCAGCCACTGGGATGGAAAAAAGATCCTCAAAGAAACAAAGAAAAGGGGCAGAAAAACAGATCTTCAGAGAACAATAATAGTAGGGGAATTACTTGTGGATTCGGGGCGATTTCCCAAGTTGACCAAGTTCTACAAACCCAAATCTCAGTTTACATGAAACTCATTTCATGGAATGTAAGAGGACTCAACAGTCCCTCCAAACACAGAATGATCAAAAACCTGATAATGCAAGAAAAACCAGCAATAGTTTTTCTTCAAGAAACAAAAAGCAGCAGCACAGCGATAGACAGACTTAGCAATAAAATATGGGCAGGCAACAGTTCCATATCAGTAGACGCCTTAGGGGCCTCAGGTGGTCTTGCCATTCTTTGGAACCCGCAGACTGTTTTACTTGATAATTTTCATGCCACTCTTCATCTTATTCAAGCTACCTTCCACCTCATTGGAACCAATATCCATGGGCACCTCACCAATGTATACTTTCCGCAGACAATTCAGCAAAAATTGGACCTCCTGGACACGATCTCCACCCTCAATGAAAACAGACACTTCCCCTTATGGATTGGAGGAGGCGACTTCAATATAATAAAATCCATGGAAGAAAAACAAGGGGGCAGAATCAGGCTCGATAGTGATAGTGGCGGCTTCAAGCAATTCCTACAAAACAATCAGCTCATGGACATTCCTACCTCCCATGGCATTTTCACCTGGTCCAACAAGCGCCGGGGAGCTCACCACATTGCCTCAAGGCTAGATCGATTCTTAATTTCAGACAACGCGATCCACCTTGGAGGGGATTTTAACGCCTCTATTATTCCCCAAGGAGGCTCAGATCACTGGCCAATTTTGCTCCAATGGTCCAGACCAGGCAACTGTTGCAATAGACCCTTTCGATTCGAAGCCTTTTGGCTCACAAACACTAATTTCAAGGTCGTGGTCAATAATGCCTGGACATCTTACACCCCGCCAGCGGGAGCTAAGATGTATCAGTTTCAACAAAAGCTGAAAAATTTGAAACAAGTTCTCAAAATATGGAACCGCACTCATTTTGGCAACATACAGGAGAGCAGACAAAAATTGGAGCAGAAAATGAAAGCACTACAACAAATATTCATTCTGGAAGGCCGCACAGATGAACAAATTCAACAGGAGCAGATCCTCTGGAATCAAATTGAAGAACGCCAAAAACAAGAGGAAATTCTATGGCGGCAAAAATCCCGAATCAGTTGGCTTAAAGATGGAGAGAAAAATACAAAATTTCTCCACAAAACTACCATACAAAGGCATATGCACAATAACATTACCTTCGTCAACAATCAACAGGGTGAACGAATTGAGGCTCATGAAGATATGGAAAAAGAATTCACAGGATACTTCAAGGACATTCTAAAGGAACCTGAAGGCAACCGGGATGAGGCAATCAGAGCCATCACACAGCATATTCCAAAAATCATAAATGAGGATCACAACAATAAATTTCTCCAACCCACATCATTAAAGGAAGTTGAAGAAGCCATGGCTCAGCTCAAAGACGGCAAGGCACCAGGGCCTGACGGATTTACAGCCAATTTCTTTCATGAATTTTGGGAGCTCATCAAAGCTGAAGTATGGGACCTAGTGGAGGAATCCCGAAGCATGCATTGGGTCCTCCCGGCTCTCAACTCAACCTTCATCGCCTTGGTACCCAAAGAAGCAGCATCAAACAAACCAGAGAAGTACAGACCAATAGCGCTATGCAATGTGATTTACAAACTCATTTCAAAGGTCATTGCAAACCGACTCAAACCGCTCCTTCCCCTTCTCATCTCTCCAGAACAGACGGGTTACGTAGAAGGCCGGCAGATCATGGATGGAATAATTCTATCAAACGAAGTAATTCATTCATTAAAGCTTCTCAAAAAACCAGGTATGCTTCTAAAATTAGACCTTTCTAAAGCCTTCGACAAGCTTAGCTAGAATTACATTCATAAAATGCTCTTCGCTTTTGGCTTTAATGCAACCTGGACCAGATGGATCATGAACCTAATCACATCTCCCAGTTTCTCTGTCTTACTGAATGGCTCTCCCTCATCTCCTTTTCATCCCTCGCGTGGCATCAGGCAAGGGGATCCACTTTCACCTTTTCTCTTCGTTCTAATGGCCGAAGGGCTCAGCAGGCTCCTCAAATCGGCAGTCTCCTCCCAAGCTCTCAAAGGCATCTCTCTCCATGGACGCACTCCTCAGACACATCAACAATTCGTTGATGATACTATGCTTTTCGGGCACCCTTCCTCAAAAGAAGCCTCTGTTTTCAAATCACTATTCTCTCTCTTCTCTGACGCCTCTGGCACTTCCATTAACGCTGCAAAATCTCAACTCTTTTTCTTCAATACCCCCCCCACCACGCAAAGGAACATTGCTCGAATTTTGGGATTCACAATATCCCACCTACCCTCTAAATACCTGGGAGCTCCCCTTTCAGACTCAGCAATCAAGCATGCGTCCTAGAGGTCGCTCCTGGATAAACTCGAATCAAAGCTCTCATCCTGGACTTTCCGGGCTTTAAATATGGCAGGTAGGTTAGTCCTAATCAAATCAGTTTTACAAGCAATGCCGCTCTATCTTTTCTCCATCTTGGCAGCTCCAAAATGGGTACTGAAAGCCATACGTAATCTCCAACGCAACTTCCTCTGGAGCTCCACTGGCTTGAATCGGAAACGGGCTCTAGTCAACTGGACAGAGGTTTGTAAAACCAAATCAGAAGGAGGATTAGGACTTCGAGATCCGCTTCAAACCAACAACACAATGGGAGCTCGAATTTGGTGGAACTGGGTCTCCAAGCCAAACACCCCATGGGCTCAATTATGGCAAGAAAAATACGCCAAAGGCAGCCAATGGAGTGATCTCATCAGAATCAACCCTACAGCTCAAGGATCACTCATCTGGAATAATGCAAAAACTCAAAGCAGCTTCATACAAGAACACAGCTTCTGGGAAATTCACTCAGGCAATGCAGCCAAATTCTGGGAAGACTCATGGCAGCAACTCCCTAAACTTGCAAATCTATTTCACAAACCTCTTTGGCAAGCTCATATGAAGCAAGAGAGCATCACACAGGTTCACCAATTCTGGCAGCAATCTACACATCATGACTTTCAGACATGGAAACCAGCGCGACTCTGGCAACTAGACTGGCAGGGAGAACTGTACACCGATATTGATCAGGAACTCACAAACAGGAAAATCCGCCACTCCAACCAACAAGATAAACTCAGATGGGGTTACACAACCAAAGGAACATTTACCACAAAAGAAGCCCAGCACTTGCGCTACTCAGATCTCCAGGCGGCCAAAGATCAAATCTGGGAACAAGTCTGGCACTTAGGGCTCTGGCCCAAGATCTCCACCTTTTTATGGCTACTAAGCAAAAAACGCATTCTCACTTGGGATAATCTGGTAAAAAGAGGATTTGTCGGGCCATCTAGATGCCCAAACTGCAACATCAATTGTGAAACCATTAGTCACCTAATGGAAATGTGCCCACTAGCAAAGCAACTCTGGGAGAAAGTTGAGAAATGCAACATGAGAGTAAACCAAAGACAGGAGGATATAACGGAAAACATAAGGAACTGGTCCAAAAAGCCGTTTAAAAGCCTGATTCTTAACTCTCTGTGGAGTATTATACCAGGCTTTCTGTATTAGACCCTATGGAAGGAGCGTAACCACAGAATCTTCAACAACACATACAGATCTATAGATGATCTTTGGCTCATCCTTAAAAAAAATATTCAGGAAACCCTGGCCATCAGAGCCTGGCATGACACTGACATGCCAGAAACTCAGCAGGAGCACCTCATTCTAAAAGAATGGAATCTTGATCTCAAGGCCTTAGTCAAGGTAATCGCCAATCCCTCTATCAGATCCACCTCCCAATCATCTTGGTCCCCACCAGCATTCAACTCATACAAGCTGAACTTCGACGGAGCAGCCAAAGGTAACCCTGGCCCTGCAGGATTTGGGGGAGTCATCAGACGACACACAGGAGAAGCAGTACATTTATATTATGGAACAATAGGCAAAGACACCAACAACGCCGCAGAACTGGAAGGTCTCTGGAAAGGAATCTGTCTCGCTGAACAACATCACTTCTTCCCACTTGAAGTTGAAGGCGACTCTCTTATACTCATAGAGGCGGCTAAAAGAATACAGGCTGGGGCTAAGGCAGTCAAGATTGCAACAAGTTGGAGGTTGCTCAGCCGATTGGAATCCCTGGAGGAAAAGCTCCACAATCCCCATAATATAACCTTCCATCATGTAAGGAGAACTGCAAACCAGGTAGCAGATCGGATGGCAAATCAAGGCGTGTCACAGTCGACACCTTACTTCTCAGGCTCACTGGATACGGTAGATGATGCTCAACTCAAAAAGGATTGCATCTCTTTGGTGCAAAAAGACCTCTCTCTCCCGGATGCGGGTGATTTCATCGCGCGATAGGCAAGTGGCTCGTCACATGGGCAGGTGTCAGCCCGGACGAGCCACGATTAACCAGCACGCAGGCACAGTAAATGCGACGGAGGGTGAAGTAACTTGGGTTTTAAAGCTGGTCTTTTCGGCATTCATTGCGCAGCAGAGAGCGAGGAGGATGGCGCTCCATAAACTCGAACCCCATGCCGCTTTCCTGCATTCCTTCAAGCCGTCCGAGCAAGCGCTGGCAGAGACGGAACATTCTCTGGTTCAGTGTAAGATTTCTCAGAGGAATTCTTGTCTGGAGATGCAGAGAGAAAGGCCCAGAATGAGCAGCCGTCGTGGCGGTTCCAGGGGTCGTGCTGCTACACAGAGGCCAGTCATTTCGCCTTCCTCATCGGTGGAAATCACTTCTGAGCAGAATAGGAACCCGAGCAGACTTGCAGGCCGCAGCAATATGCGTGAGAGGGGAGAAATTATGGATTGTGGTCATATGGAGCATCCGGCTGTTCGCTACCGGATCCCCTGCACTTTGGAGAACAACACTCTCATTGTCTCAGTCTCGGTGGAACATTGCAGCAGTCTCAGGGGGCAATTGGAAGACCTGAATGTGCCAGTGGTCGATATGCAAGTTCCTATGGTTGATATGAGGCGGCCAACCAGAGCAGACATTCCCCCAGCCACACAAGCAGCTGATGCTGGCCCCAGTGAGCCGGTACAGAGGTCTTTGCTCTCGGACACGGAGGAATCCCAGAAGCTCAAAGGCAAAATGAAGGATGAGCCTTACACAACTGATGAGGAATAGCTCAGCCATCATTATGAGCTTCGCTGCCGGGAAAGGAACGCAACTCTCTGTTCGTCTCTTCCGCTCTCTTTGTCTGTTTGTCATTCTGTCGGTTTATGTGTCCACTATGTTGATTTTAATGTCCCCTGTGTCGGTTCATATGCTGTCTGTCGGTTTATGTGTCCACTGTGTCGATTCATATGTCCACTGTGTCGGAATTTGCACCGTCAAAGGTCGCTTTGCTAGTCAGGGTGGTAAGCTGATTCATTTTTGTAACTGTGTTGCTCTGAAAGGTCCATTATGGGGAAAATGCCAATCTCTCTGGAGATGCAGGGCCACGGCCCTGATGTAAAAACTGCTGTAATTTTTGATATTTTGTAATATAAATAGCATAGTCTTACGTAGAAAAAAAAATATATTTTAAGCCTAATGCCAACATGTTTTTTATGCATGGTTTATGAATATTTGTAAGACTGTTCTTTAAATGTTTATGATTCATGTTTGTTTTCACCTTTACTAAAGTAGTTGAACTATTTCAATTATTTTAGTTCTTATCATATTGAGAATGTGTTGTAGTGGTTGTAATGATCATTGCACCCTTGTGGACTATTCCCTAGATGTTAGACGAATCTTTCATGTTTGTGTGTGTCTCTGCTAGGGTGGTACTATTACCTCTCTCTTAGAGGCTCACTTATTTTCCTCCCTCCACAGTAGAAGAACCTTGTTGCACCTGCAATTGAACATTCACCAGGAAAATGTGATTTTTGAAGGCACATATGTGATTCTCTCCCTTGATGATATCTAAATCCAAGGAAAATATTTAAGTAGAAGGAAATCGGGTCGTATTCCGGATGGGGCTCCTACACCAAATAGTGTGAGGTCTAGTTAGGACCGCATATTGAGGAGACCCCTTTGAATGTTGGAAGGTCTAGCACTGCCAACATTTCTAGGACTAAAAGGAGGGCATCCAACTTTTTATGGCTGATAAATCCCCTCATCCGCATCATTCTCCTTTTGGACAAGGCAACAACATTCCAAACACCTCTCTAAATCACATTCCTAAAACAAGAGGATCTTCTCAGCTAGGCCCGAAATCAAACTATGAAATTACTTGTGAACAAATCTAGGAAATTTGACCTATAACCCATCGGTTTGCGAAGGTTATTGGACTAATTCCTAGAGCACAAAACCTTCCTCATTTTCGGAGGATAAAATAAATAACTCCTACTTGCGTAGTGATTTCTACAGTGGAAGATCTGTTTTTTTTCACTCTTGAAGAGTTAGCAAAATCTGTAGATGACACAAAACATTTAGACCAACTTCTACCTTACAATGAAGGTTATGAGGATAACATTATGCTTTTAGACGAAATTTTCCATGGGTAGGTAGTCACAAAGAGGATTCCTCAGATTCCAAAGAGGAGGCGGAGCACAAAGACAAGAACATGGAAAACTAAGATCTGGATTGGATGACCCAGGGCCCATTCACACTTCTAGGTATTTTACATAAGATGCCAAGACACCTGGAAAAGTTGTTAACAAAATATGACCCTAACAAGTCGATCAAAGCGAAAGACCACTTGGATAACTTCTACATACACCTACAGATGCTCGAGGTACATTATGACAATGTTGCATGTAGACTCTTTCCTTGTACCTTAGATGGTAGAGTGGTTTTTTGGTATCATAGTCTTCTGGTAAACTCAATTTAGAATTGGATGGGATTTAAAAGGTTGTTCCTTGAAAATTTTGCTGACGATAAAACCTCAACCATGTTATTAAAGGAGTTAGGGAATTTAAATATGGGGGAAAAAGAGAAAGTTAAGGATTTTAATCAGAGGTTCAATAAGATATTGAACAAATTTTCCACATAAATGAAACCTCATGACTCCATCACGATTGACTACTACATGTATGCCTTGTCGACAAGCATTTCACAATTTGTGAAAAGAGTTGTGAAAGAAACTTTAGTGTAATATTTTGAAGAAGCCATCGTAGTTGAAAATTACTTACATGTGATCAGAGTCATGTCGATGACGAATCATCCAAATACTCCAGGGATACTGGAAAAATGTCTCAGGCCTCTTCAAGCAAGGTCAAGGTTAAATAAGTTATTGATCTTGAAAGCTTGACTCAGACCATCAAGTCTTTGTCTAATAAGTTGCCAGAGTTGAAAAAAAGGACAATATAGACCATTGTCAATAGCAAGCCCCCCAAGTTCAACTTCTTAAGAAGGATTAATAACAACAACAATAGTAATCAACCAACTAAGTTTGCACAGAGCTTGAATGTTGTGTTGAATGTTGAAATCATGGGCATGGACCAATGCTATTCTTTTCATCAAGAATATTATTCAGAGAAGATGTACCCACAATGGAACCACAACATGAATGCTCTAGTTGCACACATTATTGATACTTTACTTTCATATGAGCATACTGAAGAAAAGGAATAATTTGTTGCGGCTGAAGATACTGTGGGTATTAGACACGAAGTGAATACTTTAAATTGTGTTTTCACTATTTAGAACAAAAATGTCAAAGAACGGCCACTGAATGAGGCCGCAATGCAAAAGAAAAATAGTCGATACAAGTTCTCAACAGTCCTTTCTAAACACGAGTTAACGAGGCAGAAATTGAAGGAGCATCTATTAAGGAAAATCACATTGCTTTTCAACTTTTCTCAGAATACTCAGAGCAAGCTTGGAAACACTGCTACAGTGAAGAACACTTCCACCAGTGGTGAAATAAAGTCTACTTTTCTAGCAGTGTCAAACAAAGTCACTCCTCCAGACACTTCAACAATGCCCGCTGCATATGAAACATTGGATTATAATATAGTGGAAGATATAAAGCAATATCGCACGAATATTTCAATCTTTGAGCTAACAAGGATAGCAAGACAACATGAACTGCTTTTCTGAGCCCTTGCGCAACCTTCATAAGGTGATAATGCTTCTTCTTCACAGAAGGTGCCTGGTAAGTCTTATAGTCCCCTGGAATTAGTTATTAACATTGTAACATTAGAATCCAATACTCTCTGCCCTGTGTTTTTATTGAATTTTAAATTTTCAATTACAATGTCCACATTTGTTTAGTCGATTTTGGTGCATCTGTGAATGTGATTCCATTATCTGTCACCAAGAAAATCAATGTCAAATGGGATAAAACTGATGCACAAATCAGCCCCAAGGGATAGCTCAATTGGTCGAGTTCCCATTGCTAAGTACTTTCCTAGTTGGGAGGTCACGGGGTCAAATCTCCTCGACGCCCTCGAGGTTAGGCCTATTAAGATTGGCCGACGGGCAGATCCCTTTGGGTGGAACTGCCCCGATATTTCCCATGGATGTAGCGACCACTCAGTGATCGTGAACCACAGCTTAAAAAAAACTGATGCACAAATTATTCAGCTGGAAAGGTCTCATGTCCAATCTATCGGTGAACTCAAGAATGTTCTTATCCACTTATCTTTTCATCACCGAGTTCACATATAAACATAGTGATTGTGGACATCCTCGAAGCTTAGGGTGTATTACTAAGTAGAGACTAGTCGAGAAAATTACAAGGGTATTTTGTTACTGATTGGTCACATCTTTGGCTTCCTTACAAGGGCAGGAATAACCAAATCCAGGTGGAAAAATAGCCTTACCTGAAACACACCATTACACCCTTCGAAGGGAAAAATGAGGTTATTTCTTTCGCAGACTTAATTTTCAGAAATTTCTTTTTGGAAACTGACCTAGGATGTCATCTTGCCCAACCTTTCTCAGTCCCACCATACACACAATTGGAACTCCTTCCTAGTCCAATTGGTGGAAATGACTTATGTACAATAGATATTAGTAGTGCTAGTTTAGGATATAGCTCTAGTATTTCTCATTCTTGGATTTTGTATTTTGACAGTTCAAAGACATAGGAGGGCTCTAGAGCTGGTTGTGTTTTAGTATAACCGCAATACAAGAAACATTTGATCTCTTGCCACTTGGAACTTTAGTGCACTAACAACACCGCAGAATATGAAGCACTCATATTGGGCCTCCAGAAAGCCATTGACCTCAAAGTGTGGATTCGTAAAGCAATAGGTGACTCTGATATTTTCACACGACAGGTATGGAATACTATACACTATGTGTCACCTAATCTCAAAGGTTACCAACAGGAGGTACAACACTTAATTTCGCATTTCCAATATTTCAATATTGTTTCTATTCCTAGAATATGCAATGTGGTTGCTAATACATTAGCAAATGTTGTTGCTAGATTGTCACTGCTTAGGGATGGTTTTTCTAACGAGATTCTTTAAAAATCTTTTGTCCCTAACAATATCACTAATTTGTGTGTTTTTAATGATGGCCGAAGATACTACATTTCATGGTAAACGCTGATGTGTTCAAGGATGTAGCCATTGATGAAGACGAACACAACAAAGTGATGCAAGATGTGGCTCGAGCAAGTAAAGAGAACCCCATGCCTAAGGGTGTGGTTTCACTATAAAATATGTATGACTTGCATAATTGCTTTCGAGGACTGGTGAATGTGTAAACTCACAGTTCAATGCTGTCACATGAACAAATTAATCTTGGAACCGAAAATGATCTGATGTTTCTTAGTCTCAACATCTGTTGCACACCTCAAGAGCGATAAGATTTTATCTACCTCTTCAACCAGTACTGAGATATCTTTGCGTGGACATACGATGATCTCAAAACTTATGACATGTGAATCATACAACACATCATTCTGATTAAATAAGTGGCCAAGTTGTTCTAATAGAAGTTGTGGAAAGTAAATCCAACACTTGAGCCTTTGATCCAAAAAGTGTTAAGGAAGTTTTTGGGTGCTCGAATCATCTATAAAGTGTGACATTCAACGTGGGTTTCCAAGTTAATCCCAGTAAGGAAAAAGTTTGGGGAGATCCACCTGTGCATGGATTTCTAAAACCTCAATTGCGCTTTGGACAAAGATAATTACCCCGCGTTGTCAATGGATTAGATATTACAGACAATATCAGGGTCAAAAATGTTTTCTTTACTTGATGGATTTTCAGGTTACAACTAGGTTCTAGTCTCAGAACCTGACAGACTAAAAACAACATTTTGAATGAAGTGGGGCACATTCGATTTCAGAAGAATTCCATTTGGTTTGGTTAATTTCGGTGCAACAATCTAATGTGCGATGGAAATTTCATTTTGCGGTTTGATTTGTTAGATCATAGTGATGTATCTTGATGATGTCAAAGTGTTTTCGAAAAAGAGGTTCGACCACTTGCGCCATGTTAAGAAAAATCTTGAGCGATGTCGAAAATTCAGGATATCTCTTAACCCTAAGAAGAGTATTTTTTTAGTGTCCGATGGAAATCTCTTGGGACACATCATAATAAAAATTTGGATTAAAGTGGACCCAGAAAGGGTCAATGCTATCACATAGATTCCCTTCCCAATGAACAAGAAAGCCATGCAATCCTTCTTGGGGAAGATAAAGTTTCTCCGCAAGTTCATCTTCGATTATGCTTAAATAGTGAAACCTATGCAAGAGATGGTGAAGAAGGATGCAGTATATAAGTGGGATAAAAGGGAAATGGAAGAATTTTACTATATAAAGAAAGTAATCACATAAGAACTAGCTCTATATAGCCCAAATTCAAATCAAGATTTCCTTCTCTACATCTTTGCTTCTGATACTTCTCTTGTCGTCGTGCTTACGCAAAACAATGATAAGAATAATGAGCAATATATATCTTTCATGAGTGCCAACTTGCAAGGACTTGAGCTTAACTATCCTGCCATTGATAAAAAGGCTTATGCGCTCTACGAGACAATGAAGCACTTACATCCCTATCTTTTGAAGAACCATCGTATTATCTTTGTCCCACACCCAATAGTAATATCATTGTTTGTTCAACAAGAGTTGGGTGAAAGGAGAGGAAACCGGATGACTGCTTTATAGGAATATGATCTTGAATTTAAACCAATTCACACTATCAAGGGTCATGATCTATGTCAGCTAGCAGTAGAAGTAGTGAATACACCTGAAGATGATTCATCTAGATGGGAGTAGGACATCAAGATGTACAATGTGGAGCAAGCTCCCCCCACTAACATTCCAACCTCTTAGTTCGCTAATGTATGACAATATATTGAGTGTAATACTCTTCCCTCTTGTTTATCTACATGACAGAAGAGGGAAGTTAGATTGAAAGATTTATCTTACCAGTTGGCACATGGAATTCTTTTTCGAAAGCACCATAATGGAGTCCTGCTCAAATTCTTAGAAGAACAAGATTCAAAAAATGTGTTGCATGAACTTCATGATGGACTAGCCAGACGAAACTTTGTGGGTGACACTAGGGCGTATAAATTCATGAGGGTCAATTTTTATTGACTCAAACTTTTCAAAGATGCTCACGCTTATGCCCGAAAGTGTCAAGTCTGTCAGAATTTCATTGGCTGAGGGAAGGAGTCATCCACCCCGTTGCATCCTATCGATGTGGAAGAACCATTTCAATAATGGGGCTTGGATGTTATCGGTGAGATATTTCCACACTCATTGAAGCAACATTGTTTCATTCTTACTGCCACAGATTACTTTACCTAGTGGAGAGAATTGGTTCCACTCAAGCAAGTGAATGATCAGGAAGCCATCAACTTCCTAAAACAAAATATCATTACCAAATTTGGCATTCCAACTTCACTTGTTTTCAACAATGCAACATATTTCTCATCGTTAAGATTATATTATTTTGCAGTAGAAAATGGCATCATATTGAAACATTCTACTAACTACTACCCGCAAGGAAATGGTCTTGTTGAGTCTACCAAAAAGAACCTTATTCACATTATCAAAAAGATTGTTTTCTCTTAAAAACGGAACTAGAACTCTGCTTTGGTGAATTCCCTATGGGATAACCACATCACACCTAAACCTTCTTTGAATACATACCCTTACTTCCTAGTGTACGGAAAAGAAGTTGTCCTACACATTATCACTTAGGTTTTTTCCTTAGAAGTTATCAAAAAAGGAATAGCCCGAGGTAACCACAAATCAATCTTTTATACCTAGGTTCTAGCCAACCTAAGTCTAGAGAGGGCTTGCTCTTTAAGATTTAACTTTGTTTAAATATGATTTCAGGCTAGTTCTTAATGTTCAAGGTTGTTTGTTTTGATTGGGTGGTGGAATTAAGAAGTCAGATGGGCAGAGAAAATATTCAAGCCATTGGGCTATGGAGTTAATCAAGAAAGGCTTAATTGGATCTGATTTATAACTGAGGTAAGAGTTCATAGGGCATGCTAACACAACAAGAACAAATCTGAAGGTTTCAATGAATGGAAAGTCCTAACCAGGGCCAAGGGCAATGAAGAATCCTTAACTGGATTGGGATGAAAAAAGGAAGGATGGATAGTAATAAAGGGCAATGAAGAATCTTGTACTATGGGCCAAAGGGGGGATGAAATACGGAAGTAAGGGGGCAATTAAGAATCCCCAGACCAAGGCAGTTTAGCAGAAAACATAAATAAAGCAAACAGTTAAAACAGAGAGCACTTAAGCTAATTCTGATGATATCATTCCTTGTTTTCTTTTAAAATTTTAATGAACACATGTGAAGATATCATAACATAAAGAGAAAACGAGATTTAAA
Source organism: Pinus tabuliformis (assembly GCA_031772625.1). Lineage (NCBI taxonomy): Eukaryota > Viridiplantae > Streptophyta > Pinopsida > Pinales > Pinaceae > Pinus > Pinus tabuliformis. The sequence continues at coordinate 1,162,356,917 of CM062811.1, forward strand.
AAGGAGAAAATGATACTTATTTGTTTCCAGCCATGCAGAAGAATCGAGTGAAATGTCCTCAGCTTTATTTCATAATCCAGTAAACCAGTCCAGTCTTGAGTATAGCTTGAGTGGGCCTAAAGGTTAAGAGCATGTGTTTCCTCCTAAGAGGTCACAGGTTCAAAACCAGAGGGGGGTAGAGTATGTATGCCTTCGTCAACTTAGTAGTAAAATTGTTGCACAGAGGTGGGTCCCTTGTCCCACAAACAAGGGGGTCTCATACACCAATATTGGTGTCTGGCTTGGTTGTGACCTTAAAAATGGATATTATTACAATAGCTCCTTAGCTTACAACAAAATGTCTCCAGAAATGCTTTTTAATCCACCCTAATTACTTCAACTTGTGAAGTATTTATACAAAATTTAGTACAAAATATCACATAACTATATGGGAATTTTTCTAGGAAACAAAAAATATCTTCAACACGAAGTTAGAGACAGATGGAAAACTAATTGCTTGTTGTCCCTTTATTTGTGAAATGTGCTGGATGCTGGAATTCGGATTTGGCTCTTGCAGTTGCCTTGGTAGTTATGTGTTGGGTTTCACTCTTATCTTTGACCTACTGATACTCTTTACCTGTGCTGATTAATCCTGTATTACCTGTTTTTACTTGACAGACATATTTTACCCCATAGATTTACTATAGTAACTTTATAATAAATCTATCAAATTGGTCCACCAATCGCTATTTGGTAATTTTATTCTGAGCATTTTCCTGTAGACTTCATCAGATTCTGTATATTTGGGAAAATTGGGTTTACTAGTGAATAGATGTTTCACTTCATGTTCTATATAGAATAGGTTCTCTAGGCCATCATAAAGTACTTTTCCTGTAGGCAATGCTTTTACTCCTAAAGAACTAGCTTGGCTCCTGGACTGTTTACTCAATTTTTCAATGTAGTCTTCCTGTGTCATTAATTTTTCATGTATGACCAGAGGACTAGGAAGTCCTTTTTCTTTCAAAATGTCATATTTTAACATGAAGTTGTCAATGTCTGCTTGAATGCTTTGGCATCTTTTCTCCAAATTAAGCATCAGGTTCCTTTTAGTAAGAACCTTCTTTATCTCAATAATAGTTGTTGTTCTATCTTGAATCTCTAATTCATCCAGTTGGTACCTGTTTCTACTGTTCAAAAAATCTATCAACTGATTTGCTTCCTCAGGCTTGTCTCCCAGTTCTTCCTTTGTCTTTTGTATGGATTCCATGGCTATTTTGACTAATTCAATTTGCTAAAAAATAACTTGAATGGAAGACCAAATATCATTGATGGAATCAATGATATTGGTCCATAATATATCCTTGATGTCTCTCAATGGCCTTTCTAGAGTCAAATCATTTTCAAGGATCCTTATTCTTTCTACCATCCTTTGGTTTTTCTGAGTCTCTTCTTTGTGTTGTATTTCTGCAAGTGAACAACTGGTTTCTAGGCTTGTGACTTGCTCTATGAGTCTCTTGAGTTCTATGGCCTGGATGCTCATTTGTTCCATAGCCTTAACCAATTCATCTGCCTTTTCTATTGTTATCCCTGTACTGGTTGATGTACCTGTGGCTGAAGTAGTACCTGCTACTGGCAATGTTGTTACTATTGGAATTGTTGGTGCCAAGGAAGTTGCCAGGGTGGAGGGTATTGTAGTGGAAACTATAGGTATTACAGTCTATGGAGTAGTGGTCAGCTCACTCTGCTTGGACTGCATCAAATTCTCCAATTCTTTCTTGGTTTCTTTTAATTGATCATTCAACTTAAGGACCAGGTCCATAAGTTATTCCTCCTTCTGTTTTTCTAAAACTTCAGTAGTTTGAGGATGGTGGAGAAGAGGAATCTTGAGCTATTTCTTTAGTGCAGCTATGTCATCATTTTTCTTTTTTATCAACTGCTCTGCTACTTTGACATCCTTGGGATCATGTCCTAGTTCTATGACCAAGTCTTCCAAAGTTTTTATTCTGGTGTCTTTGGCCTGAGAAGAGGCCTTTTCCAATTGAAGTTGTGTAGATGTGTTATTTAGTGAGTTCTATAGTTGATGAGTTGTGATTGCTTTGTTGGTCAATGTAGAGTAGACCATTTCACCTGTTTGTTTATGTAGCTCTATTTGATTAATTGGGTGAATATCTTTTGCCAAAAAATTGAAATTAGTTTTCAAATAGTCAGCCATTGATTTTGGTTGTTGCACAGTTGGCTTAAGAAATCTCATCTGCATCTTGCCTTCCTTTATATCAAAGGCTGACATCAGCCTTGTCTGGTTTGTTAGAGCCATTATGAGATAATGGGCATAGGTTTGAGCCTTTAGTCTTTTGTTTCTTGCCTTTTCTTTGTACTTTTCTTTTATATCCTGGCTCTGGCCAGAAGGAGCCCTAACCTATGCCCATTATGAGATAATGGGCATAGGTTTGAGCCTTTAGTCTTTTGTTTCTTGCCTTTTCTTTGTACTTTTCTTTTATATCCTGGCTCTAGCCAGAAGGAGCCCTAAAGTAAGATACCTATGTGCTCTGTTGCCTTTGTAATACCTGGAACTATGAGGTAGATGGTGTACCTCCTGAAGGGATAGTATGCACACTATCAGTTCTTTCTGCCACTGTGTTGCCTGTTGTTTCCTCAGTGTATTCCTGTTCAAAAAATGGATTTAACCTTTGCCTCTTAGCATAGGTTTGATTAACAGGTATGGTGGAAGGAGTGGCCTTCTCTCTGTCTCTTTTTGGATTTTTCTCCTCATTTAGAGGAGTCTGTAGAATGGGGGGATTGCTCATACTTTGTTTTGTTTGATTGAGCTCCTCTGAAATCTCGGGTAATTCTAACTCTTCTGCCTGCTCTAATGATTCTGGTTGGCCTGATGGCCCTACTTGCTCTGAAGATCCTGGTTGGCCTAATGGCCCTGCTTGCTATGAAGATCCTGGTTGGCCTAATGGCCCTGCTTTCTCTGAAGTCTGTCCACTATGTTCCTGTGACTGCCTTTGAGATGAATTTTCTCCAGGCACCTATACAAATAAATCTTCATCAAGCCTCCTATCTAAATCCATCAATACATTGTCAACGGCAACCTCTATACTATCTTGATCTACTAATGTGTTTTCCACCCATTCAGTTTTATTGGCATATTTTTCAATTTCTGGGATCCTATGGTGGATGTAAGGAGATAACTTATTTTTCTACCTCCTATTACAAATAAAGTTGTGGGGATCATATGTCCACATGAAACTCTATTTTAATTTCAGCCTTTGGAGGATTTCATCTACCTCCTTTCCTACTTCTCTGTTATTACAAAAAAGGGCCAAGATGATCTTTTATTCTGAGTTGGGTCTTTCTCTTGGTTCTAACAAAATGCACCTCATCTGAATTTATTATTTGTCTGTAGTACTCCAAAGCAAATAATCTCATGGGGAGGTACTTTGGCATCTTGTAAGGTGGTAACTCACATCCATAGATTCTAATTTCTGTATGGTTTTGGTACAAGTACCAATCCCCTACTTTGTATTGTTTTGGCAACTGCAGGATTCTTTTGATGTCTGCACTAATTCTGGGAGGAGGACTTCCTAGCAACATGGTAGCCACTGGGTGTACAAATAGATCAATGAAATTTGTATATGGGTAGGGAGAATTAGACCTGTGGAACAGAGGGTTCCAGAAGGCGACAAATCTAGGATTCCCTTTGGTATCAAGTTTTTGGACAGAGAAGGGAAACTTATCAGTTTGATGGTAAAGAAATAAATGGTACAAGACTGAAGAATATTTGAACACTCTTTCATTTTCCAATCTCAGAAATTGATCATGCATTTTATCTGAGATGAATTTTGCATAATCAAATTTGACTGCAGGAGGCTGGCCAGGGGTAAAAATGGACATGTAGGCAAAAATGATATCATCTACATATTCACTAGTGGTAAAACCTAAAATGCATGATATCATTGATGTGATATCTTTGCCTAGACCAGAAAAGAAGGATGACATGTAAGGAGGGGGGTCTTTTGGCATGTATTTTTCTTCAGCAATGAAAGTCTGGAGGATTTGAGTACTTCTGGAACTAGATAGCTTGGAGAATCTGTCAAGCAAATCAGCAATGGTAAGGGGGGTTAGGTTTTCACCAGGTTGTAACTATAACATCTCATTTATGGATTCTGCAGTGATAGTGAATAGGACTTTCTGATCTGGGGTCATTACAGCTCTCATGATAGGGTCATAGTTTGCATGACAATAGTGAATAATCTCTGGGAAGACATGAACACTAGGGAATTGGTATTTAGGCAAGTTTGATTCCCAAAGGCCTATCTTATCTGCATGGTTCAAGTAGTTATCTCGGTGTCTGCAATGCAATTTCAAAGGGGATTCTTCAAAGATGAGGTCTTTAATCTGAAAATCTTTGTCAGCCAGGGGAAGATGGTCTAAATCTCTGTGGGGAGTAGTAACTAGCATGAAATTCAAAGCAATTGGGGCGTCCATCCTTGGTTCTTGTGGATTCAAGGACAGGGGCAAAGAGTTTTAGGGAAATATGGAAAAATTGGCTTATCACAGAGTAGCTCAGGACTATCAAACAGCTCAACCTACCAAATTACTTAATTTTTAAAGCACTTTAGCTCAGGTTTGGCACGAAAACAGGGTTTCTCAGTTGAAAATAGGGTAAATACATGGTTTCGATTGTCTGAATGGATTAATGGTACTGGTGCATTGTTCACAAGGAGCACACAGTTCTGCAATGGTAATCTGGAATTTAGCGGCTTAGAGCGGTTGACGGTTTGTAGCAGGTTGACAATTTGGACATATTCTGCGGTTGCATGGAGAACAAAAGGTTTCTTCTTTTGGTAAAAAACAGAAAAATAATGAGTATTTTTGGTTTATCTGCAAAGTCAATAATTTTTGGCAGGTATAATGGAAAAGCGACAGTTGGCGCCAACTGACGGAGGTGGTAAGCGAAATATATCGCACCACTTTTGGGGGCTTGGCGGTATTGGGAGAGGTCCGCTTGATGCCATTCATCAGGCAACACGTAGCGGAGGGGTGAATAGTAAAACCGCTAACATCGGGCGGGTAAAGGTCGGCATCGGAGGCCGCCCGATATGAGCGACAGATCGTATGGTGATAGGGATGCAATTTGGTCGGGAAGTTAATGCAGGGGCTCGATGGGTTTTAATTGCGGGTTAGGGCAATTAAATGACGTCGGGGGCAGGCAGATTGGAGGAAGGTTATTAATTAATCATAGTTTGATTAATTAATCCTTCTTTGTAACGGCGGAGGGTTATGGCTCTTAATTAGTCGCAAATTGACTAATTAATCCATCTAATTTATTTACTTAATATGGTTTATATTCCAAACCATCGGGGCGGGATATTTATATAAGGGTTTTATTTATAATTATATATGGGAAAGGGGTTTATTTTTCGGGAGTTAAATATAATAAAAGTTAAAGTTAATATGAAATGGAAAAGGGAACAAATTGCACTAAGTATAATGTCTCGACACATTTGTTCATGCATTTAAACTTACACATTATAACTTAGGCTTAATGCTTTTTGTGGGTTTTTATGTAAACAAAGGGGGTTTTAAGTAAGGTTTATTACTTTCCCTAGGTAAATGGTGATTTCACCTTAGGAAAAGGGATTTTTAGTTGAAATGGATGAATTATGGAGGGAGTGAATGTTTGTAAAGGGGTTGTAGTACTTAAACCTTATAAGTTATTGGGCCGAGGGTCCGGTCCCTCCAGAAGTCAGAGAAATTCTCTGAGCCCCTTTAACTTAAGGTTTTAGGTACTTTGATTTTTGCTTGTGGGAAATTAGTGAAAAGGTAAAATGAATGGGGAAATTAATCACTTGACTTTGTAACTGTCCCATTGTCATCCATACTTTAAGCAATTTGATGATGAAAGTAAATGACATGATTTTGTCCAATAAATCAACATAATTATGCAACCATTCACCTACTTACCCATCTACACATCCTACCATTTTTTCTACTCTTTATTAGGGTGCACTTGAACTGGCAAACCCTTATCAAAATTTTCTTTTCTTTTACAAAATTAATCTATCTAAGTCTAACCTTATTACATCCAAGGGCTCAGATTAAACTGTTGAGCTCCTTTTTCGTTTACTCTACCTATCTACTTATCTGCCAAGATTAAACAGTCTGGTCATATTTTATTCTCTATATCTAAGCATTGCAATTGAAAAATGGAATAACCAAGATTGAACTGTTTGGTTACCATGGATTGTGGCATAAATAACAAGTTGTAAACAATCATTATTGTAAAAATAAAATAGTAGTAGCATTTTGACTTGCACACTTTCATGGTCTTTTTCATTTTCTTTAGGGTTCATTTTTCATCCTTTTTGACCTTTTTATTCTTTTTGTCCTTTGATTTTTCTTTTAGGACATACCCTCTTTATATTTTTTAATTTTTTTTTAATTTTTTACAAATATGGAAAACATTTGCAGAAAGCAAAGGTATGTACATATTACAGTTTTAACCTTATCCATTCAAAAATTATGACACCCATTGGTATAGGAACATAACAATGGCTCCACTTGGGGATGGCATTTCCTAGTGAAATGTGAAGAACTAGTAGATCAATGGCCTTCTGAATTTTTGTGGTTTTACTTTGCAACTTTCCTTTTTTACTTTACTGCTTTATTAATATTTACTGATAGTAAAACTTTAAAGCTTAGGGACTTCTCTTCGGGCTTGAACTTCAAGATTTACCATCTAATCCAAACTGAACTTTATGAAGGATATAATATGTACAAGTAATTAGTGGAATCAGTAACTGGGATCTATATAATGCTTAAGCATTCGACCATTAACTGGTCGTCCTTCTACTTCTGCACCATCCAATTCTTTGAGAAAATAAGCATTATTACCCCTAAAAGCATAAATAATGTAAGGACCTTTCCACAGGAAGTCAAACTTCCCATGTTTCCCTTTATCTTCCCTTCTTGAGTCCCATTTCAGTACTTTGTCTCCTAGATAGAAATCTTCTGCCTTGGTTCTTTTGTCAAATGCTTTCTTAATTTTCTCTTGCACCACTTGAGATCTGATGTAGACTTGTTCTCTGGTTTGCTGCAAATGAATAGTCTAGTTGATCCTTCTCTGAATATCATTGGGCTCAACTTGTGCTTCTTGGAGTAATTTCATCACTAGAGTTCCCAAAGAAGATGGGAAGACAGCCTCCATTCCATAGACTAGCTGATAGGGACTGGTGCCAATAGATTTCTTTGTGGTCAGTCTATCTGCCCACAAAGCATTCACCAATTTCTTATTCCAGGTCTTCTTATTGTCTTCCAATAGTTTTTTGATGATATTAATTAGGCTTTTATTGGATGATTCTGCAAGTCCATTTCCCTAGGGATAGTAGGTTGTGGAATGGCCAAGGGTTATGTGATATCTGTTGCAAAAATCAATCATCCTTTTTTATTTAAAGGTTGCAGCATTGTCTGTGATGATTTTGGTGGGACAACCGAATCTAGATAGAATGTTGGCCTCAAGGAAACCTATTATGATAATATCGGTGGCTTGTCTTGAGGGTATGGCTTCTATCCACTTTGTAAAATAATCTGTGGCAGTGAATATCCATCTATGCTGGGCAGAGGAGGGAGGATTAATTTCACCAATGAAGTCAAGACCCTACTATTGAAATGGTGTTTCAGTTGATATAGGTTTTAAAGGTAATGGAAGTAGTTTTCTTTTCCCTTAAAAAAATTGGCATTTGTGGCATGAGGTTACAATTTTTTTCACAACAGCAAGTAGAGTGGGCCAATAAAAACCAGCCCTCAACATCTTATCAGTTGTTTTCTTCCAATAGAGATGTCCCCCACAGTCACCTGCATGAAACTCTTGCAAAATTTTATCAGATTCCTCCTTTAATAAACAATTCAACAATATGCCTTCATGATTTTTCCAAAATAAGGCATTATCAATTATGCAAAACTTTAAAGATTTCATCTTTAAGAACCTACTTTTAGTCCTGGATAGCTCAGGAGGAGCTTGAAGGTTTTGTAGAACATATATTATGTCAGCATACCATGGTGAGTCTGTAAAGGCTTGGCTGATCTGTGGAGTCGCCATCTCTTCTTCATTATCTAGTTTCGGAATGAAGTTTATGTCTAGGGCCTGACAGTTTGTTTCATCCATGAGCTTAGCCAAACCTTGGCCTTTGATCAATTTGGTAGGTTTAATTTCTAAATCATACTCTAATATGGTAGCTATCCATTTTCCTCTTTTCCCATCAGGTCCATTCTGTGTCAGAATGTCCTTGACTACAGCATTGGGGACATATGCTACTATATGGGAGTACAAAATATAAACTCTGAAATCTTTTATTGCTTTAACTAAAGAAAAAGCCTGTTTCTCCATTATGTTATACTTTAAAGGTGCATCTCTCAAAGCTTTACTGAAGAAGGCTATTGGCTATTCAAAACCCTAATTATTTTTCTGTAAAAGGACTATAGCAATGTTGTGTTCGGAAGCAAAAGAAAATATGATAAATTCCCTATCAAACATCAGACTGATGAGGACTGGAGTTTGAGTTAAGGCTAGCTTTATATCTTCAAATGAATTTTTTGCCTCTATATTCCATTTAATAGTTGAATCTTTCTTTAACACATTATTCAGTAATCTAATTAATTCAGCTAGATTAGAGATAAATCTCCTCAAAAAGTTCATTTTACATAAAAATGCTTGAAGTTATTTGATGTTCCTGGGATGTGGTATCTGCAAAATAGCTTCGATTCTTGTTGGGTCAATCCTGATACCATCTTTGGAGATAATGTGGCCTAACAATTTCCCTTCTTCCAACCCAAATAAAGATTTTTTAGGATTCAGAGAAATACCATATTTCCTGCATTTGATAAAGACCTGCCTAAGATGATCCAGGTGTTGTTGATCTGATTTCGAGAATACTGTGAGGTCATCAAGGTAAATTACCAGGAAGTCATGGATTTCTTTAGCAAAGGCTATGTCCATTGCTCTTTGAAAGGTGGCCCCTGCATTTCTTAACCCAAATGGCATTTTCACATACATGAAAGTTCCCCATGGAGTTGTGAATGCAGTCTTTTCCTGATCATCTGGGTGGACTAGGATTTGGTTATAACCAGAGAACCCATCTAATAGTGAGATCCTAGAGGAACCTACTACCCTCTGTAGTATGTGATCCATTTTCGAAAGAGGATAGTTATCCTTAAGTGAAAATTTATTTAAATTCCTAAGGTCAACACACAACCTAATTTCGCCAGTTTTCTTTCTTGTGGGTACTAAATTGGAAACCCAGTTTGAGAACCTAATATGTGCTATGATTCCAGCTTCATACATTTTTTTGATCTCCTTTTCAATAGAAGGTAGCAGAACAGGGTTGATTCTTCTAAGTTTCTGTCTGAAGGGCTTTTGATCTTCTTTTAATGGAATAGTGTGTTGTATTATGCTAGTATCATAGGATTTCAGATCCTCACAACTCTAGGAAAAAACATCCTGGAATTCTTTCAGCAGTTCCATATATTTCAATTTTCGTTGGGAGGTAATGATTTTGATAGTTTTATCAATTTGGGATTTTCTTTAGATCCTATATTGCATTCCTCAATGTCTGATCTCAAAGGTTCCATTTTAGGCTTCTTGGGAATATCGTTTGAATCGAATAAGTCCTCCAAAGTAGTTAATCCTTTGGGTAGAAAATTATCCTTAAGGTTTCTGACTTCAGTTTCTACATCAAAGGCTGCATCAATTTCCATTTGTTTTAGGTTTCAAATATCAGATTTTGTAAACTTTGTGGGATGCAGTATATCTATTTGATCCTCTTCTAGTTTATTAATTTCTACTTCATCAAAGCAATCAAAATCTACTGCTATGTCTGTGTCTATGTTGCTATTCACAAATTCCTGATTTAAAGTTAGAAAATGGTTAATTTTCTGATCATTATCAAACACTTGCCAGTTCTTTAAATTGTCAGGAATCGTAGGCCTATGCCTAACCTCAGCAGTGTACTGATGGTTGGGCTAAAAGGGGAACTTACAAGTACTAGCAAACATGGCTAAGTTGCGATCTTACATGTTGTGTTCTCTTGTAATAACAACAAGTTTGGTTTCTAAAAAGGTATTTAGTATTTCTATCACCATTCCTCTATAAAATCCTAGCCTAGGATCCTTAGTCATATAAACAGCTTTAATTTGTTTGATCACTAACTCAAAATCTCCCATGATAGAGACTCTGATGGCTCCTAACCTTTTAACAAGTTTCAGACCTAACAGAAGTGCTTCATACTCGGCCATGTTGTTTGTACATTTAAAGTTTAGTCTGTAGGCATGGCCCTCTGCATGATCGTTTTCTAAGTTATAAATCCATACACCTGCTCCTGCACCTAGTTTGTTAACTAACCCATCAAATTCAAGATGCCATAGGATTTCATGCTCATAATTTTCATCTGGGGTAGTGGAATCCTTCTTGACTAAGGTATCTAGATCATATTTTTTATCCGATGTTTCATGAATTTGGACATTTTGATTTTCCTTTAATATTTCAATTTCTTTTGGTTCTGTTGTTATACTACTTGAAGTGTCTTCTTGATTATTTTCATCATTGTAAAGTATGAAGGAATCAATATCAGAATGTACTGAATATATGGGAAAATTCTAAGGTCTCTCCTGGGAACTCACTACATACTTCATCAGAGTCTCTCTATATAGCTTCTTGGGGTGTCCAAAGACTGATATGGTAGCATAGGACATGTCCAGTTGTAGAGATCCCTGGAGTTTGGCACCCCAAGATCTAGACAGCAACATGCCATACTTGGGTGGTATGTCAACAACAACTATGTCCATAAGTATGGTCTTGGCAGGGTATTGAACTAGGGAGACACACAAATCTTTTATGAGACCTAAGCATTTAACTTGGCTTGAATCAAAGGAAAAGAGATCCTTATAAGGCCTAGTGATATCCAAGTTAAGCTTTTCCATTACAGATTTGGGCATGAGATTATGTGAGGCCCCAGAGTCAAGCATGGCATTATGTAGGATTTTATCATGGATGTTAAGACTGATGTAGAAGGGTGGTATCCCTCCTTCAACTGGCTTTCCATTAATGTCTGGTCCAAAAATTAACTCAGGTTGCTCATCAAATAGATTCACAGAGTCTTCATTCTCATTGAAGTTTAAATATTTACTAATTTGATATCTGTAAGTCTCATGTTTAACCAATTCTGTCAAAGGTATTGATATTTTAAGCTTGGCCACCTCTACTCAAAAATTGAAAGGTAGAGGGGATTTATTTGTTTGAATATTTAGAATTTTAGAGCCAAGGTTCTGAGTAGTATGTTTTTCTTTTTCATTGTTAGGATTGTTTTCAATTGGATTTTCTAATATGATTTATGGGGGTTGTTCCACTATTCCTTTGAGGGGGACTAAAGTGGAAGGCTGCTCATTAGAAGGTTTGTTATCTGTTATGTCTTCAATGGTGGGACTAGGAGGATTTTAAGGTGGTCTAGAAAGGATTTGTAAGGTTTTTGTAACTTGAGGATTCTGATTTGTTACTTTCTTAGGCTGGTTAGGTATTTCTTTTTTATTCTGATCAGGAACATCAATGTTCTTCTTGCTTCCTAATTTGTACTATTTATGAACTTTGAAAATAGCAGAGTCATACCCTTGCTTTTAGTCGAAGGATTCTCCTGTTTGGGTCTGCAACTGTTGAAGCATAAGAGTTAGAAAAATGGTCTCTTCATTACCTAAGCCCATAAGGTTGATCTGAGTGTCTATCTCAGGGTCTTCTTGGTGGGAAGTCTCAGGATAATTTTCTTGGAAAGGTGACCTAATGTTCTGATCAGGTCCATTTTTACCAGTGTTTTGGTTCTGGTTTTTCCTAAAGTTTGGATTCCTTACTGGATTAGCCTGTTGGTTATCCCAGTGAGGTTTCCTTTCAATGACTTCTATTCTATCCATCAACCTTTCCATTCCTTTAGCTAAAGCATCCATTTTCTAATCAAAAGGTGAAGATTCATCTTTCAAAGGTGTTCTTCTCTCATTTCTAACTCTAGCCCTTTTGGACAACAGATTAGCTTCTACGCTAACCGCTACACTTTGCATATCTTCAAGTGTGGGGGGATTCCTTTCTCTAAGTTGAAAAGCCATATCTGTGTCAAATCCGTCTGGAAATTTAATCAGGGCTAAACCAGGTGGAGGTCTAAGGTCAAGTGGGATTGCATTATACACGTTGTTAAACCTGGTACAATAGTCCTGAACAGTTTCGTTTGGTCCCCTTTTAAGGTTTTCATATTCAGATAGAATTTGAAGGGGATTTTTCTTTTTCTCCCACCTATTTAAGAACTATTGGTAAAGGACTTCTAAACTATCTATGCTCTGAGGGGGCAAAGATCTAAACCATGTTCTCACTTCTCCAGCTAAACTTTGGACAAAGATTCTCATTTAGACATCTCCTATGTCAATCTCATGCAGTTCAAAATAATCTGTCATTTTCTTAGTGTGTTGCTGTGCTGTGTATGTTCCAGTGCCATCAAATGAGGTGATTTTACTCTGATAATCTACTGGTAAGGCACCTTGAGGAGCAGGCATCACAAGGGGGGCATATCTAAGTGCCATAGCTCTAAGTTGTACAGGATTAAGAACAGGTGTTGGGGTAACTGGGGGATTTGGGACAACAAGGGGAGTTGGGGTAACAGGGGTAATAGGTGTCTGAGGGGTAGTGATAGGTTGATGAGGGAGTGAAGGTATGAATGGAGATGAGGGATGATCTTCAGAGGTGTGGGGAAATGATAGTGAGCTAAAAGATGTTGAAGTTGATTCGGAAATTTCAGGGAGTCTATTAGTGGTGAGGGATGACTAAGGGGAGTTCAGTAGATTCTGATCAATTAACAAGTTGGCTCATTGGATTTCAAGTTCTCTGATGAATTCTGGATCTGGGACTAGGTCTAGCAATTCACTATCAGATGTGGTTCTAAACAGAGAAAGACCAAAATACTCGTCAAAAGGGATGTCTTCAAGGAATAACCACTCAACAGGGCATGAATTGGATCTAAAAACAGGTCTAGGGCTTACCAAACTTTCTTGTCTTCTGATTATTCTTGGAATAAGGTTGGGATTTTCAAATACAAGGGGAGGATTTGGATCAGGGTTGGCCCTGGTATAATGAGTTCTCCCTGAAGCCATATTTCGAGCTTTTTGTGATTGTTTTAAATTTTTATGAACTTTTGGAAATAACTTCTAATAACCCTTTAAGATGCTTATGAATAAAAATTTGAATTCCTCAAAGGTTTATTAAAACTGAGGGTTTTGAATCCCCAGTATGGTCGCCACTATGTTATCACTCAGGTTTTTTCCTTAGAAGTTATCAAAGAAGGAATAGCCCGAGGTAACCACAAACCAATCTTTTAGACCTAGGTTCTAGCCAACCTAAGTCCAGAGAGGGCTCTCTCTTTAAGATTTAACTTTGTTTAAATAAGATTTCAGGCTAGTTATTAATGTTCAAGGTTGTTTGTGTTGATTGGGTGGTGGATTTAAGAAGTCAGATGGGAAGAGCAAATATTCAGGCCATTGGGTTATGGAGTCAATCAAGAAATTCTTAACTGGATTTGATTTATCACTGAGGTAAGAGTTCACAGGGAAGGTTAACACAACAAGAACAAATTTGAAGCTTTCAATGAATGGAAAGTCTTAACTAGGGCCAAGGGCAATGAAGAATCCTTAACCGAGATTGGGATGAAGAAAGGAAGGATGGCCAGTAATAAAGGGCAATGAAGAATCCTGTACTATGGGCCAAAGGGGGATGAACTACAGAAGTAAGGGGGCAATTAAGAATCCCCAGACCAAGGCAATTTAGCAGAAAACATAAATAAAGCAAACAGTTAAAATAGAGAGCACTTAAGCTAATTCTGATGATATCATTCCTTGTTTTCTTTTAAGATTTTAATGAACACATATGAAGATATCATAACATAAAGAGAAAAAGAGATTTAAACAAGAGAAAACGATACTTATTTGTTTCCAGTCATGCACAAGAATCGAGTGAAATGTCCTCAGCCTTATTTCATAATCCAGTAAACCAGTCCAGTCTTGAGTACAACAGCTCCTTAGCTTACAACAAAATGTCTCCAGAAATGATTTTTAATCCACCCTAATTACATCAACTTGTGAAGTATTTATACAAAATTTAGTATAAAATATCGCATAACTATATGGGAATTTTTCTAGGAAACAAAAAATATCTTCAACACGAAGATAGAGACAGATGGAAAACTGATTGCTTGTTGTCCCTTTATTTGTGAAATGTGTTGGATGCTAGAATTCAAATTTGGCTCTTGCAGTTGCCTTGGTAGTTATGTGTTGGATTTCACTCTTATCTTTGACCTACTGATACTCTTTACCTGTGCTGATTAATCCTGTATTACCTGTTTTTACCTGACAGACATATTTTACCCCACAAATTTACTATAGTAACTTTATAGTAAAACTGTCAAATCGGTCCACCAATCGCTATCTGGTAATTTTATTCTGATCATTTTCCTGTATACTTCATCGGCTTTTGTATATTTGGCAAAACTGGGTTTGCTAGTGAATAGATGTTTCGCTTCATGTTCTATATAGAATAGGTTCTCCAGGCCATCATAAAGTACTTTTCCTGTAGGCAATGCTTTTACTCCTGAAGAACTAGCTTGGCTCTTGGACTGTTTACTCAATTTTTCAATGTAGTCTTCCTATGTCATTAATTTGTCATGTATGACCAAAGGACTAGGAAGTCCTTTTTCTTTCAAAATGTCATATTTTAACATGAAGTTGTCAATGTCTGCTTGAATGATTTGGCATCTTTTCTCCAAATTAAGCATCAGATTCCTTTTAGTAAGAACCTTCTTTATCTCAATAATAGTAGTTGTTTTGTCCTGAATCTCTAATTCATCCAGCTGGTACCTGTTTCTACTATTCAAAAAATCTATCAACTGATTTGCTTCCTCAAGCTTGTCTCTGAGCTCTTCCTTTGTCTTTTGTATGGCTTCCATGGATATTTTTACTAATTCAATCTGCTCAAAAATAACTTGAATGGAAGACCAAATATCATTGATGGAATCAATGATATTGGTCCATAATATATCCTTGATGTCTCTCAATGGCCTTTGTAGAGTCAAATCATTTTCAAGGATCTTTATTCTTTCTACCATCCTTTGGTTTTTATGAGTCTCTTCTCTATGTTGTATTTCTACAAGTGAACAACTGGTTTCTAGGCTTGTGACTTGCTCTCTGAGTTTCTTGAGTTCTGTGGCCTAGATGCTCATTTGTTCCATAGCCTTAACCAATTCATCTGCCTTTTCTGTTGTTATCCCTGTACTGGTCGATGTACCTGTGGTTGAAGTAGTACCTGCTACTGGCAATGTTGTTACTGTTGGAATTGTTGGTGCCAAGGAAGTTGCCAGGGTGGACGGTACTGCAGTGGAAACTATAGGTATCACAGTCTAAGGAGTGGTGGTCAGCTCACTCTACTTGGATTGCATCAAATTCTCCAATTCTTTCTCAGTTTCTTTTAATTGATCATTCAACTTAAGGACCAGGTCCATAAGTTCTTCCTCCTTATGTTTTTCTAAAACTTCAGCAGTTTGAGCATGGTGGAGAAAAGGAATCTTGAGCTATTTCTTTAGTGCAACTATGTCATCATTTTTCTTTTTTATCAACTGCTCTGCTACTTTGACATCCTTGGGATCATGTCCCAGTTCTATGACCAAGTCTTCCAAAGTTTTTATTCTGGTGTCTTTGGCCTGAGAAGAGGCCTTTTCCAATTGAAGCTATGCAGATGTGTTATTCAGTGAGTTCTGTAGTTGATGAGCTGTGATTGCTTTGTTGGTCAATGTAGAGTAGACCATTTCACCTGTTTGTTTATGTAGCTCTATTTGATCAATTGGGTGAATTTCTTTTTCCAAAACTTCAAAATAAGTTTTCAAATAGTTAGCCACTGATTTTGGTTGTTGCACAGTTGGCTTAAGAAAGCTCATCTGCGTCTTACCTTCCTTTATATCAAAGACTGACATCAGCCTTGACTGGTTTGTTGGAGCCATTCTGAGATAATGGGCATAAGTTTGAGCCTTTAATATTTCGTTTCTTGCCTTTATTTCTTTCTACTTTTTTTTTATATCCTAGCTCTGACCAGAAGGATCCCTGAAGGAAGATACCTTTCTGCTTTGTTGCCTTTGTGATACCTGGAACTGTGAGGTAGATGGTGTACCTCCTGAAGGGATAGTATGCACACTATCAGTTCTTTCTGCCACTGTGTTTCTTGTTGTTTCCTCAGTGTATTCCTGTTAATAAAATGGATTTAACCTTTGCCTCTTAGCATAGTTTTGATTAACAGTGATGGTGGAAGGAGTGGCCTGCTCTTTGTTTCTTTTTGGATTTTTCTTCTCATTTAGATGAGTCTACAAAATGGGGGGATTGCTCATATTTTGTTTTGTTTGATTGAGCTCCTCTGAAATCTTGGGTAGTTCTGACTCTTCTGCCTGCTCTGATCATTCTAGTTGGCCTAATGGCCCTGCTTGCTCTGAAGATCTTGGTTGGCCTAATGGCCCTGCTTGCTCTGAAGATCCTGGTTGGCCTAATGGCCCTGCTTGCTCTTAAGTCTGTCCATTGTGTTCCTGTGACTGCTTTTGAGATGAAGTTTCTCCAGGCACCTGTACAAATAAATCTTCATCAAGCCTCCTATCTAAATCCATCAATACATTGTCAACGGCAACCTCTATACTATCTTGATCTACTAATGTGTTTTCCACCCATTCAGATTTATTGGCATATTTTTCAATTTCTGGGATCCTATGGTGGATGTAAGGAGATAGCTTATTTTTCTGCCTCCTATTACAAATAAAGTTGTGGGGATCATATGTCCACATGAAACTCTATTTTAATTTCAGCCTTTGGAGGATTTCATCTGCCTCCTTTCCTGCTTCTCTATTGTTACAAATGAAAGGGCCAAGATGATCTTTTATTCTTAGTTGGGCCTTTTTCTTGGTTCTAACAAAATGCACCTCATCTAAATTTATTATTTGTCTGTAGTACTCCAGAGCAAATAATCTCATGGGGAAGTACTTTGGCATCTTGTAAGGTGGTAACTCACATCCATAGATTCTAATTTCTGTATGGTTTTGGTACAAGCACCAATCCCCTACTTTGTATTGTTTTGAAAATTGCAGGATTCTTTTGATGTCTGCACTGATTCTGGGAGGAGGAATTCCTAGCAACATGGTAGCCATTGGGTGTATAAATAGATCAATGAAATCTGTATATGGGTAGGGAGAATTAGACTTGTGGAACAGAGGGGTCCAGAAGATGACAAATCTAGGATTCCCTTTGGTATCGAGTTTTTGGTCAGAGAAGGGAAACTTATTAGTCTGATAGTACAGAAATAAATGGTACAGGACTGATGAATATTTGAACACTCTTTCATTTTCCAATCTCAAAAACTAATCATGCATTTTATCTTAGATGAATTTTGCATAATCAAATTTGATTGCAGGACGCTGAGCAGGGGTAAAAATGGACATGTAGGCAAAAATGATATCATCTACATATTCACTAGTGGTAAAGCCTAAAATGCATGATATCATTGATGTGATATCTTTGCCTAAACCAAAAAAGAAGGATGACATGTAACGAGGGGGGTCTTTTGGCATGTATTTTTCTTCAACAATGAAAGTCTGGAGGATTTGAGTACTTCTGGAACTAGATAGCTTGGAGAATCTGTCAAGCAAATCAGCAATGGTAAGGGGGGTTAGGTTTTCACCAAGTTGTAATTGTAACATCTCATTTATGGATTTTGCAGTGATAGTGAATAGGATTTTCTGATCTGGGTTCATTACAGCTTTCATAATAGGGTCATAGTTTGCATGACAATAGTGAATAATCTCCGGGAAGACATGAACACTAGGGAATTGGTATTTAGGCAAGTTTGATTCCTAAAGGCCTATCTTATCTGTATGGTTCAAGTAGTTATCTCGGTGTCTGCAATGCAATTTCAAAAGGGACTCTTCAAAGATGAGGTCTTTAATCTGAAAATCTTTGTCAGCCAGGGGAAGATGGTCTAAATCTCTGTGGGGAGTAGTAACTGGCATGACATTCAAAGCAATTGGGGCATCCATCCTTGGTTCTTGTGGATTCAAGGATGGGGGCAAAGAGTTTTAGGGAAATATGGAAAAATTGGCTTATCATAGAGTAGCTCAGGACTATCAAACAGCTCAACCTACCAAATTACTTAATTTTTAGAGCATTTTAGCTCAAGTTTGGCACGAAAACAGGGTTTCTCAGTCAAAAATAGTGTAAATACCTGGTTCTGGTTGTCTGAATGGATTAATGGTACTGGTGTACTATTCGCAAGGAGCACACAGGTCCGCAATGGTAATCTGGAATTCAGCAGCTTTGGGAGGTTGATGGTTGTAGCAGGTTGATTGTTTGGACGTATTTGGCGTTTGCATGGAGAACAGAAGGTTTCTTCTTTTGGTAAAAAACAGAAATAATGAATATTTTTTGTTTATCTGCAAAGTCAATGATTTTTGGTGGGTATAATGGAAAAGTGACAGTTGGCGCCAACTAACAGAGGTGATGTTTTGTCGTGTATTGAAGGCAGTAAGCAGAATATATCACAATACTTTTGGGGGCTTGGCGGTATTGGGAGAGGTCCACCCGATTCCATTCATCGGGCAACACGTAGCAGAGGGGTGAATAGTAAAACCGCTCACATCGGGCAGGTAAAGGTCAGCATCGGAGGCCACCCGATATGAGTGACAGTTGTTAGATCTGAAGGGGTCAGATCGTACAGTGATCGGGATGCGATTTGGTCGGGGAGTTAATGGAGGGGCCCGACAGGTTTTAATTGCGGGTTAGGGCGATTAAATGACATCGGGGGCAGTTGGATTGGAGGAAGGTTATTAATTAATCCCTCTTTGTAACGACGGAGGGTTATGGCTCTTAATTAGTCACAAATTGACTAATTAATCCATCTAAGTTATTTACTTAATATGGTTTATATTCCAAACCATCGGGGCGAGATATTTATATAGGGCTTTTATTTATAATTATATACAGGAAAGGGATTTATTTTCTGGGAGTTAAATATAATAGAAGTTAAAGTTAATATGAAATGGAAAAGGGAACGAATTGCACTAAGTATAATGCCTCGACACATTTGTTCATGCTTTTAAACTCACACATTATAACTTAGTCTTAATGATTTTTGTGGGTTTTTATGTAAACGAAGGGGGTTTTAAGTAAGGTTTATTACTTTCCCTAGGTAAATAGTGGTTTCACCTTAGGAAAAGGGATTTTTAGCTGAAACAAATGAATTATGGAGGGAGTGAATGTTCGTAAAGGGGTTGTAGTACTTACACCTTATAAGTTATTGGGCTGAGGATTTGATCCCTCCAGAAGTCAAAGAAATGCTCCGAGCCCCTTTAACTTAAGGTTTTAGGTACTTTGCTTTTTGCTTGTGGGAAATTAGTGAAAAGGTAAAATGAATGGGGAAATTAATCACTTGACTTTGTAACTGTCCCATTGTCATCCATACTTTAAGCAATTTGATGATGAAAGTAAATGACATGCTTTTGTCCAATAAATCAACATAATTCTGCAACCATTCACCTACTTACCCATCTACACATCCTACCATTTTTTCTACTCTTTATTAGGGTGCACTTGAACTGGAAAACCCTTATCAAACTTTTCTTTTAGATTACAAAAGTAATCTATCTAAGTCTAGCCTTATTACATCCAAGGGCTCAGATTAAACTATTGAGCTCCTTTTTCGTTTATTCTACCTATCTACTTATCTGCCAAGATTAAACAGCTTGGTCAGATTTTATTCTCTATATCTAAGAATTGCAATTGAAAACATGGAATAACCAAGATTGAACTGTTTAGTTACCATGGATTGTGGCATAAATAACAAGTTTCACACAATCATTATTGTAAAAATAAAATAGCAGTGGCATTTGGACTTGCACACTTTCATTATCTTTTTCATTTTCTTTAGGGTTCATTTTTCATCTTTTTTGACATTTTTATTCTTTTTGTCCTTTGATTTTTCTCTTAGGACATACCCTCTTTACATTTTTTAATTTTTTTAATTTTTTACAAATATGGAAAACATTTGCAGAAAGCAAAGGTATGTACATATTACAGTTTTGACCTTATCCATTCAAAAATTATGACACCTATTGGTATAGGAACATAACACTACCCCCAAACATCTATTTGCTTGCCCTTCAACTTTCATAATAATATTAGGGTAATTCATGCCTATCGGTTCAAATTAGGATAAACACTCTTCTCAAGCTACAGGAAGAAATAAAGAAAGATAAAGAAAGATTCTCTCTCCTCATAATCATATCAAGAGATGGGTTGACAAGAAGTCTGAGTGAAGAACGAATTCCATATGGGTGACTTGGTCTTAAAGTGGGATAAAGCCTATGAAGGCAAAGGTAAACATACTAAGTTCCAATCCCTGTGGATCGGATCATATACTGTGAATGAGAAGCTTGGCCATCACACATATCACCCCCCATATTTATATGGGAAGATTGACTTGCTTCCTGTTAATGGCCAAGCTTTAAATAAATAATTTCAATGATGGTCTAGGGTTGTGCCCTACTCTATGTACATAGTCTATTCATTCATTCTTTATTTTTTCTAGTCGTGTCTTGGTGTCCCCTTCCATTTATGTAAATAAGTGTTGTGGGTAAATGTGTTCTTTGGCTTCATTACATGTGGCTGAATCGAAAAGAATCTTGTGACACTGTGACATTTGGCTAACCTTCAGTCCTTCTTCTCCATTTTGGTTACACCTTTTGGTCAATGATGCTCTGACAGAAAATATGATCTTGGAGTAAAGATATATTTGAGTTGAGCCATGATATCTGTGTCTATTCTGGAAACCTTATTCCTTCACTTAGTTCTATATGTTTCGGTGTTTTCCATGCTTATCCAATTAATTATAGAAGGACAAGGGGAAAATATAAACGAGCAAACCAAAAACATAGGTCTTATATATGCTTCTCCATCTTATGCTTTCAATAAGTCAGAATCCCCCTTTCACCCATGAAATGAATAAGTTCCTATGCACAGTCCTATGTATAAAATACATAAATAAAGGGAAAAAGAAGAGAAAGAATTCCTTCATAGGGAGATGAAGCAAGCAACTCTGTAGGGGTATTGTCCAGGCTCAGTGGCAGCAGAGAAATCTTTTCTTCCTATAGTGACTCTGTCGAGGTACTATCCAGGCCTACTGGCAGCGGAGCAACACCAAAGATGAAAAACTATACTCTCAAAATCTAAAGCTCGCGAACTTCATTACCTTTCTCCTGATTCAAAACATTGTGATTTGGTTGGCTTTATATTGGCGTTTCACCGAGAAAGGAAAAAGGGGACTAAGTTCATACACGGGGTGAGTGGGGAAACCAAATTAATCTAAATTATGAATCAATACTCCCTCAAGAACTAGTCCCTATAAAAAAGAGATAACCAAGGCAGAGAAGCTAGAATTCTACTAGTGTGTCACCAAGTGTTGTCGTTTCTACAACACACTCAAAAATTTTGGCCTACATCCAAATTTCAGAGCCTACTTTGACTTTTCATGCTATCTTCGCAAATTTTAAGAGTCATCGCATGTGTTTTCCTTAAGTGTTCTAGTCCCATTTGTGATAAGATCAAAGTGTCGTATTCTAACATGTTAAGTGTCGCACATTGTAGACAAGCTAGCTTTTGTGTGTTTAGGGGGTAATTATTATGCAAATTAGTTGTTCTTATCATGAAAACATCTATCGCACTCATTTCCAAAGTTTCAAGCACTTCCACACAAGTGTTGTCATGATCGTCACAAAGTGTATCTTTGGTGTCGCACTTGGTGTTAGCCGTCGCAAAGTTTTCACATTGAGAAAAGTATGTTATACATGAGTTTTGAGTGTTCCTCATTGTGTCATCAAGTAATCTAAGTGTTTGATCATGTTTAAGTCTCTCTTTTGTTCAATCTAATATCACTGATCAAACACTTAGTCAAAACTAGGAAAACTCCCCGATCGGGCCACTCAACCTCATCCAACCCTCCTATACTATTCACAATGCAGTATCATTCCTCAAGCAACAACCTTGTCTCTTAGCACTGTGTAATTCATAGTTTATGCCTCCCAAAACTGCACATTGTGCAATCTCAATGCTCAATCCCAACCCCTGAGCTCTATAATTGTGCAATTGTTCCCTCAGTGAGGTCTGAACTATGTATTATGCAGTCTCAATCCTCAAGCCTCAGCGTTGAGCTCCTGAATTGTGCACTTATGCAATCATATGGCCTCTTGTCCTTCCAGAACTAAGTAGTGGGAAAGCTCAGTGCTCAAGCCTTCAACCTGGCTTCTTGAACCACTCAATTGTACAGTTGTCAAGCCCAGTCCAGCCATAACTTCACATTAAGCAGTCTTAGGGATTAGTCCTGGCCCTTAACTACTTGTGTTGTGAAATTGCATAATTCATGAGCCTCTCTTTTAGCTTTCCATCTAGTTTTATCTCAGTTAGTGGATCATCATGCTGCATCTTAGTTTAGGGGTTTATCTAACTGATGTTGTCTTGTCACGAATGAATTGCAATTGCAGATATTGTATCATGCTATGACATGATGATGATGAATGAGATGGAGAAGGAGGCCATGCTAGAAGACACCCCTATACTTGCCATTTCAATTTGATCAATCAAGAGGAAGAAAAGGGACATTAGATTGTGACAATAGCTCAAGATCCAGATAATGTTAAAGACTTCTAATCCCTAAGCCATACAAAGGTGGAAGAAGAGTTCATGTTCTATTATCAAGAGCACACAAATAAAGTAGCAAAAAAGAATGGGTTGACATTGCCATTTCACCATGCAGTTCATGTCATAAGTTTCATGTCATGAGTCATCATGTGCCACATCAGTTTGTGGATTATGTAAATTCTCATTCGAAAATTTATTGTAAAGTGGAAGCCCAAAGGGCATGAACAAAATGTGAAGAGTCAAGTAATAGTCGAAAAGTCATAGGGAAGTCAGATAGTCATGAGGGTATTCTAAGAGTCATAAGGGAGGTGAATCATCACCCCATTGGTTATATATACACCCTCATTTTACAATAAAAGGACTTTTTATCTTGGATTCTCCCATAAGGCATGGGAGAGACAAAGTTAGCACTTTTGGGGAGAAAGTAGTGGCTCCAATGCTCCATTATTGGAGAAAGTGATGTTTGTTGTATTCATGCATCTTGGGACTTTTACTTATTAATATTTTAAGCCTAATTGCCAACACTTTTTTTATGCATGCATTATGAATATTTGTAAGATTGTTTTGTAAATGTTTGTGATTCATGTTTGTTTTCAATTGTACTAAAGTAGTTGAACTATTTCGGTTATTTTAGTGCTTATCATATTGAGAATGTGTTGTAGTGGTTGGAATGATCGTAGCACCCTTTTGGACTATACTGTTGGATGTTGGATGAACCTTTCATGTTTTTGTGTGTCTCTGCTAGGGTGGTACTATTACCTCTCTCTTAGAGGCTCGCTTCTTTTCCTCCCTCCGCAGTAGAAGAACCATAATGCACCTACAACTGAACATTCACCAAGCACAATTACTTTTTTTCAAAGGCACATATGTGATTCTCTCTCTTGCTGACAGCTAAATTCAAGGCAAATATTTAAGTAGATGACAACCACGTTGTATTCTGGATGCAGCTCCTACACCAAACGATGTGAGGTCTAGTTGGGACTACATATCAGTGAAACCCCTTTGAATGTTAGCAGGTCCAACATTGTCAACAATACCTTTTTCCAATGATACCGCAAGCACACCCCTTATCCCATTTAGGCATAAATTGAAGAAGTGGAATGTGAGATAGCAGGGGAGCGAGGTTACATCACTAACTCGAAGATTCTAGCAGACATTAGTGATTGGGTACCTGACACAAGTTATACCTGTGGAAGATAGAACTAGTACATGTATACAATTGATATCTATTAGCACCTCAATATTTTACTTAACAGAGTCCTACTGGATAGGAACAAAGCCAAAGAAGAAATTGTACTGATGTTAAATGAATTGCAAATTACTATGTAGTCCATAGGCCGAAGACTAGGTCATGTGGAGGCTCACCTAGGTATACCATCAAACTCTAGTTTCTTTCTTGGTATCAACAAAGAGCCCATTGTAGTGGAAACCTCAAACTCTAATCAGTCCAAATGATGGTTTCTCTCAAGTACTATGTTTTGGGTTCTCTCTTTTAATTATTTTTTCCCAGTTAGACAATGGCGTTAACAACCTAGCTTTGTAGGCTAGATTTTTTAGTAACATGTTGAACATAAGTAAACTATTTAAATGGATAGTCATCAAACTTTAGTTTTGTCTTTGGTCTAGTTTCCCTAGCAACAGACTAGGACGAACATTTCCATGTTTTGTCAAATTTTTTTGAAATTATGAAATAGAAGCAATTAATTTACACAAAAACAAACAAACAAACAAAACAAATACATCTTACTAATAGTCTTGACAAAGACTATGGTCATTGATTTTTCTTATTTGTTCAAAGAAATATTCAATCAATAACATTGAACCAATTGGATATGTGTATATGTTAAGGGATCTTTAAATTGTTTCATCCTAATACATCATATTAATTAATAATGTATTTTTCTAAATCATTTTCCAACATAATTATGGTAAATACATCCCTACATGCAGTTATTCTTAATAATATAACAAATTATAATTTAAACACATTTTAAAAAACATAATTCCAATGAATATCAGTTTAGATTTGAAGCTCTTAAGGATATCACAAATCCAAATTTTGGGCAAACCCTCTTAGTTATTTAGTAGATGCAGAAAAGGGAGTTTGTTTTAAGAAATTTCTTTAGACATTATTTTGAGACATCAATAAATTATAATTTTTCTTTTCTCACATTTCATTTGCACATGTATATAATGCCAAGAACATTGAAGCTAATATGATGTTAAAGGAAGCTTTAGAGCTACAAGAAGGAACCTAGAAGATTAGGGGTGATTTACTTCTTATTATGTGAAACATGGTTTTAATTTCTTTACTATCTTAGAGCTTATCATTGGATGGCTTGAATGTAATTAAATAGATTGTTGGCACCTTTCTAGCACCTTTTTGCACAATTTGAAGATTATGTACTTTTTGGTTTATTCTTTGTAGAGCAGACATGATGTCATGATGGAAGATGAGTAAGTCATAGATTTGATTTAAGGAAAGACATTTTATTCTGCTAAATATTTAGATAGACGTAAGCTATCTTTTGAAGAAGACCTCATGGTCACTATGCGTAAGACCCTATAGATGGAAACTTGCAATGCCTCATGCTATTTACTCTTGTAATTTTGTTGCCTAATAAAATTAATGGATTTTTTTTCTCTTGGACAAAAAAAATCAAATCCCTTAAAAAATAATGTAACCGCATATATTCTATAAACATGTTAAAAACACAATAATTGTAATATTTGTCAATCAAAACCTCTTCATAGAAGATCTCTACCTTAGTTACATATCCAAGTAGAAATGGCCTAAGCTCTTCATGTTTCTATGATTGATAAATTTTCCGTTTTGGTTTTGACATTGATCATTATACCCTATATCGACAATACAACCGAGATAATAGTGAATCTAATACTCTTATTTCTCAATTATCTACACATCATAAATAAAAGCAAGACAATAGCAAGTAGTACTTTTATTAATCAATTAAGCATATATTTAGTATTTTCTCACTTTTAACAAAATGTATATCCATTTATTTCGGTATTATAACACAATTACACTTAATATATAACTTAATAAATATCTCTTCTAAATTAAGTTTTTTAATAATAAATAATTAAGTTATATGAACCACCACACTTACCTATTCACATAAAACTTTTTCAGGTTCAATTCATTAACTTAAATTTGATTTGCATTAGTCAAAATCATACAAATTTACGAGCCAAACATCAAAATAATTCATTTGATACCTCCGAAATGCCTATTTTACACCAGCCTTCCATCAATAATAGGGAAAAAACTCCAAACGTAGCAAATGTATGTTTTTCTATGAAGGTGGCTAAACCAAAAACGTTGCACTCATTAAACTAAGCCAACACAACCATTTAACCATACTCAAGATTCTTTAAATGTAAAACATTATTCTATATATACTTTATAAAGTAAATCAAAATAATGCTTTAAAAAATGCATAAATTATACTCCTTAATCACTTCACGACTTTCTACACTAATATATCAATATTATTGATAATAAATTTTATATAGTACCACATATGTATTAATATTAAAATTTAATCTCAATAATAATACCCACTTTATATCTGTAGTCTAAAAAAAGCAAGCACTAAATAATATTTCTCCTTGTAAATTACCTCCAGTGATTACTTGAATTGTAAAGCTTGTCATTGGACAAAATGACACTACTTGAAATATCGATATATTTCATCCTTGAACGTCTTCATGAATGTCATTAAATGAATCAATCTTTTTTGAGTTGAAAACTAAATTTGTTATCATATTATAGGTAAAGTGAATAGGTCTCGGTAGCCACTTAGATTACTTATTTTATCCTTTCTAAATTTCATAATATGAAACATGAGTATGAAGTTAATGTAATTCTCTATCATTCATATTACTACAAATTTAATTTTTTAAAGTAGATGAGTTTTGAGTATTTGAAGTTGGAAAATAGTGAATTGTACTTCCACACAAATTTTGTTTATCTAGAGTGGTTGAGAGGAATGATTTTTATTTTCCCACCTAGATTTAATTATTACAAATGATATGATGAGCTAATAATAAGTAATTATTATTGTAATGGCTTTGAGCCTTGTTGTTGAATGACCTTGAGCGCTGAAAAATATATTATCTTTTCCTACAAGATGGAAAGTGGGGTGCTTTGTTACATGGGAAGAAAAATAATATTAAATCATAGCATTTTCCAATTGGGTTTATCTTGAGTGGTCGGGAGAAAATATTGTTATCTTCCCCACCTAGGTTCAATTCCCATAAGAGACATGTTTAGCACATATTGAGTATATTATTGTAATGGCTCTGAGCCTTGTTGTTGTACATGCTTGAGCCCTAGAGAATATTTACCCTTACCTATAGGCTAGATAATGGGGTGCTTGGTTATATAGAAGAAAAATTATACTAGTAATATTATATGTTAATGTATATTTCATTGTTGTCCCATTGAAAAATAGTCTTTGATCCTACCTTCTATTTTATTTTCCTCTTGCTAACCCCATGACATACCTTTAGAGAAGACTCCATGGCGAATAATAGTATTTCACAAATTGAATGGTCAAGATTCAAATGAGAAATCATATTTCTAGGAATCAAATGGTGTGTCAACTCCTTATTGGAATCAAAATTGTCAAATTTACTAAGTCTCTTCATGCCTCGTAATGGGGCTTCATTTACAACTATAACCATGAGCTATTATTATTGTCTTCTCTATTTACCATAAAGGGCTCTAATTCCACAATTTCTACTATTGGACATCCATTGGTGTCCTTCTCTAAAATTGTAGGGATAGTGCAAGCTAATGCTTCCCTCTCATGACATGTTACGTATAATGGAAATATAGAAAAACAACAATCCATTGACTGGGTGGAACTATATGAGGTACATTCATAATTTATTAGAATATGGTGTAAAAATGTGAAATGTGCAAAATTGAATTACTTTCTAGAATATATAACTTTTATTATGGGAAAAAATATATAACTTTGAAAAAAAATCATGATATTTTAACAATGGTATGTTATTTTTCCTCTAAATTATGATGCATATGTTCATGTTTAGATTTCAATTTGGAACTTAAATGACATTTTTTCTAAACAAATGTTCATAGTTGTAAATAGCAGCTAGTTCTTTTGCACCACTATTTTTTTTCATTTTTTAAATGTTATTATAGACTCATTTGTGTTGCTTGGAGGATGAAACCATTGCTCCAGGAAGAACTTCAAGCTACAATGATAGGTTTTAATTTGGACATGTTGTATGAGAAAGTATGGGTGTTAGATATCCACATCATGCAATATAACCATAATTTTCTCATAAGTGGGTGTTATAGCTCCAAATCTCACTCTTATGGTTTGTGATGCTGCACTCATGGCCTAGGGAAACCCCTCCTTCCAAACCTGGTCCAAAAATTTTAAAAACAGTGTTTTATCCCTTGTACGCAACATTGCCCGGAGTTAAACACGTGTATACGCGGGTAGGCATATACCCAACCCGCGTATATGTATTAAAACATTTAAAAATATATAAAACTCCTTAATTTCGGGCGGAGATCGCAGGTTTTACCTGCTGATCACCTGTTAGTGTCCGTGGCCCAACTGTTCCCAACCAACTCCCAACTAAAAAACTACTTTGGGAGAAGTATAAAAAGGCTTCAATGGGAAGGCCTAAAGGAGGAGAGAAGAGAGAGAAAGGTTATTATGCTGAGATTTCCCTGACCAGGTCTGAAGATCCTTGTGCCTCCTACACTTCCCCCATTTGTACAGGAAACCCTTGTTTCCTTGTGTGTTGATGTCCATCCACTACTTGTGATATCATGGAGTAAGTCATGGAAGGAGTTTGTTAAAGGCTTGAGGCTGGACGAATCCGGAAGAAGGCTTTGCTTGGAGCCTACGAAAGGACGACTCAGGTGAAATTATTCCTTTTCTGTACTTTATTTGTCTATAATAAAAGAAACACATGTCTTGGTTCCTGATATAAATCTTCTTCATGTTTATGATATTCATGTTAGAATTCATATGTGAATGGTTGTTTAAATTTCATAACTAACTACCTTTCTTTATAATATGAAGATGGTTTCTTTATAAGATTTAGTCCATATACTGCTGTGCTCTCTTGAATTGGTTGTTTTGCAGGTCAAAGGAGCAAAAGGAACTCCAAGAAGGGTTTGGACCCTAAAGGACCTTCTCAAACGTAGGACCTCAGGTACGCCCCTTATCATAGAATTTGCTTATATTAGCATAATGCCTGTGTGAATGTGTGTTTCTCTGTATAAACAACTTTCAGCCTACTAGGGTTTCAACCCAAAAGCCCTAGGGGAACATTTCCCTTAACAGAATTGGCGACTCCACTGGGGACAACACTGTTGTTGTTCCTAGTTTGGGTGTTTTCAATCCAATCAGGGCTCAGCTGCCTGTTTGCTTGCTGTTGCTGTGTGGTCTATTATTGAATTCTAAGTTTTGCCATTTTCTTCAGACTGTTTTTTATTTTTCTTGAAATCTTTTATATATGATGTTTTTCTTGCTTACAGAGGTGTATATACGCATGTTTCCTTAAGTGAACCCACGTATACGCAGGTTTCCTTAGGCACAGTCGCGTATACACGCAATCTGTACATCAGTACAGTCGCGTATATCTTGCAATTTTCAAGATTTTTTAAATCTTTTTGTCTCTGAAGGTCTGTCTGCTGGTTTGATTCAGTCTTAAACAGTCACTTTCCAGTATCAGTTGTTAGTTTTATAGCAAGCATCTTGTTCCAAATTCTCTCTGATTGTAAGAAGTGTTGGTCTTGTTTTTGTTGTCGCAAGCGTCATCGTTTTTTGCTTAAGCACGCAAGATTTCTTTCTAGGAATCTTGGCTGCTCTGATTCATCAGGGCAGGAAGATTGATCTCAATCTTTGTGTTAAATCTTGCTTTTGGTGATTTTTTGTTTGCTTGACAAAACCGCTTTTTGTGACCACCCACTTTTTTGTTTCATGCAAGTTGTCAATTGATGCTTTCTTGAAATTTGTCTTTTTGATCTTTTTGGTCTTTGTTGCCAAAGCTTTCATTGCTGCTTTTGATTGTTAAGAGCATCTTTAAACACATTTCTTTTTGTTGAGTTTTCATCCATTGTGTGGTGTCAACTTGCAAAAGTGTTTGTTGCCTATTCTTCAATCATAAAGTTTCAGTCTTGTTGAAAGCATTTTTGAAAAGACATCTTTGTTGTTGCTTTTGAAGAAAACTTTTTGAAAAACTTGGTTTTGCTTTCTTGAACTTTGTTTGGATTTGGTTTCCTTTGAGTGAATGAAAGTGCTTTTTGTTTGTCTTGAAACTTGTTTTTAGTGTTTAGACGAAATGAATGATAGCATCTCATATTCCATCTAAACATTTTAAGTGGCAAAATAAAAATTGATAAGCAAGCAACTTTCATTTCTTGATTTTAGAGTAGTTTTGAGTCTTGCATCAGCATATACTTGTTGCATTAGGATAGATTTGCATATCTTTTTAGGCATCCATAGCTTTGTTAACTTTTGTGAGTGTGAAGCATGAATTAACGAAAAGAAAAGGAAAATTTGTTTTATTTGAAGTTCCTCTGAACCCTGTAGAGATTTCTTTTCATCGAAAAACGAAAACAAGTGCATTTGCATGTAGTTTGGTTTTTATTAATTTCTTTTGCGTCAAAAACACCACTAGTTTCACTTCTGTTTATCCTGTGACTTAAAGAACAGCCTATCTTAAAATCAAGCGCTAATTAAAATTCACTAAAACTTTTTATTATCAAGTTAGATACACCAACAAGTTTTGGGATTTTAGGGCCTTGGATTAGGCGAGTGGAGAGTTAACTCTCCAAGGCCATTTAAACTGTCAAACATAGGAGTCTGAATAGTGAGTGAAAATCCAATAGCGTTAGGAAGACCAGGAAAGCTCCGGATCTGGGAGTTAAGCACGAGGGTCTGTGAAGACAGGGAAGAGAGATACCCCCTCTCCTACTTGTCTGAACTTACCTCACGACTGTTCCTCCTAGCTTCTGTGACGAGTTGGTATCCATGGTTGCTACTCCTAGGGATCTACATAGGTGGCTGCGGAGGGGAATCCCGTGGCACCTGAGGTCGATGTTGCATCACTCTCAACGGTACTACTGGAGGGCACCCTTGCAAAGCTTGGGGGCTTGCACCGGCGCAGGCTGTTGTTAGGAGGTCAGCGTAACTTCCTCTGTTACCTTTGCTGATAGGACTGGGCCGTCATTATCCCAGACTATCTTCGGAAGGCCCCTTACTCCACTTTCTTGTATTTTGGTGTCTGGTCCTAATCACCCAGAGCGGAAATACTTGGAAGTTGTTTGACTGGCTGACTTCTTTTAGGGACTTTTTAGTGAGTGCTCTTTGCTCCTTGTATATAGTTGGCTTTAGGTATTTTTGTCTAGTCACGTTTGGACTTTGTGTTCTTAGTGACTAGCTTACCACTCTACCGATCTTGAAAGGCTTTTGGTCGTTCTTTCAGACGTTGTGGAGTTGCCTCCTCAAGGGCAAAGGTTTTGATTGCTTATCCATATTCTTTGAAAAGTTATTTCTACATTCTCATAAGGGAAGGCTCTACGGATCAGTTTGATATGGCTAATATTCCTGTGGAAGCCAACCAAGGTACCCTTCCAAAAGGAGATCTTTGTGTTTTTCCTTTCTTTGGAAACTTTGGTACTCCCTTGATGGCCACTTTGAATATTCCTGGGTTGAATGTTGGACTACCCGTTTGGTTGTGGTCCACTCCGAATATTCCAAATGCTCTTGAAGCCTCTCAGTTGAATGCTTTATTTTAAGGGCATCACATGGGTGCTAATTGTTCATCTTCTTTCAAAGAGAAATCTAGGATTCCTTCTTCTCCTCCTTCTTGTAACAAGAAATCTAAAAAAAGGAGAAAGAGGAAGTCAAAGAAGAAGAATAATTCTATCCCTTCATCCTCAACCTCTGCCAGTCATGTTGAAGATGAGCCTTTAGCCGCTGCAAGTCATGCTGGGGGCACAAGTCTAGTCACACTAGCACTTCATCCTCAACCTTTGCCAGTCATGTTAAAGATGAGCCTTCAGCCTCTGCAAGTCATGCTGGGGGCACAAGTCTAGTCACTGCGAGTCATACTAGCAACGAGCCACCGACCTCTGCAAGTCATGTTCAGGACTCTCCGCAAACCACTGCTAGTCATGTTGGCGGAATGGAGGTTGATAAGAAACCTGGACGTAGAAGTTTTAAACCTAAGTTCCCTTGTAAGATATGCAAGGGAGACCACCTTACTCATTTATGCCCTGGTATTCCAGAGGTTCAAAGGATATGGTCCGAGTTTGAAAGTTCTTCTACTCCTAAATCTGATATGGTTTCTCATCAATCCCATCAACCATTGGTTGATAATGTGGTAGAGCCAGTGCAATCGCTGGCCGATTACACTCCTCTTTTGGGGGGTGAAGTGCCTAACAAAAGAGTCTGTTTGATCTCTAGTAGAGAGTCTTCTGGTATAGGGGGCATTCCGGTTTCTTCGAATGTTCCCCCTCCAAGTTCTAAGAGTGTTTCCTTTGATTGGGATAGTCTTGTTGAGCCTCGTCTTCCTTCTGCTGCACCTTTCCAAATAAAGGTCAGAGTGAATTCCACAAATGTCTATCGATGTATGGTGGATGAAGGATCCTCTGCAAGTATTATATCCTCTTTGACTTGGAAAGCTTTGGGTTCCCCAAAGTTGTTGACAGCTCAGAGTCAGTTGTTAGCCTATGATAGAAGACCTGGTGAATCTATGGGTGTTCTTCCTCAATTGCCTATCACTTTAGGTGGGAAGACTGTCTTAATCGATATGATGGTGGTTGATAGCCCTTTAGACTTTAATATGCTACTTGGGCATGATTATGTCTATGCTATGAATGTTGTGGTGTCTTCACTCTTTCGAGTAATGTGCTTTCCTCATAACGGGAATATTGTCACTATTGATCAGCTTGCATCTGATAATTACCACCCTAATTCAACTTTACTGCAGAATACCCCTTGGTTTGTTCCAAGTGTTCAAATAGACTCTACCCCACCACAGGTCAATTATGTGGCATTGAATCCTCAATGTTCAATCGCTTCTAAGAAGGATCCTTTGACCTATTATTCTCCTTCTTGGGACTTGGTCCCGGCAGTTGACCGAGAGATTCTTCCTATAGGGACATGGGACCCTTAATTCCCTCTTTTGATCCTTATAGTTCTCATGATTTCTTAGAACTTGTTTTGCCTTCATAGGAGGAACTCTTTGAAGCCATGAGTCTTGACTACCAAAGGAGTCCTTGGTCTGATCCCTGCAAGGGGTTTGTCCAGAAGAGCTATTATACGTAAGCCGCAAGGTTGCGTGGTTCCCTGTACCATATTGTATATATAAGGTACGCATTTTCAAGTTTTGTATTCTATAACACAAGATTTTATATGAAGTTTATATGTGGGATGTATTAACTTCTTGTCTAGTGTTCCTATTTATGTTTACAGAATTTGGAAGATTTCTCCTTTGGAAGTTTATGGTTGGTCCATTCTGACAGGTATTGGTTCTCGAAATTGGCATATAGGTTAGGTTTTTCCGCCTGCATTATGCACTTATCAGTTTCCTTTCCCATTTGGCCTTAGGATCGACCCCACAAAGTTATGGTGCGGAACCTTCTCATTGCTTAGAAGTATCATGACTTGTGTGGTAGAGCCTACCTTATCATGGGTGCCCTAGTTAGTACCTTGTTGTCGCTTAGCACTCATGCTGATTTTTCATCCCTAGGCTCGGGAGCCCTCTGTAGTCCCACCATGACTTATGCATTGAAGACTCATTCCTCTTTGCTTCTTCGCTTCGTTCTGGCCTTATACCCTAGAGGCTCCTTTGTGTTGAGTTGTACTACTGCATTTCATGTTGACTACTTGCACCTTTTGGCCTAGAGCCGGCTTCACTTGGACTCGTGTTTAAGCCAACTTTTGACCATGATGACTGCAAAATCAACCTTGCATATCTTTGACCTCTGCAACTCGACACACCTTGACCCGTGGAAGGAACACACCTTTGAGTATCATTGACCAGTTTTTCACCTCCCTGCATTGAGCATAGGAATGTTCCAATCCCAGGAACTAGATCATCTGTTTCACCGACACTTGTTCTTTCCACTATACCATAGCAGTCTTTTATTCTTTTTCAAGCTTAACAGAAAAAGACAAAAAAAAAAAAAAAATATTCCAAAAAAGAGCAGGAACGAGACAGTATTTCCATTTATTGTTGGCAGCTAGAGTCAGTCGTGTCACCCTTGAACAAAACACTCAAAGCAAAGTCTCCTCCGTTTGGGCGGGATTTAGTTTGACTTAGGTATGCCTTAACCTTGTTATTGAGTCAGTTCTCCCCCGATTGGTTATCTCTTACAATCATATGGAGGGTTCGTTCGTGCCTCCTGCATGACGAACTTATACAGAGTCATCATATACTGCCACATAGTCACATTGAGTCGTGCTTTTCTTCAAGGGAAGTTAGCCTAAGTCGGCCTCTCTGCGGCGTCTCTTGACTCATTTTTCAGTCGGCCATCCCTGGTTGTCAGTATCATGTCTATCATCACATCAGCTATATTGGTCCTTTACTCGTGCCGGTTTGAGAAGGTCTCCATTGACTTCTTCCTGGCGGGTCTTGTCCTTATCGATGACGAGATCTTGCTCTAAGGACAGGCCTAGAGCTGCACCCTGGCCCTATTTTCATTATTGATAGGTCACCTTGTGCTCAGCATCGATCAGTATCATGGGTCTTTGACTGAGTGGTTTCCCTTGTGTTCGACATCAGCTTACATTATCACACATTGGGATTCGTGCAGTACCTTGGTTTCCATTTGACCCTATTGGTGGATACCTCGCCTCTGTGTCATCTTCCATTATTGGTTGGTTCAGAGGGTTTCTGTCGTGCGCTAGCCACATCTTGTGTACGTTGGAAACGTACTTTGGTTGGGTTACTACATCTCTTTCGTCTGATTCCTTCCACATTATTGGCCTACGGGTTACACTCGCGCTAGATTGATGAAGGATGCCTTAATGCCTTCCTTCTAGCAGATCTTTCCCTATCGACTCCAACTCATTGCTCTGGGGCAAAGATCTAGAGTCCATTTGGCAGTACCTTGGGGTTTGCAGTCATTAGTGGCAGATCCTTCGCTATCGACAGTGGGAAACCATCATTGTCTCCTGATTGATAGATTCTTACAGGTGTTCGACTCCAGCTCATCTATTCACACTTGTTAGATTGTACTGGGTACCTTGACGCTCATTATCATTATCGGTGAGGAATCTCGCATTTGTTAACGGTATACATCAATGACCGGTAATCAAACGATTTCTCACATGGTCGACTTCAGATCATTTATTCCCATGGTGTAGAAATGTACCACGGCGGTCGGTGAAGACCTCAGGTTGTATCAGCATTCATTGGTTCACTTGACAGTTGCTCCTGTTGCTGCTAGTTGATACCGTTCCACCTTATATGTTGCAGTCAGTCATGGCGACATTCTATATGCTGGCACCTGAGTTTGCAGTGTAGTACCATCCTATTCCATCATGTTCAGTTGGTACCTTTTGGGATCAGTCTTTGATATCAGTGATCCGTTACATCTTTCAGCATCATTGACAGTCTTATATGTGATATTCAGACATGTACTTGTTCGATCATGATCAGATGATCCATTATGTATTTTCCAGTCATTTATACTTGTATACTTAGTGGATCCGCTTGTACTTGATATGCGGACATGCTTTACTTTTTCTAAGCATGGGTATGCCCGCCTCAGACAGTGTTTCTTTCTGATCTCCTTTCGTGGCTTGACAGGCTGAAATCTGGTGAAGTCCTTCTCGGTTTTTGACAGATTTCCTTTCCATGTACTTGCTTAATACATTTCGGCCATCATGTACCCGTTCTGACCTCATATATTAGGGGGCATATGTTATAGCTCCAAATCTCACTCTTATGGTTTGTGATGCTGCACTCATGGCCTAGGGCAAACCCTCCTTCCAGACCTGGTCCAAAAATTTTAAAAACAGTGTTTTATCCCTTGTACGTGACATTTCCCGGAGTTAAACGCGTGTATACGCGGGTATGCATATACCCAACCCGCGTATATGTATTAAAACATTTAAAAAATATAAAACTCCTTAATTTCGAGTGGAGATCGCGGGTTTTACCTGCTGATCACCTGTTAGTGCCCGTGGCCCAACTGTTCCCAACCAACTCCCAACTAAAAAACTACTTTGGGAGAAGTATAAAAAGGCTTCAATGGGAAGGCCTAAAGGAGGAGAGAAGAGAGAGAAAGGTTATTATGCTGAGATTTCCCTGACAAGGTCTGAAGATCCTTGTGCCTCCTGCACTTCCCCCATTTGTACAGGAAACCCTTGTTTCCTTGTGTGTTGATGTCCATCCACTACTTGTGACATCATGGAGTAAGTCATGGAAGGAGTTTGTTAAAGGCTTGAGGCTGGACGAATCCGGAAGAAGGCTTTGCTTGGAGCCTGCAAAATGACGACTCAGGTGAAATTATTCATTTTCTGTACTTTATTTGTCTATAATAAAAGAAACACATGTCTTGGTTCCTGATATAAATCTTCTTCATGTTTATGATATTCATGTTAGAATTCATATGTGAATGGTTGTTTAAATTTCATAACTAACTACCTTTCTTTATAATATGAAGATGGTTTCTTTATAAGATTTAGTCGATATATTGTTGTGCTCTCTTGAATTTGTTGTTTTGCAGGTCAAAGGAGCAAAAGGAACTCCAAGAAGGGTTTGGACCCTAAAGGACCTTCTCAAACGTAGGACCTCAAGTATGCCCCTTATCATAGAATTTGCTTATATTAGCATAATGGCTGTGTGAATGTGTTTTTCTCTGTATAAACAACTTTCAGTCTGCTAGGGTTTCAACCCAAAAGCCCTAGGGGAACATTTCCCTTAACAGTGAGATTTTCTCAAGTGCCTCTCATAGAGTGGGAAGGGAAAATTATCCTCCCTCTTTCACATGTACTCCATATATTCCTTTACCAAAGGTGTCACATTCCAAAACAATTGAAGCCTAATAGAGTAAGTAGTAGGGTGGTACACAAAGTATTCTTCAAATCCTAGAAGGACTAATCTATGGCTTCATTCCAATTAAAAGAATTTTTTAAAGAAAGACAATGAGGGGAGTGTTAATCTGACCATATTTGTTGATGAACCTTTGGTATTAACCAACGACACCAAGAAACCTCTTAAAATTTTAAGAGTTTTGGCATGTTGATAATCCTTCTTCACATCAATTTTCTTTAGGTTCCCACATACATTATTGGGGTTAACAATATGGCACAAATATTCCACTTCAAAGACACCAAAAGCACATTTATACCTTTGGAGAAAGAGTTGGTGATTAATATGACATGGTAATTGACAAGTTTTATTTAAATCAAGACGTCATTAAAAAAGTGAGGACAAATTTATTTAGAAAGGGTTGAAATATGTTGTTCATGAGACCCTTTCTAAAATGTCCTCTATAATGGCTATAAATAGTTTTTTCTCCTTATATCCATGCCCATGAAAATATCTCACATCACAATTGTAGAAAAGACCCTTAATTTGGCACTCTTGCATTTTAGCACAAGTCACCTTGTGGATCTTGAGGTGTATACAGCATGGAGAGGGATTGGTAGGGCAAGAAATAATGGGATGGGGATGGAGAATAGATTATGGTTTTTTATTTGATAATTCACCACCTCTTGGGCTTCCCTAGCTCCTTAATAGGGTTCCAACCAATTAGTAAAGCAATCCATTAAGAATTTTCCACATTTCTCTTCCTTCACACCATTGGTGAAGCATCCTCAAAAGAAGGTATCCAACATGCCTTTATTGTAGATGCAAAGTTGCTCAAAATTTTATATGAACTCGTCAATTGTAATGGATTATTCAACCTTGATTAGTTTACCCAAAAAAATGGGTGTTCAAAGTATTCATAAAGGTAAGGAAAATTATGTCCAACCAATATAACCCTAATGAGCATTCTTAAGCCAATGCCACCATTGTTAGTGTTCAAGAGCTAAACATAAGATTATTGTGTATGTTTTATATTTTTTTGCACAACTAACCCCATGCAAATATACATTACTTTGAGTATTGTGATAAGTGTTGTAGCTTATTTTTGCCTCTTGGATTTGGACCTTAAACTATAAGGTGCGAGTTAGTATGGAAGATTCAATGCAACATTCTAATAATATACTTGATCTTTAGTCTACACTCATAGAGTTTATAGGAAAAAAAAAAAAAAATCGTTGGAAGATTCTCATAATATGACATTGTGCTTGATTTCTCATAAAAGCTCTTTGATAAAGGTTGATATGGAAAGGGTAGCTTGGCAGCTGCCTTTGCATCTTTTAGCTGTTGGCGTTGAGTTATGCCTCCAATACTTGTTATGTGTTGTTCAGACTTTTGCATATTCCCAGTGATGTAGCCCCCAACATGTCACACTTGAGCAGGAGACTTATAAAGCGGATTATTGATTTGGTTTCTTTATGCTCGTGATACTTGCACATTCGGAGCAGGATGTTGAGATATCTCATAGTGAAATAAGTAAAAACCATCAGGGCACAAATTGTCCGAGTCTGGTGATCACACTACATATATGCCAAAACAGGATTTTGTTTATGGATTTGATGGAGAGCATCGAGTCGGATTATTCTAGTGTATATGGAACAACATCTAAATGGAGGACTATGCAAAGTAGGAGTGTGTGAATATACCATTCTTCCATGTTTGATACGAGGGATTTTGTATATTTTTTTGAAGTGGATAATAATAATAATAAATAGTGTTTTTTTTTGTCGCGGTGCCCGATCTATATAAGAAAAGTATATTGAAAGAGGATCTGGCAATGGAGCAGTCGAGGGCACAGGCAGAAATTCAATGTCGACAGCAGTTATCTCTCAGTCGCACTATAGTGCCCAACGGTCTAACGACGTATTATGCCTCAAGATCGGTTTGGCACGGGGTTCGCAGTCAAATTGGGAGACGAGGAATTGCTCCGCAACAGGAAATTCAAGCCAACAGTTCGACTTGCAATGCATTTTCTGTTCGAGGAAGTAACACATCGATCAGGAACACATCCCATCCATTAGCAGACAGGAAGCCACAACTTCAAAAACATTTTCTGTTCGAAGCTATGTTGGAGGCATTCGGGAACTGGACGTAAATAAATGTTGGCATTTTCCTTCACATTTAATGAAGAGGAAAATGGAGGAAAGTCAAGGTGCTTTGCTTCCACCACTAAAAGTTCCTAGATACAATTATGGGTAATGCTCAGAATGTGTCAAGAATTGCCTTCATTCTGTTAGCTCCTATGAAAATCAGATTGCTGAACAGCACACAGATGATTCAATACATGATAAACCATGCACAAATGACAAAGCAAAATCGTTAGCTAAAAAAATGATCATGCATTTTTAGGCAATGTAATGCACAATCCTATTTCGGTCACAATAACCTTTGATACCTCACCGGAAGAAGAAGCCGGCGTTAAGGCAGGACAGAAAATGCCAGTGGACATACATTCAGTTGAATCAGCTTTTGAAAATGATAAGGAAGTATGTCGTAATGGAGATGATGTTGTGGAAAATAGCCCATTGGAGCCAGATGATACAATACACGACACACCATTCATAAAAGACGAAGCAACTTCGTTTACTAAGATACCAAAGAATGAATGTACAGTTTTGGGCCGTTATTTCGGGAAGAAACAATTGATAATACGAAAAGACTCAACGCCAACAGATATAAGCTCAGGGAAATCCAGTTTTGAAAATGACAAAGAAGATAAGCTTTATGGCCATTCTTTTTTGGAAAGCTAGGGTTTCAGAACTATAAGCTTTGCTTGCAAGCCCTGGTGGCTTGTACTTCCATCCATTGAATTTAATTATTTTTAATTGATCTCAAAATGTCTCGGGAACTGGTTCCCTCACAGTCATGAATTGTCTCATGAGGAACAACATTTTTTGGCACTGTTGTCGAGGAACAAAGACACGAAGTTATTTTTCCTTGGGTATTAAGATTATATTTCTTGATGGTGAACAAGATTTAGATACCAAGGTTGGTTGTTTATTATTCACCTGACGATTCCACTGGTGAAAAAAATCATTGAATTATAATTTCGCTCACAAGAAAATGAGTAAGCAACATGAAAAGTTCAACTATCAGGATTTCAAGTTTTTTAAGGAATTTTTTTTTAAGTATAATTTCCCCTTCACATTACAGAAGATTGTAAAGCCCAAAAAGTACATACTTTATTCGAAAAAGAAGACCTTTCTTCTTCTTGTATTAGTGATCTTGACACAACCTTATCTCCTAAATATGAGAGGAGAGATGATTAATGCATTACAACCCCTGAAGATAATCAGTCATAGTCTAGGCATAAAGGTGATGATTCATCATCTTTGGGAGATAAGACTCTACCTCATAAACAATCCACTGCTTTTCAGCTTGGAGCCAAGGCAATCTTTAAATCCTTGGTGTTGCATACAATTCTTCATCAATATCCTTCAAGAAAATTCAAATTTTGGCCAAGTTTCTCTGGAGAGAATGATGATGTTACAGTGGAACAACATGTCTTAAACTTTGAGTATTTTCTGGAAAATTTTCAAACTATTTATGAATATGTGGCTTTGAGGTTGTTTTGTCATTCGTTAAAGCAGGAAGCGTTGCACTGGTTCCAACATTTAGAAGCAAGTTCAATTAATTCATGGCAAGGTTTTCAAAATATCTTTCTTAGATATTGGGGTGAGCACAAGTCATATGAAAAACACATTTTGGAATTATATACTATCCAAAGGCAGAGTCATGAATCAGTCACTAAGTTTAATAGGATGTTTCAAAATATTTATTTCAGTATGCCAAAAGAAATTTGACCCCTTGAAATTGCTGCCATGGTGTACTCTTTGAAGGCTTATCCTATTGACTTCGCTTTTTATCTCAAGGAGAGAAAGGCTTGCACTCTAGAGTTGATGTTTCTTTATGCGTAGGAAATTGAAGATAATTTATGGGCTTGTGGAAATTTTTCTTATAATATTGAAAGAAAAATATTGTTGAAGACAAGGATTTCCATATTGTTGAAAGGCAAGAATTCAATAAGTCTAAGGATTTAAATCAACAACTCCTTGCAAAAACTGAACAATACTTTGAAGGCTTGGTAGATAATTATAATCATTGTGATTTTAGTAAGTTTATGAATAAAGGAGAATCTAGTGCGGGTTCTCAACTGTTATTTCAAGAGGAAAAATATTTTTGTCAAGAACTGGCATTGTATGAAAAACATCAACATTAATATCATGGGGAACAAACTTTAGATTTTTCTTTTCAGCCTAAAAGGTTGTCAGCTGAGAGCGGCAATCAAGTTCATCACTTTCAAACCTCAAAAGTAGAATTTGTGCAAAGGACATTGCAAATAAAAAATACCTTTGAAGATCCAGTGGCTGACTATATGTCATTTTTCTTTGATCGGCAACAAATATCATTTCTGGGGTATGTGCTAAATTTTTTGTCTAAGAATATTTTATGGTGCATACCAATTTTAGTTTCTGAATCCCAATAGTATGGAGACACAAGGTCCAGTACTCAAATGCTAGTCTGGTGCCACTGGAAGGTGGATTTCACCTAAAGGACTCCAACCATGTATATAACAACCTGTACATAAATAAGCTCGACCAGTTAGCATTTTATTTTGAAGTTGTAGTATTTCTAGTTTACCATTTTTAGTTCAAGAATAAAGATCCTAGAAGATAGAGCTTTTAGGGAGTTTGAAATTTCCAGAGATTTTGGATGGGGATGAAATTTTGTTTTGGTCAGACTCCATGCCCAACTAAGGCCATTGATATACAAGTTCTCATCACTTTTCTATCAAAGCATTGTCCCTAGTTGGAGCCATATGTTGTAGCTTATTTTTGCCTCTTGGATTTGGACCATGAACAATAAGGTGTGAGTTAGTATGGAAGATTCAATGCAACATTCTGATAATATACTTGATCTTTATGCTGTGGTGGAAGAGTTGCATGGCTACAATTCATAGGAAATAAAGAAATTGTTGGAAGATTCTCATAATATGACATTGTGCTTGATTACTCAGAAAAGCTCTTTGATAAAGGTTGATATGGAAAGGGTAGCTTGGCAGTTGCCTTTGCATCTTTTAGTTGTTCTTGTATCTTTAAATGGTGTTGAGTTATGCCTCTGGTACTTGTTATGTGTTGTTCGACTTTTTCATATTCTTAGTGATTTAGCACCCCAACATGTCACACTTGAGTAGATATTATTGGACGAGTTTAGACTTATGAAGCAAATTATTGATTTAGTTTCTTTATGCTTGTGGTACTTGCACATTCAGAGCAGGATGTTGAGATGTCTCATAGTGAAATAAGTAAAACCCATCAGGGGCACAAATTGTCCGAGTCTGGTGATCATACTACATATATGCCAAAACAGGATTTTGTGTATGGATTTGATGGAGAGATGTACATTGAGTCATATTATTCTCATGTATACATAACAACATCTAAACAGAGGGCTATGCAAAGTAGGAGTGTGTGAATATACCATTCTTCCATGTTTTATATGAGGTATTTTGGATATTTTTGAAAGTGGATAATAATAATAATAATAATAATGGCTTCTATCGTGATGCCAGATCTATATAGGAAAAGTATATTGGAGGAGGATCCGATAATGGAGAAGTCAAGGGCACATGCATAAATTCAATGTTGATAGTAGTTATCTCTTAGTCATACTCTAGTGCACAATGGTCTAACAGTGGATTATTCCTCGAGACCGATTGGGTGTGGGATTCGCAGTCAAATGGGAGACGAGGAATTGCTCAGCAACAGGAAATTCAAGCCAACAGTTCGACTTGCAATGCATTTTATGTGTGAGGCTATGTTGGAAGCATTTGGGAACTGAATGTAGATAAATGTTGGCATTTTCCTTCACATTTGATGAAGAGGAGAATGGAGGAAAGTCCATATGCTTTTATTCCACCACTAAAAGTGCCTAGATACAAATATTGGGAATGCTCAAAATGTGTCGAGAATTACCTTCCTCTGTTAGCTCCTATGAAAATCAGATTGTTGGACAACACAGAGATGATTCAATACATGATAAACCATGCAAAACTGACAAAGAAGAATCATTAGATAAACTACCCAAAAATGATCATGCATTTTTAGGCAGTGTAATGCAGAATCCTGTTTCGGTCACAATGTCGTTTGATACCTCACAGGAAAAAGAAGTGGGCGTTAAGGCAGGACATACATTCAGTTGAATCATATTTTGAAAATGATAAGGAAGTATGTCATAATAGAGATGATGTTGTGGAAAATAGCCCAATGGAGTCAGTTGATTCAATAGATGACACACCATTTATGATCAGGTGCTCAAGTTTATGCTCAAAAATCAAAGTGTCAAAATCTTGTTAAACTCATATTCAGATTGAAGAGCTCATCATTTTGAATCCAATGATGCAAATGACACTCAAATCTGAGCTCGTATACAGAAGTTAGAGCAATTCAAAGTTCAAGTTTGACTTATCTACATGGCAGGATTGGATGACGTGGAAAAGCCCTTTAGTCAATGAGGAGGTGCCAAGTGGTAGGCTTCCATTGGCCCTCGCATATCACATATCGCAGGTCACAGGTGGATTGGGTTAAGAATCGCCCCCTAAGCATTTCCGGTTGCGATTTTTGATATCACATATCGTAATCGCAGGAAAGGAGGAGTTATAGAATCGGCGCCTAACACAATCAGGGTTGTGATGCGATATTAATATATCACAATTGCATATCGCACCCAGTACCATTGATATATATATATATGATACAGGGATTATCTGCCGATTGCGATGAGTGATAAAGTTCTGATTGCGATACACTGCTCGGATGCGATACATTTATGTGTTGCAGTTTATATGTCGTCGGGTCCACCACTTATCTTCCCACGCTGATTACCGATTGCGATGAGAGATAAGTTCCCGAATGCAATACAGTTATGAACCACATTTTATACTCCCATCGGGTCCACGATATC
The DNA here is from genome assembly GCA_031772625.1 of Pinus tabuliformis. Taxonomy (NCBI): domain Eukaryota; kingdom Viridiplantae; phylum Streptophyta; class Pinopsida; order Pinales; family Pinaceae; genus Pinus; species Pinus tabuliformis. The sequence goes on from CM062811.1 coordinate 1,162,400,774, forward strand.
GTAATCACAAATCGTCTGTTTCTATTCACAGACCATAAGAGTCTGCAACACTTGTCGATTATGATTTGTGATATGGCCGACAGGTTATGACCTGTGGCACAGGGAAATATACCTCAGTTAGCGGATTTTGGAGCGAATTTGTGGGTTTATGTTGGTTTTGGAGCAATTTGTGGATCAAATAGTGGGAGAACTAGGAAAAGTCATAACTTATTCAGTTCTTATCCAAATTGGATCAAAAAGAGGCTAGATGGCCATTTTTTAGTATTTTGAACTCATTGAGACTGTTTTCAGAGGCATTTGAGCATTGTAAACACACTTTTGTTGTAATTTTGAGCATAATAGAGAGGCCCAAGCATTGGAAGCTAGACCAAGGAAACGTAGCCCAGGAGGGGTGAACTCCTCATCAAATCTATGTGTTGTGTGTTGTATTTTGATGTTCTTTGTTGTTATTTTGATGTTGTTCAGCATATGCTTTCTGTTAAATTGCTTATAACATTTACATAAGAAACTGTCATGGAAATCAATTAATAAAAAAAAAATGGTAAATCTTTAAGCACTTGATAATAAAATGATAAGCATTTTGGGTTTTATTCTAAATGGGGAATTAATACATCATTACTAATCTGCTCCATTTTAAATCAAGTTGGTATCAGAGCACTAGTTTTTGCTTACTATATTTTCTTTGTGAAAGAAGGATTTAATTGTTTGCAAGTTTGTGTCATGCTAACAAGGTTAAAACTCAAAAGAGGAGAAGGAAAGTTGGTTGGAAGCCCTGAAGTTGGGTCAAGTGGAAGAAGAGCAACATTACCAAAGTCCTCTACACCAGTACATCCTCAATTTGCAGAAGTTTCTATTGAGTCTTCAGAGACCATGTCTCATGAAGGAAAACCTACAAACATGAGAGAAGATGAGAAGACCTTCAAAAAGGCTTTCTTTGATATGACAGAGATGGTGAAGGTCCTCTATGAAGAGAGGAATAGCAGATTTCAAGGAGAAAGTTCCAAACCTCCCAAAGGAGAAGGCTCTTCAAGAGGAGGTAATGGAAAAGGACGTAATGGGAATGGAGACGAACCTCCACCCTCTCCACCATCTTCTTCATCTTCTTCTTCACAATCACCTTCACACTCTTCCACTAATACAACCCTTACTCATACTCATTTTGCAAAAGGAACTAGTAAATCAACTTTTCTAAAGCTAGATGTTAAATTCGAGTTGCCTATGTACAATGCAGAAGTTAATGTAGAAAAGTTGGATAACCGGATTCGTTAGTTGGAGGTGTATTGTAGAATTCAGAACCTTCAAGAGCATGATATCAAAATTCAGTTGGCTTCATTGAGAATGGAGGGTGCAGCACTTGTATGGTGAGAATAAAAGACCCAAGAGGAGATTAAAAAACATGGTAAGATCTCTATTGCTTGGTTTGATTTCATTGCTGATATAAAAAGACAATTCTACCCTTTAGCCCATATGCAAAAAGCTATCATGAATTGGAAAAATTACAGACAGTTAAAAGGTCAAAATGTGCAAGAGTATACTCAAGAGTTTAGGAGAAGAGCTCTTATGCTAGGAGTAGACTTGCAGTCACAAGATAATTTGCTGAAATATATAGGAGGTTTGCATAGCTAGCTTCAACATACCATTCTTATGTTTAATCTCATGAATCTTGATGAGTTCTTTGTTCAAGCTACACACCTCGAAGCAAAAGGGAAAAATGTACAAGAAGAAGGTAAGAAGAACCCATTCCAGAGTGGTGGAAAAGGAAAGAATTTTAAAGGAAAGCAAAAGAAAAATGCTTCTGTTGAGAAAGAAGGGGAGAAACTCGTGTGCAAGAATTGTTCCAAAGAGGGCCATGATTAAGCACACTGCTGGAAACTTCATCCTGAATTACTACCGAAGAAATTTAACAATAATGGGAAATAGAAGACCAATGCTATTGTACAACAAGACTTGGGTTCTAACTTAGGTGATGAAACCAAGATTGCAGCCATAGTCACTAAGGGAAAAGTCGTGGAAAAAGCAAGAAACGAGGAAGCCATGGCAAGCACCACCGCAACAAATAACTCCAACAACGCTTTAAATGAAGAAAATAGAACTGATTTGTTCCATATCTCAAGTTATTTCCAAACACACCAAGATTGATACGTTTTTTGACAGTGGATCCCAGGAAAATTTGATTTCTACAGACTTGGTCAAGAAATTGAATCTAGAAACTATGCCTCATCATAAACCGTATTCGTTGGGTTGGATAACCAAGGATGAAAATATTCAGGTCATACGGAAATGTGTTTTCAAGTTTGCAATTACTGCCAATTTTGTTGATGAAGTCAAATTAGATGTGGTGTCGCTGGATATTTTTGAGATTTTGTTGGGAAGCCCGTATCTATATAACAGGAAAGCCGTTTTCCATAGATTTGAGAAAAACTATCATTTCTTCAAAGACGGAGTGGAGTGTATTGTGAGAGCACATCGTAGAAAGCTTAATATGTCTTTAGCAAGTGTAGGGAAAATGAAGCGACTATCAATTCCAACAAGAACCTTGTGCTCCTTATGATCAAGCAGAAGAATGACACGAAGCATGAATCCTTTGTAGGCTGTGACGTGATGTTGAAAGCTGAATTGGTTGATGTGGTCAATCAATATGGAGATATGTTTCAAGAACCAAAGGGATTACCACCAAAAAGGGGAATTCAACACGAAATTTAGCTACAACAATATTGTCCACTCCCAAACATCGGTATGTATCGAGTGTCAATTTTGGAAAGATTAGAAATTAAGAAACAAGTCTAGGAATTGTTAGATAAAGGTGTAATTCGTCCCTCTACTTCGCCATGTGGTACACCATTGTTTTGGTACCCAAGAAAGATGGAACCTAGCGCATGTGTGTAGATTATCAAGCTTTAAATAAAATTACCATAAAGAATCGATACCCACTACCCATAATAGATTATTTGCTAGATCATTTAAAGAATGAAAAATATTTCACTAAATTAGACTTGAGAAGTCGATATCATCAAATTAGAATAGCTTAGGAGGATATTTGGAAGACTGCTTTTAAAACCAAACAGGGATTGTTTGAGTAGCTAGTTATGTCTTTCGATGTTTGCAACGCTCCAGCTACATTCATGAGAGATATGAATGATGTTTTAAGATCCTTTCTTGATGAGTTTGTAATTATTTATTTAGATGATATTTTGATATTCAACGAATCACAAGAAGAGCATGTCAAGCATGTAAGGAAAGTGTTGGATGTCTTGAGAAAAGAACAGTTATTTCTGAAGATGTCTAAATGTGAATTTGGGAAAACTTCCTCACTGTATTTTGGCCACATAGTTGGAGGAGGTGTGTTGAATATTGGCCCCTCTAAAGTTTCGGTCATTGTAAATTGGCTAATACCCAAATTAGTTATAGAAGTAAGGAGATTTCTGGGAGCAGTGCAATATTGGAGGAAGTTCATTGCCAATTTCTCTTCCATAGCAGCTCCACTAGATGCTTTGACCGGCGTGAAGTTTGTCTTTTAGTGGGGAGGCAAACAACAAAAATCATTCGATGCTTTAAAACAAAAGATCATTACAGCTCCAATTTTAGCTCCAAAAATGTACAAGAAGTAATCTAAGTATTTGATCATGTTTAAGTCTTTCTTTTATTCAATCTGATCTCACTGATCAAACACTTAGTCAAAACTAGGAAAACTCCCCGATCAGGCCACTCAGCCTCATCAAACCCTCCTATATTGTTCACTATGCAGTATCATTCCTCAAGCAACAACCTTGTCTCTTAGCACTGCGCAATACATATTTTATGCCTCCCAAAACTGCACATTGTGTAATCTCAATGCTCAATCCCAACACTTGAGCTCTAGAATTGTGCAATTGTTCCCTCAGCCAAGTCTGAACTATGTATTATGTAGTCTTAATCCTCAAGCCTTAGCGTTGAGCTCCTGAATTGCGCAATTATGCAATCATATGGTCTCTTGTCCTTCCAGAACTAAGTAGTGGGAAAGCTCAGTGCTCAAGCCTTCAACCTGGCTTCTTGAACCACTCAATTGTATAGTTGTCAAGCCCAATCCAGCCATAACTTCACATTAAGCAATCTTAGGGATTAGTCCTAGCCCTTAACTACATGCGTTGTGAAATTGCATAATTCATGAGCCTCTCTTTTAGCCTTACATCTATTTTTGGCTCAGTTAGTCGATCATCATGTTGCATCTTACTTTAGGGGTTTATCTAACTAATTTTGTCTTGTCATGAATGAATTGCAGTTGCAGGTATTTTATCATGCTATGATAGGATGATGATGAATGAGATGGAGAAGGAGGCCATGCTAGAAGACACCCTTGTACCTGCAATTTCAATTTGATCAATCAAGAGGAAGTGAAGGGACATTAGATTGTGTCAATAGCTCAAGATCCAGATAATGCTAAATACTCCTAATCCCTAAGCCATACAAAGGTGGAAGAAGAGATCATGTTATATCATCAAGAGCACACAAATAAAGCAGCAACAAAGAATGGGTTGAAATTGCCATGTCACCATGCAGTCCATGTCATCAGTTTCATGTCATGAGCCATCATGTGCCACATCAGTTTGTGGATTATGTAAATTCTCATTCAAAAATGTATTGTAAAGTGGAAGTCCAAAGGGCATGAACAAAATGTGAAGAGTGAAGTAAGAGTCGAAAAGTCATAGGGAAGTCAAATAGTCATGAGGGTATTCTAAGAGTCATAAGGGAGGTAAAGCATCACCCCATTGGTTATATATACACCCTCATTTTACAAGAAAAGGACTTTTCATCTTGGATTCTCCCATAAGGCATGAGAGAGACAAAGTTAGTATTTTTGGGGAGAAAGTAGTGGCTCCAATGCTCCACTATTGGAGAAAGTGATGTTCGTTTTATTCATGCATCTTGGGGCTTTTACTTATTAGTATTTTAAGCCTAATTGCCAACACTTTTTTCATGCATGCATTATGAATATTTGTAAGATTGTTTTGTAAATGTTTATGATTCATGTTTGTTTTCAATTGTACTAAAGTAGTTGAACTATTTCGGTTATTTTAGTGCTTATCACATTGAGAATGTGTTGTAGTGGTTGGAATGATTGTAGCACCCTTTTGGACTATTCTGTTGGATGTTAGATGAATCTTTCATGTATGTGTGTGTCTCTGCTAGGGTGGTACTATTACCTCTCTTTTAGAGGCTCACTTCTTTTCCTCCCTTCGCAGTAGAAAAACCATAATGCACCTGCAACCGAACATTCACCAAGCATAGTTACTTTTTTCGAAGGCACATATGTGATTCTCTCTCTTGCTGACAGCTAAATTCAAGGAAAATATTTAAGTAGACAACAACCAGGCTGTATTCTGGATGCGACTCCTACACCAAATGATGTGAGGTCTAGTTAGGATTGCATATCAGTGAAACCCCTTTGAATGTTGGCAGGTCCAACATTGTCAACAATACCTTTGTCCAATGCTACCACAAGCACACCCCTTATCCCATTCAGGCATAAATTGAAGAAATGGAACGTGAGATAGCAAGGGAGCGAGGTTACATCACTAACTTGGAGATTCTAGCAGACATTAGTGATTGGGTACCTGACACAAGTTATACCTATGGAAGATAGAACTAGTACATGTATACAGTTGATATCTATTAGTACCTCAATATTTTACTTAACAAAGTCCTACTCGATGGGAACAAAGACAAAGAAGAAATTTTACTGATATTAAATGAATTGAAAATTACTATGTAGTCCATGGGTCAAAGACTAGGTCATGTGGAGGCTCACCTATGTATACCATCAAACTCTAGTTTCTTTCTTGGTATCAACAAAGAGCCCATTGTGGTGGAAACCTCAAACTCTAATTAGTCCAAATGATGGTTTCTCTCAAGTACTATGTTTTGGGTTCTCTCTTCTAATTGTTTTTCCTAATTAGACAATGGCCTTAACAACCTAGCTTTGTAGGCTAGCTTTTTTAGTAACATGTTGAACATAAGTAAACTATTTAAATGGATAATCATCAAACTTTAGTTTTGTCTTTGGTCTAGTTTCCTTAGCAATAGACTAGGACAAACATTTCCATATTTTGTCAATTTTTTTTGAAATTCTGAAATAGAAGCATTTAATTTACACAAAAACAAACAAACAAACAAAACAAAAACAAAAACATCTTACTAATAGTCTTGACAAAGAATATGGTCATTGATTTTTCTTATTTGTTCAAAGAAATATTCCATCAATAACATTGAACCAATTGGATATGTGTATATGTTAAGGGATCTTTAAATTGTTTCATCCCAATACATCACATTAATTAATAATGTATTTTTCTAAATCGTTTTCCAACATAATTATGGTAAATACATCCCTACATGCAATTATACTTAATAATATAACAAATTACAATTTAAACACATTTAAAAAACATAATTCCAATGAATATCATTTTAGATTTGAAGCTCTTAAGGATCTCACAAATCCAAATTTTGGGCAAACCCTCTTAGTTATCTAGTAGATGCAAAAAGGGGAGTTTGTTTTAAGAAATTTCTTTAGACATTATTTTGAGACATCAATAAATTATAATTTTCCTTTTTCTCACATTTAATTTGCACATGTATATAATGCCAAGAACATTGAAGCTAAGATGATGTTAAAGGAATCTTAGAGCTACAAGAAGGAACCTAGGAGATCAATTAGTCCATCAGGGGTAATTTACTTCTTATTATGTGAAACATGGTTTTAATTTCTTTACTATATTAGAGCTTATGGTTGGATGCCTTGAATGTAATTAAATAGATTGTTGGCACCTTTCTAGCACCTTTTTGAACAATTTGGAGATTATGTAATTTTTGGTTTATTCTTTGTAGAGCACACATGATGTCATGATGGAAGATGAGTAACTCATAGATTTGATTTAAGGAAAGACATTTTATTCTACTAACTATTTAGATAGACATAAGCTCTCTTTTGAAGAAGACCTCATGGTCACTACGCATAAGACCCTATAGATGGAAACTTGCAATGCCTCATGCTATTTACTCTTGTCATTTTGTTGCCTAATAAAATTAATAGATTTTTTTTCTCTTGGACAAAAAAAATCAAATCCCTTAAAAAATAATGTAACCGCATATATTCTATAAACATGTTAAAAACACAATAATTGTAATATTTTTCAATCAAAACCTCTTCATAGAAGATCTCTACCTTAGTTACATATCCAAGTAGAAATGGCCTAAGATCTTCATGTTTCTATGATTGATAAATTTTTCGTTTTGGTTTTGACATTGATCATTATACCCTATATCGACAATACAACCGAGAGTGAATCTAATACTCTTATTTCTCAATTATCTACACATCATAAATAAAAGCAAGACAATAGCAAGTAGTACTTTTATTAATCAATTAACCATATATTTAATATTTTCTCACTTTTAACAAAATATATATCCATTTATTTCGGTATTATAACACAATTACACTTAATATATAACTTAATAAATATCTCTTCTAAATTAAGTTTTTTAATAATAAACAATTAAGTTATATGAACCACCACACTTACCTATTCACATAAAACTTTTTCAAGTTCAATTCATTAACTTAAATTTGATTTGCATTAGTCAAAATCATACAAATTTACGAGCCAAACATCAAAATACTTCATTTGATACCTCCGAAATGCCTATTTTACACCAGCCTTCCATCAATAATAGGGAAAAAACTCCAAACGTAGCAAATGTATGTTTTTCTATGAAGGTGGATAAACCAAAAACGTTGCACTCATTAAACTAAGCCAACACAACCATTTAACCATACTCGATATTCTTTAAATGTAAAACGTTATTCTATATACTTTATAAAGTAAATCAAAATAATGCTAAAAAAAAAAAACATAAATTATACTCCTTAATCACTTCACAACTTTCTACACTAATATATCAATATTATTGATAATAAATTTTATATATGTACCACATATGTATTAATATTAAAATTTAATCTCAATAATAATACTCACTTTATATCTGTAGTCTAAAAAAAGCAAGCACTAAATAATATTTCTCCTTATAAATTACCTCCCGTGATTGCTTGAATTGTAAAGCTTGTCATTGGACAAAATGACACTACTTGAAATATCGATATATTTCATCCTTGAACGTCTTCATGAATGTCATTAAATGAATCAATCTTTTTTGAGGTGAAAACTAAATTTGTTATCATATTATAGGTAAAGTGAATAGGTCTTGGTAGCCACTTAGATTACTTATTTTATCCTTTCTAAATTTCATATTATAAGAAACATAAGTATGAAGTTAATGTAATTCTCTATCATTCATATTATTACAAATTTAAATTTTTAAAGTAGATGAGTTTTGAGTACTTTAAGTTGGAAAATAGTGAATTGTACCATTTCCACACTTGTTTTGGAAAAAAAATATATATATTATTTTTATTGAAAGATTATACGGAAATTATACATTTTATTAATAATTTAATTGTGTTTATCTAGAGTGGTTGGGAGGAATGATTTTTATTTTCTCACCTAGATTCAATTATTACAAGTGACATGATGAGCTAATAATAAGTAATTATTATTGTAATGGCTTTGAGCCTTGTTGTTGAATGACCTTGAGCGCTGAAAATATATATTATCTTTTCCTACAAGATGGAAAGTGGGGTGCTTTGTTACATGGGAAGAAAAATAATATTAAATCATAGCATTTTCCAATTGGGTTTATCTTGAGTGGTCGGGAGAAAATATTGTTATCTTCCCCACCTAGGTTCAATTCCCATAAGAGACATGTTTAGCACATATTGAGTATATTATTGTAATGGCTCTGAGCCTTGTTGTTGTACATGCTTGAGCCCTAGAGAATATTTACCCTTACCTATAGGCTAGATAATGGGGTGCTTGGTTATATAGAAGAAAAATTATACTAGTAATATTATATGTTAATGTATATTTCATTGTTGTCCCATTGAAAAATAGTCTTTGATCCTACCTTCTATTTTATTTTCCTCTTGCTAACCCCATGACATACCTTTAGAGAAGACTCCATGGCGAATAATAGTATTTCACAAATTGAATGGTCAATATTCAAATGAGAAATCATATTTCTAGGAATCAAATGGTGTGTCAACTCCTTATTGGAATCAAAATTGTCAAATTTACTAAGTCTCTTCATGCCTCGTAATGGGGCTTCATTTACAACTATAACCATGAGCTATTATTATTGTCTTCTCTATTTACCATAAAGGGCTCTAATTCCACAATTTCTACTATTGGACATCCATTGGTGTCCTTCTCTAAAATTGTAGGGATAGTGCAAGCTAATGCTTCCCTCTCATGACATGTTACGTATAATGGAAATATAGAAAAACAACAATCCATTGACTGGGTGGAACTATATGAGGTACATTCATAATTTATTAGAATATGGTGTAAAAATGTGAAATGTGCAAAATTGAATTACTTTCTAGAATATATAACTTTTATTATGGGAAAAAATATATCTTTGAAAAAAAATCATGATATTTTAACAATGGTATGTTATTTTTCCTCTAAATTATGATGCATATGTTCATGTTTAGATTTCAATTTAGAACTTAAATGACATTTTTTCTAAACAAATGTTCATAGTTGTAAATAGCAGCTAGTTCTTTTGCACCACTATTTTTTTTCATTTTTTAAATGTTATTATAGACTCATTTGTGTTGCTTGGAGGATGAAACCATTGCTCCAGGAAGAACTTCAAGCTACAATGATAGGTTTTAATTTGGACATGTTGTATGAGAAAGTATGGGTGTTAGATATCCACATCATGCAATATAACCATAATTTTCTCATAAGTGGGTGTTATAGCTCCAAATCTCACTCTTATGGTTTGTGATGCTACACTCATGGCCTAGGGAAACCCCTCCTTCCAAACCTGGTCCAAAAATTTTAAAAACAGTGTTTTATCCCTTGTACGCAACATTGCCCGGAGTTAAACACGTGTATACGCGGGTAGGCATATACCCAACCCGCGTATATGTATTAAAACATTTAAAAATATATAAAACTCCTTAATTTCGGGCGGAGATCGCAGGTTTTACCTGTTGATCACCTGTTAGTGCCCGTGGCCCAACTGTTCCCAACCAACTCCCAACTAAAAAACTACTTTGGGAGAAGTATAAAAAGGCTTCAATGGGAAGGCCTAAAGGAGGAGAGAAGAGAGAGAAAGGTTATTATGCTGAGATTTCCCTTACCAGGTCTGAAGATCCTTGTGCCTCCTACACTTCCCCCATTTGTACAGGAAACCCTTGTTTCCTTATGTGTTGATGTCCATCCACTACTTGTGATATCATGGAGTAAATCATGGAAGGAGTTTGTTAAAGGCTTGAGGCTGGAAGAATCCGGAAGAAGGCTTTGCTTGGAGCCTACGAAAGGACGACTCAGGTGAAATTATTCCTTTTCTGTACTTTATTTGTCTATAATAAAAGAAACACATGTCTTGGTTCCTGATATAAATCTTCTTCATGTTTATGATATTCATGTTAGAATTCATATGTGAATGGTTGTTTAAATTTCATAACTAACTACCTTTCTTTATAATATGAAGATGGTTTCTTTATAAGATTTAGTCCATATACTGTTGTGCTCTCTTGAATTGGTTGTTTTGCAGGTCAAAGGAGCAAAAGGAACTCCAAGAAGGGTTTGGACCCTAAAGGACCTTCTCAAACGTAGGACCTCAGGTACGCCCCTTATCATAGAATTTGCTTATATTAGCATAATGGCTGTGTGAATGTGTGTTTCTCTGTATAGACAACTTTCAGTCTGCTAGGGTTTCAACCCAAAAGCCCTAGGGGAACATTTCCCTTAACAGAATTGGCGACTCCACTGGGGACAACACTGTTGTTGTTCCTAGTTTGGGTGTTTTCAAGCCAATCAGGGCTCAGCTGCCTGTTTGCTTGCTGTTGCTGTGTGGTCTATTATTGAATTCTAAGTTTTGCCATTTGCTTCAGACTGTTTTTTATTTTTCTTGAAATCTTTTATATATGATGTTTTTCTTGCTTACAGAGGTGTACATACGCATGTTTCCTTAAGTGAACCCACGTATACGCAGGTTTCCTTAGGCACAGTAGCGTATACACGCAATCTGTACATCAGTACAGTCGCGTATATCTTGCAATTTTCAAGATTTTTTTTAAATCTTTTTGTCTCTGAAGGTCTGTCTGCTGGTTTGATTCAGTCTTAAACAGTCACTTTCCAGTATCAGTTGTTAGTTTTACAGCAAGCATCTTGTTCCAAATTCTCTCTGATTGTAAGAAGTGTTGGTCTTGTTTTTGTTGTCGCAAGCGTCATCGTTTTTTGCTTAAGCACGCAAGATTCTTTGCTAGGAATCTTGGCTGCTCTGATTCATCAGGGCAGGAAGATTGATCTCAATCTTTGTGTTAAATCTTGCTTTTGGTGACTTTTTGTTTGCTTGACAAAACCGCTTTTTGTGACCATCCACTTTTTTGTTTCATGAAAGTTGTCAATTGATGCTTTCTTGAAATTTGTCTTTTTGATCTTTTTGGTCTTTGTTGCCAAAGCTTTCATTGCTGCTTTTGATTGTTAAGAGCATCTTTAAACACATTTCTTTTTGTTGAGTTTTCATCCATTGTGTGGTGTCAACTTGCAAAAGTGTTTGTTGCCTATTCTTCAATCACAAAGTTTCAGTCTTGTTGAGAGCATTTTTGAAAAGACATCTTTGTTGTTGCTTTTGAAGAAAACTTTTTGAAAAACTTGGTTTTGCTTTCTTGAACTTTGTTTTGATTTGGTTTCCTTTTAGTGAATGAAAGTGCTTTTTGTTTGTCTTGAAACTTGTTTTTAGTGTTTAGACGAAATGAATGATAGCATCTCATATTCCATCTAAACATTTTAAGTGGCAAAATAAAAATTGATAAGCAAGCAACTTTCATTTCTTGATTTTAGAGTAGTTTTGAGTCTTGCATCAGCATATACTTGTTGCATTAGGATAGATTTGCATATCTTTTTAGGCATCCATAGCTTTGTTAACTTTTGTGAGTGTGAAGCTTGAATTAACGAAAAGAAAAGGAAAATTTGTTTTATTTGAAGTTCCTCTGAACCCTGTAGAGATTTCTTTTCATCGAAAAACGAAAACAAGTGCATTTGCATGTAGTTTGGTTTTTATTAGTTTCTTTTGCGTCAAAAACACCACTAGTTTCACTTCTGTTTATCCTGTGACTTAAAGAACAGCCTATCTTAAAATCAAGCGCTAATTAAAATTCACTAAAACTTTTTATTATCAAGTTAGATACACCAACAAGTTTTAGGATTTTAGGGCCTTGGATTAGGCGAGTGGAGAGTTAACTCTCCAAGGCCATTTAAACTGTCAAACATAGGAGTCTGAATAGTGAGTGAAAATCCAATAGCGTTAGGAAGACCAGGAAAGCTCCGGATCTGGGAGTTAAGCACGAGGGTCTGTGAAGACAGGGAAGAGAGATACCCCCTCTCCTACTTGTCTGAACTTACCTCACGACTGTTCCGCCTAGCTTCTGTGACGAGTTGGTATCCATAGTTGCTACTCCTAGGGATCTACATAGGTGGCTGCGAAGGGGAATCCCGTGGCACCTGAGGTCGATGTTGCATCACTCTCAACGGTACTACTGGAGGGCACCCTTGCAAAGCTTGGGTGCTTGCACTGGCGCAGGCTGTTGTTAGTAGGTCAGCGTAACTTCCTCTGTTACCTTTGCTGATAGGACTGGGCCGTCATTATCCCAGACTATCTTCGGAAGGCCCCTTACTCCACTTTCTTGTATTTTGGTGTCCGGTCCTAATCACCCAGAGCGGAAATACTTGGAAGTTGTTTGACTGGCTGACTTCTTTTAGGGACTTTTTAGTGAGTGCTCTTTGCTCCTTGTATATAGTTGGCTTTAGGTATTTTTGTCTAGTCACGTTTGGACTTTGTGTTCTTAGTGACTAGCTTACCACTCTACCGATCTTGAAAGGCTTTTGGTCGTTCTTTCAGACGTTGTGGAGTTTCCTCCTCAAGGGCAAAGGTTTTGATTGCTTATCCATATTCTTTGAAAAGTTATTTCTACATTCTCATAAGGGAAGGCTCTACGGATCAGTTTGATATGGCTAATATTCCTGTGGAAGCCAACCAAGGTACCCTTCCAAAAGGAGATCTTTGTGTTTTTCCTTTCTTTGGAAACGTTGGTACTCCCTTGATGGCCACTTTGAATATTCCTGGGTTGAATGTTGGACTACCCGTTTGGTTGTGGTCCACTCCGAATATTCCAAATGCTCTTGAAGCCTCTCAGTTGAATGCTTTATTTCAAGGGCATCACATGGGTGCTAATTGTTCATCTTCTTTCAAAGAGAAATCTAGGATTCCTTCTTCTCCTCCTTCTTGTAACAAGAAATCTAAAAAAAGGAGAAAGAGGAAGTCAAAGAAGAAGAATAATTCTATCCCTTCATCCTCAACCTCTGCCAGTCATGTTGAAGATGAGCCTTCAGCCGCTGCAAGTCATGCTGGGGGCACAAGTCTAGTCACTACAAGTCACACTAGCACTTCATCCTCAACCTCTGCCAGTCATGTTGAAGATGAGCCTTCAGCCGCTGCAAGTCATGCTGGGGGCACAAGTCTAGTCACTGCGAGTCATACTAGCAAAGAGTCACCGACCTCTGCAAGTCATGTTCAGGACTCTCCGCAAACCACTGCTAGTCATGTTGGCGGAATGGAGGTTGATAAGAAACCTGGACGTAGAAGTTTTAAACCTAAGTTCCCTTGTAAGATATGCAAGGGAGACCACCTTACTCATTTATGCCCTGGTATTCCAGAGGTTCAAAGGATATGGTCCGAGTTTGAAAGTTCTTCTACTCCTAAATCTGATATGGTTTCTCATCAATCCCATCAACCATTGGTTGATAATGTGGTAGAGCCAGTGCAATTGCTGGCCGATTACACTCCTCTTTTGGGGGGTGAAGTGCCTAACAAAAGAGTCTGTTTGATCTCTAGTAGAGAGTCTTCTGGTATAGGGGGCATTCCGGTTTCTTCGAATGTTCCCCCTCCAAGTTCTAAGAGTGTTTCCTTTGATTGGGATAGTCTTGTTGAGCCTCGTCTTCCTTTTGCTGCACCTTTCCAAATAAAGGTCAGAGTGAATTCCACAAATGTCTATCGATGTATGGTGGATGAAGGATCCTCTGCAAGTATTATATCCTCTTTGACTTGGAAAGCTTTGGGTTCCCCAAAGTTGTTGACAGCTCAGAGTCAGTTGTTAGCCTATGATAGAAGACCTGGTGAATCTATGGGTGTTCTTCCTCAATTGCCTATCACTTTAGGTGGGAAGACTGTCTTAATCGATATGATGGTGGTTGATAGCCCTTTAGACTTTAATATGCTACTTGGGCATGATTATGTCTATGCTATGAATGCTGTGGTGTCTTCACTCTTTCGAGTAATGTGCTTTCCTCATAACGGGAATATTGTCACTATTGATCAGCTTGCATCTGATAATTACCACCCTAATTCAACATTACTGCAGAATACCCCTTGGTTTGTTCCAAGTGTTCAAATAGACTCTACCCCACCACAGGTCAATTATGTGGCATTGAATCCTCAATGTTCAATCGCTTCTAAGAAGGATCCTTTGACCTATTATTCTCCTTCTTGGGACTTGGTCCCGGCAGTTGACTGAGAGATTCTTCCTATAGGGACATGGGACCCCTTAATTCCCTCTTTTGATCCTTATAGTTCTCATGATTTCTTAGAACTTGTTTTGCCTTCACAGGAGGAACTCTTTGAAGCCATGAGTCTTGACTACCAAAGGAGTCCTTGGTCTGATCCCTGCAAGGGGTTTGTCTAGAAGAGCTATTATACGTAAGCCGCAAGGTTGCGTGGTTCCCTGTACCATATTGTATATATAAGGTACGCATTTTCAAGTTTTGTATTCTATAACACAAGATTTTATATGAAGTTTATATGTGGGATGTATTAACTTCTTGTCTAGTGTTCCTATTTATGTTTACAGAATTTGGAAGATTTCTCCTTTGGAAGTTTATGGTTGGTCCATTCTGATAGGTATTGGTTCTCGAAACTGGCATATAGGTTAGGTTTTTCCGCCTGCATTATGCACTTATCAGTTTCCTTTCCCATTTGGCCTTAGGATCGACCCCACAAAGTTATGGTGCAGAACCTTCTCATTGCTTAGAAGTATCATGACTTGTGTGGTAGAGCCTACCTTATCATGGGTGCCCTAGTTAGTACCTTGTTGTCGCTTAGCACTCATGCTGATTTTTCATCCCTAGGCTCGGGAGCCCTCTGTAGTCCCACCATGACTTATGCATTGAAGACTCATTCCTCTTTGCTTCTTCGCTTCGTTCTGGCCTTATACCCTAGAGGCTCCTTTGTGTTGAGTTGTACTACTGCATTTCATGTTGAGTACTTGCACCTTTTGGCCTAGAGCCGGCTTCACTTGGACTCGTGTTTAAGCCAACTTTTGACCATGATGACTGCAAAATCAACCTTGCATATCTTTGACCTCTGCAACTCGACACACCTTGACCCGTGGAAGGAACACACCTTTGAGTATCATTGACCAGTTTTTCACCTCCCTGCATTGAGCATAGGAATGTTCCAATCCCAGGAACTAGATCATCTGTTTCACCGACACTCGTTCTTTCCACTATACCATAGCAGTCTTTTATTCTTTTTCAAGCTTAACAGAAAAAGACAAAAAAAAAAAATTAAATATTCCAAAAAAGAGCAGGAACGAGACAGTATTTCCATTTATTGTTGGCAGCTAGAGTCAGTCGTGTCACCCTTGAACAAAGCACTCAAAGCAAAGTCTCCTCCGTTTGGGCGGGATTTAGTTTGACTTAGGTATGCCTTAACCTTGTTATTGAGTCAGTTCTCCCCCGATTGGTTATCTCTTACAATCATATGGAGGGTTCGTTCGTGCCTCCTGCATGACGAACTTATACAGAGTCATCATATACTGCCACATAGTCACATTGAGTCGTGCTTTTCTTCAAGGGAAGTTAGCCTGAGTTGGCCTCTCTGCGGCGTCTCTTGACTCATTTTTCAGTCGGCCATCCCTGGTTGTCAGTATCATGTCTATCATCACATCAGCTATATTGGTCCTTTACTCGTGCCGGTTTGAGAAGGTCTCCATTGACTTCTTCCTGGCGGGTCTTGTCCTTATCGATGACGACATCTTGCTCTAAGGACAGGCCTAGAGCTGCACCCTGGCCCTATTTTCATTATTGATAGGTCACCTTGTGCTCAGCATCGATCAGTATCATGGGTCTTTGACTGAGTGGTTTCCCTTGTGTTCGACATCAGCTTACATTATCACACATTGGGATTCGTGCAGTACCTTGGTTTCCATTTGACCCTATTGGTGGATACCTCGCCTCTGTGTCATCTTCCATTATTGGTTGGTTCAGAGGGTTTCTGTCGTGTGCTAGCCACATCTTGTGTACGCCGGAAACGTACTTTGGTTGGGTTACTACATCTCTTTCGTCCGATTCCTTCCACATTATTGGCCTACGGGTTACACTCGCGCTAGATTGATGAAGGATGCCTTAATGCCTTCCTTCTAGCAGATCTTTCCCTATCGAATCCAACTCATTGCTCTGGGGCAAAGATCTAGAGTCCATTTGGCAGTACCTTGGGGTTTGCAGTCATTAGTGGCAGATCCTTCGCTATCGACAGTGGGAAACCATCATTGTCTCCTGATTGATAGATTCTTACAGGTGTTCGACTCCAGCTCATCTATTCACACTTGTTAGATTGTACTGGGTACCTTGACGCTCATTATCATTATCGGTGAGTAATCTCGCATTTGTTAACGGTATACATCAATGACCGGTAATCAAACGATTTCTCACATGGTCGACTTCAGATCGTTTATTCCCATGGTGTAGAAATGTACCACGGCGGTCGATGAAGACCTCAGGTTGTATCAGCATTCATTGGTTCACTTGACAGTTGCTCCTGTTGCTGCTAGTTGATACCGTTCCACCTTATATGTTGCAGTCAGTCATGGCGACATTCTATATGCTGGCACCTGAGTTTGCAGTGTAGTACCATCCTATTCCATCATGTTCAGTTGGTACCTTTTGGGATCAGTCTTTGATATCAGTGATCCGTTACATCTTTCAGCATCATTGACAGTCTTATATGTGATATTCAGACATGTACTTGTTCGATCATGATCAGATGATCCATTATGTATTTTCCAGTCATTTATACTTGTATACTTAGTGGATCCGCTTGTACTTGATATGCGGACATGCTTTACTTTTTCTAAGCATGGGTATGCCCGCCTCAGACAGTGTTTCTTTCTGATCTCCTTTCGTGGCTTGACAGGCTGAAATCTGGTGAAGTCCTTCTCGGTTTTTGACAGATTTCCTTTCCATGTACTTGCTTAATACATTCCGGCCATCATGTACCCGTTCTGACCTCATATATTAGGGGGCATATGTTATAGCTCCAAATCTCACTCTTATGGTTTGTGATGCTGCACTCATGGCCTAGGGCAAACCCTCCTTCCAGACCTGGTCCAAAAATTTTAAAAACAGTGTTTTATCCCTTGTACGTGACATTTCCCGGAGTTAAACGCGGGTAGGCATATACCCAACCCGCGTATATGTATTAAAACATTTAAAAAGTATAAAACTCCTTAATTTCGAGTGGATATCGCGGGTTTTACCTGTTGATCACCTGTTAGTGCCCGTGGCCCAACTGTTCCCAACCAACTCCCAACTAAAAAACTACTTTGGGAGAAGTATAAAAAGGCTTCAATGGGAAGGCCTAAAGGAGGAGAGAAGAGATAGAAAGGTTATTATGCTGAGATTTCCCTGACAAGGTCTGAAGATCCTTGTGCCTCCTGCACTTCCCCCATTTGTACAGGAAACCCTTGTTTCCTTGTGTGTTGATGTCCATCCACTACTTGTGATATCATGGAGTAAGTCATGGAAGGAGTTTGTTAAAGGCTTGAGGCTGGACGAATCCGGAAGAAGGCTTTGCTTGGAGCCTGCAAAATGACGACTCAGGTGAAATTATTCATTTTATGTACTTTATTTGTCTATAATAAAAGAAACACATGTCTTGGTTCCTGATATAAATCTTCTTCATGTTTATGATATTCATGTTAGAATTCATATGTGAATGGTTGTTTAAATTTCATAACTAACTACCTTTCTTTATAATATGAAGATGGTTTCTTTATAAGATTTAGTCCATATATTGTTGTGCTCTCTTGAATTTGTTGTTTTGCAGGTCAAAGGAGCAAAAGGAACTCCAAGAAGGGTTTGGACCCTAAAGGACCTTCTCAAACGTAGGACCTCAAGTATGCCCCTTATCATAGAATTTGCTTATATTAGCATAATGGCTGTGTGAATGTGTTTTTCTCTGTATAAACAACTTTCAGTCTGCTAGGGTTTCAACCCAAAAGCCCTAGGGGAACATTTCCCTTAATAGTGAGATTTTCTCAAGTGCCTCTCATAGAGTGGGAAGGGAAAATTATCCTCCCTCTTTCACATGTACTCCATATATTCCTTTACCAAAGGTGTCACATTCCAAAACAATTGAAGCCTAATAGAGTAAGTAGTAGGGTGGTACACAAAGTATTCTTCAAATCCTAGAAGGACTAATCTATGGCTTCATTCCAATTAAAAGAATTTTTTAAAGAAAGACAATGAGGGGAGTGTTAATCTGACCATATTTGTTGATGAACCTTTGGTATTAACCAACGACACCAAGAAACCTCTTAAAATTTTAAGAGTTTTGGCATGTTGATAATCCTTCTTCACATCAATTTTCTTTAGGTTCCCACATACATTATTGGGGTTAACAATATGGCACAAATATTCCACTTCAAAGACACCAAAAGCACATTTATACCTTTGGAGAAAGAGTTGGTGATTAATATGACATGGTAATTGACAAGTTTTATTTAAATCAAGACGTCATTAAAAAAGTGAGGACAAATTTATTTAGAAAGGGTTGAAATATGTTGTTCATGAGACCCTTTCTAAAATGTCCTCTATAATGGCTATAAATAGTTTTTTCTCCTTATATCCATGCCCATGAAAATATCTCACATCACAATTGTAGAAAAGACCCTTAATTTGGCACTCTTGCATTTTAGCACAAGTCACCTTGTGGATCTTGAGGTGTATACAGCATGGAGAGGGATTGGTAGGGCAAGAAATAATGGGATGGGGATGGAGAATAGATTATGGTTTTTTATTTGATAATTCACCACCTCTTGGGCTTCCCTAGCTCCTTAATAGGGTTCCAACCAATTAGTAAAGCAATCCATTAAGAATTTTCCACATTTCTCTTCCTTCACACCATTGGTGAAGCATCCTCAAAAGAAGGTATCCAACATGCCTTTATTGTAGATGCAAAGTTGCTCAAAATTTTATATGAACTCATCAATTGTAATGGATTATTCAACCTTGATTAGTTTACCCAAAAAAATGGGTGTTCAAAGTATTCATAAAGGTAAGGAAAATTATGTCCAACCAATATAACCCTAATGAGCATTCTTAAGCCAATGCCACCATTGTTAGTGTTCAAGAGCTAAACATAAGATTATTGTGTATGTTTTATATTTTTTTGCACAACTAACCCCATGCAAATATACATTACTTTGAGTATTGTGATAAGTGTTGTAGCTTATTTTTGCCTCTTGGATTTGGACCTTAAACTATAAGGTGCGAGTTAGTATGGAAGATTCAATGCAACATTCTAATAATATACTTGATCTTTAGTCTACACTCATAGAGTTTATAGGAAAAAAAAAAAAAAATCGTTGGAAGATTCTCATAATATGACATTGTGCTTGATTTCTCATAAAAGCTCTTTGATAAAGGTTGATATGGAAAGGGTAGCTTGGCAGCTGCCTTTGCATCTTTTAGCTGTTGGCGTTGAGTTATGCCTCCAATACTTGTTATGTGTTGTTCAGACTTTTGCATATTCCCAGTGATGTAGCCCCCAACATGTCACACTTGAGCAGGAGACTTATAAAGCGGATTATTGATTTGGTTTCTTTATGCTCGTGATACTTGCACATTCGGAGCAGGATGTTGAGATATCTCATAGTGAAATAAGTAAAAACCATCAGGGCACAAATTGTCCGAGTCTGGTGATCACACTACATATATGCCAAAACAGGATTTTGTTTATGGATTTGATGGAGAGCATCGAGTCGGATTATTCTAGTGTATATGGAACAACATCTAAATGGAGGACTATGCAAAGTAGGAGTGTGTGAATATACCATTCTTCCATGTTTGATACGAGGGATTTTGTATATTTTTTTGAAGTGGATAATAATAATAATAAATAGTGTTTTTTTTTGTCGCGGTGCCCGATCTATATAAGAAAAGTATATTGAAAGAGGATCTGGCAATGGAGCAGTCGAGGGCACAGGCAGAAATTCAATGTCGACAGCAGTTATCTCTCAGTCGCACTATAGTGCCCAACGGTCTAACGACGTATTATGCCTCAAGATCGGTTTGGCACGGGGTTCGCAGTCAAATTGGGAGACGAGGAATTGCTCCGCAACAGGAAATTCAAGCCAACAGTTCGACTTGCAATGCATTTTCTGTTCGAGGAAGTAACACATCGATCAGGAACACATCCCATCCATTAGCAGACAGGAAGCCACAACTTCAAAAACATTTTCTGTTCGAAGCTATGTTGGAAGCATTCGGGAACTGGATGTAAATAAATGCTGGCCTTTTCCTTCACATTTGATGAAGAGGAGAATGGAGGAAAGTCCAGATGCTTTGCTTCCAGCACTTAAAGTTCCTAGATACAAATATTGGGAATGCTCAGAATGTGTCGACAATTGCCCTCATTATGTTAGCTCCTATGAAAATCAGATTGCTGAACAGCACACAGATGATTCAATACATGATAAACCATGCACAACTGACAAAGCAGAATCGTTAGCTAAACTACCCAAAAATGATCATGCATTTTTAGGCAGTGTAATGCAGAATCCTGTTTCGGTCACAATGTCCTTTGATACCTCACCGAAAGAAGAAGCGGGTGTTAAGGCAGGACAGAAAATGCCAGTCGACATACATTCAGTTGAATCATCTTTTGAAAATGATAAGGAAGTATGTCGTAATGGAGATGACGTTGTGTCAAATAGCCCAATGGAGCCAGATGATTCAATAAAAGGCGAAGCAACTTCGTTTACTAAGATACCAAAGAATGAATGTACAGTTTTGGGCCCTTATTTCGGGAAGAAACAATTGATAATACGGAAGACTCAACGCCAACAGATATAAGTTCAGGGAAATCCAGTTTTGAAAATGACAAAGAAGTTCATAATGGAGATGATGTTGTACAAAGTAGCCCAGTGGAGCACTTGACATCACAGAAAATATCGGAGGATGATCGTTTGTATTCTATCAATGAGACTATTGCCTGTAATGCAACCTTGTGGCCTACAGGTTCTAAAGTAAATTCCGATGCAACCCAAACCTTTTGCACAGATAACGAGGATCAAGTCTTTGCTAATCAGACAGGGAATCACATTAGAACTGAATCAGAAATGTCAGATTTTATACAGAAGGAAGAGCACCTTCCACATATTTCTGGGACTGTGAAATCAGTAGCTATTTGTAACCCAGTTGAAAAGATCTTCAATGAGGATGATCATGAGATAAGTGCAGAGAGGGAAAAGGAGGAGATCATTAAGGAGACTCCAGGAAACCACACATTGACAACATCCATTGCAGATGGGGATGATAAGGAAGATTATATTACTGAAGATTGTCAGGTAAGCGCAGTGAAGGAAAAGGAGAAATCGGTAACTGAGACACCAGGAAACAATACATTTGTATCATCCATTACAGATGAGGATTACAAGGAAGACTGTAAAAAAAAACGTTTCTGGAGAAAATGGGTCTCCTAATGTATTTTTCATCGATGGTTCATGTTGGAAATTTATGGTAATTTCAAACAAAAGACTGAACAGAGAAAATGCTCTGTTTTGCACAGAGAAGCCCAAAAAAAAATTATTTTCTGGAGATGAAGAACAGAGTTTCACACACACCAAAATAAACTTGTATTCATTAATCAAACCACTGCAGATACAAATTTCTTCCTCTCTCAGAGGGATTTACACAAAAAACTTTCACCAAAAAAATACTCTGTCCCTCCAGAAAAAATTTACACTGCTGTGTAAAGATTTTTTACTGTAAAATGTAATTCCTTACATACGCTGCTGCATTTTCATTACATTACATTTCAACCAAAAAAATATACATTCCCTTTTCGTTGCTGCATTTTCCATGTGCTCAACCTGCTGTAAAAAAATCCCACTATTTCATTCATTGCCGCTAGCTTTTCATTACATATGCGACTACATACCATGCTCCAAAACAACCAATGAAAAGATCTTCAATGAGGGTGATCATGAGATAAGTGCAGAGAGGGAAAAGGAGGAGATCATTAAGGAGACTCTAGGAAACCACACATTGACAACATCCAATGCAGATGGGGATGATAAGGAAGATTATATTACCGAAGAATGTCAGGTAAGCGCAGTGAAGGAAAAGCAGAAATTGGTAACTGAGACACCAGGAAAGAATACATTTGTATCATCCATTACAGATGAGTATTACAAGGAAGACTGTAAAAAAACGTTTCTGGAGAAAATGGGTCTCCAAATGTATTTTTCATCGATGGTTCACACCGCGTTGCTCGAGATCCAACGGCACCCAGGTGGCACAAGTTGCACGGGTTTTATACAAAGGTGTGCTCCCGTAAGCGATTTTTTTCAAAACTGCCCAAGAAGAGATCGACGACCAGGGTTTATGCATCACCTTCCCTCTATTCCGGAAACAGCTAAGAGTGCTTCCGTAAGTGGTTTTATGGTTTCCAAAAGTCGTACGTGGTCTTTCCAAGTCGTACAAGGATACAACACGAGGACCCACAACTGCCTCCATACTTACAATGAGTCCGGAAAACCAAAGTTTGAAACTCATATATGATCTCATGACAAAGAATCACGGCAAGAGATATGATCTCATGACAAAGAATCACGGCAAGAGCTAACGTCCCTGCTATTGGGCATTAAATGCCCGGCTAGATGCATTCCCGATAGCTCTTTAACACGTGCGCCGTGATAGATAATAATGGCGTGTGTATTAAATGGCTATCGGGGGTGCATGTAGCTGGGTATTTAATCCCCAATGGCAGCGCTGTTAGCTCTTGCCAAGAATCACGACATGCTTCTTAATGAAGGTCACTATATATGTACTTTTACTTTAAGATTTATCATTATTTAGCAAAAACAGATTTTTATATTTTTAATAAACAATTTTTATAATGGTTTAAAAACAACTTTGTAACTAAACCAACCATCGGTTCTTAAACCAACTGAATTTGAGAGTTACTCAGTTAGGTTGGGGAGGGAAGATAAAAGCTGGAAAATGACATTTTTGAGAGGTTTGGAAGGCCACAGTGATCCATGATTGGCAATGTAAACAAAACATTCTCTTTGAAATCTGAAGATGAAACTGCACTTTGAATTTATTTAATTGTACTCATTAAAATTAATCTTGAAGTCCTTAATTGTACTCATTCACTTTTCCTTAGTCTTACATTATTCTTTCTACAGAGTTAAAGCATAGATTCTTAATTGCCTATGCCAAAACTCTCTCTCTTCCATTTTCTGCTTTACACCTCCACTTTGCAATTCTCATAACCTTTCTGGCCATTCTTTTTTGGAAGGCTAGGGTTTCAAAACTAGAAGCTTTGCTTGCAAGCCCTCATGGCCTGTACTTCCATCCATTGAATTTAATTATTTTTAATTGATCTCAAAATGTCTCGGGAACTGGTTCCCTCACAGTCATGAATTGTCTCATGAGGAACAACATTTTTTGGCCCTATTGTCGGGGAACGAAAACACGAAGTTATTTTTCCTTGGGTATTAAGATTATATTTCTTGATGGTGAACAAGATTTAGATACCAAGGTTGGTTGTTTATTATTCACCTAATGATTCCAGTGGTGAAAAAAATCATTGAATTATAATTTTGCTGACAAGAAAATGAGGAAGCAACATGAAAAGTTCAACTATCAGGATTTCAAGTTTTTTAAGGAATTTTTTTTTAATTATCAGCTTTGTGGTATAATTTCCCCTTTACATTAAAAATAGTATTTCCTCCTTTATTCTCAGAAGATTGTAAAGCCCAAAAAGTACATACTTTATTCGAAAAAGAAGACCTTTCTTCTTCTTGTATTATTGATCTTGACACAACCTTATCTCCTAAATATGAGAGGAGAGATGATTAATGCATTACAATTCCTGAAGATAATCAGTCATAGTCTGGGCATAAAGGTGATGATTCATCATCTTTGGGAGATAAGACTCTACCTCATAAACAATCCACTGCTTTTCAGCTTGGAGCCAAGGCAATCTTTAAATCCTTGGCGTTGCCTACAATTCTTCATCAATATCCCTCAAGAATATTCAAATTTTTGCCAAGTTTCTCTGGAGAGAATGATGATGTTACAGTGGAACAACATGTCTTAAACTTTGAGTATTTTCTGGAAAATTTTCAAATTATTTATGAAGATGTGGCTTTGAGGTTGTTTTGTCATTCGTTAAAGTAGGAAGCGTTGCATTGGTTCCAACATTTAGAAGCAAGTTCAATTAATTCATGGCAAGGTTTTCAAAATATCTTTCTTAGATATTGGGGTGAGAAGAAGTCATATGAAAAACACATTTTGGAATTATATACTATCCAAAGGCAGAGTAGTGAATCAGTCACTAAGTTTAATAGGAGGTTTCAAAATATTTATTTCAGTATGCCAAAAGAAATTCGACCCCTTGAAGTTGCTGCCATGGTGTACTATTTGAAGGCTTATCCTATTGACTTCGCTTTTTATCTCAAGGAGAGAAAGCCTTGCACTCTAGAGTTGATGTTTCTTTATGCATAGGAAATTGAAGATAATTTATGGGCTTGTGGAAATTTTTCTTATCATATTGAAAGAAAAATATTGTTGAAGACAAGAGGGTCTGTCAAGAAAACAATGGAAATGCTTTGCAAGAAAATGCAGGTTTGGAGGTAAGGAAGGGTTTTAAAAAGTGGGTAGAGGATTTCCATATTGTTGAAAGGCAAGAATTCAAGTATTCTGAGAATTTAAATCAACAACTCCTTGCAAAAACTGAACAATACTTTGAAGGCCTGGTAGATAATTATAATCATTATGATTTTAGTAATTTTATGAATAAAGGAGAATCTAGTGCAGGTTCTCAAGTGTTATTGCAGGAGGACAAATATTTTTGTCAAGAACTGGCATTGCATGAAAAACATCAACATCATGGGGAACAAACTTTAGATTTTTCTTTTCAACCTAAAAGGTTGTCAGCAGAGAACGACAATCAAGTTCCTCACTTTCAAACCTCAAAAGTGGAGTTTGTGCAAAGGACATTGCAAATAAAAAATTCCTTTGAAGATCCAGTAGCTGACTATATGTCATTTTTCTTTGGTCGGCAACAAATATCATTTCTGGGGTATGTGCTAAATTTTTTGTCTAAAAATATTTTATGGTGCATACCAATTTTAGTTTCTGAATCCCAACAGTATGGAGGCACAAGGTCCAGTACTCAAATGTTGGCTTGGTGCCACTGGAAGGTGGATTTCACCTAAAGGACTCTAACCATGTATATAATACAACCTGTACATAAATAAGCTCAACCAGTGAGCATTTTATTTTGAAGCTGTAGTATTTCTAGTTTATCATTTTTAGTTCAAGAATAAAGATCCTGGAAGATAGAGGTTTTAGGGAGTTTGAAATTTTCAGAGATTTTGGATTGGGATCAACTTTTGTTTTGGTCTGACTCCATGCCCAACTAAGGCCATTGATCTACAAGTTCTCAACACTTTTCTATCAAAG
Source organism: Pinus tabuliformis (assembly GCA_031772625.1). Taxonomy (NCBI): domain Eukaryota; kingdom Viridiplantae; phylum Streptophyta; class Pinopsida; order Pinales; family Pinaceae; genus Pinus; species Pinus tabuliformis. The sequence continues at coordinate 1,162,426,699 of CM062811.1, forward strand.
CATTGTCCCCAGCTGGAGCCAAATGTTGTAGCTTATTTTTTCCTCTTGGATTTGGACCATGAACAATAAGGTGCAAGTTAGTATGGAAGATTCAATGCAACATTCTGATAATATACTTGATCTTTATGCTGTGGTGGAAGAGTTGCATGGCTACAATTCACAAGAAATAAAGAAATTGTTGGAAGATTCTCATAATATGACATTGTGCTTGATTACTCAGAAAGGCTCTTTGATAAAGGTTGATATGGAAAGGGTAGCTTGGCAGTTGCCTTTGCATCTTTTAGTTGTTCTTGTATCTTTAAATGGTGTTGAGTTATGCCTCTGGTACGTGTTATGTGCTGTTCGACTTTTGCAATTCTTAGTGATGTAGCACCCCAACATGTCACACTTGAGTAGATATTATTGGATGAGTTTAGACTTATGAAGCAAATTATTGATTTAGCTTCTTTATGCTTGTGGTACTTGCGCATTCGGAGCAGGGTGTTGAGATGTCTCATAGTGAAATAAGTAAAACCCATCAGGGGCAAAAATTGTCCAAGTCTGGTGATCATACTACATATATGCCAAAACAGGATTTTGTTTATGGATTTGATGGAGAGATGTACATTGAGTCATACTATTCTCGTGTATACATAACAACATCTAAACATAGGGCTATGCAAAGTAGGAGTGTGTGAATATACCATTCTTCCATGTTTGATATGAGGTATTTTGGATATTTTTGAAAGTGGATAATAATAATAATAATAATGGCTTCTATCGTGATGTCGAATCTATATAGGAAAAGTATACTGGAGGAGGATCCGACAATGGAGAAGTCAAGGGCACATGCATAAATTCAATGTTGACAGTAGTTATCTCGTAGTCACACTTTAGTGCACAATGGTCTAACAATGGATTATTCCTCAAGACCGATTGGGTGTGGGATTCACAGTCAAATTGGGAGACGAGGAATTGCTCAGCAACAGGAAATTCAAGCCAAAAGTTCGACTTGCAATGCATTTTATGTGTGAGGCTATGTTGGAAGCATTCAGGAACTGGATGTAGATAAATGCTGGCATTTTCCTTCACATTTGATGAAGAGGAGAATGGAGGAAAGTCCATATGCTTCTCTTCCACCACTAAAAGTGTCTAGATACAAATATTGGGAATGCTCAAAATGTGTCGAGAATTACCTTCCTCTGTTAGCTCCTATGAAAATCAGATTGTTGGACAACACAGAGATGATTCAATACATAATAAACCATGCAAAATTGACAAAGCAGAATCATTAGCTAAACTACCCAAAAATGATCATGCATTTTTAGGCAGTGTAATGCAGAATCTTGTTTCGGTCACAATGTCGTTTGATACCTCATAGGAAGAAGAAGCGGGCGTTAAGGCAAGACATAAAATTTTACAAAAGATTTTTCAGCGAAGATCACATGAAACATCATTTGTCGACGCGTTTCGAATCAACCAATGTGGTTCATCGTCAAGACAAGTTGAAGAAACAGATCCAGCTTAGCAAGTTCAATAGACAGAGCAGAGCCTCCAACGGCTAAAAAGACCAACAGCTACTTGGACTAGGTACCGGGATCAAAACCCCTTTTTTAATAATTTAAAGAAAAAGTTACCCTAGGGGGACCAATCCCTTAAAATAAAATAAATAAAAATAATATTAAGATAATAGTTAGTTAAAAATATTAATAAATAATTAAAATAATATGTAAAAAATTAATTCATGTTAATAGTTAGTGAAAATAAATAATTAAAAATTATATTTAAGGGAGAAAATTACCCTAGGGGGACCAATCCCTAAAATAAAATAAATAAAAATAATTTTATGAATAAAATTATTAATAAATAATTATTAATTTAGTAAAAATTATTAATAAATAATTTTATGATGATAGTTAGTTAAATAATTGAAATGCTATGTTAAATTAGTAATTCATGATAATAGTTAGTTAAAATAAATAATTAAAAATTATATTTAAGGAAAAAAAATAAATAAATTAATTAATTAATTTAATGATAATAGTTAGTTAAAAATTATTAATAAATAAATAAAAGTTTTATGTTAAATAAATAATTAAAAATAGTAAGTTAAATTAGAATTAGAGGAATTAAAAACGGGACTATAAAGATAAAATGTCAATCGACATACATTCGGTTGAATCATATTTTGAAAATGATAAGGAAGTATGTCGTAATGGAGATGATGTTGTGGAAAATAGGCCAATGGAGTCAATTGATTCAATAGATGACACACCATTTATGATCAGGTGCTCAAGTTTATGCGCAAAAATCAAAGTGTCAGAATCTTGTTAAACTCATCTTCAGATTGAAGAGCTCATCATTTTGAGTCCAACGATGCAAATGACACTCAAATCCAAGCTCGTATACAGAAGTTAGAGCAAGTCAAAGTTCAAGTTTGACTTATCTACATGGCAGGATTAGATGACATGGCAAAGCCCTTTAGTCAATGTGAAGGCGCCAAGTGGTAGGCTTCCATTGGCCCTTACATATCGCATATCGCAGGTCGCAGGTGGATCGGGTCAAGAATCACCCCCCAAGCATTTCCGGTTGCGGTTTGCAATATCACATATCGCAATCTCAGGAAAGGAGGAGTTATAGAATCGGTGCCTAGCACAGTCAGGGTTGCGATGCGATATATCACAATCGCATATTGCACCCAATACCATTGATATATATATGATACAGGGATTATCCGTCGATTGCGATGAGCGATAAAGTTCTGATTGTGATAGACTGCCCGAATACGATACGTTTATGTGTTGCAGTTTATATGTCGTCGGGTCCGCCACTTATCTTCCCACGCCGATTGCCAATTACAATAAGAGATAAGTTCCCGGACGCAATACAGTTATGAATCACATTTTATACTCCCATCGGGTCTGCGATATTGCAATCACAAATCATCCATTTCTATTTACAGACCATAAGAGTCTACAACACTTGCCGATTACGATTTGTGATACGGCCGACGGGTTATGGCCCATGGTACAGCGAAATATCCCTCAGTTAGCAGATTTTGGACCAAATTTATGGGTTTATGTTGGTTTTGGAGCAATTTGTGGAACAAATAGTGGGAGAACTAGGAAAATTCATAACTTATTCAGTTCTTATCCAAATTGGATGCAAAAAGTGGCTAAATGGACATTTTTTAGTATTTTGAAATCATTGAGATTGTTTTCAAAGGCATTTGAGCATTGTAAACACACTTTTGTTGTAATTTTGAGCATAATAGAGAGACCCAAGCATTGGAAGCTAGACCAAGGAAATGTAGCCCAGGAGGGGTGAACTCCTCATCAAATCTATGTGTTATGTGTTGTATTTTGATGTTCTTTGCTATTATTTCGTTGTTGTTCAGCATATGTTTTATGTTAAATTGTTTATAACATTTACATAAGAAACTATCATGGAAATCAATTAATAAGAAAAAAATGGTAAATCTTTAAGCACTTGATAATAAAATGATAAGCATTTTGGGTTTTATTCTAAATGGGGAATTAGTACATCATTACTAATATGCTCCATTTTAAATCAAGTTGGTATCAGAGCACTAGTTTTTGCTTACTAGATTTTCTTTATGAAAGAAGGATTTAATTGTTTGCAAGTTTGTGTCATGCTAACAAGGTTAAAACTCAAAAGAGGAGAAGGAAAGTTGGTTGGAAGCCCTGAAGTTGGGTCAAGTGGAAGAAGAGCAACATTACCAAAGTTCTCTACACCAGTACATCCTCAATTTGCAGAAGTTTCTATTGAGTCTTCAGAGACCATGTCTCATGAAAGAAAACCTACAAACATGAGAGAAGATGAGAAGACCTTCGGAAAGGCTTTCTTTGATATGACAGAGATGGTGAAGGTCCTCTATGAAGAGAGGAATAGCAGATTTCAAGGAGAAAGTTCCAAACCTCCCAAAGGAGAAGGCTCTTCAGGAGGAGGTAATGGAAAAGGAGGTAATGGGAATGGAGACAAACCTCCACCCTCTCCACCATCTTCTTCATCTTCTTCTTCACAATCATCTTCACACTCTTCCACTAATACAACCCTTACTCATACTCATTCTGCAAAAGGAACCGGTAAATCAACTTTTCTAAAGCTTGATGTTAAATTCGAGTTGCCTATGTACAATGGAGAAGTTAATGCAGAAAAGCTGGATAACTGGATTCGTTAGTTGGAGGTGTATTGTAGAATTCAGAACCTTCAAGAGGATGATATCAAAATTCAGTTGGCTTCATTAAGAATGGAGGGTGCAGCACTTGTATGGTGGGAATAAAAGACCCAAGAGGAGATTAAAAAACATGGTAACTCTATTGCTTGGTTTGATTCATTGCTGATATAAAAAGACAGTTCTACCCTTTAGCCCATATGCAAAAAGCTGTCATGAATTGGAAAAATTACAGACGGTTAAAAGGTCAAAATGTGCAAGAGTATACTCAAGAGTTTAGGAGAAGAGCTCTTATGCTAGGAGTAGACTTGCAGTCATAAGATACTTTGCTGAAATATACAGGAGGTTTGCGTAGCTATCTTTGACATACCATTCTGATGCTTAATCTCATGAATCTTTATGAGTTCTTTGTTCAAGTTACACACCTCGAAGCAAGAGGGAAAAATGTACAAGAAGAAGGTAAGAAGAACCCATTCCAAAGTGGTGGAAAAGGAAAGAATTTTAAAGGAAAGCAGAAGAAAAATGCTTCTGTTGAGAAAGAAGGGGAGAAACTCGTGTGCAAGAATTGTTCCAAAGAGAGCCATGATGAAGCGCACTGCTAGAAGCTTCATCCTAAATTACTATGTTATGAAACCAGCTCACAAAAATATAGAAAAGATAGATCAACGCCTTAGAATTCAGCCTCTTCGAGGGGGAAACCTCCTTTACATTACATAAATGAACAATTCTTGGATTATACAAATGACAAGACCTCCTTTCTATAAATAGGAGTCTAAGGAGTCATAATATAATCAGAGCTGACATAACAATAATAATGTAAGGGCACAATAATAACAATAGTGGGCTTCTATGGCGCACAATAGTAACAATATGGGGACTACATGGGTACAACAATATAATAAGGGGATTGTACTAATAACAATATGGGGTTATACTAGTAGTATAGGGGCCTAGCATGCCCCTCTCCTTCAAAAAGTGTTGTCCTCAATGCTTGAGTAGTTCTTGATGCTTCTGTAGAATATTCTTGTCCTCCCATGCGGAATCTTCAACGGGTAAGTTCTTCCACTTGATGAGATACTCTGAAATTGATTGATTTCGTAGCTGTCGGGTTCTTGTTTCTATGACTGCTCCAAGTTCCAATATGATTTTTCCTTCCTCTTCAAGTTCTGACAATATTGTTTGAATTGGGATCTTTTGCAACTTTTGAATGAGTGGCCACACTTCTTCGTCATTCTTCCATTCCTCCCTTGCTTCATTTATCCAATCTCATTGGATAATAGAAATGGCGCACAACAATGCTTCCACATCCTCATCCTTTCTTAAGAGTGCATCTGCCACCACATTTTGCTTCCCTTTTTTGTAGATGATTTCAAAGTCATAACTCAACATCTTTGTGACCCACTTTTGTTGCTCTTCAAAGGATAATCTTTGTTCTAAAAAGTATTTAAGGCTATCATGATCCATTTTTACCTTGAAGTGTCTTCCCATTAGGTAGGGTTGCCATTTCTTAAGTGCATGGAGTATTGCCAACATTTCCTTCTCATAAATAGCTTTGTGTAAAAACTTTCCCTTTATTGGACGACTTTTGAAAGCAATGGGTCTTTCATCTTGCATTAAAACAGCACCAATTCCATTTCCTGAAGCATCACATTCCACAATAAAGGTTTTTGTGAAGTCTGGTGTAGCTAAGACCGGTGCTTGGCACATTGCCTCTTTAAGATGCTCGAAGGCCTTTGTTGCTTCTGGAGTCCATGAAAATGCATCTTTCTTCAATAATGTTGTTAGAGGTGCTGCTATTCTCCCATAATTCTTAACTAACTTGCGATAATACCGTATCAACCCAAGAAATCCTCGCAGATGCTTTATGGATGTGGGGATTTTCCATTCCTTAATGGCTTTAATTTTGCTAGGGTCTACCTTAACTCCTTCATGAGATACAATATGACCCAGATATTCCACCTCTTGTACTCCGAAGAAACATTTGGATCTTTTTGCATATATTTTTTTCTCCTCCAATAGTTGTAGCACCCTGTCAACATGTTCAACATGATCCTTCCAAGACTTGCTATAGATTAGTATATCATCAAAAAATACTAACACAAATTTTCTAAGGAATGGTTTGAAAATGGAATTCATCAAACCTTGAAATGTTGAAGGTGCATTGGTAAGGCCAAAAGGCATGACCAAAAATTCATAATGATCCTCATGAGTTCTAAATGTTGTTTTCGAAATGTCTTTAGTCTTCATTTTGATTTGATGATATCCTGAATGAAGATCCAACTTGGTGAAGTAAATTGATCCATGCAATTCATCCAGTAATTCATCGATGACAAGAATGGGAAACTTATCTTTAATAGTGAGCTTGTTGAGCTCCCTATAATCTGGACACATGCGCCATGATCCATCCTTCTTGTGCACCAATACTACTGGAGGAGAGAAAGAACTTTGACTCGGTTGAATTATACCAGCCTCTAGCATTTCTACAACCATACGTTCAATTTCACTCTTTTGGGCATAGGGATATCTGTAATTCAGGAGTCTACAAAAATACCAACTTCCTCATACCATATCTCCGCAAATATAGTGGGAAAAGCTCTGAAATTTGGACCCAAGATTCAGCATGATTTCTTCTCAAATGGGTTTTTTTTTAGCTTCTGAAACGTCGCAGAAAAAAAAGTTATAGTGAAAATGCCACGATGACCTGTTTGGAGCAGCGAAACCCTAGAATCCAAAGCTCTGATACCAAATGTTATGAAACCAGCTCACAAAAAGATAGAAAAGATAGATCAACGCCTTAGAATTCAGCCTCTTCGAGGGGGAAACCTCCTTTACATTACATAAATAAACAATTCTTGGATTATACAAATGACAAGACCTCCTTTCTATATATAGGAGTCTAAGGAGTCATAATATAATCAGAGCCGACATAACAATAATAATGTAAGGGCATAATAATAACAATAGTGGGCTTCTATGGCGCACAATAGTAACAATATGGGGACTACATGGGTACAACAATATAATAAGGGGGTTGTACTAATAACAATATGGGGTTATACTAGTAGTATAGGGGCCTAACATACTACCGAAGAAATTTAACAATAATGGGAAATAGAAGACCAACGCTATTGTACAACAAGACTTGGGTTCTAACTTAGGTGATGAAACCAAGATTGCAGCCATAGTCACTAAGGGAAAAGTCGTGGCAAAAGCAAGCAACGAGGAAGCCATGGCAAGCACCATTGCAGCAAATAACTCCAACAACACTTTAAACGAAGAAAATAGAACTGATTTGTTCCATATCTCAAGTTATTTCCAAACACACCAAGATTGATACGTTGTTTGACAGTGGATACTAGGAAAATTTGATTTCTACAGACTTGGTCAAGAAATTGAATCTGGAAACTGTGCCTCATCATAAACCATATTCGTTGGGTTGGATAACCAAGGATGAAAATCTTCAAGTCATATGGAAATGTGTTTTCAAGTTTGCAATTACTGCCAATTTCGTTGATGAAGTCAAATTAGATGTGGTGTCACTGGATATTTTTGAAATTGTGTTGGGAAGCCCATATCTGTATGACAAGAAATTCGTTTTCCATAGATTTGAGAAAAACTATCATTTCTTCAAAGATGGAGTGGAGTGTATTGTGAGAGCCCATCGTAGAAAGCTTAATCTGTCTTTAGCAAGCGTAGGGAAAATGAAGTGACTGTCAATTCCAACAAGAACCTTGAGCTCCTTATGATCAAGCAAAAGAATGACACGAAGCATGAATCCTTTGCAGGCTGTGATGTGAAGTTGAAAGCTGAATTGGTTGATGTGGTCAATCAATATGGAGATATGTTTCAAGAACCAAAGGAATTACCACCAAAAAGGGGAATTCAGCATGAAATTTAGCTACAACAATATTGTCCACTCCCAAACATCGGTATGTATCGAGTGTCAATTTTGGAAAGATTAGAAATTAAGAAACAAGTCTAGGAATTGTTAGATAAAGGTGTAATTCGTCCCTCTACTTCGCCATGTGGTTCACCAATTGTTTTGGTACCCAAGAAAGATGGAACCTAGCGCATGTGTGTAGATTATTGAGCTTTGAATAAAATTACCATAAAGAATCGATACCCACTGCCCATAATAGATTATTTGCTAGATCATTTGAAGAATGCAAAATATTTCACTAAATTAGACTTGAGAAGTGGATATCATCAAATTAGAATAGCTAAGGAGGATATTTGGAAGACTGCTTTTAAAACCAAACAGGGATTGTTTGAGTAGCCGATTATGCCTTTCAGTCTTTGCAACGCTCCAGCTACATTCATGAGAGTTATGAATGATGTTTTAAGATCCTTTCTTGATGAGTTTGTAATTATTTATTTAGATGATATTTTGATATTCAACGAATCACAAGAAGAGCATGTCAAGCATGTAAGGAAAGTGTTGGATGTCTTGAGAAAAGAACAGTTATTTCTGAAGATGTCTAAATGTGAATTCGAGAAAACTTCCTTAGTGTATTTGGGCCACATAGTTGGAGGAGGTGAGCTGAATATTGGCCCCTCTAAAGTTTCGGTCATTGTGAATTGGCTAATACCCAAATCAGTCATAGAAGTAAGGAGTTTTCTGGGAGTAGTGCAATATTGGAGGAAGTTCATTGCCAATTTCTCTTCCATAGCAGCTCCACTAGATGCTTTGACCAGCGTGAAGTTTGTCTTTTAGTGGGGAGGCAAACAACAAAAATCATTCGATGCTTTAAAACAAAAGATCAGTTCAGCCCCAATTTTAGCATTGCCAGATTTGAAACAACCATTTGAAATACAAACAGATGCAAGTGAATACACCATGGCTACAGTTCTTTTACAGCATGGTAAGCCCATTTCATTTCATTATGATATTTTTAATGGTGTTGTTATTAATTATCCTACATATTATAAAGAGCTTTACGCATTGGTGCAAAGTGTGAAGAAATTGAAGCATTACTTGATGGGAAAAGAAACCATTATTCACACCAATCATCAACCTTTGCAATGTCTGCAATCTCAAACAAAATTGCAGCAATAAAGGAACTTTTGTTGGATGAGATTCTTATAGCAATTCCACTTGGTAATCAAGTACAAGAAAGGTATTCATAAAAAATTTGTTGATATGCTTTCTAGACTGGTTGTTAATGTAGCCATTTTACTCCAGAATAATTATGTTTTCCCTGAAAGTTATGTTGAACAATATGCACATGATGCTGACTTTCAAGAGGTATATTCAAACTTGAGTCAAGGCCACCAAGTTGAGGAATTAGACTACCATGCACATGATAATATATTGTCTCATTTGGGAAAACTTTTTGTTCCACTGGGAGAGAGAGTAAATGTCACAAGGGAAACACACACTTCTCTTATTGCTGGACACTTTGATGTAAGTAAAGCAGTGGCAAATCTTCAGAGCTATTTTTACTGGACTCGTATGCTTGAAAGTGTGTCACATTTTATCAGATCTTATTCATTGTGTGCAGTCAGTAAGTCTAGTAATAGGAAACTAGGATTATAAACACCACTTCTAGTTCCTTCATGTCCATGGGAGAGTGTGTCTATAGATTTTGTAGGAGGTCTTCCTTTATCAAGAAAAGGTCATGATTATTTGTATGTAGTTGTGGATAGGTTTTATAGACATATTTGGGCACTGAAACCCCAATCACATATGTCGATAAACCAAGGGCTCTCAAAACCCTAAAAGTGTTGTTTCATACCCTAAAGGATCAAGGTCAACTGATTACATCATTTCCCAGAAGTTCTCCCTGAAAAACTGCTCAGAACTGGTCAAAACTGGACCATACAGACTGCTCCATGCTAAGGGTGCGATGCATCTCACCTGCTACACACAAAGGGTGCGATGCATACTGAAAAGCCCTTCTGTAGGGTGCGATGAGTGAGAGCAGACAAATGGCAGAGGCAGTTTGCTAGGTGGAAACTCAAAGAATCTTCTAGAAACTGCTCATATGACACTTGCCTCTCTGAATTCGCCCAAGGATGAGTAAGATATGATGAAATATCCAAGTGGAACCAAGAACTATCAGTGAAATGACACTAATCAAAATCCCAGAAGCTGATTCACTCCCCTGCAGATATCTATATATGGATCCCTCATCCTAGAGATCCAAAAGCTGAAATTTTGTAATTTGTAAGGAAGTGTTGTTGGTTTCTCTTTGAGACATTGTATTGTTGGGTGATATTTCTTTTCATGAGGTGAAGAGGGCTTTCATGTTGGGAGGATGATGCTGGATTAAACAACTGGGTTGTAATCCTCTCTTCTACTACTTCTATCAATAAATCTATTTGAGTTTTCCTCCATATACTTGTATATTTCTGAATCTTGTATTTGTGTATGCATTTGTATTTTTAATGTACATCTGATTCTACATTGTTTATGGTTATATATCTTTATGCTTTGATGGTATTTTGCTGCTTTGACTCTAGAGGTGTTCTTTGAAGCGGGACAAGTGAGAAAGGAGTGGCGAAGCTCTATCAAAGGAGAGAGGAAACAAGTAAGGAGCCAAGCGAAAGACTGAGGTTGGTACTCTCTGCTTCTCTCTCATCTATCTCTCATAAAGGAAAACACAATTTACTTTGAGTTGTTTGTTTCTAAGATAGCTACCTGTCTTAGTGGGACTAGCAGCTCTAAATGGACACTAGTTTTCCCGTAAATAATAGGCTCAGCAAGATGTGCATACTAATGCCTTGTAAAAAACAAATTACAGCTGAACAAACAACTCAACTTTTATTTCAAAATGTATGGGTTCATTTTGGATTACCTACTCCTATTGTAAGTGATCATGATTCCTGATTTGTTAGGAATTTTTGGTCAAGTTTATAGAACTTGATGGACACCAAGTTGAAGAAAACTACAACCTTCCATCCGCAAACAAATGGTCAAACTGAAGTGGTTAACAGGACAATTATTCATTTGCTAAGAGGATATTGCAGCAAACATCCTAAGTCGTGGGATGAACAATTGCATTATATTCAGCATGCCTACAACCGAGTAAAGCACTCTTCTACTCTAACTTCGCCTTTTGAGGCATGTCTTGGTTATTTTCCTAAATCACCTTTGGATTTCATCTTTGAGAAATATGTAGTTGTAGATGGACATAGCAACATAGACAGAGCAAAGAAATTCATTAAGAAAATTCAGTTGATTCACCAAACAGTTAAACAACAACTAGAAAAGAGTCAAAGCAAGTATAAGACAAGGCATGATAAGCATCGTGTGGATCGCCAGTTTCAAGTAGGTGATGAATTTTGGCTTTACATTAGCAAGGAAAGGCTTCAAGTTGAAGGTAAAAAGATGAAACCAATCTGTTATGTTCCATTTAAAATTATGGAAAAGATTGGTAATAATGCTTTCAAGCTTGATTTGCCTTCATATATGAAAATTTATTTCGTTGTTAATGTTGAAAATTTTAGATTGTATGAGCCTCCTTTGATCAAAGATCAAGGAGAAAGTGTACAAATTCCATCAATTGAATATTTTTCTCCAGAATTTCTTGATGAGGTTCAGCAAGACACCATACTTGGCAGAAGAACGAGGTCATCAAAGAGGGGAAATGTTGATTATCTTCGAGTGGGTCTCAAAGGTACAAAACCATCGAAAGCCAAATGGATTGAAGAGGGGAAGGTGAGGGAATAATGTCCTCATCTGTTCAATAACTGAATATAATATTTTGGGGTCCAAAAGGCTTCTAGTGGGGAGGAGTGATCAGGTGCTCAAGTTTATGCTCAAAAATAAAAGTGTCAGAATCTTGTTAAACTCAGCTTCAGATAGAAGAGCTCATCATTCTGAATCCAACAATGTGAACGACACTCAAATCCGAGCTCGTATACAGAAGTTAGGGCAAGTCAAGGTTCAAGTTTGACTTGTCTACATGGCAGGATTGGATGATGTGGCAAAGCCCTTCAATGAATGAGGAGGCACCAAGTGGTAGGTCTACATTGGCCCTCGCATATTGCATATCGCAGGTCACAGGTGGATTGGGTTAAGAATCGGCCCCCAGACAATGCCGATTGCGATTTGCGATATCGCATATTGCAATCGAAGGAAAGGAGGAGTTATATAATTAGCCCCCGACACAGTCAGGGTTGCGATGCAATATATCACATATCGCACCCAATATCACCAATATATATATATATGATACAGGGATTATCTATTGATTGCAATGAGCAATAAAGTTCCGATTGCGATAGACTGCCCGGACATGATAAGTTTATGTGTCGTAGTTTATATGCCATTGGGTCCGCCGATATTGCCGATTATGTTCTTGCACCGATTGCTGATTGCGATGAGAGATAAGTTCCCAAATGTGATACAGTAATGAGCCACAGTTTATACTCCCACCAGGTCTGCGATATCGTAATCGCAAATCGCTCGTTTCTATTCACATACCATAAGAGCCTGTAACACTCGCCGATTGCGATTTGCGATATAGCCGACAGGTTATGGCCCATGGTGCGGTGAAATATTCACTCAGTTAGCGGATCTTGGAGCGAATTTGTGGGTTTTTGTCAGTTTTGGAGCAATTTGTGGAACAAATAGTGGGAGAACTAAGAGAAGTCATAACTTCTTCAGCTCTTATCCAAATTGGAAGCAAAAAGAGTCTAGATGGCCATTTTGGAGTATTCTGAACTCATTGAGACAATTTTCAGAGGCATTTGAATATTGTAAACACACTTTTGTTGTAATTTTGAGCATAATAGATAGGCCCAAGCATTAGAAGCTGGATCAAGGAGACATAGCCCAGGAGGGGTGAACTCCTCATCAAATCTATGTGTTGTGAGTTGTATTTTGATGTTCTTTTCTGGTATTTTGTTGTTGTTCAACATATGTTTTATGTTAAATTGTTTATAACATTTACATAAGAAACTCTCATGGGAGTCAGTTAATTAAGAAAAAAATGGTAAATCCTTAAGCACTTGATAAGCAAATGATAAGCACCTTGGGTTTTATTCTGAATGGGGAATTAGCAAAGCATAACTAATCTACTCCATTTCAGATCAATTCATAAAAGACGAAGAAACTTCATTTACTAAGATAATAAAGAATAATTGTACAGTTTTGGGCCCTTATTTGGTGCTAATGTCCGTGAATACCTTTCGAGAAGAAAAAATTGATAATACAGAAGAATCAACACCAATGTATATAAGCTCGGGAAAATCTATTTTTGAAAATGACAAAGAAGTTCATAATGGAGATGATGTTGTAAAAAGTAGCCCACTCGAGCACTTGACATCACATAAAATATCAGAGGATGATCGTTTGTATTCTATCAACGAGACTATTGCTTGTAATGCAACCTTGTGGCCTACAGATTCTAGAGTAAATTCTGATGTAACCCAAACATGTTGCACATGTAACGAGGATCAAGCCTTTGCTAATCAGACAAGGAATCACATTAGAACTAAATTAGAAAATTCAGATTTTATACAGAAGGAAGAGCAACTTCCACATATTTTTAGGACTATGAACTGAATAGTTATTTGTAAAGATCTTCAATGAGGACGATCATGAGATAAGTGCAGAGAGGGAAAAGGAGAAGATCATTAAGGAGACTCTAGGAAACCACACATTGACAACATCCATTGCAGATGGGGATGATAAGGAAAATTATATTACTGAAGATTGTCACGTAAGCGTAGTGAAGGAAAAGGAGAAATTGGTAACTGAGACACCGGGAAACAATACATTTGTATCATCCATTACAGATGAGGATTACAAGGAAGGTTGTAAACAAAACGTTTCTAGACAAAATGGGTCTCCTAATGTATTTTCCATCGATGGTTCACACAGCCTTTCTCTAGATCTAATGACACCTCGGTGGCACAAGTTGCACGAGATTTAAACAAAGGTGTGCTCCCATAAGTGGATTTTGTCAAAACTACCCAAGAAGAGATTGGCGACTAGGGTTTATTACGGCATCACCTTCCCTCCATTCTAGAAATGGCTAAGGGTGCTTCCATAATTGGTTTTATGGTTTCCAAAATTTGTACGTGGTTTTTCCAAGTCATACAAGGATACAACACCAAGACCCACAATGGTGTCCATACTTTCAATGAGTCCCGAAACCAAAGTTTGAATCTCATATATTATTTTATGACAAAGAATCAGGACATGCTTCTTAATGAAGGTCACTATATATGTACTTTTACTTTAAGATTTATCATTATTTAGCAAAAACAGATTTCTATATTTTTAATAAACAGTTTTTATAACTGTTTAAAAACAACTTTGTAACTAAATCAAGCATCGGTTCTTAAACCAACTGAATTTGACAGTTAGTCAATTAGGTTGGGGAGGGAAGACAAATATGGAAAATGACATTTTTGAGGGGTTTGAAATGCCACATTCATCCATGACTGGCAATGTAAACAAAACATTCTCTTTGAAATCTGAAGATGAAATTTCAATTTGATTCCACCGTTTGGAAGTTGCAGTGATTGTTTTTCTTTTGAGTTTCATCATTCAAATTTATGTATTTTCCTCTCTTGGAAAGTGTAAGATGTAGCTAGTGATTTGGTTCATTTTTTTATGGATTTACTTAATTGTACTCATTAAAATTAATCTTGAAGCCTTTAATGGGCGCTCTACATCCAGGAACCTCATTCACTTTTCCTTAGTATTACATTATTCTTTCTACGGAGTTAAAGCACAAATTCTTAATTACCCATGCCAAAACTTTGTCTCTTCCATTTTATACTTTACACCTCCACCTTGCAACTGGCATAACCTCTCTAGAAATTCTTCTTTGGAAGGCTAGGGTTTCAGAACTATAATCTTTTCTTGCAATCCCTCGTGACTTTTACTTCCATCCATTGAATTTAATTGTTTTTAATTGATCTCAAAATGTCTCAGGTTCTAGTTCCCCCACATCCAAGACTGCTTCCTGAGGAACAACAGTAGGCTCTCAAGGGGAGCGAAGCCCTCGCTCCCCTACATGAGGGTTTAGGGACAATTCCCCCACCAAAAGAAAAGGTGGGGAGGCAATTTTTTGCATCTAGTTTTTGTAGTTTTGAACGCACAATTTTTTTTTTTTGGTGCATGTTGGTATAAACCATGGTTTTATTATTATAGTTAAAGAACTACAATTGCACTCTAATTTAGGGTAAATAGATTGGAAATTTATGGATGCCATGGTATGTAGACACACACACACACACATGAGTGTAAATGATAAAAATGAATATATTGAAAAACTTTTTTTTTCCTAGTTTAGGTTTCCATATTTGTGTTAATGTATGTGTTTGCAAATCACATATTTTTTGTTTTATTAAGAATTTGTTTGTAGAAATTGACTATATGTGGTTGAAACCTACATTTGGTATTAGAGCAGTTTTGGCTTCACCTAGATGTTTTTGTGGCTAAGGGGTTGGGCTTGGGCCTATTGTAGACCCTATTACAATGAGAGATTTGCATAATTGATTCTTGTAGTGAAAGGAAATGTTGATCATTTCAAAGATAGATACCAAGAAATTAAATCGGCAGAGTTTTGAGTTGTGGAAGATCAAAACAGAATATTTATCCACACTAATCAATTCATCAAGTAGACCGAGTTTTCAAATTGAATAAATGATTAAAAAAAAATAACATAGGCCTCAATCCAATAATTCCAAAATAATTCTTAAATAAATCCACATAAGTCTCTAGAATGTTCTTGCACTATCTCAAATCACACTCCTTTGTATTTCGAATTCTTGCACTACTCACTCTCTCGTGCTTATGATTCCTACACTACTTCAACTTCTCATTTCTTGTGCATTCAAAAGTAAAGTGTGGCAATCCTAGTGTGCTAATCAAATGCATAAACTTGCATAACAAAAAAATATCTCACTCTATTCTAATTTCTCAAACCCAAAGATGTCCTCAAACCAAAGATTTGAAACTATGTCTAAGAGAAATATTTGCAAAAGGAAGAAAATAAAACTAGTCCTGAGAATAAGAACAGAACCCTGAAAGATCAATGATAAAAATAATGAATCAATTCTCAACAAACCCTTTTCACACCAATCTATTTCAAACATCAAAGATATCTGCTTCACGCATTTTTCAACTAAAAAAATTAATCACATAATGTAAGCAGTTGCACTCACTGACTTGTCACACTATATGTAAAAGAATCTCGTTGAAGCCCAACTAATCTTTGATAGCTATGTTATGTAAGCATTTACCCTCAATGTAGCTTTGTAACTTAACCCGATAGAATGAGATTATAACAGTAGTAAAATATTGGGTATGAAATAGGAACAAGATCAAATCATTTTCTGAATTCGGACTTCTGTGATCCATAATGAATTAAGAAAATCCTTTTGGTAGAAATCACATAAGAGAAATTTTTGGTCGATGTGTTTTGAACCAAGAAGAGTGGTTCATCATCAGGACCAGATGAAGAGGCAGACCATGGAAAAGGCATAGAGAGAAATGTAGAGACCATGATTTCAAATAACGGCTATATTTGAACAATAATATTTAAATTATGATATTAATCTATTAATATATTAAAAACAAATATTATTAAGCAACGACTATATTAAACAAATAGTTTTTGAAAAATAATATTTAAATTAATTTATTAAAATCAAATATTATTAAAAAAACTATTACTGGGAAATAATCGAAATAAATAAATCAAAGTCAAACTCCAAACAAGGAGGAGAGTCAAAAATTATAAAAAGGAGTCAAGACCCTAATCGAGACAAGATCATTTAATAAATATAAATAAATAATGGAAAATAAATAAAATAAAACAAAAATATACACAAGTCAAAAGAAATATATATATATATATATATATATATATATATATATATATATATTCAAAGAAAAGTAATCAATAAATAAAACAGGGTCAAGAATAAAATATGGGGATAGAAAGTGTTTCTGGCAGGTGAAAGAGAAACCCAAAAGATGCTTGAAACCCAAGAAGAAGAATAACAAAGATAGAAAGTGCAATGGCCAAGATACCCTCACCATATGAATAGTGAGTGACCCCTAAGTAATATGGGGCCCTGTTAGTGCTCTAAACCTTTACGACGCGAGAAGAGATTAAGGAAGTTAAGTTCAAAGACCGACCCTTCAGTGCCGGGGGCCAAACAATGACCAGTGTCATAGCCTCATCAGATAGCCTTGTTTTCATTACCGACCCTTGCCCGGTGCGGACAAGCAATAAATTACCTTGCCTACTTGATTTATTTCTGTTGAATAAGACAATACTACCGAGTGGTGACCAACCACTCGGGCCAAAAGGATTTAAGAACGAATAGGATGATAAAATATTGAAGAAAACATGAAGGATCAAGAATATAAACTCTAATGAAGAATAAATCAACAACAAATACTATAAAAAGAACACCAATGCCTACATAGATAAATAAAAAAACAAAACAAATCCCAAAAAGAAACCTAAAAAACTAGGAGGACAGGATAGGGACCCAACTTCTACTAATAATCCAACCATCGTCTCTATTCAAATTATTCGGTATTTTTTCAATTTCTAGGGCCTCCCTCGATTTACAATGATGGAAATAACTAACCCTAGCAATAACTTGGGCCTCCTCAATGTATATATGATGCTTAGATTTATCTGCATTATCTGCCAAAGTAGAGGGGCGGGTCCTGCCATGTTTGATGTCAGCAACATGCTCATGAATCCTTTGATTAATCGAGCAACCAGTCTCACCAATGTAGGGAGTGCCACAAGAGCATGGGATAACGTAAACACCCTTCATGTTCGTGGGGTCCACTGGGCCTTTTACAGATCTAAGGAAGCTCTGGATGGTATTTAAAGGCCTAAAGTTTGAAGCCACCTTATGCTTCCTTAGGATCCTCGCAATCTTGTCAGTGGTCCCTTGGATAAAAGGAAGATGAACACCAGAAAATCGATCCTTGATATCTTTCTTAGCATTAGGACCTTTTTTATCTCTTAGGAAAGCCTCAATACATTGGTGTCTACTATACCCATTATTAAAGAAAACACTTAGGAGATGTGATTTCTCTTCATTGAGATGGTTTTCATCATAAACTCTTAAATCTCTAGCCGCTAAGGTGTTGAGAACACCAATCTTTTGAGCTTGGAAATGATGAGAATTAGCATGAAGATATTGTTTCGTATGAGTTTTCTTACGAAATATCTGATGACAAAAAGAGCCATCATCATTCCTTGAGAGGAGGACGTTAAGGAAGGGAAGACTACCATTACTTTCAAATTCCACGGTGAACTTTATGGAACTAGATTGATTGTTAAGATGGAGGAAAAACAATTCCAACTCTTCCTTACCATGGGACTAGATGACACAAGTTTCATCCACAAACCTCTTCCACATCTTAGGCAGAAGACAAGAAGAAGCTAAGGCCTTTGATTCAAAATCCTCCATGAATAGATTAGCTACCACAGGGGAGAGGGGGGAACCCATGGCGACACCGCAAGTTTTCTCATAGAATTCCCCATCGAATGAAAAGAAAGTAGAAGTAAGACAAATACCAACTAAATTAGTTGTATCAAGATCCGTAATGCACTTGGTGACTTCGATGGCCTCGTTGATAGGGATATTAGTGTAGAGGGAGACCACATCGAAGCTCACAATCTTGTCATCTAGATCAAGCTTGAAACTCTTTAACTCATTGAAAACCAATGTAGAGTCTTTGACGAAGGAATTTTCTTAGCTATAACTGTTGAATATGACTTGAAAAGTTGTAAGAAACTTTAGGGTTTAGAAGCTTCAGTACTATTGTATATATAATTTGTATCACAAAATATTCATAAAAGAATCAAGATACCCTCATTGTTTTAGATCTGGAACGATTTTATTATTTTGGAGGGAAATCTCATTAAGATTAAGTTGTTGAAGCCTTTATATTAAGGCTACCAATACTTAGAAAAGTGATTTCAAATGAAAGTTCTACATCCACCAAGTCATATATAAAAGATGATATCTATTTCAAAATAGGTCTCATACAAACCAATATATATATATATATTGGTGGAACAAGGTTTCAGAGAAAGGATCTTTCATAAACTAATGTTGAATCTAGGTTTTCTCAATAACCTTTCAAACTCAAGTCTACCAAACCCAAAGGGCGAACCCTAAATTGAAGGATCTCAATAAACAAATCTTAACAAGGTAAACAAATGGTTCAGAGAATCAGCCTATAGACAGCTCACCCAAATAAGAATAAAATGAAAAGATATCAAATGTATGCAATGAATCTTTCCCATATTTGGGTTATGAAGACTCCATACCACACACACTTTTTATATCCTCATATGAGACAAAGTACTTAGAAAGAAATGAATGAGTACCAAACAAATCACACAAGAATACAACACTTTAATCAATATACATGCACACCACTATGATCTATTTCATAAATAAGCCACACAATAATATCTAATAGAGGAGTAACGAGTTGGACCAGTTGGGCCCAAACTAACCAGCTCGTATCCTTGTTAAAAAAGAAGTTAAACTACATAGAAACGAAAGCCATTAACAAGATATGGAAACAATAGAAGGAGAACGCGGCATTGAAGATTTTTATTAAGAAAACCTCAGTCCTTAATACAATCCTAGAAAATATCTGACAACTCAGTTGACTTTCCAACTAGCCTTTTTATCCAATGGTCTTCTCTTTTAACCTAGGTGCAAGACTCCTCATACTACTGCAGGAATTCCAAAATGTATAAGGTTGCTTCTTGTCAAGTACCATCTGCACTTCATATGGGTTAATGACTCATAAAGGATAAAATACCTTAGGAATACATTAAATGTAAGCATTTTAACCATTAAAACTTAATCCATCAAATTTTTTTAAAGATAAGCAAATCTATACCCATATTCTTAGGATTGAAACAATATAGAGTAGGGAATGTGTAGATAAAAGCATTTAAATTGTAAAATAGAGGGTAAAAAAAGGGTTATGTGGGTGAAAATTGAGACATTCATGGGGCCTGACATCCCCCCAACTCGATTTCATTGTGTGTCCTCACACAACTGAGGGTAGTGACCTTCTACAAAAAACAAAAACTTGAGAATCCACTCCATCACTTCTAAATTTGGATATTGATCTCAGAGCCTGCACCTTAAACCTTTTTTAATTTCCTTTTGAATCTTTTGGCTCTGTTCTTCATATAAGCTACATGCATCCTCCATTTTCTCACTTTCTCCATAGACCCTTAATTATGTTGTTTCTCTTGCCAACTCTCCATTCCTTGCTAATAGTGATACATTTTGTGACTTTAAATATTGGTCTAAGACCTCCATCTCCTTAATTTGTTGTGTCAAAAATTGAATTTTATTTTCTCTCTTGTTTTTCTCATTAGAAATTTGTGTGGCGGCTGCAACACCCTCCAAAATTTTGGCTTCTACTTAAATTTTAGAGCCTTCCTTGGTCTTTCCCTTTATGGTTGCATGCAATTGAACTCATTTCATGAGATTTCTGAGAGTCTTTTCACCCATTTTGCTTGTTTCATCAATTGTCGTATTTTGGCATGTTTTATTGTGTTACCATGTTTGTGTTCCTTTTCTCGTGATTGCGAAGGTTTGTCTTTCTGTATTCTAGTTTTCATAGCTATATAAACATGGGTCGCACTCATACATAAAGTTTTAAGCACTATTGCACAAGTGTCTTCACAGTCGTCCTAAGTCCACCTTCAGTGTCACACTTGTCGCTTTTTGTTCTAAGACAGTCTCACAGAGGGTAATAATTTTTCTTGTTGTTTCGGTGGTCCATGTTTTCGTGTCATCGAAGTATGCTAAGTGTTTGATCACAAATTTAAGTTCCTCACAAGCTCACTTTCCATTTCTCCGAAAATCCTTCCGACCGAGAAACTTGGATCCCGACTAAACTGCACACCGTGCAGTCTCAGCCCTCATTGATGTAACCCTGCTACTTGGAAATATGTGTTTGAAATAATACTGAGAGGGGGGAGTGAATCAGTATTAGCAAATCAATAACATTTTCATTTCCATAATCAGATTCATATATGCTACTTCAGTTAAGGGAACTCGCGTGTACACGCAACTGTGTTTAGAGCAACTAGCGTATATCCAACAAACATATGATTCAGTTAATTCAACATATATTGATCTTTAATCAGTGCATCAGAACCATATAAACAGTAACCAGGTGCAGTAAAAGCAGAACAAATCATCACACACATGAACACCAAGATATAAGGTGGAAACCCAATGTGGGTGAAAACCACCTGCTGCAATCGTCTTTGTCTTCTTTTTAATAATAAGAGAATTATGTTTACAATTTTTGTACTGGTGCAATCTTATACCAGTACACAGGCTTCTACCTACAGAAGGCTACAACCTTCTCTCATTCTCCAGCTTCTACTGGAAGGGAGCTACAACTCCCTAGCTTTTGTACTAGCTGATATGTTTACTAGTACATAGGTGCCGGCCTATAGAAGGCTATAACCTTCTCTTTTCATCCAGGAACCACGTTTCATAAATTTTTAGACTGGATCCATCAACAACATCATTCAATCATCAAATATATCTGTATCAACCAATATACTTTTGAACCAACCACAACCGAATCAATCAATCACTCTGATCATTCAGAATGTTGTCACTAGAATACAGTAACCAGAACCCAAGCAATAACCCAGAACACTGCAACAACAAACAGAAGCAACTAAAACATATTTTATAAGGTATACACTACTTCCATGTGTCGAACCTGCATGCATACATGCTTTCCTCAAAGCGAACCAGCGTACAAATCTGCAAATCAAATTTATGATGTATACGCTATTTTGATATGCAAAACCAGCGTGTATACACTCCTTTTCTGAAGTTGTTGGGCCGTTAATATGCCATTATTATTATCACTTTTGAGTGCTTATTTCACCCATTTCTACCATTATTTATCATATCATTTATTATAATTTATTATATAATTCCATCTTATAATGATTTATGCTCTTATGTAAAAATATTATTTATTCTCCTTTATTTCTAATAAATTGATGATTATGCATGATTTTATCAATGAAAGTTTAATAAATTGGTTATAACATTATTCACCATTTTTAGCCTCCAAGATAATTTCTAGATTGAAGATTTGACTATTAACAGTGCCAACTCAGAAATTCGCTAGAATAAGAAGTGACAGTTTTGCGGTTGAGATTCTAAGCAAATGAAGACGAATTTGGAAAATATGGAACATGGGTTTTGTCCAGAACGGACCCAATCAACTTTAGTAAAGAACGGTTTGCCCAAATTCGGCTTGTACTGAGAGAAACGCAGGGTTCTTTGAGCACGATTTTCTCAAATTTGTTGTTGCGGCCGTCCTCCAAATCTCAGCTGCAAAGCCAAATTCGTCTTGCTCTTGTTGAAAGATGGATGGAAATATATCTTCTTGTTGATCAATTGGTTGGAAAAAATATAATTTTGTAATAGAAATTATGTTGTACTTATCTTTATTGTAACTTCTCTCTGATCTCTCTCTATTTAAATGAAAACAGAGATCAGAGATGGGGATGATTTCGGATGGAAAAATGATGGAATTGAGGATTTAGAATTAAGAATTCATGATAGGATAGGAGGAAGAAAGGATTGTTTCAGGCTGTAAGTCTCAAAGCTGCTATTGTTGTAATGATTTTACCATTTAATGATTAATACCTGATTTGGGAGGAGTTGTTCATTCTTTTCATCTGAAGTAGCCCAGCAGCATCCACTGGCGGCTAAGGGCCCAACCTTTGGTGGAGTACGTTGCTGCTATAGTATATCTTTACGATTCATGTGTGGTTTGATTTCTTTCATTTAATCTGTTTAGTAATCTGACGCCCTTTACTGTTTTACATATCAGCGTTGTTATATATACTTGATTGGATACTATCGTTATCTGCAATAGGAATGCTATGTTATCATTTTAACTTTGTATCGCATTGCTATTCCTTTTGATAATTGATATAACATTGTTGTTCCGTTACAATTGCTGTTACTTTATAGTTGTGATTCATGCATATTGTATCGAAGTTCATATTACTATTCATTTTAATGATGAGTGTGTTGTGTGCTTGATTTGGGTTGTTGTACATTCAGATTTAATCTGTTGTTCTATTTCCGTGTGTTGTCCGATTTATTCTTGAGTAAAGATTGCTATTAATTTGGCTTCGCTATTGATTTCCATTAATTAGAGTTTGCTGTTCAGATTCCTTTAATTACAGTTTGCTACCCATTTACTTTGTTGTTCATTTCTGTTGATTAATTGCAATAGTTTGCTTTTAAAGAGTTTTCCTAGTTTACTTTCAATAGCAGCTTTAGTTCAATTTCGATTTCATTTTAATTGCTTTAAAGTAGGACTGTCAACTGTAGAGAACATTGGTTATTGCTTCCTCGTTCCCAGATTGATTGTCTTGTTCTAGTTTGATTTCAATTGCATCAATATCTAGAGGAATGAGTTATTGCCATTGTATCCTCAATTGATGTTTGCTGAGTGAATAGTTGGATTTCAGAGCATTTGAGTTTATGTTATTGTTAGATTTCTTTTTCAAGCATTCATTTACTTTTGGGTTTTAAGCACTATACTGCAAAACATTACTCTTGAGTAAATATCCGCCTCAGACTGAGTACACTCTTGAAATAAAAAGTCGTCCCTGGTTTGATAATTAATGTGAAGGTAATTAGGAGTTAAAAAGACACATTTTTATCGCTCGAAATTTTGGCGTCGTTGCCGGGGAGAGTGTAGCCATTTCTAAAGAGTAGTGTGAATCTGATGAGTGTCTGCTGGGAAAGAATTGGGTATTAAAAATGGAAGGTAAGAACCTGCGTACGGAGCATGTAACAGCCCTGCTCCCTCACCCGCTTTCCGGTAGATTTGTTAATTTTTTTGGGTAGAAATAGATGTTTGAATTTTTGTGTGAATGACTAGAAAAAAGATAGAAATTTAAAAAAAAAAAACGAATCACATGATTTCACTCAAGTGATGATGCAAGCACCACCCATTTCACTAACTAATTGACAGGAACATTGGAAGAAGGAGCTTCGAAGGAACACATGAAGAACATCTTCTGTTATGGTAAGAAACTGCCCAACATTTTTACTTTTGATATTCCTGCTCAACTAACTCCACACCCTCACCACAATAAACCAGTAAAACATGCTTACAATGTTGAACTGCAAAATTTACCCACCCATTCTATCTCACATGTGCCATTAGAGAAAACTTACAATGAGATTCAGAATGTTTCAAATTCAAAAATTGTAGAAGCTATGGAAGAAAATGAGGTTTCTTTTAGGTTGCACCAACAAACCATTTTAAAAGCTCAAAGAACTTCATGGTATGATGGGAAATCAAGAAAGTAACGGATATATTGAAGATTGGTTTCACTCCATCACGTGTTTGCATCATCACTCCATACTTCAACAATTTTTGATACCATCTTTTCAAGGGAAGTTGGCTTCTCATACCCTAATTTTTATCAACATGCATTTTTCAAATTTGGGTATGTGCATACGTAAAGCCTTATTTCTAAAATGGTTCCACTGGAAATACTCTTATACATAAACATATTTGATTCTCAAAGAAGAGTAGGATAGTGGAGAAAATAAAATAAATAAACAAATAAAACAAACACATCTTTTTTATTTTTATTTTTGTAAAGCTAGTTGTTTTTTGTTGCAACATGCTATGGAAATCAACATCGGTGATAATTTTTTAATTCATTTGTGTATGTAGATGACTTATAATGGAAATAATAGTTCTACAAACACTCATATTCACTTTTATCACCAATTTGAAAAAATGCTTGAATATCACATTTTTTGGCTTGCGGGCTTGATGAAATTTCTGAAAAAACAGTCGGGACAGTCATGTTTTGAGGGACCAAAATGCAATATTTTTAAAACCTGTTTCTATCCTAAGTAGCCCTTGATGTCTACTTTCCAACCCAATTTGAATCACTCAATTTGGATTTGAAACGAAAAAGTTCGAACCAAAACATTGACAGGGTGTCTAGCGGGCAGCTTAGGAACAGAGTTGGGACAGTCAGTTTTTGGAGGCCTAAATGTTTGAATTTTTAAAATCTGTTACTATGGTAGATTCCCCTATGAATCTAGTTTACAATGCAATTGGAATCACTCAGTTCGATATCATATGGGGAAGTTATGATCAAAATACTGACTGTCTATCGTAAATCAACACCCTTAAAACTTTGTCTTATCGGTTGTTCCTTACAGTATTTGACCTATCAATTCTTTTTTTCGTCAAAACCTGTTTCTATTAGAAATTAAAAAATGAATATACTTTCATTTCCAATTTGAATCATTCGAATCCGACATCAAACGAAAAATTTATGCTTGAAATATCAACTGTTGGTCTAAGCTGGGTAATCGAAAATGACTCTATTATGTAGGTTGTTCTAACTAAAATTGACATATCATATCATTGAATATTTAAAACATGTTTCTATTGGATATAAACCTTTGAATTAGCTCTCATTTGGCTTTGGAATCACTCAATTTCGACAAAAAACAAAGAAGTTGTGATTAAAACACTGCAGGTTAGCATGATTGGCCATTGCTCTCCCGCAGGTAACAAATAAATTTTACTTTGTTATTTTCTCCGTGGATTTGTTCTACAGAGTAACTACTTGTTAGTTTTTTTGCATAATTCTTGGATTAGGGGAGCCCGCGCACCTCTCTTTCTCCATAATTTAATGTTTTATTGCAGGTAGATACTCGTTTTTTGCAGGTCTTGGGAAAATAAAGAAGGTCAATTTATGGACGAGTGATTTTTGAAAGAAATTTTAAATGAAACAAAGGAATCATCCAACTCATTACCCAATGGATTCATAATAGAAGAAATAAAGAATTGGTTTCCATTTGAAGATTCATATCTTGTCACTGTTGCCAAAACATTTTTCAAAGAGATCATTTTTTTTTACATAACATCATAGCTGTTGTAACTTAATTTACTTATTTACATACTGTTTTTTTTAAATAAAATGTTGTTTCTTTTTTTATTTCTCTTATATTTTGTGTTTCAGATGTTGCTTCATTCAAATTGTAACATATCTTCAGCATCAATGCCGTGAACAACTAATTTGTTTTTTTTTGCATGTTTGCATTTTATGATTGTCCATTTTGTTGTTCCTTTTTCACGTTTTGCTGTTCCTTTTCGAAATGGAACAACACTTCTGCACTTTCACGTTTTGCTGTTCCTTTTCGAATGGAACAGCACTTCTGCTTTTTCACGTTTTGCTGTTCCTTTTCGAAATGGAACAACACTTCTGCACTTTCACGTTTTGCTGTTCCTTTTCGAATGGAACAGCACTTCTGCACTTTCACGTTTTGTTGTTCCTTTTCGAATGGAACAACACTTCTGCACTTTCACGTTTTGTTGTTCCTTTCGAAAAGGAACAGCACTTCGACACTTTTCATTTTTGCTGTTCCTTTTCCAAAGGAACGGCACTTGCGTTTTTGCTGTTCCTTTTCCAAAGGAACGGCACTTTTGATTTTTGCTGTTCCTTTTCCAAAGGAACAGCACTTGCGTTTTTGTTGTTCCTTTTCTAAAGGAACGACACTTTTAGTTTTTGCTGTTCCTTTTTCCAAAGGAAAGACATTTGCATTTTCACACTTTTTTGTGTATATTTTTGCTTTTTGGTGTGCATTTCCTTTGTTGTTCCCTATAAGGAACAACACTTTTTTTGAGTGTTTTTGTTGTTCCTTTTTCCAAAAGAACGACATTTGCATTTTCACACTTTTTGTGTGTATTTTTGCTTTTTGGTGTGCATTTCCTTTGTTGTTCCCTACAAGGAACAACACTTTTTTTGAGTGTTTTTGTTGTTCCTTCAAACAAGCAACACTTTGGGATTATTTTCGAGAGCAACCCTTCCTTCCTCTTGTGGGATGATTCCTAGTTTATCTCAACCACATTTTCCTGATTCTCTTTCATGGCATGAAGTACACTACTTTTATGAGGACAAGAATTATGGATTATTTTGAAGCGAGTTAATATCATTCATGTTATGATCTTTAACAGGACACAATTATTTATATACTACTTTACTGCATTGTTTTCTGTTGAACATGATATTGATTGATCATCTTAATACCATGCTGGTTCCACCCTTCCTAGTTATAATCTTCTCTATCTGTAATAAATGAGATTATGGGTATATTTTTTTCTATTGACATGTTCAACTTCTTCCACCATCCCTACTCTTAAGGAGTACTGAGCCTCCCTCTTTTTATCATAAAAATGTGTAATGACAATAAAATTTTGTTCACAGATGGAGGATAGGGGGTCTCATTACGAGCCAGCCTACCATGTTCATAAGGTTGTAACAAAGTGACATTCCCATGATGACCACCACACCAGGGTTATGATCCATTGGATAGCCAAATTATCCATGGAACAGAAGGTCTCATCACGAGCCGGCCTGATCACTTTTGCTACATCCTAGTGAATGGCAGTGTGGTTATCTGGTTACCATGCCAACACATTGATCTCTTCTGTAGAACAGCACTGAAACTCTCTAGTTATAAATTGAGGATTCTGGCTCATATGGGTTAAAAAGCAACCCTGCCGAGGCTATGGACGCCTGCTGGCAACAGAGCATCTGCTTATGGTATTGAAGTTATATCTTATCGTCAATTATTACTATAATACCTTTTTTCTTATTCTTCCTTTTTATCAGAGAAGTTATTTCCTTCATTTTCTTTATTTTGAACCTTTATGTATGAGAAATTGTTTTATGATAAATCACATCATTTTCAGCTAGAATACCGTCAGTAAAGCATCTTTTTGGCATATTGCTGTCCTTTTTCTCTTTTTTATAACTTATCATCAATCCAAAGCGTCCTATCTCTTATTCATAACTATCTTTACACACTCTGCTCTCATTATAATCATAACTCTCGCTGTCCTATCATTGATATGTGTACTCTGCTTCATTTACTGCTATATTGTTCATTCTCTTGCCTTGCCGTCAGCACAACACCTTTATGTGCTTTATGGTCGTGGAATCCCTTTTCCAATTGGAGGAGGGAATGTATGCATCATGAGATAACATGCACTCTGCCATAACTTGTTGATTTCACAAAATATTAGTATTGCATGTATACATAAGTTTTTCTGATTGAAATTTTTGCATGCATCTTATCTGTTGTTATTCAAAACTAACACTATGGATTCAAGAACATTGTATGCAAAATAGTGATTTGTTTACAGGAGAACAAGTATGGGGGGAAACTCTATTTGCATCATGACCACACTATTGCAATTCACAGAAGAGGCTCGCGAACGTGAACAATTGTTCAGACATGATGTGCTTGCCTGGATTCCACCTTTTGCATCACTTTCAGTGCCAACTCTGCCTGCATCAGCCTCAACAACTGCCAGTACATATATGTCATTCCATATTTTTCTTTTGGAGGTAAAACTTGAGGTAAAATAGCATAATTTTCTGATTTATTATAAATTTAGGAGAGTTTAATGAAATCTATTTTGAGCATTATTTATCGTCCTTCATTCCACATCTTTACCACTTTTCCTTTTTCAGCGGCATATCATCTTTCAGTTTGGAGGAGTGTTGCTTTCATTCATTTCTTTCTTATGACCATGTCATTCATATTCTTTATCATCCATTGCTATTCTTATTCCTTCTCAACACCTCCCTTATTCCATGTTGTTTTACACCAAGCATAGACTTTAACAACTAGTAGCAACCACCTCTATTTGTTTTCTAGCATTGCATGAGGACATGCCAATTTTTCAGAGGGGGGGAGGAATTGCTACGCATGATGGATGTTTTCTACTTTCTTCCTCATTTAAGGCATACAATTTCATTTTTACACAGTGCAGAAATTGATTTCCATAATACTTTTAAAACTATGAACTCAATTCTTGTGATTTCTGGATAACACAGATGTATCATTAAAATACACCTACCTAGATAATTTCAAATTAAATTGGTTCATAAAATTTCGGAAATCATGCACTATCACCTACAGCCATTTTGTTTATATCTCATAATCCATGCATCAAAACGATCTGATTTTTGGATCATAGAGGCATTCATATATTGTAAATTTACTTGCGACATTTCAACAAAATCTGGTTTGTAGTTTTGAGAAAATGGTTAATGAAGTTTGTTGTTATCTATATCATATTTTGCTGCAACTTCATACATATAGTTGAATGTCAATGTAAAAATTGTTATGCCTTCATCAAGATTGCTAAAAGTGAATATTCATTAATTAAGGAAGAATTCATTTGTTCTATCCATTTCATGAGCTGGGATGAACAAATTTTTTTATTGCTTGGTTAACACATGGGTTTTGTCTTTGGGTTGCATGAGGACATGCAACATATTGAGTGTGGGGGTATGTTGGGCCGTTAATATGCCATTATTATTATCACTTTTGAGTGCTTATTTCACCCATTTCTACCATTCTTTATCATATCATTTATTATAATTTATTATATAATTCCATCTTATAATGATTTATGCTCTTATGAACAAATGTTATTTATTCTCCTTTATTTCTAATAAATTGATGATTATGCATGATTTTATCAATGAAGGTTTAATAAATTGGTTATAACATTATTCACCATTTTTAGCCTCCAAGATAATTTCTAGATTGAAGATTTGACTATTAAAAGTGTCAACTCAGAAATTCGCTGGAATAAGAAGTGACAGTTTTGCGGTTGAGATTCTAAGCAAATGAAGACGAATTTGGAAAATCTGGAACATGGGTTTTGTCCAGAACGGACCCAATCAACTTTCTTAAAGAACGGTTTGCCCAAATTCGGCTTGTACTGATAGAAACGCAGGGTTCTTTGAGCACGATTTTCTCAAATTTGTTGTTGCGGTCGTCCTCCAAATCTCAGCTGCAAAGCCAAATTCGTCTTGCTCTTTTTGAAAGATGGATGGAAATATATCTTCTTGTTGATCAATTGGTTGGAAAAAATATAATTTTGTAATAGAAATTATGTTGTACTTATCTTTATTGTAACTTCTCTCTGATCTCTCTCTATTTAAATGAAAACAGAGATCAGAGATGGGGATGATTTCGGATGGAAAAATGATGGAATTGAGGATTTAGAATTAGAGATTTAGAATTAAGAATTCATGATAGGATAGGAGGAAGAAAGAATTGTTTCAGGCTGTAAGTCTCAAAGCTGCTGCTGTTGTAATGATTTTACCATTTAATGATTAATACCTGATTTGGGAGGAGTTGTTCATTCTTTTCATCTAAAGTAGCCCAACAGCATCCGCTAGCGACTAAGGGCCCGGCCTCTGGTGGAGTATGCTGCTGCTGTATTATATCTTTACGATTCATGTGTGGTTTGATTTCTTTCATTTAATCCGTTTAGTAATCTAACGCCCTTTACTGTTTTACATATCAGCGCTGTTATATATACTTGATTGGATACTATCGTTATCTGCAATAGGAATGCTATGTTATCATTTTAACTTTGTATCGCATTACTATTCCTTTTGATAATTGATATAACATTGCTGTTCCGTTACAATTGCTATTACTTTATAGCTGTGATTCATGCATATTGTATCGAAGCTCAGATTACTATTCATTTTAATGATAAGTGTGTTGCGTGCTTGATTTGGGTTGTTGTACATTCAGATTTAATCTGTTGTTCTATTTCCGTGTGATGTCCGATTTATTCTTAGAGTAAAGATTGCTATTAATTTGGCTTTGCTGTTGATTTCCATTAATTAGAGTTTGTTGTTCAGATTCCTTTAATTACAATTTGCTACCCATTTACTTTGTTGTTCATTTCTGTTGATTAATTGCAATAGTTTGCTTTTAAAGAGTTTTCCTAGTTTACTTTCAATAGCAGCTTTAGTTCAATTTCGATT
Source organism: Pinus tabuliformis (assembly GCA_031772625.1). Lineage (NCBI taxonomy): Eukaryota > Viridiplantae > Streptophyta > Pinopsida > Pinales > Pinaceae > Pinus > Pinus tabuliformis. The sequence continues at coordinate 1,162,457,746 of CM062811.1, forward strand.
TCCTTTTAATTGCTTTAAAGTAGGACTGTCAACTGTAGAGAACATTGGTTATTGCTTCCTCGTTCCCAGATTGATTGTCTTGTTCTAGTTTGATTTCAATTGCATCAATCTCTAGAGGAATGAGTTATTGCTACTATATTCTCAATTGATGTTTGCTGAGTGAATAGTTGGATTTCAGAGCATTTGAGTTTATGTTATTGTTAGATTTATTTTTCAAGCATTCATTTACTTTTGGGTTTTAAGCACTATACTGCAAAACATTACTCTTGAGTAAATAGCCGCCTCAGACTGAGTACACTCTTGAAATAAAAAGTCGTCCCTGGGTTGATAATTAATGTGAAGGTAATAAGGAGTTAAAAAGACACATTTTTATCTCTCAACAGAAGTGACCCTGCATACAGATCTGTAAAAGATGATTTAAACATAACGACAGTTCCAGACTTCAATCATACCCAGATCATCATATTTACAGACTACAACATGCGTCATTTATTCAAATACATGATCAAACCACATAAATATAATTCACTTCAAGCCTTAAGATCCTGATACATCATTAGATCTTATCCTTCATCAAGCGCTAAGGTTCTTCTTTGGTTCAGATCAAGCACGACACCATTAGCCAATAACCTGCATATTAGATCTCACACTATATCAGATATTCGATACTTGCACACATGGCCTAATGATCTTCTCCTCCTTTTATAGTTTTAGGCCTTTCTCAATACCATGGACCAAAACCACTTAGGACCAATACCTTGGACCAAATACCTGGGGTCAATACCTCAGACCCGATACCTTGGACCAATACCATGGATCAAAATACCATGGACCACATACTTCGGACCAAACATTTAGTTTTCCAAGGTATACACGCTTTTCCTTTTGTGAAAGTGCGTGTGTACGTATACGCGACTTGTATATAGTGAACCCGCGTGTATACGTGGCTTGGTCAATGGTGAACCTGCGTATACCTCTCTTTCTTCATTCTATGTAGTCTGATATGTAGCTCTATGCTGTTAACCTGTAGTACTGTGATCTGTCATCTGAGTGAGTTGCTTTATGAACTGATTCCTTGAAGCTACCCTGCATTTCATCACACTTGTAAATACTCCTGTCATGCATTCTGTCACATATGATATCTCTTCTGTAGATTCATCTAGTTACCATATACAATAGAGTTGTTATGCTACAAGTGGGTTGCCATCAAGTACAACACAAACATCATAATGCCAACAATCACCCCCTTTGGACTTGATGGCAACAACCACACCAAGTCACTCTCCCCCTTTGACATCAAGGGCAAAGGGTCATGCTCCCCCTAAGTGCATGTTGAATTCTCTGATATGCTGAAGTGTTGATTGAGCTCCCATGAGCGAGTCCATGCTCCCCCTGAGCATAAGCAAGGTCTGCAAAAAAGACGTTCTAAAAGAAGAACATGACTTTATACATACATCACAAATGGCCTTCCTATCACCAATGATTCATACATGCATCCATATCCCAACCAAGTGGGGATATATCAATTGTTTATACAAGTCAACAACAAGAAACATTACATCATTCATCCCATGCATAGTGGGGTTACAAATTAGGTCTTTTCATGACCGCTACATTAAAAGATATACATGACATATATAACAGAGACCAAATGTCTTAAACAAGACCATGATAGTCATCAGCAACTATCATCAGCAGCATTTGTCAACAACATCCAGACCTGTAACCTGCAATACCATTCCCTTGACCAACCAACAGTCAGTAGAAAGATGTATCATTTAGCCACATAAGCATCATCACCAAAGACTTCTAGCCATAATGCATGCTCCCCCTGAACCTGTTCCATCTGTTCACTGTCAGATCTGATCATGCATATATCAGCGAGAAGTATCAAGGCATCATCATCAATCAGATATACATCAAGTTAACTTGTGAGGATCAAAAGCACTTATAAATAACATCTTATGAGTACCAACACATTTCCACACATCATCAGCAGATTGTGACCATCATTAAACAGAGCAAATAATTGTCTGAACCATATCAGACCCTTTTTCTTGAGTCTGTCCCACTGCTTTTCTTCAAACCAACATATACGCGACCATGTCCACAGAAACTCACACATGTACGCGACTACACGTTAAGAAACTCGTGTATAACCACCTTTCCCTAAAAAATAGGATTTAACAGTAGGATGATGCAGAAACTACTCCCAGCTTTTGTCTGAGATATTCAAATGTCTCTCTGGGCAATGGTTTAGTGAATATATCAGCAACCTATTCTTTGGAGGGAACATACTCGAATTTGACCTTTTTTTCAAGCACTTGTTCACGTAGGAAATGATATTTGATGGGTATGTGTTTGGTCTTGGACTGCATGACTGGATTTTTTGAAATACTGATGGCACTTGTATTATCACATAGAATGGAGATGGGTGGAGTACATGTGATCTGAATATCTTGCAAGGTTTGCATCATCCAAAGTAATTGTGTGCAGCAAGATGCAGTAGCCACGTATTTTGCTTCAGTTGTAGATAATGCAATTGAACTTTGTTTCTTGTTGAACCAAGACACCAACCTGGAACCCATATAGAATGCACCACCACTAGTTCTTTTTCTGTCATCAACACTTCCTGCCCAATCTGCATCCTTATATGCATGAAATGTAAGATTTGTATCTCTAGGATACCATAAGTCAAAGTTCTGTGTTCCTTAAAGATATTTGAAAATTATTTTGACTGCCTGAAGATGTGATTCCTTTGGATTTGCTTGGAATCTTCCAACTATTTCCATTGCATGCACGATGTCCAGTTGGGTACCTGTTAGATAAAGCAGACTGCCAATCATGGATCTGTAAGTTGGTTGATGTACTGCTGCTGATTCATCATTTGAGCTGAGACTACATCCTGTTACCATTGGAGTACATACTGGTTTAGAATCTTCCATGTCGTACCTTTTCAGGATCTATTTGAGATATTTGGTTTGTGAGAGAAAAATACCATCTTTATTTTGCTGCACTTGTAGACCAAGAAAGTAGGTAAGCTCACCAAGCAAGGACATTTCAAATTCTTGCTGCATTATTGAAGCAAAATTATGACTCATGGATTCTTCATTTCTACCAAAAATGATATCATTAACATACACAACAATTATTATCAATTTATCAGTGTCCATCTTTGTATATAGATTGCTATCTAATGACCCCTTTGAAAAACCCTGTTGGTGGAGATATTTTTCAAGACGGTAATACCATGCCCATGGAGCCTGTTTTAGACCATAGAGAGATTTCCTAAGTTTGCATACAAGTTTTGCATCATTTCCAAGAATGAATCCTTTTGGTTGTTCAATATAGACTTCTTCTTCTAAGTCTCCATTAAGAAAGGCAGATTTTACATCCATTTGGTATACTTTGAATTTCTAAAAACTAGAAAGAGCAAGAAACATTCTGATGGCTTCAAGTCTAGCAACAAGTGCAAAAGTTTCTTCAAAGTCTATACCTTCTTGTTGAGCATATCCTTTACAAACAAGTCTGGCCTTGTTTCTAAGAACTTCTCCATTTTCGTTCAACTTGTTTTTGAATATCCATTTAGTTCCTATGATATTCTTATCATGAGGTCTAGGAACTAATTCCTGAGTATTATTCTTTTCAATTTGCTCAAGTTCTTCATTCATGGCCTTGACCCAACATTCATCTCTGCATGCTTCATTTACATTTTGAGGTTCAGTGGAAGATAGTAATTCTAGATAGCTTGAATATTCGACAATGGTTCCTCTAGTCTGCACACCTACCCCTTTTTCTCCTAAGATTTGAGCTTCTGGATGATTTTTCTGAACATACCTAGACAAAGTCTTTTCTTCTATCGTTATCTCTTCTTTTGGTGCTTCATTGGTTTCTTCTTCAGAATCAGTGTGATTTGATGTTGGAAAATGATCCTCATCTTCTTCATTGTCATAATCTTCGGTTTTTATCTGTTTGGGATTTTTGCATGCTTCATCAACCACAACATCAATACTTTCAATAATTTTCCCAAGTCTTTTGTTGTAACATTTATATCCTTTACTTCAGGAAGAGTAGCCAAGAAGAATACCTTCATCTGCTCTGGGTTCAAACTTACCAAGTTTTTCATCAGTCCTTTTGATGTAACATTTGCTTCCAAAAACTTTGAAGTATTTTATAGTAGGAGTCTTACCATACCAAATTTCATGTGGAGTTTGAGTGCTGTTTACCCGAACATTTGCTTGATTAAGAATAGTGACGGTGACGAATGCAGCTTCACCCCAGAAGGTTGCAGGAGTTCCAGATTCATCTAGCATAGCATGAGCCATTTGTTGAATAGTTCTGTTCATCCTTTCTACCACTCCATTTTGTTGAGGAGTCCTTGCAGTGGAGAACTGTCTTTTTATTCCATGTTGTTCACAAAAGTCAAAGAATTCGTCTAAGGTAAATTCCCCTCCTTGATCAGATCTGAGGCATTTGATTTTGCAATCTGATTCATTTTCAGCCAAATATTTGAAGGCTTTGAACTTTTCAAATGCTTCATCTTTATTCTTTAGAAGACCTATCCAACACATTCTGGAAAAATCATCAATGAACAATATAAAGTATTCTTCCACACGAGGTGACATTTTCCTTGATGGACTACATAAATCAGTATGAACAAGTTCAAGAGGCTTACTAGCTGACCCTTCCTTTTCGATGAATTGAGATCTGGTTTGCTTACCAAATTGACATGATTTGCATATAGTATTTTCAGGAATGTTGATATTTGGAAGATCACGAACAGCCTGGAATCTGCATGCTTTTCTTATTTGAGAAAAGCTTAGATGTCCCAATCTTCTGTGCCATAGCTAGTTTTCATCATTTTTGCTTAGATAGCATTGTTTTTGTCCTCCCTTGAGTATGTATAGGTTGTTTGGAGTTCATGTCCCTTTAATCATGGTTTCTTATGTATCAAGCTCACGAACAACACATCCATTTGATTGAAACACTATTTCCTTTCCTTGATCACACATTTGACTCACACTCAACAGATTATGCTTTAAGCCATCAACATACATAACATTCCCAGCTTTAACTTTTTATTTCAAGAAAACAAAGCCTTTACCTTTTATGACAGCAAGAGTATTGTTTCCAAATGAGACACTCTTTTCCTTTTTTAAGGCATTATATGTGTGTAGTTTTTCTCTGTCACTTGTCATGTGTTTTGAGCATCCACTGTCGATGTACCACTGATTTTCTTGTCCTTTTGCATACAAGGCTATACCACATCTTTCTGTTTGCAGTTCTTTCTTTCTCCATATTTTGGGATTTGATGGAGTTTGCTCTTTTTTAGCTATTTTCCGAAATTTACTCCTACATTCAGTTTCTTCATGGCCAAAGTTGTTACATATTGAGCATTCTATTTCATTTTAAAGAAGAGAAAAGCTATTATAGGAACTTTTCTTGATCCCTGTCACATTTCTTTGATTTCGTGCTTCTCTAGTCATGATAGTTTTGTAAGCAACACATTAAGCAGCTTTGTGTCCAAAATTATGACATGAGAAACATTGACCATTAAAGAAGTTCCTACAATTATCGAATCTACTGACCTATTGATTGTAGTTGAAGTTCCTCCTACTGACCTATTGATTGATATTCTTTGAAGAAATTTTAGTATGATTTACCTGAGGTTGATTGTGGCTTATGTTCATCCTTGAAGTAAATTGAGCCTGATTCACCTGGTGATCTGCTTTATGCCTTTGCTGAGAATTGTCGAACTATTCACTGCTCTTTGCTGCATCAGGATAGCTTTTAGTAGAGGTTGACAGATTTTGTGATTGAGATGTTTCATATTGAATTTTGAGAGTTTGTAGTTTAGCACGTTTTACCTGAGAGTCTCCTTCGTAGCTTAGAACGATTTTGTCCCATATTTCTTTGGCTGATTTGAGCTGCATAACTTTGACAAACTCTAATTGTGACAGACTTCCCAATAATGTATTGACAACCTTAGCATTGGTTTCATATTGCTTTTTACCTATTACATCTGTAGGAATTGTTGATGGAAATGTATATCCTCCTTCCACGATTTTCCAAACATCTATTCCAAGAGATTGAAGATAGGTTGTGGTTCTTACCTTCTAATAAACAAAGGTTCTCCCATCAAATATTGGCGGTCTGATGGATCCCCTGCTTTCTTGTTCACTCATGATGATGGATCTTCCTCTAAGCAATCAAGCTTCTTCTAAAGGACCTGCTTTGATACCAATTGTTGGAAATAATACTGAGAGGGGGGAGGGGGGGGGGGTCAGTATTTGCAAATCAATAACTTTTTCATTTCCATAATCAGATTCATATACACTACTTCAGTTAAGGGAACTCGCATGTGCACGCAACTGTGTTTAGAGCAACTAGCATATATCCAACAAACTTACAATTCAGTTAATTCATCATATATTGATCTTTAATCAGTGCATCATAACCATATAAACAGTAACCAAGTGCAGTAAAATCAGAACAGATCATCACACACAAGAAACACACATGAACACCAAGATATAAGGTGGAAACCCAATGTGGGTGAAAACCACCTGCTGCAATCGTCTCTGTCTTCTTTTTAATAATAAGAGAATTTTGTTTACAATTTTTGTACTAGTGCAGTCTTATACCAGTACGCAGGCTTCTACCTGCAGAAAGCTACAACCTTCTCTCATTCTCTAGCTTCTACTGGAAGGGAGCTACAACCCCCTAACTCTTGTACTAGCTGATATGTTTACTAGTACGTAGGTGCCAGCTTACAGAAGGCTACAACCTTCTCTTGTCTTCTAGGGACCACGTTTCATAAATTTTAGGCTGGATCCATCAACAACATCATTCAATCATCAAATATATCTGTATCAACCAATCTCCTTTTGAACCAACCACAACTGAATCAATCAATCACTCTGATCATTCAGAATGTTGTCACCAGAATACAGTAACCAAAACCCAAGCAATAACCCAGAACACTGCAACAGCAAACAGAAGCAACTAAAACATATTTTATAAGTTATACGCTACTTCCATGTGTCAAACCTACATGCATATGTGCTTTCCTCAAAGCGAACCAGTGTACAGATCTGCAAATCAAATTTATGATGTATACGCTATTTTGATATGCAGAACCAGCGTGTATACGCTCCTTTTCTGAAGTGAACTTGCGTACAGATCTATAAAAGATGATTTAAACATAACAATAGTTCCAGACTTCAATCATACCCAGATCATCATATTTACAGACTACAACATGTGCCAGTTATTCAGATACATGATCAAACCACATAAAGATAATTCACTTCAAGCCTTAAGATCTTGATACATCATTAGATCTTATCCTTCATCAAGCGCTAAGGTTCTTCTTCGGTTCAGATCAAGCACGACACCATTAGCCAATAACCTGCATATTAGATCTCACACTATATCAGATATTCGATTCTTACACACATGGCCTAATGATCTTCTCCTCCTTTTATAGTTTTAGGCTTTTCTCAATACCATGAATCAAAACCACTTAGGACCAATACCTTGGACCAAATACCTGGGGTCAATACCTCGGACCCGATACCTTGGACCAATACCATGGACCACATACTTCAGACCAAACATTTAGTTTTCCAAGGTATATGCACTTTTCCTTTTGTGAAAGTGCGTGTGTACGTATACGCGACTTATATACAATGAACCTGCGTGTATACGCGGCCTGGTCAATGGTGAACCTGCGTATACCTCTCTTTCTTCATTCTATGTAGTCTGATATGTAGCTCTATGTTGTTAACCTGTAGTACTGTGATCTGTCATCTGAGTGAGTTGCTTTCTGAAATGATTCCTTGAAGCTACCCTGCATTTCATCACACTTGTAAATACTCCTGTCATGCATTCTGTCACATATGATATCTCTTCTATAGATTCATCTAGTTACCGTATACAAGAAAGTTGTTCTGCTACAAGTGGGTTGCCATCAAGTACAACACATACATCATAATGCCAACAATATGTAGTCTGCAGTCACTGTCCGCAGGGGCATTTGTATCGTGTAATTCCAAAGATAAGTAGTCTTCCTTCATCCCAAGAATTGTGTAGTAACTTCTCCCAACCTGACCTGAACTTTACATTTCGAAAGGTCAATCATCAAGCTTCTTCCCTACCTACTAGAACCCCGTAATGTGTAGAGGACAAAGCCTACCTTGCCTCCCAAAATTGTACAGAAGTGTGTCCCCATTGTCCTTCCTTAGCCTGGAATCATTGATCTTAAGAACTACACAGACCTATCCTCCCAAGCCCCTCTATAGCCTAGTCCTGCCTTGCCTCTGAAAACTGCGTAGACCTACCTCCCAGGGTTCCATCCTGCATTAGCCACTACTTGTCTCAACTGCACAATCCTGTCTCCCAGTGGCTTCTACACAATTTTTCCCGACAGTGAAGACTATGCTCAAGAGTTCCTCAGCCAAGCTTGAGTTGCGCTCTGTGTAGTCTTAGTGACCAACTTCCCTCCCTATCATGTGGTATTGCACAATGTGTAATTATTGGGCCCTCTTTCCCAACCTGTCACCTATCCTGAGCCCATTCCATGGATAACATTACATCATCTTAGACTAGGGAGTTTTTGGATTTGATATCATCCCATCATGAGTGAATTGCAAGAATAGGTACATTTTTAGATCATGGTGAGATGATGAGGAAGGAGAAGAAGGAGAGAAAATGCTAGAAGACTCACTCATAGCTAGATGGACAAATAAACTTATCAAGCACAAGCAAAGGGAACACATGCATGCAACCACCTCTCAATTCCAAAGATCATTGAAGACCCCGCATCATCAAGCTGCGCGGAGGAGAATAGAAAGCACATCCAAGAACACATCTATCACTCAAAAACAACAACAACTTAACATTGCCACCTTAGCAAGCTAGACCATGTCAACAGTGTCATGTCAAGTCTTGTCATGATTTTTCAAAGGCCACATCACTATTATGAGTCATGTATATTGTCAATCAAATGTAATGTAAAGTGGAAGTCTAATGGACACACATGAATATGAAGAGTTGTGTCAGTTGAAAATTCATAGGAAGTTGAACAATCATGAGGGTATTCAAAGAGTCACAAGGGTCAAGCATCATCCCTTGGTTATATATACCCCCTCATTGTATGATCAAGGGGACTTTTCATCTCGGCTCCTCTTGCAAAGCATAGAGAGTTTCAGTCATTTCATTGAGGAGCAAGGAGTGGATCCAATGTCCCACTACTAGGGCTAGTAATGTATGATGTGAATATGTGTCTTGGAACTTTTTCTTAATACATAAGCCTTTTCAGGCCAGCACTTTTCCATGCATGACTTATGGATGTTTGTAAGTCTATTCTATGAATTTATATTTCATGTTTGTTTCACATGTATTAAGATAGTTGAACTATTTCGGTAGTTTTATTGTTTATCTTATTGGGATTGTGTTGTAATGTTCATCATTGTTGTCTCATCCTTGTGGAATAATCCGCGGGATACTAGACAGACCTTTCCCGCTCATCGGTTATAACAACCGTCACATCCGTTGTGGACTATTCCACTGGATGGTAGATGGGTATTTCCCTATTCTTTGGTTTTAATGATTGTCGCGTCCGTTGTGGACTATTTCGTTGGATGCTAGACAGTTCTTCCTGGTTTGCGTGTGTCTCTTCCTCGGTAGTACTATTACCTCTTACTTAGAGGCTCACTTTTCTCCTCCCTTTTATAGTAAGAGAACCTAGACACAGTCACGTTGCACACTCACCAGGCACACTCACCTTGCTTTTCGAAGGTACCATTGCAACACTCTCTTGTGCTGAAAGCTAGAGCCGAGGAAAATCTCTAAGTATTTGGAAACTAGACCATCATACTAGATGGGACTCCTACACCAAAAAATGTGATATCTAATTGGGACCTCATATCAGGGAGATCCCCTGAATGTTGGCAGATCCAGCACCATCAACATTTCTAGCGCTAGAAGGAGGGTCGCTAGTAGTTTATGGTTGATTGTCCCACCAACCCCACTCATCCATTTTTTGGTCAAGGCAGTAACATTCACTCCCTCTCCCCTACCTGTAATTTTGAAGTTGGTAATTCCTCACCTCCCAGGCCTAAACATGAAATCCCATACCATCAAATTTTGGCTCTTTGTCCCATCACCCATCAATTTGCAAAATTTGTTGGACTGATTCTGGGAGTGTACGCTCTTCCATATTCTCAAAAGAAGAACAAGACTACCCCCACAGGAGTAGTAGTTACATCTGTTGAAGAAGCGATATTTTCCACTCTTGAGGAGCTAGGAGAAGTTGTGTATAAGGAAGAAGAACCTCTAATATTTCAAGGAGAAGAAGAAAGCAACCCCTTACTCCTGGGTTCAGGTTCTGGTGAAGGAGGTGGAGGGGAAGGAAACGAAGAAGGAGGAGAAGAAGAGGAGGAACCAATAGATTCAGAAAAGTAATCATCAGAAGAGGAAGAGAAAGAGGAATACAATGAAGAAGACAACATGGCAGACCAAAATCTGGATTCGATGACTCAGGTCCCATTGGCACTTCTGGGTGTCCTACACAAGATTCCAACACATGCAGAGAAGCACTTAACAAAATATGACCTTGACAAGACAGTGAAGGCAAAAGATCACTTAGAAACTTTCTATTTACATTTGCAGACTTTCGAGGTACGTTATGATGACACTGCATGTATACTATTTCCATGTACCTTGGATGGTAGACCAGTTGTATGGTACCATAGCCTTCCTCCAAAATCCATCTAGAATCGAAGGGTATTCAAAAGGATCTTTCTTGAGAAATTTGCTGAAGAAAAGACCCTTGCCATGTTACAGAAGGAATTGGATAGTCTCAGGATGGAGGAGAAAGAAAGGGTTAAATATTTAAATCAAAGTTTCAACTATATTTTGAACTAGTTCTAAAATGACACTAAACCTCACGACTCCATCACTATTGACTATTACACTTATGCCTTGCCGACCAGTATTGTGCATTTCAGTAAGCGAGCTACGAAACCAAATTTAACAAAAAATTATGAAGAGATCATTTCCATAGAGAAAGAACTATGTGTTATTGGAGTCATTATGGACAATAAACCCACTAAGGATGCCAAAGACACAAGTAAGAGGTATTAGGCATCTGTGAATAAGGCCAAAGAAAGGAAACAAGTGATATTGAGAACCTTACTCGTCTTGTCAAGTCCCTGACCACTGAAATGGCTGAACTTAAATAGAGGATGAGAGAGACTACCATGAGCAGAAGGCCCCCTAGGTACCCACAAAGGAGAATGTATCTTACAGCAACAACAGCCAGCGTGTCAAATCTACGTAGAGCTCCAATATGGTTCTGAACATTGAGAAAATTTCCACAGATTCATACTACACGTTCCATCACAAACATCATTCGGAAAAAACGTGCCCAGAATGGAACCATGGAATGAGCAGTCTTGTTACACAGTTGTGTGACAAGGTCATGGTTTATGAACAACTGAAGCCTAATGAAGAAGAAGAAGTTTCTACATACAATGAAGCTCCAAGCATTGGGCATGTAATAAACATGCATCAGTATGCTCTCGCAGCCCAGAAGACCACCAATGATAAGGAGCCTCTGAGTGATGGTCCATCCGAAAAGAAAAATAACCGATGCAAATTGAGAATTCAAGGGGCCACCACTATTATTGAGGTGCCGAAAAAAATTTTTGGAGAAAATCTATTAAGGAAAATGGATCATCTGGTCAACTCAACACAGAACACTTAGATAAATTCCAAGAAGACAACTTCAATGAAAAGTGTTTCCACAAGCGGTAAAGGCAGAACCATCCCACGGAAACCATGAATTTAGTTCCATCCCCGAACACCTCGGTGAGTCTTCCCGCAATAGAGTACGACATTATAGAAGAAAAGTAGAAGGCTTGCACAAATATTTCTCTATTTGAACTTACAAAAATCTCGAGCCAATGGGACATTCTTCTATGAGCACTTGGGAAAAACTCTATTGGTGATGCCACCTCTTCAAACAAGGGATCTAGTAAGTCTCCTGACGCTATCGCATATGTGCTTAACACGCTCTACATGGAGGAGGAAAACTCACTTTTCCCACCATTCTTATTGTCATTTGAAATATTTAACTTCAATGTTCACAATTACGTGGTTGATTTCGGTGCAACAGTTAGTGTCATGCCACTCTCCGTGGCCAAGAAGATAAATGCTCAATGGAGTAAGACAAATGCACAGATCATCCAACTGGACAAAACTTGTGTGCCAATAATTGGTGAACTCAGGGATGTGATCATCCAGCTATCGTCTGATGAACGATTTCATTAATACATCAATATTGTAATTGTGGACATCCCGGAAGCATATAGGGTATTGCTGAGCAGAGACTAGTCAAGCAAGTTGTAAGGATACTTTGCTACTAACTGGTCACACTTATGGGTTCTGTATAAGGGCAAGAACAACTAGATCTGAGTGTTGTTAGAAAAATACATGAAGCACAATGTGACTCCCTTGAATGTACATAACGAGCCGTTGGCTTTCGTGGAACTTATTTTCGGAAATTGTTTCTAGAGACACAGTTGGGGTGCTATCTTGCAGAGCCATCCCCTGTCCCACCAGACACAGTTGGACCTCCTTCCATGTTCAACTAGCGGAAATGAAACTTTTACAGTAAGTAGTAGTAGTAATAGTAGCAGTACTACTAGTGCGGTTAGCAGTCCCTATACAGATGATATGTGGACCATGTACTTCGACGGATCCAAAACACAAGAGGGCTCTAGAGCTGGTTGTGTTTTAATAGACCAACCACATAGAAAAGATCTAATCTCTAGTCACTTGGAATTAGAGTGCACAAACAACAACACAGAGTATGAAGCACTCATCTTGGGATTACAAAAAGCCATTGACCTCAAGGTTGTTGTCCTGAAAGTGGTAGGTGACTCCAAAATCGTTGTGCATTAGGTATGTAACATTATACATTGTGTGTTACCTCATCTTAAGATTTATCAACAAGAGGTATGGTGACTCATTTCTAACTTCCAAGCTTTCAATATTATTTCAGTGACAAGAACACGTAATGCAGCTGCAGATTCATTGGAAAATGCAACTGCGAGGATGTTATCATTAAGGGACAACTTTACTATTGAAATTTTTTACAAACCATCCATCACAAAAAACATCACTAATTTACGCGTTTTTGATGATGATCAATAGTTACTGCATTTCATGGCCAACTTTGACATATTTAAAGACGCAACGATAGACGAGGAAGAGCATGAATAGTCTCTACAGGACGTGACTAGTACAAGCAAAGGAAACATGTTGGGTCCCTATAATACTAGTGATTGCCCCATTACTATTGTAGTTATACCCCTTATTTATATTGTTGTGCCCCTATTACCCCCATGTTGTTATTTCTGTGCCCCATAGAATCCCTCTATTGTTATTTTTGTGGCTTTATATTATTATTGTTAGGTCGGCTGGATTATATTATGACTCCTTAGACTCCTATATATAGAAAGGAGGTTTTGTCATTTGTATCATCCAAGAATTGTTCATTTATGTAATGTAAAGGAGGTTGCCCCTCGAAGAGGCTGAATTCTAAGGCGTTGATCTATCTTTTCTATCTTTTCTTGAGTTGGTTTCATAACATTTGGTATCAGAGCTTTGGATTCTAGGGTTTCGCTGCTCCAAACAGGTCATCGTGGAATTTTCGCTATAACTTTTTTTTCTGTGACGTTTCAGAAGTCACAAAAAAAACCCATTTGAGAAGAAATTGCGTTGAACCTTGGGTCCAAATTTCAGACCTTTTCGCGCGATATTTGCGGAGATATGATCTGAGGAAGTTGGTATTTTTGTAGACTCCTGGATTACATTCAAAAAAGGTGACCTGGGGAAAATCGTCATAACTTTCTCTCTGGGGATCGGATTGAAATTTCATCAGAAGTTACAGAAAGAGGACGGATTGTAGTTTCTTGTATGTGTGGTTTAGATTCAAAGGTTGAAACAGTGACTCGTGGCATGTCGTACAAGTTCGCTCTACTGAACTAGTCTAAAAGCAAGTCACTATGGGAGATTTCACATAACTCTTCCTTGGAGAATCCAATTCGAGTCAGACTTGTGGCATTGAAAAGAGGACGCAGAAGGCTACTACAGGTCGCAATTTCAGAACTGGATGATCTGAAATTACAGAGATACATCAGATTCAATATCAGACTTCTATAAAGTGAAAAAAGGTGTGTAGTTTTTATTTTTATTTTTGTGTAAGCTTGGTTTAACGGAATTCAAAGGGCATAGTAAAGCATTATTATCGGTAACTGATGCCCCGAGGAAAGAAAATGCAAACACCTAGTAAGGAACCTGAAAGCTCTAGCATGACTCATGAAGAAGAGGAAGAAATGCTACATGATATATCAAAATTACAAGAACAAGTGCAACAAATGTCACGCTCACAAAAGCTAACAGAAGCTAAGATAAGTGGCGTGGAATCTAAGATAAATGGCATGGAATCTAAGATAAATGGTGTGGAATCTAAGATAAATGGCATGGAAGCTAAGATGGATGATTTGAAGATAGATTTGAGGACAGATTTGAAGACAGACATGGCAGATTTGAAGACAGATTTGACAAATTTTCTACAAGAAATACTTACTAATGGTGAAAAGGTTGTAAAGGAAACTCATGATGTGAAAAAAAGTAATGTTAATCATGATTCCATAGACGCTAATGTTGGATCGAAGACCCACCATATTCCAAAAATCGATATGAGGAAGTTTGATGGCAAGGATCCCGCCACATGGATATTACAGATGGAGCAGTTCTTCGATCTCAATAATGTGCAAAACACACAAAAGGTACGTATGGCAACTGTATATTTGGAACCAAATCAGTTTGTATGGTATCAATGGCTTTGCTCTCGTAAAAAATTTATCACTTGGGCAATTTTTACGGAAGAATTGATAGCACATTATGAAGATACAAAAAGCAACACTTTTTTTAGCCAATTGATAAGTCTCAAACAAAAGGGTTCAGTAATGGAGCACATTGAGGAGTTCCAAAAATTGAACATAAGGGTAAAAGATATTCCAGAGGAGCATAGGATTGATGTGTTCATAGGGTCTTTAAAGGATAATATCCAACATGATGTTCGCCTTTGGGAACCTGATTCATTAGAGAAGGCATTCAGGTTAGCAAGAAAAATGGAAAGCAAAATTATGGCAACCAGGAAGCATACCACTCACAACTATAAAGACGGAAGTGTTGTTGCCCCTAGTCTTCCACAACCTATAAGGTTGACACCACAAAAATTGGAAGAAAAAAGAGCAAAAGGGCTTTGTTACAGTTGTGATAGCAAATACACTAAAGGTCATAAGTGTGCTGAGAAGAAATTATTCTACATAGATTGTGAAGAGGAAGAAGAAAAGGAGCAAGAAAGGTCAAAAGAAGAAGATATACTCCAGGAACAAAGCCTAGATGAAGAACAAATAAATCCGACCATATCTTGTAATGCATTGGCGGGAATTACCACTCCTCAAACCATCAAGATAGAAGGACAAATCAAGAAGAAAAAGGTAATAGTGTTGATTGATTCAGGAAGCACCCACAATTTTATTCATTGTAGGGTAGCAAAAGAATTGAATTGCTTCCTATATCCAGCACCAGAGTGTCAAGTGATGATTGCAAATGGAGGAACAATAAATTGCTCTGGAAAGTGCCATAATATCAAGCTATCCATGGGAGAATATGTATTGACTAGCCCAATGCTTTCCATTCCAATGGGAGGTGTTGATGTTGTACTAGGAGTCCAATGGCTACAATCCTTGGGTACAATAGCTTTTAATTTTCAAGAACTTTTCATCAAATTTTCTACGGAAGGAAAGGAAGTTGAATTAAGGGGTATTGCAGGGAAACCAGGAAAGATAATCAGCTCTAATGGTATGACAAAGCTTCTAAAAAAGGAGCAAAGAGGTGTAATTGCACAATTATGTTCGCTAGATGTTTCCACATCGGAATCATCTATTTCTCCAGATCTCCAAAAAGTCTTGGACAATCATTCCAAGGTATTTGAGACTCCCAAAGGTCTCCCACCTATGCGTGATCATGATCATGCTATTCATCTGATTCCAGGAAGTGTTCCTCCAAACATCAGGCCGTACAGATATCCCTATGTCCAAAAAAGTGAAATTGAACGTATGGTTGCAGAAATGCTAGAGGCTGGTATAATTCAACCAAGTCAAAGTTCTTTCTCTGCTCCAGTAGTATTGGTGCACAAGAAGGATGGATCATGGCGCATGTGTCCGGATTATAGGGAGCTCAACAAGCTCACTATTAAAGATAAGTTCCCCATTCCTGTCATTGATGAATTACTGGATGAATTGCATGGATCAATTTACTTCACCAAGTTGGATCTTCGTTCGAGATATCATCAAATCAGAATGAAGATTGAAGACATTCCGAAAACGGCATTTAGAACTCATGAGGGTCATTATGAATTTTTGGTCATGCCTTTTGGCCTTACCAATGCACCTTCAACATTTCAAGGTTTGATGAATTCAATTTTCAAACCATTCCTTAGAAAATTTGTGTTAGTATTTTTTGATGATATACTAATCTACAGCAAGTCTTGGAAGGATCATGTTGAACATGTTGACAGGGTGCTACAACTATTGGAGGAGAAACAATTATATGCAAAAAGATCCAAATGTTTCTTTGGAGTCCAGGAGGTGGAATATTTGGGTCATATTGTATCTCATGAAGGAGTTAAGGTAGACCCTAGCAAAATTAAAGCCATTAAGGAATGGAAAATCCCCACATCCATAAAGCATCTGCGAGGATTTCTTGGGTTGACAGGGTATTATCGCAAGTTTGTTAAGAATTATGGGAGAATAGCAGCACCTCTAACAACATTATTGAAGAAAGATGCATTTTCATGGACTCCGGAAGCAACAAAGGCCTTTGAACATCTTAAAGAGGCAATGTGCCAAGCACCGGTCTTAGCTACACCGGACTTCACAAAAACCTTTATTGTGGAATGTGATGCTTCAGGAAATGGAATTGGTGTTGTTCTAATGCAAGATGAAAGACCCATTGCTTTTGAAAGTCGTCCAATCAAGGGAAAGTTTTTAAGCAAAGCTATTTATGAGAAGGAAATGTTGGCAATACTCCATGCACTTAAGAAATGGCGACCCTACCTAATGGGAAGACACTTCAAGGTAAAAACGGATCATGATAGCCTTAAATACTTTTTAGAACAAAGATTATCCTCTGAAGAGCAACAAAAGTGGGTCACAAAGATGTTGGGTTATGACTTTGAAATCATCTACAAAAAAGGAAGCAAAATGTGGTGGCAGATGCACTCTCAAGAAAGGATGAGGATGTGGAAGCATTGTTGTGCGCCATTTCTATTATCCAACCAGATTGGATAAACGAAGCAAGGGAGGAATGGAAGAATGATGAAGAAGTGTGGGCACTTATTCGAAAGCTACAACAAGATTCCAGTACGTCTGATACATTTAGCTGGCAAAATGATTCGTTATGGTACAAAGATCGCTTATACCTCTGTAAGAATTCCCAGCTAAAACAAAAGATTCTTATGGAATTGCACACTTCTCCCTTAGGAGGGCACTCAGGATTTTTAAAAACTTACCACAGGGTTAAGAAGGAATTTTTTTGGGATGGCCTTAAATCAGATATTCAAAAGTTTGTGGCGGAATGTTTGGTTTGCCAACAAAATAAAGTTGAAACAATTAAGACACCGGGTCTATTACAACCTTTATCCATTCCAAGCCAACGTTGGGAGGAGGTTTCAATGGATTTTATCACAGGTTTACCCAAGTCTGAGGGAAAGAGTGTCATCATGGTGGTAGTTGACAGACTTACCAAGTATGCACACTTTTGTGCATTATCACATCCATTTAAAGCCAGTACAGTTTCTACTGCATTTATGGAAACAATTCAAAAGCTACATGGAAACCCAAAGATTATTGTAAGTGACAGAGATCCCATTTTCACTGGAAATTTTTGGACATAATTATTTTCTTGTCTTGGTACTCAGTTAGCTCATAGCTCATCTTATCATCCTCAATCTGATGGGCAAACTGAGATAGTAAACAAATGTTTGGAAGGATATCTTCGTTGCTTTGTATCTGATAAACAGACACAATGGGTCAAATGGTTGCCTCTGGCTGAATGGTGGTATAACACTTCCTTCCATACAGCAACAAAAATGACCCCATTTATGGCACTTTATGGGTATCAACCACCATCCATCACATCATATTTAAGAGAAAATTCTAAGGTTCAGGCAGTGGAACATCACATCGAACATCAACAACAAGTCCTCCAACTCTTAAAGGATAACCTCGTGTTGGCACAAAATAGAATGAAACAACAGGCAGATCAACATCGCAGTGAAAGAAGTTTTGATGTAGGTGATTGGGTATTCCTACGGCTACAACCATATAAGCAAATGTCCCTAAAGCAAGCTAAGAAGGATAATAAATTATCACCAAAGTATTATGGTCCGTACAAGGTGTTGCAAAAGATTGGTACTATGGCATACAAATTGGAGCTTCCTGCAGCTTCTCGATTGCACCCAGTTTTCCATGTTTCATGTTTAAAGAAGGTTATAGGCGACAAGCTCCCAATTCAAACAATATTGCCAGAACTTGATGAGGAAGGAAAAATTATATTGGAACCGGAAGCAGTCACAAAAACAAGAACTCGACAGCTACGAAATCGATCAATTTCAGAGTATCTTATCAAGTGGAAGAACTTATCCGCTGAAGATTCCACATGGGAGGATGAGATTTTTATGTAGAAGTATCCAGAACTAATCAAGCGTTGAGGACAACACTTTTTTGAAGGAGAGGGGCATGTTGGGTCCCTATAATACTAGTGATTACCCCATTACTATTGTAGTTATACCCCTTATTTATATTGTTGTGCCCCTATTACCCCCATGTTGTTATTTCTGTGCCCCATAGAATCCCTCTATTGTTATTTTTGTGGCTTTATATTATTATTGTTAGGTCCGATGGATTATATTATGACTCCTTAGACTCCTATATATAGAAAGGAGGTTTTGTCATTTGTATCATCCAAGAATTGTTCATTTATGTAATGTAAAGGAGGTTGCCCCCTCGAAGAGGCTGAATTCTAAGGCGTTGATCTATCTTTTCTATCTTTTCTTGAGTTGGTTTCATAACAAAACCTCATCCCCAAGGGTGTGGTATCACTAGAAAATTTGTATGACATGTAGAACCATTTTCAGGGACCTGTGAATGCTAAGACCCATAGCTCTACATTGTCGCATGAGTAGTACAATCTGGGAATAGAAAAAGATCCGAAATATGTGAATCTCAATAGTTGCTATACACCATAAGAGTGGAAATATTTTATCCACCTCTTTAAGCAGTACCATGATGTCTTCGTGTGGACGTATGATGATCTTAATACATATGACATGCAAATAATCTAGCATGTGATACTGATCAAATAAGGGGCCAAGCCTTTTCAACAGAAACTAAGGAAAGTTCACCCAACACTTAAGCCCCTCATACAAAAAGAATTGACGAAGTTGTTGGATGCTCGGATCATTTATAAAGTGCAACATTTGACATGGATGTCTAACTTAGTCCCTGTAAGGAAGAAGTCCTGGGAGATCTTCCTATGTGTAGATTTTCGCAACCCCAATCGCACCTCGGGCAAAGAAAATTACCCAGTGTCATCCATGGAGCACATATTGCAGATAATATTTGGAGTTGAGATGTTTACTTTGTTAGATGGTTTCTAGGGCTACAACCAAGTTCTGGTAGTAGGGCCTGATAGACTGAAGACTACATTCCGTACCAAGTGGGGTATGACTGTGTTCTACCGAATGTCTGTTGGATGAGTTAATGAAGGTGAAATGTTTCAACGTGCAATGGACATCTTTTTCCATGGTCTTATTGGATATAGCGTAGTGATCTACCTCAATGACGTAACAGTGTTCTCAAGACAACGATCAAACCACCTACGCTGCCTCAAGAAAAATTTTGAGCGATGCCAGAAATATGGGATATCCTTGAATCCAAGAAGAGCATATTCACAGTTTCTGAGGGTAACATTCTTGGACATATTATTGCTAAAATTGGGATCAAGGTAGATCTGGACAGGGTTCAGACAATCACGTAGATTCCCCCCTCCGTGAATAAGAAATCCATGCAGTCTTTCTTGGGGAAGATCAACTTGCTTAGAAATTTTATCTACGATTATGCTCAGATCGCCAAACTTGTATAGTAGATGATAAAAAAGGAAATGGTCTACAGTTGGGGAAAAATGGAAAAGGATGCATTCACCCATATAAAAAAAGAAATAGCAGAAAAACCAACATTGTACACCCCAGACTTTGGCAAAGACTTCATTCTCTACAATTTCGTTTTCGACACTTCTCTCGCTACTATGCTGACTCAGAAGGACAAGTTGAACAATGAGTGAACCATCTCCTTCATGAGCACGAGCCTACAAGGACCAGAGCTCAACTATCCCACTGTGGATAAACAAGCGTATGTGATGTACAAGGTAGTGAAGCATTTCAGACCCTATCTTTTAAAAAACCATTGTATCATGTTTGTCCCACGCCCAATAGTCAGATCACTACTAGTTCAGCAAGAGTTCGGTGAGAGAATCATCTGATCAGAAAATGGAATCAACCCATGGTATTCATCCACCCATGTTATTCATCTACCCATGGAATTTAACCATGGTATTGTAAGTGACATCCACCCATGGTATTTATCCACCCGTGGTATTGTAAGTGGCATCCACCCATGGTATTTTCCCATGGTATTGTGACATCCACCCATGGTATTCATTCACCCATGGAATTTACCCGTGGTATTGTAACCGAAAAAGGCTATAAGTAACAAGTCACATTTTGTAAAAGGACAGATTGTCCACCACAATGTAGCTTTTACAGTTATTCTCCATTTTAATAAAAAGTTTCTTTGTGGTTTTATTTACTATGTGTTCTCTCATTTTCTTTCTGGCATTGCAATTTTTCAGATCTTGGGGACCTCCCCCAAGATCCATTTCAATTTTTTATATCTTGGGGGTCTCCTCCCAAGATTTGGATCAGTGGTATCAGAGCAGGTTACAATTCCATGGGAATGAGGGTTTAATGCATATTTCAGCTTCAAATTTTGCAGCAATATTCAACAAACTTCAGGCACATGCTGCGACCTCCACATAGCACTTTCTTGGGCCAAGCAAGAAGAATTTTTCTTTTTTCATTTTTTTGCAGGAATTTTTTTGGGTGGCGAGTTTGCAGATCAAATCTGAAACATTTGATGAAAAATTTACAAAAAAAATAACAGATCTATACTCCTTGTGAAAAAATACCAAAATTCAAAAACAAAATTGGCCGAATCAGATTCTGGATGAGGGAGATATCGCTTATTCAAAATTAGCTATGTTGTAGAATTATTTTTTCCTGACGACAAGTGGTGGACGGAGACTCTCCTATCATTTTTTGTAGTTTTTGTGCAGAATTTCATAACAATGATTGTAGATCTGAGCTCCTCTTGAAAAAACACCCAATTTATAAAAACAAATGGGTTGAATTAGAATTCGAATGTGGGAGATATTGCTGATTTAAAATCAGCTACTTTTTCCGAGCTTTGTGACGGCAGAACAATTGCAGCACGAATATAAGATTCTAGAGTGCCTAGATAAGGATTTCCAACACATGGGAAGATGCATAATGGTCATTATGTTTCCCAAAACATGATATAATAAATATTTTGAGTTATATTGACCAATTTATGTCCATTTTAAATCTGGAGCAGCATTCAGAGCGAGTTCCCTTTGGAGACATGCCCTCCCACCCCACTTTAGTAGGCACCTGCTTCACATTTATCAGTTTCAACATAACAGCATCCAGATTGGTTTCTTTGGAGATGTGCCCTCCCACCCTAGGCTATGTAAGCACTTGCTACTTCATCAACAATCAACATTACGGTGATAGGTAAACCTCACAAAATCCTTGTCATCGAATTCCATTTTCTAGGCCGCACACTATTAGTATCACAGTTGATCACAAGAATTACAGTGTATCTCTATCCTAAGATCTTCATTTGTCATGGTTATAGACCATCCACAAACCAACACTTCATCGAAGTCCATTTGCTAGGCCACACACTGTCATTATCCTAGTTGGTCACAAGCATTATAGGGTATCTCTATCCTCGGATCTCCGTTCATCATGGTTATGGGTCATCCCCAAACCCACACTTCATCGAAGTCCATTTTCTAGGCTGCACAATGTTAGTATCACATTTGGTCACAAGCATTACAGGGTATCTCTATCCTTGGATCTTCGTTCATCATGGTTATGGGTTAACCACATAAAACCCTTCTCTTCAGTTTCTCTTCATATTCAACAAAGGTTTCGCAGGAGGGAACTTCATGAAATGGGGACCATTGCTTCTTAAGGAGGGAGGAATGATCCAAATATAAAATGGCATCAACCCATGGTAGTCATCCACCCATGTTATTCATCCACCCATGGAATTTACCCATGGTATTGTAAGTGGCATCCACCCATGGTATTTATCCACCCATGGCATTGTAAGTGGCATCCACCCATGGTAGTTTCCCATGGTATTGTGACATCCACCCATGGTATTCATTCACCCATGGAATTTACCCATGGTATTGTAACCGAAAAAGGTTATAAGTAACATGTAACATTTTGTAAAAGGACAAATTGTCCACCACAATGTAGCTTTTACAATTATTCTTTGTTCTAATAAAAAGTTTCTTTGTGGTTTTATTTACTGTGTGTTCTCTCATTTTCTTTCTGGCATTGCAATTTTTCATATCTTGGGGGCCTCCCCCCCAACATCCATTTCAATTTTTTAGATCTTGCGGGGAGGGGGGCCTCCCCCCAAGATCCAAGTCAAAGAAGGGCGAATTGGATGATTGGATTACAAGAATACGATCTTGAAATCAAACCAATTCACACCATCAAGGGTCATGGTCTTTGTAGGTTAGCAGCGAAAGTGGTCAATGCACAAGAGGAAGAAGAAGAGCTCGCGGGCTGGGAGCAAGAAATAGAAATGTACAATGTTGAGTGAGCCTCTCCCACTTCAGCCAGAAACTCTTGGTATGTAGATGTGCATTGATACCTTGAGCATGGCACCATTCTCTCTCATTTCTATTTGTAGCAGAAGAGGGCACTCCAACTCAAAGCATTATCATACCAATTGGTGCATGGGGTGTTGTATAGAAAGTTGCATAATGGGATCTTGCTCACGTGCCTGGAGGCACAATATTCAAATAAGGTTTTATGTGATCTCCACGACGGATCAGTCGGGGGACACTTCGCGGGTAACACCACAACACACAAGGTCATGCGGGTCAGTTTCTACTGGCCTACATTATTCAAGGATGCTCATGCCTACGCCTGCAAGTGTTCAGTTTATCAAAGGTGCGCCAATAGAAATCGGAAGTCAGTAGCCCCACTACAGCTTGTTGCAGTGGAAGAACCATTCCAATAGTGGGGCTTGGATATCATTGGGGAAATTTTCCCTCATTCATCGAAGCAACACCATTATATCTTGACTACTACAAATTATTTCACATGGTGGACAAAGGTAGTTCCACTGAAACAAGTGAATGATCAGGAAGTCATCAGATTTATGCAACAGAATATCATTTCTAAGTTTGTCATTCCTACGTCACTTGTTTTTTACAATGCAACGTACTTTTCTTCGTAAAGCTTAATGATTTTTCATTGGAAAATGGTATTGTCTTGAAAATTTATGCTAACTATTATCTATAGGGGAATGGTCTTGTCGAATCCACAAACAAAAACCTCATTCACATCATCAAAAGTACCATATTCTCTAAGCAGTGAAACTCGCACTCTGCTTTGGTGAATGCTTTATGGCCTGATCGAGTCACACCTGAGCCTTCTATGAATAATTCCCCTTACTTCCTGGTGTATGGAAAGGAAGCCATCCTCTCGCTGAATATCTACTTGCCTGCTCTCTAATTGTCCCAAGAATCCTAGGGCAGGCCTTGTCTCTTAGTTCAGCGTGGGATGGACACATTGCACTAGCTACAGGAAGAAAGGATAAAATAAAAAGAAAAAAGTTTACTCCATTAGAACCATATCAAGAGATGGTTTGACAGAAATTCTACAGGGAAAACTATATCAAGAGATGGTTTGACAGAAATTCTACAGGGAAAACTATCTTTAGTGTGGGTGACCTAGTCTTGAAGTGGGTCAAATCCCACGAAGACAAAGGCAAGCACACTAAGTTTCAATCCTTGTGGACTGGTCCATACATAGTCCATGAAAAGCTTGACCCATACATGTATTGTCTTCAATCACTTGACGGGAAGATTGACTCTCTCCCTGTCAATGGCCAAGACTTAAAATATTACTTTCAATGAAAATTTGGGGTTATTCCCCGCACTATGTACATAGTATTTGTTGTTTATTGTCATTTTTTCTTTGGTTTTCTATTTTTTTGCTTATGTAAATAAGTGTTGTGTCTTACAACATTGTGGCTTCCAAGTGTGTGTGTGTGGTTGAAGTTAAAACAATATTGTGACATTGTAGTCCTTGGCCAGTCCTGGGTCCTCCTTCTTTGTATTGGTTGTAACTTTTGGCCAATGAAGTTCTGACGAAAAATATGATCTGTCTGTAAGGAAAGTTTCAATCCAACCATGAACCCATGTCTAGTGTGGCAACCTCATGCCTATAGTCAATTTTCCACTTTGGTGTTTTCAAGGTTATCCAATAAGTAGAAATAAAGAAGGGGAAAATCTATACGAGAAAACCTAAATCAGAGGTCTTTATATGCTTCTCTAAAGGAACAACCTCTCATGCTCTCAATAAGTCGGAATCCCTCTTCTACCTCAAAATAAAAGAGTGTCGATGCACAGTTCTCTTTAAATAAATAAATAAACACGAAAGAAGAGAAAGGCTTTTGCGTAGAAAGGTGAAGCAGGAAACTCCACGGGGGTACTATCCAGGCTCACTAGAAGTGTAGCAATGCTTGTGCTACTACGTGACTCCATCAGGGAACTGTCCAAGCCTGCTGGCAGTGGTGCAACACTAGAGATGAAAAACTATACTTTGAAAATATTAAGCTTGCGAGCTAAACTACCCTTCCCAATTCGAAACACTATGATCTAGTTGAATCTTATGTTGTGTTCAACTGAGAAGGTATAAAGGAAACCATGTCTTCCCATGGGGTAAGTGGGGAAGCCAAAGTAATTTGCACGATGAATCAATACTCCCTGAAGGACCAAGGCCCTGCACTAAAAAATGAACCAAGACAAAGAAGTTGGTATTCAACCAGTGTGTCGCCAAGTGTTGTAGCGGCTGCAACACCCTCCAAAATTTTGGCTTGCACTTAAATTTCAGAGCCTTCCTTGGTCTTCCCCTTTATGGTTTCAAACACTTGAGCTCATTTCATGAGCTTTCTATGAGCCTTTTCACCCCTTTTGATCAACTATCATATTTTGGCATGTTTAATTGTTTTTATCAACTGTCATATTTTAGAATGTTTTATTGTGTTACCATCATTGCGGTCATTTTCTGGTGATTTTGAAGGTTGGTATTTGTGTATTCAATTTTTCCTAGTTATGTAAAAATTGGTCGCACTCATACACAAAGTTTTAAGCATTTTCGCACAAGTTTCATCACAGTCGTCCTAAGTCCACCTTAAGTGTCGCACTTGTTGCTTTTTGTTCTAGGATAGTCTCACAAAGGGTAATGCTTTGTCTTTTTGTTCGAGTGATCCATGTTGTCATGTCATTGAAGTATGCTAAGTGTTTGATCACAGGTTAAGTTCCTCACAAGCTCACTTTCCTCCTGCATGTTAGTCCTTACAATCTCCTAGGTTGAAAAGGAAATCGAGAAGGGTAACCTCAAAACACTTCAGCTCAGTGGCTAGCCCTACTGAGCATGAGAGGGATCTCTCTAAGTCTCTTATCAATGATATGACTTTAAAGAAAATGAGTTTTAGGTTAGATATGTGTATTTGTTTGTTTGTTTGTGAAAATTTGAGTTTTAGGGTTTGCTGAACTTAGGGTTTGGAGCCACAAATAGGTCTAGGCTATAGGAGTGCAGGAGAAAATATGAGAAGGAGCTAGATATCAGAAGCCATGGTGTATTTTGAATAATTTTCAGTGTAGTATAGAGGAGAAAGTGTAGAAGAAACTAATGAGCATAAGTAAACATGATTTCATTAGCTTAGGAGGACATAAACATAACTATGAAAACCAGATAACAGAGCTTGAAAAACAAGAATTATGTATATTTCACTGTAAGGCATCCATAGAAAGAAGAGATATAATGTAGATAAATATGTTTAGACCATTATAAAACAAATATAATGAAGTACAAGCACCATGAACTCACTGGGCTAGAGTTCCTTGAAAATAGTTGCAACCTATCTCTGTATTAGCTGAAAAGATGATTACATGCAAGCTTCCTTCACAAAAAGTTCAACCCTCTTCTCCTCAAGAGAAATGATACATATAGACTCTCTTAGACCACTTGCCCACCTTCAGGAGTCGAATTCCTTGGTGGAGGAACTGACTCCAAGATTCTCTCAACCAACAGGTGAGAGTGAGAAGGTGAAACTCAAACACTTCATGGAGAGTTTGTTTAGGAGTTTGCTTCTTTTATGAGGCCTAATAAACATCAAAAACAACCTATGATGTACATTTATTCATGCCTACATCACTTATCCTCGAATGTAGTGCCATTACATAGAGAATATTGACTTTGAATGATTCAAACTAGAAACTAAAAATTTTACATAGTGAAATTTTCTAATTAAAACGTAGAAAAGTGCATAACCGCAGTGTCGACTTTGAGCTGCGTTTTAGGTGCCTTCTAGTGGTCAAACTAAAAAACCGAGAGAACGGTCAACTAGCCCTTCAAGTCTAGTTTCCATAACAGTTTGAATTTATGAATTTGGACTAGGGTAATACCTTCAAAAATCCATTCTCCCAAGGTCGCTCTAGAAGCACAGTGCCTGTCAAAAAATGGTCCAGAATGCTAGTTTTTTGTCACTTTTTTGCATTTTTCTCCAAAACTGAGCCACCTCTGCAAAATATGAGAAAATGGGTTTTTAGAGGATGGAAAGAGATTTCCAAAAATGTAGACCTTTCCTCAAATGGAGGCCTGAGGAAAAATCATAGCGCCAAGGCGTTGCGCTTCTGGAGCAGCTGAATTTCTGAACTTGGACCAAAATTTCTCAAAAAACTCAAAATGATCAGAATTTTCTCAAAATTGGAGGGAAGGTGTAAAAAAATGTTTGTTATAGCTTCATTTATGCTTTAGCAAGCATCTCTAAGTTCCCCTCATCCTTTGGGTCTTTTTTGGCCTCCTTGAGCTTATTTTCAAGTTGCTTTACTTTGACATTGGTGATCATGTTTTGAGCTTGGTAGTGGTGTGCCATGTGTCTGAGCAACTGATTATCCCTGTTTACCTTCTCAAGGAGTTTCTCCAAGTGTTCATTTACCCTTTTTAGCCAATATCCTTATCTTGATGAACCTCTAGGGCAATCCTATCTTCTAGGTCAAGGTCCTCATTCAACAAAATTTGTTCTTGCTCTTCATCAACTAGTAGTAGTAAAGTTCATGCACCTAATGGTAAAGTTAAGTTTCCCTGTAGGTTATGTGAAGGGAATCATCCCATTCAACTTTGTCCCTACCTGGATGAAGCCAAAAAAGTGTTGGATAACCGTCTTGCTTCACCGCAGCGACTTCCATCTGGTTACAGGAGACTCTCCCTTAATCCTTCACTAGTTGATAAATTGACTGACCAAAATCAACCGTCAGTCAAACCCACTCTCTCTAAAAGTGAATCCTATGAGTCTATACCCGACCCAAATCAACAGGTCGAGGTAACAGTTGACCCAATTTCACCTTTAATTAATCGTACCTTTCCCAAAGAGAGTGAATATGATACCACTCAAGTTATTTTTGTTTCTTCAGATTCTAATGAGCTTGGGGGCAATCCTCCTGTTCCATCAAGATAGGAGGAAAATCCTCCCGCTCTCGTAACTCAAGGGATTAATTCTCCCATTCTTACGGTACCCCCTCCAAGTAGTCTAGTCACTTCCTTTAATTGGAATCAACTGGCAGGATTTCGTCTTCCTTCTTATGTGCCTTTCCAGATCACAGTACAGGTTTGTAATATGATTTTATCTAGCACTATTATAGATGAAGGTGCATCTGTGAGTATCCTTTTCTCCACTACTTAGCAAGTGCTAGGTTTGTCACCACTTGTGCCAGTTACCCAAAATCTGTTGGCTTTTAAACAAAGGAACCAGTCAACCATTAGGGATCCTTCCTCAGTTGTCTATTACTTTGGGAGGAAAAATTGTTTATCAAAATGTGATGGTAGTCCCAAGCCCTTTAGATTATAATTTACTTCTTGGGCATGAATATGTTTATGGCATGGGAGCTATTGTTTCAACACTCTTTCAAGTGATTTGTTTCTCGCATGAAGGTAGAATTGTCACCGTTGACCAGCTTTCATTTCATGGTCCAAATATGGCGCCGAGTCAACCATCTTCCCTAAATGGTCCTTTTGTACCAATGGTATCATCCCCACCATGGGTTAATTATGTGGCAACCAGTTCCATGCCTACATCAATGGATGATCAATTCCATGATGTTGTTGTACATTATGTACTAGGGGGATTGAAACCAGATCTCTCCTTCCAAAGGATTGTTCTCCCATCAGATGAGAAACTCTTGGAAGTCATGACCTCCTATCATGGGTCGTGACCAAGGATATGAGGATAGTTCTTTTATTGTGTCAACCTCGTTAACAAAATGAAACAAGTCCACAAGGAGAGTTCCTTGTCTTGTGTCAACCTCGTTAAAAAATGAAACAAAGGGTATGAGGATAGTTCCTTGTCTTGTGTCAACCTCATTAAAAAATGAAACCAAGGATATGAGGATAGTTCCTGGTCTTATGTCAACCTCGTTAAAAAAAGAAACAAGGAATCTGAGCAAAGTTCCTTTTCTTGTGTCAAGCTCATTAAAAAATGAAATAAGGTCCCCTAGAGCAAAGTTCCAATTCGAGTAATTATCTTCTGAACGAAGTGTGGGATCAAGGATTCTCGACGGGAGGAGGCAGGAGCGAGGGAGCAAGCTGAATGAGGGTTTGCAACGGGATAGCAGTGCTGGTGACCATGGAGGGGCAAGGAGGGGGGAGTTCCACTCCCTCCTACAGTCATGCAGTTGCGAATAGAAGCAAGGAAGCTGGTTCAAACCGCTTCAAGAAACCAATGGAGGCAGAAACTGGGAGTATCAACATAGAAAAACTGAAAAACATCAGATCTCATGAACAGGAAGAGAATCATGAGGAGGTCAGAAGAGACAAGAGAATAGGAGGAGGAAGTCAGAGAGCTGAGCACAAGAATATGACAAGACTCTGTAAACCTAGGTCAACCATTACACCCCGGGTTGTCTTAAGTGATCCAGCACTACAGGTGCACAGGGATCACATGGTGGCATATGCGGTAATATGCAAATTTATGGGGATATGGCCAACGGAGAAGGCTCTGCATGCTTGGATAAAAAACCACTGGAAACCAAAGGGGGAAATAAACCTTCACCTTAGGTCCAAGGGTTTCTTTACAGTGGTGTTCACAAACTTAGAGGACAAAGACAAAGTGTTTGAAGGAGGACCATATTTTTATGCTGCTGCAGGCCTCTACATGCGACCATGGGTGATGAATTTTGTCTCGAAACGAGAGACATTCACATCAGTACCGGTATGGATAAGACTCTACTCCCTACCTTTAGATTATTGGCTGCCAAAATCCTTAAAAGCCATAGGCAATAAATTAGGTCATTTTTTAAAAATATCAGATGCGACTCTGCGAGGAAAATACACCTCCTTTGCCCGAATATGCATAGAAATGGACCTATCTGGAGCACTTCTGGATGAAATCATTCTAGAAGTATATGATGAAGAATGGGTGCAGGCGGTGGACTATGAACATGTCCCATTCAGATGTCGCAAATGTCATGAGCACGGGCACCTCTTTAGAGACTGCCCATTAAACAAACTGGAGAACAGTAATAAAACCAACACAGGCAAAGATCCTAAAGGCTTTACCAAGGTGGGAGGCAAAGGGAAAGGAGGGAAAAAGAACCAGAAGAAAACCAACAAGGATAAGAAACCAAGTCACAAAAGCTTCAAGATTTTAGAAGAAGAAGGTGGGAACAATGGGACGAACCAGGTACTAGAGGATAATCCTGCAAAGAAGGAAAAAGAGGATAGCATGGAGGATATACCTGAAAACAGCAAACTAAAGGAGGATCTGCCAAGCACCATGGAACATGACAAGGACCATGAGATGACCCCAAGCAAGGTTGGAATGGAGGATCATGATTTGCAGGAAATTCTTGAAAGGGAGAATCTCGATCTAGAAAAGTTCCTGGAACCGGGAACCACCAAAGGGGTTGATTCTCTACCACAAGAGGAGTTTGATAGAGTGCAACAGATCTTCCTTTGGAGATCTCAAACAAAGGGTTTTGGAGTCAAAAGAAACCACGATAGCTAGGAAAACAGAGGGGTGAAAATGATGGAGCTAACATCGGGACACTCGTCCAAAAACCCAGGCAGGAAAAGAGGAAGAAAAAGACAGAATGAGCTGTTGACAGAGTGTGGGAAACTCATGATCAGCTCAGGTAAAATGAAATATCTTACTAGTGACTCATTTACAAATCTTTCTTAATGAAACTCACAACCTGGAATATTAGGGGTCTAGGAAGTAAAAGGAAACAAAGAAATCTTAGCAATAGAATAAAAGAGGAAAAACCAGATATAGTGTTTATCCAGGAAACAAAATGCTCTATAGATAAAATAAGAGAGATACATAGCAAATGGCTAATCGAGTATGAAAATCTAGAAGTTAAAGCAGACAACACAGCAGGAGGGATTTTCACACTTTGGAACCCACAGAAACTTGAAATCCTAGATGCGAAGCATCCAGGAACTACCTTTCGATGGTGATCCAACCTTTGGGTGATAAGGAAGTCTATTTGATCACAAATGTCTGTGGTCCTCAAAGATTGGAAGACAAACTCAAGCTTCTTATCTCACTGGAGGAGCTAAGAGAAAGACATCCTGTTATGCCCTAGATTATGGGAGGGGACTTTAATATGATCAGATCTCTTTCAGAAAAAAAGGTGGGACCAGAACACTAGGCAGAGACTCCATTGCCTTTCAGAACTTCCTAAATGACATGAAGTTAGTGGATACGGAGACTAAAAATGGTGCCTTCACCTGGTATAATAAGTGGGGAGGGGCTTCTCAAGTTTCCTGTAAACTAGATAGATTTATAATCTCTGAGGACCTCATACTCACAGGCCTTGACTTGTCTACTTTAATCCTCCCTTTTGGAGGCTCGGATCACTGGCATATCCAACTAGAAGCTTATTTTATAGTCACTCCAAGAAACATACCTTTTAGGTTTGAAAATGTTTGGCTCACCCACCCTGACTTCATCAGCAATATTGGAAAATGATGGGCGGAAGATATGCCCATTCAGGGAACTAATATATTCCTACTGCAGTGAAACACATCAAACTCAGGCTCAAATATTGGAACAAAAATGAGTTTGGCAATATTTTCAAAGCCAAAAAAGAAGTTGAACAAAAATTACAGGGAATTAACCAGATCCTCATCATAGATGGCTTTACCGAGGAAAGGAAAATACAAGCTGACTCTCTTCAACAGGAATGGGAAGATAGATGCCAGCAAGAGGAGATCTTCTGGAGATAGAAATCGAGAGTGAAATGGATTAAAGAAGGGGAAAGAAACACAAAAATTTTTCACAAGTCAACTGTGGATCACAGGTCTCATAACAGGATTTCAAAACTCAGAGATACTCAAGGAAAACAGCTCAGCACCCACAAAGAAATAGAATCTGCTCTGGTACAACATTTCCAAAGCATAGCAGAGGAGCCTCTCATAGACAGATCACAATTTATCAACAACTTCACAAAGTACATTCCAAAGATTGTAACTAGAGAAGACAATTACAATCTTAACAGGCCAGTGACTGAAGAGGAGGTCAGCGAAGTCATTAAAGAGATGCAAAATGGGAAAGCTCTAGGCCTGGATGGGTTCAATGTAGACTTCTTCAAAGCATGTTGGGAAATAGTCAAACAAGATATCCTTGATGTGGTGGAGGACTCGAGGAAATCCAAAACTGTTTTGAGGGCACTTAATGCCTCTTTCATAACTTTGATTCCAAAGCAGGAAAAAGATATGACACCAGACAAATTCAGACCCATAGCTTTATGCAATGTGGTGTACAAAATTATATCCAAAGTAATTGCAAACAGGCTCAAGCCCCTTCTTCCAACTCTTGTGTCTGAGGAGCAAATTGGATATGTGGAAGGAAGACAAATTCTAAATAACATCATTCAAGCACACGAGGTGGTACATTCTCTCAAGAGCAATAAGCAAGCAGGTATGATCATACAACTTGACCTAGCGAAAGCTTATGATAAGCTAAGTTGGTCGTACATCAGGGAAGTACTAAAAGTGTATGGCTTTGACCACAACTGGATAAGATGGGTAATGGCCCTTGTCACCACAGCTAGTTTTTCAATCCTGCTTAATGGCTCACCATCCAGAACCTTTAGGCCTTCGAGAGGTCTCAGACAAGGATATCTTCTCTCCCCCTTCCTCTTTATTCTCATGATGGAAGGTTTAGGCAATGCGATCAAATCAACCAAGGTAGAAGGCAAAATCCAGGGTCTCAAACTCACTCTGAATGGAGATGCCTTGACTCATCAACAATTTGTGGATGACAGTATGTTGCAAGGTACACCCATGGTCAAAGAAGCTAAAGCTTTCAAACAAATCCTGAATGACTTTGCCATGGATATTGGTACAGAGGTAAGCCTTACCAAATCAATTTTTTTCTTTTTTAATACTAACATTGCTATTCAGAAAACCCTCACCAAAATACTCGGCTTTCAAAGAGAATAGCTACCCTCCAAATATCTGGGAATACCGCTAACGGACAAACCTCTAAGCAAGGAAGTTTGGGAGCCAGTAATCAATAAACTCCAGGACAAATTCAGGAAATGGACAAGCAGGTCCTTGAATTTAGCAAGACGGCTAGTGCTAACAAAAGATGTCCTACAAACTGTTCTCATCTTCATGTTATCAACCCTTCCTTCTCCTAAAGGAGTTTTACAACACATCCAAAATATCCAAAGAGACTTTCTTTGGGGAAAAGGGGAAGAGAAAAAGAAATGGGCTTTGGTCACATGGGATAAGATCTGTAAACCTAAGACCCATGGAGGTTTGGGACTTCATGACCCTGAAACCCTAAGCAAAGTTTTGGGGGAAAAACTATGGTGGAGATGGCTAAAGGAATCGGTAACCCCTTGGGCCAAGGTTTGGAAACAGAAGTATGCAAATAATTGGCAAGAAAGGGATCACATTCGAATGTCTGGGCTCATCAAGGGCTCCCACATTTGGAACAATGCATGGGAGAATAGAGCCATTGTTCAGAAGCATAGTTTCTAGGAGATCAGAGATGGAAACCTAGCTTGGTTTTGGGAGGACAACTGGCAACAGGAACCTAACCTGTTAAGAGAAGAACTAGCCAATCTCAAGAATGACACTGATAGTAAAGGTTTACTCAGGGTAAGTGATTTCTGGGATCAGGCGAGGAACAAGGGCAAATGGAGAATATGGAAGGATCTGGTATATAGTGAAGAGACCCCTTTGAAGGCCCAGGCAGAAGCTCTTGCAGTGATCTTGGAACAGAGAAAGATTTTGACATCAACATCGTCTGACCAACTGAGATGGGGAAGAAACAACGAAGGCAACTTCAACCTCAAAGGGCTCGACTTTCCAAACCCTGATAAGGTATTGAAGGAACTATGGTAGAACTTGCGCTGGATGAAAATCAAACTGATCATGTGGTTGGTGCAACATAAAAAAATCCTGACTTGGGAAAACCTTCGGAAACGAGGTGTAGTCGGTCCATCTAGATGCCATTTGTGTGAATTACAAGAAGAAACAATGGAACACCTACTCAACCTCTGCCCATTCACCTCTTCCCTATGGAATTGGGCGGCTTCAATCTTCAAACAAACGGATAGGGACAATTTCAGTATCACTGACACTTTGAAGAATTGGAGGAAAAACTTCTCAGAAAATGAAATAATCAACAAAGCCTGGACTATGGTTCCAGGATTTTTAATCTGGGATGTCTGGAAAGATCACAATAATAGGATTTTCAAGAACAGAATTGGCTCATCCCAAAGCATCATAGCTCAGATCATTAGACAGCTCAAAGACACTGTGGGAACCCTTCTAAAGAAACCCCCCGAGAACCCACCTCAAGACTAGGATGCACAAATACTATTGCATTTGGGTCTCCAGTTGCCCTTCCCCCAGGGCATAAGCAAGATTGTAAGTCATACAATAGTGGATAAGGACTTCTGGCAACCTCCTTCTCATGGTTTTTTGAAATTTAATATAGATGGAGCCTCTAAAGGAAACCCTGGGGTAGTTGGTTATGGCGGAGCCATAAGAGATGAGCAAGGATACATAAAAGTCATATTTCATAGTCATTGGGGAATGCCACTAATAATATGGTGAAACTCATGGCCTTAGGGAAATGCCTAGAAATCTTAATGGAAGCAAATTTACATAATGCCATCATTGAAGCTGACTCTAAATTGATAATTAATTCGGTCAAGGAGATATGCAATGGAACAACACCAGAAAGAGTGTCGAAACACTGGAGGTTATTGCAGGTCTATCAATGCATACAATCCCACCTGAGAGCCCTGAGAACCCTCAACTTTATTCATGTGCGCAGAACAACTAACAAGTTAGCGGATCGTCTGGCGAATGAAGGAGTCCTCTATTCAAAAAGTAATAGAAGATATGCCTGGATGACGATACCATTAGGGAAATTGCGTGAGGACTGTCACAGACAGGCTATCGAAGATAGGGAGCACTTTCAAAGTATGAGAAATAAGCAGAGAGAAGACCAATGGAAACAGTAGGAAGTGGACCAATCACAGGGAAGAAGCAAGTGATAAACTACGGGCAGGTTGGCAGGCGGCTAACCAAAGATTGCCCTGAACTCCATCATCCTATGGATTTCGGGCGGAAAAATGCACGTAGGTTAATTTTCCAAACGGACCCAAAATATTATAGAGCGGTGGCCTATTTACTCTTCGGGTCCGTAAGAAACGGTAAAGAGTGGGCAAGTTGACGAGATCTCTTAAGAAATCCTTCATCCCATGGATTTCGGGTGGAAAACTGCACGAAAGATAATTCTCCAAACAGACCTGAAAAATTATTGTGCGGTGGCTTATTTACTCTTCGGGTCCGTAAGACAAGTTAAAGTGTGGGCAAGTTGTCGTGATCTCTTTGGAACTCCTCCATCCTATGGATTTCGGGCGGAGAAACTGCATGACTGTTAATTCTTCAATTGGACCCGAAAAAGTTTAGTGCGGCGGCTTATGTTTCTCTTCGGGTCCGTAAGAAAGGATAAAGTGTGGGCAAGGTGTCGACCCGAAATCAGCTCATGATCGTTGGATCAATGAGGGTTGGATCGCACGGTCATCGGGTTTGAAAGTTAATCGAAGGTTAAGGATGGTGCTTGGGTCACTTGTGGCAGTTTTATGGGCCTTCAGATCTGTGGGCCCCGTCATCAAGGGCTTCTGGTTATTTGTTGCACGAGAGTTGAGTCTTTCAACTTCTCCTTCTGGTTCGATAAGCAGGTTTCTAGTTCGCTGGTTATCCAGAGCGATGCCCTGAGGGCGGACAGTTCTTGGGTGTTATTTTGGATTCTTTTCACTCTTTGTTGGGTGGAATGTTTTGTCATCATTCTTTTGTAGTCTTGTTGGAATTAGGTTCGGGGTTCTGCCATCCCAAATGTCTATTGAAGTTTCACAGAGCTGGTGCTGCCATGCTTGGATCAGGTAAAGAAATGTACAATATGTATTTTTTTTAGATTAATGGAAGGTTCCACCCTTACTTGATTAAAAAAAAAAGTTCCAATTCGAGTCTTTGATTAGATCTCATAAAATCCCAGTTGAGTCTTTCACTTGATATCATAAATGAACCTTCATTCCATCCACCTGATAGCCACGAGTAGTCTACTTAGGTGAATGTAATGAAGCTTGGGGGGCATGCACCTAGTGGTAAAGTTAAGTTTTCCTATAGGTTATGTGAAGGGAATCACCCCATTCACCTTTGTCCTTATCTAGACGAAGCCAAATAGGTGTTGAATAACCATCCTGCTCCACTGCAGCAACTTCCACCTGGTTACAAAATACTCTCCCTTTCATCATGCTAGGGGCATGTAAACCAATCTTAAGCATAGTTTTTCATTTCAAGCTTGTGTAAACATGAAACTGAATCCAAGCATAGTTCCCTATGGTTCAAACTTGTCTAAAAATGAATCCATTTCCATTTTAACCCTCGTGAGTGCCATTCTATCAACCTCTCCCGCTAGATGAGCCTTGGTTTTCATCCATCCATCGTCACTATATTCTTGCTTGATCATACACTTTCACTTGGTTATTTTACCCTTTTTGAAGAACAGTTGCAATGATTGGTCTTATTAGCCATTCTCTTCACATAAATCAACATGTTTTGAGAAGTTCCAACATCACCGGAACTAGTTGCTATCCTAGACACCACTCGTTCCTCAAAGTGGAGACCTCTTTAAGCTCTTTTCAAACTCTCTAAACATGAAAATATTGTCGAGTGCTTGTCCTTTCTAGCTTTTTAATGCATTGGAAATGATATCTCTCTTATATTATTTTACACTTTTTCGGGCTTCAGAGATTAATTTACGAAAAAGAACTTATGGAGTTTTATTTTTGTCCCTTTTCAAACTCTCTAAACATGAAAAGGATCGAGTTATCTTTGTCGTTAAACTTGTTAAAACATCAAATAGCGACAAACTTGTCCATCTAGACAAGACCAAGTTTCACCTTCGCTAGACTCGTTAAAACCTCAAATAGCGATGGATTCACCCAAAGGGTGAAATTATACAACAAGCATATGTTATTGTTAGGCCCCTATACTACTAGTGTAACCCCTTATTGTTATTAGTACAACCCACTTATTATATTGATGTACCCATGTAGTGCCCATATTATTACTATTGTGCCCCATAGAAGCACACTATTGTTATTATTGTGCCCTTACATTATTATTGTTATGTCGGCTTTGATTATGTTATGACCCCTTAGACTCCTATATATAGAAAGGAGGTCTTTTTATTTGTATCATCCAAGAATTGTTCATTTATGTAATGTAAAGGAGGTTGCCTCCTCGAAGAGGCTGAATTCTAAGGTGTTGATCTATATTTTCTATCTTTTCTTGAGCTGGTTTCATAACATTTGGTATCGGAGCTTTGGATTCTAGGGTTTTGCTGCTCCAAATAGGTCATCGTGGAATTTTTGCTATAACTTTTTTTCTGAGACGTTTCAGAAGCTAAGACAAAAACCCATTTGAGAAGAAATCACATTGAACCTCGGGTCCGAATTTTAGAGCTTTTCGCGCTATATTTGCGGAGATATGATCTGAGGAATTTGGTCTTTTTGCAGACTCCTGAATTACATTCCAAACAGGAGACCTGGGGAAAATCGTCATAACTTTCTCTCTGAGCATCAGATTGAAATTTCGTAAGAAGGTACAAAAAGAGGACGGACTGTAGTTTCTTATATATATTTTTCAAAGCCAAAGGTCAAAACAGTGACATGTGGCACTTCATACAAGTTCGCTCTTCTGGAAAGGTCTATAATCAGGTCATCTTGGGAGATTATGCATAACTCTTTCTTGGAGAATCCAATTTGGATCAGACTGGTGGCATTGGAAAGAGGACACAGAGGACTACTACAAGTCACAATTTTAGAACTTAAAGATCCGAAAGTACAGAGTTACAGTCGTTTCAAGATCAAGCTCCTAAAATCAAGAAAAAGCAAGATGAGGAAGTTTGATGGCAAGGATTCGGTAATTGGATACTTCAGATGGAGAAATATTTTGATCTACATGGTGTACCACTATTACAAAAGGTATGTATTGCATCTTCATATTTAGAACCAGATCAATTTTTATGGTATGAAGGGATTTGTTCTCGTAAACAACTTGTTACGTGGTCAATTTTCACAGAGGAAATGATAGCACATTATGAGGATACAAAGAGCAACACCTTCTTTAGAGCAACACCACAACAATTGGAAAGAGTAGAACGGCTTTGTGACATAGTGGAAAGCAAAATTATGGAAACTAGGAAGCATACCCCTCACAACTATAAAGATGGAAGTGTTGTTTCTCCTAGCCTTCCACAACCTACAAGGATTACACCACAACAATTGGAAGAAAAAAGAGAAAAAGGGCTTTGTTACAATTGTGATAGAAAATGCACTAAAGGTCATAAGTGTGCTGAGAAGAAATCATTGTACATAGAATATGAAGAGGAGGAAGAAAAGGATCAAGAAACATCAAAAGAAGAAGATATACGCCAGGACCCCACCCCAGAGAAAGAAGAATAAATCAGACCATATCTTGTAAAGCATTGGCAAGAATTACCACTCCTCAAACTCTCAAGATAGAAGGACATATCAAGAAGAAAAAGGTGCAAGAAGTGAAAGATCACATCGAGAAAGAAGAAACGAATCCAACCATATCTTTTAATTAATTGGTCGAAATTACCACTCCTCAAACTATCAAGATAGAAGGACATATATGTTATCACTCAGGTTGTTCCCCAAAAGTTGTGAGAAAAGAGAATACGGCCGAGGTAACCACTAACCAATCTTTTGGATGCAGGTTCTAGCCAATCTACATCCAGAGAGGGCTCTCTCTTTATGATTTAGCTTTGTTTTGGGG
This sequence comes from Pinus tabuliformis, assembly GCA_031772625.1. Lineage (NCBI taxonomy): Eukaryota > Viridiplantae > Streptophyta > Pinopsida > Pinales > Pinaceae > Pinus > Pinus tabuliformis. Next base: position 1,162,496,675 of record CM062811.1, read on the forward strand.
TATATTAGGCTAGTTATGAAGTACAGGGGTTTGTTTGATTTTTTGGATGGTAATATTCTACAGAACAGGGATGTAAACATGAGAAGCTCAGTCCATTGGGATAATGGAGTCTTGTGAGGATGAACTGCTGGATATGATTTCTTTGGCAGAGGGTGGTACTACAGAGCAAGATAATTAACCATGGAACAATTTGTAAGCTGGAATTAGGTGAAATGGAGTCAGGGGATGAAGGGAAACTAAGAATCCTTCATCATGCTAACAGAGGGAAAGTGGATGAATATTACCAGGGAGCAGTTAAGAATTCCTTAGTTATATTCAAGGTGTAAGAACCAGGGAAACAAGAGCAATTAAGAATTCCTGCTTATGCTAATTCTGAAGAAAACATAAAAAATAACAGAGATTGAACACAGAGTACAGTTAAGCAAGTTTTGGGTTATTCTTTTTCCCTGTTATTCAGAATATGATATATAAATGATATATAAAACACAGAAACAGTAAAACATGAGTTAAAAGACTTATTGATCCATGAAATAATTCGAGAATTCTGCAACATAGTCTTCTGCCATTAAATCCACAACCAGAGAGTTCAGCAACAAAGCATTCCTGCAACCTTTTATTCAGAAGAGTTCTCAAATTTATAGCGCAGTTCCAGAATGGTATCACCAACCCCTAATACTTAGCTTGGGGAGGTATTTGTACAAAAATCTTTACAAAATATCTCAAAGAGATAATATCTTGCAATAACTTCTTTCACCTACTCTACAGGAGAAGTAAATGATCTTGGGAACAGAGAGAAATGAATGCAGAAGTAAGAGATGTTGTGCTGGCCGCTCAGTTGGTGAGATGCATTGATTATTTGCTCAGCGAGTCGGCCGATGGATACTTTAGTGAAATTCCGCGCTGTTGGCTTTGTTTTCCTGGGTGCTTTTAATTGCGCTTTAATAGACTATTGCCCAGCGCGATTTTTATCTGCTCTTTTCTCCACTTTATAATATCTGTTGTGTTCTGGGAAAATAAACAAAACTTTGAAATCCGCCTACAAAATTTCCAGCATACTCTGCCACCACTGGTCATCTGGTAATTGGTGTCTACACATTTTTATTAGAGTTTCATCAGCATCTGTGTACCTGAAGAAAGAAGGTTGTACTGTGAAAAAATGTCTCACTTCATGTTCAATAAAAAACAGATTTTCTAAATTGTCATACAGGCTCTGTCTAGATGGGAGTGCCTTCTCTCTTGCAGAACTTGATGATGTTGTGACTTGATTATCCACATATGTATTCAACCTGTGTACATAGTCTGCATGAGTCATCAGTCTATAGTCATTAGTTAATAAACTGGGCAGACCCTTTTCCTCCAAAGCTATAAACTTCTGTGTGAAAGAATTTATCTCTATTTGCATGTCCTGGCACTTCCTCTCCAGATTTTGTATGAAGTTCCTCATGGTCAGAACTCTTTTAATTGTTAGGATGGTGCTTGTCCTATCCCTGATATCTAGTGCTGCCAGTTGTTCCTTGGTGTGGGTGTTCAAAAACTGTATTAGCCTATTGGCCTGCTCGGGCATGTGTCCCAATGAATCCCTGGCCTTTTGAATTTCTTCTTGAGCTACTGTCACCAAATCAATCTGCTCATGAATTATCTATATTGATGTCCATATATCAGTGATGGATTGGCCAATGTTGGCCCACAAAATGCCCTTGATTTCTCCCAGAGGCTTGTCTAATAAGAGGTCCTTTTCCAATGCCTTTACTTTATTCTCTAATGCTTTTACCTCCCTTGTTTTTTCTGCCACAGTCATTTTAGATTTGTCATAACTTATTTCCAACTTGGCCAACTTCTCTTTAGCATCCTTTAATTCTGATACTTGGAGTCTTAGATCCTCCATAGCCTTTATCAGTTCCTCAGTAGTCATGGTAGTGTTGTTGCCTGCTGCTGTTGTTGTTGAAGTACTTGGTGCTGTTGATGCCGGGACAGTAGGAGGGACTGCTGTTGTGACTGTAGAAGGAGCAGTTGTAACTATTGGAGCTGTTTGAGATGGCTGGGAGGCCGACTCTCCCTACTTTCCTTGCAGTGCTTTCTCCAATGCCTTCTCCGTTTCTGCCAATCTCTCATTCATTTTCATTAGCAGGTCCATCGTATCTTCCTATGATTTTTGTTCAACAATCTCTGTAGTTTGGGGATGCATGGTAATGGGCAGCTTGAGCTGTTTCCTGAGAGCTGCAATGTCTTCTTCCTTCTTTTTTATTAATGCTTTGATGCCTTTGGCATCCTTGGGATCATGTCCCAGCTCTATGATAATCTCTTCCAAGGACTTGATTCTGTTATCCTTGGCTAAAGAGGAAGCTTTTTCCGATTCCAATTGGGCAGAGGTGTTATTTAAAGAGTTCTGCAGTTTGTGGGCCAATAATTCCTTATTTTCCAATGTGGAGTATACCATCTCTCCGGTTTGCTTATGCAATTCAATCTGGTCCATTGGTTGGATATCTTTGGCTAATACTTCTAGATTGGTCCTGATGTAATCAGCAGCTGACGGTGGTTGCTACATTTTGGGCCTAAAGTGACTCAGGATCATCTTTCCTTCTTGAATGTCATATGCTGACATTAACCTTTGTTGATTTGTGGGGGCCATCTTCAGTAAGTGATTATAAAGTTGAATTCTTATTGGCTCATTCTTTGCCTTTATTTCAGTAAATGTCTTCTTAATATCAGAGCCTTGCCTGCTTTGTGGCCTGGCAAAAGAAAATTCCACACTATGTTGTCTTCCAATCTCCTTCCTGTGTGAACTAGCCGATGTTTCTGTGACCAGGGATGTATCATGGCTGACTACTCTTTCTTCTCTCAGATTGTCTGTGGTCTCCTGAATGAATTCCTCCTCTGATAGGGGGTTCAATCTCTGCCTTTTCTCCCCTGGTTGCTCTTCAGAACTGTTGATCGGTGTGTCTTCTTGCCTGTCCCTTTTCTTGCCTCTCTCCACATTTAGAGGAGTTTGTAGCACATGGATTTCTGGTGCTTTTGTCTGAGCTGGAGGAACCTGCCCTTGACTTTGTTCCTTTGATGTAGCTGGCTAGTTTGTCATTATGTACTGCTCTGAACCTATTACCTCCTTGCCCTTTGTTGACCCTGTACTGGCTTTTTGTGTGGGCTGCTAAGAAGTCCTGGCAAAAGATGTATCACCTCCTGTGTGCTGGGGTAGCTTGAAGGATACCCGTCTAAAAGAGTCCAGGTCAAGCATTTTTTCAAGCTCTTTCATGGCTTTTTCCAATTTCTCTTCCTCAATAATTTCTTCAACTAATGTGCCTTCTACCCATTCTTGTTGGTTAGCATACTGCTGAATTTTAGGGATCTTGTGGTGAACATATGTTGTTAGCTTGTTTTTCACTTTTCTATAACTTATGAAATGTTCGGGGTCATATGGTGCCCAATAAAAACTTTGTTTCAACTTAAGTTGCTCCCCTAAAATCTTGTCAGCCTCTTCCCAGGCTTCCCTTTTATTGAAGACAAATGGGCCCAATTGATTTCTTATTTTGAGCTGTGCCTTTTTCTTGGCAGCATAGAAATGAGTCAAATCTGAGCTAATAAATTTCCTGAAGTATTCCAGGGCAAACAGTCTCATAGGCACATACTTTGGCAGTTTATAGGGGCATAGCTCACAGCCATATATCCTGATCTCAGTGTGATTCTGGTAAAAGTACTAGTCACCTATACTGTAGCCTTTTGAGAGATGTAAAATTTTCTGCATTTCAGCAGAGAGCCTGGCAGGAGGAGTTGTCATCAATAAAGAAGAGGCTGGATGTATGAATAGGTCAATGAATTCACAATAGGTATAAGGAGAGTTATGGACTTCATGGAATACTGAGTTCCAGAAGATTAGAAACCTTCGCTCTCCTTTGAGATCCAGTTTTCTAAGGGGAATTTGAAAACTATCTGGTTGATTGTACAGCAGCAGATGATATATGTATGATGTGTATTTGAACACTCTTTCTCTGTCCAGACTCATGAATTTCTCATGGATCTTATCAGCTCTGAAGGTCGCATAATCATATTTGACAACAGGGGGCTATCTTGGAGTAAACATGGACAACAGAGCTAAGGTAGTCTCATCAACATACTCACTGGTTTTAAATCCCAAGATGTAGGATATCATGTCAGTAATGAATTTTCCAGCTTCATTGAACCAGACCTAGTTAAAAGGAGGTGGTTGCCTGGGCTGGCGATCTAGTCTCATGAATAATTGAGCTATTCTGGTTATCTCTGAATTGGGCAATTTGGCACCTTGGTCAAGCAAGAATCCCATGGAGAGAGGAGCCAGAGGCTGAGTTGGCTTAAAGTGTAGCATCTCATTTATGGATTCAGGGGTAATGTAAAATAAGACAGTCCCAGATGGAGCCATAACTGCTCTTTGAGTGGGGTCATAATTGGCACAACATAAGTGGATGATATCAGGGAGCACATTTACTGAGGGGAGGTAGTATATGGGCATGTTGGACTCCCAAATTCCATAGACATCAGCATTGTTGCGGTAGCTATTCCTAATTTCACAAACTGCTTGGAGGTGAGGCTTGTCACCAATTAAGTCATTAATCTGGAAATCTCTATCAGCAAGGGGCAACCATTCCAATTCTTTATGTGGTGCATTAAGGGGGGCAACATTGAGGGCCACTGGAGCCTCCATTATTCAATCTTCTATGATTTTTCAATTTGAAATTTGGGCTTTATGCAGCAACAGTAGGTAAAATGATAGCTTCTGGGAGTTTTCTCAGAGAATTTGCAGGCCGAGACCGATTTGAATTTAGTTTAGTGGGCGAATTTGCAGAGGGAGACAGAGGTAAACAGAGGTTACAGTGCACTAGTTTGAAGGTAGCACAGTGATTTTAGTTCAAATTTGGGTTCTCCGGGCAATTTTATAGAGAAAACTAGAAAAACGGGGTTTAGGAGCAAATTTCGGGTAAATACCTGTTTCAATGCGCGCCCTGTGCGAAATGCAGGTGGTGGAACGAGCTGAGGGGCCGAGTTGTGGACTCAATCTAGCTGGGTGGCAGACTGTGCAGTCAAAATGCTGCTTTGGACGTGAAACAGCATGCAGAAGTCGCGTAGAAGAAACAAATAGAAATGAACGAAAAACGACATTTTACGCCTTTTTGACAAAAAATTGATTTTGGCGGGTTTTGGCGCGCTTCGGTCGAGTGACATCAGCATGACGTAATTTTTGTCGTGTAGCGGGGGTACGGAGGCTGACCTGGCGGTGACGTGGCAGTTTACACAGTGGATGATGCGGAGGTGAGGTGGCAGACGATGTGGGTGATGACGTCAGCGGTGGGAAGCGGGGGCGGTATATGGTATTATCCCGCACCGCTTTTGGACAAAAGTTGTTTTGGGCGGAGGGGTCACGATAGCACCGGGCGGGCGCCACATGGTTCTTGTACGATGGAAAAACCACCATTTTCCCGAAGGCTAATGTTCGGCTATCGGAGGGGTTCCGATATTGTTATGGGTCATCCGATGGGAAAGCCCGGATCGGACGGTCGAGAGTGGACGGAGTTGGCGGAGGAGTATGGTGTGGGGACCCGCCATATAATTCAACGTTTTGTAAGGTTTTGCAGTGTATTTCAACTTTGGGTTTGTCGGGCGGGTTGGTTATTCATTTAACCGAATGTTAAATGAAATCCAATGTTTATATGCGCGTGCAGGGAGGGTTGTCCATAAGGTTTCGGATAAACCTTGGACCCCCTTAAAATATTAATATATGGCTATAAATAAGCCCGGGGCGGGATATTAAGAATTTCGGGGTTTTTATGTATTTACATAGTATGGGAGGGGAAAACATTATATAGGAACTATATAATAAAGTTAGCATGTTAATATGAAAGGTAGGTTTAATCAAAACACTAAGTTTTGAAGAGTGACTTAAGCTTTAGGGAAATGAAAAGGATCTAGGCCATGAATTCTGGGAAGCTTAGCATAATGGAAGAAAAGCATTTTTACACAAGAAATGTGGCTTCCTTTGCCTAGGTAAAAACAAAGTTTCACTTAATCTTTTTCATGAAATGAAGTGAAGTAGGAGCACTGACCAGATCTCAATGTCCTTGAGGGGAAATTAGTAAATGTTCTTGGAGGAATGGGAAGGGAAATTAGTCATGCTTCATCTGTTTTGTAGCCACCTTGTTATAGCACTTATGATATCCATGAGATAGATCATATTCAAAAAGACAAAATTGCTCATAAACCTGCTTCTGCAACATCAAAACTGCCTACCCAGCCTATCAAACCTAACATTTTTTCTTTATTTTCCTTGGGTGCATTTGAACTAGCAAACCCTTACTCTCTTCTTTTCTTTTAGCTGCAATCCTATCTAAGTCTGCCCTTATTTCTTCCAGGGGCTCAGATTTAGCTGGTGAGCTCCCTTGCTTCTCTACCTAACTACTTATCTGCCAAGCTTGAACTGTTTGGACAGATCTTATTCTCTAGTTCTAAAACAAGAAATTTAAACATGGACTGGCCAAGATTAAGTTGTTTGGCCATCCATCCAGTGTGACAGAAGTCACCTACGTGTGCACACTGAACTTCTTGAAAAAATAGGATATTAGTGGCATTTTGGACTAGCACACTTTCTTGGTCTTTTCTTTGGGGTTCATTTTCTTTCTTTTTGACCAATTCATTCTTTTTGCCCTTTGATTTTTCTTTTAGGGCACACCCTCTTTTCATTTTTTAATTTTTGATTTTTTGAAAATATGGAACCTTTGCAGTATGGAAAAGATGAACATATTTGGCATTTCATCAGTCAATCATGAAATATGACACCTATTGGTATAGGAGCATAACAATATCAAGAAGAAAAATGTTCAAGAAGTGAAAGATCACATCGAGCATCAAGAAATGAATCCGACCATATCTTGTAAAGGATTGGAAGAAATTACCACTCCTCAAACTCTAGAGATATAAGGACATATCAAGAAGAAAAAGGTTCAAGCAATGAAATATCACATCAAGCATCAACAAGTTCTCCAAATTTTAAAGGATAACACCACTTCGGTGCAAAATCAAACGAAACAACAGGTAGATCAACATCATAGTGCAAAATGTTTTGATGTAGGTGATTGGGTATTTTTACTGCTACATCTCAAGCAAGCTATTTATGAGAAGGAAATGTTGGCAATACTGCATGCACTTAAAAAATGGCGACCTTACCGAATGGGAAGACTCTTCAAGGATGAGGATGTGGAAGCATTGTTTTGTGCTATTTCTATTATCCAACCAGATTGGATAAACGAAGCAAGGGATGAATGGATGAAGGATGAAGAAGTATGGCCACTTATTCAAAAGTTGCAAAATATCCCAATTCAAACAATATTGCCAGAAACTGAAGAGGAAGGAAAAATCATATTAGAACCTAGAGCAGTCACAGAAACAAGAACTCGACAGCTGCGAAATCGATCAATTTCAGGGTATCTCATCAAGTGGAAGAACTTACCCGCTGAAGATTCCACATGGGAGGACAAGAATTTTATATAGAAGCATCAAGAACTACTCAAGCGTTGAGGACAATGCTTTTTGAAGGAGAGGGGCATGTTAGGCCCCTATACTACTAGTGTAACCCCTTATTGTTATTAGTACAACCCACTTATTATATTGATGTACCCATGTAGTGCCCATATTGTTACTATTGTGCCCCATAGAAGCACACTATTGTTATTATTGTGCCCTTACATCATTATTGTTATGTCGGCTTTGATTATGTTATGACCCCTTAGACTTCTATATATAGAAAGGAGGTCTTTTCATTTGTATCATCCAAGAATTGTTCATTTATGTAATGTAAAGGAGGTTGCCCCTTCGAAGAGGCCAAATTCTAAGGCATTGATCTATCTTTTCTATCTTTTCTTGAGTTGGTTTCATAACAGTTATCCTCCTCAAGCTTGAAGAAAATAAAGAGGTACTGGTGAGCAATGACTGGGGAAAATGGGAAAAAGGGGAAACCACTTTATGGTAGTAGGTCGCTCTTGAACATGACACTTTCACTCCATCATTGTGACTATCTGGGTTGGGTTATTAGCTTGATGGTTATTAAACCATTGATCTATCATACCATCCATCACTTTGTTTTGGGTCAATGCTACCAATTCATTTCAGTGTCGCCGACATGTTCAAGAGAATTAATTCAGTTAAAATCCATCCTTTGCAATACCATAAACTTTCATTTTCATGACCACCATTATTGAACCTTATGTCGTCAGTCAAATTCCATCTCAAAATTCACTACACTCATTGCGTGTCGTTGGTGTGGGATAGATCAAGGCCCTCCTACGACAAGTCACTTCTTGTCGACATCAGCTCATTATCCAAGAAGTTGACTTAGAAACACCCTTCCAGTAAACTGAGGCTTGCATGCATCAATGGTAGGTTTCTCACTTCTGGCGACAGGCATACATCAATGGCCTTCGATCGAAAGACTTTGTATGGTGTTTGACATCAAATCATCCATTCACACCATGCAGAATGTACTACAGTACCTTGAGGATCATTATCATTATCGGCAATTTCTCTCGCATCTGTTAATAGCTTACATCATTGGCTGGTAACCGGATAATGTCTTCCCATGTTTGAATTCAAATCACATATTCACATGGTTAGACTCGTACTTGAGCAAATGATTGAATGAGATAGAAGACCTCAGATCTAGTTTCATCCATCCGGGCTACAATTTCAGGAGTACTAAATCATATGTACAATGGATTTACATCGATGGTCATTCCGATCACAGGTCTATATTTGTAGACGACTGTTTATGTACATGTAATGAAAGTTTATAAGCTGAGCATGGGTATGCCTTCCCTCAACGATTCATGTAAAAATCAAATATCATGATATATGTATTGTAATTGATGCATGTCACCTTCCACTTTGATACCTCCTCATCACATCGTAAAGCATTTCATTCGACATTGGCATTTTTTCGACTTCATGCTTTAGGGGGCAGTTGTTACAGATCCATTTGGGCACATCAATCCCAACATCCATATCAGTGTTTTAGGGTTCATCAAACCCTAATTTCAGTTGCTTCATGCCCTAAACAAGTCACCCCTTTGAATGCCTCCTTCCCAGACAGTTTCATGACTTGAAGACATCCAGAATTATCCTCTAGAGGGACCAGCGCAAGTAAGCCCTTGTAAAGGTGTGCTGTAGAGCAATTGAGTCCATTGCCAAGGTGCTCTATAGAGCACTTAGGCTTCCTTTCACCTATGTTGGGTGAGAATGAGTGAAATTCACATAGGGTTTGGGGAATATTCTTATCTTTTAGAGTCATCTAGAAGGTTCCCTCACTTATCAACTCCTATGAGCTCAAAAATGGATGAGGAATGAGTTAAGGTGCATCCTATCCTCTCATCCCTTCCTCCATGAAACTAATTCTAAGCATGGAAGGCCATTCAATGCCACCATTTATGACAAAACCTCCTTCATCTTCCTGTAAATTTACCACTCATCTAAGTGATCAGGTGTTGGACTATGTTGAATTGTAAGGAGATAATGCTGCAATGAGATTTGGCATTGAAGCAAGTATTGTAATGCTACAAGTTTGTCATGCTTTTGATGTGATGTGGATGGGATCCAAGCTGGAGGAATGGCTTTGAATTAGACACCAATGGTTGTAATTCCTTCTTCTATCTAATAAAGTGTTTGAACTTTTTTCCCATATGTTTGTATTGTTTCATAATGCTTATATGTGTGAATTGTATCTGATTCCTTTCACTTATATTCAATAGATCGTGTGCTTTGATCAGTTCTTTGTTTTTTGTTGTGTTTACAGGGTACTTCTCAAGCATATTAAGTACGGGAAGGAGTGACAGGATCGATACAAGGGAGACGAGAGGAAAGTGGAACTACAAGTAGGTCTTCTTATCTTCTCATCTTATCTATTGCTTATAGGAAAAGTCTAAAACACTTTAAATTGTTGTTCTAGATACAACTACTTATCTAGGGAATTAGTATTTATCCATAGATACCAAATTCTCCAAAACAGCCTCTTGTTCCTGGTCTTTTCCTTTTTCCTCTCCCCTTTGATGGTTCGTGCTCGCTTGATTCCATGATCTCCTTACCTTTGCCAACTTGTTGCAATAACTTGGCTTTTTCCTTTTCTAGGATCAACTTTTTTTCTTTGAGTTGACCGTTTTCTTGTTCAAGGAATGATATAACATATGTTTCCCTTTTCAAATTGATTGCTAACTCCTTGATTTGGTAGTCCTTATCCTTGATTGTCTCTCACATGTTTGAGGTTTGATCTTCAGTCTCTAGATCAGCTAGTTCAAACCCATGCTCAACTGTGTATTTCTCTTTTGATGTCGGTTCTTGCTTTGTTGATGAAGAAGGCTTGTTCCCTTTCTCTCTGTGAGAAGAAAACACAAGCCTTTGCCCTTTCTTATACACTTTAGTCACCTCAGGTTTGGGTAGTTGATTCTTCTCCACTATTTTTCTAGATGACCACACCTCTGTTTGTTGTTTTGGCGCAGTTGGAGACTGAGATTCTACATTTTTCTCATGCCATTTCAACGCTGCTTCCAAAAAAACTTCCTGAGCCATACCATTCACTGCCAGCTGGTGAAGAATAATGGTTTTGATCAGACTGTGATGAAACAAGCTTGGGGAGTGCTCTTTGTCGTTTAATTGTATTTTTTCAAACATTTTGGAAATGCTCCTGAATAGATAATTACACATGTTGAGTGGCTTTTGAGAGGTGAAATGCTTCAGGAGGCGAATATGATAAGCATACAACCTGGAGAATCTACCTTTGCAAGTGAAGAATCTCATGACAGTTTTCATCAAAGGGGCGGATTTCTCCAATAAATATCTAAAAGGCATGAGGTCAGTATGTGTTTCTCCATATGGCGTCTTGAAGAAAGGCTTGTAGTATTCAAGATCTAGGCTCATTCCTTTGAACCAATATTCGCCATTGTTCGGTAACCCAGTTGCAATTGAGATGGAGGCCACTGAAAAATTGAACTCACCCTTTTGCAAAATTCCAGGCAATGGATATCTTCAAAGACTTCTTTGATGAAAGGATAGGAGTTGATTGTATTGTAGTCTAATGGTTCATATCTGAGGATGTTCCCTCCTTTATGTTGTCTTTTTATTTCTGGCGAAGATTCTACCTCCATGATGACAGAAAGCCCTAGTAGTAGGCATCGAAAAATAAAATGTGAGGTGTGAATGGAAATGAAGTGATATGAAGGTGATTTTTTTACAAAATGATGGAGGGGTCTTGAGAAAGGTGAAAGGACTTTGAAATCTGATGAAAATGAGTGGAGAAATAATGGAAGGATGATTTGCTTGCAGGCAGAAACAATAGGGTTTATGATGAAACTTGCCAAAAACCTCTAAGAATGAGCTAGGGTTTTGCCTTTTGAGTGCTAAAACTTTGTTTTGAGGTGGGTAAAATGGTTTAAATGGCTCATTAAACATGTATGAAGGTGTAGGATATCATTTTACATGTTTTAGAAATAAAAAATAATTATGGCCATTTTCACCCTATCATTTCCCATGCAAATTTCGCTACAAAACCTAACTTGAAGAATCATTGACATGAGATGAAATTGGAAAATAAAAAGAGGGATGATGATGGTATACTTACTTGTTCTTTTGCTTAGGAGTCAGTAAAATCAAGCTTACAAGTGAAAAAATGAAATTTGGGAGAGTTTTGAAGGATTTCGGGGCACTCTGTCATGCGCGCAGCGTCACAATGTAACGTAGTTCTTCTGAGCATAGCGCCAGCCTTCTAAGCGCAACAATGCTTCTAAGCGTAACGCTTGATTTTTTTTTCCAATTTCACCTAGGAAAACGACTTGTTTGCTCTCTTGGATGGGATAGCTTGATAACAAAGAGTGAATAGGAGGTGAATGAAGGAGTTTGGGGACTTTTGAGTTTTTATAGGGAAAGTTTCTTCACTTTTTCAAAAATAAATGGGACCCACCCTCCTTTAGAAAATGATTTTCACTTTATGAAAATAGAGTTACCTTTACCATTGCAAACTTGAATTCCAGCCTCTAGATCTCTCAGATGAGGGATCCATTTATAGATGTCTTACAAGGGTGTGAGTCAACTCTGGGTTTTTTATTAGTGTCATTCCATTGATGGTTCTTGGTTCCACTTGGAGATTTCATGATCTCTTACTCATCCCTGGGCGAATTCAGAGAGGCAAGTGTCACAGGAGAAGTTTCTGGAAGATTCCATGATCATCCACCTTGCAAACTGTCTCTGCCATTTTTCTATTCTCGCTCATCGCACCCCACAAAAGGCCATTTGAGTATGCATCGCACCTCGCCAGTTAGGTAGTCAGTATGCATCGCACCTTGTCCATGGAACAGTTTGTATGGTCCAGTTTTGGCCAGTTCTGAGTAGTTTTTCAACTAGAACTTCTGGGAAATTATGTAATCAGTTGACCATGATCCTTTAGGGTGTGAAACAACACTTTTAGGGACTTGAGGAGCCCTTAGTTTATGGACATATGAGTTTGGGGTTGCAGTGCCCAAATATGTCTATAACAATATGATAGAAGACAAAAAGCCTAAAAGGTGTTACTAGTAAAGGTGGACAGTTTGAAGAATACTGCAGATGCATTGACCAAATCTGTGAGCTCTGAGAAGTTTTCTTGGTGTAGAGAAATAATGGGCGTTGCAAGGTTGGATAAATGACTAAGCTCTCTTGTGGGCCTCTGTGGAAAGAAAACAACAAGTGGGAGAATGTTGGGTTGTGTTATTCTTTCCATGACTAGTCAACGTAGTGGATCGGGGGGTTAGAGGGGGGGTGGAGCGCCCCCTTTGTTGCGTCGATTGCACAGTGAGGGGGTCACAGGGTGGGCAGCAGCCCCCCCTATCAGGGGGGTTTGAGGGGGGCATGTAGCCCCCCTCTATGGGGTCCGGGGCAGCGCCTTGGGAAAAAAAAATTTGGACCCTATATTAGGTTGGGCAAACCTACCTATGTTTTTGTGCATGATTTTCGCACATGGTTTTGGATGCGATGGTTTTCGGTCCATGGTTTTGGACACAACGGTTTTCAGTCCATGGTATTGGATGCTTCAGCATGTATAAATATGTATTGTAACATTGAAAAGAACATAATGAAAAATCAAGCTTGTAGTCCTGGTTTTGGGATCCAGAGGTAGCCGTGGTCGGATCAGGTTGTACCCTTCCACTCCTATTTGTTGATATCAATAAAGAAGCTTTCTGTTGTTCCTGAAATGTTATGATCTTAAAGTTTTTTTATTCGTGTCTAATATATCACGATTTATATGTTGATGCTTGATTATATAACATGTTTATTATGTACGCACTTTGAACTACTTGCTATGTATATGCTTCTCTGAATTGTGTTGCAGGTCTGATCACTTTGGAGGAAGCAGAGGGTTTGGACCCTACGAGATCGACATCAAACGTAGGACCTACGGGTACTTCTCTCAAACCTAACTTTAGTAGTTTTTATAGTTTGTTTGCTTGAATATATGCTTCTTGTTGATAGTATGCCTTTGATCTGTTAAGGTTGTCAATCCTTACCTTAGGGAAGTTTTTCCTGCCAACAATCAAAATTATATTTCCAATTTGAAATATGCATAATAAATGTATATGTTGCACCACTTGTACCTGTTTCCACAATCATTGAAGAAATAGCAAAAGCAAAGGCACAATTTACATTTGGTGATTACATTTTTATACTTATTGTAGATTTCAATATCGACATTAATTCAAATAGCAATAGAAGTAATCAACTATTAGAATATATGTGGTTGGAACAATTACAATAAATCACGAGGAAAATTTTTTCTAGGGAAAGAACAATTATTGATCACATTTGGACAAATTTCCCTCTTCAACAATGTCATTCTCATGTTTCACATTCGTACTAGAGTGACCATGATGCAGTACATGCTTTGTTACACTTTGAGTAATTGTAAGACTGCAAAAGCTATAGGTTTGTTTTTTGTTTTGTTTTGAAGAAATAAAGTTCATAAGCAATTGTAAGTGCAATAGAGGACACTTTTGCAAATTTTAGTTATTTTCGTATAGGCAGTAACCATAGATTTGTTTATTTGTTGTGATTCACAGTCCAAAATGAATAGTTAATTAATGTTAATGTTAATGAACAAAACTTTGCTTTAGTTGTGCAATTGCAGGCAAAAATCACAAAAATTGAGAAAGAGATATTTAGTCAAAGTGTCAAATTCCAAATTATAGTTGTTCCTATGAAACATTGCATAAGGCAAAGTTAAAGAAATTGTTTCAAGAAGGCGCAAACGCTGAAAACAATTAACAGTTAAGCAATAAGGACACATGATTTTACATAGTGTAAGTTTCCTTAAACCTTGCAGTGTTCGTTTTTCTATTTACTAGTGATCAAATGTTCAAAATTTTTATATATGTTATTATGAATTCATTTAATCTTTGAATGTAGTTTTTTTGCTTTTCATTACAAATGGATTTTTCATAGAATGGTTCACGGATTCCAATTCATTTACTTTTGGGCCTAAGTATAAACAATTTCATAAACTCTTTAGATATCGAATGTTATTTTTTGTATCCAAAATTACCGAGATGGCTTACATATCTATTTTATGTATGTTATTTTCTATTTTTTGTCTTCTCCTTCTTTTTTTCCCACCACATAGCTTTGTTTCAAAGTCACATTATCATTTATTATATGTATTTAATTAATTGTGGATTAATTGTTGTTATTTTGCCACAATGCAAGGGCACAAAGTTAAAGAGACAAAAGAACCGAAATGGCAGTCGTGAATATGCTAGTGAACTACGATATCAAAATTCGAATTATATACCTTATTGTTAAAAAATTCATTGCTTTGTGCAAATTCTGATATAGTTTACTAAATTTGTGAAGAATTCAAACATAATTGCTCTTTCGTTAATAGAAATGAAAATGCATCTTCAATAACTATTTTTTATTGTCGAAAATTTGTTTCGGCTTTGATGTTTATTTTAATCATAGTTATGGTAATTACAATTTGAATCTAAATACAATTGTTGTTATATGAATGTCGTATTTTAGTTTGTTATAACACTTATAACAAAGTGCATTTTTACTTTGAATATTGTCATGTGGCTTTGACCAATCTTTGCAATTTGCTCTGTTCTCTTATCTATAGGACTACAAAAAATGAACATTAACAAATTGTTTTAACAAACAACAAAAATTGATATCTAATGTCTAAAATCATTATGTATTCCATGTGGTGAAATCTCTTCTTTCAACTCTCTCGCCCTCATCCCCTCTTATTATGTCGTCGTTTTTGCAAATAACTTGTAACTGTGTTAATCTTGTCATAATTGAGCAAATCATATGTGAAATGACATTCAACTACTATCAATTTTAATGATATGAAATGACATTTAGCTACTCCAGGGCAACTTATTTTATTAATATGCTAGATCACGTTCTATTTTGATTAACTAGAGCTTTGTTATCATTAAATACAAGTTTTTTTTGGCATTTATTCAAAGAAGTAATGTGTACTCAGGACATTCATTGTGTAAAATTGTTTTACTATTTACTAATTCTAGATTAGATAATTGCACATTTGGCCATTGTTCTTGTATTATTCAATATTAACCGAACTTAATTCTTCAAACAATGTCTAAAATCATTTTGTATTTCGTGTGATGAAATTTCTACTTTGAGCAGATCATATGTGAAATGACGTTCAACTACTATTGATTTTAATGATATGAAATGAAATTTAGCTACTCGCGTGTAGCTTTAATTTTATTAATTGCTATATTGTGTTCTATTTTGATTAACCAGAGCTCTCTTATCAATAAATACAAGTTGTTTTTTTGGCATTTATTCAGAGAAGTAACATGTACTCAGGACATTCACCATGTAAAATTGTTTTACTATTTACTAATTCTGGATTAGATAATTGCACATTTGGCGATTGTACTCGTATTATTCAACATTAACTGAACTTAGTTCTTCAGACAAATAATAAAAAATTCATTTTATAAAGTTCCTTTCCACAAAGTAGAAAGGCACTTGCAATTGTAGAATTACAGTTTATCATATTTTCTTCTTTGCAAATTTTCTGATGTCCTCTAATATAAGCACGATGAGAATAAGAGCTACAACTACTAGTCCCAACAACTGAAAAAATTCATATGTCGATAGCCCATCCATGTTGAAGCTCTGCAGTAAATCGTTTAAGCAAATAGATAAATAATACTAATTACATTTTGTAAAGGTTACAATGCGAGCTTTGCAAAAAGAAGCTTTCCTATCGAAAACTCTGAACAAGTTATTCCACCATTATTTTGAAAGATTTCTATTCCAAATGATTTAGACATTAGCAATTATGAAACTAAACATTGTAACTATAATTAACATCGTAACTGAGACATGTTTCATTAGCAATTCTGAAACTGAACATTGTAGCTATAATTAACATTGTAACTGAGACATGTTTATCGACATTTGCAATTGTAGCATATGCAAAGCTATTTATGTTTATGCATATGCATTTGTTCTTCTTTGCACATGCTTACTTCGGACAACGAGTTCCACACAACCATTTTTGCACAACTTTCTTCACATAGCTATTTTTGTGGTTGCAAAATACGTTGATAAATAATAATAATAATAAACACAAGACGTATATATATATATATAGATATATATATATAGATATATATATATAGATATATATATATATATATATATATATATATATATATATATATATATATATATATATATATATATATATATATATATATATATATATATATATAACAAAACACAAATGCATATGTGCAGAATTGCATAGCAAATTCATAATCTGCAAAAAGCTCTTGAGCTTTCATTGTACTAACCTTCGCACTTTGCATAGTCAAAAAATAATAAAATAACCATTGATTTTGTATACACACAACCACTTCTGCACAACTTTTTTCAGAAAGCTAACACCAAATAGTGGTTCGCAACTGATAACTCAAAAAAAAAATTGACCATCCATATCCATATTGCATCCTCATTTGAGCACAACGTAATAGAAATGAGTGTTAAACTATTCAGTCGACAAATATTTTGGGCTACCAGCAACAACTACAATAGCAAGGGGCACATCAACACCAGCACCAATAGCACTTCCAGCCAAATCTCATAGCTTTTTCTCTAATCTAGGATGACTCAATCGAATGCTAAATACTGGTCTTTTAAAAGCAATATATACCTGAATTCACGAAATAGATATCGAAAAGGGTATTTTATAATGTCAATAGATACAACCTTATTGATATCTTTGCAACTAGTTGTGATAATGTCATTGCATGTGAATTTACTAAATGCATATTAATAGTAGTACTTGGCATTGATTAATTTTTCTATGCTAAGTGTGAATACCAAATCCTTTCAATAGTTTGTATGTTACCTATTATTATTGTCATGATTACGAGATACAATATGTCATAAACACAAATATTAATTTCGCTAAAAACCACTACAATACACAACACTAAAATTGATAAATGAGATTTGATATTGTATATAGCTTTCATCTTTCTGCACTTGCTCCCTGCATCCAAAGAGCAGTTCTGTAGGTGTTCAAACAAAAAATACAGAGTGCAAATTACTTAGCGCATAAAAAAATATTTTCACTTAAGAGCATAAGAGCATAAACTTAAAGTTAATTAATAATAACATGCCAATACTCCATGAGCTCTTGTGCAAAGCTTCTACTGTGCGAAGTGACCTCGAAATGTAGATGTGTGTGTCAGTGCGGAGGTTTATGTTCCTTGTTTCACACACCATCGTTCCGCACATATTTATTGTAATAACAATTATTTAATAATAACATTGAATCTAATGATTGTTGTATTTAGTGGAAGTTATACGAAGGTGTCTTTATTCTCCTAAGATTACCAGATGACCTAGGTTTTGTTCAAAGGAAGCATGTGTGGAGGACAAATGCACATGCATATTTCTTTTGTTGTGTCCACTAAATAAATTTATTGAATATCGAAGTAGCTATTTAGAAATGGTTGTGCATATCCAACAACAAATAAAAAATAAGGAAAATAAAATATATACACCTTTCTTTAGCGGCATGCTTTGATGTCAATAAAAAAATTAATAATAAAAATAATATTAATAATAATAATTAACTATACATCATCACAGTGAACTCATATTTATTTTATTTCATACATCCCTGCTATTTAGTACATGTATATCGAGAACATTAAGACAACCACTAAGAAAGCAAATAATTTTTGAATTTCGACATTTATTTTACCAGCTACCACTAATGTTCACTTTGAAATTTTCATTTGCTATTTATTGAAAGTGTTAAACATGTCGATAAATCTATAAATCAGATCTAAATCCGATAACGACTAAGGAAAAATGACGGTGAGGACTTCTGACATTGCACTATCAATCATGATAAATGGCTTTAGTAAATGACAATAATTTTTAGAAATCATGAGAAAATGTATACACAGCCAATTGTAATGTGTTATGGCAATTAGCTTTGTACCGTGATCTTGAAAATTGTGTATTAGAGTGTTCGTAAATCAAGTTTCCTTTACCGTTTTTCATATTACACTATCAAAATAAATCAAATCGTCAACGATTTAGTGGTGGGGACTAGTTCAGTAATTAAATCAATTCATGATAGAAATAGCTAAAGATGTTTACGGATAATATTTACTTATGATTGCTCCCGGATGTGGGTGTTTTCAATGGTTGATGCGATGGTGGAGATATGGGCCGACAAGTGGCGTAGCCACATGGCCGCCCGTAATCTCACACACCACGCCATAAAAATGTCTTACAACCCTTCATAAATGTGCTTCAATGCTGCACTCACACCAATTTACCACCGCCATCCCACCTCGACTCTTCATTATGGAGACCTCAGGCACTCTTCGGCCCACATCCTCATCTATTTATGCTCCTCTGCCTCTGAAATGCAAGTGCCCCTTGGCTGTCGTGGAGCCAAGCACTCGCACAACAACAAGCAAGAGATGCCAAATTCTCTATTGTACAGAGTTCAGGAAGGGCAACCACTATTCGCAGAGCCTGTTATGTAAGCTTCTGAGCCATCCACCTCTGATAACGCCACCCTAAATGACCATTTCTACTCCATGCCTACTCCTCACAGTCAGTCACTTTCTCCCTATGAAATTATGCCTCCGCTGCGTCAGTGAATGCGTTGTAGGAGGGGCAGCAGCAGAGGCAGAATGCTCCATTCTTCGCCCTCAACTGTCTCTGACTCCCCCTCGTCAAATCATTTCTCGGCTCGTTATCCTGATACACACAGTGGCAGGGGTCACACTCGCGTTGTTAGCTCCCAGCCTTCGCAAACCTGTCCATCAGCTACTGCTCTCCCTTCCAACTCTCAACATTCTAGTTATACAACTCACTTCACATACCAATGCTCTCTGGATCGACCTCTTATCAAGGCCACCATAACAGTTATGTTTTAGGAGGAGCCTTCCATCATTGAAGGACGTCCCACTAGCGCAATGGAGAAGAACGACACTGCTCAGGGCGAGCCTTTTGCTCTCAATTCTGATAGCAGCAGAGCAGAATCGAGAAAATCTGGACCACCCCACGGTCGGCAAGAGTGAGAAGGAAGACACGGGTGAACTGCAAAAAGAAGAGGATGACCTCGATGCCTACAGGTGCCTAATTCTTGAAGAACACCCATCGACACCAAATGACAACTAAACCAACACGTTTCTTCAGGTTTCAGGTTCCCAGCACCCAGTCCTATGGGTTTATTTCTGCATTTTTGAGCAAAATAGTTAGTTTTGAAGCTGTTTTCAAAAGAATATCACACTATGTTCACATGCTGGTTTCCCCTACGAGGGCAGCAAATCTATTTTGGACTAGACTAGTTTCCCTCTTCTGGGCAGTCTTCATTTTGTTTTGGTTGCAATATGCCATGAACTTTGGCTAAGAACTGTAGAGGCCAGTGCCTCCATGTATCATTTTGTTACAGTAATAGATTTTAGACAAATTTAGGAAAAAAAATATTTACTTATGATTGTTTACAGTTATTGTTGGCAGTTTCAAAGCTAATTGTGATCATTGTCATAAGCTTTTTTATTACTGCATATATGCATTTAGTTGTTTCGAAAATCTGTATGATTGTTAAGTTATATAGAAATTTCAACTCAAAATCATGAATCCAAGAAATTGTTGACAAATTTTTGGCAATTTAAGCCGGAAAATGTACTGGAAAACCTTTTAGAACATAGTGCCGACAAACAACGACCTTATATTGTATCACAAATTTTTGTTTGTATGCCACGTATTTCAATGATATTAAATCAATAACAAATTACGCAATAAGTGGACAAGATGGTTTTGCATTATCAGTATTTATTTCCATTACTTCTTGTAAATGTTGGCTTTGTTATTTTCAATTGCTATTTATTAACAGTGTTGTATGTGGTAGTTTCCATGCGAAGAATAGCAACATCTGGTAATTGGGGCTACAACAACAAATTGTGAAACTACAGGACATTGGAAACAAGTATAAGTAGCAAATAAATGAAGCAAGTTATTTTCACTTATACAATCAACCAAGTGGTATTTGAATCTGTAAACGGATAATAATAAATAAAAAATAAAAAAAGAGAAACATAGACATTTGCACTAGCGATACTTTCCTGGTCTCACATCTCTGTGGATTCAACATTATTCAACAGTTCATTTTCTCAATTGCTCAAGTTCTTTCACAATTTTCTCTACAACATATTTCTTTTTCTGTAGAATTATTTAGGGATTTGTATTTGCTCATTTCGTAGTATATGACGACAATAACTTTAGTAAAAAAGTTAACACATGCAGTAGTCATTAAATTGTGTACATTTATTATTGCTTTTTATTTTGCCTCTCGTATTTGCATCTACTTTGTTCTAATAACCTAATGTGCATCCGAACAAAGGACCAATGCAATATTTTCATGCCATTGTTGGGTTGTGTTATATTCTTTCCACGTAGTTAACAGGGGGTTTGAGGGGCACCCGTAACCCCACTTTATGGGGTGCCCCAGAAAATTTTGGTTTTGGACCCTATGTTAGGTTGGGCGGACCCACCTATGGTTTTGTGCATGATTTTCGCACATGGTTTTTTGGATGCGATGGTTTTTGGTCCATGGTATTTGACACGATGGTTTTCAGTCCATGGTATTAGATGCTTCGGCATGTATAAATATGTATTATAACATTGAAAGGAACATAATGAAAAATCAAGCTGGTAGTCCCGGTTTTGGGATCCGGGGGAAAATCTCTGTGTATATGTGTTTTATGTGTTCTGCTCTCGCATTATTTATTTTCTGTGTTTTAGAATTCGTATGCAGGTAATTTTTGTACGGGGTTAAAACCTATATTTGGTATCAGAGCAGATTTGGCTTCAAGGGGACGCCTTTGTTGCCGAGGGGTTTCGCTCGGGCCTGTGGTAAACCCTGTTCAGTGGGAGATCTGCGAGATCGATTCTGGTGGTGAAAGAAGATGGCGAGCAGTGGAAAGATAGAAATCGAGAAATTTAACGGTTAGAGTTTTGAGTTGTGGAAACTCAAGATGGAGGATGTGTTGGTGGATAAAGATCAGTGGATTGCGATAGATCCAGGTACTAAACCAACGGGAGTGTCTGATGAAGAATGGAAGAAGTTGGATCGGAAGGCAAAGAGCACAATATGATTGTGTGTCTCAGATTCAGTATTGTTGAATGTATCAGGGGAAGCTATAGCAAAGGCTTTGTGGGACAAGTTAGGGACTTTGTACCAATCTAAGTCTCTAGTGAATAAACTGTTCCTGCGGAAAAAGCTGTATAACCTGAGGATGAAAGATGGAGACTCGGTGACAGAGCATCTGAATGCATTTAGCATCTGTTGATATTAAAATTTCAGATGAAGATAAGTGCATCAATTTTTTGTGTTCTCTACCAGATTCGTGGGATAGTCTGGTTATTGCAATAGGTAGCAATGCCATTGCCTTGCAGTTTGATGAAATAGTCTCAGCCTTGCTGACGGAGGAGATGAGACAGAAAAATATGGAGAGCCAAAATGGTGATGCCCTTTCTGTACGAGGACGGTCCCAGAACAGAAACAAAAATAAGTCATCGAGTGGGAGATCTAAATCTCCAGGAAAACCTGTAAAGGTGGTGTGCTGGAAATGCGGAAAGGAAGGCCACTTCAAAAGGGACTGTAAATCTAAAGCTCCTAACAAAGGAAAGGGATCTGATGAGGCTCCTTCTGCAGAGGTGAAAACCACCTCAGATGAAGGTGGGGATGTGTACTTGGCTTCTTCAAGTACACATGTAGATCATGAGGCATGGTTGATTGACTCAGGTGCATCCTTTCAATTCACTCCCCATAGAGGGTGGTTCTGTGAGTATGAGAAATATGATGGTGGTGATGTCTTCTTGGGGGATGACAGGAAGGCTAGAATCATTGGTCGTGGAAAAGTAAAGTTGAAGCTGCAAGGTGGAAGGGTTAGAACACTTCCGGGTGTTCTGCATATTCCTGCATTAGCCAGAAATCTGATTTCTGTTAGTAAGTTGGATGATGCAGGTGTAAAAACAGTGTTCGAGAAGGATACCTGCAAGATGGTTCGAGGAGCACTGGTATTGATGCGGGGAGTTCGGATTGGAACTCTGTACAAGCTGCAAGGTAGCACTGTTGTTGATGGGTGCAACAGTTCTGTGGTTCCTGAAAGTGGAGCAAAAAATCTAGTGGTCTCTGGAGAAAAGACCATGATGTGGCATCAAAGGCTTGGCCATATTGGAGAGAAGGGCCTTCGAATACTTCATGGTAAAGGTATGGCAGAAGGCATGAGTAATAGCTCTCTGGATTTTGATTTCTGTGAAAATTGTGTATACGAAAAGCAAAATTGGGTGAGTTTCCCCTCTAGCGGTAAGAGGGCGAAACATATATTAGAGCTTGTGCACAATGATGTGTTTGGACCTGTGAAGGTTGCATCACTGGGTAAGTTTATGTACTATGTATCATTTATAGATGACTTCTCAAGGAATACATGGATATATTTCCTTAAGAAGAAATCTGAAGTATTTGATAGGTTTAAAGAATTTAGGGCTTTAGTGGAAAACCAGACAGAGAAGAAGATAAAGGTGTTGAGGAAAAATAATGGTGGAGAGTTTTGCAGTAAGGAATTTGAAGAATTCTGCAAGAAGTGTGGTATAGCACGGCAGAAGACTACTCCATATACACCTCAGCAAAATGGAGTTGCAGAAAGAATGAACAAGACGTTGATGGAAAGGGCAAGAAGCATGCTCAGTGGTGCCGGGTTAGGACAAGAATTCTGGGCAGAGGTTGTGGATACTGCATGTTACCTGGTCAACAAGTCACCATCATCAGCGTTGGAGGATAAGACTCCACAAGAGGTATGGACTGGTAAGAAACCCTCTCTTTCACATCTGAGGGTATTTGGATGTGATGCATATGTACATGTTCCAAAGGAGAAAAGAACAAAGTTGGATAGTAAATCTGAAAAGTGCATCTTTATTGGGTATAAGGATGGTTTAAAGGGTTATAAGCTTTGGAACCCAGTAACAAGGAAGGTTATGTATAGCCAAGATGTGGTGTTCAGAGAGGTGAAAGATGTTATTAAACATGAAGTCCAACCAAAGGAACCTCAGAAGATAGATTTTTTGTTAAAGGAGGAAGAATCATACTCTACATCAGAGGAGGAATCATAAGATGAAGAGCCACAAACTCCAGCTGTGAGAAGATCAGTTTGAGAAAGAAGGCAGCCAGAAAGGTACAGTCCATCTGCTTTCTGTTCAAATTTTGTTTTGTCTGTTACTGATGATGATCCCAGAACTGTGAAGGAAGCAGTGGATTCAAAGGATGGAAAACTCTGGAAAGAGGCCATGGTTGATGAAATGGCATCTTTGCACAAAAATGAGGCTTGGGATCTAGTGGAGTTGTTTGCTGGAAGGAAACCCATTGGCAAAAAATGGGTGTTCAAAAAGAATACAAATGCAGAAGGAAAAGTGGAGAAATACAAAGCTCGATTGGTAGCAAAAGGTTATTCCTAGGTGTCGAGAATTGATTTTGGTGATATTTTTTCTCATGTTGCCAAGGTAACTTCTATTAGATTACTTTTATCTGTTGCTGCTACTTTTGATTTTGAGGTAGAACAGATGAATGTGAAGACAACATTTATTCAGAGGGATCTGGAAGAGGAGATCTACATGAAGCAACCTGAAGGCTTTGCGGTGAAGGGTAAGAAAGAACTGGTATGTAAGTTAAAGAAGTCTCTATATGGGTTAAAACAGTCACCAAGGATGTGGTATCAGAAATTTGATACATTTATATGGGGACTTGGCTTCACAAGAAGCAAATCAGATCACTGTGTGCATTTTAAATTAATTGGTGACCGTGTTATTTATCTGGTCTTGTATGTGGATGATATGTTGTTGGTTGGAAATGACAAAGAAGTTATCCAGGATTTGAAGACCCAATTGTCCTCCAAATTCGACATGAAAGATCTTGGTGCTGCAAACTATATTTTTGGCATGGAAATTAAAAGAGATCAGGCAAAGAGGAAGCTCTGGTTAAACCAGAGGAAGTATGTCGAGACAATATTGCAAAGGTTTAATATGCAGGATAGTAAACCGATGAAGGTTCATATTCCTATAGGTGTGAGGTTATCTGCTGAACAGTGTCCCAAGACACAAGAAGAGGAAGAGGACATGTCCCGTGTTCCATATGCAAGTGCAGTATGTAGCCTGATGTATGCAATGGTCTGTACTAGACCAGACATTGCACATGTAGTGGGAGTATTGAGCAGGTTTATGTCAAAACCAGGGAAGGAACATTGGACAGCAGTGGTTTTCAGGTATTTGCGTGGCATTAGTGATTATGGTTTGTGCTACCAAGGAAGACCATGATTGGACAGAGTGTTGGATATTCATGGCTTTGTTGATGCAGACTGGCCTAGAGATTTGGATCAGAGAAGATCTACAAGTGGGTATGTGTTTAACCTATTTGGAGGAGTAGTCAGTTGGATGAGTAAGAAACAATCTATAGTGGCAGTGTCAACTACAGAGGTAGAATACATGGCAGCCACTCATGCAAGTAAGGAAGAAGTTTGGTTGCAAAAATTGTGTTCAAGTATGGAGTTAGTACAGCAAGTTATAAGGATAGACTGTGACAGCCAAAGTGCAATTTTCTTGGCAAAGAGCCCCGCATAACATTCAAAGACAAAGCACATTGATGTTCAGTATCACTTTGTGAGGGATATGATAGAAGACAAAAAGGTGTTGCTGGTAAAGGTGGACACTTTGAAGAATACTGCAGATGCATTGACAAAATATGTGAACTCTAAGAAGTTCTCTTGGTGTAGAGAGACAATGGGCATTTCAGGGCTAGAAAAATGACTGAGCTCTCTTGTGGCCCCCTGTGGAAAGAAAACAACAAGTGGGAGAATGTTGGGTTGTGTTATATTCTTTCCACATAGTTAACAGGGGGTTTGAGGGGCACTCGTAACCCCACTTTATGGGGTCTGGGGCAGCGCCCCAGAAAAGTTTGGTTTTGGACCCTATGTTAGGTTGGGTGGACCCACCTATGGTTTTGTGCATGATTTTGGCACATGTTTTTTTGGATGCGATGGTTTTCGGTCCATGGTATTGGATGCTTCGGCATGTATAAATATGTATTATAACATTGAAAGGAACATAATGAAAAATCAAGCTGGTAGTCCCGGTTTTGGGATCCAGGGGAAAATCTTTGTATATATGTGTTTTATGTGTTCTGCTCTCGCATTATTTATTTTCTGTGTTTTAGAATTCGTATGCAGGTAATTTCTGTACAAGGTTAAAACCTACAGTCATAATGTGTAAGAAAATACTGCACATAGTTCAAAATATGTTTACACAACACATAGTTTATTGAATTTGCAGAAAATCAAGTATTCATTATCGACAATGGACGCCCAAAGAGTAGTTGAAGCAAGAAAGAAACAAAAATCCCTAAGTGTTGCACAACAGTCTTCACTTTCTACACCTGTTGTTGGTGCAGCGTCATTCACGATTCTAGGAAAGAGGAAGAATTCTAGTTCTGGAAAACTGGTTATTGGTGAATTAGCGAATCATCGAGATGAGCAAGATAATTTTCATGAATTCTTTCCAGACCAAATGCATATAGTTCAAACATCAAAGTCCAAAACTATCGTGAATAGAGAAAGCATTGAACAGGCTATAGACGTGCAAAGTGATAGCAGTGAACCACCTAACTGGGTTGCTACTCATTTAGCATAGAATAAGAAAATAATGGAGCAAATTGCAGAAGAGGACATTATTTATAATGAACATCCTGTCACATTGCAAAATGCAAAATATGACCAACAAAAAATTGAGAGTTGAAAAGGTTAAGGTTGAAAATAAAAAGATTATTGATAAAAAAACAGGTGGATATTGATATGTATAATGTTGACACAATGGGGCTCATGGTATTGCAACAATCTACCAATGATGCAATTAGTCAAAATGTTATCAACATGCTTGCAGAAATCAACTGTTGAAAAACAAATTAAAAGAACTACTACACATTGTAAATCCAATTCCTCTATTGATGACTCCATTGTCAAGTTCTATTGTTGCACTACTGCAACCATTTAACAAGGCTATGAATATGCTTAATGTAGTGAAGGCATATATCCTCGAAAACATATGCCAAAGATTAGAAATTATTGATGATGCATGGCAAGCAGTTTTCAATTTAATGCGCTTACGAGAGCAACTGACAATATTTATGAACTTGGTTAACAATAATCTTACAGAAGACAAGAAATTTGTTGCCAATGAATTAAATACTTTTAAGCAGAGGCTAGAAATACTCTCTGCTTTTGAAAAGCAAAATCAACAGCTACCAAATACTGAACGAGTGAAGCAATTGGAAGTTGGATGGGCAGAAAGGGTCACTATACTTGAGAATATCAGTTATGCTTGTAGTGGCCTATGAAAAAGGAGAGGTAATGTGTATATCAAGGCATTGAATATTATAAAAGACTTAGTTAGTCCACGTATGCTACATGATTCTTAGTTAATTTCAAACAATAGGTTAAAAACTGAATTGGAGGAGCAAAAACAGAAAATGGCAGTGGACTTTGATAGCATTACTGATTTTACTGAAGAACATATTGACACATGGCTAATTAATTTTTCCAAGGTCAATAAGCAGAACGCTAGGTGGGTTGTTGAGGTGCAAGAAGAAGCTAGGGAAATTGAAAAAGAGATTTTCACTAAAAACGTGAAAATGGAAGTTACAATTGCCCCTGATATAGACTACATTGAAAAAATGTGAACATGTTTTTGGAACAAGTTGTCAGCTCGTAATACATGTTACATATTGTTGTTTTGTGGCTATAGATGTTGTTCAAGCAAGTGAAACACTAATTCCCACTACAACAAATCCATCTACTTTACAGTTTTCTTTGCACAATTTCGATTCTATTTAGTAATTTTGCATTTTAAGTCTATGTTTTGAATATGATGTCGTACGAATATGAGATATCGTTACGGTCATTGACATTTTATTTTGACTATAATTCTTACTGAATCTTATTTTGTATCAATGTTACAATGGTGTTTTCTATAACTTTGCAAAAAAATGCTTTTATCTTTTCTATTACATACAATGTTGTGTTGTTGCTTTAAACGAAATTGAACATTTGGAAATGGTTTGGCATCTTAGACATATATATTTTTAATAATAGAATATTGATACAATGTGTTTAGACCTCCAAGAATTTCATTTCGCATAGTAATTAACTATGTTTCTGACACACCCTTTCTTAATTAATTATGTTTGTGACACTCCCTTTTTGCCCATAGCGAAATAACTTTCGATATTATAGTTATGATATTGTTGAATTTTGTTTGCTAATTCTGGGTTATTTAGTTTCTTGTACGAAATTCTCATTCTGCAGAGGTTACAACTAAAAGTTTTGTTGTGTAAACCAAGTTTCTTGTGCACAGTGAAAGCTCTACACAAAGCCATATCGTATAAAAAAAACTTTAATAGCAGTAGCAATAATGTTGGGAATGGATGCATATTAGACATATATCTCTTAATAATAGAATTCTTGCACATTGTTTTCAAAATTGCACAAATTTCATTTGGTAGAATAATTAATTAATTATGTTTTTGACACATCCTTTTCTGCCTATAGCAAAATAACTATATGTGTTATATAGTTCATTGTACACAAATTGACCTACAGGAACTATTTTGCATTTAAAACTATTTTGTTGTATCGATTTTATGATAACCTTTTTTATTTGTATTCGAACACATGCTTTGAAACTTTGTTTTATGTTCTAATACTAAAACATTAGCAATAAAAGCTTTCAATACAGGCTGTGGACAACCACACATGAACTTTTTCCACATTTTGCCAAAGAAAACTTTTGGTCAATGAAATGTGCTTCCTGTTCCTACTAATAAAAAATAACAATTTATGGCAAATAGCAAAAATAATTCACATAATCTAAACTCGCCACAATCCTAGCCAGAGTAATTGTTGAGTGTTAAATTCTCTGCCTTTTCTCATTTCATGTACAAATTACTATTCTGCATGTGAAATGTGTTTTACGAAATAAATAGCAATTAGAAAAGAACAAAGCAGATGTTACTGAGATATAGCACAGATAATTTGTTAGCACTATATAAATTTTATGTAGGCTCATGGGCGCTGCCAAGTTATTTAGTAGCACTTGAAACTAGTTGTTGGTGATAATTTTGTCAATGACAAAATTATAGAATAATGGAAAAATCGAAGGGTTTTATTTAATTCTTATTTAAAAAAAAAATTAAAAAATTGTGGGGCTCGAAGGCCCAATTGTTCTTCAAATCCACCAATCACCAAGTGTCAAACCTGCAAGCCAACACATAGGAGTCAAGCACACATCAATAGTCACAACACAAGCCAAGCATCAAAGCCAAGGGTCGAGCCCTCAAGGGGCATTGCACTACGCGTCGAGGGTGATTGAGAGCGTTGGAACATATAAAAAACAATAAAATAAAAGCAACATTGTGTGTGTGTTATAACCCTCTTTCCAAATATTAAAAGAGAAGGCACCCAAGTGTGTTGTGTGGATAGCTCAGAATTGGTCATGTTCAAGTCATCACGCCAAGTGTAAATCCATTCAAACACCCAGGGTTTTGTATCTAGATTTCATAGTAAGAGTTGCAAGGTTTGTGTTAATATATGGACAACCAAATGCACAGAAGGAAGTGGTCTTTTGGAAACATTTTGATGGAGTGTGAACAATTAATCTGTCAGCGTTATTTTCATTTCATTTTGGATGAGTGCTGAAAGTTAAATTGCCATCATGAATTTTGCTATGTTTTGAGACAATGCTGACATTTAATCTATCAATGGTTCTTAGTTTTCCTCCTGATATGATGCACGCTAGTTAATCGCCAGTGCTCGGGAAAAGGCTATTTTTTAAGGAAACAAGGAACAATTTGGAGCAGATGTAACCCGTGGAGGAAGGATTCATGTACCAAACTCCCATTTTGGTGGGTCGGGACCAGATTTCAAGGAAAATATTGTTATATCAAGCACAGTGACGAAGCAAGGTTTTCAAAAAATATTAGCAGAATATTAGTAGCTAATTTTGATCCTTAGCTTCAGCCAAGTCTTCAGCAACAACACAGTTCCCAAATACAGAGTATTATCATCTTATTTATGATTAAGCAATGCGATGTATTTAATTTTAATTAGAGATTTACTTAGTTATTTTGAGACTTTTGTAATTAAGGTTTTTTTTTTAAACATGGTTATGGTTTTGTAACTACTCTATAAATTTGATAATGAAAGAAAACCAAGGGTTGGAATTGGAATAGAAAACCTATTGTAACCATGTGCATTTGATTAATAGAAGAACTTTTGGACAAAAGTACATGGGTTTGTGCCAAAGATTCATTTTTCAGCATTTGTGGTATGTTTCTTAGTGGCATGTTCTTTCTTTGTTATTCATTGAGTGTTTAAGCTTCTCATCTAAATCAGTAAGTAGATGTCGAATTCATGTCACAATATCTTATATTCACCTTTCAGCTGATGAGTTAAATACATAATTCCTCATTATGATGCTCTATTTTTAAAGCTCTAAGTGTATTCCTTTTCTTCCTTTCATGCTATAGATGATTAATGTCTAGCATATTATTGAAATACATCCCTTTGGAACCCATAATCCTTACAACACAAGCTCCAAGGATTCTTAACTCACATTATTTAACTCCATCTCCTAATGGATTGTCTCTCTCTTTCCCAACCAAACCTCTCTTAAACGCTATCATACAAAATATTTAGCCACTGCATTGAAAACAGAGCCCGTTGTTGAGGTGATATTGGGTGATTGAGTTGTAAGGGAGAGCGCTCTCTGGGCTGGAGGGGCTAGCCTCCATCCTGAAATTTTGGTTTGAGGTTACCTCAATTATTCCCCTTCACAGCCAAGGTTAAAGCTGAGCAATAACATCTTGGCGCCATTATTGGGGAACGAAGGTTAAATCATCCCTGGGAAAGAACGATAAAGATACAGATTTGCCCTCTGATGGTGAATAGAGGACAGACACAGAAAGACTACACATCATTCGCATGGCAACTCCACTCTCAATAGGATGCAGAATTCAAAGTATCATTGGCGACTCCACTGTCTCAAAATGGATTCTCAATCTACAAGGTATGCTCTGATGAATCATGCTCATATACCTAGATTTCCAAATCATATTCCTTGAATATATTGGCAATCATAATTTCCAATATTTAAAGATATGGAAGATGATGATGTTGCTCTTCATCTGGTTAAGTTTCATATGCATATACGTAGACTTGGGGTTAAATTGAATGAGGATTCTTTGATGAAAATATTCATGGTCTCTTTAAGATAAAAGTTTCCGGGCACCAGAGATTTCTCTGCGTCAGATCCGCGGGTAACATGGAAACAAGGCAGAGGAGCAGTATAATTCAGTTGTTGAGAATAAGAGCCGGAAAGGAAAGGGAATTATGAATGAAGATCAACCAAATGAGATCTGGGAGATCGAGGACGAGTCTGAGGAGGAGTTGCCCCGAGGCGAGGGGAACGTGCGGTCTTTTTCTCAGGACAGGTTAGCAGACGACGAGCACCAGCAGATGGAAAATGACCACCCTGCTCCGCAGGAGGTGAAGGTTCGTCGTTATGGCATGAGAAAATGAGAGAGGGGCCCCGGCAAAGGTGCGGACTCGAGCAGGAAAAGGGGTCGGGGACAGAGTAGGAGGACGCAGGAGGAAGGAGAGAACTCCAGGCAGGACATGAATCCTGTTAAAAAGGCAAGAAGGACGGTGAATCACAGGGTCCGGCGGGCAGAAAGGGCCTATCAGCGCAACACCAACCCAGCAGTTAGAAGAATTATGCAGTACCTGGAGGAGGAGTCTCTCCAGGACCAATCTGAAGATGAAATGGAGGATTGGGAGTTCCTGCTTCATGATCCAGGACATACCAGGGGAAGAATGTCCTTGTTTAAACAGTCCTTGCACATATACTGGGTTATGAAGAGGCTGCTGGCAAAGGCCCTAGAGCAAGTGGCTAAGGAGATGGTCGAGCTTGCCCAGGGAAGCCCTGATATGCGCAGAGAATTAAGTTTCATCCGCATTGCCATGGAGAGGCAAGAGGAGAAGCTGGACGCAATTCATCAGCTGCTGAAGGGAGACCAACAAGATGCAGAGAAAGGAGCAAGTCAGCAACCAGCAATGGACAATGTTTGACATGAGATATGTTCAGGAAAACTCATAGTCTTTCTAGTTACAGTTTTTTGCATGATTTAGATAGAGATATATATTTCTTGCAGACTAGTAGTATTAGAAAATCTCAAGACTGCCTTGTCTATTTGGCTAAGATTATCAGACTTTGGGCCTTTTACTTTTGGGCGGCCATCAAAAACTATAGATGGATTAATTACCCGGTTTCCCCATGTGGGCGGGTCTTCAATATTTTTGATACGATGTAATGTTTTATTTTCTATCCAGTAATAGAAAGAGTACCACCTCAGCTTACAAAAAAAAAGAAAATATTCATGGTCTCTTTGGAGGGAAAGGCAAAGTCTTGGTAAGAAACGCTGCCAATTAATAGCTTGTATTCCCTTACAAATTTTCACACAATGTTTTATGAGAAATACAAAGAACATTATCAAAACTGTTGTACGCATTTTGAAAAAAATATTGAACATTTGGAAAGTATTTATGGAGGCGAGGCGTTCATGGACAAAGA
This sequence comes from Pinus tabuliformis, assembly GCA_031772625.1. Taxonomy (NCBI): domain Eukaryota; kingdom Viridiplantae; phylum Streptophyta; class Pinopsida; order Pinales; family Pinaceae; genus Pinus; species Pinus tabuliformis. Next base: position 1,162,528,949 of record CM062811.1, read on the forward strand.
GATTCTAGAATTTTTGTATGAAACTCCTCTTCAACACTATGAACATAAATTAGAGCATAAACGTTATGATATTCAAGGAAACTACCAACAAACAATAGTTTCTTCTCTGGCTGAAAATGAAACTAATCAACATCTTGATATAGATAATCTAGTTCCTTCTCATGAATTTGATGATTATTTTCAGCAGGATTTCCAGCAGGACAAAGTGCTTCAGAGTTATCTTCCATCCCTTGAGAATGATGAAATTGTGCAGGTTTTGAATGATCAAGGGGATGAGAAGAGTCAATCAAGTTGTTCCTTAGATTATTCATTTTCTGAATTTTTACTTCATGAAGAAGTTGATAAAAATGAGTGTTCTGAAATTGCATGTACGCAAGCTTTAGATAGTAAATCCACAAATGACATACAGTTTTAGGAAAGTAACAAAATAATATATGATACTCTTCAATCATAGATACAGGGAGACAATGATAAATAAACTATTTTCTTTGATTCATTTGAAAAGCAAGATGAGCTTCTTGTTGAAGATTATGAAGGATCATCTTCAGATTTTCTTCAAACGCGTATTGTGGTTGCTCCATTTGAAAGTCTCCATGAATGTACAGAACCTATTCTCGAGATGCATCATAAGAGAGTTGAACAACTTGTTTCTTTCTCACTTGAGAATGATCTTGAAATTGAAAACATTGAATAAGAGCAACCAATAGGTAATCATGAAAGGTATGCTTGTTTGTTTTTTGATCATCAAGGAAAGGTAGTCATTCATGTCTTTGAAGATCCTTTTGTGAGCTTGTTGGAATCACCAAGGGAGTTTGTGTCATTCGCCAGTATAGGGATTGGATTGAATTGAATTTTGAGTTGGCATCTTTTAAGCTTTCCTTTCTTTTTGAAGAGAGTGTGAACAGAATTCAGCCTAGTAGCCATCTACTTGACTAGTTGCATTAACATTTTAGTGTCACTTGATTCTAAAATTTTCCAGCAACTTAGGTTAGGTGTGACGAATAAGCTCAGCACTCTGAGCATCCCTTTCAAAAGTGTCTATTTTCACATTTCAATAGTGAGTTTTTCAACATTCAGTTTGCAATATTATTTTCAGTTTGGATTTCAATATGGTACAGTTTACAGGTTGTAGAAAGAAGTTAGAAATAGCCCAATGGATCAGGCACTCAGTCTACGAGTTATTTATTGCCTCGCAGGGAGAACAACATCCCCATTGGAGCCAGTTATTAGCATTATATAAATTTTATGCAAGGTCATGGGCACTGCTAATTTTTTTTTCTACTATGGTTCACGGGCACTGAATGGCCACTACATCCATGGGAATAATCCAGGAAGATCAACTCGAAGGGATCTCCCTATCGACTTATCTAGTCAGGCGTAACCCCAAGGGAATCGAGGAGATTTTACCCTATGACCTCCCAATTGACAAGGTACTTAGTAATGAGAACTCAACCAACTAAGTTATCCCTTGGGACTAAGGGCGTTGCCAAGTTATTTCGTAGCACCTAAAAAATTGGCCATTTTGTATTGCTTGAAGCAGTTGTTGGTGCTAATTTTGACAAGGACAAAATTATAGAATTATGGCGAAATCAAAGGGTTTTATTTTATTCTTATTGAAAAAATTTATGGGGCTTGAAGGCCCAATTTTTGTTCAAATCCACCAATCACCAAGTGTCAAACCTACAATCCAACACATAGGATTCAAGCACACATCGCTAGTCACAACACAAGCCAAGTATCAAAGCTAAGAGTCAATCCCACAAGGGGCATTGCACTACGCGTCGAGGGTGATTGAGAGCGTTGGAACATATAAAAATCAATAAAATTGTTTACACAATAGATGTGGGATATATCCCACGATGTAAATAATAAAAATAAAAGTAGCATTGTGTGTGTTATAACCCTCCTACCAGCTATTAAAAGAGAAGGCATTGAAGTTTGTTGTGTGGATAGCTCAGAATTGGCCATGTTCAAGTAATCACGTGAAGTGTAAATCCATTCAATTGTCTAGGGTTTCTTAACCAGATTTCATAGTAAGAGTTGCAAGGTTCATGTTAATATATGGACAACCAAATGCACATAAAGAAACAGTCTTTTTGAAACATTTTGATGGGGTGCAAACAATTAATCCATCAACACTATTTTCATTTCATTTTGGATGAGCGCTAACAATTAAATTATCATTGCGGATTTTCTTTGTTTTGAGATAGCATTGACATTTAATCCGTCAACGGTTCTTAGTTTTCCTCCCTATAAGATGCATGCCAGTTAATCTGTCAGTGCTCGGGAAAAGGTCATTTTTGAAGGCAATAGGGAACAGTTTGGAGCGAATGCATCCCGTGGAGGAAGGATTCATGTACCAAACTCCCATGTTGACGAGCCAAGACTAGATTTCAAGGAAAATATTGCTATATCAAGCATTATGACGAAGAAAGGTTTTTAGAAAATCTTAGTAGGATATCAGTAGCTGATTTTGATCCTTAGATTCAGCCAAGTTTTTAGCAACAACACAATTCCCAGATACGGAATATTATCATCTTGTTTTATGATTAGGCAATGCAATGTATTTAATTTAATTAGAGATTTACTTAATTGTTTTGAGACTTTTGTAATTAAGGTTTTTATAAAAACATGGTTATGGTTTTGTAACTACTCTATAAAGTAGATAATGAAAGAAAACCAATGGTTGGTCTTTGAAGAGAAAATCCATTGTAACCATGTGCATTTGATTAATAGAAGAACTTTTGGATATAAGTACAAGGTATTTGTGCCAAAGATTCATTTTTTAGCATTAGTAGTATGTTTCTTAGTGTTGTGTTATTTCTTCATTATTCATTAAGTGTTTAAGCTTCTCATCTGAATTAGTAAGTAGATGCAGAATTCATGTCACAATTATCTCTATCTTATATTCACCTTTCAGCTGATGAGTTAAATACATAATTCCTCATTATGATGCACTATTTTTAAAGCTCTGGGTGTATTCCTCTTTTCCCTTTCATGTTATAGATTATTAATGTCTAGCATATTACTGAAATACATGCATTTGGAACCTAGAATCCTTACAAACCAAACTCCAAAGATTCTTAACTCAGATTATTTGACTCCATTGCCCAATGGAATGACTCTCTTTTGCCCAACCAAACCTATCTTAAACCCTATCATACAAAATATCTAGCCAATGCATTGAAAACACAGCCGAGTTGCTGAGGTGACATTAGGTGATTGAGTTATAAGAGAGAGCCCTCTCTGTGCTGGAGGGGCTAGCCTCTAGCCTGAAAATTTGGTTTGAGGTTACCTCAGTTATTCCCCTTCACAACCAGGGTTAAAGTTGAGTGATAACATAGTTAAAAAACATATGTCGAAATTCGGAAATCAGTTACTCCATGTATGAAACAATCACATCCAATGCTATATCGATGTCAGTGTATAGGTAACATTTACGTTCCTAATTAAGGGTCGATCCGTCCATTTCACTAAAAGGATACCAAACCATTAATGTCATTATACTATCTATGAAAAAGGCAAAATCGCACTTCGCACAATGAAAGTGTTTTGTTTTTTGTGTTTGTTCTTCTTCTTCTTTCTTCCACTTCTACATAACGCAATTTTGCAATTCCACCTCTTTTCCATATGCAGTATACACCTCTCACATTGATTACAATTACCAACAAAACTTCAACTATAACATTATTATTATTTATTATTTTTGCAATTGGTAAAATTTATTATTAAATAATGTCATTTAATTAATAAAGCTCACAGTGAAACAGGTTTCTATATATAGCATGAGTTATATAAATACTTAATTCCGCAGATGCATTTGTTCCTTGTAAAACCTTTGCACACGCACAACCACTTCGGCAGAGCTAGTTTCGTATTCATTAAAGTTTAGCAAATACTCATTTACAATTGACTATTGTAACTTTTATGACTTGCAACATAAGATTTAATATGCATTTTGCATAACAAAAAGATTCCCACAATAAAACAGGTTTCTATGTTCAATAGGTCTTATTTAAAAACCTATTTGCTTTAAGCAAACAAACTATATATGTCTATAAGCAAATTACTCAAAACAAAAATATGAAACCTTTTCACAATGTTTCGAAAAAATAGATCTCATAGTTCAATGTATAATTATTATTATTTATTATTATGATCATATGTTGTTGTGTAGAGCTTTCACTCCAGGCAGCTTCCCTTGCATTATGGAAACTCTTATCCTAATTAAAGACGATTGCAATAGAATAGTAACACTTTCTAGCCCAACAACCCTCAATAGTTATCAACATAGTGAATTGTATTTAGATTCAAATGATAATCACAATAGATGCAATAAATACAATGTAGAAATTTGAATAATATAACACTTATTCACAGAGATTATCCTGATTATACACTATTTGCGGAATGCATGCATAATACATAACCTCCTCTACCATTGACATCAATTTGTGGAATTAAAAAAACAATCGCATGCGCACATTAAAACATCAATCACACATATCAACATAGTATGTAATGGGGAAAGCATACAGCTGAAAACCCCCAACTATCTGTATATTATAATGATAGAGAACATGTAACAATACATAGTACAATACTCCTCACAAGTACTCAGTACTATCTCCACATGCTACACACAAACTAGCTCAGATCTGAACAAGTCACGGGTTCAAATCTCCTCCACTGTTTACCTGCCTCTACTATGCAATCCAAGTTGAGAATAGATCAGATCCAAGTTCGAATTCCCTTGGCTTGTACTGCGCAATCCTCATTAGCAATCTCAATCAATGATTGTGCAAATCTCATGCACAGCTATAGTCACAACTGATAGTAGTCTCACCCTTTCACCCACCTCTAACACTTGTCTCCACTGAACTGTCCATGCACTGAGTTAACTGATGTATTCTTTAGTTGATTTATGAGTTAATAATTAGTGAATTAATTAATAATTAATTCACATCACTCATCACTAGTGTATTTGGCAGTTATACTAAATACAACTAGTTCAACTAAGTCAAACTGAACACAACTCCATCAACTTCTCAATCAACTCCACCAAACTCAATCACTTGAGTTCTAACTGAAGTCCATCATGCAATAGCTCAACTAACCCATAGGAAAAGCGTATTTCCTTCTGGCAGTTGCATGTGCCACATCCGTAGCTCAAACTGAAGTGCTGCAAGAGGATAAGATAATGGTTATAGTCCAAATATTATTAAGAGCTAATAATATTCTATTGTTCTATTTTTTTGCCTGGCAGTCTAAAAATAGACTCCGCCCATATGTCTAAAAATAGATGTCCATCTATTTTTACCAACATGACCAATCATCCATAAATAGCACCCTGCAACTCATAGACCATGATCCATATGTCTAAAAATAGACATATTCTAAAAATAGACATATTCTAAAAATAGACTTTGCGCCAAAAATAGCCTGCGGGCCCACTTAGTGAAGGTGACTTCTTTTCACTAAGCTCCATCATCTTGTTGCATTTTCAACACTCCCTCTCAACAAGATATGGATTATCTGCTACCCCTATCCTGCCTCTGTGGTATTCGAATTTGCTCCTGGTGAGCGCCTTCGTCAAGATATCAGCATCCAGATCCTCCGTGGGAATGTATGAAAGTAACATGATTCTCCGTTGCACACAATCTCTGATATGATGGTACCTGATGTCGATGTGCTTGGATCTATCATGAAATACTGGATTAACCGATAGTTTAATGCAACTCTGGTTATCACAATAAATCACAGTAGGCTCCAAGTGTGACCCGAACAACCCAACCAGGATCTTCCTCATCAATATAGCCTCGCATGCAGCCAAACTTGCTGCCATATACTCGGCCTCTACTGAACTGAGTGTCATGGATCTCTGCTTCCTGCTGTACCAAGAAACTGCTATCGACCCGATACTAAAGATCCCTCCAGATGTGCTCTTTCTGTCCGTTGGGCTCCCTGCCCAATCTGCATCCGTGAAGCCACATAGCTTCACCTCATCCTCCTTTCTGTACCACAATCCATATCCTAATGTGCCTCTGAGATAACGCAATACATGCCTGCCTGCCTTCCAAAAGAGCTTGGTTGGCTTAACCATAGCTTGTGAAAGTTGGTTAACAACATAGCATATATCGGGTCGTGTATTGACCAGATACATAAGCGACCTCACCAACTGTCGATAAACAGTGGCATCCACTACCACCGCTGAAGTAGCATCCTCCTTCCTCCAACTTCCAGGAAGAGGATTATCAACAGGATTGCAGCCATGCATGTTGAACTTCTCCAGTATCTCCCGGGCATACTTACCCTGAGAAACAAATAGTCCATCACTACGCTGCCAAATTTCCAATCCCATGAAATAATGAAGGAGGCCCAAGTCCTTCATCTCAAACTCTCTAGCAAGATCCTCCTTGCATGAAAGTATCAACAGCTCATCTCCCGTCAAAATCAAATCATCTACATAAAGTACAATGATCAGCAACTTACCCTCTACCACAATCTGGTATAGGTTAGGATCTGCCTCACTCTTGGAGAATCCAAGTCCGATGAAATAACTGTCTATCTGTGTGTACCAAGCACGAGGTGCTTGTTTCAACCCATACAGCGCTCTCTTGAGTCTGCACACATACGAATCGCTGTTGAAGATCTCGAAACCTTCGGGCTGCTCTATGTACACCTCCTCCTCAATGACTCCGTTGAGGAACGCAGTCTTCACATCCATCTGATGGATGTGCCACCCCATCTGCGTTGCGAGAGCAAGAATAGTCCGTATGGAAGAATACCTTGCGACAGGTGCAAAGGTCTCCTCATAATCGATCCCCTCTATTTGTGAGAAGCCTCGGGCAACAAATCTTGCCTTGTACTTCTCCACACTCCCGTCAGCTACCTGCTTCACTTTGTAGATCCATCTCAAAGCCACCACTGATTTCCCCTCCGGCCTTGGGACAATCTCCCATGCACTGTTTATGACAATCGAATCATACTCTTCCACCATGGCATCTACCCATGCGGGATCCTCCACAGCTTCCTCGAAAGAGGGTGGCTCAGTCACGACACATTTGCTCACAAGAGCCATGTATCCAGTGTATCAATCAGGTGACTGTCTCTGTCTGCGCTGTGTTGTAGGTGGTCCTACAACCTTCTCTGCATCTTGAGCCAATCGCTCAACTTCTGTAGTGCGCTTTCACCCTCTGATGGTTGGCGCTGCATGAGTGGTCTCTTCCACTCCATGAACTTCATCTTGTGGCTGATCCACATCCTAAAGCTCATCCTTAGGAACTAATAGCTCCTCATCTGCATGCAAGTGTGGCTCCCTCTCAAGCAAACACTTCATGGCTTTCTCCTCCTAAAATTTGATATCCCGTCGCACAATAGTCTTGCGACTGTCTGGCAAATACACACGATAGTTGTGGGGCATATCAGTGTACCCCACAAATATCCCAAACTCTGTGGTCGACTCCAGCTTCTTCCTGGCATCCTTCGTCACATGCATGTAAACAGGAGAACCAAAAATCCTCAAATGGGAAATATCAGGCCTCTTACCAGAATAAGCCTCCTCGGGTGTACTCATGCCAAGTATCTTGTGAGGACAACGGTTCTGCACATATACTGCAGTATTGCATGCCTCCACCCACAAGTGAAGGGGTAGGCCCTGATCATGCAACATCGCCTGTGCAGCACCCACGATCGTTCTGTTCTTCCGCTCAGCAACCCCGTTCTACTGTGGGTTATGGGGAGCTATGAGCTCTCTTCGAATCCCTTCTGCGCTGCAGAAGTCCTTGAACTCGCCAGAGATGAATTCACCACCATTGTCGCTCCTAAGAGCCTTCACCTTCTTCCCCGATTCCTTCTCGACCAGTGCTTTGAACTCACAAAACTTTGAGTATGTCTCGCTCTTCTTCTACATGAAGAAGATCCAGCACTTTCGAGAGAAATCATCAACAAAGATCACATAGTACTTGTGCTTTACTGTCGAAGCTACTGAGAAAGGTCCACACACGTCTGTGTGAATTCTCTCAAGGATCGTCGTGGCGCGACTATCCTTCTCGTGAAAGGTGGCTTTCACAAATTTTCCCAAAGTACACCCCTTGCACTGATCTGACTGCGCAAGAGTGCCTTTAGGAAGCCCAGTAGAAATCTGCTGCAGTATCTTCAAGGCTCCATGGTGAAGGTGGCCCAATCTCCGGTGCCACAGCTCACCATCATCCCGACTCACCAATCCTTCTACCTTGCATGCCATTGCTGCGCAACCATCTACATGCAATTGATAAAGGTTCTTGACTCGAACCCCTATCTTCCGGGTTTCTCCAGTTGTCTTACTGCGCAGGAAAGCCTTTCCCTTACTGAAGACAACATCATATCCCTTGTCTTCTAACATCGCCACAGAGATAAGATTCTTCTTCAATCCTGGAACATGCATCACTTCCTTCAATACGAAGGGTTTACCAGACTCCCTCTCAAAGGAAATGGTATCGTTACCAGTCGCACTGTATCTACCATCATCGCCCATCTCAATGTGCACTCCAAGATCTTTCTCATCCAGATCAGAAAACAAATCTCGATCTCCTATCATGTGAAAAGACGCACCACTGTCCAAAAACCATACCGATCCCATCACACTGGATACCAAGCATGCGATCAGTGAAAAATCCAGCTCAAACTGCGAGGCTAAGGCCTCTCCCACTGCAGATCCAGCAACTTGCTTATTTTTCTTCTTCTGCAGACAATTTGTGGCATAATGTCCGTGCTGGTGACAGTGAAAGCACTTCACCTTGGACATGTCCTGCTTCTTGCCTTTCGCACCGGAATGAGAAGCTTTCTTGTTCTTCCCCTTCTTTGCTTTGGCAGCCAAAGCGCAATTTTCTTCATTAGATGCCTTTGATGAAGATCCGTCCCTGGTATTCCGCCTGATCTCCTCTTGCACAAGATCAGACCAAAGTCTCTCCCATCCTGGAAATTTCTCCCGACCATTGACAGAGTCCTGATAGGAATGCCAACTCTTTGGAAGACCAAGGAGAGCCAAGCTCACTAAGTCCTCATCATCGATAGTCACCCCCACACTTCCCAGCTTATCCCGACATTGGGTGAACTTTGTGAGATACTTGGGCATACTGTCTCCTTTCTCACACTTAATGTTTCTGAGTTTATCCTTGAGCGCTAACTTCCTCTGGTCGCTTTTGCTTTGGAATAAATTGTCAACGCTTTCCACATCAAGTATGGAAAATCCTTTCCATGCAGGTTGGATACAATGTGATCCTTCATGCCCTCCAACAGAATCCTTCGACACTTTGTTGTCTTCTTTTGCCAAGCCTCAACTTGAGCAGCATCAGTAGGCTTTGGGACCTCAGCCTCTATGAACTCCTTCAACCCATTGTCATCTAACACCGCCTCCATCATGTCTTTCCATGCAATATAATTCGAGCTACCTTCAAGGGCATACTCCAATCACAATCCGTTGAAAGACATTTCAACTTCGACACCAAGAAAACACTGTTGCAAATTCGAATTCCACCAGCTCAAAACTCAACCGCTTCTGATCTAAAATTCGTGAGAACAAAGTATTTCTCGTACAGAGATTGACTGTATGGGCATTTATCAGATATCTCACCTTCCAAAAGAAGGATGAATCCAGAGGCTACCTAGCCCGATTACAGACTCTGCCTGAAGAAATAAAATTGTAATCACTTTCTGAATAATAGATCTAATGATCAACTTCGCTCTGATACCATGTAGAAATTTGAATAATATAACACTTATTCACAGAGATTATCCTGATTATACACTATTTTGTGAAATGCATGCATAATACATAACCTCCTCTACCATTGACATCAATTTGCGGAATTAAAAAAACAATCGCATGCACACATTGAAACATCAATCACACATATCAACACAGTATGTAATGGGGAAAGCATACAGCTGAAAACCCCCAACTATCTGTATATTATAATGATAGAGAACATGTAACAATACATAGTACAATACTCCTCACAAGTACTCAGTACTATCTCCACATGCTACACACAAACTAGCTCAGATTTGAACAAGTCACGGGTTCAAATCTCCTCCACTGTTTGCCTGCCTCTACTACGCAATCCAAGTTGAGAATAGATCATATCCAAGTTCGAACTCCCTTGGCTTGTACTGCGCAATCCTCATTGGCAATCTCAATCAATGATTGTGCAAATCTCATGCACAGCTATTGTCACAACTGATAGTAGTCTCACCCTTTCACCCACCTCTAACACTTGTCTCCACTGAACTGTCCATGCACTGAGTTAACTGATGTATTCTTTAGTTGATTTATGAGTTAATAATTAGTGAATTAATTAATAATTAATTCACATCACTCATCACTAGTGTATTTGGCAGTTAGACTAAATACAACTAGTTCAACTAAGTCAAACTGAACACAACTCCATCAACTCCTCAATCAACTCCACCAAACTCAATCACTTGAGTTCTAACTGAAGTCCGTCATGCAATAGCTCAACTAACCCATAAGAAAAGCGTATTTCCTTCTGGCAGTTGCATGTGCCACATCCGTAGCTCGAACTGAAGTGCTGCAAGAGGATAAGATAATGTTTATAGTCCAAATATTATTAAGAGCTAATAATATTCGATTGTTCTATTTTTTTGCCTAGCAGTCTCAAAATAGACTCCGCCCATATGTCTAAAAATAGAGGTCCATCTATTTTTACCAACATGACCAATCATCCATAAATAACATCCTGCAACTCATAGACCATGATCCATATGTCTAAAAATAGACTTTGCGCCAAAAATAGCCCGCAGGCCCACTTAGTGAAGGCGACTTCTTTTCACTAAGCACCATCATCTTGTTGCATTTTCAACATACAACTTCACATGTAAAACATAATCTAAGAATTATTGACATAACTAGTAAAAAGTTTGAATATTAGAACAACAAAAATGCATTATAATTATTATTCAGTACAAATTTATTTAGGATTTATCTTGTTTCTATTTCATTCATTTGAGACAACGTAATTGAAAGTGCATGCAGTAATACGCTTGTCCAGCAACTATGCACGGAAGGCTTTGTGCAAGGGTTGTTAAAATAGTAAAAATTCAAGTCTCTTTTTTAATTATTGCTAGTTTTATGAAATAATCCAACGACACTACTAAGTACAGAAATAGATGTACAAGAAAACTTATGTAGATATGACTGTGCGTGTGTGGATCTTATGTAACATAGGGAGTTGTTTATGATGACAGTAGTTGTGTGGAGGTGGATCTGAAGTATATACAATAAAAGCTTGAGAGCTTTTTGCATAGCTGCAATAAGTAAAGGTTTTTTTTAAAAGCGTCAATTCCGAAGAGATTATTGTGCCGAAAGAGATCCAATGTGAATAGATCCCCACAATGAAATGAACTTTCACATGCTGAACTTGCTTCCACATAGTAATTTTTCTTAGTTGCTATCCTTTTACACAAAACTTGAAATACAATTTTGCACAAGAGACCATTGCTTTGTTTAAATACCATATCCATATGAAGGTGGCAATCAAGCTATGCGGAGGTAGTTGTGCCGACAAAGTTGTGCTTAAGTGCATACAAAGAAAGCTTGAGAGATTTTTGCATAGTTGCAATAAGTAAAAGTTATTTATAGAAACGTCAATTCCAAAGATATTATTATTCAAAAAGATGTTCAATATAAAGAGGTCTACATAATGAGCTGAACTTTCGCACACTGAACTTCCTTTCACACAATAATCTTCCTTGCTTGCAATCTGCTTACACAAAACTCGGTTTCTTTATTTTAGACAACTAAATTGCATCATATATGCAAGTGAAGGGATTGAAAAAACTGTGTTCTCTGAGGGACGTCGAACTGGAAAGAGTATTATTTGCACTACGACAAATTTCTTACAATCAATACTATGCAAACAAAACAAATGTTATTAAAATCTTGAGAAATTTACGATAGACCATCAAAACATAGTTGTATGTATACATTGACAGGTTTATTTGTTTATGTTGTTAAGCAATTTGGCAAGGGCACAATGCTCGCTCATTGCATTTCCAGGCATCCTAATAACTCTTTCATTTTACTAGACATTTGTGATTTGATTTTGCATTATCAATCAATATACTATACTCATGCAAACAAGATTAGCAATCTACTCATCATAGCAACAAGACGATTTTTTCTACCAATGCAAATGTTACTATGACATTGTACATAAATGTAATCCAATGGACTATTTTTTTTTGTTCTAGCTATATGTTTTGTACTATGTTATGCCTCTTTTTTTTGTCTACATTGTCGTTTTTTTACATTGTTTTCTTGATTTATCAAATTTGCAAGTTCTATAACTACTCAGTCAATATAAGTTCGTCACATTGCAATTTCGGTGACATTACTTTACAATAACGATTTTCTTTGTTTACAAAATGGTTTTCTTTGTATAAAACAAATTTCTAAATAAGTTGTTGTCATAGAAAGATGAAACGAGTTTCTAAATTGATATAACTTATAAAACATATTACATTTATACATTTATACAAATTGCTAAATAGAATCATAAGTGTCTAAATATAATTGCAAAGTAAATGGATTTGTTGTAATGAAAATTGGTATTCCGCTTCCTTGAATGATATTTGCAAATTGTAGAGAGCTTTGATTTTAGAACTATGATTTTTTACAGAGGTCGCGTATTTGCATAGTGAGTGTTATGATACTAATGAACGATGCAGTAATTGGTACGGTTTCGTTGTGCGGAAGAGTACTTGTGGGAGAATCGAGGTATTTTGCATAGATGGGGGTGCCAAATCAACTATGTAACGAATGTGCGGAAGGCTTTGTATTTTTAAATTATTATTTAGGAATGCATTTACCAACTATGAAAATAGTTGTATGAAGGTGGTTGTGTGAAGCTAGCTGTTGATGTGATTGTAAGGCACTATTATGTTAATGCTTTGTTCAATGATGTGAGAATTCATGCAGTTGCAGGTTGTTTGCATAGGCCTCAAAGAGGTGGGGGGTAGGGCTGAACACATGTCGAATTAACATTATTATATTTGTTCGTGTGTAGTAAAAAGTATGTGCAAGAGAGTTGAGGTCCTTTGCATAGTAAGTCATGGGGTCGTTGCGCAGAGCATTTACTATGTGAAGGGCAAAGTGTGTGCGGGAAATTTGAGGTCTTTTGCATAAATGGGCGTGCTAAAAAACTGTAATTTCAATTACTGTGAAGAAAAAGTGTTGTGCAATAAAATGAATGTGCAAAAGGCTTTCTCTTTTTTAATAATTATTTAGCAATGGTTTTTGGAAGTATGAAAGTAGTTGTACGAAGGTGGTTGTGTGAATCTAGCTCTTTGAAGGTATTGTGTGTGAGGATTTGAATGTCAATTAAGGGCGTTATTAAGTGTGAAAGTAGTTTTATGGACAAAGTTGTGCGGAGGTTGTTGTGTGTGTGCAAATTTTATGCTAAAGTTTTGTTCAAAGTTTACTAAGATAATAAATATACAATTCTCTTTTTTTAATTGTTATTTAGGGACGTATTTCACAACGTATAATAATTAATTAATATCAGTTTCGAAGCTAGTTTTTTAGAGGTTTCGTGTGTGGAGTTTCAAATGAAAATTAAGGGCATTATTGAGTGTGGAAGTAGCTACACAGATGAAGTTGTGCAAAGGTTGTTGTGCATGTGCGAATTTTATACGAAAGTTTTGTTCAAAGTTTACTAAGATAATAAATATGCAAATCTATTTTCTAATTCTTATTTATGGATGTATTCCACAACGTATAATCATTAATTAATATCAGTTTCGAATGTCAATCACTGAGGACGATATTGACTATGGAAGTAATTGTGCGGATGAAGTTGTGGAGAGATGGTTATGTGTGTGTGTGTGGATGTTATGTGGAGAACAAATGCATGTGCGGAATCTACAATACACAACACTAAACTTGATAAATGAGATTTGATATTGTATATGGTTTTGATCTTTTTGCAATTATTGTTTGCATCGAACTAGCAGTTCCGTCGTTGTTTGAACGAAAAATATAGTGTCCAGAGTACTTAATGCAAAACAACATATTTTACTTAGGAACACAAATTGTATTAAAGTTAACATGTCCATACTTCGTCAGCCCTTGTGCGGAGAAACGTTGAAGTTCATATGTATCTGAATGCAGAAGTGTATGTTCCTTGTTCTAGACACCATCCTTCCGCACATATTTGAAACACTATCCATTTGTACATATTTGAAATCATTAGGTTCTCATTTCAAAGAAAGAATATTCATTTCTGATGTAATTGTAATAATCAGTAGCTTCTATTTAGGAGAAGCATGTTTGAATTTATTTGATTGTGTCAATCAAACGATGTTATTGAATACAAAAGTAGTTATCTGGAAATGGTTGTGCATATTTGACAACAAATGCATGTTCGGTAGCGCTTTTATTGTTCCCAAAGCTTTGTCTAATATTTATCCAAATAAAAAGTATATTGATCGTTGTGCGAAGGAAGCTATATGCCAATGTTTTGTGACATGCTTTAGTGTCAATAAAACAATTAATTAAGGGCCTTTATTACTAGATTAAATGTAAAATGTTTTTGCCTTTTTTCGGCTAATCGATTTTGCCTTGTGTCTATACACGATATTCCTATATTGTCATATTGAATACATGTACAATAATGTACATGATCACAATGAACTTGTATTTATTTTATTTCGTACATTCCTGCTATTTAGTACACGTATATTGACAACATTAAAGCAATAACTGTTACCAAAGTAAGAAAGAAAATAATTTTCGAATTTTGAGATTTAATTCACCATCTACTGCTAACGTTTTTGTCAGTATCAAAATAAAACAAAATGTCAATGATTTACAAATGAGTACCAACTTAGTAACTAAATCAATTTGTTATAAAAAAACAAAACATGTCTATGCATGATATTCATTTACGATTGTTAACAGTTACCACTGGTAGTTTCAAAGCTAATTGTCATAATTGTCATGAGCTTTTTCTATTATTACTGCATTTATGCATCTAGTCATTTCGAAAATTTGTACGACTGTTAAGAAATCGTTGACAGGTTTTGGGCAATTTAAGCCAGAAAATGCATCTTATATTGTATTGTAATTTTTGTTTGTATGACACGTATTTCAATGATATTAAATCAACAGTGTAATATGTGGTTAGTAGAGAAGATGGTTTTGCAATATCGATACTTATTTCTATTATTTCCCATAAACATTGGCTTTGATATTTTCAATTGTTATTTATTAAGAGTGCCATATATGGTAGTTTGCACATGAAAAATAGCAACAACTGACAATTGCCATTGCAACAGCAAATTGCAAATTTACGCAACATTGGAGACGAATATAAGTAGCATTTAAACGAAGCAAGCTATTTGCAATTATACAATCAACAAAGCGATATTTGAATCTGCCAATGAAAAAGAACAGAAACATAAACATTTTCTCTAGCGAATACTTTCCTAGTCTCACTTCTTAGCAGATTTAGTAGTATTCAATAATTCATTTTCTCAATTTCTCAGATTCTTTCGTGATTCTCTCTATAACATATTTATTTTTGTGTAGAATTGTTTAGGGATTTGTATTTTCTCATTACACATTTTATGAACACAAGAACTCTACCAATTGTTTAGAAATTGTTTAGGGGTTTGTATTTTCTCTTTGAATCTTATCAATTCACTATTGCTTTCTCTTTTTCCTTTGGTGTGTTCATTTGCTTTGCCCTGATAACTTAAATTACATGCAAAGAAATAACCAGTGCAATTTTTGCATGTCATAATCTGCAAGCAAATATTTTTACACATCACATAGTTTATTAAATTTGTAGGAAATCAAGTATCAAATATCGACAATGGATGCCCAAAGAATAGTTGAGGAAAAACAAAAACAACTAAATCATGCACAATAATCTTCACCTTAGACACATGTTACTAGTCCAACTTCATCCACGACTCAAGAAAAAAAAATGGTTTTGGAAAACTAATTATTAGTCAGTCAGCAAGTCGTCAACATGAGCATATAGTTCAAACACCCAAGTCCAAAAGCGTAACAAACCCTGGTTGATTTCCTATGTAAATAAATAAGAATAATAACCGAGGTCACAGGACACGTATTCCAAGCTAAATGTTGGGAAAACCATAGTGATGGGGATCATTGGTGATTAATAAATGGCTATGGAAATTGGCAAAGGCAAAGAGGCAATAATTGGAATTTATTTATGGAAATAATGGAAAATGGGAGAAAAGGAAGGTGAAAGGTCACATAAATGCATGACGAGGAAATTGAAGGAAAAAAAGAGGAAATTGAAGAAAATAGAGGCCTCAATAATAAAAAGGCTTCTAAGGATCAGTTCACAACTTTTGTCGGTTTAGCTTAAGTCAATTTAGTTTTGGAGTTGTCTCCCTGTTCTCTCTCTCATATTCTTGCACACTTAGAGAAATCTTGGAGCATTGTTGGAGCATGCTTGGAGCACTCTAGTTTTCATTGGATTGGAGAAAGAAGGAAAAGGAAAAGAAATAAAGTGCAAGGAGACAGCAGGATCAGCAGCTACAACGAGACTGACGTGCAGGTATTGAGTTGCATGTATTATTTCCTTGCTAGTTTTGGTATGCATGTTATATGCATGTGGTTATATGATTATGATTTGACATTAGCATGGAGGATTGCCTGGATTGATAGTGGTTTTAGCCTTGCCTTGCCATTTCCTGCATAACTATGGTGTTGTGGGTTTTTCCACTTGTTGCTTTCTAGTTGATGCTCAGGTTCCTTATGGTTGTGGGTTGATTTACTAGTTCCTAGAGCCATTGGTTGGAAGAAACGCTTTGGAGCCCTAGAACATCTTGGGTTGAGTTACTAGTCCTGAAGCCTTAGCTGGACAAACACTCTAGAGCCCTTGGTGGGTTGAGTTACTAGTCCCGAAGCCTTAGTTGGACAAACACTCTCGAGCCCTTGATGGGTTGAGTTACTAGTCCTGGAGCCTTGGTTGGATAAGCGCTTTGGAGCCCTGGAAGGTTATGGGTTGAGTTATTAGTTCTTGGAGCTGCGGTTGGGAGAAACGCTCTGGAGCCCTGGATAGCTTGGGTAGAGACCGATATGGTTGGTGTTAGTGATGTCCAACCGTGAGGTGGAATCAGTGGTTGAGGGTTGAGATGGTTTGGCCTCTGGAAGCCCTGGTTTGGTTTTGTTTAGTTTAATCCATGAGATATTGCATTCACGCTTGGAATATGGCACAGGGGGTGATTGGATAAAAGAGAGATTTGGCTCAGCGCAATCTATGGTCAGGTGTTATGTGGAAGTCCCTAACTTGGTTGGATTTTGCATATGTTAATAAGAGATATTTTCCTCTTATATTTTCATGAGTAATTGTACTTGTTATTATGTGGTTTTGATGGTTGTTCTATCATGGTGTATATGTTGTTCATTTGTTGGTTATATGTTGGTTATAAGATGTATATTGGTTATGGCTCTTGATGTGTTTTGATTTGTTGATGAATGGTTAATGAATACATGAGCTAATAGATGTTATTGTAGTTATTATGAGAGGGCATTAGACCTTCTTAACAATTCTCATATAAGTATCAGACCCCTATGTTTAAATATGCATTCATGACCTGTAGATTACATGTTTTCCATATGTTTGACGAAATCACTGTCATGGTTAGGCCTAGTTAGGTCAACTCCTTGATCAAATTTTGTATGAATAAATTTGTCTTGATGTCATTATTGATTCTAGAAAGTCTCATTGAGTTTTGGGTAGTAGTCTAGAGACCGACTTGGAAATTAGGCTCAGAATCCAGGACCGCATGCTCTGAACTAAACATTTTGGGCTGCAACTGTTGGGATGCATGCTTATGCATGAGGTTGTAGGCTCCTAACCACATGGATGCCTTGTTATGGGAGCGATTGAGGGCTCAGGGCAAGGAAAAGGTGGTCCAACTTAGGATTTGGCCACCTGGGGTGGTTGCTCAACCTCTGAGTGACCTGTAGCCCCTATAGGATGTGTTTAGTTGTCAGTTTGTCTTCCACAATTGGCCCCACTTATTAATGTGACCTAGGAGGTCGGGTCATGTCATAGAAGCTCCTCCTCTCATGTTTACCCCAGCAGGTCAGTGAAACTAGGTAAATGTGGGAGGGGTGGTTACATAATGGTATCAGAGCTCTTAGGTTCAACACTTGGACTGGATGAGCGGAATGTGTTTGTCATGCATGCGTGTTAGTTTTCTATGTGTTTATTGAGCATGCATCGTGGTGGTCATTATACAGTTTATGATGTTGTTGGTTTGTTATGAGATTGACATTTTTGTCGAGATAAAGCAGGAGATGCAGATCATTAGAGCGAGATTGCAACATTGGACCTCGGGGTAGGAGCATATTGTCATATAGGTTTATATGTTTGCTATGAAGGTATGTTGGTTAATGATTGTTATATGCATTATGGTTATATACATGCCTACCATTCTCTTTTTGTTATGGTTACATACATGATAGATGCTAGTTGATTACTGTAGTCATATGCACATGCATAAGATAGTCATGAAAGATAGTAACTTGTTATTTCATTGTGGTCATATGCATAATGATTATGGTCATTGCATTTAAGATCTTGATGTTACATGTATCGTGCTAAGCGGGATTGGCATGTGCATATGGTTATGGTTATGATATTCAGGTATGAGTCGATATATTTGTGATATTGTGTCGTACTAATCTGGACTAACTTGTGCAGATGTGATAGCCTCCCCTGAGATACATTGAGGTATGAGTTTGATTATGTCGTTTATTTGGTTTATCTAACATGGTATGTTTACAGGTTGTCTGAATGTTTGATTAATTGCATGATATGATTATGTGTCTATAAGATTGCATGAATGAATGATCTTGTTTTAAGATGGTTGTACTAACACAATATGTGTTGAGACAACTTATATGCACTTGAGAGAAAGTGGGTGCTAGTTGTAGTATTATGATTGATGATCGTGAATTGACTGTTTATTATGACATGGCTATTAGTCTTGGTAAAGGTTGGTTTCAAGTTAATAGACACAATGTCTAGATCTTCGGAACATGTGACTAACATGTGTGAACAGTTGTAGGGAAACATGCTTGGCATTAGCGTAACAAGGTAACAATTGATTTGTTTATATAACTAACAACTGGGTGATGTGATAACGCATAATAAGACTCAACTGCAGCAAGGAAAAAGGGTAAAAGGAAGGAATTGGGTGAGAATTCCTTTGGCTATGTTTGGAAAACACAGTTCCAAACGAATGAGTGCTTTGCATGAATATAAGAAGTCTTCTTAACCTTGATTTTGTCTGACATTATGCGGATATGTGCTATATTCATAAACATGTATTTGAAAGGTATAATAGTTGGTTTCCAATTATGGCTGAATTTTTCAAGAGAATTGGAGTCCCTTGAGAAGATGATACATGTATGTGTTCAGTTACAAGGTAGCGTGCTTGGCACAATAATGTAAGGTAATTGGTATATTGTATATTGTATATTTATTTATGCATTGAAAATTGTGTGTTAATGGCAATACAGTGCAGGGGATTGCATGACAAACGAGACTGCCATGGAATCATGAAGAAGGATCGGGTTGAGCATTCCCTTGGAAACATTAGGAACCCTTGGGGATTAATTCATGTTGCATGTTGCTAATTTTTTACCATCGATGCTTTGTGATTTGTTTGCGCTTGATTTGCAGTTTTGTTTGTGTCTGGTGCATGGCCATGCCACTTTGTTTGTGAGGTCATATTTTTATTGGTTTTCATGGTTTTCTTCTTATTTGCTTCGTGTTCTTGTCTTTTACATTTTAGGGGTCTTCGGAATAGGTTGGGGAAAGAGGGAAGTTGATGGAGCTCAGGAAGAGTTGAATGAAACCCAACAGGTAATGTAAGACCCAGATGAAGTCAGTGCATTAAGAAAGGGTAGCTGAAGGCAAGAATATGATAGCCAGTTGGACTGGTTGGGTCCATTGGGGTAAATGGATGGTGGCAGGACAATCATGATAAATGTAACAAGAATGTTAAAGTAAATGGATTTGAGGCATTAGATACCTTAGCTATATTAGGAATTGTTGTGCATGTTGTGCATGAATAAAGGAAGTTCTCTTAACCTTGACCTTATGATATTTGGTAATTATGTTATGATCATAATTATATTGATGTTTATATATGTATACATGTATGAATGTATGTCATTGTATGACAGGGTCATCAAGGATCATGGTTGTTTTATGCTAATGTTTATAGGTATATATGTATGTATGTATGTCAATGTCTAACAAGGTCGTCGGGGATCATTCTTGTGAAGGATTGATTACTTATGCATGTGAATGGCATGAATAGGTTCTTGGTTTCATGAGGAATAAAGTGGGAAGAGTAGCATGACAAATCTATGAGGTCAGTTTCATGTGGATATGAATTGATATTATGTGTTTATACTATGCCTATGTCTATGTTATGGATAGGTCACGCTGAGGGATACATCAGTGGAATGAAAGTAGTACGATCTACGACATGTTGGGACAAACATGGAGAGTGAAAAGACACTAGAAGAAAGGTCGCTTGGTAGAGATGGTGTGGTCTCCATATGTGTAGTATTGGTGTTGTGTACATGTTTCATATGCGGTATTGTGTACGTATGGTGTTGTGTGCATGTTTCATATGAGGTATTGTGTACATATAATGTTGTGTGCATGTTGCATATGCGGTGTTGTGTACATGTTGTATATGCAGTGTTGTATACATATTGTATATGTGGTGTTGTGCACATGTTGTACATGTGGTGCTATGTTCATGTGGTGTTGTGTACATGTTGTACATGTGGTGTTGTGTACACATTGTGCAAGTGGTAATGTGTACATGTGTTGTTGTGTACACGTTGTGCAAATGGTGTTGTGTACATGTGGTGTTATGTACACGTTGTGCAGGTGGTGTTGTGTACACATTGTGCAGGTGGCGTTGTGTACATGTGGTGTTGTGCACATGTTGTATGTGTGGTGTTGTGTACACGTTGTACACATGGTGCTATGTACATGTTGTATAGGTGGTGTTGTGTACATGTGGCATTGTGTACATGTCATGCATGTTGTGTTGTGCATATGTGGTACTATGTTATGTGTATTACGTAGTCGTTGTATCGTGACATGTGTTTTCATTGTGGTGTACACCAGGTGTAGGTGTATGTGTTGTGTTGTATGTCGAGTGTAGGTACACGTATTGTGTGGTGTTTTATAGTATGTGTAGGTGTATGCGTGTGATGTAGATTGTGCGCATGTGTACGTGGTTGAGGAGAAGGCACTGGGTGATTGTCGAGTTTGGCAACCGATTCAATGTGCATACAGAAGGGATAAAAGACAAAGGTAGAAGCAAAGAACCATTTGAAAGATAAGTACCTATGTTTTATTTCAATTTTTTACTATGCATGTGATCTATGACTCTGATTTATGATGGTTGCAAGTGATCTATGATTTTGATTTATGACAATTGAGTTTTGAGCTAATCAGATGTGATATGTTTATACATGACAATTTTATCAAACAACTAGTTTGACTTGTTGTGACAAGAAGTAAAAAAAAGTGTAGGTGTACCTTATTGACAAGCTACTAATGAGGTATGATTTTAAATTATTTCAACTCATTTTGAATCCAATGGAAATTATGTGCTTGATACAGGAAAGCATGGGAAATGCCCGGTTTGGGTGTTTGAAACTAATTGAAAGAATGTTAGCAGTAGCAATGAATGGAATTGGAACATGCAATAATATGATGGTAAAGCATTCAGGAGCAGGGCCATTGTGGGACATTGGTACCCAATAGTGTCCATTGATTTCCATGAGCATGCTATGACTGGTATGATGGTTTTGAGGCAGGGATATGCCTTGTTTTTTGGACCTTCTGATGCAAGGAAACCTTTCCAAGGGATGGATCAAGTGGGAAAGGGGATGTCGGGGAACTTGGAAGGTGAGTGACTGCACGGAAGGGGGTGACCAGATTGCCTGAAGGATTGTGTAGCAGAGAAGGGAAGGTTAGGGGAATGAATTTGTTTTGGTCATTAGCATTTCCAAATGGAATCAGATGCACATTGGGAGTGTGCCCTAGAACAACGAGTCGATAACTATTCATTGAGAGAACAAGTAGCGCAAGGATTGTAACACTAGACATTGGATGCAGGTTTGACTTTCACGTGGATTTAGGACTTCTGGAAGGAGGTGAATCTTGGTACTACCTTGAGGGTGGAGGTGTGAGCCTTTAGATTCCCTTGTTGTAGATGCAAGCACCGTATCCTTTTATTTTCTGGTTAGAGAAAATGTGCATATGTATGTGTATATTATTATAAATATTGTATCGAGTTGGATTTATAAAGTTCCATAGACATTATGATTATTTGTTGGTTGAAGCAAATGTTCATGAGTATATATGTGGTTGTTCTTGTAAATACCATAATGAGTTGTGTTATAAAGCTCCAGTAAGTGGCATGTTGTTTTGTTTTCAGCAGTGGTCATTGTAAATACTGCAATGAGCTAGGTTATAAAGCTCCATAGGCAGTATGTTTTGTTGGTCATAAGTGTCATAGAACACCGACGACGGTGTTCCCCCAAGAAGGAGGGGTTTGTAACAACCCCTGGTTGATTTCCTATGTAATAAATAAAAATAATAACCAAGGTCACATGACATGTATTCCAAGATGAATGTTGGGCAAAAACATAGTGTTGGGGATCACTGGTGATTAATAAATGGCTATGGAAATTGGAAAAGGAAATAATTGGCATTTATTTATGAAAATAATGGAAACTAAGAGAAAAGGAAGGTGAAAGGTCACAAAAATTACATGAGGAGGAAATTGAAGTAAAAATAGAGGAAGTTGAAGAAAATAGAGGCCTCAATGATAAAAAGGCTTCTAAGGGTTAGTTCGCAACTTTTTTTGGATTAGCTTTAGTTAGTTCTGTTTTGGAGCTCTCTCTCTATTCTCTCTCTCTAATGCTTTTGCACACTTAGAGAAATCTTGGAGCACTGTTGGAGCACTCTAATTTTCATTGGATTGGATAAATAAGACAAAGGAAAAGTAGGAAAGTGCAAGGGGACAATGGGATCAACAACTACAACTGGATTTCCTTGCAGGTATCCAATTGCATGTATGATTTCCTTGCTAGTTTTGGCATGCATGGTATATGCATGTGGTTATTTGGTTATGATCTGTCATTGGCATGGAGGATTGCCTAGATTGATAATGGTTTTAGTCTTGTCTGGTTGTTTCCTATATATCTATAGTGTTGTGGGTTTTTCCACTTGTTGTTTTCTGGTTGGTGCTCAGGTTCCTTATGGCTATGGGTTGAGTTACTAGTTCCTGGGGCCATTAGTTTGAACAAACACTCTAGAGCCCTGGAACAACTTGGGTTGAGTTACTAGTCCTGGAGCCTTGGTTGGAAAAACGCTCTAGAGCCCTTAGTGGGTTGAGATACTAGTTTTGGAGCCTTGACTAGACAAACACTTTGGAACCCTGGAAGGTTGTGGGTTGAGTTATTAGTTCCTAGAGCCATGGTTGGGAAAAACGCTCTGGAGCCCTGAACAGCTTGGGTAGAGACCGATTTGGTTGATGCTAGTGATGTCGTACTGTGAGGTGGAATCACTAGTTGAGGGTTGAGGTGGTTTGACCTCTGGAAGCCCTAATTTGGTTTTGTTTGGTTTATTCCATGAGATCCCACATTCATGCTTCGAATATGGCACGGGGGTGATTGGCTGAAAGAGAGATTTGGTTCAGCCCAATCTATGATTGAATGGCATGTGGAAGTCCCTAACTTGGTTTGATTTTTCATATGTTAAGAATAGCTCTTTTCCTCTTATATTTTCATGAGTAATTGTACTTGTTATTATGTGGCTTTGATGGTTGTTCTATCATGGTGTATATGTTGTTCATTCATTGGTTATATGTTGGTTATAAGATGTATATTGGCTATGGATCTTGATGTGTTATGATTTGTTGATGAATGGTTAATGAATGCATGAGTTATTCTAGCTATTATGAGAGGGTAATAGACCACCTTAACGATTCTCAAATAAGTATCAGACCCCTATGTTTAAATATGCATTCATGACCTATAGATTACATGTTCACCATATGTTTGATGAAGTGACTTTCATGGTTAGGGCTGGTTAGGTCAAGTTCTTGATCAAATTTTGTATGAATAGCTTTGTCTTGATGTCATTATTGATTCTGGAAAGTCTCATTGAGTTCTGGGCAGTGGTCTAGAGGCTAACCTGGAAATTAGGCTCAAAATCTGGGACCACATGCATTGAACTAGACATTTTGGGCTGCAACCACTGGGATGCAGACTTATGCATGTGGTTGGAGGCTCCCAACCACATGGATGTCTTGTCGTGGGAGAGGTTTGTAGATTTTTATTGTATATTCAAACTACTTATGTAGTATGGTAAAACAAAAGACTTGAATCTACTCTACTCAGCAACAGAAACAAAAATCGATTGATGAAATCACGAAGCAGAAAAGGAAGAATTTCAATCGCACATAACAAAATATTTTTCTGGGGAAAGCAACAGCTAAAAACCCCGCTATCTGTATATTGCATTAACCAGAAGATCTGAGAAGAAAATACAATGTTTGTTCAACCTGAACAATCTCTACACAAGTACAAACTATCTCACTGCTTCACAAACCAGCTCAAGCCAATACTTAGCCAAATCTGTTGCCTGCCAAGCTCCTACTTCATTGCGCAATTTCCAAGAGAATTAGCTCATATTTAATTGGGAAATTACTCACTCATAATTGTGCAATCTATCCATAGGCCTTCTACTGATTGCATGCATCACCTGTTTAATTTAGATGAATTTACAACTGATAGTACATTGTCCCTGAACTCTAATCTCAACTGGGTCTTCCTCTGAACTAACATGCATGAGCTATTTTGAGTGAATTATCAGTTATCTGATTGAACACTACATGTGAATTAAATCCAATTTAAGTTACTTGACCACTCACTAGTTCCTCCAATAGTTAGAGCTAGTTAAACTAAATTTAACTCGGTTAAATTGAATTAAATAATTACAACTCAATAAGAACTCAACTTGGGCCCCTAAAATTTAGGGATCACTCTACATGACTCTAGATAGACTCCTAACTCGAATTAATTGACCCAACTAAGTCAACTTAACTTAGTTAACTGCTACAAGTTGTTGATATGAGAATAGAATTACAATTTAATTCTTGATTTAATTCAAGGACAAATTAAATTAGGATTTTCTTATTGCTATTTTTAACACAGTTGAGGGCTCAGGGAAAGGAAAAGGTGGTCCAACTCAGGATTTGGCCACCCGGTGTGGTTAATCAACCTCTGAGTGACCTGCAACCCTTGTAGGATGTTATGAGTTGTTAGTTTATCTTCCGCAATCTACCCCACTTCCTTAATGGGACCTAGGAGGTCGGGTCATGTTATAGTAGGTCCTCCTCTTATGTTTACCCCGGTAGGCTAGTGAAACTGGGTAAATGTGGGAGGGGTGGCTACAAAAAGTGTTGTTAATAGAGAAAGCATTGAATAGGCTATAGACGTAGAAAGTGATAGTAATGAACAACCAAACTGGGTTGCTATTCATTTAGCAGAAAATTAATGGAGCGAATTGTAGAATACATTATTTTCAATGAACGTCCTGTCACATTGCAAAATGCAAAGTGTGACAATACCAACAAAAAAACCAGAGTTGAAAAGGAAATGCTTGAAAAAGAAAATATTATTGATCAAGAACATGTGCATATTGATCTGTCTGGTGTTGATACGATCGGGCTCATGGTATTGCAACAATGTACCAATGATGTAATTACTCAAAATGTTACCAATGTGCTTGCAGAAAATCATATGCTGAAAAGGAAATTAAAAAAACTACAAGACATTGTAAATCCAACTCCTTTGTTAATGACTCCTCTTACAATACGATCACCTTCATCATTAAGTCCTGTTGTTGCAACACCACAAACATTCAACAAGGTTGTGAATCTACTTAATGCAGTGAAGACATATATCCTTGAGAACATATTCGAAAGATTAGAAATTGTTGAAGATGCTCGGAAAGAAGTTCTCGATTTAACGCATTTGCAAGAGCAAATATCGAAATTTGCAGACTTGCTTAATAGTAATCTTACAGAAGACAAGCAATCCGTTGACAATGAATTAAATACTTTTAAGCATAGGCTAGCAATACTCTTTGATTTCGAAAAGAAAAAAACCATCAGTTACCAAATGTTGAATGAGTGAAGCAATTGGAAGATGGATGGGCGGAAAGGGTCACTACACTTGAGAATATCAGTTCTGCTTGTAGTGAACTATCCAAAAGGAGAGATGATGCCTATTTTAGGGCAATGGACATTATAACAGGCTTAGACAGCCTTGGCATGCTACGGAATTCTAAGTTAATTTCAAAGGACATGTTACAAATTCAATTGCAGGAGAAAAAAACAAAAAATGACAGCACAATTTGATATCATCATTGATTTTACCACAAAACATATTGACACATGGCTAATTACTTTTGCCAATGTCAATAAGCAGAATGCTAGGTCGATTGTCGATGTGCAGGAAGAATCTAGAGAAATTGAAAACTAGATTTTCACCAAAAACATGAAAATGGAAGTCACAATTGCCCTCGATGAGGTCTACATTAAAACAACGATCAATATCTTTCTTTAACGAGTTATGGACTCGTAATACATCTTACAGATTGTTGTTTTCTAGTTGCAGACATCGTTCAAGGAAACAAAACATTAATTTCCGCTACAACAAATCCATTTACTTTACAATTTTCTTTTGATAATTGCAATTCCAGTTAGCAATTTTGTCTTTAAAGACCATGTTTTGAATATGCTCTTGTATGAATCTGAGTTATGGCCACGCTCATTAACATTTTATTCTAACATAGTGTTTTCTATACATTTCCAAAAATATGCTTTCATATTTTCTATTACATTTAGTGTTGTGTTGTTGCTTTAAACGAGATTGAACATTTGGCAATGATTTGACATTCTAGACATATATCTCTTAATAATAGAATACCACAACAAAAAGTTTTGTTGAGCACAACAATTTGATTCTACATAGTCAAAGCTTTACAAAAGGAATATCGTACTTAAAAAAACTATAAATCCAAAAACGTAGATATAAATTAAATTAAATTAGTTACGATCTTGTTGAACAAATTTGTTTTTAATGCCTATGTCTTGAATCTAAACATGTTGTGAACTAGTTGTTATTTACAAATTGAACTGCAATAACTATTTTGCATTCAAAACCACTTGACTATATCGATTTTATGATAAAGTTTTTTATTTGTATTCAACCATATGCTTTGAAACTTTGTTTTATATCTCATATTGCATTATTGATTAAAATAAAAATTAACATTATTGTTAACTGTAATTCATCTGAGTTAAGATTTGATTAAATCGTTTAAGCGCTAATTGCGAATGTGTCCAATGATGCGAAATTGAATTTTTCAATCTAAAATATTACTAATAATATTAGCAATAAAAGCTTTTAGTGTGAAGTGCAGAGTTCCGCACAAAAAAACTTTCTACATACATTGAACTTCCTTCGTACAAACAAAGCTTTTGTTCAATGAAATGTAGTTTTGTACATAACTTTTTGTGCATTCTGCATAACTTTTACTCAATTGACTACTGATATGCATTATCTATAACTAAAGTATTAGCAATAATATTAGCAATAAAAGTGTTTTGTACAAAGTTTGTGTGGTCAAAGTTATACGAAGGTGCCTTTTTGTTTTGAAATTACTGGATGACCTATGTTTTACTGAATTGAGTGCTGATATGCATTATTTTTAACTAAAATATCAACTATAATATTAGCAGTTAGTGCAAAATGTGGAAATCCGCACAAAGAGCACTTCCACAAGAGCCTAAACAAACATATATTTGAAATATTTGAAAATAAGCATTATTTACACTTAAAATTATTAGCAATAACTTCATATATGTCATGAGATATAACGTGTTTGAAGAAAGATTTACAGACATTGTTGGACGAAGAAACCAGTTCGGAACAAGCATGGGCTAAGACAATTCCGCACCTCTGCACAATGTAAACCTCTGCACAATGTAAACCTCTGCACAATGAAAGTTGAACGACATGAAGCACTTACATGTTAATTGACGAATACATGTTAATTAACAGAGTAACTATTAAAATCTCCTTGCCGAGGTGTGGCATCTATATGAATTCTATTATTCAAATACAAAACTAATTTTAACTTCCTAAAAAATAACCACTTGGATGTTAAAATAGAATTGTCGATTATGTTATGCTCTATTCTACTAAAAAATAAAAGCTAGCAATACAACAACAAACTGCCACATGCCAACTAGATGCTTCTCCTTTTTGGCGTTATTTTCCAGGTTTATTTTACATGCAAGATTCCAAAGCTAGCTTTTGTTGTGTGGAGGAAGCGTGTGAGGAGGAAGTTGTGCAAAGGTGGCTATGCGGAGGAAGTGCACGCAGAGAACAAATGCTCATTGTGCGGAAACCTTTGTGCAGGGATAATCAATTAATAAGCGGTAGAGGCAGGGAATATTCTTCATCGTATTTCCTTAGTATATTTATTATCTTAGTAAAATTCTTATCAGTATTGTGTGTAAACTCGAATGTCAATGACTAATCAAAGGGCGTTATCGAGTGTGGTTGTCATTGTTGTTCTAATAGTGTGAAGTGTGACAAAATGCGGACCCCACTTAATTAGTTGCAGAGATAGGGGGATATGCACTATTTATCACTAAAATATTAGCAACAATATCGTATAAGTCCAACAGTTGCCTTGGTCTTATTGTGAGCAACAAATATGCATTGTTTAATACTAAAATATTAGCAATAAAAACCTTTAGTGCAAAGTGCGACATTTTGCACATTAAAAGCTTCCTCTGCACAATAGACTTTTTATGCACTTCCGAACAAATGTCTTATTTGAAACATATTCGGAGATACGAACATAAGCATAAAGATATAGCGTGTGCGAATGAAGCTTTGTAGACATCGTTATGCAAAGCAAGAAGAGCAAAACAAGCATAGTCAGACACATAAATGTGGGTGAAATATTTACTCACAACCACAACCACATTCAATATTAATGTGGCTTTTGTACATAATCACTTAAATAGTAGTAGTTATAACTAAAATATGAGCAATAATATTAGCAATTAGTACAAAGTGCATATAT
Source organism: Pinus tabuliformis (assembly GCA_031772625.1). Lineage (NCBI taxonomy): Eukaryota > Viridiplantae > Streptophyta > Pinopsida > Pinales > Pinaceae > Pinus > Pinus tabuliformis. The sequence continues at coordinate 1,162,558,210 of CM062811.1, forward strand.
CTGCCCGCACAAGAGCTTGAAGAAACAAATATTCAAAATATTTACAATTAAAATATTAGCAATAAATTCATATACGTCAACAATTTACTAAAATAGCTACTTGCTCTGGTATAGTCTACCCATGTTCTGAGGCAAAAATGTGGGCGAAATGCGGACCCCACTTAATTAGCTGTAGAGACAAACATATACACATTATTTATCGTGCATTGAAAGATTCATTTACACAATGAACTTTCTACGCACTTCCGCACAAATTAAAATATTATTAATAAGATGGGGGGGGTGATGAGCTACACAAGTCATTGTGTTGAGTTACTTTTACAATTTTCTAGATCATGTATTGTATGAATGTTTATGGAGGATGAGGTATGTGTGAGAGAACGAGGAATATTATCATGTTTTGTTGTGTGGAGGGATTTTGATTTTAGAGCTATGTATTTTTTAAGAATGATTAATATTGTTAGTTTCCATTGTGCGAGGTGATCCATAGGGTATTGTTCCAACGTTCTGATTTTTCCAGGGCATCCCACCTTTATATGCCTTATCGAATATAATCAATTAAATAACAATCTAAGCATAGACAATGTTATTAAGCAAATATGCCTTATTTGATACTAAATAAAGTAGTAACAATAAAAAGCCTTTTGTGCTAAGTGAGGCGATCCACACATTGAAAGATTCCTCCACACAATACAACTCATCCGCACTTCTGCACATATGCCTAATTATTTACAATTGAAATATTATCAATAATTGTGTTGAACTATTTATATTATTTTATTATTGGAAAATGAATACGTCATTACCAAGAAAATACTATGCAAAAAAAATCAATTATTTTTATTTTATTTTATTATTGGAAAACAAATACATCATTATCGAGAAAACAACTAATAACTTTTGTGCGAGAAACTTAGCCTATTGTGTGGAAGCGAGAAACTTTGCCTATTGTGCGGAACTTAGCTCATTGTGCAGAGATTATAGCCTATTGTGCGAAACTTAGCTCATTGTGTGGAGCTTATAACTTATTGTGCATAACTCAGTTCATTGTGTAAAGCTTATAGCCTATTGTGCATAACTTAGCTCATTATGCAGAGCTATTTATTTTATTTTATTATTAGAAAATGAATATCATTCGTTACTGAGAAAACAACTAATAACTTTTGTGCAAGAAACTTAGCCTATTGTGCGGAACTTAGCTCATTGTGCGGAGTTTATAGCCTATTGTGCAGAACTTAGTTCATTGTGCAAAGCTTATAGCTTATTGTGCAGAATGTAGCTCATTGTGCAGAGCCAAAGTTATTTATTTTATTTTATTATTGGAAAACAAATACATCATTACCAAGAAAACACAATGCAAAAAAAATCAATTAAATAGTGGTAGAGGCAGGGACTATGCTGCATCATAGCTATTACCCTTGTTTAAATATGCATTTGTAAGTAGTTGAAGTGGATGCATGCTCGGTATAAAAGTAGATGTCAATAAATCATTAATCAAATTTATGAACTTGTTAGAATCATAACTTTTTAAGATGATTTAAATTTATGATTTGTATATGTATTAACAAGTTTGAGTTAAAAGTTTTAAAACATAGAAGTGTTTAATGTGTTATTATAAAATTTTAAATTTTAAAGTATTTTTTATATTTTTGAAATAAATGTAAGTGGTGTGATTTCTTGTTATGCCGAAGGTGTCTCTTTGAGGGGTTGGGTTGGGCAAACACTATTCAACCCATCCAATCAAAACTATATATTTTCATCCATCTCCATCAAATCATTTTTTAGCACGTGGCACTCTAAAACCTTAGCCCTATTAACTTAACCACAAGTAGATCATTCTTTCGTTAGCCATGGCAACGATTCAATTTGTTTCATGTCCCTTGGTTGCAGTGGTGGGTTGATTTTGAATGAAGCTCAATATTCTTTGTCACCGACTTCTTTAGATTACATGAATTCTTTGCCTTCCAGATTTGCAAGAGGTTGTAGGTTCGAAGATGATAGAAGTGCTCTAAGCATTCTAGATTTTCCATACATGAGTTGTGGCTATGACAGTAATAGAGATGGAAAGACTTTTGTACAAAAATATGCAGTGGGCGAGATGTTAGGCGTTGTATTAACATGCATTTGTGGGCTCTGCTTCGCCTCAGCTAGAGGATGTGATTTGTGCCTTGTAGAAGCATTTTCTTCTAATAATTAAGATGAATAGTTTTTGCATTTTGTGGATGCTTATTCCTGTGACAAATTCAAAAGGTATGAATTTAAGGTTAGACTCCTTATATTCGGGTTTTGGGGGAATTTCGAGAGAACTACCAGGTTTCCACATTCTCCTTCACCATATGTTATTGTTGTGTATTCTCATTCATATTCATAGTTGTTGTTATTGTAAGAGTAATAACATTAGTGGTGTTTGTGGTACTAAAGCCCAAGAATCCAGAATTTGATTTATAGAGTATGATAGTAGTGTCGCTTGAGATAAACCCTCCCCTTAACAAAGCCTTTGACTAACATGGAAGCCTTTTTGATGTTGAATATAACCATGACTTTCAGTGCTCTTAGCCCAAACAAGGTGGGAATCAAGTACACTAGAAGCGAATTCCTTGTCATGTGCAAGGAAATGCTTCTCGACATGGCCATTGTTCCCCCTTTTTACCAACCTTTGCACAGTAGCATAATGGAATAGAATAGGATCACAATTTGACCACAAATTCATCAAATGGAACAAAAGAGAGTACCTTAGTTTAAAGCTGATTTCTTGTTGTCGGCTTTCAATCCCTGTCCCTGTATGTTCTTTCCTGCATGTATCAGTTCCATCTCCCCTTTGGCTCTCTGTGTCCTCCTTGTACCAAGACTTGGCGAGCAAAATGAGCACTCAAATTTGAGTAGCATTATGTTAGTGCCTACATGGATTGAACTTGCATCTTTAAGTGGTACGATGTGATCAATGCCATCCTTGAGGAAAGTGGGAGTGTGTAGTCTTTGGCTTTCCAGAACAAGATGCCTTATAGTTTGCATCAAGCGATAATGTCTCATGCTTTTCTTAGCAATGATTCCCATCCCGGACACAGTTCTGAGTAGTCTTTTGGTAGATTTCTTCTAGAGAGTTGTGGAAATAGAATGTTGCATGCTTCTTTTGGGTGTTTTCGCATGCATGCTTTGCCTCCTGTATATCCTCCACAACATGTGGTATCATTTGGCCCACAACAACAACATTTGTGTCTCCTTCCAATGCCACAACTCATGTTTATACATGGTCTCACAATGGCATAGTAGCTTTGCCTTGTGCCCGTCTAATAGTTCATTGGAAATTGTGTACATTGAATAACACAACTCATCAGTTCCTATGCAGAGGATCAATAGGTCTATCCATGTGGAACACCATCACAACCATTATAAGTAGAAGAACCAGTAGATTGCGTACCACTTGCCAATGCCTCAAATAGCCATGGGGGTCATGGCCTCGCCTCTCCACCAAATTCACATCACCACATCCTACAACGTGTTGAAGAAACTAAGGCATGCATAATTACATTGATTCTTCGTTACATGATAACAATTTGTGAAGTATTTAAACAATTTATCTTAGCTTGATGTTTACTTCATTATTAGCATGTGTATGTTAACTTCATCAACTATCAAAACAAAAGAGACAAGAACACAAATGTTTGGCTTTCTACTAGGGCCAAAACCTCTCCCTCTTGGAGAGGAAAACCCATGCATAAATTAGAGATTCCATTAATGAATACCAAGACCATGACCCTTGACATAACTAGCCTCTCCACTACCAAGACATCTTATCCTCTTCCTAGCTGAGTTCATCATGACTATTATACTGTTGAAGTCATCATTGTTGTATCATTGAAGTCTTTGTCATAGCCTCTTCATCATATTACAGGGATCTCTTGTCTCTATTGAGATCTTCATTGAGATCTCCCTTAATCAATGTACCGAGGGCTTTATTGCTTTTACACCATATTTAAATCATCATTGAACCTTAGCTAGAGATATCATCATGTTGACTATGAGCAGCAAAGAGTATACATTATAACAAAAGTTCTAAGACAGTGAGATTGAGGCTATGTTAGGATAGTCAGGATCCCAAGGTTCTTTTCATCACATACATACATCCTCTGTCATGGAACAAGTTCACCGAGAATGTAGTTACATTCTTGCCCTGAGGACTTTACCTTCTATATACGTGGAGACTGTGAGTGATGTTGTAGCTCCTTGTTATGCCGAAAATGTGATACATATATATACGTATGCCGAGATCAAACATGATCTCCATGAAGCCAAGACTGTAATATATACACAGTCCTCTTCGTCCATCCGGGATCTGCTCATGTGAGATCACTTCGTCATCAATTAGAGATTCACCTTCAGGTATGCCGAGATTACCCAGATCTTAGATTAATGCGAAGTTCTTCATACATCTGAGGTATTGGTTGACTTCTCCTAATCCCCAAGCGAGGAGCAGTCAAGCCGAAAGATAGAAGCCCTTATGCACTATGGTCCTACTACTTCTTTCATGCGAGAAACTCAGAGGACAGTGCGAGATTCCTTTCCTTTGATATCGAGCTTTATACCTCCTTGATTGTGACTTCTTTACCCAAAACATTCAAAGAGACAAAATGCGAGATTTCCTTGTTTTCCTGCGGTGGCATGAGATCGTGCTGCTTGTGCCCATACAACATATTGGAGCTATATTCCATCCACGGCCTGTTCCACAACTTTCTGCACCCTATACCTTATTAACATCTCAGAGAATGCGAGATCTTCACTTATGTTTTGCGAATACCTCAATAGGGTATATATAGTGGTTGTGCACATATAATAGGCCGACATGAACATGTGAACCGACGTGACTTTTGCTTCAAGCCAACATCACATATATTTATATTTTTAATTCATTTATTGAAGCCAACATGATGACCTTCTCATCGTTTTGCTTGTAGTCGTCTTGTGTTTGCTTTTGGAGGCTTGAGCTTGTTCTTAGAGGGCTACTCTATGTTTGTACACATTTTAAATAGGCTCATAAAGAGCTCTCATTACATGACATGACTCTTTGATAAATAAATCAAATCCTAAAGACATCAAGAATAAGTCTTTGGCCTAGTTACACTTCTTGCTCATGAAACCCATGTAGCAATATTACAAAAATAATTTATTTCATTTTATTACATCAAATACAAAGATCATGTCATTATGAAGATTGAACCTAGTTACACTTTCTTCAACACTCCCTCTTAACTAGGGAGGTATTCATAATGGTGCTTGATCATTCTCAATCTGAAGAATTTCTCATAAGAAGAATCGGATTTGCAATCCATTTGTTATAACATCATTTCAACCAACATTGTTTCCATTTACTAAGGCCTTGACTAACAGCTCTATCTCTCACTTAGATCAAAGCACACAATTTTAGTGAGACCAATGACTGATAAACACATATCATCATTGTCTCTCTTAGGGTCATACCCACCCGGTTGTTCTCCAAGTATGCCCTACTAGGACTATTCTCAGCTTGGGTTCCCAAACCTCAAGAATATCAGTCCTCTTGCCCACTCTTGTCTTGGATGCCCTACCACATCCTCAAAGAGTGTTAGATGCCAGATGATTACACAATGCTCCATTCTCTCTTCGAAATTGAAGACAAGCATGTTGTGTCTAACTCTCCCTCTTAATTAGGGTCGTGTTCCAAATTTCTCTTCACTTAGAAACTTTCTCGAGTTCCTTTGCTCATAGGAACTTCCCAGAGCTCCCTCTTACCCGAGGACTCTATCATCAGTGCTTTATAGGGTCTTCTAGTTGACTGATGATTCAAGACTTCATTGTCATCAATTTATTCACATGTAGGGTTCAACCATCCATCACTTTCCTTCGTCACTCCATTCCTTCTTTTCCAGAAAGTATCCTCTTTGGCTTTATTTATGGGGCTTCCTGTATAAGCTCATCTATCTTCACTTTCCTTTAACATTGATTGCTCTAGATTACAAGGTACATAGTTGTGACATCCTTCACAACTCTCCTTTCCTTGATCTTGCACACATACCCAGACTTTTCCAATAGGTCAGACACCAGAACAAATCGCATATTACCTTTTGGTGATGGCCTTCTTCCAGTGACATCTTCTTGTAGGCATCAAGCATCCTGCATACATGTTGACACAACTCCCAATGATATCTGTTGTCAAGGGTCCTCATCTTTTCAGACTTCCATCAGAGTCTTCACATCATTCCGGGAGGTTTCCTGGTCAAGTCTTCCTGATCCTCTAGATGTTGATTGCCTTCATCATGGTTGCATGTTTCACGATCTCTTTCTTCCTCATGTTTCATTCCCAGGAGCTCTCATAGTTCTTCAATGGTCATCAACTACCTCATACTTCTTATGAGGACATATTATGTTGATTTCATCTAGTTAGATTTATGTCTTTCTGCATCCTTTCAAAGGAGGAGACCCTTTCCCTGTTGCTCATGCTTGATCCATTTCATCTGCAACCATATATCATGACATTACAATATCAAAATGTAAATACAAATACAATCATACATACCTCATTTATCCTTCAGTTATCTTTCAACAGCTTCCTTGATTGAATAGATCTTCAATCTCTTGATCTGCTTCATCATGTCATCAGTCCTTTGTCTCTTGATTTCCATAAGTTGGAAATCCTGATGAAACATTTGCTGCCTTTCCAGACTAGGAGATCCTCCGCTAAAGTTTCTATCAGAGATCCATGGAATATCTCTATCTGGCAAATGTTTCCCTTGACCTAGATGACTTCTTTTTGTACAACGAGATTCCAAGAGCTATGTTCTTCCTGATTCCCATATGAGCTCTTGGTTCCATGATGCCATGATGCATCTTCTTTCCACTAACATATCTACAAGGACTTCTGATCCTTTTGAGAGGGACACCATCTTATTCATAATGGAGATCTATTACTCCCTCTTTCCATGATCCTTTCTTCAGCTTCCTCCATCCTTCAAGTAATCTTTCCATAATACTGATCTTGTCAACCGTTCCTTTGCACATATCTGAGTCTTTTGTCTTTCTCTATTCAACATAGAGACCACAAACTGTTGATGGAGGTAACCTTCTTATTCATGGTCATTTGTTACCTTGCTTATCACTATCAATGAAGATTATTTTCTCATCATTTTTCTCAGATCTCGTAACTAAGATCTCATGAAGATATCTCTTCATTCTTCTTTACTGCATTTCAAATAGCATGTCCTCTACTATTTCCTGCATTCTTCCTATGTCTCCTTTCTTGCTTTATAGAACCCTACGCGTTCTTATGGCTTCAAAGGAGACCTTGGTGTACTAACTTCTCTAAGGATAATGATAATCCTCCTTATTCCATGCAAGACCCTTGATGACCCATCCAATATGTAGGTCTTCTTGCAATCATGAAGTCATAAAACAAAATTTGATTATGAAAAGGTACTTACTTGATTGTGAAGATGTAGTCTTCACCTTGATCATGTTGGCAGAGGTTGAAGCAGATATTTTGATGCTTTCATTGACCAAGATCCTTAGATTTCCTTCCAATAAACTATTGATACATCTTGAATTGAAGTTGATTGCCATGGTCCATAGAATAGCTTCTGATTTGAGTATTGTTCATATACACTCTCACATATACTTCTAGTTCTTCCTAAGATCTGATATCTTTAAGACTTTGTCCTTTATAAAGAAGGATCCAAACTGAGTTGTGGATGAACTTGTCAAAACTGTTGTTACATATCTTGAGATCTTGAAGACTGTTGACATATGAAACCCTTGTTGTTGTAGACTGATCTCTCATCTAGAGTGTGATCATGAATAGGGTTTGATTTTGCCATGTAGATCTTCAGCTACTTTGATGTCTTGTAGAAACTTGATTCTTGAATGTCTCTTTTATGCCCTTCCTTTGACTGCTGAACCTCTCCCTCTGATACCATGTTGAAGAATCTAGGGCATGCATAATTACATTGATTCTTCGTTACATGATAACAATTTGTGAAGTATTTAAACAATTTATCTTAGCTTGGTGTTTACTTCATTATTAGCATGTGTATGTTAACTTCATCAAACTGCTATCAAAACAAAAAAGACAAGAACACGAATGTTTGGCTTTCTGCTAGGGCCAAAACCTCTCCCTCTTGGAGAGGAAAACACATGCATAAATTCTTCTTATAGAGATTCCATTGATGAATACCAATACCATGACCCTTGACATAGCTAGCCTCTCCAAGACCAAGACCAAGACATCTTATCCTCTTCCTAACTGAGTTTGTCATGACTGTTGTACTGCTAAAGTCATCACTGTTGTATCACTGAAGTCTTCATCATAGCCTCTTCCTCATATTACAGAGATCTATTGTCTCTATTGAGATCTTCATTGAGATATCCCTTGATCAATGTACCGAGGGCTTTATTGTTGTTACACCATATTTGAATCATCATTGAACCTTAGCTGGAGATATCATCATGTTGACTGTGAGCAGCAAAGAGTATACATTATAACAGAAGTTCTGAGACAGTGAGGCTGAGGCTATGTTAGGACAATCAGGATCTCGAGGTTCTTTCCATCACATACATACATCCTCTGTCATGGAACAAGTTCACCGAGGTTGTAGTTACATTCTTGCCCTGAGGTCTTTACCTTCTATATAAGTCGAGACTGTGAGTGATGTTGTAGCTCCTTGTTATGGCGAAAATGTGATACATATATATACATATGCCGAGATCAAACATGATCTCCATGAAGCCAAGACTGTAATATATACACATTCCTCTTTGTCCATCTGAGATCTGCTCATGTGAGATCACTTCGTCATCAATTAGAGATTCGCCTTCAGGTATGCCGAGATTACCCAGAGCTTAGATTAATGCGAAGTTCTTCATACATCTGAGGTATTGCTTGACTACTCCTAATCCCCAAGCGAGGAGCAATCAAGCCCAAAGATAGGCGCCCTTATGCACTGCGGTCTTGCTCCTTCTTTCATGTGAGAAACTCAAAGGACAGTGTAAGATTCCTTTCCTTTGATATCGAGCTCTATACCTCCTTGACTGCGGCTTCTTTACCCGAAAAATTCAGAGAGACAAAATGCGAGATTTCATTGTTTGCCTGCGGTGACATGAGATCATGCTGCTTGTGCCCATACAAAGTATTGGAGCTATATTCCATCCACGGCCTGTTCCACGCCTTTCTGCACCCTATACCTTATTAACATCTCAGAGAATGCGAGATCTTCACTTATGTTTTGTGGATACCTCAACAAGGTATATATAGTGGTTGTGCACATATAATAGGCCGACATGAACATGTGAACCGAAGTGACTTTTGCTTCAAGTTGACATGACATATGTTTATATTTCATTGAAGCCGACATGATGACCTTCTCATCGTTTTGCTTGCAGTCATCTTGTGTTTGCTTTTGGAGGCTTGTGCTTAGTCTTGGAGGGCTGCTCTAGGTTTGTACACATTTTACATAGGATCATAAAGAGCTCTCATTACATGACATGACTCTTTGATAAATAAATCAAATCCTAAAGACATCAAGAAGAAGTCTTTGACCTAGTTACACTTCTTGCTCGTGAAACCCATGTAGCAAGATTACAAAAATAATGTATTTCCTTTTATTACATCAAATACAAAGATCATGTCATTATGAAGACAGAACCTAGCCTATCCATGTGGCACACCATCACAACCATTATAAGCAGAAGAACCAGTATACTGTGTACCACTCGCCAATGCCTCGAATAGCCATGGGGGTCGTGGCCTCGCCTCTCCACCAAACTCACATCTCCACATCCTGCAACGAATTCAACAGGGACATTGTCGCATACTGGCACTGATTGGCAATAATATTTGCCATAGTAACACCTATCGAGATTGTCGGGTATGGGTTCATTTCTTTCTTTTAATCGACCAACTTCTTTGTTAATATAATCATTTGCAACAAGGTATCCCATTTTTAATTCTATTTCTACTTTAATTTCCAATTCATGAAGTGATCCATAAATTGCCATGGATATTCCACTAGACAAGTCATCACAACAAATATGATAAAATATACTTAAAAATCCAAAATCTACAATATTACAATTTTATTTCTCTTTAGATTTATAAATATGTAAATTGTTATTAATAACGTATGCATGTGAATTAAATTATGCAGAAAATAGAGAACAATGAAATAAAATCTCTCACAAACATTTGACGTAAGATATGACTTGAGAAACCCTTTTGGGAGAAAAACCTAGTTGGAAGGTGAGGTTTCTCTTCTCTCTTTCACTTAATAGAAAATGTTTGTGAGTACAAAGAAGTATGGCCTGTGTCCTATGGGCTACTACAATGCACAAATCCTCTGTGTGTGCTCTATCTCCTATCCCTCTCTGTTTTTTTGCTTAGCTATGGAACAAATGCACTCAAAAGAATGGAACCCCTTTTCCTCCTAATGGCCCAGTTATAACACAACCCAATAACCTACTAATGGTTAGGTTTGACTACCTCAACTCTTAACCAAAGTTACAATATAGACTCTTATAGAGTCTTTTACGTCATAATCACGTGGCTAACCCATTTTTCATGAATAATGGGTGTTGATGTTGCATCCTCTCAAATTATGGTGGTGAAAACAGGAAGGTTAACTTCTTAGTGGCATAACTTTCACATATAGACTTCGATTAACGTGATTATTGTGCCGTTGGAAAGGTCTTTGTATGTAGAATAGGAAAGAAGTGTGATGCTAAAGTCGCAAAGTTTTACCCCCAAAAAACATCGTTTGATGCCTAAGAACACTCCTATAAGGTTTCATACCCAAATTTTCCAAACTGGGTCCCACCGATAAAAATGGTCACGAGAGTTGATTCATCCACTTTTTCCACTCTGAAAGCATCAAGGTAGATGATAAAAAATATAATGATCTAATTAATATCACGAAGTTACTATTGTTTTCCCAAATCAGAAGGAGATGCATTATTATAGTACATTTGTCCTCTCCATATACATCCAGGTTGTGGTTTCGAGCCTTTGCTCCTTGTTTCTTCTATTCTTTTTAGGGCTCTAAGGCGGAGAACACGAACCTAAACAGTAACAGGAACTTGGACCCCTTAATTGTTGTTGCTATTCTCAATCAACCAAAAGCTCGGAGCAATAACAACCTACACAATCATGTAGTAAAAGCTTACTACGTAATTGAAGATGGAATCAATGAATTTGTCCCAATTCCTTTGAAACAAGGGGTGTTGTGTAGGCCCTACCCATTTTCCATGTTTCTATCCCTTAGATCATTAAAAAATAGTAATAGCTGTGCATCTTTGAATCCAGAAAGTTTGGTTGTAAAATTGGTTTGATTCTTTATGAGCAAATAACATGAATTTTTTTGGCCCAAAACTGTGTGTTGGAATGCTGAATTTAACATCCTTACTATAGAAAATATTACTAAATAGTATCAGTTTTACATTTTGTTGGTTGTGCAGTCAACTAGGGATCCTCCTATGTCCAACATAATAATCTTCCCAAATCTTCTATTCCTTCAGTGTACCTTTGCAACTTTAAGGGCAATTGCGAATTGTAATTCACAAGACTTATCCACATGAACTAATTTACCAATCTAAAATAAAGTTTATAAATATTACCATGACAAATTATAATTACTTTTCATAATTTTTACTCTAAAATTTCCTCTAGAATTATCATCAAAGTTCACTTTCAAAGGTGTAAGTGTCCATTTGCCCTTGTGCTCCCTTTCACCTTCATTTGAAGAAATATCACATTAATCTTTAAATTAAATTTAATATTATCCATTAATTGTAAATTATTTTTTCCCAAGAAAAAAGTCGTAATTTCCATTATCAAAAAGAAAATTACATGTTGTGTCATCCGCAAAATGGATATGCAAAATACCATAAATGGGTCGAGCCATTCTATCCGGTGCCAAGTTCATAAGAACCATCAAAATATACATAAATATATACATGTAGTTCATCAAAAACTATCAAAAAGTTCAAAACAGTAATATAAACAAAAATGCTTATAGCCGAATAATCATGGCAGATCATTCGGAATCATCCCCATCCTGTTCAATAAAAGGTCGATGGAAGTACTGATAAATGTCCAGATCTCGGTGTTCTTGGATCAACCACTATCCCTTGTGCTGTTGCGCGACCTCTTTGGAAAGAACGTCAGAGATCGAATTCCTTTCCCTGTATATACACGAGCATACAATAAAATCAAAATGTGATTTTAAAGTGATGACTTCATCCAGTAAACCTCTGAGTGTGTGCACATGACAATGAGATGCAGAGTTGAACTAATTGATAATAAGTTTTGAGTCCCCAAATATCTAAAGCTTGTTGCAGTTTTGCTCCAGTGCAAATATGAGAAGGTGTATGAGACTATTAAGTTTGGAAAAATTGTTGGTGCCTCTCCCCAATCCTATTTTGAGCTTGTAGTAATGTGATTCTAAAATGTAAAGTATAGCTCCCCCTCCACATTTTTTTTGTGCCGACCCATCAAAGTATGCCCATGGGAATGTATGATCAATTACTTTAGGAGAAATAACTTGGATGGGTCTTGATTCCAGTTCCTTCGGAATCAAGTTGCATAAGGCGGCAATGTAATTGCAAGTCTTTTTCCATTGAAAGGGGGAATTCTGGAATATGGATCTATTCTTAACCAGCCATATACCCCAGCATACTAACAGGGGGAGATTCCTGATTTTTTGTGCTGTAGAAACATTCCACCAAATTTTCCAAGCATTAGTGGGATGAGTCCCATTCCATCTGATCCTGATATTAAGGGAGAGATAAATCTGTTGCGATACCTGACATGTCACTGGGCAGTGTAGGAATAGATGATCAATGTCTTCTGCATGTTCCTTGCATAGACAACATCGAGATGGACCATGAAATGCACGACGATTGAGATTATCATCGGTGGGTGCTCTATTTGATAGAATGCAACACATGAAAAGCCAGGCTTTATGTGGTGCCTTTAGCTTCTAGAGTGGTTTCCAACACCAATCCGCCCCCACCGTTCCAGCTCTGATATCAAAAAATTATATCCCTCCCAAGGAGTGTAATGACCATGAGGTGCTGTAGCCCATATGATTTCATCCTCTCGGTCAGTAATCCTGATATGTGACTCTTCAAGTGCCCCAATGAATGTGTTCCAATCCAAACTCCACCTCTCCGGTATCCTGAGATCCCTTGCTGATAACCATCCCTAGGAGAGCCAAGTGGTATTCCTTCCGTCTGCAATATGTGAGAGCAGAGTGATACCTTCCTGTTCAAGTACCAGTGTGAGCTCCAGTGGTAAGATATGTGCATTTCCACATCCCGACCAAGCATCAATGCCAAGTCGAACCAGTTCACCATTTCCAACCCGCCATGCCAATCCTCGTTTGATGACAGATATTGAGTGTGTGATAGCTTTCCAAATGATGGAGGAGCCAGTGCTATCCCGGATTGGCCTACAAATCCATTCCATTACTGAAAGAGGGTATATATATTTATAATAAATCACCTCTTTCCATAAGCTATTAGATGTAATTATTTGCCACCCCATCTTTGCTGCAAGCACCATTGCGAAAATGTTCAGGTCCTTTATGCCCCATCCTCCCCATTTTTTTGGTTTTCCAATTCTCTCCCATTTAACCCATGTGAATGTCCTACCGACATTTTTCCCTCTCCATAAGAATCTACAACATAATTGTTGTATTCTATTGATGATGCCTTTTGGTATCCAAGCCAGTGCCATCCAGTATACTGGAATGGCCTCCAATATCGATTTGATAAGTGTCAATTTGCCTGCTCTAGACAACCATCTCTACTGCCAGATGTTGATGTGACCTTCTATTTTTGCAATAAGCCAAGTCCAGTCCGCAATGCGGTAGTCGTTAGGCTTTAGTCTGAAGCCAAGATATTTGAGCCCATCCTCCATTTCTTGCCTTGTGAATTGAAAATGCTGAAATGCAAGTCTTTGTTCATTTTGTAAACATGACACAAACATAATGGTCAATTTGTTGTAATTGGGAACCATACCTATAGCTTTACAAAACAGTGATAGAATATTCTTGAAGCAAGTGGTGTCTTGGATAGATCCATCTAAAAAAATAAGTACATCATCTACAAATAATAGATGCAATAGATAGGAAACATTTGACATCTTGACACCACCTAATGACCCATCAACACATGCATTGGATATGAGTCTACTTAACCCTTCCATGATTAAGAGGAATAATAGGGGTGATAAAGGACACCCTTGTCTAAGGCCACGTTCAACATGGAAAAAATTGGATGCAGCGCCATTGATGAGGATGCTATAAGATGCAGATGTAAAGCAACACATAATCCAATTTATGAATGAGTGAGGGAAGCCAATATGGGTCATTATAAGTTGTAGGTAAGTCCAACTTGCTCTGTCAAATGCTTTTGATAGGTCAATCTTGAGTATGATACTCTTAGTGTTCTTGAGCTTAATGGAGTGGATCCCTTCTTGTGCAGTCCCTATAGCTTCATGAATCTAGCGATGGTTGAGAAAGGCAAATTGTTCCTTGGATATCATCCTAGATAGGATGGGCTTGATGCGGATAGCAATGATTTTCGAAATGATTTTATATATGCAATTGCATAAAGAAATAGGTCGATAATCATCAAAGGTCTGAGGGTTATCTACTTTGGGAATGAGTGCAATAAATGTAGAATTGAACCCCTCATGCATCTTCCCCGATAGTCTGCAATCCTCAATTGCAATGAGAAGATCAACTCCAATATGCTAAAAAAAGGTGAGGTAGAATTCAATAGGCCATCTGTCTGGTCCCAGGCTTTTGTCTTTTTTGAACCACTTTAGTACTACTTCAATCTCCCCCAGTGTAACTGACTGGTTTAGTGTCTCCTCTTCCTCTGCCTCCACAAATCTAGGCAATGTCCCAGCTATTTGAAGTACTTCAACAATGGAAGCTTCTCTAGGCACCCTGTACATTTGTGAGAAATGTCTAGTACCCATGTCAGCAAGCTGAGAGAAGGTATTAGCTTCCCTTCCATTATGATCTCTTAAAGTCCAAATTGTATTACTCAGTTTCTGCCCCCTGGCACATTGATGAAAGAATTTTGAATTTTCATCCCCAGCCTTTAGCCAAATGCTCTTTAATCTCCAAGTCTCCTCTTGTTGTCTCAGGAGTCAAATCTTCTCTATTTCCAACTTTATCAGGTGTTCCTTCCTTTCCAAAGAAGAGTAACTAGCATTACTAGTGCCCTCCATCCCCAATATGTCAGATTCAATTTTCAGAATAGTACCTTCATCCCTTTTCTTTTTTTCTTTAGCCCATATTATTGTCTTGTGCTTGATCCGAGCTAAGTTGTTGGCTATCACCTCAGCCGGAGTGGAGTTGTTATCTTGTCCACAATGTATCCAAGATTCCATTACTATTTTGTGTAACTCTTCTTCCACCAGCCAAGCCAAGTTAAATTTGAATGGAGAATTTAGCTTATAATTGTAATTCATAGTTTCTAAATATATCGGGAAATGATCCGATATACCCCTGATCTCACCCACTATCTAATCCTATCCAACCTCTCCACTAGTGGTGCTTTAATAATAAATCGATGCGGTCTCCTAACCAGGGCATCATCCACTGTTCTCTTATTTCGCCATGTGGGCTGAATCTTGATCGAGTCTATGTTCACGAGGTTGTTATTATCCATCAGGTGCTCAAAGTACTCTGTCAAAGGATCAGTCTGAGCCCTATTTCCCCATGATTCGGCGTGTTCCAATGAAAAGTTCAGGTCACCTCCTATAATGATGTTGTCATAATTCAAAAGAGATGTAGACATCATATTATCCCAATATCCCATCCTATTATGACAGGGTCCATAAATATTGATCAATCTGAGAGGTACATCAATTTTAGTGGTTGTTATGTCAACACCCAATAATCCTTCACCACCCCATACATTGACAATCTTGATAGTCTTATTATTGAATCCCATGGCGCATCCCCTAGATCTCCCTCTCATGTCCAATGTATGGAATGTCCAACCAGGGAGAATGGTCGATAATATAGAGTTGATAGTTCCCCCCTCCACCAAAGTATTTTGTAGAAATAAAACATAATACTAACATTACCTAAAAGCCTTCTAAGTGCCAGTTTCTTGTCCGGGCTGGCCAAACCCTTGCAGTTGAAGGATAAACACTTCATGGGATAACCCCATTAGGGTTGCCTTGTGCTCTAAGAACCTGGTCAATGGAAATCTGAATACCAGTTGCCACCTCGATACTAGCCCTGTGAATGGCTTTTGAAATGTTGGATTGTCTGCCCTTGGGTAGTTTCTGAGATTTTGTGGGAGGGTCCTCACCCAGTCCGAAGGAATGGGTTTTGGGGTGAGTAAGAGATCAGAGGTTATATCTATGAGAGTTATTTCTGGAGGAATCCTCCCTTTCAGTTTGATAATTAGTAGAAGCCAAGATAATAGAAGGCTCAATAGCCATACTAGTGGGGGGAGCCAATGCAACATGACAATGAAAGGGACTCAAATTACATGCATCTAAACCCAAACCCGATGCACCTAAAGATAACATAGCATTACCAACATTCATTAAATTATGAGAAGAGGAAGGGGAGGATATGAGAGTACTCGGAATCAGTTCAGGCCCTCTTGAGCATGATCTAGTGATCCGAGCATTTGGTGTCTAGGCGCCCACTTGTTGTTGCTCCACCCCAGCCACCCTTAGCCCTCTCGGGGGTTCCGCTGTAATGTTTGGTGCAGAAGCCGTGTCCCCTTCCGCTTGAGTTTGTGTGCCTATTGTAACAAGAGTTATGGGGGCCTCAATATGTACTTTTGTAATTAGCGGGAAATCCTTATACAAGTGTCCTACCTCATGACACCTTCTGCACTGAAATGGAATCCCTTCGTAATCAAGAATCTGCCATCTGATAATATCCTTGTATTGCAGCCGATAGCTTTCCACTAGACCTTCTCTAGTATCCAGGTGCACTAGGATCCTTGCAATGGCTAGGCTGCCGGTTTCCATATATGATCAATCATGATCAAGGTAAATGCCCAGGTTGTCCCCAATACATCTGAAAACCTCCTCCGACCAAAACTGCAATGGCAAACCCAGTAGTCTAACCCATATAGGACCCGCCCCCAATTTCTCTTTCTTCGGGTCAAAAAGAGGCGTCCATCTCTTGAGGAGAACCGGGGTCATCTCTATGTGCCAATACTTGGATAAAACCCAATTGGCCTGGTCTGGTCGAGTGAATAACAACGCAAACCAGCCTCTCGTCATGGTGAGAACAACCGACAACTGATCCAGTAGGTGCCCCCAAATCTCCACTGTCCAGCGCTTCAACCTAGCAGGGGTGTAATTCCGGCCTCTAACCCGGCCAACAATCACAATGCTCTCAGTATCTGCGGCCTGTGCCATACTGATGCCTTCTCCAAAAACCAGTAATCGCCCCCGTTCACGGACTTTTGTGCATTTGGATTTCTTCTTACCCCCTGACCTTTGAGAGTGGTTTATTGGATTTTGTTCATGCTCCTCGGCCTGGTTCTTGTCAGAGTCCGATGCTCTGATATCCTCATTTGTTTGTTCCTGTCGTGGTATACCGTCAAAGCAACCCGAAGTACATGCCGCGTGTGGAGGTCTCAAACCTTGAGGGTCGACACCTGTGAATTCTTGAGTGATATGCCCTAAATTGACATTGCCATATGTGTCTGCACCAAAATCACCCGTGCCCCCACCCTCCACGAAGGGCTCGCCATGTACATTTGTCTTTAGTCCCTGCTGCTCAAATTCCCATTGTTGTATCTCAGATGGCGACAAAATTTGCAGAATCGGGTGAGTCTGGTCCTCCTGGTAGTGAAGGTACTCCACATTCACATTTGTGCTCGGGTGAGTAAACCCTAGGTCAATAATGTTGCCCTCCACATTGACCATCTCTGATAAATATGCATCTACCTAGACATCTGGTTCTTGGGGTGGCTCTGGTGTCGTCCAGCTGGTCGCTGATGTGGTTCCTCTACCCAAATTTGGGTAGCATCCATTGAATCTGAAGAGTAATCTACGAGTTCCTCTTCCATGCAAACGACGTTCACCCTATCACCGTTCCAAGGTCCCAATGCTTTGCTGTTAACTACAAACCCCGATAGGCTTTGGCCCAGATGTGCAAGAACAAAGGAACATCGTCGATCCCACAGCTTGCTGACCCGGTTAATCCGCTCGATACAAAAAAATAATAACCCCAACTGTTGCGGTCATGTGACCCTGTAGCTTTCCATGACTGCCTACTCCATTAACGGTTTCCTTTCACCTAAAAATCGGGGGTTCACCGTCTTCCCCCATCCTTGCACTAGGGTCTTAAACTAAGGTTCCATGGCAAGTCGCTAGGATTTCATCACTCTCCATGAAATGTAAATCATTTAATTTATGTGGAGTTTAATCCCTATCAAATTTAAGTTTAAAATTTAAGAGAGAAATTGAAAGTAATAACTAAATCTAAAAGTTACATTTTCCAAATATCCACATTGAATAAATCTAAATTCACATAATATAATAACCCCCATCCCATATTTAAACAAATTATCTTTCGATCACTAACCCCAACTTAAATACAAAATAATAATTAAAAAAAACTCATTATTATTTCATTACCCCATAAACTATTTTTTAAATAATCTACAAAATAATATCCCTCCTCGTTATTAATTACGAGGGCAAGCGGGCGGGCGTACATTTGAGGGCAATTTAAAGAATCTCGAAGGCTGGACTATATAGTTACACGGTTAAATAGCAATCTTGCTTACACTCCATGTTCTTTTATCGTTTTCCTTCATTCATCTCGGAAATGGCGAATGGGAGTGTTCGATATTTCCTTATTTTCGATCATGGTTTCAGAGAATCCCAATGCGTAGTTGCCTTCGTCCGCCATTGAAACAAACTCGACAACAAGCATATTATTCTTTTTCGGTAAGAAGCCAGCTTCTTCCATTGAATAAACCTAAGGGTTTTGGGATAGAAACAGAAACCCTAAGTTATTTTTTTATTTTAATTTTTATTGCACATATGCATTAGCAGCGCCATGGATTACAGAAAGGTTGCGCAGGAGGGTTCACAGTCTATTGCTCAACATCAACATCAACATCAACATCAACAGCAGGCCATGGGAGGGGATTCGTTTGCCCTGCCGACTTTAGCGTCGGGTCAAGGGTTCTATACCCTCGAGTCCCTCCAATCCCTGCCCCCTCCCGCTTCTCAGAACACCCACCAAGAAATTTACCCTCCGGGGACTGGCTATGGGCCATATGGTATGCCCTCCGACGGAACATTACCGCCAGGGTTACATAGTTCGGGCCCGTCGGACTTTACGGGTTCTTATGGCTCAATGCAGCCACATCAGCAGCAGAGTGTGCCTTATTACTTCCCTCAGCAACATCATCAGCAGGGCATTGCGGCCGAATTAGCCCCCGGTACGTATGACGCCAGGGCGAATATGTATTCTGGCGACCCGGCTCTCAACCCTACTGCTCATGGGCCGTATGTGCCAATGTCGCCCAACAAGCCCCCGGGACATGAGATTTTTGGTAATGCCCGCATGGGCACCGGTTCTATGCAGCATCCACGATACCCTTTTGAGAATCATTTTGCTCCACAAGAAGGATATGGCCATGCCCCTTTGTTTCGTGACGACTCTGTCACCCGATTCCAGCAGCAGCAGCAGGCTCGTTTGGGGTCCTCAGTCATTCCCCATGCCCCCGTGCATTCGTCGTATGAATGGCCCCCTAAAAGGGAACCCGTTCGAGAATACGTCGGGCACTCGCTCTCCTATCTGGATTTTGGCAATCCATCAAAATCACAGGTTAGTTCCTAATTCTTGTTGAAGTTTATTTATTGTATTTTATGTTTTTTTGCCCTTTTATTTTTTATATTATGAAAGCTGTACATGACAAACCATACATGGCTAGAAAAAGCTATCTCCCAGATTGCCCAAAAGCTATCTCCCAGATTGCCCAACCTATGAACCCATCGGCTACAAATATACAAATCTTTGTATGGTATTCTATAATCAATTCTCGTTTAACGTTGCTATCGAATTTGATTCTAAGAAATGAGGTCCAATAGACTTAGGCAGGTCTTGGAAGGACGTTAAGAAAACAAACAAAACATGCTATCATATATATTTTAGCATTCTTTGAGACTTAACTTGATCCACTGGATCTGTTCTCCCATAATTAAAATTTGAATTTAATTACAAATATCTCAGAGGTGAAACAAACATTATATATCCTTGGCAGTTTTGAGACTCAAAATTTTATCACAAAACATACTAGCATATCTATTTTAGCATTTTTTGAGACTTATCTTGATCCGTTGGACCTATTCTCCCATTATCAAAAACTGAATTTAATAACAAATATCTCAGAGCTGAAACAAAAAAATATAATACTTTTAGCATTTTTGAGACTTAAACTTTATCTATGGGACGTATTGACCAGAATAAAAAAAATGAATCTTATATCAAAATTCTAAGATATGAACTTTTAGTCAAAGAGTGATGCTTTACGTTTGTTTTGTTTTCACCTCAGACTGCACAAAAAAGGACTTGATTATGTCTATCGAGCTTAACAGGATATTGATATGATGAATAGCATGTCTACTAAAATTGGTGCAGTCTTCAATGGTGCTGTGCAGCCAATTAGTTGTATGTGGTTGCTAGATCAAAACATTTATAAATATTGTTATAAGTTATAACATTTTCCTTTCTTAAAATGGCGAATGTGGAACCATAAATTTATGTTATACAAGGCTCAAGTTTACGCTTTACACAAGGCTTCAAATTACCTTTGAGACTATGACTGTCTAAATTAGATCTGCATAGCTGAGAAAAATGTCTAGCCATAGATATGAAATGGTTGAATAATCTGCATATTTATGATTCCGGGCCTTAAGTGAAGTGCGTGGAAGATTTTGGGTGGCATTCATGGGTCGATAGAAGTCTTGGTGGCTCAGATAGAAGTCTTGGTGGCTCGGATAGAAGTCTTGGTGGCAGGTTATTGATCACGATGCTGTTTGAGGGCTAAGCAAATGTTGTCAGCCCCATTTCCCATGTATATTACTTGAGTTTGTCTCTTCCAGGCGAGCTTATGTAGTTCCTTCGTCATTATTTGTATTTGTCTATATAGTTGTTGCTTGAATACCCGTAATCATGAAAGAAGTAATTGGAGACTATACCTAGGAGGATTTAATGCCTGGATCTGGATTTGAATCAAGGTAGTCATAAATGAACTGTTCTTCCCAAAATTTCAACTTAAACTGGAACCAGATTGGAACTGGCAAAAGAATCAGTTAGCGAACCAATCAAATAAAAATATTAGACAATAATTCAAATTTTAATTAAAAAAATTCTATTCATGTCCATCAATGTAAATCCAGACCTTTGGTCACCAAATATGCAATGTTTGTTGATTTATATTGCACGCAAGGGTGCAAAGGGCAAAGTTTCATTGAATTACAAGTTTTGAGATACATGAAATTAAATATGTTGAGAGAAATTATGTAAACATTGAGGCTCTAAATGCGCTCTAGAGTCCAGAAATAATCATACTATAATCAAATGAGTACATGTCTCATGTGAACCCTTGCTCATTAATTGGACTTGGACTTTAGCAATCTGAAGTGTGCCCGATCTTGTTGAATTGGCTTCAACTGTTGCTTCCATTTGATGTTTTGAATCAGTTGGCACCATTGGACGGCTTTAATTAGTTAGCAAACCTTGAGTACCCTATTCTTTTCTTAAGGATTCAATTGTAGAATTTCACAATTCTCAGTTCAAAGGTTGCAGAAGGAAGCAGTACATGGTTCTGTTTTGCATATATGATGAAATGATGGACTTGTTAAAACGTAAGTGTACTAAAAGGAGAAAAATCTATCTTTTCTGTGCAAGGATATTGGTTTGATTCCATTACCAAATATCTCAAAATCGGGGCCCCATGTTAAAATTTAAGTTTAATAAATGTAAAATATAAATAAAGATAAATGTCAATACTTACTTTTGGGATGTAACTTTATAGGACATATAAATGTTAGAAATCAAATACAAGTCCAAAATGCGGCCCACTAGATGACAAGACAGGCCAAAGGATTATCAGTTGGATGTTAAAGGGGGATATGTTTCTTTTGGAAGTTGGGGGGTTTATTTTGTTTTTATTTTTTAAATTTCTAAATATTTTTATGCTGATTGGGTAAGTGGTATAAGTGACCCATTCAACCTCACAGGATTGATCACTTCTCTAGGTTTATGTTGAATCAGCCTTTTCAGATATGGTAGAACTACTCTTTAGCTCTTTCAGAGATTGACATGGCTTATTTATTTTCCATAAATTCGCTGGAAACCAACTAGTTTTCAGTACCTGGATTTAAATAATGAAAATCAAGGACAAGAAAAAAGATAGCTGCGGTTCAATAGTTACTTGTCATTTGGAGTATCTGGGGTGCTACATTTGGTCTCTAGCCCATTCAGAGATCAGTTTGTAGCCAACCTATTTTCACTAACTTGATTTAAATGATGGAAAAACAAGGGAAAAAATAGAAAATTGTGGTTCGATAGGTATTTGTCACTTTCAGTAGCTAGGGATCTATATTTTGGGATATTTGGGGCTATAAGACTTTGAGACCAACTCTGGTTCGAAAGTAAATATGCCAATCAAGCATAATTTCCAGAAAATATCAACCATAGACGTTAAACAAAATGTTGGATTCTTGTGGTACCTGTAGATTTTGTTTTCTAATTATCAATTATCATAACTGCAAATATGTTAAAGCCCTGACATTCGCATCAAGTTCCTTGCTTTTGTCCTAAAAATCATGTACTATGCTACACTCCTTTGGTCCTTCAATGACTCCACTTATTTTGCAAGTGCTTCAATCCCCAAGCGTTTTGGAGAAAAATCTAAGGGTTTTTATGACTCATTTTAACTTTTGATTAATGTATTATGGAAAGCCTTGGTCGATTGCACTATTGAATTCCCTACTTAGGCCCTCAATTTCTGCACTGCTATTTGTCATCTATACCTTGCCTTCCATGAAGATCATTGCCCCTTCCCAACTATGTGGCCACTTGTTGCTACAGGACTTGCATTCTTTCTTGACGCTCCATAAAATCACAATTTGTTAAATTCTTTTTACAACTATAGTGGACACTGTATCCCTAACTTGATATTTTTTTAAGAACTCCCTTGACTTGCATTCTTTCTTGTCACCCCATTAAAGCACAATCTGTTAAATATGTTTTTTCTAAGAACTCCCTTGAATGATGGAAGTGATCAGATAAACACCATGTTGACACCTAATCTTTCGGATTAGGTGAATCCATGTAAATATTGTAAATAAGAAAATAAGGAGAATTAGAAGTTGAAGAGATACTAGGAGATGAAACCCAATTGTCTGTCCCTCTATGTATATATCTATGATCAATCTCAATGCAAAAACACAATTCGCTTTGAGGAGTTACCTCCTGGCTTGACATGGTATCAGAGCCAACCCCTTTTTGGCTTCCTTTCTGCCCTTGTAACTCCCTCTTGCCTTTGCTTTGCATATTTTTGCAGCATTGACACCTTTGTCGCTGTTTCTTCATGCAAGGCAATTGCCTTCTCCTCGTCTTCGCCTTCCCTTCACTCATGCACTCAACGAGTCTAGTCACAATATCACCCAAACCATCGAACAATGCTCTGCGCTAACATGTGTCCTCTCCACTTGACTATTCTAAGCTCAGATTCGACCAAACGTGCGTTCTCTCCACCGACGTGCTCTGCAACTCCTTTCATCTTTGCTCTCGACTAGACTAGACCACTAGAAACATAACAATGAAGATTAGCACCATAGCAAGGTCACCAACCTCAGGATAGGCTTCAAATTCTAAATCAATCTTACTGTCCATCCCACTACACAATATAACATCAAGTTTTTCATTTAACTGTAACCCGACCTTGAATTCCAAATTGTCTTATCAGCTAATTGTCTTTGCCTAGTACATGTGACCTGCTTGTGATTGTAAGCATTTACTTGTAACCTGCTCTTGAATTCTGAATTAGGTTCGGTGTAGTGGAAGTGCAGTCTCCCAACCTTGCAACTGCAAGTTGTCCGCATAGATGGTGTCGAATGTGCCACCATTTGTCGTTTCACTCATGAGTTGTGGTTTTGAATCAGAGTCGATGGTGGAGGAGGTGCATAGATGATGTCTGCGACGGTGTTAGAGTTACTGTGGGTGGAGTGTTTGACTGTTGTGGAGTAAACAACGATGGCATCGTTCTATTCCCAAACATCCAATGACATCGTTCCGTGCCTAAACGTCCTACTCTTCATGACAGAGTAATACGTTCTGCTGAGTAGCTTGGTGAGGGCATTTTTTTTCCAAAGAAATTTTGACAGAGTATTTTCCAGAGAAGTGTTATATGCTCAATACTCCTTTTTTTCTTGAAGAATGGTTGATATATTAAAGACATGTTTAAAACTGCTATAGTGTGATATTTGAAGACCATATGCTCCCTTATGTGTTTTTTTTTTAAAGAGGCCATATTGTGTTGATGATGTTTTGAATGAAGACTTTGCCACCAAATTTATTACAAATACATTAATTTCATTTTATGCAACCACTGAATTTTTTTGAGGCCAAATCAATTTTTATGATGCATTCACTAATTTCCATTGTGGAGTAGTTCTCTCTGGCAAAGAGAACTATCCTGAGTGGTCATGAGAGATAAAACAAACCCTCATTTTCAATGAGTTGTGGAAAGGGGTTTGTGAGGGAGAAGGAGACAATGCACCTGCAAAGCCCACTTCAGATAAGGAGCTTGCCATTTGGGAAAACAAGAATAGCAAGGCGCCTTGATTGCAACATCAGTAAATGAAGAGGTGATTCACCATGTTTTGCCATTTTCAAATGCTTTTGAAGCCTTAAAGAAGTTGAAGGAATTGTATGACTCACACTCTGAACTTGAAGCTGTTCAATTGATGATTACGCTGTTCAGTCTTGAATTGAAAAATGATAACTCTTTTTCCTTAGCATAAGAAGTAAGATCCATTATACATGATATAAAAATCAGTGGTGTTGAAATAGATATTCCTCTCATAGCTTATGTCAAGGCACTCTATCCCACCTATTCACATTATCTTGAGTCATTGCAAGCAAGTGGAAACCTTAAGGAGATTACCTTTGATTCCCTTGAGAAGAAGTTTGCTGAGAGAGAGAAGGCTTTTGGGAAGAAAACAACTCCTCATTCTTTTGAAGAAGATGTGTGTCTTGCACATAGAGAGAAGAATCATGCACAAGATTCTTCTAGAGGAAGAGGTGGCCCAAGAGGAAGAGGAAGAGGAAGAGGAAGAAGGAATTTTAGAGACAGGGGGCAGACAATTCCAAGGAGAAAAGTCCGATCTTCATTGCATACGTTGCGATAGAGATGGACATAATGCATGCACATGTAAGTTGCCTTGGGACAGAATCGAGCATGAAAGAAATGAAGGCAAAGGTAAAACCAATGACAAAGGGAAAGGTAAAGCACCCGAATCCACTCACTATGTTGTGGCACACTGTAATAATGGAGTAACTGAAGACTTGTTTAATGCTTCACTTGCTTCTTGGAAAGATGATTGGTTGCTTGATTTAGGAGCAACTTGCTACATGCCTTTTAGGAGAGATTTTTTTGAAGAATTCATTGACAATTTTGATGGAGTAGTATATTTTGCAGACAAGTCAAAACTCAAGCCATCAAGGCTTGGCACCATCAAGCTCAAACTCCCTGGTCTTCCAGACGTTCTTCTACATGATGTTCTATATATCCCGGAGCTGAGGAGAAACTTGTTGTCTTTGGTTCACATCTGCCACCAAGGCAACTCCATTCATATATTTGATGGCAAGGTTGAGGTCAAAAAAGAATCAGATCACTCACTTGTCATGACATGGATAGAAGAAGAAAGTTTTCTGAAGTTGCAAGTTTCCTCAGCTCGTGCACAAAACTTTTCATATAGTTCTCACTATGATGAGGTTACATTTCCATCAAGTCTTTTATGGCATGCTGATTTCAGACACTTGAACTATGGCAACCTTCGTTTGTTGAAGAAAAATGGTGTTACTGGTTTGTCTACAATTCCTAGGAAACTTAAGCAATGTGATGCTTTTATCTTAGGAAAGCACAACAAACAATCTTTTCATGATTCTCAATCCAAAGCACATAGAAAACTTGAACTCATTCATTCAGACTTATGTGGTCCAATCCCTACTCCTTCTACCAATGTTAATAAATATATGATGACGTTTATTGAGGACTACACTAGAATGTGTTGGGTTTATTTATTGAAGAACAAGTTTGATGCTTTTGAATTCAAGAATTTTCATGCATGGATTGAAAATGATGCACAATCTCATATTGGCTCTATTTGCACTGATAATCGAAAAGAATACACTTCAAATGAATTTGACAACTATCTTCGCCAGCATGGGATCAAACATCAAACAACTGTGCCTTATAATCCCCAACAGAATAGAGTAGCTGAAATAATGAATAGGACAATCTTAAATAGGGTATGTTCCAAGATGTTTTTCAAGAATGTTAAACTAGTGTTTTGGGCATATGCATTAATAGGTGTCCATCTAATGCTATTAGAAACAAGAATCCTTATGAAATGTGGTATGGCCATATTCCTTTGGTAAATCATCTCAGGGTCTTTGGTTCCACCTGTTATGCCTTGATACCTAAGGAACAAAGAAACAAACTCGGTGCAAGGAGTTGTAAGTGTATCTTCTTGGGGTATTCAAATACCTCCAAAGCATACCGTCTCTATGATGAAGTGAACAAGAAGTTTATAATATCTAGAGATGTGATATTTCTTGAATCTTCCAAGATTGACAATGTTGTTAAGCGATAACTTGATCGCTTGGATAGATTCAGACATGAAAAATCTTTTATATTCCACATCTTGAAGGGGGGATTCCTATACTGGATCAATTTGTGGAATCTTCTTCCGAAGCTTTCTCTCTCCCCACATGAAGCTCCAGCCACTGATGACACTTCGAGTGATGTGATTGACAAAATTGGGAGATTAAATCTTGATTCAGCGCCAACTCAGTCAACTGAGCAGCCTGGGCCATCTCATAAAGGTCCTCCAAAATCGCTGACAAAGACACTTGAAAGTGTTCATCTCGATGAGGTTGGAAAGACATGAACAAGAAGCTCAACTGAACATAATGGAGGTGATGTAGATGATTCTGATCCACCGGTTGATATGGATGTTTCTTATGGTTGTGAATTGAATTTGTCTACAGATTTTGAACCAACTTCCTTCAAAGAAGCTGCTTCTCATGATGAATGGAAAGAAGCAATGCAAAAAGAATATGATGCCTTGATAAAGAATGGCACCTGGAAGTTGGTTGATCCTCCATTGGGAACCAAACCAATAGGCTGCAAGTGGGTTTATAAGAACAAGTATAAAGTTGATGGCTCACTTGACAAGCACAAAGCCAGGCTTGTGGCAAAAGGTTTTGCACAGAAGGAAGGGGTCGACTATGAGGAGACTTTTGGCCCCACAACAAAATGGGCTACCATCCAGACATTCTTTGCCTTGGCATCACAGAACGGTTGGAAAGTCCATCAAATGGATGTAAAAATTGCTTTCTTAAATGGAGATTTGAAAGAGAATGTTTTTATGTCCCAACCAGAAGGATTTGTTGTGAAGGGCCAGGAACATAAAATATGCAAGCTTGTAAAATCCTTGTATGGCCTCAAGCAAGCTCTGCGAGCCTGGTACAAGAAGTTAACAGAGCATCTTCTAAAACTCAACTTCAAACATTATGATCTTGATGATGCAACTTTGTTTGTCAAGAAAGTTGGCAAAACAGTTGTATATCTTGTGGTGTATGTAGATGATATTTTGATGACAGGGAACAATGAGAGCTACATTGCATCCATAAAGAAGGAATTGAGGAAAGGTTTTGAAATGACAGACTTGGGCTATGTTCACTACTATCTTGGTATTGAAGTAACTCAACATCCGAAGTTTATATTCCTCTCTCAAAAGAAGTACATTGGAGATTTATTGAACAAGTTTGACATGGATGAGTGCAATCCTTTGACTACTGTAATGGATAGAACTTAAAGCTCACATTAACTGAAGGAAAAATATTTGAGGATGCAACAAAGTATAGACAACTTGTAGGAAGTCTCAACTACTTGAAAACTACAAGACCAAACATTTCATTTGTTGTTGGAATCCTCTCCAGTTTTAAGCAAAAGCCTTGTGAGGGACATTGGTCTGCTATGAAAAGAGTTCTAAAGTACTTGAAGGGAACTCAAGACTTTGGACTTAAGTATACACAGGTGGGCGACTTTAGCTTGATTGGATACTTCGATTCAGACTTAAATGGAGATAAAGAAACTGGGGTACCTATTTTAGGTTATGTTATGAGTCTTGGATCAACAACTATTTTCTAGAGGTCGCGCAAGCAATTAGTCCCAACGGATTCCACAACTGAAGCAAAAAATGTGGCAGCAGCTGAATCAACAAAGAAAATTGTGTGGCTCAAGAAAATTCTGGAAGATTTGCAGGGTAAACAAGTGCATTCAACTCCTCTCATTATTGACAACACTTCTGCAATAAAGTTGGCCAAGAACCCAAAGTTCCATGATTGAAAGAAGCACATCAATACAAAAACCATTTGATTCGACATCGTGTTAAGGCCAAGGCAATCCATCTACGCCATTGTTCCACAAATGAGCAGATTGCAGACATTTTCACCAAAGCGCTTGGAAGCAATGTTTTAAAACTCCGACTCCGACTCGGTTGAGGGCCGACTCCGACTTCGACTCAGTATCGACTAGGTCGGCTCGATTTTCATTTATGTTTCCAAACACACTACATTAGAATATAGATAGAAGACAACATATGATCAAAGTAGGCTCATGAATATATCCATTATATCAAAATGGCACCCAGTGCATTGTCCAATACATACATGATGATGATATAGAGATCAAAACAAAAACACATAACCAAGGAGGCTAGAAATGGTGTTATCCTCCAAAATATATTGTAAGTCATCAAGGAACTAATACAAGGGTGCAAGAGTGTTCCTCACTCCAAGAAAGTCCCAAAGTGCATGTGTACATCTTCAAAAGGTGCATCCTCCACCATGATGTCATCTAGGAGAGACCCTATGTCACCCTTTTCAAGCATGTGAGTTACATGGCACCCCTAAGGGTAAGAATTGGCCTCAAAGAGGGATGTGCTAGCCCTCTTAAGTCTTCTCAATGATAACCATCCTCATCTGTGCTTTGGAAGAGGGTACCATCCACCAAAATAGGGTCAAGGATAGCCAGGGGGCATCTTCAGTCCATTTGGGCGTATCATCAAATAGTCCAACGTCCAAGCTTTTAAGTTGGAGGCTCATCAAGGGGTGTAGCATCACGTGGAATCAAACTCAAGGCTCGTTGCTCATCTTTGGAGGGCCAAGGTTGGGGCCACAAAGTTAGGTTTGCTTTAAGAAAGGGGCAAAGAACCTATTGGAAGGTTTTGAAGAAGACTGAAGCTATCCCTTAAGGAATCTCTACTACATATGTGATACCACCTAAACCTACCTCTCAAGATCAAGCGAGATAAACTTATTTAGGGACAAAAAACCATT
Organism: Pinus tabuliformis; assembly: GCA_031772625.1. Classification (NCBI taxonomy): domain Eukaryota; kingdom Viridiplantae; phylum Streptophyta; class Pinopsida; order Pinales; family Pinaceae; genus Pinus; species Pinus tabuliformis. Next base: position 1,162,587,879 of record CM062811.1, read on the forward strand.
AAAGTATCATCGTGAAAATCTCGGAGTCTCCCAAAAAGCAAAAAAAGAATAAAATTGTTTTTTAATTCACAGGCTACTGTTATCCAACCCGGCCGAGTAGGCTCGGACTCGACCGAGCTGGTCGGGTTATTACCGAGTTGGCTGAGTTGTTAGACAACTCGGCCAGTTCGGTAATAACCCGACCGACCGAACCGGTTCACTAACCGAGTCGACTCGGTGAGGCCTTGACTGGGACCAACTCGACCGAATCGGTTCTGAGCCGGTCGAATCTTAAAACACTGCTTGGAAGAGAAAAGTTTGAAAGATTCAGAATGATGCTTGGACTCACCAACATCCCTTCAGATTAGGGGGGGGGGGGAGTGTTGACACCTAATCTTCGGGATTAGGTGAATCCATGTAAATATTGTAAATAAGAAACTAAGGAGTATTAGAAGTTGAAGAGACATTGGGAGATGAAACCTAGGAGTCCCTCCCTCCATGTATATATGTATGATCAATCTCAATGCAAAAACACAATTCGCTTTGAGGAGTTACCTCCTAAGTCATTGGGTTCGGTGAACAAAATCCTTTGGATTTGAAATTTGCCAAACTTCAAAGCAATCCAAACTTATTCGATTTGGTTCACCGAACTTGAATACGAACTTGAACCTGAAGCGAACTCGAACCTGAATACATTCATGAACTTGAACAAAATCGCGAACAAAATCATGAAATTCTTGTTAGGGTTTTTTTTTGGACGATATCGTTTGTGGTTCAGTGGGTTTTCATGGTTTATATTAAAAAAAAGAATGAAAACCATCAAGGGATAAAACTTTCATGGACGCAAAACAACTCACTCCCTCACTCCACCGATCCACCCTCGACTCCTGTCATGTACACTCAACCCTGCTCCTTCACGCTCGATCCCTGCGTCCACAGTCATAGTGCACATTGTACACTCAACCCGACTACCCTCTAGGCTCTGCCAGTGAATGCAATTAAACCAAGCAACATTATATTTGAACATTAAGGTTAAAGTTAACATGTTACATTGTTAGTTATAAAGACAAAATATTAAAATAACGTATGAAGAATTCAAGGTTGCCATTATCTTGTTTTAATCATGAGTTGGGCAGTGGAATTGTTAAGCTCATATCAACCTATATATACTTAGTAACTGTATTTGAAACCATGCCTACAGTTGTATCTCCTCTTGTATATTATTTTGTTGCCTTGTGATGGAGGAGTTCATATTATTTTTTGTTACTATCGCAACTTGTATATATGTCATTGGTCAATGTGTAGATTTTGTATGTTAATATATATATAACTGTGATTTTATGAACTGTTTATAAATTCATTTTTTATATAAACAAAAGCAGTGAGAGTTGTGTGTGTGTGTTTTTCGGCCTATGAGTTTAAAGATTAAACTTTAATTGAATTGAATTATATATATATAATTAAATTCCTATATGTCGAATTTTATGCTGAACTTTATCGCTAAAATTTTAACTGTCAAATTTTATTCGAATTTCAAAGAAATCGAACTCGAACATGAACACGAATCCGAATGCAGTTACTTAGGTTACCTCATGGTCTGACACACCGTAATGTGCAAATCCTGTTTTTCCAACTTTTCCCCACTGACTTCTTAAAAGAAAGCAAGGCACTTTGGTGACTACTCCTTAGCTGTAGTGATTTTTAATCCATCCCATGTCGCTCTTGCTTGAATGCAATATGTTTCTAATAATCAATTGACATTCAAAAATAGTTTGGGGAGGGAAATGTTGTTGCTGGGTATTTGGGAATGTGTAGTGCCTTAATTTCTTTCAACCGAAGCGTCAAGCTCTAATTCCTAACTACTTTTTGCTATTTTTTATCAACTGCTTAAATTTATCTATTAGCATTTAACCAAATTTTAATCAGCATATTAATCATCATGACCAACTTAACCATTTTAACAATTTATTCATTTTGACTTCAATATGTGAATGACTGGAAAGCAGAGCATGAAACATTAGACTTGGCTTCTACGATGTGAGGATGGTTTTTGTTAAAACTGTGCTCTCTTGATGAAGTGCCATCGATGAGAAATGCATGCAACACTATCACTTTCCAAGGAACCCTTGTGTAGGAGTTTCAAGTCTTGACACAGCGCGCAAGTCAATTGCTCACCCATCCTAACCTTCCATCAAACCCCCAACACATCTTTCATAGAAGCAGAGCTGAATCAGTTGCAGGCTACAATGTTGAATATGCTTGGGATGCGATCCTTAGCAGTTCACTATTGGTGGAAGCCCATATCCGAGGTGGGGACTAATTCAGACTGAAACAATGTGAATTGCAAGACAACTGGAGGAAGGGGCTGTAGGGTGACCCTCAAAATCCCAGTTATAATGGGGATGCCCAGCACTATTTGTTATTCAATTCATTCAAACAACAAATACTGCAATCTTGTATTTCCACACACAACCTAGGGGGACAATACTTGCTTTTGCTCCTAATTCCATTGACAAGGTTCGTGAACCACAATTATGAAATCACGATGGCAATATCCCATAGTCTAATTTTGTCAACATCTGGATGGGGGCAAATATTTGCTTTTGCTCTCAATTCCATTGACAGGGTTCTTGAACCATAATTACGAAATATCCATGGCAATTTTCCCTATCATAATGCTGTCAACATCCGGATGCTTTTCCTTTCATTTAATGCAAAGATATTGTTCTTATAGCTTAGGAAAGTGTTTTGTAGGTGTCTGACATATTTTTCATGCTTCCCAATTATCCTTTCATATTTTCCAAGTGTTAACTTTAACATGCATGTTTGACAAATAGCATCTCACATTTAACAAGTGTATTTTCTAAATTTTACCTTTGCAGATTTTCACAAGTGTCTCATCCAATCTGCCGACAGCTATCACACAAGTGCCAATTAATACAAGTGTGACATTGTAATTTTAGTAAGTGTGAAGTGTCACATCACACAATTTACAACATTGTCATATCAAGTCCAATTAGTGTTATGTTATGATCCCAACAAGTGTCTTAACAAATGATTAAGGTCCCATAGGCTGTGCTACAAGTATCTAAGGCCATCCTGATCCCTTTAAAGTTTCAGTTTAAGTGTTTCTTGGCCAATTCAAACCTGACCTAGCATTATTACACATATTAGGGTGAGATGGTCATTGAGGGGTCACACATACCCTCCTTAGAACGCTCTTGACTAGAAACTCTCTATGTTTGCATGCATTTTTCCACAATAAAAATTTCATGTTTGGTTGGCTCCTATCTGCTGAGAATGTAAGTGTGACACTTACAGTGGCTGAGTATTGGGTGTATCAATAACAATCATATATGCACATTTACACAACTCATTATGCTTCTATAATTCGACAACAATTGCATAACCATATTTGCATTGTAGGCCCCACAGTGGACACATAAAGCACCACATGAAGAAACTTGTGCCACATATACGACATAAATCAATAGTTGTGCTACAAGTGCAACATATGCATTCTTGCATCACATGTGCCACATAAAACATACTTTTGCTTTATACGCCACATGTCTTGTCATGCATGGATGGAGAGTAATCAGCACCATTCATGCATTATCTATTCAGCACAAGAAAGAAGGTGACTATTCTTCTTACCGATGCTTGATCAATATGCCTTGACAAATGATGATCTCTATGTGCAATGACACTGGCTAGGACAATAACTCAAAAGAGTATACTGTATAGAGTTTAAACGTGATGACCAAGTAGGCACGACACTGTAGGATGGGCACAGGGATGGGTTGGGGTGCTTTTTTCTTTTCTTTCAAATCAGGCTTCAGGGGATGCTGACGTACTTAACATATATATAAGGGTAAATATTGAAAATTTTAAAACCTGAAATCTATGTGGAGCAAAAAAAACCTCAGCATGGATTAATATGATTGATTCATATTATATCCCTTTCAACCTATTTCGTCATGCTGCTGAGAACACTCTTTGAATATATGATGTGGAAATTGGAATGATGCAAAATTTAAAAATTGGAAAATCTGAAGAAGACTGAGAATCAGAACCTAGAAGTCAGAGAATATGAAGCTGTAAGTTTGCTTTATTCTTGTTACTGTTGCTGCAACAGTGTAAAATATGTGGCAGTAGAAGATTGAGGACTTGGATGGACTTCAGCTTTTGAATTTCTACTGGGGTAAATATTGAAAATTTTAAAACCTGAAATTTATGTGGAACAAAAAATATTCGGCATGGATTAATATGATTCATTCATATTATATCCCTTTCAACCTATTTCCTTACGCCGGTGAGAGCATTCTTTTAATATATGATGTGGAAATTGGAATGATGTAAAATTTAAAAGTTGGGAAATCTGAAGAAGACTGAAAATCAGAACCAAGAAATCAGAGAATATGAAGCTGTAAGTTTGCTTTATCCTTGTTGCTGTTTCTGCAAGAGTAGAAAATATGTTCCAGTAGAAGATTGAGCACTTGGATGGAGTTAAGCTTTTAAATTTCAATTTTCTACTGCTGTTACAAAAAGTTAGTGCACTAAAACCCAATATTATTTTTCCTTTGCTGCACATAAGAGGTAGTGACAGAGTGCACAGTGAGGAGGAATTAGGGCCCTTGCAAAATATGATGGTCCCAATAGTTATGTTGCAATGTTTATTGTTGGGCCCACACATTTTTCTTAATACTTTACCTTTTAAGGATTTCATGCGAAGGCATCCCACAGGGCAGGGCTTAATACGTTACCTTTTAAGGATTTCATGCGAAGGCATCCTACAGGGCAGGATATGCATCCTCTTGCAACGTAGTGACAAACATTATTCTTCATCAATGCAAAGCGTACATCTTGTCCTGCCCCTGAATAAAACCATTCAGCTTTGAGATACCCCAAAACACATGTGGGTCCCTAACTACATCCTTTGCAAAATATTATGGTCCCAATAGTTATGTTGCAATGTTTATTGTTGGGCCCACACATTTTTCTTAATACGTTACCTTTTAAGGATTTCATGCGAAGGCATCCTACAGGGCAGGATATGCGTCCTCTTGCAACGTAGTGACAAACATTATTCTTCATCAATGCAAAGCGTACATCTTGTCCTGCCCCTGAATAAAACCATTCAGCTTTGAGATACCCCAAAACACATGTGGGTCCCTAACTACATCCTTTGCAGCCATCATGCATGCCTTTTGACATATTGGGCACTTGAAAGGAAAAGTGAACTATGGTCTATTTTTCCTTCCTGCATAACACACACCAGCAGGGGTGATTGAATCCTTTTCTAACCATACATTGTAGGAGAGCAGCTTCTATTGTAGAAAATGTCGCATAAAACTCTGCTCCAATGTCAAGTTTTTGCCAACCAGATGTGGTGCGTGATGCAAGGCCTGTCGCCTGCTATCAAAGTACACAGCAGAAGATCAACACATGCACAGACATATTTATAGAAATATGAAGAGAAATTCAAAGCAATGTGTTATTCATTGCTATTGGTCAAATCTATTGGTTCTTATTATAAACTCCCTGTGCCATATTTAGAGAGGTTTTAGCCTCTCTACCCAAATTCTCTTCTCGAAGGGTAAACAAACCCCTGTTACGATACCTCTTCTTCAAATTAAATAATAAACCCACTAGCCAAGACTAACTCAAATTATTCTAAGAATCAACCAAGTTCTACTGCCATTCATTCTTTGAAACTCCCTTTAAACAGAGTGAAGAATCCAAACTGTCAAAACTGCTTCAACAGCTGGGAATGTGAACTGTCCACTGATCCAATGTTTAGCTTTTCAAATCCCATCAATTGAATTATCTCTAACAATTTCCATAATCTCAAATTCAAAATTTGTTATTGATGTGGACAGAGGCCAGAGGCCAGAGGTCACCCTTCGTAATTGGTTTTGCATAAGTAAAGCATTTGAAGTCCCCGTGAAATTGATCATGTAATCCCCAAATTTATTTGTTCTTTGCATTCTGATGTCCTTTTTGCTTTCCACTTCTGCATTTACATAACTTTTTGTTCCATTGTCATCGCTGACTTTTCGAACTTCACTTGGTTCTTTCCATTTCCCAAACTTCCTCTGTTAAACAACTCATGGGAATTAAAACATTCATTTCCAGCTTGTGTCATCCGAGTCTGAGTTCCCCAGAACCACTTTGTAATATGCCACATCAGGCTAGCATTGGTATTTAGTATTTAGCTATATGTTAATAAGATGCAGAGAAACCCCATGCAGTTTCAATTTATATTATTTTTAGTAGTTAAGGTTGACTCTGTAAAAGGACATATAAAGACATCTGCTGGAGAAATGAAGACATGGATCTGTATTTGAAGCCTATCATCTGATTCATTTTCAGTTTCTGCAATGTGTGGCTCATCACTTCAGGGACTTTACAAGTGAGCACTTGAAGATTTCACTTGCTCCTTTACCTACCTTCATTGATCTTCGTCCCAAGTGCTTCTTACTTTGAAGCCTGTCAAAAAGTTAAACTTCTCGGTGACACTGATAACAATTTGAACAACCATTTGCTTATGCAAAGTCCAAATACCATCCCTCGTTACTGTGATGCAAGAAAACCCTCCTATTTTATTGAGCCAAACTGGAAAAAATGAAATTATAAAATTATGTGTGATTTTGAAGCCCCAGGGATGCATCTGCATCAATGCTGCACCTTTTCTTTGTCAGCTTCTACTAGCTTCTCTGAAGAATCTGTGTTCCAGGTTTACTTTAAATACATCACAATAACAGTCCATCCTCCAAACTAACTTGTCTTTGAGAAACTATAGATTATATTTGCCTGACTTTGCAGTGACATTCTGCCAACATCCAACTCCAGTCCACTCCTTGGATCGGAAAGTTCACATATTGTATCATCATATAAATTCATTCAGTTGTCGATTAATCCATTGGAGCCTGTATGATTGCAGTACATAATTGTGGAGGGATTTTATTTTTTTTGGATCACTCTTTCTTCTTCTGGAATTTAACCGTGTATCCAAATTAGTCTCTTTCTGCCACCTACGCCATTCTTACAACGCTAAAATTTTGCTGAAACAATATAACAGCTTGTTTTGATCAGTTTACGGAAAATTGGCTAGTGGATTCTGCTTCTTCAATAGGTTACAGAAAAGAACCGTGGTCAGCCCAATTCCCCCCCCCCCCCCCACCCCCCCGCGCCAAAGGATATTGCTCCAGGTAACGGTGCCTTCATTGTTATCACAATAACTTATGTCTAGTTTGAGAATAAAAGACACCATGGGATTTGATATGTTTGCCTTTATTTTTGTGCCCCACCCACTACTGAATCTAACTGTTTTTATCTATATTATTTGCTTGGTACTTATCATGTCTTATCAGTTCGAGTCTATGGGAGGAGATCGTTATGTTTTTCCACACTTAAAATAATTCAGGACTCGCTTTTCTTTTAATCTGGACAAATTGTGCTGTATATGTTACTTGGATTTGAAATCTTATTCATCATAGAGCAAAAAGTTCATAGCATGAGTTGTAGATGTCTGGAAGCACGTGTGTTGGCATTTTAACTGGATTAAGTTGCTTGATTCATAATCGTTTTAATGATTGAATGCATTCCGTCATGGCATGTGTATGAGTTTGCTCCAGGTCTGGAAACCTGGGTCCAGTGGCACTTCGAGAAAGATGAAATCATCAACCAAAGGCTTTTCAACATTAAATGCTACCAAAAAGAATATTAATATGAAGCCCTTGAAGCAACCTCAGCCTGTTGTCGGTGGTCCTGGAGGACCCTTGAAGCAACCCGGGCCTGTTGTTGGTGGTCCTGGAGGACCTGGTTGGTGTTCTGTCTGTCGGGTTGACTGCAATACTAAGGATGTTCTCGAGCAACATTATGGTGGGAAAAAGCACAAGAAGAAGCTAGAGAAGCAAGAAGCAAATTTGACTGTTCAGAAGAAATCAAATGAAAGAAACATGAAGCAGTTAGCCTCAGGAAACCAAGAAAGCAATTTGAAGGAAGATAACAATACAGTCACACAAATTCCTTCTGTCAATGGATTGATTGAGAACAAGGAAAACCGAAATGGTATTTTGAGTACCAAATCAGAAGCAGATCAGCAGCAGGATACGACAGAAAGCTCACAACATCCAGACAAAATTAAAAAATCAGAAGGGGAAGTTTCTGATTCCAACACTGGGAAAAGAAAATTTAAAGCAAAAGCAACAGATGACATAGCTACCAAACGGCAAAGGTTATTGGATGCTGGCACTGCAATAGCGGAAGTTAAGGTATGTAATCTGTGTAATGCAGTTTGTAACAGTCAAATTGTTTTTGACTCGCATCTTTCTGGGAAGAAACATGTTGCTCAGGTGAAAAAATTAGAGGAAGAGGCTAATTTTGCGTCGAAAGGTAAAGATTGCGATAAGAACTCCACAGCTGATGCTGAACATGAAGTTAAGAACGGGGAATAGGGTAGATTGAGGTCAAGGATATTTTGTGAGAAAGCACGTTCACATGACCTTGGGCAAGAGCAGGAAGAAAAATGGGTTACACCTGAGTATATTCGAGCGACATACGAGTTATGAAGCCTCGTGGAATTTAATAGTTAAAATGTAGTACTTTGGCATTCCGAAGCACCAAAAGTTGGGACATTTATCAAGTTTATTGGGCCACTGCATGTTTCTCAAGGTTTTAATGCAGTGCACCCCTGTTGTATTTGCCAGATGATTAAATTTGAAGGCAAGTTCTCATACAATGTGGGGTTTTTAATGGATTTCAAAAATTTTGTTTTAATTCAGCAACCAATTTTGGCACTTCAATTTTTAAGATTGGCCTTTGCCAAAGCTTTTGTCAAATTTGATCCAATAATCTGTCATTACTCATCTGACAGCATGGTTGATTTATGCCTCTCCTCATTCATCTCACAGCATGTTTCCTTCAAGGTTTGGAATTCTGAATTGATATTGCTCATATATTTCCTTCGAGGTGTGTGCGTTGGCTAGTTACATCGATGTCATTCAAATACTATATGTTTAGTTTATGAAAAAACTGTTATTAACTCGTGCTGTTCAAATTTAGTATAGCAATGGAAAGTGCATTTAACATTGGTTATTTCTAGAAGTATTAGTTGTGGATGATAAGCGGAAGATTATTTTAATATTTTGACAGTAGAAACACCCTTTTTTTTATGCTTTCAGTTCATCTCCTTCTATGTCTTTCTTTGTGACTGCTGCTTTGGACCTCGACATTCTTTTTAAGTTTAGGAACAAAACTGTGAACAGTATAATGCAAGGATCGATGCTATGTAAATGATGTTTTAAAAAGAAGAGAATAATATACCAGCTGGAGACTCTTTAAGATTAGTTATCCTGTGGCTTTCAAGCAAAGCCACAACGACATCAATAATGCAATTGAAAGATAGCAACAAGATAAGGAGAATTTGCCAGATGGGGGCTGGTTACCATATTTTTTTAGGAGTCGACTACAATTAACATGTTACAACATAACCATTTTCAGCTATGTGGTGCTATATATCGTTTTCCACTGATAGCTTGTCGGTGTAAGTTAACATTTGATACACTATTTTTCCCTCTGTTCAGCACTAGTGCGTGCTTATGTTTTGTTGCTTCTCTGGACGTGCTCTCCTATACTTCTTCCTTGCCATCAGAAATACGAGGAATTCCATATAGGCAGGTGGAGTCTACCATTAAGGCATGCCTGTTAATGGAATCCAACTTTTTATGCATAAAGGAAAAGAGCTTCGAGTTATTCATGCCCGTTTGCACATTAAGCGAAAGATTCCTTATACCTGCACATGACACTAATGCTTCCTCGTGCCCTTGAGGGAATTGGACGTTGGGTATGACCCGACACACTGCGATCGTCACTGCTGAAGGTCGAATCCATTGTTTCAGAATCTGTCTCATGAGGTTGTGTTCCTTATTTCAATATGGTCTCTAATAGGAGGCCTCACTTGAGTGTATTCTTCACCAATGTTACATGCCTCTTGGTGTGTAAAACTTCCATATGATATATTTTAACAAGAGGAAAATATATTTTTTCAATATTAATGCATTGATTTAATATATTGAATGGATAATACATGCTTTTATCTACATGCATGAATAGGGAATATTGGTAGATGTATAAACTAACTCATCCACCTTCAAACGCTTCATTATACCAGTAGTTATATGTGAATCAAGAAAGCACAGAGTGGGTAGTGCGTACATACATGATGGATAGGCATATTTTCTGAAATTTGTTTTTTTAGTTTTATGTTTATTTGGAATGAATAAACTTTAAAAAAAATTGAACCATGTAGGATAACATTTTACACCTGGAATTTAAATCCATTTTAGGAATTTGGTTGACCCCTCAACATCATCTCCCAAATTATCAAGTACGTGACTTTGTTTTAAATATGGTAATAACATCATCTCCCAAATAATCAGGTACGTGGCTTTGTTTAAAATATGGTGCATATTACGTGAGTTTGTTTAAAATATGGCGCATTATTATGTTCTCATTTATCTTTTATTGAATTATTTAAAAATTGAAGTTTGAGGGAACTCAAACTTCCCTCTTGACAATGCCTTTGTCAAAATGTCAGCATCTTGCTCCTCTGTGCGAATGTAATGTTGCCACATTATCTGCCTCTACACACAGTCCTGTAAATGTTGATACCAGATATTTATATGTTTGGACCGATCGTGAAATACAAGATTCTCGGAGAGCTTGATGCAACTCTGATTATCACAATAGATCATAGTTTGATCCATCATTTGACCAAATAATCCCACAAATATCTTTCTCATCCAGATCACCTCACACGCTGCTTGACTTGCAACCATGTATTTTGCTTCTGCCGAGTTGAGCGCCACAGATCTTTGCTTCCCACTGTACCAGGAAACAACTGTGGACCGAACACTGAAAATTCCACTTGATGTACTCTTTTGGTATGATGGACTTCCCCGCCCAATTTGCTTTTGTGAAGCCACACAAATTCATTCCCTCTGTTCGTTTGTACCATAGTCTAATCTGGGTAGTGCCTCTGAGGTACCATAAGACATGCTTAGCTTCCTTCCAAAATAATTTGGTTGGCCTAACCATAGCTTGGCCCAACTGGTTGATTGAATATCACATATCTGGTTGTGTGTTCACAAGATACATCAGTGAACCAACTAATTGCCGATAAATGGTAGCATCCACTTCTTCACTTGAAGCGGCATCTTCCTTTCAGTTGGTCTCTAGAGATGTCACCATGGGTTTACAACTATCCATGTGAGACTTCTATCGTATGTCATTTTCATACTTGCCTTGAGAGACAAACAATTCCCCATCGTCTTGCCATACTTCCAACTTGAGGAAGTAGTGCATGAGACCCATGTTCTTCATTTCAAATTCCCTTACAAGGTTGTCATTGCAAGATCTAGTCAACGAATCATCACCAGTTAAAATTAAATCAACACATAAGACAATAATAAGCCATTTACATTCTACCAAGATGTGATAGAGGTTTGCATCCGCTTCACTTTTGGTGAAGCCCAAACCAGTAAGATAACTGTCGATCTTGGTGTACCAAGCATGAGGTGCTTGTTTGAGATTGTACAACGCTTGCTTGAGTCTGCACACGACACTCTCGATCAAATGTCTCAAAACCTTTTGGTTGCTCGATGTACACTTACTCTTCAATAACTCCATTGAGAAATGTTGTTTTACATCCATCAAGTGGATCTTCCACCCCATTTGCACAGGCAGAGCAAGAATTGATGTAATGGAGGAGTACCTTGCTACAAGAGCAAAGGTCTCCTCATAGTCAATTTCCTCAACTTGAGAGTACCCCTTGGCAACAAATATGGCCTTGTACTTCTCTATGCCTCCATGTGCTGCATGCTTAACTTTAAAGATCCTTCTTGAACACACCACTGATTTATTTGCTGGTCTTGGGACCACTTCCCAAACATTGTTCTTTACAATGGATTTGTATTCCTCCACCATTGCATCAACCCATACAAGTTTCTCTACTGCTTCCTCGAAAGAGGATGGCTCAATCTCTACAAGCTCAGTCATGAGAGCCATGTAGCCGGTGTACCGATCAGGGGACCTTCTCTGGTTGCGCTAATTTGAGGGAGCTTCCACATTCTCCCTCGCATCCTGCACAAGTCTATCAACTTGCCTGGTTTTTTTTCTGCCTTATCTTGATTTTTATGATTGAGTGGATGTCTCCACTCTTTGCTCCTCTACTTGTGGTTAATCCACAACTTTTTAAGGCTCCTCCTTTGGAGCTAAAAGCTCCTCTTCTAGTGGGATCTGAAACTCCCTATCAAGAGAGCACCACATGAATTTCTCCTCATCAAAATTTACATCCCTTCGCACAACTATCATTATAAGGGATGGAAAGTATACATGTTAGTTGTGATGAGTTTTTGTGTAAACCACAAATATGCCCACTTCTGCTGTCCGCTCAAGCTTCTTCCTTGATTTTTTGGAGACATGGTAGTAAACAGATTCTCCAAAAATCCTGAAGTGTGACACATCCGACTTTCTCCTTGAGAAAGCATGGTGTAGTCATGCCTAGAATCCGATGAGGACTCCGGTTCTACAAATAGACTTTTGTGTTGCATGCTTCATCCCACAAATGCAGAGGTAGCCCTCGGTCATGCAACATCGCTCTCACTGCTCTCACAATGCTACGATTCTTTCTCTCATCCACCCCTTTTGTCGTGGGTTGTGGGGTGATGTCAACTCCTCCTTGAATGCCTTCTTTCGCACATAAATATTTGAATTCATTCGACATGTACTCACATCCATTATCGCTCCTGAGAGCCTTCACCTTTTTGTCAGTTTCTTTCTCAACCAGTGCCTTGAATTCTACGAATTTGGAGAATGTCTCATCTTTCTTCCACATGAAGAAGATCCAACACTTCCTTGAGAAGTCATCAATAAAAATGACAAAATATTTGTCTCTGGCAGTGGAGATTGTCGAGAAAGGTCCACATACATCAAAGTGGATCCTGCATGTGCATTGTTGTCACGATCATGGAATGTTGATTTTGTGTACTTCCCCAAAGTACATTCTTTGCATACATCTTGCTGCTCAAGTGCTCATTTGGAGAGGCCAATGGTTATTTGCTGCATAATCATCAAGGCACCATGATGCAAATGGCCAAGTTTTTTGTGCCAAAGTTCACTGACATCGCGAACCTGCACTTTCTCCACCTTAGTGCTTAATGCAACACAATTTTCCACATCCAGGTTATATATGTTCTTCACACGAACCCTGATCTGCTTCACTTGTCTCGTGGCTATGTGTCTCAGGAGTGATTTTGCTTTGTTGAAGATCACATCATAACCACGATCTTCTAAAACTGCAACAGAGATTAGATTTTTCTTTAGGACCGAAATGAACATGACATCCTTAAGTCTGAGAGGGGATCTTGACTCTCTCTGAAAGGTGATTGTACCAACCCTGGTTGCGCTGTACTTTTTGTTGTCCCTTAGCTCAATGTGCATATGCAAATATTTCTCCTCCAGGTCACTGAAAAACTCTCTACACCCTGTCATGTGGAACGATGCACCTGAGTCCAAGTACCACATGCTCCCCATCACTGTGCTGGCCATGCATGCGATAAGGGTAAAGTCAAGCTCGAACTGTGAAGCCAAGGCTTCACCTACTGCTCCTCCTGAGGTCTTCTTGCTTGCCTTTTTGTGTGGACACTTCGTGGCATAGTTCTCGAATTCATGAGAATGGAAGCATTTAATTTTGGACAAATCTTTCTTCTTGCCCCTTTGGTTGGATTCTAGTTTGGTTTGAGATTTATTCCCTTTTCCCTTCTTTCTCTTTCCAACCAATGCAAAGTTTTCTTCATCCTCGCCCTTGGATGAAGTCCCATCTCTGGTAATTCCACCTTATTTATTCCTGTACCAAATCGGACCATAAGCGTTCCTAATTCGTAATTTCTCCCTCCCGTTCACTGAATCTTGGTAGCTATGCCAACTCTTGGGAAGGTCTAGAAGGGCTAGGCTTACCAAATCATCATCTGAAACAGTGACATCAACTCTTGCAATCTCATCATGAACTTTTGTGAATCCGCTTAGATATCGCGAGATAGTGTAATTATTCTGCGTCTTGATATTTCAAATTTTATCCTTGAGCGCCAGCTTGCTGTGGTCACTACTATTCTAGAACAGATTCGTCAATGCTTGCCACATTGCAGAAGAAGTTTCTTTTCCATGGAGATTGGTGACAATGTGGTTCCATACTCCCTCCAATATTATTCTCCGCGCCTTGGCTATATCTTTCTTCCATTGAGCAAGGTTTTGGGCATCAGATGCTTGTGGTTTTGCAAAATCTGTCTTGATGTATTCTAGCAATCCATTGTCATTTAATACCACCTCTATGTGATCCTTCCATGCAATGAAATTAGAGGTGCCTTCCAAGGCAAACTCTAGCCTCAACCCATTGAAGGTCATTTTCTCAGCTCTGAAGAGATCATTCTACACTAAACTGCAAATTCGAATCTCCTAAGAAACAATTTCGAAGTTTCTGCTCTAATGTGAATCCTGCTATGATACCATGTAGAAATTATGGTGTATATTTGCAACTGCTCATGCAGTTTTAATCAAAATCACAAGACACAAACCTACTCTACTGCTCTACGGAATTCAATTCACAATTTAGAACACCAATCACAAACATACAATGAGAAATAACACACATGCACACAATAATTTTTCAGGGGAAAACAATTTGCTAAAAACCCATTTCTTACTTGCATTAGTTTGATGAATAGAGATGTGTTACAATTGCTTTTCTCAACTGAGCACAACCTGAAGTGAGTAATCTATCTCTTTGCTCACTGAGAAACTCTGACCCAAACTTAGTCAATTTATGCCTATACTTGAGCCCCTATTTCCTTGCACAATTCCTTGTGAAATTAGGCGCTTATTATTTATGAATTTTTCGAAAATGGATTATGCAATTCCCAAAGTTGATCATCTGACTGCCTGCAACCCCTGTGCACTCAAGACTAGTTTACAACTGATGTTACACTGCCTTGAAATCTCCACCACAGTTGGGGCACTCGAATTCTCTGCATGCACTAGATATTTTGCGCTGATTGATGAGTTAACTGGATGATTATTGAGTTTGACTGAAGTCCCACTACACTAGTGACCTTCCACTAGTTGGAACTAGTTTCGCTGAAAGCAACTTGAAATAATTGATCTTGATTGCTACAAATTAGCAATCACACATGCTTAACTGAACTCTAACTCCTCCAACTTGAATTTACTGAGTAAATTGAATGACATAAGCCATGTCACACAAGTTAATTGCATCCAAGTTATCTGTTGATGTGGAAATTCGAATTTTCTCGATTTAATCAAAGGCAAAATCAAATTGAAAATTTCTCGCTGCAATTTTCAACAAAGAAAACTGTTGCCAACATGCTACAAGAAGTGACAAACCCAAGCACGAAAAGTCCATGACATAATTCTCTTTCATTGTATTTGTATTTATTGTTGTTTATAAGGTTTTTAATATGTAGTTAAAATTTTGGAAATAATCATTATAATGATTTGTTGATTTTTTTTTTGCAATATTTTATAACTAGGGTAGTCATATAAATTAAATAGTTGGTAAATGCCAATAGACAAAAAATAACTAAAAACTAAATAAGTTATAATTTTATTATTATTATTATTATTTAAATGGAACCAATAGATTCTTCTATTAATTCTATTTGATTTGAATACCAATTTAAAAGATTTGAAACTCCAACAATCTGACTACATATTGTTGTTCTAATAAATCTTTTCTTACATATACACCCAAAAATCCCTAATATAATGCATACAGATTGAAACTAAAAGAAAAAACTAATCTTCCACCATTGCACCAAGAGCTACAATTCCTACATTTTATTTTTCTTCATGTTGTGGATGGAGTGGAATGGAAGCCATATCCTCGCATATCTCTTCAATTCTTGTTGCTTGTTGCTTTGGAACCTCAATTTGAGTTGCCTCATCTTCTCCATTCATTTCTTGGTTCTCTTAAGATACCACTGCTTCATGTGAAGGGATTAATTTAAGATCAAAAGATCAAACGCGACCTGCAGTCTATCCATTTTGGTTTGCAAAAAACCACTTTTTTGATGCAACAAGGGAAATTGAGCTTGCTATCCTACCTTCCCCATTCCACCTTGTCTGGAAATCAGAGTAAGGATATATTCCATGGTTGCTGTCATGTAATCCAGATGTCGACTGAATTCAGCACGCTCTACTCGTGGCAGGTGCTCCATTCGGAGGCCAACACAACGATCCTCTCTCCCTTAAGATTTTACGTGTATCCAATCCCGATTTCCTGGAGAAACAAAGATGCACAACCTTTTTTTTATACCCGTGCATGCCTGTCCCTGTTGGACCATTACTTCTCGCATCAACTTCAAGTCGACCATTATCTATGTACATTCTTAGCGTAGAGCATTTAATCTTGGAGTTGATTCCTCTGCGACTAACAACCAACTCCATCAAAGCTGGAAACTCTAAGCGTATTGCTGTGTCTCGGAATTGTGAATGCCAACTATTCACATCCATCTAAATTTAAAAGGATTATGAGTCTGATTCCACCTGTCTAATACCAAGGTGATGGGCATGTGATCTCTCCGGATGAGCACATGATCCCAACATTCAATAGTGAATACAAGTCGCCATATTAAGCTTAAGAGTAACGCCAATCCAATTCCATCCAAATCATATTTCTTTTAATGCTCTTTAATGTATTTATTTCCCTTATGATATGCGTTGGAATTAAATTATTAACTGAATATATTGGATTACAAAATTTGAACCATCATGTTCCATCACCCCTCGCTCAAGGCTTTCTCCCCCATTTGCTAATGAGTCTGCCCCTTTAGTTAAAATGTCTTTTGATGTGGAAAAAATCAACAACCTCAAACTTAGAGATTTGTAACCTTATTCTATGAAGAATAGGAGATTGGATTAAGAAATGAATTTTTTTAATCTTACACGTCTATTGAAAAACTAGCATTGAATCACCAAACTATTAATTGTTGAATTTTCCTTGATATTGCCAATTCTAATCTCTGTAATAGAGTTAAAAATTTGGTCTTGTTATTGGTTGAATCACCAAACACTATTAATTGTTGAATTTTCCTTGATATTGCCAATTCTAATCTCTGTAATAGAGTTAAAAATTTGGTCTTGTTATTGGTTGAGATCAAGATCCCATGCAAATTTAATTTCTATTTCTTAATAGGAGCTATAAATAACCCTTCTAACTCCTATCTCCTCAAATTATTATTATTATATTATTATTATTACTATAAAAAAGTTAATATACTAAAGAAATCACAACCCTCTATTCTTAACTATCACTGGTTTTTTTTTGTAAAAGTTAAATCTCTACTATCCATATATATCTATATCTATATATATATATATATACCAAAATAAAATTTTAAGCAATTTACTATTTCACACAATATAATACTTTATTTGATATTTATTTCACAATATAATACTTTATTTGATATTTATGATTTATGTTTTTTTTATAAATATTTAATATTGTGTATATAATATTTTTTAACTCGTTTGACAATATGCTTTATGATTTTGTTAATTCAATCTATAATCATCTACTGTGCATTTTCATACAAGCTCTCCTTGAAGGATTTGACCATAGCCCCTTGCCCCTTTCTGGTTACAAATCTCCCAAATCATGTTTATTTTCTTATAGCCCAATGCCAAGGTTTCACACATGAAAATTAATATAATAACTTTTATGATATGGAATTCTACCATGGGAAAGCTAGGATTTTGGATTATGTACATGTATTACTTAAATATATTGCAAATGATTACTATATAGGATGTGCTAAAATAAGAATATTGATATGAGAACTCATGGTTTGTATATGGGATATTTTCAAAATAGTTCATACCAGAAGCTAGACGCGATTTTGCAAATTCATTGTTATTTGATATGAGAACTCATGGACTATATATGGGATATTTTCAAAATGGTTCATACTAGAAGCAAGACGTGATGATTCTATGAACTTTTAATTTCAAAAAGTTATAAAGCATCATAACATAAATTATCATAATGAAAATTATTTGTAGGGAAATCCACTCAGATTGTTACATGTGGCTTAGTGTTTATTCTAAGTTTGTAAACTCCAGATTTGTTAGTTTTTGGGTTATCTTTGCTTTTTTGATATTTTTTTTTTTGTTTTTTTTTGATATCTAGCTTTTTGAGCTATTTCTCAGTCTCATCCACACAAAGAAGAATTTCCTGTTGTTCCTCTGACCTTTTCACTAACACCTTTCTCATGATTGTCTTCATTTATTAATAGATATGAACTATCCACATATTTTAGGTGTTCCTTGTAATTGTATTCCTTTGTTTGGAACCCAATGGCCATTCTGCTCAAATACTTCTTCATTTGATATGAATCAATGTTTTATCCTGGCCTCCCTTTCAATATGTTCAATTTCCTACTAGATTGATGGTGGAGTGTTGTTGAGATAGACTAACTTGGACCTTGAAGGTGGATGGTTTCACACTCTTATGACAACCTCTCCTGTTGCGTGCTCCTTTGCTACAAGGCATGCTTGTTTTTTGACAATGCTGATAGAACTGAGAGAGATTTGTGAAGGGAACCAACAATCCATCCCAAGGTGGATGAAAGATAAAAGTGTTGAAGGATTGTGTCCATCTTTTATCTCCAAATCATAATGCTGCCCACCACAATTTCCCAAGAAAACACAAGAAAGGGTAATATACAAATTGGGAAAGCGAGACCAAGTAACAAACTAACTTCATAGCTAATAAAAGTAAATACTTGTAATTCATGCCGTGAGAATTGCGGTTTTGGTAAGAAAACAAACAAAGTGGAGGAGCTATGACTTCTTTTGGAGGAGATAGAGAACAATGCTTGATAATAACCAATAGTAAATTTGAGCAAATGATAACAATGGACAAAGGAATATAGGGGCTAAGCATATAAGAGATCTACTATCCAACATTCCTTTTGGAGATATCTCCCAAACTAGTCATAGTAGCAGGGGAAAATGATTAGAGTGACATGAGCTGGATCTTAGGGACAAGGATTAGAGCTATCCAACCCTTCGAAGACAAAGAATAGAAACCTAAGACCCTAAAAAAGGTTGGAAATGCAACTAACGAGACAGGGTAAATAAATAATGAAATTCAAATTCGATTGAATATGGAGAATTATAGATGGCTAGTAGACAAGAACTTGGTGGCAATGCCCTCTATCTACTCATAAATTCCCCCTTAAAAGCCGAAATTCGTGGATTTCAAGAAAATCCTAACTAACTGCTTGGTGTTGCCAACTATAAGCATACCAATAAGCTTAATGGCTTCATCCCCAACAAGAAGATCATTAAGGAAAACACTTGTTGATGGATGAAGTTGTTATGCTTCACTGACAAACCCATGAATTTCACTGAGCAAGTAAGATAATGGGACTAGGTCCAAAGTTTAATGACCTTATTGTAATTTATTTATTTTCAGAGTTATTTACAAGAAGGGAAGACATGAACAATATGTTACAAATCTAAGAAAAAGTAAAGCATATACAATATAAGTAATATGTAACAACAATGAAATAAAAACATGAACAAGGATCAAATTGAAATAAAATATAACTTTATGAGCAAACTCAAAAAAATGCTCCATCAGCCACAAGGCTACACAAGCATATAACAAATTATAAAATAAAACTCATAAACAACAAATTAATTTTCAGCAGAAGCTATTCATCAATGTAAAGAAGATTTCAGAAAGGTATGCACTATAAATTGGCTGAAAATGATTGGTTTTATTGATAAAAAAGTGAGAATAGGTTGCTATTCGGCCAGTTCTCGCAGATCAAAATTTGTCAACTTTTTTTCTAAGATGTAAATAACTCGTACTTAGACATTCAAAAGACAAAATTAAGATAGACAACATTAAAAATGCTTCTAGAACCTTGCTAACATGTCAATTTTAGCAAGTTCTCTGCAAAAAGATTTGCTATTAGCCTTGATTTAAAACAAATTAGACCTTCTGTTAGCATAAAAATTGCAGGAAATAAATGATAACCTGAGAAAATCACCAAAGGAAGAAGTGACCCTAATGTTCTCCTAGTCACTCATAAAAAATATGCTGCCACCAATTAGGCTAGCCCTTTGCACTCTAGAAAATTGATGAACCATAGGGGAAATGCCAACTATTAAGACTAGGGCATACATCTCCTCACTGACCTTGGATCCTTTTCCTTCATAGCCTCCTTCCCTTTTTGTAGTCTCTTAAAACAATTAGAGAGCCCAAATGTTTTGATAATTACTTTCTCTATTGATTTGATTTACTTGATTCAAATTTTTATTATTAAAAAAAATGGTTCTAAAGTAGTAGGTGGGTCCACCCTCATGTGACTTATGAACAAAAAATGCATCCTTAGTGACTCCCCCATATGAAATGTATGATCCTATTAATATAAAATAATAATTTGAATAAAATAAAGTGCCACATCATTCATATCATATGATCAGAAATAACCCCTTGTACCTCCTGTGTGAATCATTCACATCATAAAAAAACAAGCATATGTATAATATAACACCATCCATCACATAAAGCATATTAAAGACATCTTGTACCTCACCATAAGAAATCATGCGTACTCATAACATAACAAAATAAGCATGTAGAAATACTATATTAGCCATACTACATCACCTTATATCTTCCATATAAGACATATGCTCAAAATATATATATGCTGTCAAAAATAAGATGCTGTCATAAATAAAATGTGCTGCAAACAAGCTGTAAAATGTGTTAGAACAAAATACTTTGTGAAAATAAAATATGCTGCAAAGTGTACTATAGTGCCAACAACAAAAATCTACATGGACACTAAATAAAGCAAATCTGAAACCTCACATGAGCTCTGGACATGAACTGTATCTGACTTAACTCCTTCCCCTTACTCATTTTTTCAAATGTGGGCTTTAAATCACAAGTCAGTGAATCAACAAAGTAAATTATGTTTAGAATCGAGTTTAAGCCATTGTTGAGGTACAAAATAAAATATCCATGGGAAGCATTTCATAATAGGGGAGGAGGTGAGCTCATGTATGTTCAAGGAAACAATTTAACAAATTAGCAATATATATTATGGCCAGGAGTAAGTCCTTTAGCAGTAATAACATTATCCAAATGAATCATTGTTGTATTTTGGTCTTTAGACTTTGAAAAGGTAAATGGATCCTGGATTTGCATGACAATCTTCATATAATTTCTCCATCAATATACCCTCAGAGTCAGAGTATCCTGACTGAAAGTTCGAGAAGGTCAACCACCCCATCTGATAAAAAGACCTACAATCACTTTTGTATGCCCCCCTTGGAACCTTCTTCTGATAAAGAAATCCCTCTTCTTCCCCCGGTTCCTCAACCATACAAAGATTTTAATGTGGATTCCCATAGTACTTTTATCCCATATTCCTCTTCATCACCAAGAAATCCATTTGAAAAAGGAAAGAACTTACAATTTCGGCCACTCCTCTGAACTCTCCCGTTTCCTCCCCAACAAATTTGATTGGTAGCGACTTGGACTATCTCCTAAGCAAAAAATCGCTTGAACTCATTCCTCTAACTATTCATAAGCCAGGGAAACCATCCTCTCCTCATATAAGCCAAAAATCTGCAAAAAACATTATGGTGAGAAGGAAAAATAACAGGGGTAGTAGACATTTCAGGGGAAGGGTTGATGGTGCAGGCAGAGGAGTACGAAATCTTTCCCTTATAGATGTTCCTATCATTGATATGTCAGAAGAAGGGCCTCTTAGAGCAAGTATGGCCGAAAAGACTCCTCAATGACTTTCATCATATCTATGAACATAAGGGGTCTGGGGGCAGACCAGAAATTTTTGGCCCTAAAGAATCTCTTCTATTCAGAACAACCTAAAATCATTTTAATCCAAGAAACCATGCATAACACTCATGTATCTATTTCCTATTTCAGGAAAATGTTCCCCACCTGGCATATGTCTGCTTCGGAAGCAAATGGCCTCTCTGGGGGCCTGGCGGTTTTATGGGATCCTGATTGGATCAGAGCAAAAGCATACAGATGCTTTGCGGGCATTCTCATCTCGGCATCAATTAGGGGGAAAGACTGTCCTATCAACATTCTGAACATTTATGCTCCTTACAAAAACAGATTGCCATTTTGGGAGAAATTATTTGCATAAGAAATTTTTGATATCGAGTTTCTGATGATTGCAGGAGATCTAAATGTCACTTTAAACTCTGATGAAACATGGGGTAACAACAGGAAAAAGGATCCTCTTGCAGATCGCATCAGATATGAGCTATTAAACAGGAATCTTGTTGACATAAGCCCTCCCAAAATGCTTTCGACATGGGACAATGGAAGGATTGAAGAGGCCTATATAGCCAAAAGACTTGATAGATTTATCCTTCATGTTAGCATAATCGATAGACTGGGCATGCCATTCTCAACAATTGGTAATGTGTTTATATCAGATCATAGACCGATACTTCTAAGTTGGAGAGAAAAGGGTTTCAGAAAAGGGTATTCATTCAAATTTAACAGGTCATGTTTGGAAGAATCAGAGTTTAATGATGTTATAATAAGAACTTGGAAAGAGCTATCATCAACAGATAATATGCCCCCTTTTTTGACCTTTAGGGACAAACTTTCTTCCATTAAAAAGGTTGTTAAGGAATGGCAATATAAGAAAAGGCAACTGAACAGAACGGCCCTTCGGGAAATACAAATGGAACTGGACAACATCTCTGGAGTTCTGGCTGCTCATCTACTCCCTTTCAATATGAGATGCCGTATAAAGGAGCTTGAAAGGAAAAAACAAAAAATTCTGGAGCAGGAAGAAGCATTTTGGAGATTAAAGAGCAGGGCTATTTGGCTAAAGGAAGGTGACAAGAACACAAAATTTTTCCACAGGTTTGCAAGCTCCAGACGTGAAAAAAACTCTATATGGAAGATAAGTGATGGTAAAGGGGGTTTTCTATACTCTCAACAAGACATCTCAAATGAGGCTGTGAGATACTTTGAAAAACAGTACAAGAGAGCTGAGGATTGCAGGATACATGACATTTTATGGGGCATCGATTTATTCCCACAAATGTTTGATGATGAACAAAACGAGCGCCTTTTCCAGCCAATAACAGAGGAAGAGCTGTTAGAAACAATGAAATCTTTCAAGAGGGATAAGTCTCCTGGCCCAGATGGCTGGACGATCGAATTCTTCATCCATTTTTTTGATCTTATAAAACATGATTTGCTAAGGATGGTAGAAGGTTCCAGAATATCAGGTAGCATACACCAGATAATTTCCTCCACTCAAATAGCTCTCATCCCAAAGAAAATGGAAGCAGAATCTTTTCAAGATTTCAGGCCGATATCCCTCTGTAACATTTCCTTCAAAATCATTTCGAAAATTATTGCTGAAAGAATCAAAGTAACTTTATCAAGGTTTTTAACAAAGGATCAGCATGGTTTTTTAAAAGGAAGAAATATTTTGGACGCTGTTGCAAACACACAAGAAAGCTTGTTTTCCATGCATACTAAAAAAAGTGAAGTAGTCATTTTCAAAATTGACCTTCGAAAGGCATACGATTGCCTTGATTGGGGTTTCATCAGATGCTTACTTGCAAAGATTGGATTGAGAGCCAATATGATAAACTGGATCATGGCATGTGTTGAGAAGGTGAACTATGCCATCATTATAAATGGGATTCCATCCTCTTATTTTCTAGCTGCCAGAGGACTGCGCCAAGGCTGCCCCTTATCCCCCCTTTTGTTTATCTTGGCAATGAATTCTCTTAGCCTCCACATCAATAAGGCAGTTAGTGAAAACAGGTGTCGCCCACTGAAGATTTGCAGAAACAATTACATCTCACATAACTTATTTGTAGATGATATTCTTATTTTTGGAATGCTATGCAGATTCACTTGGAGATGCTTATATGACATCCTAAAAAGCTTTCAAAAGGCCACAGGTCTACAAATTAATGAATCCAAGTCAGTGTTCTTCCATAATGATGTCAACTTGGAAATAGTAGAATGGTTATCTTCACTGTTCGGGATAGAGGCGCGGTCCATTAAGCATGGAATAAAATATTTAGGATTCCAGTTAAAAGCGAAGGGATACTCTAAAATGGACTGGCAATGGATAATAGATAGGTACTATAAAAAGATATCAGTATGGGAATACAAATGCCTATCAATGGAAGGAAGAGTTATTTTATCTCAGTCAATCCTATCACAACTAGCTGTATACTGGGCTCACTTATTTTTTCTTCCTGCAAGTATCATTAAGAAGATGAATAAGTTAACTGCAAACTTTATATGGGGCAGCCAATCAGAAAAAGGAAAATTTCACCTATCTAAATTATTTGATATCTCTTTGCCGAAGAATCTTGGTGGATGGGGCCTTCTGGACCTGCAGACCTTTGGAAAGGCACTCCTATGCAAATCAATTTATGGATCCTCTTATGGGTCAGCAATATGGCTGAGTTTTCGCAAGATTGAAAAGTATTTCTTAAGGAATTTAGCTTGGAGTTTCCAATCTGGTAGCAGGATTCTTATTGGAATAGATCCATTCTTAAGCGGATAGGAGGAAATCATTTTACCAGAAACACTTCAAAATTTTTTCCATAGGAAAGATTTTTTCACTTGGGACAAACTTATTGCAGAATGGCAGGGCCCTTTCCCTCTTTGGAAAGAGGCTGACAATATGGGGATGTTGGATATTTTAGCGCGGCAATGGCAGAATATCAGAAACTCTATGAGAAACTGTGGCATATATCGCTCTTTGGAAGCTGATGCTCTTATCTGGAAAGATTCAAAAGGAATCTCCCTGGTTCGTGTAAAGGACATTTATCAAAACTTGATAGGTTTAAAGATTGCTCTTTCCAGTCCAATATTCCCAACAATTTTTTGGAAATCTGGATGTCCTTCCAAAACAATTTTTTTCTCATGGCTGGTCTTCCACAACAAAAACTTATCATGGGAAAATTTGAAAAAGAGGAGTTGGCACGGAGCGGGTCTCTGTTTAATATACAAATCCGTTGAGGAAAGTAATTGTCACATGTTCTTTAATTGCCAGAAAACTCAACAACTATGGCTAACTTTGGCAAATCTTTATGGATTCCCTCATATTTCTCATGCATCTACAAAAGAAGCATTCCTTTGGTGGAGCGGACAAAAGGAATCCTGGAGGCCTATAATTATTATCACACTCTGGTGCACATGGAGATGGAGGAACAATATTATCTTCAGAGACAGTAAAGAGCCTTTCATGTAAATTCTACAAAGCATTATATCTCTTTATGACTTCTTACCAGAAAAGACACACAAGCAAAACAAGTTTAATCGTAAGGAGCATGCACATGATCTCACAATGCTCCCAAGAGCGTATTTCGATGGTGCTGCAAAAAATGGCTCTTGTGGTTGTGGGGTACACGTCATCATAAATGAAAATGTTCAATATCTCATTTCCTGGAATGGGGGAAAGGGTTCTAATTGCAAAGCTGAGGTGATGGCTCTTGCGGGCCTTCTAACTTTTTGCCTTTTCTTTAACATTCAGCCATTTTCAATTTTCAGAGATTCCAAAGTCATGGTTGATTATATATCAGGAAAGATCCATATCAGCAATCCTCTCCTTGCAGGCTGGGTGGACATAATCAAGTTCCTTTGGAGAAAGATGGAAGGATGCTCCATCTAGCACATTTACAAATCTCAGAACCAGCATGCAGACATCTTATCAAATGAGGGTCTTCTATCGGAACCAGGTATCTGGAACATGAAGGTAAAATCAGACAAGGAAATCTTCTCTATCCAGGAATTTTCTTTCCCTGGTACTTAGTTTCAAATCTTGTTGAATCCAGGTATGCACTGCCATTTTGGTCTTTTTGCCTCTTTTCTCCCTACTAAACATTTTTGTTTATGTATGGTCGAAGTATAATTTGGATCATCTGAATAGTGCTGTTTCTCCTCAGAGAATCTTATTCTCTATATTTCTCCTTTATGAGCTATGTAAAATCTTTTATTTCACAACTTTTTGACAGCTCAATGGGCTGGCTATCTTCTTGGAAATCCTATCTTTTTTCTGGGATTATGCTTCCCATCACATCTAGATATTTCTGGCAAGATTACTCCTGCTACATATAGCCCTTATGAAGAACTTCCTGTCAATGTACTATCTATTCATTATATATCTTATATAATGTACTATCTATTCATTATATATCTTATATAATATAATTATGCTTTTTCGCTCTGAAAAAAAAAAAGCGATCAAATTACAATCCTCAACTTAGGAATCATTCCACGTATGAAGGCATGCGATGGGATTTAGTTACTAAGTTTACCAAGGAACTATCATTCAGATTCATAAACCATAAAAGGCTTAAATAAGTTTTCTTGCTTTAATAGGAATATGATTTATCGAAATTTCAAATGTGTTGAGACATTATTGAAGAATGAAAGGAAAATCATTCTTTCAAGGGGCTATTTTGAATATATGATAAAAATATCTTTCAAAAGCTGTGTATACTTCATGATATAAATTCGAGATTGTAAATGCTTCTTACTCAGCAAGCTACTTAGGGAACGCCATATTAGCACAGGGTAGTGGAAAGTGATATTACGTGGGATGCAAAAGAAACTTTTGCGTATGTTCTGTCAACATCGACACTTTCTGGTGTAATAAATATTCGATAGCGGTTGTGATAAAAAAGACTTGAATCCCATGTAGAGTCAAGCCCCCAAAAAATGCGTAACTTTTATTCGTCAACCGTATAATCATGCATGGAGACTTATGACAATTTTCACTTATGCTGTAACTGAACCAACGTTTAGGGATTGTGGCAAATTCAGAGGATGGAGGGGCAATTGAGAAACGATGGTCAAAGTATGAACAATAAGGAAGTGGCGGAATTATAAAATCTTAAGAGATTCCAAGGTTCCCCTATAAGTCCATTTTGCACCGCATCAGCTCAATTTTTGACTCCGTTCTAAGAAAATAGGCCTAAAGTTTGGACTCCAAATGGCTATGGTCTTGTGGCCTTTGTTTTCTTTTCATGATTATGATGATAGGTATATGTATTTATGAGTACTGTCTTTCTCAATCTAGAATCGAGTTCTAGAAGTTTTGAATATCGGTCTGATCCTTTTCTCCACAGTCTCCATGTTATGCTGTGCTATTTGTCATCCTTCTTATATGTTTTTTCTCAATGATGTCTTGATATGACTGCTCAAGTCATCCTTTTGTATCCAATCATGGTTTTTTATATTGACTTAATATAATCTATGGTGCTTTTTCTTTTGGAAAAAAAGGAGATAAGGCGCCTCATAAGGTGGGATTTGCTTGCACTCATTAGACGAGAGTCATCATAGAAGTTGGTTTTCCAAAGGAAGGGAGTCCTACGCTCTCGGCCTCTAATAAAATTGGGTGTGACACCTAACTACCCCACTCCCCGTCTTATAATGTGAGCCCGTGTAAACCAAGAATGTAAAGTACTTTTGAAGAAAACATTTTATGGACTAAAACAAGCTCTAAGGTCGTGGTATGAGAAAATTGATTCATTTTTTCTCCAAGTTAGCTATAATAGAAGTAAGAATGATCCTAATTTTTACACCATGAAAGATGAACAAGGGTGCGTAGTGTTGATTTCATTATATATAGATGATTTGATAATTACAGGTGATACTACATATCTAATTGATGAAATCAAGCAACTGATCTCACAGATGTTTGAGATGAAGCACCTTGGTGAACTTAGATACTGTTTAGGTCTTGAGATCTGGAGAGACTCAAGTCAAACATTTCTGTCTCAAGCAAAGTATGTCAAAGACCTGTTAGAAAAGTTTAGAATGGATCAGTGTAAGCCTGCACCGATACCACTACAACAGAACATAAAATTGCAGTGTGATGATGGCTCAAAAGCGGAGGATGCAACACTTTACAGACAACTGGTTGGGAGTCTAATCTACCTAACCACCACTAGCCCTGATTTGGCTTATGCAGTCAGTGTGCTAAGCTAATTTATGTCTAAGCCATTTGAAAGCCACTTGAACGCAGCGAAGAGTGTTTTGAGGTATCTGCAAGGTTATGCATTCAGTGTTGGATCCGGGGTGATCACATGGAGCAACGAGAAGCAGAACACAGTCTCCTTGTCTTCAGCGGAAGCAGAGTATCAAGCCATGTGTGCAACAACGTGTGAGGCGGTTTGGTTGTGGAGACTTCTCCAGGATGTTGGGGAAGAACAGAGAGTCGCAACAAAAATCAGATGCGACAATCAGAGTTCAATCAAGCTGGCCAATAATCTGGTCTTTCACAAAAACACTAAACATATTGATACTCAATTTCACTTTACCCGGGAGAGTGCAATCTAAAGAAATTCATCTGGAATATTGTAATACATGTGAAAATGTTGCGGACATTTTCACTAAGCCTCTTGGAAAAGTTAAGTTTCAAATGTTTAGGGAGATGTTAGGCATGTATGTGAACCCATTCTCCATTAAGGGAGAGTGTTAAAGATAATGGAGAATATCCTAGAATAGGTAGAGTTGGTTCACGTAACTTCATTATAGGGATTAGTTTCTATTTCTTAGGATGTTCTAACTTCCCTAGAACCATGTTTTCTATTTAATGTGTAATGTACTTGAACAATGTAGAGCATTCTGCAGAGCCAGACTCTCCTGGTTCAGATTCTCTTTCGTAGCGCTGACTAGTGGTTTTATTTTTATTAATACAAACATTGTCATTTTTATCAAATTTTATAATGTGTAGATTTTTTTAAGTAAAAAGAGAGAATACGAGTCAATATAGTTTACATGAGGTTGAGGTAAATCTTTTTAGAGAAAAATCATGATTTTCATGTCTATTTTGAAAAATGTTGATGCAATATCAATCTTTTTTTTGGAGCATATCTTTTAAACTTCAAATTTTCTAATGTATTGAGCATGGACATTTTTTTAAAAATGTTAGTGATTTTCATACCGATTTAAAAAGTGTTGATACAAGATCAACCCCTTGTTTTTTTAACCATTTAAAAAGTGATTTTCATGCCGATTTAAATATTGGTTATTTAACCATTTTTCAAGAGGTTTTTTTTTGGGTTTTTTTTTGAGATGTTTGTGTTTTAAGGGTTTTTCAAGTTTGTGTTTTTTGTTTTTATTTGCAATGTTTATTTGTAATGAAATTTTCAATTTTTTTGATATATTTATATATTGTTAATCAATGCTTCAATACACATAAAATAATTTAAACACTTCACAAAAAAATACACATGTCAAATAGATGATTTTATGGAAAAATTTGAAAAATTTATGAACCTTTTTATGAATTTTATGTCCCAATTTTTATTTTTTATTTATTTTTTTTTTCCACCAAAAATAAAGATTCACATAATTTTTTAACTAAAAATAACAAAAAAATATATCTAAAAACAACTTTAAAGAAAAAAATTGAAAACAAGACAAGAAAATAAAAAATAAAAACATAAATTAAAAAAATATATTAAAAGAAAAAAACACAAAAATTAGAAAAATTAAAATAAAATAAAATAGCCAAAAGAGAAAAAATTAAATAAAAATATAAAAACATTATAAACCAGTGAAAATCAAAATTTATTTAAAAAAATAAAGAAAAAACAAATATTTCAAAAAAAATTAAAACATTATTAAAAAATTTAATAAAAAAAATTAATAGACTTAAAAAGAATTTAATAAAAAAAATAAATTAATGGACTTAAAAAAATTAACACATGAAAGGAAAAAAGAAATACAAATTACCAAACCATTAAAAATAAAAATAAAAAATATTGCCAATTATTATTATTATTATTTTTTTGAATAATAGAAAAATATTAAAAATAAATAAATTAAAAATATAAAAAAAATATATTGAAAACACATTAAAATAAATTAAAATATTAATGAAATCCAAAATTTCCACAATCAACAACCCACTTAAACATTATTGTTTAAACTGTTGGGGAATTCTGAGAATCAATAAACCACCACGATCAAAGATGTTATTGTTTCAGCTACTCATCGATTCTGGAAATCAAAATCGATGAACCATCCAGATCAAAGATCTTATTGTTTCGGGTGCTCATCGATTCTGGAAATCGATGGGCCACCCGGATCAAAGATCTTACTCAACAAATATGCCGTGGAAAGTCTTTATTCTCCTCACACGTACTTATGGAGACCCATATCGTTTGGATAGAATAATGAGAAATATGACTTAAAATAAGAACTATGGATAGGTGACCCTAACATCAAGGACATAATCGCAGTAAACGGACGACAGGTAAATCGAGCAATATCGCGAATACGAGAGATAAAATATCGTTCATTCGAGATGTCGAGCGAGAGACCAAAGTCGAGCAATCGATAGCGAGTGGATGGATTACATCTCGGGGCTTCAATGGCTATATAATTTTTTAATGGCTTCGTTTTTTTAAATTTTGTAATATTTTTTTTTTATTTAATTTGATTTTTATATTTATTTAATTAGTTTTGTTATTTAATATTTAAAATTTTTTGAATTTGGTTTTTGTGTTTTTGTTTTTAATATTTATTGGTTTGTTTTTTTCTTTTTAAAAATTATTTAATTTGTTATTTTTATTATTTATTTTAATTTTTGTTGGTTATATCTATATATATATATATATATATAGTTTTTTTTATTTTTTATGTTTGGATTGATTTTTTTAATGCTTAAAGTCTGTTTTTTTGTTTTTTGTTTTTGTTTTGTTTTGTTTTTTTTTTTTAAGTAAAATGACTATTTTCTTGGTAGATCTATTTAAAGGGATCACTTTAAATCTCATCAATATATTTGACTAGCTTAACACCAAGAGCATCGAGGAGAATTAACCCCATGACGTCTCATTGGCAAGGTGCTTATACGACGAGTCTCAACCAATTAAGCTAACCCTTGTGGATACAAAATGACTATCTTTTATCTTATATAAGCTGGATTTCATGGCTAGAACCATTTACAAACTTCAGTTATTTTTGCTGCTTCAATATTCCAATACAGGCACAACACAATTTTCTTGCCTCTATGGGCTTTTTGCTCTACAATTTTTCACTGAAACCTCCCATAGACTTTAGAAAATTGACCCAAAAAGAGTTCAAATTTACAATACATATATCATGTTAACTAAGATACCTTAGAGAGGCCAACTTCAGACTTATTCCTTGCTGCTTCTTGCTTGCCATATGACCGACCTTCACCATGCGATGCTCCCTCAACATTGACCTTCTGCGAGTCCAAAGCCAAGTCAAAGAAACCCTGCAAGTTATCATCCTTGGAATTGCTAATGACTTCACAAGGTTAAGTTGCCAAAAACAACAACTCCACCTCCAAACCTACGAACTTTTTATCCACTCGAGCCTGGAACCATTCAAATTTATGGTCCATAAGCTTAGGCCTTTCCTCCCTTTCCCGCTCCCCAAACTCCAACCTTTTGACAATGAGTTCATACATTACCATCATCATTTTGAAAAACCTTTCCATCGCTTTATTTGAGCGGGCCAATTCTTCTTCTGAACCTTGGATCTGTACTGCATCCATAGCAAGTAACCAATTACTGAAAAACCAAATTGAATGCAAAGGGCGAGAAGGAGATGGAGTGAATGCCCAATAGACCCACTTATTTAACATTGCTTGCGCTCTTTGATGATGACAAACCCCAAGAAAATACATTAATTCTAACCTCAAGCGAGAACTCCAATCATTCTCCACAACCATATAGAATATCTTCACATAGAGGGATAGCTCCAGAGCATTAATATTTATGGATTTCAAGGAATTCAGATAGATCCTCAACATAAGGTGAAGTCAGATTCTCATTAATACATGACCTTCCTCTTGGCAGATTATACTAGTTGTTATCAACTTTGTGTAAGGAATGTAATGTGGAGTGTTCACTCCAACCATGCAGAAGATCATTCGAGAGGACAAAGCCAGGGAAATGGAAATCCACCTGACACTTTTCAGTTAATACCTTTGTTCTCATTTCCACGGGCTTCATTCGAAGCGACCACCAAAATCGATGCATTAACTCCATTATGGTTTCACGGAATTGGAACCATAACCCTTACTCCACCCTATGATTCAAGAATTCCTTGCTTAAGCTATGAACCTAGCTTAGCAATATTATGTGCATTACCATTTAAATGTCTAAGAATGTGCTGAAGAGAAATTTCTTCAAATTTTCAACATCGCAGGGAAATCCTGTGAACAATTGAGGAGAAACTACAGTGGTTACCTGATATTTCTTTGGAGATCTGTCTAATAATGACCATAGAGACTTCCAAAGCCTTAATTTTCTTTAACCCCTTGCTTATGACGATGTCCAACCCTTTCTATAGTGCCCATAATTTAGCTTAATTAGTTTTGCTATTCCTAGACCCCATGCGAAGCTATAAACCAATTGTTCTTCATGGCTGTATATTGCCCCTCCCGCTCTAGTCACCCCTTTTTCTTTTGGATTTTTTTTAATAGTTTTTTTATGTTTCAATTCTTTTTTGAAGTTTTTAATTTTTTAATTCGTTTTCTAACGTTTTATTTTATTTTTATTTTTATCATTTTTTTGTTTTTTGTTTTTATTTTTATTTTTAATTTGTTTTGTTTTGTTTTGTTTTTTCATTTTTATTTATGTATCTATTTATATATTTTTTACTTTTATTTTTTTTGCTGCAGGGGTTGTGTCGATGCTCGACTAGCAACTTAACCCCACTATGTGTCAATTTGTTGGTTGATATTAATTTTTTCACTTCAATGGATCAAATCCGCCCTACTATGTGTTAATCTCTTTGTTGATTTTTAAGTTTTCGTTGCAATGGGTCAATTTCACCCCCACTGCGTGTCAATTTGATGGTTGATTTTTAAATTTTTGTTGCAATGTGTCATGTTGCTTAGGCTAAGATTTTAAAAGAGCTATACTTTTAACATTAAAAAAAATTACTCTTGGTATAACGACTCTTTGATATAGGTATTCATTTTTAAGGTTTTTTTAGTCATGATATTTGGTTTTAATTTCATCGCTGAAAAATGTTGAAATTTTATGGTTTTTCGGATTCGTAGTATTTTATCTTTAACACCATGGT
Organism: Pinus tabuliformis; assembly: GCA_031772625.1. Lineage (NCBI taxonomy): Eukaryota > Viridiplantae > Streptophyta > Pinopsida > Pinales > Pinaceae > Pinus > Pinus tabuliformis. Next base: position 1,162,621,060 of record CM062811.1, read on the forward strand.
TGAAAATTCTTGGAATTTTTAGGTTTTTTGAGTCAATGGATTTTATATTTAATGCTAACATCGAAAACTATTGGAATTTAAGGGTTTTCGAAGTCATGACATTTTTTTTAATGCAATTGTTAAAAAATGTTTGAATTTTAACAAAAAAAAACTGTTGATGCAACATCAACACTTTTCGATTTCGGGGTGTCTTTTTATGTTTATTGCATGCAAATTTTAGTTTTTATTTCCATTGTCAATTTTTTTTGGAATTTTAGTTAAAAAAAAGAGTTCATGCAACATTATCACTTTTCATTTTCGAGGGGGTTTTTTTTTCATGTTTTTCATGCAAAAATAAGTTTTTTTGTTTTGTTTTTGTTGTTGTTGTTGTTGTTGTTTTTTTTTTGTTTTTTGTTTTGTTTTGTTTTTTTTTTCCCGGCTAGAGTTCTCGTTATAAGGTTATAGTTCTCATTAAGTTGGTAACTTTGTTCCATCCTTAAGAAAATTCATATGGGTACCATCCAAAGACAAACACCCACCTATTTTCATATGCTAACCTCTATCGAGAATGATTGAATAGTTGCTTACTGGCATGTCCATCACCTAGATATGTAGAAATTCCCACCTGTAGATCACCTGATAATGCAATATACTAAAGCAAAATACTTAATCTACTTCTACAAACAATTATGCGGAAGCTTAATCGAATATGAACAAGATCAATTTAACACATATAACTGATAAGAAGAAATCAATCACACATAACCCAAAAGAAATACCAGGGGAAAACACCAGCCTAAAACCCCAACTCTGTATTATCATACAAGTGGAAATCTTGTCCAAGTTACAAAAAGAATCAGCTCAAAAGCTTTCCTGCTCTCTCTGTAATCAAACAATGAAGCTCATAGACTCAATAGACAAGTATATATCCTCCTCAAGTCCTCCAAGCCCCTATTTCTTTGTGCAATTTTTCTTGGGGTCTAGTGAAGCCACATGTGTGAATTGGCCTCATCACACTCACTGAACAAGAAGAAGTAACAACACAATTCTCTTGGATAGAAATCCTTTTGCATGCAAGGAATATTCACCAAGGAATATCCTAGCAATTGATAGTACACTGTCCCTCCATCTGATCTCAACTGGGTCTCTGTCTGAACTGACATGCATGAGTTATGTATGAGAGAATATTTAGTTATTTGAAGAGCAGCAGTTATATGCAAGCATGCATTAACTAACTGAACTCACATTAATTTAAACAAACTATTTAAATCAATCTAACTGGAGTTGACTCAATTAACTGAGCCAACTAATTACTACTCAAATTAGAACTCATCCTTATCTCTTTAATTGATGGATAAATTCCTCAATTAAGAGAGACATTGTTGCATGTCCTCACATAGACTTCATGTTTGATTTTTCACAACTAATTAACTCATGGTGAATTAATTAATTTATTTTCAAACAACTGTTAAGTTCAAATTCAAATTTTACTTCCTATTATAGTTTAGGGACTGACTAAAATAGGAAGGTATCCCGAAATGCTATTTATAGAAAAGCTATTTTTATCACTTTCACTTTTCATCCATTGTTGCTAAGTTCAACACTGGCTGAACTGCTATTTATAGCAGTGCTATTTTTAACATTTTCTATTTTTAGCATTTCTTGTTGCTATCTTCAACACTCCCTCTCAACAAGAAAGGGATTATCAGTAACCCCAATCCTGTCTCTGTGGAACTCGAACTTGCATTTTGACAATGCCTTTGTCAAAATATATGCATCCTGTTCCTCGGTCGAAACATACAACAACAACATGATCCTCTTGACCACACAGTCTCGAAGATGGTGATATTGGATATCAATGTGCTTGGACCTATCATGAAAAACTAGATTCTCAGAGAGTTTGATGCAACTCTGATTATCATAGTAGATCACTGTAGGATCCATCCTCTGACCAAACAATCCCACTAGAATCTTCCACATCCAAATGGCCTCACATGCAGCCTGACTAGCAGCCATGTATTCAGCCTCTGCTGAGCTAAGAACAACTGATCTCTATTTCTTGCTGTACTAGGAAATTGCAGCTGAACCAAGGTTGAAGATTCCTCCAGAAGTGCTCTTCTTGTCTGATGGACTCCCTGTGCAATTCGCATCTGTGAAGCCTTGAAGCTTTGCTCCCTCTGTTCGTCTGTACCACAATCCAAACTGAGATGTGCCTCTGAGGTATCTCAGCACATGCTTCGCTACCTTCCAAAACAACTTGGTAGGCTGAACCATAGCTTGAATTAGCTCGTTCACCGCAAAGCACAAGTAAGGTTGTGTGTTCACTAGATACATAAGTGAACCCACCAGTTGCCGATAAACAATAGCAGCTACTACCTCACCTGAAGTAGCATACTCCTTCCTCCAGTTCCCAGCTAGAGGAGTCTGCATGGGTTTTCACTTCTCCATATGGAACCGCCTGAGGATCTCATTGGCATACTTGCCTTGAGATACAAAAACTTCTCCATCTCTTTGCCACACCTCCATGCCTAGACAGTAGTGCATAAGACCCATGTCTTTCATCTCAAACTCTCTTGCAAGGTTCTCCTTGCAAAACTGTATCAACTGATCATCACCTGTCAAAATCAGATCATCAACATAAAGTACAATGATCAATGGCTTACCTTCTACCATGATGTGGTAAAGGTTCGCATCTGCTTCACTCTTGGTGAAGCCCAACCCGGTGAAATAGTTGTCAATCTTGGTGTACCAAGCATGGGTGCTTGCTTCAGCCCATATAGAGCCCTCTTGAGTCTGCACACATGTGACTCACTATCGAAGGTTTCGAAACCTTCTAGCTGCTTAATGTACACCTCCTCCTCAATCGTCCCATTGAGGAATGTTGTCTTCACATCCATCTGGTGGATCTTCCACCCCATCTGAGCTGATAGTGCCAATATCGATCTAATTGATGAGTACCTTTCTACAGGAGCAAAAGTCTCATTGTAGTCGATCCCCTCAACTTGTGAGAAACCTCGGGCAACAAACCTTGCCTTGTGTTTCTCAACACCACCATCAGCTGCCTACTTTACCTTGTAAAGCCATCTGGAACTCACCACTGACTTGTCCTGAGGTCTTGGGACAACATCCCAAACACAGTTCCGCATGATGGAGTCATACTCCTCCACCATTGCATCAACCCACACTGGTTGCTGCACTGCCTCCTCAAATGAAGAAGGCTCGGAATCTACACACTCCCCAACCAGGGCCATGTAACCAGTGTACCGCTCTGGCGACCTCCTCTGTCTGTGCTGAGAAGATGGATATCCCACATTCTCCTGCACATCCAGCATCAACCTGTCAGCTTCCCTTGAGTGTTTCCGCCCATCTCTGGAAGTCTCATCATGAGTGGATGTCTCCACTCCCAAATCCTCTGCATGCGGCTGCTTCGCATCAATCTGAGGCTCCTCCTCCTTAGGAACAGAAGGTTCCTCATCTGCATGCAACTTGAGCTCCCTCTCAAGTGACACTTGCATGGCTTTCTACTCGTCGAACTTTAGATCCCTGCGTACCACAGTCCTCTGAGTGGAAGGCAGGTACACCCGATAGTTGTGAGGTGTATCCGTGTACCCCACAAGTATTCCCAACTCAGCTGTTGGGTCTAGCTTCTTCTTGGAATATTTGGTCACATGATAGTAAACTGATGATCCAAAGATTCAGAAGTGACTTACATCAGGTCGCTTCCTAGAATAGGCCTCCATAGGTGTCTTCATCCCCAGTGTATTGTGCAGGTTTTTTTTTTTTTTTTTTTTTTTTTTTTTTTTTCACTGGAAAAATCCGTAATTTTTCATTAATCATAGAAAAATTACATATTGTAGATGCGATTGCATATGCTGTATCATTCTAGTCGCCAAGGACTTGATTCAAAATATAACAAAAAACTATGTACTGTTCAGATTCACCACACAGGGTGATCTGCCATAATATCTGTGAGAGCAGTCTGTTATAAGCCTGTACATATGCCACGCAGGGCATTTAAAAAAACTAACATATATGTCTTGATTTTATAAACTATGTACAATGTCAAAATTTATGATTTTCAGTAGTAGACATAAAAAACAACTAGTGATCAAGGGCTCTCTGCCCTGTGATAGTGATGATCTATATATGGACGATGGAAGTAGCGGTATTCATTTGTCCCCCGCTGCTCCTGAATCATCCACTCTCCTCTGGGTAGTGCCGAGGCCTCCTTGGATAGCTGGTCAGCACTGCTGTTATGCTCCCTGTAGATATGATTGCAAGAGATATTATTAAATTGAGCCTTGAATATATTAACTTCATCCAATATATTACTGAGTGTGTGAATGTGACAAGCAGTAATATTGTTGAACCAATTTATGATGATCTTTGAGTCTCCAAATATGTTTAAGTTGATGCAATGATGTCCCAAGGAGAAATGCAGGAGGTGTCGAAGGGTAATGAGTTCAGCGAAATTATTAGTTCCAGCTCCTAAACCCATCTTCACTTTATAGAAATGCTGTTCACTAATAAATAGGATAAAACTGCCACCACATCCCTGCTGATTAGCAGCGCCATCAAAATATGCCCAAGATGTGTTTTTGTCAATCAATGGAGGTGCATGATGTCTGCGCACTCTAGATAGCTGAGGGTCGGGCATCTCGTTATATGCTGATACAATACCTGCCACAATGTGTGGCCAACACACCGACTTGTTTTCAAAGATGGAGCGATTTCGGGCCAACCAGATATACCAGCTGGTAATCAAGGGGAGGCTCTATAGTTTGGATCCCTTGTGTCGATTTGACCAGTCATCCCATGCTCTGCCAAGATCGTCGCCAACCCATTGCCCAGAAAAATGTATGGAGGAAGATAGGTTTTTCTAGAGAGTGTTCAGGGCAGAGCAATTCAAAAAGAGATGTGTAGTTGATTCGGATGCACATTTACATAAGATGCACCAATTTGGCCCATAAAAGGATCTGTGAGTGAGGTGTTCTCCCGTAGGCACTTTATCTCTAAGAATACACCAGAAAAACAATCTGATCCGAGGAGGTGCTGTAAGTTTCCAAATATACTTCCACCAAGATGTAATCTGATCCGGTTTTTTGTGGAGGATCAAGGATAGATACCCTGACTTTGGAGAGTAGATACCATTCTCTGCATGACACCAGATAAGTTCATCAGGGCCCTCCTTTATCCTGATGTGCGATTCGGATAGAGCAGAGATATAATCCTGCCATTCCTGGTGCCAACATGGAGGTAATTCAAGCTGCCAAGCGGATTTCCATGCTTGGGAAAATATATAGGTGTTTTGATGATCTGCAATATTTGCAATCACCTTGATCTCATGAGAGTGTAGATGCTGAATGAGATCTCTAGATAGCTGATGTCTTCCTCCTCCTCCAATCCATGGATCCAGTCCAATGCGGGCCTTGGAACCATCATTAATTCGCCAAACAAGATTGTCCCTGATATGAGGAAGGGAGTGTAGAAGCGCCTTCCATACTGATGAGATGCCTGATTTTGGCCAACTTGGCAATCAGACCCAGTCCATGATGTGTTGAGGCCAGATATACTTATGATAAGAAATAGAGGTCCAAAGGTTCTGTCTAGTCAACAGAGTCCAACCCATTTTTGCAGCAAGGGCTTGCGCAAAAAGAGGGAGATCTTTTAGACCCCAACCGCCCCATTTCTTAGGCAGTGCAATCTTCTTCCAGCTAATCCATGCAAATATTCTTTTATCTTGATTCCTATTCCAAAGATATCTATTGCAAAGTTGTTGCATATGAGCTAAGATATTCCTGGGAATCCATGCAAGTGCCATCCAGAAGACTGGCGTAGCCTCCAGGACAGATTTGATAAGGACGAGCCTGCCAGCCCTGGATAAATATCTGTGACTCCAGATGGACAACCTTTTTTCCAGTTTTGTAACAAGCCAGACCCAATCTGCAATCTTCTGACTAGTAGGTTTTATCCAAAATCCCAAGTATTTGAGTCCCCTATCCAGTGGATGGATACAGTAAGGAAAGAGCTGGTGAGCAAGGTGGGACTCATGAATGGAGGTTCGGGCAAAGGTGATGGTAGATTTTGATTGATTGGCTAACATCCCGGTAGCAGATGAGAAAAGAAGGAGGATTTTGGAGAAAGTACGGGAGTCCCGAATACTACCATCAAGGAAGATAAGAACATCATCCACAAAAAGGAGGTGAGTGAGGAAGAAATCATCAGAAATCTTAAGACCACAGAGATCTCCATCCCTCTTAGCCGTTGCAATCAAGCGACTAAGTCCCTCCATGACAATCAGGAAAAGGAGGGGAGAGAGCGGGCAACCTTGTCTAAGCCCCCTTTCAGAATGGAAGAAATGAGAAGCAGAGCCATTAATGAGGACACTGAAGGTGGGGGAAGTAATGCAGGCCATAATCCAAGTGATGAAGTGTTGAGGGAAGCCCAAATGGATAAGAAGCATCTTAATGTAAAGCCAGCTGACACGATCAAATGCTTTTGCCAGATCTATCTTGAGAATGATGCCCTTTTGATGTCTGGTCCAGATAGAATGAATAGCTTCTTGTGCTGATCCAATGGCTTCATGAATCTGTCTGTGTTCAAGAAAGGCAAATTGCTGAGGGGCAATATGACGGGAGAGAATAGGTCTGAGTCTATTGGCTATGATCTTAGATATAATTTTGTACAAGTAGTTGCACAAAGATATAGGCCTATAATCATCGAATGAGGATGGAGTGTCAGACTTTGGAATGAGGGCAATGAAAGTCGAATTGATGGCATTGTACAAAGATCCGGTTAATCTGCACTCTTCCACAACTTTCAATAGATCCTATCCCAAAAGCTCATAGAAAGCAAGATAGAATTCTATGGTCCAACCGTCCGGGCCCGGGCTCTTGTCCTTCTTGAACCATTTTAACGTGCTTTCAAGTTCACCAGTAGTAACCAGTGCATATAGCTCCTCTGCCTCTTCCTCATTAACAAATCTTGGGAAATGTCCAGCCACATTAATGATATCAGCAAGATTTGCACCAGGAGGGATTTTATATAGATTCTGGAAATGTGAAGAGCCAAGGTGGGAGAGTTTATTGAAAGAGTCAGCAATACCTCCCTCAGGTAGAGGAAGATTCCAAATGGTATTAGATACCTTTCTTCCCTTAGCATAATTTTGAAAGAATCTAGTGTTGTCATCCCCAGCTTTCAACCAAATGGCTCTACTCCTTAATCTCAGGGATTCCTCTCGCTCCTTCAAAATATGTGCCTTCTAGTTCTCCAACTCAATCAAGTGCGACTTGTCTTCAGCAGAAATAAACCCCAGACTTCTTTCATCAAGCAAAGAGCTCAACTCAGATTCGATATGGACCAGTAGTGAGTTCTCCCTCATATGTTTCTCTCTAGCCCAATTAATAGTAAGGTGCTTGAGCTTGGATAGATTATTACAGAATCCTTTTGCCAAAGATTCAGCTCTATTAATCGGGTTGGCAGCCTAGAAATCCGTAACCAAACTAATGTAGGCAGGATCCTGTAACCAAACATGGTTGAATTTAAAGGGGGCTTTTGGTTTAGGATGAGGGCCCAAAATCTCCAGATAGATTGGGGAATGATCCGATATGCCCCCTGTGCCAACCCATTGTTTGTAATGGTGCAGATGCTGTAGAAGGGGGCCTTTCATTAGAAATCTGTCTAGTCTTCGTGCCAGTGCAGCTTCACCCACCCTTCTATTTCTCCAAGTGGGAAGGGGTTTATGCATGGGGACATCTACAAAATTGGACTACTCCAAAAGGTTTGTCATGTACCTCGAGATAGAATCCACTTGTGCCATAGACCCCCAAGATTCACAGAAACCCAAGGAAAAGTTTAGATCTCCTCCTATGATAATGTGGTCAGGAGCAAGGATCGAGAGGGTTAGCAGATGTTGCCAGAAGTGTTCCCTCTGATGACAGGGTCCATAAACATTGACAACCCGAAGGTTATTTCCAAGCTCAGCTGAGAATAAATCAATGCCCATGAATCCTAGTCCCCCCCATGATGCATCAACCCTGATGGTGCGAGGGTTGTATCCAATGGCAAGACCTCCAGATCTCCCCACTGCATCCATTGCCAAGAAGGTCCAACCCAAGGCAAGAGATTGCAGGGAGCAGGTAATGTGATCAGTCGAACCAAGGGTTTCTTGAAGCAATATGATATCAATCGACTCAACCTCAAATAGTCTCCGCAGGGCTAGTTTCTTAGAGGCACTAGCCATGCCTCTGCAATTAAAAGATAGACACTTCATGGGGGAACTCCACTCGGGGTGTTCAAAGCTCTAAGAACCCCATCAAGAGTGGATTGACAACCAGAGGCTACCTCAGCCCCAACACGCTTGATGGATTTAGAGAGATTAGACTTCATCCCCTGGGATGTCAAAGGAACCGAACCGGGAAGGGTAAAACCCAGTCTAGTCTTTTGAACCGGGGTACCATTAGCTAGGGTTCGAGAACGATGATAATAACGATGAGAAGGTGAGAGCCTAGAGGATGATGGCGAGATGGAGGAAGTAGAGAGTGAGTGCGGAGAGGGAGCGGTAGTGGCAATAAGTGGTGGATTCGACATTGTGCAGTGTGCCATGGATGTGTAAACAAATGATGCAACAACAGATGAGCAATAAGCAAAAGATGAGGTAGAAGAGATCAAAGGAGTGTTCGAAGCTTTTGCGGCTTTAGTAGCTGCTCGAGCCCTGGTGAGCGATGGTGAGATCGATTTGTGCATTGCATCCACTGCCTTATGAAGAGAAGAGCTTGCCGAAGGGGTAGGACCCAGAGCAGGTGAGCGCTGTTGTGTGTGGAGCATGATTGTTCAGAGGTCTTTGTTTCAGCCGGATGTATACCCCAGGATGTTTTGTACACCCCTCCATGCGGGGGGGTGTGGGGGGGACTTGTCCCTCCCGCAGGGGTCCGGGGGCCAGCGGTCCCCCGGCGGGGGCTCGGGGGCAGCGCCCCCGAAGCCAAAAATAAATGTAAAATTGCCTTCTAAAAGTGCAGTAATTTCTAGTCAATCTGGGTTGTTCATTAGGCGGATGATCTGACGGTAGAACTTATGTTTGTTTAGGGTTTTTTTCCCTAGAAGGCAACCCCTCTCTTTGTATGAGGTAATTGTATTTGAGGTTGTGTGATAGATGTGTATTCAGTGTGAGCGAGAAAGAGAGAGGTGAGACTGTGAGAGAAAACAGAGGATATTACAGCGGATTTGCTGTAGGTTGTGTCTCTTCATTTTGCTGGATAATAGAAAGGAAGGACTGGCTGTTCTGGGTGGACGTAGCCCAAACTGGGTGAACCACGTATATCTGTGTCTCTCTTGTTTTGTGCGTTTTCTGTGTTTGTATTTCTGCAATATTTTATGTGTTCCATTGCTCCGTAATACATAATTTTCTAACAAGCGCAAAACGGCTGGCGAGTCAATCCTGGATGGAGCAGGTGTTGCCTTTGGGGTATCCTCTGTTTTTCTGATAAGAGGACAATCTTTGAAGATATGTCCCACCTTATGGCATCGCCGGCAGCGAAACGGAACCCCCTCATAGTCCAGGATCTGGACCCTGATGAACTTCCCCCATTGTAATGTTATCTTCTCCTCTAGACCCTCGCGGGTGTCCAAGTGGACCAGAATACGAGTGAGGGTTCGATTTTTCGATTCCACAAATGTACGGTCATGGTCCAAATATGTACCGAGAGCATTTCCAATTCAGATAAAGACTTCCTCACACCAGTACTGTAATGGAAGCCTCGGCAAGCGAACCTAGAGGGGTCCATCCCCAATTTGCTTTCACTCAGGGTCAAAAAAAGGGCTCCATCGCTTGAGAAGGATCAGAGCCATCTCGATGTGCCAGTACCTACTGAGAACCAAATCTGTGTAATTTTCCTTTGCAAAATGAAGAGAAAACCACCCCCTGGGAAGGATCTGTACCTCAGGCAATTCCTTCAGCAAACCACCCCATATCTCCTTGACCCATAGAGTGAGTCTGTTGGCCGAGTATGCTCTGCCACGAACATGCCCAACAAGCACTGTACTAGCCATGTAAGCAGCCTCCCCAATTGCAGAGGTCTCGCCGAATCTGATGGTGATGTCCTTAGAGGTTGCCTTCACGCACTTGGTCTTCCTCTTGCCTGTGCGAGGTGTGGAAGGGTGGTCCACCAATGGATCAGGGACTCCTTCCAGAGGAAACTGTTTAGCGGACTTAACCTTGACCGCAGGGGTCTCAAAACAGCCCGACGACAGGTGAGCTGAGGAGGGAGGGTTTGGAGCTTCTGAGGTAGGGATGTCTGCAGGAGGCGCGGAGAAAAATGTCGAAATGGATGGGTGAGGATCAAAAGAGGGCGATGGGGGAGTGTTCACAGTTAAAATGTATAGGGTACCTGGTGACAGAGGAGGACAAACCAAGGCTGATGAATCAATCGAGAGCGACCCGGAGAGAGGAGGCACAAAACAGTGTCCAGAAAAGGAGACCACCGGTGACGTTATAGGCGGAGCAGGTTTAGGCAAGGAATAAGGGCCAGATACCGACGAGGAGAAACTGGGGTTCCCAAATATGACACGGTCTAGAAAGGGCTCCTCGGAATAATCGAGCTCTTCAACCTACATAGTGTTGGTGGGCCCCAGTATTGCAGAAATAATGCTGCAACTCCTAGGGCATCCTTCTTTACTTTTATCAACCCGGTAGTTCGTAACAAACTTGGAAGTGATGGTGCTATATGCACAAGTACTAGCTCTTGCCGCGGCTGTGACTTGGTCAGCTAGCACAAGTCCGCTAGGAGCTTAAGCCAACTTCTATGAGCTCTGAGAAGAAGCTTTTTAACTGATGGATGGAAGCTAACTCAAAGGAAGCTAATCTACTTGCGGAAAGAAACTGAAAAGCTGAAAGGAAATGCAAACTCTAATTTTACCAGCTAGCCCTACTGATGCAAGAAAGAGGATGAAAGCTACTGAAAGAGATGCCATTGACTTCTAGGAAGGTAAAATGCATGTGACTAAGCTACTTCTACATTAAAATCTGGAAAAAAAAACATCTTTTTGTATTTTTGAGTAAGTTGTCAGAATTATCATGCATGTGCTTTAACTGTTTTTTGACTGTGCAGAGGTGGATTGGCGAAAGGGAATGCTTGCAGGAGGTTGGGAAGGTTAGAAGAGGGCCTAAGGGGTCCCTAGCACCCTTCCTGAGATTTTCACAGTGATCGGATCTCAAGAAACCGCTTTCGTGAGCTTCTACAGGAAGTCTACAAGGGTTCTACAGGATGTTCTGTAATTTTCTACAGGATGTTCCGAAAAGAGGATTTTGGAGGGTTGATGGAGGAAAAATGGTGGGAAAGTGGACATGGAGGTTGGATGAGGATGTTAAGGGGTCTAGGACCTGGTGCATGAGGCTAAGGGGCGATTGGATTTGGTTCAAGGATGGAGGGAGCAATGATGCACAAGAATGTAGAAATTAGGGCAAAGGGAGAAAAGGTAGAAAATGAGAGGCAAGAATATAAGTTGGAGGACGAAGCAGGTTTCATGGATGGGGTAAGGGTAGGAGAGGAGGTTTCACAGGTGCTCTGCACGTGATTTTTCAAAACTAACCAACAAAGACTAAGAAAACCAAAAATCTAGCTGCTTTAACCTAATCTGACCTAAATAACAGCAAAGAAAATGAACAGTAGTTTATTTGCAACGAAATAATGTGAAATAGCTATGAAAACTAAGCAATCATGAACCTAAGAATGTAACCACAACTGGTATCAACTTCTGCAAATGACAATCTAACACTAATAATTGCATGATGAAGCAAAGACAGTGTTTTCGGTGGCAACAAGGACACCTTGGTCCCAACTCATGGTCCCACTGAGGGAGAGGTGAGATCAGAGGTGCTTGATAGCCTTTTTCTGAAGATCTTCTCTGTTATTAACCTATCAAATCAATCTGAACATGAAAATCCTTTTTAATCATCAAAAGCAACCTAAATAACAAAACAAGATTTAAATCTAAATAGCATATTTTCTTCTAAGAATGCAACAAAAACACATAAAAGTAAACAAAGGAGGTACTGGGCACTTGGGTTGGGCCCAACCCCAAGAGCTACAACCTCCTAAGGAAGATTAGAGCTAGTGCAAAGCTGGATTCATCTTTATTACTCAAGAAATAATAGTTACATCAAAAACTGTCCACAAGGAAAAGCTCGAAAATGTGCTGAAATGCAGAGCTAACCTACTGCCTAAAAAATGACTAAAATCGAACTGCCAACTAGCTAACTTCTACCAACCCAAATGAGGCCCTAAGCCCTCTTATTTATACAAATTGAGGACCCCAACAACCCTCCTAAACTTTAGGAACTCGGCTGCCAAAACTTGTAGTTAACAACAACTTTACTAGCCCTTGCTCGGTTGCCCTTGTGATAATTCATGTGGTGGCCCTTGAACTCTGAGATGATGGTGGAGAATTCGAGGTAAGGGACCATAAATGAAGGGGACACCTTCCTACAAATCCTCTTCCTTGTTCTTCCACGAATTTGGCTGCCAAGTGCTCATTAAAACCTTTGATTTTGTCTCAAAATTGACCAAAAAACTGCACAAAGCACCCATTAGACTTGTTGGCATAATGACTAACCTAATTCACTCTATTAGCATAAATATAATAAAAAACATGCAATAAACTAATGAGAATGGTGGATTAAGTTGAATTAGGAGGCTGAATGAGCCCATATAATTATCCATTTTTGGGGCTCATCATCACCCCCTACTGAAAGTGTTGCTCATCCTCTGAGCAACTAATCTATCTCTTCATATTTGATGGCCCTAGTGGCCTCCCTGTCATGCCAAGCTTCTGAAGTGATGTCCTCTTCTCGGTCATGAAACCATGCTTTTCTCTCTACTTCTTCCCACTGCCTGTGCTCCTTTTCTTGTAGCAGTTTTGTTAGCGCCTCAACCTTAGCCTGCATCTTGTCCTCTCTTTGCTGTTCCTTACATGTTTCATTGTCTTTCCTTCTTCCTGTGATTGTTTGGTCGCCTTTTCCTCCAATTCCTCGGTCTCTCTTAGCTTAGCCCGAGTTTCCTGTAGAGAATTCTCAGCTTCCTGTAGAGCTATCTTTGAGTCCATCATCTGAATTCTCTCTCTCCAAGTGAAGGTTTTTGGGCTTCCTCATTCATAGGTGATGGTTATCTTTGAAGGAGACTCCTCCTTTTGTTTAGCTGTGGTGTCCTCAATGATAATTGGCTCCTTTGACTGTGGCTGGGGTCTGCCTACTTTGATCTGTGTGCTCCTCCTCACTTTAAAGTACATGGAGGTTTGCCTCTTTCTCTTCCTTTTTGGTTTTGGAGGTGTGCTTAAGGTGGCAAGCATGGCTGCTGCCTCCCTTGCCAAAATCTCAGGTGATTTCTCCTCTTGCTGTTCTGTTTTCATGCTTCCTGTAGAAATTCCCGTGCCTGTTTCTGCCTGTTTTGCTGACTATGTTTTCTCCTTTTGTTTCTGTGTGGTTGCCTTGGCTGTGACACTCTTCAGTTGGACTTGTTTAGCCCTCTCTGCTCTACTTTGCAATCGTTTTTCCCTGGGTGTTTGTGCCGTTGTTCCTCCTACTGCTTTGGGCTCAGCAATTTGGCCCTTTTCCCGTTTCTCTTTCTGTCCTGCTTGTGCTTGTTTGGCCTGTGTTTCTTTGATTCAGTTTTTAGGGACATTAAGAATTCCTCCATTATCTCATTGTCATAACCCTGAAGTTTGTCACAAAAGGACATCCAATTGGCGCGGGTGAAGAGGTCCACCACCTCAGGATGCTCGTGCAGCTTACTGGGATCCGAGGGTTCTTTCCTGGTAAACCCCCCTGGCATGGTGAGAGTGCTCTGTTTTATGCTCTGATCAGAAAAGGGAATGCCGTGTATGGATTTCTCCCCTGGACAAGGGATTTCAACTATCAATTAGCACCGATTCCCTGGTTCTACGACTATTGCTGCCCAGAACTCGGCTGCCCGTTTATGGAGGGAGAAATTTGGTTTCCACAGACATGGTACAACACTTCAATTTTTTACTCCCAGCATACATACAAACGTGCAAATTCAATTATATATATATATATATATATATATTTTTTATTTTTTATTTTATTTTTATTTTATATATATATATATATATACAGGCTAGCCCTCACAGTTGTGTATCTTTCCTATAGGAGAATTTTTAAACAGGAACTGTGGAGGAAAATTTTGACGCAGAACGACTGAGAAATTCCGTGCAAATACACAGGCAACTACTATCGCTAACTCACAGGCGGACTTTTCTCGGACTTTCCAATTCAAGACAGTTCAATTTCACCACCTTTTTGAAACATACCATGCATGGAAGAGTGTTTTCGAGCCTTCCTCTCTCAGAACTCCAAATTTGTCGTGGAAAAGTCCAGGCTTCCCTGCTCCGGAAAGCTGTGCCGTACTTCCTGTAGAAGACCCCCCCAGTTCCTGTAGAACGCCACTGCGCCCCTGAGCGAGCCCGATACGCAACAGAATCTTGCAAACAGGTAGAAAAATCGGTGGAGGATGACTAGTTAATCATTTTGTGGAAGCGGAGGACGCATACTTCAGTTGAGGACATTGCAAGTGCAAATGAACAACAGGTGGTGCGAGGTTCAACCGAGCATTTTTTAATTGCGGCGTGATTCATGGTGAGGGGATGAGGTGACAAAATGTGTGTTGGCCCCATGTAGATGGCAGTGTTGTCCCAAAAATTCATGTTTTCTACCTGTAATCACTTCCATCAATTACATTGAAATTTAAACGTCACCACTACCTGTTTCCAGATTTCCTCCTGAGATGGCTGAGCACATGTGTCGTATTCACCCACTGAGCACTGTTTGAACTCGATGAGGGTGGCCAGTTGGCTGGCCACCGATTTTTTAACCCACAACCATCTCATTCTTCACGCAGTTCTCAAATTACATTCATGCAATCAGAGGAATGAGTTTAGACACGTACTTGGAAGTCGAACGTGGTTGCTGTGAGGTGCTGTGGCCTTTCATTTGTTTCTGTGGATGCATGCTGGTTTGGTTGCTGATATGTGGCTTATTTTTTTTGGTGCAGGTATCCTCTGGCCGGATCTACGCTGCAGGAGCCTGCTTCAACGTTCAAATTTTCACCCTCATGCTATTGACGCTGAATTTTCACAGGACAACAACTTGTTTTCTCCATTGCTCCCGAACGATAGATCAGATTGACCTGAAACTTTCTGAGCATGCTGCCATCATTGTTATGCACCTCCCATAGCAAAATTGTGGTCAAAGGATGCACAGATATTGAGAAAAACGGAAAATGGCTGAAGATTACAGGGGTCAATTTCTCAGAAACTGTGCATCAGAATTGGCTGAAACTGCTTGGGTAGGTGACTATCACCCATATGAATCTCCCCATGAAATAGGTTTTGAAACAGATGCACGGATAGGGAGAAAATGCAAACATGGCTGAAGGTGATGGAGGCTGATGTCTTGGAAACCATACACCAGAATTGGCTGAAATTTTTCGGGCATGCTGCCATCATCCCTATACAACTCCCCATAAAACAGTTTTGTAAATGGATGCACGGTTTTCACGTGAGGGAAAAAACAAATTTCAGCACTATGTATTTTTGCTTCCAAGAATTATGTAGTTTTTTGCATGGTAAGAAAAATGGGCTTGGGCTATAATGCAGACTTGGAATTCGTTGATGCAGAGTCTAGATGGAGCTTGGATAGGTAGGGTGTGTGAGACTTTGTTGCTTGACTTGTCATTAAAAATTCTGGCTGTCAATCTGAGGAAAACATGGTTTCTTGTATGACTGTGCAGGAACACATAACCAGGTGGGTGATGGAGGTGTAAAGAGATGGAACAGGGTGCCATATGGTGATGGGTGGAAACAGGGGTGGTTGCAGGCCTAACAAACAGATTCCAACATTCAGATTCCCCTCCAAAATCGATTTTGGCTCGCCCGAAGGTTCTACAGGATGTTTCCTGTAGAAATACAGAACTTCCTGTAGAAAGCCCAGAACTTCCTGTAGAAGGTGGAATCTCGACCTGAATGTGATCAAATCCTAGGAAAGGCGAGTGGTCATGGAGGGAGTGTCTGTAGGGATGTCCTGTAGCCTGGTACAGACCCCTATCCTTGTTTTGCGTGACCCTCCTTACCTGCAATGTATTCCCTGCAACCTGCAATTATTCCACAGAGATTAGGCCTTTTTTTTTTTTTTTTTTTTTTTCGAAAACAACTAGGGCGCCTCATGGAGGTTTTCACCCTAATTGCCTGCCCTGGGCGCCTCCAAGGGAGGTTTTCACCCAGGGATCTTATTCTCTTTTTATTTTCTCTTCTTTCCAACCCATTGACCGCCTCATGGAGGTTTTCAATCAATGAGCCAATCTAAGGTGCCTCCGAGGAGGTTTTCACCTTAGATTTTTATTTTCTTCTTATTTTCGTTTTTTTTTTTCTACCCTACCCTACTTGAAAAACAAAATCATTTTCAAGTATAAGAATACTTCCAATGGAGCCATGTGCACATCGAGATTAGAGACAAAATGATGTGGCGGCTTGAAATGCATGCTTTGACAGCTATCCGGATTTCAGAGACCAAATGATTTTACTTTGAAGGGATCAAACATAGCTGAAGAAGAGAGTACTGCTACAACTTAGTGACCGTCTGGAACCATGTCTCAATATAGCTCTGATATCCTTGGTCCTTTTGCTGATCTGGATCATTCTCCATATCTTCTTCTATCATGACCTTCACATCTTCCTCTTTTTGCTGATCTTTCTCTTGAATACATGGAGGATTTGATGGTAACCATGAGGAAGCACTCTCAATCTTTGATTCTGATGTCTTCTCTTCATCAAGTGTAGCCCATGGTCCTTTGATCTCTTCTTTTGCTGGATGTGGTCCTTCAATGCTGTCAATATAATCTCTGTTTTGCAATACTCTTCTTGAGCTATGGTGAATATCATTGAGCTCAAAAGGAGTTTTTTGAAAATGTTGTGCCTCAACATTGTAATTGGGTTGAGCTACTCCAATTTGCGGGTTTGGAAGTGGTGGTATGGGTAGTTGAGTGGGGGTTTATATTTGAGATGGATGTGGATGGGGTTGTGGTTGGGCAGGTGGTGGAGGCAAATGAGCGGAAGGAGAGTTGTACTGGGGCCTCCACCCCTGATGAGGTGCATTCCACTGAGGTTGTGGTTGAGCATAAGAGTGAAACGAATGAACAACCAGAGAAGCATGGTATTGAGGAGGATACGACCAAGGAGGGGGTGTGGACCAGGAAGAATGAGCAGGGGGACCCCAAGAAGGCATGGAAGTGGCTTGATAGGGGTTATAATGGGTCTGGGATGTCCCTTGCATTCCCTCCTGGTAAGTTCTCGGTCCCTGTGGCCTCCTTTGGTTCATGAAATAGAGTGGTTCAGTGACTCCTTTGGCTCTCTGATATGAAGCTTTAAGTCCAGGCAAGGAAGGACACTGATTCATAGGATGGTCTTCTTCACAGACGAAACACACTTCTATGGAGTGCAAGGGACATTCGTTCCTAGGATGCTTCCTAGTGCACCTGGGACAAAAGATGGCCAAAGCCCTCTCAACTTCCTCTCGATACCTTCTGATATGCATGGCAAGCATCTGCCTCACCTTGCTTTTGCAATCTTTCCACATGTCTCCAATTTCACCTTCAATGGATGAGTTGGAAGAAAAGGTACTACTTCCAACATTTTTGTTTCCAGCCATTTTTTCTAGAGGAATATTTTCTTCTTCTTCTCCCCTACAGGTTCTTCAAATGTGTCTTGATGTCCACCGAGGGGTTCTTCTTCATCACAACCATTGAAGAAGAGAGAAGGTTGGCTGTGTGAAGCAGTGGGGGCGTTGTGCAAACATTTTTCTGACTTATCTCTACTCCTACAAGGCATGAAAGGAAATCTTTTTGGTTGATTTTTTTGTTTTTTTTTTTCCTCTACTTGTACCTGCAAAACTGAAATAGATTGAACTGCAGCTAACTAAAATCTATCTTGCTGAAATGAAAATGCGGAATTGGAATGAAAGCAGGAAAGGACTTATCTATTTTGCTGAAATGAAATTGTAGGAATGAAATGCTAGGCTGCGCTTGCGGAATTGAAATGCTAATCTACGCTTGCAGAAATGAAATTGCGGAATTGAAATGCTAATCTATAAAAGCAGGAAGTGTCTACTCTACTTTTGCGGAAATGAAATTGCAGAATGGAAATGAAATAAACTACTCAACAGAAGGTTGTAGTAGAAAATAGAAGAAAAGCAGCAATCACCAATATTTTGACGCTTCCTCGGCAATGGCGCCAAAGACATGGTGGGCCCCAGTATTGCAGCAATAATGCTTCAACTCCTAGGGCTCCCTTCTTTACTTTTATCAACCCGGTAGTTCGTAACAAACTTGGAAGCGATGGTGCTGTATGCACAAGTACTAGCTCTTGCCACGGCTATCACTTGGTCAGCTGGCACAAGTCTGCTAGGAGCTTAAGCCAACTTCTATGAGCTATGAGAAGAAGATTTTTAACTGATGGATGGAAGCTAACTCAAAGGAAGCTAATCTACTTGCAGAAAGAAACTGAAATGCTGAAAGGAAATGCAAACCCTAATTTTACCAGCTAGCCCTACTGATGCAAGAAAGAGGATGAAAGCTACTGAAAGAGATGCCATTGACTTCTAGGAAGGTAAAATTCATGTGACTAAGCTACTTCTACATTAAAATCTGGAAAAAAAACATCTTTTTGTATTTTTGAGTAAGTTGTCAGAATTATCATGCATGTGCTTTAACTGTTTTTTGACTGTGCAGAGGTGGATTGGTGAAAGGGAATGCTTGCAGGAGGTTGGGAAGGTTAGAAGAGGGCCTAAGGGGTCCCTAGCACCCTTCCTGAGATTTTCACAGTGATCGGATCTCAAGAAACCGCTTTCGTGAGCTTCTACAGGAAGTCTGCAGGGGTTCTACAGGATGTTCTGTAATTTTCTACGGGATGTTCCGAAAAGAGGATTTTGGAGGGTTGATGGAGGAAAAACGGTGGGAAAGTGGACATGGAGGTTGGATGAGGATGTTAAGGGGTCTAGGACCTAGTGCATGAGGTTAAGGGGTGATTGGCTTTGGTTCAAGGATGGAGGGAGCAATGACGCACAAGAATGTAGAAATTAGGGCAAAGGGAGAAAACGTAGCAAATGAGAGGCAAGAATCTAAGTTGGAGGATGAAGCAGGTTGCATGGATGGGGTAAGGGTAGGAGAGGAGGTTTCACAGGTGCTCTGCATGTGATTTTTCAAAACTAACCAACAAATACTAAGAAAACCAAAGATCTAGCTGCTTTAACCTAATCTGACATAAATAACAACAAAGAAAATGAACAATAGTTTATTTGCAACGAAATAATGTGAAATAGATATGAAAACTAAGCAATCATGAACCTGAGCATGTAACCACAACTGGTATCAACTTCTACAAATGAGAATCTAACACTAATAATTGCATGATGAAGCAAAGACAATGTTTTTGGTGGCAGCAAGGACACCTTGGTCCCAGCTCATGGTCCCACTAAGGGAGAGGTGAGATCAGAGGTGCTTGATAGCCTTTTTTTGAAGATCTTCTTTGTTATTAACCTATCAAATCAATCTGAACATGAAAATCCTTTTTAATCATCAAAAGCAACCTAAATAACAAAACAAGATTTAAATCTAAATAGCAGATTTTCTTCTAAGAATGCAGCAAAAACACATAAAAGTAAACAAAGGAGGTACTGGGCACTTGGGTTGGGCCCAACCCCAAGAGCTACAACCTCCTAAGGAAGATTAGAGCTGGTGAAAATATGGATTCATCTTTATTGCTCAAGAAATAATAGTTACATCAAAAACTGTCCACAAGGAAAAGCTCGAAAATGTGCTGAAATGTAGAGCTAACCTACTGCCTAAAAAATGACTAAAAAAATGACTAAAATCGAACTGCCAACTAGCTAACTTCTACCAACCCAAATGAGGCCCTAAGCCCTCTTATTTATACAAATTGAGGACCCCAACAACCCTCCTAAACTTTAGGAACTCGGCTGCCAAAACTTGTAGTTAACAACAATTTTACTAGCCCTTGCTCGGTTGCCCTTGTGATAATTCATGTGGTGGCCCTTGAACTCTGAGATGATGGTGGAGAATTCGAGGTGAGGGACCATAAATGAAGGGGACACCTTCCTACAAATCCTCTTCCTTGTTCTTCCACGAATTTGGCTGCCAAGTGCTCATTAAAACCTTTGATTTTATCTCAAAATTGACCAAAAAACTGCACAAAGCACCCATTAGACTTGTTGGCATAATGACTAACCTAATTCACTCTATTAGCATAAATATAATAAAAAACATGCAATAAACTAATGAGAATGGTGGATTAAGTTGAATTAGGAGGCTGAATGAGCCCATATAATTATCCATTTTTGGGGCTCATCAAGTGTCCCCCATGTTCCCAGCCAAAAATCGACAACCGAAAGTGACGGGCAAACAGTCGGTTACGAGTACATAGCTCCAGAAGTTTGCAGTAATCTGCAGTAAAAACCCTAGGGTTTACCCTAAACCCTCACGGAGTCTTTCCATCCACGGTGCGGGCTTCTATTATGCAAGTATACTGCTGTATTGCATGCCTCAGCGCACAAATGCAGTGGTAGGCTTTGGTCATGCAACATCGCTCGAGCGGCTCCCACAATCGATCTGTTCTTCCTTTCGGCCACCACATTTTGCTGTGGCTTATGAGGTGCCGTCAGTTCCCGTTTAATTCCTGTTGTAGCGTAGAAGTCCTTAAACTGCCGGGAGACATACTCTCCACCATTGTCGCTACGCGAGGCTTTTATTTTCTTTCCTGATTCTTTCTCTGCCATGGCTTTAAACTCACAAAACCTCAAGAAGGTCTGATCCTTGTTTTGCATAAAGTAGATCCATCATCAAAATCATTAATAAAAATAACATAGTACCTTTGTTTAGCGGTGGAGGTTGTAGAGAAAGGTCAAAAAACATTTGAGTGAACTCGCTCCATGATTGCTTTAGCTCTATTGTCTCAATTTGGAAAGGAAGATTTCACATAATTACCCAAGGTACAACCTTTGCATGTACTCGTCTGCTCAAGTTTTCCCTTGGGTAATCCAGTAGAAATCTGTTGCATGATCTTCAGGACTCCATGGTGCAAGTGGCCCGATATTCTATGCCATAGCTCGCCAACATCTTGGCTCTGCACCATCTCTGCTTTGGAACTCAAAGCAGCGCAGTCGTCTACCTCCAGCTTGTAGAGATTCTTAACTCGAATCCCTATTCACTTTGTCTGTCTAGTGTCGATATGTCTCAGGAATACCTTTCCTTTGCTAAAGACTACATCATAGACTTTATGTTCAAGCACAACAATGGAAACAAGATTCTTCTTCAGACCTGGTACATACTTTACATTAGTCAGGGTGAGGGGAGCTCCATGCTCCCTTTGAAACACAACCGTACCTTCACCTGAGACACAATACTTTCCATCATCACCCATCTCAATCCGCATCTAGAGATCCTTCTCCTCCAGGGTACTGAAGAGATTCTTGTCACTTGACATATGGAATGAGGCTCCACTATTCAGGTACCAAGCACATTCCACCATGGATGAAACCATGCATGCGATAAGGGAGAAATCTAGCTCAAGCTATGAGGCTAGTGCATCACCATCATATCCCTTTCAAGAACCCTTCTTGGATTTCTTCTGTGGAAAATTAGTAGCATAATGGTCCACTTCATGATAATGAAAGCATCGAATTTTTGATTTGTCAAACTTCTTTCCACCATAGGAAGAACTAGATTTGGATTGGGATGCCTTCACTTTCCCCTTCCTTGCCTTACTCGATAAGGCTATATTTTCCTCATCATCTTGCTTCGATGAGGATCCATATCTGGTGCTTCTTCTTATCTCCTCCTGCATCAGATCCGACCAAAGTCGTTCCCAATCTGGCAGTTTCTCTCTTCCATTAACCGAGTCTTGATAGCTATGCCAACTCCTAGGAAGGCCGAGGAGTGCAAGACTCACCATGTCATCATCTGTTGTCGCAATCCCTACACTTCCAAGCTCATCCTTGCAGGTGGTGAGCTTGTTCAGATATGTAGAGATCGTGTCGCCCTTTTCACACTTGATCTTACGAAGCTTGTCTTTCAGCGCCAACTTCCTCTGATCGCTGCTATTCTGATATAGATCTTTCAATGTTTTCCACATCGAAAATGGAGTCTCCTTCCCATGGAGGCTCGAGACAATGTGGTCTCGAACTCCCTCCAGGAGGATTCTCCTTGCTCTAGCCACAAATTTCTTCCATTCCGCTAGTTGAGTAGCATCAGTCGGCTTGGGGACTTCTTGATCAATGAAGTCCTTTAGACCATTATCCTCTAATACTGCTTCCATGTGATCCTTCTAGGATATATAATTCGAGCTTCCATCAAGGGCATACTCGAGTCTTAAACCACTGAACGCCATAGGTGAAATAGAGATGTGATAAGAACTCAATTTCAATATTCAGAAACCAAACTTCGAACTTCTCCTTCTTGTATACTATTCTTCCTTGATCACCTTTTCTCTGATACCATGTAGAAATTCCCACCTGTATATCACCTGATAATGCAATATACTAAAGAAAAATACTTGATCTACTTCTACAAACAATTATGCAGAATCTTAATCGAATATGAGCAAGATCAATTTAACACATATAACTGATAAGAAGAAATCAATCACACATAACATAGAAGAAATAACTAGGGGAAAGCACTAGCCTAAAACCCAACTTTGTATTATCATACAAGTGGAAATCTTGTCCAAGTTACAAAAAGAATCAGCTCAAAAGCTTTCCGGCTCTATCTGTAATCAAACAATGAAGCTCATAAACTCAATAGACAAGTGTATATCCTCCTCAAGTCCTCCAAGCCCCTATTTCTTTGTGCAATTTTTCTTGGGGTCCAGTGAAGCCACATGTGTGAATTTTCCTCATCACACTCACTGAACAAGAAGAAGTAACAACACAATTATCTTGGATAGAAATCCTTCTGCATGCAAGGAATATTCACCAAGGAATATCCTTCAATTGATAGTACACTGTCCCTCCATCTGATCTCAACCGGGTCTCTGTTTGAACTGACATGCATGAGTTATGTATGAAAGAATATTCGGTTATTTGAAGAGCAATAGTTATATGCAAGCATGCATTAACTAACTGAACTCACATTAATTTAAACAAACCGTTTAAATCAATCTAACTGGACTTGACTCAGTTAACTGAGCCAACTAATTACTACTCAAATTAGAACTCATCCTTATTTATTTAACTAATGGATAAATTCATCAATTAATAGAGAATTGTTGCATGTCCTCACATAGACTTCATGTTTGATTTTTCACAACTAATTAACTCATGGTGAATTAATTAATTTATTTTCAAACAACTGTTAAGTTCAAATTCGAATTTTACTTCCTATTATAGTTTAGGCACTGACTAAAGTAGGAAGGTATCCCGAAATGATATTTATAGAAAAGCTATTTTTAACACTTTCACTTTTCATCCATTGTTGCTAAGTTCAACACTGGCTGAACTGCTATTTATAGCAGTGCTATTTTTAGCATTTCTTGTTGCTATCTTCAACAAGAAATTGTAGGTGGTTTCTTATCTCTGGGTGATCACATAATTCCAATGTGACATATTCAATTTCACCGATGTTTTCATGTAGTGAATCGTTGAAAGCCAATACTGTTTTAGGTGTCTATTCAGAACATTGTAAGCCTAGATTTTCCATAATAATATTTGGCATCACATTAGGGCATGATCCACAATCAACTAGGCAACAATGTGTGATTTTGTCATGAACCTTTGTTGAAACATAAAAAGTTGGTTTTTTGGAAAATTCCTAGAATTATATACAACAAAGACCCTATTTTGGAAGGAACCTCTTCTTGTTGTACCTGAAGAGTATGTACAACAAAAATTAATCTCCCTTCAAGGAATATTTTCAATCGTTGCTGTTGTTCAAGGATTGTTTCCATATTGAGTAAAGAAGCATTGTTGATTTTTCCTTGGCACTTCAGAATCAGCTCTATGTGTAAAACATGATCACAAATACACCAAAATACCACAACTCCAAGCACTTTGCACAATGGAAATGTAACAACATAGAATCAACAAAGTACACAAGAATTTATGTAGACCCAAAATTTGTTTGTAGTACATATTTAATACAACAAACATAGGGCTCCTGTACCAGGGGTCACAACCCTTACAATTAGCCTTGATAAAGGGAAAACTAGGGCTTGATGTTAACAACACTTGACTTTCAATCTTCCCAAGAATAAGAACAGACTTGAACTACTTGCTGACGAAGCACTTAAGCTATCCATTTCGGTCCACTTGTCTTGAAGACCTGGCAGGTCCTTTTCCACCTCTACTTGTAGAGAATATGATGCTCCAATACATATTTCCTAGCTACTCACAAGTTTCTCTGCTGCTTCATATTTTCTTGCATATACCAACTCCAACATTGCCTTATTTAAGTGATCTAAGCTACTCCAAAGACACTGATCGTAGGCTCCAAAAAAGTATGCCTTCTAACAATAATTTGCCTCTTCAAATCACTGTTCATAAGGTATTCAAAGGTATGCCATCTAATAGTGATGATTCTCCTCCAATATCACTGTATTTAGGGCCTTCAATAATCTGCCTTCTAACAATGAATTGCCACTTCAATTGTCACTATACATAGGAACATAAAACACGTTATCCAAACCCTTTTACTGAACAAACTTCAATCCAATAAATCCCTACAATCATCAACATAAAAAACATTTCCACATACCCAAAGATGGTGGGTGGACCTACCCATGGTTTTTGGGAACGATGGTTTATGCCTATGGTATTTGTAGATTCGGTCAAGGGAACTACGATTATGTTCTAATCTAGGGTTAGTGGATTGAGTTTTATGAATGATTTGACATGTATATATATGTATTGTAACATTGAAATGAACATAATTAAAAATCAATCTGGTATTCTCAGTTTTGGGATCCATGGGAAAATCTCTGTGTATATTGTTTTATGCTCTCACCATTGTATATTTTTCTGTTTTAAGAATTCGTTTGTAGTTCATTTCTATACAAGGTTAAAACCTTCAATATATTTTCTTAGTCATGGGGAATATTGACCCTATGTACCTAAATGTCCCTATGTACCTAAATGTCTTAGGTTTCTTGGCCTAGTTTTAGACCCCTGTGACCACCTTAGGCTATGCTAACTTTTTTGGCCACCCTAGTCCTGTATTTCTACGGTCACCTCACTTCCTTGGCCCTTAAAATCATATGCATATCCTTGATTAAGATTGACCCTCACTCCAGCTATTCCATAGGCCTCAGGACCTCTCTATTAAGCAAATATAAGGGTCTTGGCCCTCCTTAACAACACAAAAAACTACTTGGCCTATACATAGAGATATACCACTATCATATGCATAGAACCATGCTAGGTTACATGTCTATAATCCACAAAAAACTCACCCAAGACACATAGTATACTCGACCTTATTACTAGCACTAGTAGCACAAGACAAACCATAAAATGCTCCTCCTTCAACTGCAACTCTCTCCTGAGGATTTGTGTCCTATTCTTAGGATTGTTTTCATAAAATAATGATTAGCGTTGATGTGTCAAATGAGCTCAACCTTGTTTGTTCTATAGTGTTCTTAGTGGAATCAATTTTCCACCAAAGGTCATGAATTTTTCCCAAGCCGACCTAATCTTATAAGCTCAAACACCATTAAATTAAGAAATAAAATTCTTCTCATTGAATTTCGCCCTCTCCATTGTAGTGATAGGTTCCCTTTATCCCATCAAAGTTGCTCCACATGCATCTAATAGAAGAAACAATGCTTTTCACTTGGATCTTTCGCCCACACATTTAGGCACAAAGTCCATTGCTTGAGTACATTTCCCACATAAGTCCATTTCAATGGGTGAAATCCATACAAACCCAATATCCCAAGGGTTGTGGGAGTGCCTCCAAAGCTACACATCTCAATGCTCTCTCTTAGCGAAAGAGGTACTTCCACTACTTGGAAGTAACTCGTCAGCACTACTAGCCCAATCTCTTGCATCTAACAATGCATTATACCTTGTAGAATGAACCACACTATCCTCTATAGTGTCCCTGCTTCTAAAAGGTTCTTGTTTATTCGTCTCATGATAGGCCTTTAGCCCATTCCATGGTTCCTTCTTGCCAATAGTAGAAGTCTCCTTACTCCCCACTAACCATGGACTCTTCTTGGGTTGCAGATTCTCCCTATGAACCTACAAACTATTGATCGAACTTGACTCATTATGAGTCTTAGGAACATACTTCTTTCCTTGATATATGGGCTTTCTCGTCAGCCTATATAAACCATGCTCCCTAACTCCAGTGATAGCTCGAACAAAGCTAGAGACTATGGGCCTAAGCATCACTTTCCCATCTTAGGATATCACCTCAATTCCCTTCGCCTCGATCACCGAGACATACAACATGTTCTACCTAAGCTCCGGTACCCATAGTACATCTTGAACTAGTAACATCCCACTTGAATCCATCCTGAATGGCACAACACATGATCCTCTAACAACTTTCTAACTGTTGTCACCAACCTACGTGTGCAACTTCGAGTCCCATTTAGTTAGAGTCTAAAAAGTTTCTTGTGAACCTGTCATATGATTTGACGCTCTGCTATCCAAGTACCATGCATGCTCATCAATGGTTGTTATAGACATTTTTGGGCCCTACAACCCCAAGCATGAAATGTCCATAAACCAAGGGCACCTAAGTCCCTAAAAGTGTTGTTCTAACCCCTAAAGGAACAAGGTCAACAGATTACAACTTCTCCCTGAAGTTCTCCATGAGAAACTGCTCAGAATTGGTCAAAACAGGATCATTGCAGCTGCTCCACTGGCTAGGTGCGTTGCATCTCACCCAAATACACTGTGAGGGTGCGTTGCATTTCAAAAGTCCCTTCTGTGGGGTGCGATGGGCGAGAAATGACAAATGGCAGTGTCATTCCGCGAGGTGGAGAGGTAATGGAAGCTTCCAGAATCTTCTCCTGTGACACTTGCCTCACTGAATTCGACCAAGGATGAGTAAGATGCCCTCAGTCTCCAAGTGGAAGCAAGAACTACCAGAGAGAAGACACTAATCAAATCACAAGCTGACTCATCCCCCTTACAGATATCTATATATGGATCCCTCATCTCAGAGATCCAGAGGCTGGAATTTTGCATATTGTAAGGAATTGCTGTTGGTTTCTTGAGACAAACATTAGATTGTTGGGTCATATAAGCTTTGTTTGAGGTGAAGAGGGGCTTCTTTGCTGGGAGGTTGATGCTGGGTCGGAACAACTGGTTGTAACTCCTCCTGGATATTTTCTTATTTATCAATAAAAGCTATTTGAGTTTTCCTCCATGCTTTTGTATCATTGATGCTTGTTACATTTGTATGGTCAATTTACATCTGATCCTAGATTGTTTATGATTATAGATCCATGTCTTTTTATAGTGCTATGCTTCTGTGATCTTATAGGTACTTTGTGAAGCTGGGCGTGCTAGGGAGCAGCGAGCTGAGGACTATCAAAGAAGAGAGGGATCGAATCAAAGGATTAGCGCAAGACAGAGGTTGGTCTTTGTGTTCCTCTCTATCTATAATTCATAAAGGAAAAACAAAAGTAGCTTTTCTCTGTTTGTTTCTAAGGCAGTTGTCACACCTTAGTGGGATAGAGCAGTTCTAAATAGACACTTTTCCCTGTAACAATGGTACCCTCAGAAATATGAGAAACCAAAGAAAATTCCTCGTCCAACCTTCTTGAGAATTCATCCTTCTCACCTGAATTTGTATTAGCCCTAGCTGTCTCCTTCCTCTTCTCTATATCTCCCTTCTTATTTTGCGGACACTCGCTTGCATAATGACCATACTCACCACAAGTATAACATTTGACCTTGCTTAATTTCTTCTTCGTCTTTCCCTTCATTTTACCTGCAAGAGCCACGTTATATACAACATATTTCTTCTTTATGTGAAGGTACTTGTCTCAAAATTCTTCTTAGATGAAGTCATCCCATAACTTGTTCCAATTTGGTATCT
Source organism: Pinus tabuliformis (assembly GCA_031772625.1). NCBI lineage: Eukaryota > Viridiplantae > Streptophyta > Pinopsida > Pinales > Pinaceae > Pinus > Pinus tabuliformis. The sequence continues at coordinate 1,162,649,163 of CM062811.1, forward strand.
TATCTCAAGCAACTATCCCTTTGATAAATGGATTCCATTCCTCGGTAAAGCCCTTTAAAGACATCGTCACTATCTGAGAATCTGAAATGCTATCTCCAATGGAAATTAGTTCATCTCAAACAGGAGAAATCCTCATCAGATACGGAGCCAAACCTTTTCCATCCAACATCCTGGTGTTCTTTAGCTTCTCTCTTAATACAATCAATCGATTCTCATTCTTTTTCTGGAAAAATTCATGAAGAGCCTTCTACATCTCTTGTGAAATTCTCTTCTTGGTTAGATGAGGTATTAAGTGATATTTGACACTATATAAGATGATGAGCTTAACCTTTGCATCCAACTCTTCATTTACTTCCAACTCCTTAGGCTCTGTTGGCTTTTGAATCTCCTTGTTGGAAAACTCCCAAATGTTTTTCAACAATAATACTAGCTTGATCCTTTCCTTCCAAGGACTATAATTGGAAAAGCCATCCAATCTATCCCCATACCTCAGACCAGTGACCAACTTTGTCATGTTTCTAGTCCTTTAAAAACAAGGCAACCAACTCCCTCTTGAGCTATTCGTTGTGCAAATTCTGATTTAGCTGCCCCTTCAAAGTAGCTCTGATACCATGTTGATTTTTCCTTGGCACTTTAAAATCATGTCTATGTCTAAAACATGATCACAAACACACTGAAATACCACACTCCAAGCACTTTTCAGAACATAAATGTAACAATAGTGAATAAAAAAAGTACACAAGAATTTATGTAGACCCAAAACTTGTCTGTATTACATATTTAATACAACAAACATAGGGATCTTGTACTAGGGATCACGGCCCTTACAATTATCCCTAATAAAAGGAAAAATGGGGGTTGATGTCAACAAAACTTGACTATCAATATGCCCAAGAAAAAGAACACACTTGACCTACTTGCTGAAGAAGCACTTAAATCGACCGTTTTAGTTCGCTTGTCTTGAACACCTGGCAGGTCCTTTTCCACCTAGACTTGCAGAGAATATGCTGCTCCAATACCTTTGCCCTATCTTCTTACAAGGTCCTCTGTTGCTTCATATTTTCTTACGCATATCAACTCCAACACTCTTCCTTCTTTCACTGATCTAAGATGCACTAAAGACACTGATCTTAGGCTCCAAACAAGTATGGATTTTAACAATAATTTTCCTCTTCAAATCACTATTCATAGGGTATTCAAAGTTATTCCATTTAATAATGAAAATGCTCCTCCAATATAATTGTACTTAGGGCCTCCAATAATCTTCCTTCTAACAGTGAAAATCTGCTTCAATTATCACTGTACATAGGCACATAAAACACACTATCCAAACCCTCTTGTTGAACAAAATTCAATCCAATCAAATCTTGCAATCATCAACATAGAAAACATTTCCACATACATTATTCAATGTATTTTCTCAGCCATGAGGAATCCCGACCCTATGTACCTAAATGTATTAGGTTTCTCGACCTAATTTTAGACCCCCGCGACCACCTTAGGCTATGATAAATTCCGTGGCCACCTCAGTCCTATATTTTTGTGACCACCTTACTTGCTTGGCCCTTAAAATCCTTTCACATATCCTTGATTAAGATCGACCCTTACTCCAAATGTTCCACAAGCATCATGGCCTCCCTGTTCAACAAAGACAAGGGTATCGACCCTCCTTAAAAACACATAAAATTACTCATACTATACATAGAGATGTAGCATTTTCATATGCACAAAACCATGCCAGATTACACATCTATCCTCCATAGAAAACTCGTCATAGACACACAATATACTCAACATTCTTACTAGCACTAGTAGCGTAAGACAAACCAAAAAATACTCCTTCAACTATGACTCTCTCCTGACGTTAGATGTCTTTTTCTTATGCTTGTTGTCACACAAGAATGATTACCATGGACGTGTGAAATGATATCAACCTTATCTCTACTTATAGTGTTCTTAGTGGAGTCAATTAGCCACCAAGGGTTAAGATTTTTTTCCCAAGCCGACCTAATCCTCCATGCTCAAACACCATTAAATTAAGAAATAAAATTCTTCTCATTTACTTTTTCCCAGTCCATTGTAGCCGTAGGTGCCCTTTAGCCCATAAAAGGTGTATTTCATGCATCTAATTGAATAAACAATGATTTTCACTTGGGTATTTCATCGACAAATTTAGGTACAAAGTCCACTTCTTGGGGTACATTTCCCACAAGACTCCATTTCTATGGGTCTACTCCACACAAACATAGTACCCTAGGGGTTGTGGGAGTGCCTCCCAAGCTACACATCTCAACACTCCCTCTTACTGAGGGAGGTACTTCCACCACCTGGAAGTAACATGTCAGCAACACTAGCTCAATCTCTGGCATCCAACGCTGCAACATATGCTGTATAATGAACCACACTATCCTCGATATTGTCCCTGCTTCCAGAAGATTCCTGCTTCTTCTTCTCATCATAGGCCTTCAACCCATTCTATGGTTCCTTATTTCCAACAATAGAAGTTTCCTCACTCCCCACATACCATGCTCTCTTCTTGGGTTTCATATTCTCCCTATGAACCTAAAAACTCCCGCTCGAGCTTGACTCCCTCTGAATCTCAAGAACCTGCTTCTTTCCTTAATCTATAGGATTTCCCATAATCCTATATAGACCATGCTCCCTAACTCTAATGACATCTCCAATAAATTTAGAGCCTCTGATCCTGAGCATCGCTTTCCCGTCTTAGGATATCACCTCAAACCCCTTCGCCTTGATCACTAAGATAGAAAACATGCTATACCTAAGCTATGATACCCACAATGCATCTTGAAGTCGCAAAAACCCACTTGAATCCATATTCAATGGCACAACACTTGATCCTTTGATAAGTCATCTAGCTCACCTGAAGATGTACCAACCTCAACTATCTCCTTCATCTTCTCATTATCTCCCTTATTCTTTCATGGACGCTTGATTGCATAATGACCATTCTCGCCACATTTATTAAATTTCAAATTTTTTAAGTTCTTCTTCGCCTTTCCCTTCATATTACCTACAAGAGCCACATTATGTTCAATATACTTCTTCTTGTGAAGATCCTCATCTCACAGTTCTTCTGGTATGAAGTCATCTCATAAAATGTTCCAATCTGGTAGCTTATCTTCAACGAATATCCCTTTGATAAATGGTTTCCATTCACTCACTTCATTACAACACCTCACATTTCTCATGTTTTTTTATTTTGTAAATTTTTTCATTTTCAAGAAGAGAATCAGATATATTTTGTAATCTGATAAGCCTCATCATTGGGTAATTATATGGGCCTTAATTGGCCTTAATTCACCTCCTAGCTTAGTCAAACCAACTATTCTCACAACTTATTGCATACTTTTGATTATATTTTGTTTATGAGATGAGTTAGAGTTGGATATTTTTATTTGTGGTCTAATGTGCATGTAATGCAGGAATAAAGGATAAAAGCAAGGAAAAATGCAGGAATAAAGGATAAAATCAAGGAACTGTGGCAAAGACCTTGGTCAAAACTCGAATGGGAAAAGGGAGAGGAATTATAGGAGGTAAATCCTCCTCATTTACTACCCCTCCATTTGAATATTCCTCCATTAGCTCGGAGTGAAAACAACCAAATCATGAGGACTAAAAGACAACCGAGCAAGTGAAAGTGACAGAAACCAATTTATCTTGAGTGGGGAGCAAAGCCTCCCTAATGGGAAGGAAGTCGTTGGAGACTTCAGATGTATAAGTAGAGAGGCTTAGGTCCTCAATAGGGTTCAGATTTTTATTGTAAAACTCTACTTTATTATAGAGCTGCATGACTTGTGACAGTTTTTTTATGTAATCCATGGTTTTTATAATAAAGATAAGTTCTGTTTTGAGCCAGCACTGAGTCAACTCTGAGGGCTAAAGCTCTTGGGTTAGGGCCGAACCCAAGCAGCCAAAGCTCCTCTTTATTGTACATGTATGCTAGCATAGATTCCTGGTCTTGTTCATTTTCTTAGGTCACTTCCTGGTTTTCTGTTCATTTGCTTAAGTAGATGCATTTTCATTACAACAGTATAGCGTAGATGAATATTGGTTCTTCTGTTCATTTTCTTAAGTAGCTGCATTCTGCTTACATTAGTGTAGAGTAGATCAGTTGTGCTTTAGTTTACCTCCATTTTTTCCTTCTTTCAATTTGCAGGTTAGCTAGGAGAAAAAGATCACCATAAGGTTGTCCGCAGGTGTCTCGATCTCACCTCCTCCCTTTGGGACCATGACTTGAGGAAGAGACCCTTCAGCAACACCAAAAACACATGTTTCTAGTTCTCGCATGAGCTTTAGAGGTTGTTGTTGATGCAGTTACTTGTTTCACTTCACTATTGTCTTTTTCCATTACTCTCGGTCCACCCTCACCATCACTGGATTTTTCTGTCGTTTTCATTTGAAACCTCCTTCAACACGTTCTTCATGCATTGTTTCCTCACTATCTGATCCACAAAAAACCTGACCAATCACCGTCTAATTCATTAGTTTATCCAACTTCCACCTCGCGTGAAGTCTTCCACCTACTTTATGCACTTTAAATCCCCACCGTTGATCTGCCTCGCCTGATCCGATGGCTATCACATCACCTCAACACTTTATGCACTTTAAACCCCCACCGTCGATCTGCCTCGCCTGATCTGATGGCTGTCGTGTCACCTGATCACTAATTAGCTTGGCCCTATCTCCATCGTTGATCTGTCTAGCCTGATCCGACTGCTATCGCGCAATCTCGTGCAGATTCTTGCACGACCGGCACGCGAGAAAAGTGGTTTTATCATGCTTCGTGTCGCTCAGTTAGGCTAATTGCGTGAAATTCATAAATACAACTTACAAATTTGAGGGCGTGCGAGAAACTGCTTACCGCTTTCGAAACTCACTCTATCATTTCCGCACATTTTCTTCCCGCGATACAATCTCCACTGTCCATCCTCCGATTAATCCTGTCTGTCCATATCTTGACTTAATCTTCAAAATAAGATCTTTTCCATTCATCTCCTGTTAACCCTATTCATTCATCTAGTCACTAAACCGCCCGCGATACGAACTCTTTCCATTCATCTGCTTCATTACCCTGTTCGTTCACCTATTCCCTAAATCGCTCGCAATAAAATCTCCACCGTTCATCCTGTTCATTAACCCTGTTCATCCATTTATTCACTTAAGCCCCCGCGATAAGATCTCTGCCATCCATCTTCTGTTCGTTGATCGATCCAACGGCCCCTATGCATTACTGCATCCTTACGTCCTCCTTTCACCAATTTCGATCTCCAACTGCTCTTCTGCTTGAAAATGGATTTAGTTTAGTTCCTTTGCCTACACCTTAGTATAGTTTAATGCTATTTACCTCTGCAACTTAGATAACAACATTAGGTTAGTGTTGATTTAGCAATTTTGTTTAGCATAGCTATTTAGATGGTTAGTTAGGTTATGGTGTGGTTTAGCATTACATGCTATTTTCTTCATTACTGTAGTAGAGTAGCTCTCTCTTAGAATAGATTTGCTCTTCTTCCATTAAATAATTAAGCTTCTTCTGACGCTATAGAAGTCTGGCTTGTAACCCCTGGGGTCTCTTGCTAGATGAGCAGTGAAAACAGGCAGGACCTTCACTTTTACTTGTGCATATAGCACTTTCACCTCCAAGTTTGTACGAAACCCGAGTTAATAAGTAAAGATGGTAGCCCTAGGGGTTGCAACATTCTTGTTGCAATACCTAGGCTCATCACTTTTTGGCGCCGTTGTTGGGGAGGTGTCTAAGTAGAATGTGATTACTGCTTTCTTCTATTTCTAGTCTCCAATTTTCTTCCATTAGTTTATTTCTGCAAAAGTAATCTAGTTTCTTCCTTTCTTTCAGTTTTCATTATCTGCTTTTCTTTCCATTATACAAGTAGAATTTCAATTCAGCAAGTAGTTTCTTTGTTAGTAGCTTCCTTTCTTTCATTTGTCATTATCTGCTTTCCTTTTCATTCTGCAAGTAGAATTTCAATTCAGCAAGTAGTTTTTCTTGTTAGTGGTTTTTCATTCAATCAACAATTTCCTTTCTGCAGAGTACTTTCCAGCTTAAGGAAAAAAAATTCTTACAAAAACCAACCCAAAAACATTTCCTTTCATGCCTCGTAGGAATCTGGACAATTCGGAGAAATTCTTGTCAAATACCCCCATTGCATCCAACAGTCAACCTTCTCTCTTCTTCAGTGACGGTGAATTGGAAGACCCTTTAGGTGAGAAACCTTACATATTTGAGGAACCTACAGGGGAAGAAGAAGAGGAAGAACCCATTCCTACTGAACCAATGGCTGAAAACCAAAATGACAGAGGAAATAAAGAGAGAATTGAGGGTGCCTTCCCCATCAGGAAGATCAATGGGGACACTAAGATGAATAATATAAGCCCCTCTGCTCTACCTCATTTCCATGGCCTGACCATAGAGGACCCTGACACTTTCCTATTTGAGTTTTCTATTATATTACGAACCTATGACTATACAGATGATGAGAAAAATTTAAAACTATTTCCATCTACCCTCAAGGATGTAGCATTGCGCTGGTTCATGGGTTTACCTAGAGATAGCATCACAAATTGGGCCCAGATGCAATAGGATTTTAACAAAAAATATAGGGACTACTGTAGGTCAAAGGATACTAAGAAGAGATTTTCAGGATGATCTTAGGCCAGGATGAATCCTTAGAAGACTATGAAGAAAGATTCCATCTCAGTTACAAAAGGGCCAGGTGCACACTTGACCCTGAGTCACTGAAGCTAGTCCTGCTTAGAGGAGTAAGGGAGGATCTTCTGGATAACTTAGATGCACCAGGAGGCATCCTAGGAAAGAATTTCCATTGAACTGTATTAATATTTGCTCAGTCTGAGAAGAAAACCACTCCACAGACAAGTGCCCTTATTTACCTGGACTCAAAGCTGTATATCAAGGAGCTGAAGGGGTCACTGAGCAGCTTTGCTACATCAACCAAAGGAGACCTCCTAGGCCTAGACCATACTAGCAGGGTATGCAAGGGTCATCCCATGCATATTACAACCCCAACCAAACCACAACTATACCTTCTTGGGGACCCCCTGCTCATCCTTCCTGGTCTACACCCCCTCCTTGGTCCTATACATCTTAGTATCATTCCCAGCCAGCCAGCCAGTCATTTCAACCTTATGTTCAGCCACAACATTAGTGGAATACCCCACTACGGGGGTGGAGGCCCCAATTCAACAATGTTCCAACCCTATTGCCTCCAACACCTACCCAACCACAACTCCTGCACTCAGCTACACCTAAGAAACCTCAGATTCCTGCCTAGCCAAATCCGAACCCAAACGATAGGCAGGCTCAACAAGTATACAATGGAGAGACATCATACCTAGCTTATGCTGTAGAAATCCAGGAGATCAACCTAAGATATGGGAGAATTCTCCCTGATAATCAACCTCCCTCTCCACATAGGGAGATTGAGGAAGAAAGAGAGGAAAGCAACCTTAAAGTAAATCCACCCTTTTCTGAGAGATTAGCCCAACCAGTCCAGCCTACCCCAGAAGAAACTAAACTTCTAGGAGAATTGAAAAATCTATGTGTAAAGATCTCCCTTCTCCAGGCAATCAAAGATGTTCCCATTTACAATAAGTTGATTAAGGAGAAGTGCTTCAAGCATCCAGGAAGAAGAAAAAAGGGATGCCCCTAACATTAATGTCATTGAGTAGTTGTCTGACTTAATGCTGGGGCATGTAATATGTACAAAATATTTGGACCCTGGAAGCCTTGTAGTAGATGTGCACATCAATGGAACCATTGTCCCACACACTCTGATTGATCTTGGGGCTGCCATTAATGTGATGACCAAGGACACCATGCTCAAGCTCAACCTCCAAGGGTCATTGAAGAAGACCACAACAGTTTTGTAACTTGCAGACCGTTCCATAGTCACCATAAGGGAATTGTGGAGGATGTGATGTTCTCCATTGACTCTTGGGAGTACCCTACAGATTTCCTAGTTCTCCAGCCTAAGGCTAAGCTTACTGGTTACCCTCTCATCCTTGGGAGGCCATGGTTGGCCACAACTGATGCTTACATTAGCTGCATAGCTGGGAATATGACCATCAAGAATGGGCATAAGTCCAAAAAGTTAGTCCTATACCCTCCTGCTCAACCTACCCTAGAGCATGAATTACCTTTATGGTTGGAGGAGAAGGAAGAAGATTAGGTTTATTCTGCCCAACTTTATGCTTTGGAAGCAACCATAGGAGGAGGACAGCGAGATGAGGATGACTTAATTGAACACCTGCTCCAAATTCCAACTCCTAGTTCACTACCATTAGAAGAAGAAGTAAGGGAAACCCAAAACAATCATCCAATTGAATTATGCTTGGCCAATTCCAACCCACTCCGTGTCAAAACCATAGAATTTGGCCCAGAGAAAAATTTGAAAATTAATCCATCTCTTTCTGCTTTAGAAGAGGAAGAGTTATGCAACATGTTGAGAGAAAACCTAGAAGCCTTCGCTTGGAGTTACAAGGAAATGAAGGGAGTACACCCCTTAGTGTGTACTCGCCACATATACATCAAAGAAGGTTTCAAGCCAGTTAGGCAACCACAAAGGAGGATGAATCCAACTCTTAAAGACATAGTCAAAGAAGAACTGCAAAAACTGTTAGATGTAGGATTCATTTACCCTATTTCAGACAGTGAGTACGTCTCTCCTTTAGTGTTAGTTCCCAAGAAAAATGGTAAGTGGAGGATTTGTGTAGACTACAGGGAGTTGAACAAAGCCAAAAAGAAGGATCATTTTCCCCTACCCTTCATTGACCAAGTGCTAGATGGCCTGGCAGGGAAGAAGTTCTTTTCTTTCCTAGATGGATTCAGTGGGTACAACCAAATCCAAATATGCCCAGAAGACCAGGATAAGACCACATTCACCTATCCTTGGGGTACTTTTGCCTATAGGGTCCTTCATTTTGGCCTGTGCAATGCTCCTGCCACTTTCTAGAGAGCAGTCTTGAGTATTTTTTCTGAATTAGTACATGATGCAGCGGAAAGTTATATGGACGATTTTACACCTTATGGCTGTGATTTCCAAGAAGCCCTGACTAACCTAGGCAAGGTATTACACAAATGCATTGAAATGAATCTATCTCTTAGCCCAGAAAAATGTGAATTCTTAATGACTGAAGGGACTGTGCTAGGTCATTCAATATCTCAGCAAGGATTGCAGGTGGACCCAAACAAAATAGCAATCATCCAAAGGGTCCCACCTCCACAAAAGCAGAGAGATGTCAGGAGTTTCTTAGGGTTAGCTGGATATTACCGAAGGTTCATAAAGGACTTCAGCAAGTTGGCCTCTCCTTTTTTTGGGTTGTTGGCCAAAGATTCTAAGTTTATATGGTCAAAGAGTTGTCAAGAGGCCTTAGACATTCTAAAGGGTAAGTTAACCACTGCACCAATCCTTAGAGGCCCAAACTGGGCCCTCCCTTTTCATATTCATGCTGATGCCTCACACAAAGCCATAGGAGCAACCTTAGGTCAGGAAGAGGAGAAATTTCCCTATGCCATCTATTTTATCAGTAAGAACATGTCAAAGGCTGAGCTAAACTATACTGTGACCAAAAAGGAACTCCTGGCTATTGTGCATTCATTAAACAAATTTAGGCATTACATTACAGGATATCAAACATTTGTGCATACTGATCATGCTGCAATCAAATATTTAATGAACAAACCAAATGTGAATGCTAGAATTATAAGATGGTTGCTTTTATTACAACAGTTTGATCTAACTATTGTTGATAAGCCTGGTAAGGAAAATGTTGTTGCAGACTTTCTATCTAGGATGAATCTGCCTGCAGGTGAAGAAGGAATGGTGGATGACCAGTTACCAGATGAGCATTTGTTTTCTATTTCAGTTCTCTCCTCATGGCTTGCTGATACCGAAAACTATTTGGTATCAACACAGTTCCCACCAAACTTGCCCTCCAAAGAAAAGAGAAAGATAGTCAGGAAGAGCACCCCCTTCACCTGGATTGGGGGAAATATTTTCAAACTTGGCCCATATCAAATCTTGAGAAGGTGTGTAAGGGAAGAGGAAGTCTTTGACATCCTTCTGACCTGTCATGATGGGCCTTGTGGAGGTCACTTTGCAGCAAAGAGGACAGCATTCAAAGTGTTGCAATGAGGCTATTATTGGCCTACTCTTCATCAAGATGTGAAAAAGTACATTAGTCAGTGGGATCAGTGTCAGAGGATGGGAAATCCTACTCCAAGAGATGAAATGCCCCTACAACCTCAAGTGACTTTCGAGCCATTTGACAAGTGGGGCATGGACTTCATTGGGACTATCAACCCTCCTTCACAGAAAAAGTAGCACATTATTGTGTGCACTAATCATTTTACTAAGTGGGTTGAAACCAAAGTGATTAAGGCAACAACAGAAGAGAAGGGGGCTGAGTTCCTAATGGAGAATGTATTATACAAATTTGGATACCCTAGAGAGCTAGTCACAGACCAAGGCAACTAGTTTACCTACAAAATGATTGAAGAACTACTCAGCCATCACAAAATCAAGCATAGGACCTCCACTCCTTATCATCTAAAAGCTAATGGGCAAGTGAAGGTGAAAAACAGGTCACTGGAGAACATCTTAACCAAGGTAGTGAGCAGAAACATGAAGGATTGGGAAGAAAGGCTAGTTGATGCCACCTGGGCCTATAATACAACATGGAAGACCACCACTATATTTACACCCTATGAGCTGGTCTATGGGAAAAAGTCTTTACTGTCCATTGAGTTTGAATATAACACATTGAGGATGGCAGCGCAATTAGATTTGGATCTCAGTCATTCACAAAAAGAAAGATTGTTCCATTTGAATGGCTTGGATGAATTCAGAATGCAGGCCCTCCTACATACAGAGATAATTCAGCTTCAGAGGAAGATCTGGCATGACAAACATATTAAGGAGAAGAAATTTCAAGAGGGAGGTTGGGCATTGTTATATGATTCTAGGTATAAAGATTTCAAGGGCAAGCTAAGGACAAGATGGCTCAGACCTTATGTGGTGGAAAGATGCCATGATAATGGTTCAATGCAAATTAGAACTATAGATTAAGAAGCCATTCCATTGCTTGTTAATGGACACCGATTGAAAATGTACTAGAGGCCTTTATCAAAACAAGAGTTCATTAACAATATCAATAAGACAATGATGCTGGTGGAGCAAGTTCCAGCTCCTCCCTCATCAGGGCATTGAAAAAGAGAAAAAAGAATAAGGATTCACATGAAAACCTCCATGAGGTGCCTGAGTCCCATCTTTGGGTTGAAAACCTCATGAGGCGGCCCAAGGATGAGAAAAAATGAAAAAGAGTAAGAAGATCCCTAGGTGAAAATGTTCCTTGAGGTACCCAGGGCAGATATCTAGGGTGAAAACCTCTCTGAGCCAGCCTAGGTGTTTTAAGAAATAAAAATATAATAATAAAAGATAAAAAAAGAGAAAAAGACATAATTGTTATTTGTAGGTGGGTGAGAAAGATAATCAAGGAGAAAAGAGAAGATCCAAAGGGAACCCTGCCTCACATATATTCATCTCCTCCACTCCTTACCATGCATCCCTGCATCAATTCCATTGTTTTTCACTTCATTGCTTCAATTCAGGTGAAGATTGTGTTTTCTACAGGATCCCTGAATGGTAGATTGGTTAGGTCCCAAAAATTTATTCTAGACATGATCTAACCCCTCACCTCATCCATTACCATCATCCTTGCATCCACACACACTCCTACTCCCTCTGTCCATTCATTACAACATCCTCACAACACTGGCCAACAACATGGTCAAGAAATTCTAAGGGAGACACCAAACATTGCCAAGTGGTAATCCAGGAGCTACACAGTAGTAGCAACATCAGATCTCCAGTCACAGACACCTCCAAAATCCAAGAAACCATTAGCAGATAGCAGAGGAGGAAGAATAATGACCATGCAACAAATAGACAACGCAACACCTCTAATCTTTGACAACTGCAACATGGCATCAAGACCACAGGTAAGTATCCCACTCACTCACTCATATGCATCATTTGATCAAAAGTTGTAAAGGTTAAGAGGTAGTTGGTTTGTAAGTGAAAAGGTGGCCAGTTAACTTGGCCACATTCGTTGAGTCAACACGTACAAAGCAGGGTGTCCTCTCACACGTGGCTGCAGTCAACTTAAAGAATAGAGGAGGAGTAGGACGAGAAGTGGTTAACTATGGATTTAAAAACTGTGGGAGCTAATTTCGAGGAGAGGGAATGATGAGGTGGTATAAAGGGAAAAAAAACATCCTTTGCATGCATTCCACCTCCTTGAAACTCCCTCACTCAAGTAGCTCTCATAACTCTGGCCACCCACTGGAAGCAAGGATCCATTGTTCTGCAAGATAATGTCTAAAGGAGCATGCACAAGAATTCCTACAGAAACAGTCTATAGAGGCAGTCTACAGGATAGGTAGAGAAGGGTTCAAGAGGGAATATCACCATTCTAAAGAGGTAGGATCTAAAAATCCATCCCCATTTACAAGAAAATGAACTAGAAGTGCTCTAAAAGCTAATGGATTAGATACACAGGAAACTTTGTTTTCTCCTGAATTTAAAATTCTTATGTCACACCTCTCATTTCCTCCTCAGGCCCCACAAGAAAATGACAGGAGGGTTTAATAGGTGAAGAACCCACAGAGGATAGACTTACCAGTAGATGATGACATCAAAACCCTCATCTATGATGTTAGTCCTTTTGTTAGAGAGGAAGAAGGCATTGAAACAAAAGGGCAAGAACACAAGGAGGAGTCACCTAGGGTGTCTCCAGAGACCCCTGAGAGGACAGGTGTAGAAAAAGGAAAACCAACTAGCATGTATGGCCAGGCTCTCCTTTGAGGCCATCCAGTGTAGGATGCCAGCTAAATCCTATTCTCTTTACCTCAGAGAACAATGGTTGCAATTTCATATTAAAACACTAGCACAAAGGGGCACCATGCCATTTCAGGACTGCAGGCAGTTTATTGATCTTTATGATCAAAGTGCACTAGAGGATAGGGCCAAAATGGATGAGTTTTACTTGCACAACATGGCCCTCATAGACATGAATATTTGGGATCCTAATGTAGAGCTAGGAGATCTATAATTAATGGATTTGGCATCATCGATGAACCATGAGAAGTCAAGGGCTGCAGAGATGAAAAGAATATTGGCCAGAGAGAAAAATGAACCTCTTTTCATCAGAGCTAAACAATCAAATCCCATGGCCCTAATCAACACCCATAATATAATTGCAAATGATCCTCAACTGGCACCTATATATCTTGCTTCCCAAGAGCAAGAAATTTCACATTTTGAGGATATGTTTAGGTTGCTAAGAGATGATAATATACATGCCTACTAAAGGAGATGGAAAACACTGCCACACAGCTTGAAGATCAGAGAATATCACTCCCCTCAAAGGTTGAGAGAGGCACTCAACAAGACACCTATGTATAAGAAATAATTGCAAAGGTTGAAGGTTAATTCGATAGGCCTAAAACTAAGTCCACCACTACTCCTAGGGATGCTAGAAGGGATAAAAGAAGAAGAGTAAGAGAGGTAGTGGGAAGAAGTAGAAAGGAAAGCAAGCTTCTATAAACAAGAAGAAGAGACCACAATAAAAGCATGGGATGTCAGAGAGGCTACCAGAGCCATGAAGGACATGGACATTGACTAAGTTGCTCAGAGGATGAGCAACACTTTCAGTAGGGGGTGATGATGAACCTCATCATTGGGTAATTACATGGGCCTTAATTGGCCTTAACTCACCTCCTAGCTTAGTCAAACCAACTATTCTCACAACTTATTGCATACTTTTGATTATATTTTGTTTATGAGATGAGTTAGAGTTGTATATTTTGCTTTGTGGTCTAATGTGCATGTAATGCAGGAATAAAGGATAAAAGCAAGGAAAAATGCAGGAATGAAGGATAAAAGCAAGGAACTGTGGCAAATACCTTGGTCAAAACTCAAATGGGAAAAGGGAGAGGAATTATAGGAGGTAAATCCTCATTTACTACCCCTCCATTCGAACATTCCTCCATCAGCTCAGAGTGCAAACAATAAAATCATGAGGATTAAAAGACAATCGAGCAATTGAAAGTGACAGAAACCAGTTTATCTTGAGTGGGGAGCCAAGCCTCCCTAATGGGAAGGAAGTCGTTGGAGACTTCAGAAGTATAAGTAGAGAGGCTTAGGTCCTCAGTAGGATTCAGATTTTTATTGTAAAACTCTACCTTATTTATGAGCTGCAAGACTTGTGACAATTTGTTATGTAATCCATGCTTTTTATAATAAAGATGAGTTCTGTTTTGAGCCAACACTGAGTTAACTCAGAGGGCTGAAGCTCTTGGGTTAGGGCCCAACCAAAGCAGCCAAAGCTCCTCTTTATTGTATAGGTATGCTAGCCTAGATTCCTGGTTCTGTTCATTTGCTTAAGTAGCTTCCTGGTTCTGTTCATTTGCTTAAATAGATTTCTGGTTCTGTTCATTTTCTTAGGTAGCTTCCTGGTTTTCTGTTCATTTTCTTAAGTAGCTACATTTTCATTACAACAGTATAGTGTAGATGATTTATGGTTCTTCTGTTCATTTTCTTAAGTAGCTACATTTCACTTACAATAGTGTAGAGTAGATCAATTGTGCTTTAGTTTACCTCCATTTGTGCCTTCTTTCAATTAGCAGGTTAGCTAGGAGAAAAAGATCACCATAAGGTTGTCCGCAGGTGTCTCTGAGCGTGCCCTCAAAGTTGTAAGTTGTATTTATGAATTTCACGTGATTAGCCTAATTGAGCTACAAGACTATGTGTCGCTCAGTTAGGCTAATCGCGTGAAATTCAGAAATACAACTTACAACTTTGAGGGCACGCGAGAAACTGCTTACCACTTTCGAAACCCGCTCCATCATTTCTGCATGTTTTCTTCCCGTGATACAATATCTACCGTCCATCCTCCAATTAATCATGTCTGTCCATATCTTGAATTAATCTCCATGATCAAATCTCTGCCATTCATCTCCTGTTAACCCTGTTCATTCATTTAGCCACTAAACCGCCTGTGATACGATCTTCGCCGTTCATCTGCTTCGTTACCCTATTTGTTCACCTATTCCCTTAATCGCCCGCGATAAGATCTCCACCATTCATGCTGTTCATTAACCATATTCATCCATCTATTCACTTGAGCCCCCGTGATAAGATCTTTTCCGTCCATCTTCTGTTCGTTGATCGATACAACAGTCCCTATGCACTACTGCGTCCTTACGTCCTCCTTTCACCAATTTTGATCTTCGACTACTCTTCCGCTTGAAAACAGATTTTGTTTAGTTCATTTGATTACACCTTAGTATAGTTTAATGCTCTTTACCTATGCAACTTAGATAACAACATTAAGTTAGTGTTGATTTAACAATTCTGTTTAGCATAGTTGTTTAGATGGTTAGTTAGGTTATGGTGTGGTTTAGCATTACATGCTATTTTCTTCATTACTGCAATAGAGTAGGTCTCTCTTAGAATAGATTTTCTCTTCTTCCATCAAAGAATTAAGCTTCTTCTGACCCTATAGAAGTCTAGCTTGGAACCCCTGGGGTCTCTTGCCAGATGAGCAGTGACAACAAGAAGGACCTTCACTTTTACTTGTGCATATAACACTGTCACCTCCAAGTTTGTACGAACCCCGGGTTGATAAGTAAAGCTGGTAGCCCTGGGAGTTGAAACATTCTTGTTGCAATACCTAGGCTCATCATAATCATTAGGATATTCACCTCAAAAAACTATAACATTTGAAGATATTTTGTAAGTTGTTTTTCTTTGGTTCTCCCTATAAAAAGAGGGAAGAAACTCATTAGAAAGGTTCTGAAATTCTGTTTTTAGGGGTCTGAATTCTATCTGTTTAGAGATTCCAAGTTTTGTTTGCAAAGAAAGAGGTTCCAAGTTTTGGTTCAATTGCTTGTTCAAGAGGTGGTAATTGTTATACAAATTTCAACTATGTTGAACCTATGATATGGACTCCATTTTTGAAGATTAATGAAGAAGATATAGTGATTCCAAGCATAGTAATGTGTAGTATGTGTTCTTCCTCTGTATATCATTTCATATGTGTTTCTCTTCCTCAGAATTTGTGTAAGTTGTAGCTTCTGGATTCAATCATAGATCATGGATTTAGTTATGTTATATTGTAGCAGATAGTACATGTGAGATTCCAGATTTACTATGTTATACTATAACAGAATGTACCCATGAAGTATTGAGCTATAAAACTTAAAATGTGCTCCATAATTTATGCACTTGATTTCCTTACTCTTCCATAATTCTGTTGGGATTTATTACTTAGGATTCTGGGTCTGTCCAGCCCTTTGTGCTCAATTCCTTCCTTACTTTCCGTCTTCCCATATTTACTGCATTGAAAAATTAAGCTTCATTTATTGTGTGTAGGCCACCAGACTTGGACACTTGCTCTTGGGATGATCTATATTTTCTATGTGTATGTTTGGATCTACCTCTATGACATGTAATTGAATCAGATTTAAAATCATTTATCCATTCATCTCTTGAGAAACAATGAGTCATGTTCAAGAGAGAACAAGATGTCCTAGGAACTGACCTCTCCTCAAATCGGGGGTTGTCTCTAGGAGCTACAACATCTTCTGGTGCCATTTTAGGGGACGAATCAGAAAATTTTCCCTAGGTACGACACTTGTACACCATTTGGTGCGGTCAATAGAAATGGGTGTGGGTTGAAGATCTCTCACCTTGGCGACTCCATTACTTTGAATCTCATTTTGAGCATGTTGGATTTCAAAAAGCCTCACACTCACTCTAACACTTCATAATAGAGAATTCCTCCTGGGTATGAACTTGAAAAGATAATATATAAGAGAGTTTGGAAAGAAAGAACTCCTTTCACTCCAGGCTCGATGATCTTTTTTCCAGAAGTATCAACCTCCAACTCTCAGAAGGATGTGATAAATTGCTCTGAATCTTCCTCCAAAAACTTCGAATATTATGAGGAACTTTTTACTATGTTCAACCCATTTTCCTCAAAGAGTCAAAATGAAAGAAGCTTATGTCAGTTCACCTCCCTTCACATTTCATAATTTCCCAAAATCTAAAGAAGTAAAAGATATTCCCATAAATAGTCCAACACAGAGCAATAATAGTTTTCTAGCTCAACTCCAGTTATCTACAACTCATACAACTCCTCAACAAGGCCATGTGATAAACCTCCTACCACCTCCCTTGCAAAACATGGCTGTACCTGGCTTTCTTTTAAATAAATATGCTCCACTAGACCTGCCACAGCCCTTAAATGGGATGCCACAAGATTATCTTAAGCTCTTTCCAATATTTACTGGAGAGGATGATATCTCAATTCAAAGGCACATAGAAACCTTTTATGCATTTGTAGAAAATCTAAATGTAGAACACCTAGATGTGGTGTTAAGACTCTTTGTCCAATCCCTAGATGGGGAGGAAAGGAAATGGTTCAAAGCCCTCCCAAATGCTTCAATCACTACCTGGAAGGAGATGGAAAACTCTTTTATGCAGAAGTGGGGGGAGAAAAGGGACCATGGGTACATCCTCACTGAATTCAATGCAATGAAGAAAAAGCATAATGAAGATGTTTCAGAATTTATAAAAAGGTTTAACAAATTATACAATAGTCTTCCTACTGAAATCAAACCTCCACAGGTTGTTGCCAAAGTGGTATTTGCTGGGGCTTTCGAACCAGAATTTGGGTTCACCCTTAGAGAAAGGAAGTCCCGTACCCTAGACCAAATTCAAATAGATGCTCTAGAAGTTGAAGCAAATTTCACCTCCACTAGGAAGTGGAAAGGGAAAATTGAGCATGGATATAGGAGGAGGGGAAAAGAGGAACCTAGTTCCTCAAACCATGGAAAGGAAACTCAAGAGCAGAAACTTGTGTAAATGAAAAAGCTGATAAGAAATCTATCTAACAAGCTTGTGAAACTCGAGTTGGAAAGAAAAAACTCTCCTCAACAAAGTCATCCAACTCCTAACCAAAATTTCAGCCCTCAATATAGGAGGCCACCCTTGCAGATTTTGCAAATGGAGAGAAAGGACCAACAAGACCATATTCACCCCCCTTTGTATCTAGAAGATGATCCTAAAGATAATGCTGAAGATACTATAGAGGTCCAAGAAAATAAGTTCTTTTCTCTCTTTGATGAGAAGCAGGGAATAGAAGCACATGAGGAAGAAAGGGATGAATTGGATGCCCCATTCGATGATGGTGAGATTGATAACTATTGTAGACAATTTGTTGACTTCATGCAGGCTTAGTTGCATAGAAAATATGACCTTAGGTCCTCTAGGAAAATCTCTATAATGCAATATCAAAATGAGGAACCCACTCACTCAAATCCTTCTACGCCAACATAGAAAGGAAAAAAATCTCTTGACCAAGGCCCACCAACTAAAAAGGAGTGATCCTATTCCTCATAAGCCCGAGGTCTCAAAACAAAGCAACCCATACCATAATTCAAGCTAGTTTGTGCTGAGAATAAAGAACCTGCTGATGTTTCCAAAATTGATAAGAGCCCTTCTTCTTTCAATATTAAAAAAGAGTTGGAAAAAGTCAAAACCTCTGTTCCTTTGAATGAATTGTTGAAACAACCTAATTATAAAGCTAAAGTATCTCAGTTCATGAGTTCACCCACCACAACTCCTCTGCAATATAGCCTGAACCTTCAAGAAGAAAGACCCATGGTTTTGTTTGGACCTCATGTTGAGGAGCAAGACTCTTCCACTACCCCTTTCTATGTTACATTGGTAGTTCATGATCTCTTGACATTGTTTGTCATGGAGCAGTTGGGGCTGAAAATAAAAAAACCATATAAATATCTGTACTCCTTTGATTCCAAGAGGGTAAAATTCTTGGGGATGATTAAAGACCTGGTGGTTAATTTGGCTCAAATCTGAGTAAAGAGTGTAGTAATGAACATTGTAGTTGTTGGTTTGGTATGTTTTTGTCTAGTTCAAGGGAAGTGAAAATTGGAGGATCCATTAAACTGGATTTGACATATGTTACCATTCCTGTGTTTGGTGGAGAAGAACTTCGATTGTATAGAGAATATAGATTTGTGAAGACAGTTATAAGGGATGATTGTTCAAATAATTCTCCCATGTATAGTAAATAAAATGATTTCTCTTGCTTGCTGATATAATAAAATGATCTAATCATGGGCGAAACTCAATGTTAGAAAATTATATATTATGGAGCAATGGAACACATAAAATATTGCAGAAATATGAACACAGAAAATGCATAAAACAAGAGAGACACAGATATACGTGGTTCACCCAGTTTGGGCTACGTCCACCCCGAATAGCCAGTCCTTCCTTTCTATTATCCAGCAAAATGAAGAGACACAACCTACATCAGATCCGCTGTAATATCCTCTGTTTTCTCTCACAGTCTCACCTCTCTGTTTCTCTCTCACAGAATACACATCTATTACACAGCCTCAAATACAATGCCCTCATACAAAGAGAGGGGTTTCCTTCTAGGGAAAAAAACCCTAAACTAAACATAAGTTCTACCATCAGATCATCCGCCTAATGAACGGCCCAGATTGACTAGAAATTACTATACTTTTACAAGGAAAATTTACATCTATTTTTAGCTTCGGGGGTGCTACCCCCGAGCCCCCGCCGGGGGACCGCTGGCCCCCAGACCCCCCAGCCGGGTGGGGGGGGGGGATCGGTCCCCACGAACCCCTACAAGGGGGACAAGTCCCCCCCGCACCCCCTCGCGTGGAGGGGTGTACAAACTTCCTGGGGTATACATCCGGCTGAAACAAAAGACCTCTGAACAATCATGCTCCACACACAGCACTCTCCCACTTGGAGAATGATTGTAGCAACTCCACCGCTGCTTCATTTGCCGGAAAATGACTCCTCTTTGGACCTGGCTGTTTTTCATCTTCATCGTCATCCTTGAATACCAATTGAAACTGAGCATGTTCTCAGTTTCTCCCTGCTTACAACTTTTGTTAGCATGTCTGCAGGATTCTGGCTAGTGTGTATCTTTTCCAGCTTCAACTCTCCATCTTCCAACACTGATCGTATGAAATGGTACTTGAGCTGTATGTGTTTAGTCCTGGAATGAAATGCTAAGTTCTTTGCAATATGAATGGCACTTTGGCTATCACTGTATAACGTGCCCATATCATGCTCCTTACCCAATTCACCCATAAACCTTTGTAACCAAATCATTTCTTTACTAGCCTCTGTAGCAGCAACATATTCTGCTTTTGTTGTTGAAAGCGCAACAACACTTTGGATTTTTGAAACCCAACTAACAGCTATTCCACCAACAGTAAATACATATCCTGTAGTGCTCCTCCTGTTATCTCTGTCACCTGCCATATCTACATCAACATATCCCTGTAGAGAAATGTTTTAATCACCAAAGCATAATGCTTGATTTGTGGTACCTTTCAAATATTTGAGAATCCATTTCACTGCCATCCAATGTTCCTTTCCTGGATTGTTCATGTACCTACTTACAACTCCCACTGCATGTGAAATATCAGGCCTTGTTCAGACCATTGCATACATTAAGCTTCCAACTGCTGATGCATATGGAACTTATACATATAATCCATGTCTTCTTGTGTCTTTGGGAACATTTCCTTACTAAGTTTGAAATGGCTAACAAAAAGTGTACTAACTGGTTTTGCATTGTGCATATTAAATCTTTTCAACACCTTTTGTATGTACTCATTCTGAGACAATGTTAATTTGTGATTTTTCCTGTCTCTAGTGATTCTCATACCAAGGATTTGTTTTGCAGCTCCCAATTCCTTCATTGCAAATGAATTTGCCAATTTTCTTTTGAGTACATTTATTTCCTGCATGTTAGACCCTACAACAAGCATGTCATCTACATATAATAACAATATAATATAGCTGCCATCATTTTGCTTTTTCAAATAAACACAATGATCAGAGTGACATCTAGTATAACCTTGTTCAGACATAAACTTGTCAAATTTTAGATACCACTACCTTGGAGCTTGTTTTAAGCCATACAAGCTCTTCTTCAACCTGCACACTAGTTTCTCCTTCCCTTTCACCTCATATCCTTGTGGCTGCTGCATATATATCTCTTCCTCCAAATCCCCATGGAGAAAGGCTGTCTTTACATCTAACTACTCAAGATGCAAATCTTCAGTTGCTACTAGACTTAAAATAGTTCTGATTGAAGTCATTTTAACAACAAGAGGAAATATTTCATCAAAATGAATACCTTTCTTCTGTGCAAACCCCTTCACCACAAGTCTAGCTTTGTACCTCTGTTTTCCTCCATCTTCTTCCTTCAACCTGTAAACCCATTTATTCCTCAATGTAGTTTTTCCTGCAGGCAACCTGACTAAGTCCCAAGTCTGGTTATGCATTAAGGAGTCCATCTCTTCTTACATGGCTGCCTCCCACTTCTTCCTGCTTTCAACCTGCATTGCTTCTTCATAACATTCGGGTTCACCAGAATCAGTCAACAATAAATAATAATATGAAGGAGAGTATCATTCAAGTGGTCTACTTATCCTGGTAGATCTTCTAACACCACTTTGAGGTGTTTGGGGTGCCTGTTGCTGTTGTGGTGGTTGCTGTTGTTGTGGTTGTTGATTATTATTATTTTCAGGCACCTTTACTTTTTCAGTGATTTCGTCAAGAACTGCATATTCCTTGTTTTCTTTTTCTTGCTTCTTTTCCTGCAACTGATTCTTATACAAGACCTTTTCATTGAATATTACATCTTTTCTCCTAATGACTTTGTGATTTTCGTAATCATATAAGCGATAACCAAAATCATTAACACCATATCCAATAAAGGTACATTTCTTTGACTTTGCCTCAAGCTTTGTTCTATTTTCTTTATCAATATGGACAAATGCCTCACAACCAAAAGGCTTTAAAAAGTAGTTTACCTTTTTACCTGTCCATGCTTCCTCTGGAACATCACCATCCAAGGAACTTGAAGGCCCTCTTCTTATTAGATAAACAATAGTATCTATAGCATCTGCCCAAAACTGTAGAGGCAATCTTGCATGCAATCTCATGCACCTTACGCACTCCATGATTGTTCTGTTCATCCTTTCTAACACACCATTTTCTTGTGGTGTTCTTGGAACTGTCTTCTTTCTACGAATTCCATGCTCTGAACAATACCTATCAAACTCTTTGCTGCAGTATTCACCTCCATTGTCTGATCTAAGACACTTAAATTTCTTTCCTGTCTCAATCTCAACCAAAGCTTTCCATTTCTTGAAAGTATCAAATACATCAGATTTATTTTTAATACAATAAATCCAAGTTTTTATAGTTGCATCATCAATAAAAGTAACATAATAACGAGAGCCACCGAGAGATGATAGCTGAGCAGGTCCCCATACATCTATATGCACAAGCTCTAATTTTTCGCTCTTCTTTTCTTTCCCAACTCTGAGAAATCTGACTCTCTTATGTTTTCCATAAATGCAATTCTCACAGAAGTCCAAATCAACATTCTTCAAACCCGGCAAAAAATTCCTTGAGTGAAGAATCTTCATCCCCTTTTCACTCATGTGTCCAAGCCTATGATGCCATAATGCTGCATCTGCTCCTTTGGAAGTTAAAGCATTAACATAGTTATAAATACCATTGCATAAATACAATGTACCAACCTTTTCGCCTTTTGCTATTACCAGGGCTCCTTTGGTGACCTTCCAAGCTTTATCTGTGAAAGTTGTCACACAACCTTCACCGCCTAATTGCCCTGTTGAAATCAGATTTTTCTTTAGATCTGGAACATGCCTTACCTCCTTTAGTAGCCATTGGTTTCCATTCTGCTGTTCTACAAGAACCTTACCCATTCCAACAATTTTACAGGGTTTATCATCACCCAAATGAACTTGTCCAAAATCTCCTTGAACATAGTCATGAAAGTATTTCTTATCAGGTGTGGCATGGAGTGAAGCCCCTGAATCTACCACCCAGGAATCAGTAATATTTTCAAAAGAAAGAACCAAAGCATCTTGTAACACCTCACCTATCACATTTTCTTCATGATTGTTTTCTTGTTGTGCATCTCCTTCTTTTCCCTTCCAAGATCTACAGTCTTTCTTTAGGTGTCCTTTCTTTCCGCACTTCCAGCACACTATCCCCGATCTGGACTTGGATCTCCCTTTCCTTGATTTACTGCGATATCTTGAGCTCTTTCCTCTTCCATTTTTCTTCCCCTAGACTCTGCACTCAAAGCATTACCCGATGTCTCACTGGAGATTTTCCGTCGCATTTCCTCGCTAAGGATAGCACCAACAACATCATCAAACTTTAAAGTACTAGATCCAGAGACAGAGTTACTAATGGCCATTACTAAACCATTCCAACTTTCTGGAAATGAGCACAAGAATAACAGAGCTCTGACTTCATCTTCAAAGTTTACCCCTACAAAACTTAACTGAATTGTAACTGTATTAAAATCATTTAAATTATCTGCAACAGATCCACCTTCCGACATCTTCATATTAAATAACCGTTTCATAAGAAATACCTTCTTTGAGGCCGAGGGTTTTTCATATAGTTTCGACAACGCCTGAATTAAACCCTCTGTCGTTGTTTCCTTCGAAATGTTGAAGGCGACTGATGTAGTGAGGCACAACCGTATTGTTCTGAGAGCCTTTCTATCGAGAAGGTTCCATTCTTCGTCTGTCATAGCCGTCGGCTTCTTTGTTTTTCCGCTCAATGGTAGGTATAGATATTTCTGATACAGATAATCTTCCATCTGCATCTTCCATAGCGAGAAGCTTTGGCCGTTAAATTTCTTGACCCTAAACATACCATCTTCTGCCATTGCTCCCACTCGAACGAGGAACCCTTATTTCCTGCGATTTTATCAGCCAAATAGACCTTCAACTCTGATACCAGTTGTTCTAAAATTATATATTACGGAGCATTGGAACACATAAAATGTTGCAAAAATATAAACACAGAAAACACATAAAACAAGAGAGACATAGATATACGTGGTTCACCCAGTTTGGGCTACGTCCACCCCAAACAGCCAGTCCTTCCTTTCTATTATCCAACAAAATAAAGAGACACAACCTACAACAGATCCGCTGTAATATCCTCTGTTTTCTCTCACAGTCTCACCTCTCTATTTCTCACTCATAGAATACAAATCTATTACACAGCCTCAAATACAATGCCCTCATACAAAGAGAGGGGTTGCCTTCTATGGAAAAAAACCCTAAACTAAACATAAGTTCTACCGTCAGATCATCCGCCAAATGAACGGCCCAGATTGACTAGAAATTACTATACTTTTACAAGGCAATTTTACATCTTTTTTTAGCTTCGGGGGCGCTGCCCCTGAGCCCCCGCCGGGGGACCGCTGGCCCCCAGACCCCCCAGCCGGGGGGGATCGGCCCCCCGAACCCCCGCGGGAGGGACAAGTCCCCCCCGCACCCCCCTGCGTGGAGGGGTGTATAAACTTCCTGTAGGTTTTAACCCTGTACAGAAATTACCTGCATATGAATTCTTAAACAAAGAAAATAAACAATACGAGAGCATAACCCATAAAACACATATGCACAGAGATTTTTCCCTGGATCCCAAAACCGGGACTACCAGCTTGATTTTTCATTATGTTCCTTTCAATGTTACAATACATATTTATACATGCCGAAGCATCCAATACCATGGACCGAAAACCATCGCGTCCAAAAAACATGTGCGAAAATCATGCACAAAACCATAGGTGGGTCCGCCCAACCTAACATATGGTCCAAAACCAAAATTTTTTGGGGCGCTGCCCCGGACCCCATAAAGTGGGGTTACTGGTGCCCTTCAAACCCCCTATTAACTACGTGGAAAGAATATAACACAACCCAACATTCTCCCACTTGTTGTTTTCTTTCCACAGGGGGCCACAGGAGAGCTTAGTCATTTTTTCAGCCCTGAGATTCCCATTGCTTCTCTACACCAAGAGAACTTCTCAGAGCTCACAGATTTTGTCAATGCATCTGCAGTATTCTTCAAAGTGTCCACCTTTATCAGCAACACCTTTCTGTCTTCTATCATATCCCTCACAAAGTGATACTGAACATCAATGTGCTTTGTCTTTGAATGATAAGCAGGGTTCTTTGCTAAGAAAATTGCACTTTGGCTGTCACAGTCTATTCTTATAGCTCCCTGTACTAACCCCATACTTGAACACAATCTCTGCAACCAAACTACTTCCTTGCTTGCATGAGTGGCTGCCATGTATTCTGCCTCTGTAGTTGATAGTGCCACTACAGATTGTTTCTTACTCATCCAATTGACTGCACCTCCAAATAGGTTAAACACATACCCACTTGTAGATCTTCTCTGATCTAGATCTCCAACCCAGTCTGCATCAACAAAGCCATGAATATCCAACACTCTGTCCAATCCTGGTCTTCCTTGGTAGCACAAACCATAATCACTAGTGCCACGCAAATACCCGAAAACCCGCTTCACTGCTGTCCAGTGCTCCTTCCCAGGTTTTGACATAAACCTGCTCAATACTCCCACTGCATGTGCAATGTCTGGTCTAGTACAGACCATTGCATACATCAGGCTACCCACTGCACTTGCATATGGAACACGGGACATGTCCTCTTCCTCTTCTTGTGTCTTGGGACACTGTTTAGCAGATAACCTCACACCTACAGGAATAGGAACCTTCACCGGTTTACTATCCTGCATATTAAACCTCTGGAGTATTGTCTCGACATACTTCCTCTGGTTTAACCAGAGCTTCCTCTTTGACCGATCTCTTTTAATTTCCATGCCCAAAATATAGTTTGCAGCACCAAGATCTTTCATGTCGAATTTGGAGGACAATTGGGTCTTCAAATCCTGGATAATTTCTTTGTCATTTCCAACTAGCAACATATCATCCACATACAAGACCAGATAAATAATACGGTCACCAATTAATTTAAAATACACACAATGATCTACGTTGCTTCTGGTGAAGCCAGGTCCCCGTATAAATGTATCAAATTTTTGATACCACATCCTTGGTGACTGTTTTAACCCATACAAAGACTTCTTTAACTTGCATACCAGTTTTTTCTTACCCTTCACCGCAAAGCCTTCAGGTTGCTTCATGTAGATTTCCTCTTCCAAATCCCCGTGAAGAAATGCTGTCTTCACATCCATCTATTCTACCTCAAAATCAAAAGCAGCAGCAACAGATAAAAGTAATCTAATAGAAGTTACCTTGGCAACAGGAGAAAAAATATCACCAAAATCAATTCCCGACACCTGGGAATAACCTTTTGCTACCAACCGAGCTTTGTATTTCTCCACCTTTCCTTCTGCATTTGTCTTCTTCTTGAACACCCATTTGCTGCCAATGGGTTTCCTTCCAGCCGGCAACTCCACCAGATCCCAAGCCTCATTTTTGTGCAAAGATGCCATTTCATCGACCATGGCCTCTTTCCAGAGTTTTCCATCCTCTGAATCCACTGCTTCCTTCACAGTTCTCGGATCATTATCAGTAACAGACAAAGCAAAATTTGATCTGAAAGCAGATGGACTATACCTTTCTGGCTGCCTTCTTTCTCGAACTGATCTTCTCACAGCCGGAGTTTGTGGCTCTTCATCTTCTGATTCCTCCTCTGCTGCAGAGTCTGATTCTTCCTCCTTTGGCTCAAACTCTATCTTCTCAGGTTCCTTTGGTTGGACTTCATGTTGAATAACATCTTTTACCTCTCTGAACAACACATATCGGCTGTACACAACCTTCCGTGTGACTGGGTTCCAAAGCTTATAACCCTTTAAACCATCCTTATACCCAATAAAGATGCACTTTTCAGATTTACTATCCAACTTGGTTCGTTTCTCCTTTGGAACATGTACATATGCATCACATCCAAATACCCTTAGATGTGAAAGAGAGGGTTTCTTACCAGTCCATACTTCTTGTGGAGTCTTATCCTCCAACGCTGATGAAGGTGATCTGTTGATCAGGTAACATGCAGTATCCACCGCCTCTGCCCAGAATTCCTGTCCTAACCCGGCACCACTGAGCATGCTTCTTGCCCTTTCCATCAACGTCTTGTTCATTCTTTCTGTGACTCCATTTTGCTGAGGTGTATATGGAGTAGTCTTCTGCCGTGCTATACCACACTTCTTACAAAATTCTTCAAATTCCTTGCTGCAAAATTCTCCACCATTATCTGTCCTCAGCACCTTTATCTTCTTCTCTGTCTGATTTTCCACCAGAGCCTTAAATTCTTTAAACCTGTTAAAGACTTCAGATTTCTTCTTAAGAAAATATATCCATGTATTCCTTGAGAAGTCATCTATGAATGATACATAGTACATAGACTTACCCAGTGATGGAACCTTCACAGGTCCAAACACATCACTGTGCACAAGCTCTAATATATGTTTCGTCCTCTTACCACTAGAGGGGAAACTCACCCGATTCTGCTTCCCATATACACAATTTTCACAGAAATCAAAATCCAGAGAGCTATTATTCATACCTTCTACCATACCTTTACCATGAAGTATTCGAAGGCCCTTCTCTCCAATGTGTCCAAGCCTTTGATGCCACAACATGGTCTTCTCTCTAGATACCACTAGATTCTCTACTCCATTTTCAGGAACCATAGAACTATTGCACCCATCAACAATAGTGCTACCTTGCAGCTTGTACAGAGTTCCAATCCGAACTCCCCGCATTAATATCAGTGATCCTCGAACCATCTTGCAGGTATCTTTCTCGAACACCGTCTTTACACCTGCAACATCCAACTTGCTTACAGAAATCAGATTTCTGGCCAATGCAGGAATATGTAGAACACCCGGAAGTGTTCTAACCCTTCCACCTTGCAACTTCAACTTTACTTTTCCCCGACCAATGATTCTAGCCTTCCTATCATCTCCTAAGAAGACATCACCACCATCGTATTTCTCACACTCGCAGAACCACTCTCTATGGGGAGTGAAGTGAAAGGATGCACCTGAGTCAATCAACCATGCCTCATGATCTACATGTGTACTTGAAGAAGCCAAGTACACATCCCCACCTTCATCTGAGGTGGTTTTCGCCTCTGCAGAAGGAGCATCATCAGATCCCTTTCCTTTATCAGGAGCTTTAGATTTACAATCCCTTTTGAAGTGCCCTTCCTTTCCACATTTCCAGCACACCACCTTTGTAGGTTTTCCTGGAGATTTAGATCTCCCTCTAGATTTAGATCTCCCACTCGATGACTTATTTTTGTTTCTGTTCTGGGACCATCCTCGTACAGACAAGGCATCACCATTTTGGTTGTCCCTATTTTTCCGTCTCATCTCCTCCATCAGCAAGGCTGAGACTATTTCATCAAACTGCAAAGCAGTTGCATTGCTACCTATTGCAATAACCAGACTATCCCACGAATCTGGTAGAGAACACAACAGACTGATGCACTTATCTTCATCTGAAATTTTAATATCAACAGATAATAACTGACTTACCACAGTATTAAACGCATTTAGATGCTCTGTCACCGAGTCTCCATCTTTCATCCTCAGGTTATACAACTTTTTCCGCAGGAACAATTTATTCACCAGAGACTTAGATTGGTACAAAGTCCCTAACTTGACCCACAAAGCCTTTGCCGTAGCTTCCCCTGATACATTCAACAATACTGAATCCGAGACACACAATCGTATTGTGCTCTTTGCCTTCCGATCCAACTTCTTCCATTCTTCATCGGTCACTCCCGATGGTTTAGTACCCGGATCTACCGCGATCCACTGATCTTTATCCACCAACAGATCCTCCATCTTGAGTTTCCACAACTCAAAATTCTGACCATTGAACTTCTCAATCTCTATCTTTCCACTGCTCGCCATCTTCTTTCACCACCAGAATCGATCTCGCAGATCTCCCACTGAACAGGGTCTACCACAGGCCTGAGCGAAACCCCTCAGCAACAAAGGCGTCCCCTTGAAGCCAAAACAACTCTGATACCAAATGTAGGTTTTAACCCTGTACAGAAATTACCTGCATACGAATTCTTAAACAAAGAAAATAAACAATACAAGAGCATAACCCATAATACACATATGCACAGAGATTTTTTCCTGGATCCCAAAACCGGGACTACCAGCTTGATTTTTCATTGTGTTCCTTTCAATGTTACAATACATATTTATACATGCCGAAGCATCCAATACCATGGACCGAAAACCATCGCGTCCAAAAAACATGTGCGAAAATCATGCACAAAACCATAGGTGGGTCCGCCCAACCTAACATATGGTCCAAAACCAAAATTTTCTGGGGCGCTGGCCCGAACCCCATAAAGTGGGGTTACAGGTGCCCTTCAAACCCCCTATTAACTACGTGGAAAGAATATAACACAACCCAACACTTCCTGGGGTATACATCCGGCTGAAACAAAAGACCTCTGAATAATCATGCTCCACACACAACACTCAGGTGGAATGTTCTGTCTAGTTGAATAAATAATCATTAGAGTCTAACAAAATATGGAAATTATATTTTGATGGTGCTTATTCCAAGGAAGGAAATGGAGCAGGTGTGTTGCTGATATCTCCAGAAGGTAGCCTGATTCCTCTCTCTTTCAAACTAGAGTTTGAAGCCACTAATAATATTGTTGAATATGAAGCATTTTTGTTAGGGCTGCAAGCTACGAAGAATCTCAAGATTGGGTGCTTGGCAGTGTTTGGAGACTCAGAGATGGTGGTGAAGAAAATTAGAAATCAATGCCAAACTAAACATCCAAGATTGAAGGCTTACTGAAATGAGGTATGAGATTTGATTGAATATTTTTTTCTTAGCCTTTAATATCCAATTTTTTCCCAAAGATAGAAATCAGATGGTTGACTCCTTGGCTGTAGCTGCTAGTAACTTCAAGCCTCCTCAAAACCCCTTGCTCAGATATGAAGTTGAGGTCAGGTACAAATATTTAATACCAGACAATATCAAGTATTGGCAGGTGTTTGAATATGAGGAACATATCAAATGCTTCATGGAGGTTATTGGAGAGTTTTCAAACTCAGTGATTGACCAGGAGGATGAGAAGATAACAGATGAACAACAAGTCAGTTGGGAAGAAACTATTGTTGGGCACAAGATTTTACAACTAAAGGGTAATATAATCCCTAGGGGACTAGTCCCATTGGAAAGACATTTTAACCCAAATGATGTGGCTGCTAAGCCAACTAAATAAGAGCTTGAAGAGCAGGTGGAGGATTGTAATATTGGCACAGAAAAAGACCCCAGAATAATCAAGCTATCTAAGGGAGTCCCTAAAGAGTACAAGAAAAGGTGTATGGACCTTTTTAAGCAATATATGGATGTGTTTGCTTGGTCATATGATGACTTGAAAATGTTTGATACTACTATCTTTCAACACAAAATTCCTTTGAAAACTGGGGTGAATCCATATAAGCAGAAGCTTAGGAAAATTAATCCTCTGTTGCTCCCATCAATTGAAAAGGAGGTGAAGAAACTGTTACAGGCTAAGATAATTGTGTCGTTAAGGTACTCCGATTGGGTAGCAAATCTAGTCCCTGTAAGGAAGAAGAATGGAGAAATAAAGTTATGTATCGACTTCATAAATCTGAATAACGCATCACTAAAAGGTAATTACCCTTTGCCTAAAATGGACTACATTATGCAGAAGGTGGTAGGATTTTCTCAAATGTCCATGATGGATGGTTTCTCAGGTTACAACCAAGTCACTGTACATCTCGAAGATCAAAAGAAAATTGCTTTCACTACACCTTGGGGAATGTTTATGTATGCCAAAATGCATTTTGGCATCATAAACACTGGAGCTAATTTTCAAAGAGATATGGCTATATCATTTGTAGGGGAACGAGAAAAAATTGTGGTAATTTACCTGGATGACATCACCATCTTCTAAAAAACAAATGAAGATCACATTAAATATTTGCAGCTCACTTTTGAAAAGTGCATAAAGTATGGTCTATCCTTAAACTACAAGGAATCTCAGTTTTCCCTAAGTGAAGGAAAGTTATTGGGTCACATTGTGGAAAAGTAAGGAGGAAAGATTGATCCCAAAATGGTGGAATCCATTAAAAACATTCCATTACCAAGAAACAAGAAATAAATTTAGGTCTTCTTGGGCATAATCAACATTTTGAGAAGGTTTATACCCATTATACTGAAATTGTTAAAGAGATGACAAAGATGTTGAAGAAGGAAAGGGAAGTAAAGTGGACTGTAGAAGCTCAAGAATCATTCTTCAGAATAAAAAATGCTTTTGTAGAGACCCCAATATTAGTCAGCCTAGACTATCAAAATCTATTTCTCATTTTTTCTTTTTCTTCTCCTTACACAGTGGCTTCTGTCTTGTTGTAGAAAAATAATGAAGGACACGAGCAACCAATTTCATTTTTCAGGAAGTTGTTATGAGATGCTGAGCTAAAATATAATATTTTGGAGAAGTAGGCCTACACTTTAGTAAAATCCCTGAAAGCTTTCAGAATTTATGTTCTGCAATCAAATATAACAACTTGTCATCCTAAAACTGATGGAAAGATATCCTTGTGCAGGTTAACACTGAAGGCAAAAGAGGCAAGTTGATTGCCAAGATGTAGGAATATGACATGGATTTCAATCCCACCAAGTTGATCAAGGGGAAAGGGCTAGATAAAACTCTCTCTGAAACAAACTACCAAGCCATGGGTATAAACTTGATGGAAGGTAAGGATGAAGAAAGTGGAAAAGCAGAGGAAGAACAAAAAATTTATGCCTCAACACAGAAAATCCAAATGAAATACGTTGTCTCCCACTAGTGTAAACATATAGTCCATTATTTACTTTTTCTAAGTTGTCAAGTGAATTTTGATGAAGTCAAATACAGAGCCCCGAGGCTGCAAGCCCAAAAATTTGTTATCTCAAATGGCCAAATCTATTGGAAATACCCAGTGGGGATTTTTCTTTTATGTGTGGTTGAAGAATAAATGCATAAAGTGATTGATGAGTTTCATAATTGCGTTTGTGGAGGACATTATAGATGGAGAGCTACTGCCCATAAAATTCTCAAAGTAGGATTTTATTGACCAAAGTTGTTTGGTGAGGTGCATACCTATGTTTGGGCCTGTGAGAAATGTCAAAAGTTTGCAAAAAAGCAGAGGTTGGCACCCCTTCCTTTGATCCTTACGTTTGTAGAAGAACCCTTTAGGCAATGGGGATTGGACTTCATTGGAGAAATACACCCACCTTCCAGTGGTAAGCACAAATGGATTCTCACGACCATTGATTATTTCACTAAGTGGGTGGAGGCCATCCCAGCCAAAAACACAAACGATGCAGTAGTCATCAAGTTTATGGAGGTGAACATCCTTTCCAAGTTCGACTGCCCAAAGAGAATTGTCACTGACAATGCCCAAGTGTTCAAGTCAACCAAGTTTATCAATTTTTGCCAAAAGTATAACATCATTCTAGGCCACTCCACCACCTATTACCCACAAGGAAATGGATTGGCTGAATCCTCTAAGAAAACCTTAGTAAGGATTCTGAAGAAGATTATATCAGACTCAGAAGAACTGAGACTCACAACTGAAGTTTTCTTTATGGGTCAACAATGTGACTACAAAGAGATCAATTGGGACTTCTTATTTTGAATTAGTATATGGGAATGCTGTAATTTTCCCTGTACAATTAGTAATGTGTGTAGCCAAAATCCTAGAAGAGGTGGAGGAGGAGCCAAACACTAACTAGATGGATAAATTAGCTGATGTAACTTCAAGAAAACAGGGAGCAGGTAAATCAGAATTTGATCAATTATCAGGAAAGGATGAAATCTCTTTTTGATAGAAAAGCAAGGGACAAATCTTTACAACCAAGATATTTGGTACTTAGGTGGGATGTTAGGAGAGAAGATAAAGGAAATCATGGGAATTTTGATCCCTTATGGTTTGGACCCTTCAAGATATCTGAAGCAAAGGGAAACAACATTTTCCTAAGGGAAAATTTGGATGGTGAGGTGCTTGAACTACCAATGAATGGGCAGTTTCTCAATCTTTATTTCCAACATTAAGGAGTTCCATTTTCACCCATTGTATGTACCAGTGAGCCATTGTACATACCATTAATGATTTAAGTTCATACTGTTTCTATTTTTTCTTTTTATATATTTGAATAAAATGACTCCATGCCTAACGGATAGAAGGCACAAATCTGCATGTTCTTAATGCATTTCTTGCAATACATTATTCCCAATTGGAGCCGATGTTATCACCTATCATATCCTCACGTGATTATGTCAAGTGGTCCTATTTTTATCCCTGCTACAGAAAAATATGAGTGCATTATTGGAATTCCAAAAGGAAGGGTCTAAGTTTGAAATTCGGGAGACGATTATCAGGACTCGATATCAGAAGAGGAATATTGGAGCAGTCAAATGTCGAGAGGTCAGATCTTGGACTAGGCTCATATCGACACCTGATATAGGAAGGGGAAGACTTCAGAGTAGAATGGTATCAGGATCTCAGAGTTTCATAACTCCTTAGAAATTGAAATTCTTCAAACAACCCCGAGGTTGCTAAGAGAAGGAAATACAAAGGAGATCATTGAAAATCTAAAGACCCAAGGGCCTTTTTCTCTCTCCTCCAAAGAAGACACATGGAAACTGGTGGTTGGCCTTGAGAAGTAGACACGGCTGATGACATCAGCATGACGTGGCCATATAGTGGATACGTGGCAGTCAATTTTGACATTTTCGGGGGCCTAATGGGGAAAATATATATGACACGTGTCACCACTCAGGAGGCACCACATGGAGATGATGGCCTCAGCATGATGACATCTCGAAGGTCAATAGTTCAGAGGAAAGAGATTTCGTAATCCCCTATTTATTTATTTTATAAAAATTCCGATCCACTGGAAGGGCTCCAATGTTGTTCACACTTGGTCATGAGGACTTAGGGGACCAAGGGCATAAAAAAGGTGAAGCACCCAGGTTCTATGTTGAATATTGGAGGTGGGAATTCTTGGAACCCCTTTGAAATTGGATTTTTGAAAATGTACCGATGAGAGGGGTTTCCAATGTGTTTTGGGATTTTGGTTTCGAGGGCCCAAAGAACCAAGGGCGCAGACCAAGGTTGAGCACCCAAGCACTATGGATCCTATTGGAAGAGGGAGACATTGTAACTTTGTTTTAATTTCCAATTCGAAGAAGTTCCAATAAGGGGAGCTCTGACGGGGAGAGGCACTTGGTCGTAAACATTCAAAGAACCAAGGGAAAAGCACGAATACCAAAGGGAGATGGGCTTCTGACAGGAGCCCGAAGGATTTAGCACCCAAGCACTGAGCCTACAGTCACAACACCTGGTCCTATAGGGGATAAACAATAAGGGGGCCAAACTCAAAAGGGGGTGAAGTCATAAAAATTTTATGAATTCGTAAGACTTTTTTGAAGAAAGTTACGAAGAAGGAAGGATCTGATACCATAACGCTAAAGTGTTATACCAGTGGTCCCAAGTGACAATCCCATGGAGGTAAAACAAGAGGGGCACTAAGAGCAAAGGGGCTAAGAGCATCGGGACACTATTATTTCATAACGTTTGTTTCAAATAGAGTTACGATGGACAAAGGCTCCGATATTGCAAACCCCCAAGCACTATAACGATGGTCATAGGTGGTGGTTCTATGGAATATGAATAATAACGAGCTAAGCATAGGAGGGCTTGAGGCATTGAAACTTTGGATTTTCTCAATGAAATTTTAATTAAAGTTATGATGTGCCTCAGCTCTGACACTACACTATGGAAGTGTTAAGAGGTGTATTGGGCTTGGATAGCCCACAGAGGAAATAAAGGAATGGATGGTTCAGAAGCTCTGTCACGGGGCACCTTCAACACCACTACGCCTAATCATGACCAACTCCAAGAGGGGAAGTTTCAAACTGTTACAGGGAGAAAGTGACATGTGAATTGGGTGGAAATCGTGGGGGAATATTGTAATAGAAGTATGGCCATATCATCAACCCACAACCAATCTAGACATTGGAGCCTAAGTCTGCCTAAGGAAGTCAAAGGAATCAACATGGAGATATTTTATCATGTCCATCACGACACCTCATGTTTCTCATGTTTTTTTATTTTGTAAATTTTGGCATTTTCAAGAAAAGAATCAAATCTATTTTGTAATCATTAGGACATTCGCATGTTCGGACAACTATGTCGTTCAAACAACTGTAACATTTGAAGATATTTTGTACGTTGTTTTTCTTTAGTTCTCCCTATAAAAACAGGGAAGAAACTCATTAGAGAGGTTCCAAAATTCTGTTTTCAAGGGTCCAAATTCTGTTTGTTTAGAGATTCTGAGTTCTGTTTGCGGAGAAAGAGGTTCCAAGTTTTGGTTCAATTGCTTGTTCAAGAGGTGGTAATTGTTATACAAATTTTGAAACTGTGATATGGACTCCATTTTTGAAGATTAATGAAGAAGATCTGTTAATTCCAAGCATAGTAATGTGTAGAATGTGTTCTTCCTCTATATATCATTTCATATGTGTTTCTCTTCCTCAAAAATTGTGTAAGTTGTAGCTACTGGATTCATTCATAGATCATGGATTTACTTATGTTATATTGTAGCAGACAATACCTGTGAGATTGCAAATTTACTATGTTATACTATAGAAAAATGTACCCATGAAGTATTGAGATAGAAACCTTAAAATGCACTCCATAATTTTTGCATTTCATTTCCTTACTCTTCCATAATTATGCTGGGATTTATTACTTAGGATTCTAGGTTTGTCCAACCCTTTGTGCTGAATTCCTTCCTTACTTTCCCTCTTCCCATATTTACTGCAATGACAAATTGAGCTACATTTACTGTGTGTAGGCCACCAGACTTGGAAATTTATTCTTGGGATGATCTATATTGTCTATGTGTATGTTTGGATCTACCTATGTGAAAGGTAATTGAACCAAATTTAAAATCATTTCTCCATTCATCTCTTGAGTAGTAATGAGTCATATTCAATAGAGACTAAGATATCCTAAGCATTGACCTCTTCTCAACCCGGGGGTTGTCTCTAGGAGATACAACATGTACAACCCTTCAACCATAACATTAAAACACTTTCCCCTTCCCCTTTTTGTATACATAAAAACACATTATATTTGTTTTTGTTTATTTATAATTTATTTTTTTATTATATTTATTTTGTTTTATTTGTAACACATTTATTTAAAATTTTAAATACTTTTTAATTTTATTAAAACAAAACTTTAATAAATTTCCCAAGACTGTGTATTTTCTAGCAAACTGCCATTTTTGGAACTCAAAATTTAATTGATCATATCTTGAGTTATACTCAATGAAATTGAGAAAATGAGGACTTGTTGGAAATATAATTATGTGGAGAAGGATATGGGAGTGGTTTCATGACCATATTTGGTCATTAAACACCCAACAATTTAGCATAAGATACAACTACGAATTTTCAACCAAAAAATCAATTTCTGAATTTGTTTTCGAGAATTTTCGTTGGCCCAAAGTGGTTGACTGTTGCAAATTTGTTTTGGAAGATCAATTTTCCCAGTATTACCTTTACAAGAAAGAAATGGAAAGCTTAGATATGGTTTTATTAATTTATTAAATTAGATTTAGATTGGTTAATTTGTTTTTCAAAATTTTGGAAATGTGAGTTTTTCTCTATTTTAATTAGTTTTAATTTTTATTTTTGTTGATTTTTGATAATAAGTGTTAGCCCTCAATTTTGGTCATTTTCGCCTATCCTAAACCCATTCATTTACCACCATATTCCATCCTATTTCACTTACATATGCTTCATTTTAATCTTATTTTTCATATTCAGGTAACTAAATTAAGTTTTTCAATTTTTAGAAATTTGTGTAAAAGTTGGGTTTTAAGAGTAAATTTGGACTGCATTAAAATTTCCCATAATAGCTCCGTTAAAGTCATATGTGCAGGACACCTGGGCGAGATCTGAGTGCATATTTGGAAAGCTTGGGAACCACAGATGAAGGAACACCTATTGGTTCGGTCAACCTGAGCAAACACAAGCCTGGTCAACATTGGTCAAACTTGACTTGTCATTCAGAATCCCTATTAAAAAGGGGCATACTATTATTTTTTGGGATTTTTCCTAATTTTATGAACTAGACTTGATGAGTTTGACCTGAATGGATGGATTAGGATAGATAAGACTGTTAGATCCATTGTAGCAAAGTTTGTTGATGATTTTATTATTTAAACTGAGTTTATGAACCATTCATATATGTAATTTGTATTCAGACTATTGGAGACTTTTTGATAATTTGAAGAATACTTTCTACTGTTCTAGTTGCTGTTCATGCTGTGGATATTTTCATAAGTTAGCTATAGTTGAGAGTTGTTTAGGTGTACAAGGCAACGTTGGAGGGCCCCCATACCAAGCTAAGTAAACTTTGATTAAATTAGCATAACTTTAATTTCAATATTTCTTGTTTCAGATTTATGATTCAGTTATTTAGACGTGTGATGCTTTTTGTGTGATTTTTTGATGATGTTAGTTTAAATTCAAATTTGCATATGAAAGGACAAACAAGGATTTAAGTTAAATTCTCTTTCTATCAAGTTATGAATCATAGCTAAAATCATCCTTTTTGCATTTCCTGTATTATTTCTTGAATTCCAGTTTTATTTGATGCAATGGTAATGTTATTGGAGTAGAACTGTGAGGAAGGACAACCAAGACCTCCTAAGTTAGGAGCCTCTTCTCTTGTTATCTACACATTACAAACCACTGCTCTTTAGTTTCTCTTCTTGGGGACAGTACTGTGAGGAAGGACAACCAGGACCTCCTAAGTTAGGAGCCTCTTCTCTTGCTTGCTGCATCTTGAACCATAAACTTTTTAGTCTTTTAAAACTTAGAATATATTTGTAATATGAATTTCCTTTAACCTTGTACTCTTGCCTTCCTAAATTGACTTCACCTGAAATCGATATACTTTGGACGTGCTTCCAAGTCTACAAACTCGGATTGACAAGTAAAACACCTGTGTTAGTTAACTTAGTAAATTGATCTTACAAGAAGCTTGTTGGAAAGGATGAGGCAAACAGATCTTGGAGCAATGGGATTGCACTAAAAAAGAAGAGAACTTTAGGGATTATTTCCAACTAAAATAAGAGATCTCAACCATTCTTTTAACAACTCTCTTTTTTGAGCATATATTTTTATAATTATAAATAACAATTGGGAGAAGGAAAAAGGGTTCCAATTTCTTTGCAAAAAGAGCCTTTTGCACTACTGTAGAGACTAGTTTTTGTAGGAAAATGGTTGTCAATTGGGCCAAAAAAATGAAAACTCTTTACTTTTGTAAACATTTGGAGCACTATTTCCCTTTGGAAGCTTAATAAAGAGATCATTCAACTCATTGTCCATTCTCTGTTTTATGGGTATGGTTTCATTTTTCTAACACTATTGTTTGATTTGAGTAAACCATGCTTGTTTTGGATATATGTCTAACTATATTGTAGGGTTGGACAAAGATGAATTTGGGACTGGTTTTTTTATTTTTATTTTTTTTGTATTTGGACAAGATCTTATGCATTACGCTGCTAGATATCTATAGTGTAATTCCATATTAGCTATGTTTTATTCTTGTAATTTGATTTAGACTATTCTAATATTTTGACACGATCTATTGGATTGAATGCATTTCTATTTGAATTTATATATATGTGCAATAGAGATATGATAACTATTTATCAGATGGCTGAATGTGCATATTTGTTTGAATTAGTAGCTAGTCCTAGAACTATTTCCTTGGCTTGTTAACTTCATTTTTATTCTAAATTCAAGTTGGTCCAAATTTCAATATCTCACTCTTAAATGAGAGGGGGAATAATCATTCTTTTAACTGAGATAGATTTAGGCTTTAATTTTTTTGCTCACGTTATAGATTATATTACATTTGCATTTAGATTTTGTTCTCATCTTTTAGAAGTCTCCATACATAGGGGTGATCTTATTGGTGGTGATGGGCCTCATAGTCAGATATTTTATAAGGCCCATTTGGTCTTTCCTAGACACTTAAAACGTTTATTTAACCCCTTTACTTGCACATTATAGTGTTAATTCATAGTAGTAATGGGTCTTGTTGTAGTGGCTACAACCACCCGCGCGCAAGCGTCGTCTCGATCATGAATGATCAATCATGAGTGTTGCGCTTATCGCTTGCACAACCAGTCAGTCATGTTGAACATGTGTATCCAGATGGTTTGGTCATTTCGTCATCAAGTCATGCGAGTGTGTGTCTGTATGATCACCTATGCATCTTTCGACTGTTCACACACTTAGTCATTTTTGCTGAAGTTCTGACGACCAGACTCTTCACTGACAGTCAGACCATCACCCTGCTTTCGACTCGATCAACTGTCAACTAGAACAACGCAGAAGCACCAAGCTAGTTCTTTCAAGCTGTGCTGCCCACAAGAAATTCAATCAACACTCATGTTGGCCACCTGGACAGTCGACCGACTGTTCATCTTAGAAATTGTGCAGTGCTCATGAGTAGGCCTCCCACTGCCCATCAGTCAGCTCAACTTAGAAATTGCGCAGAGATGATCAGCAGGTTGGCCTCTCGGCCTTAATGTAATTTTCCCAGCCAGCAGCTCCCAACAGCAGACTGCCTGTTCCCTCTAGGAATTGCGCAGTTTCTGCTGCCAATGACTGAGCAGCCAACTGGTAGTTCCCTCTAGGAATTGTGTAGATCTAGCTGCTAGTGACCCCAATAGCCAACTGGAAGTTCCCTCTGGGAATTGTGCAGATCTGGCTGCCAGTGACACTAGCAGCCAACTGGCAGTTCCCTATGGGAATTGCAAAAATATGGTTGCCAGTGAGCCCAGCAGCTAACTGGAAGTTCCCTCTAGGAATTGCGCAGATCTGGCTGCCAGTCTCTTGGGTAGTTCCCCAGAAAAATTGCGCAATCCCAGCTTGCTGACCCCTCATGTAGCCTAACCTGTTCCTCTGGAAAATTGCGTAAATTTGGCTGTCCAGCCCCTGCTGACTGTTCGTTCTGGAAAACGCGCAAGCATGCCTGCCTTGCCCTTCTACAGCTCGGACTGTCCCTCCTAAAATTTGCCCAATTTGGCCTCCTAGCTGAGCCAGACCTTGTAGACAGTCACTGTCGACTCATATCGTCTATCTCCATCCCTTAGTGACTCTTGCGTAGTTTTCATCAGCAGTTTCCTGGAGCCATCATCCTACATCACATCCCTGCTGCCTCTCCCAGTCACTTGCATCGGAATGATCATGTGTCATGGTAGATTAGGAGGTTTTGGATTTGATGTCGTCTCGTCATGAGTGACTACAGGTACAGGTACACCCACAAACATGTCAAGATGATGAACGAGATGAATGAAGGGAGCACATGCAGAGCGACAGGTTCACCAATGGACGAATGAATGAAGCATGCAAAGCAGATGAACGAATGAAGCATGCGAAGCGGATGAACGCGACGAACATGCACCTTGACGAACAAGTGAGTCTGTCAAGACTTCCAACATGAAAGATGTTGAAATGTGGCAACACGAATATTCCAATTTTAATTTGTCTTTGAATTAAAATTCGAATTTAGTCTCACCAGCTGCTTGAAAAATAATTAATTAATTCATCTTGAGTTAATTAGTTGGAGAAATTCAAGCTAGAAGTCTTTATGAAGTCATGCAACAGTTATCCCTTAAATTAAGGAGATTATCCCTTAATTAAGGAGATAAGGATGATTTGTATTTGATTTGTAATTAGTTAGCTCAGTTAACTGAGTTAAGTCTAGTTAAATTAGTTCAAAACAGTTTGAGGAACTAATTGTGAGTTCAGTTAGTTAATGCATGCATGCATCAAACTAGTGTACTCCAGATAACTGAATATTCTCTCATAAATAACTCATGCATGTAGGTTCAAACAAAGACCTAGTTGAGATTAAATATAAGGACAATGTACTATCAGTTGCAAGAATTTTCCTATAAGAAAATCTCTTGCATGTAGAAGGAATTCATTCCTTGATATTTGCGTAATTTTACAGTGTGTTGGAGTAGTGTGTGAGATCAGTGTCACGCAAGGTTACAGCTGGATCACCCAGGGAAAATAGTGCAAGGAAATAGGAGGCTTGGAGGGCAGAGGAGAAGGCATATGAGTAGTCTATTCTATCTATGAGCAGCAGTGAGGGATTGTAATGAGAGCTAAAGTTGTGTGTAATCCTGAGATATTTCCACTTGTATGATAATATAGATAGCGAGGTTTTTAGCTGAGGCTTTCCCCAAAGTATTCTTCTGTGTTTCATGTGTATTTATTCTTCTTCTTTGTTATATGTGTTCTTCTTGATCTTGCTCAAATAGATTAAGCTTCTGCAAGTTTGATTGTAGAGGTAAATTAAGTATTTTGCTTTAGTTATATTGCATGATCAGGTTAATCTACAGTCAGAATTTCTACATGGTATCAGAGCAAAGGTGGTCGAAGCTGTGAACAATATACTAAGAAGGGAAATTTGAAGTTTGAAGTTCTTGGTTGCAAGTGAAAAATAGAATTCTTATCATACTTCAAAGTTCACCAATGGCGTTCAATGGCTTGAGACTCGAGTATGCTCTGGATGGAAGCTCGAATTACATAGCATGGAAGGATCGCATGGAAGTGGTATTAGAAGACAATGGTTTGAAGGATTTCATTGATCAAGAAATCCCCAAGCCAGCTGCAACTAATGCACACGAATTGGCTGAATGGAAGAAGTGTGTGGCGAAGGCGAGGTAGATTCTTCTAGAGGGAGTTTGAGACCATATTGTCTCGAGTCTCCATGGGAAGTAGACTTCGTTTTCAATGTGGAAGACATTGAAGGACCTATATAAGAACAATAGTGACTAGAGGAAATTGGTTCTCAAGGATAAGCTTCAGAAAATCAAGATGGAGAAGGGCGATACTATTTCTACATATCTGAACAAGATCACCACCTGCAGATATGAGCTTGGTAGTGTGGGAATAACTACAGCAGATGATGATATGGTGAGCCTCACTCTCCTTGGTCTTCCAAAGAGCTGGAATAGCTACCAGGACTCTGTGAATGGAAGGGAGAAACTGCCGGATTGGGAACGACTGTGGTTGGATCTGATGCAGGAGGAGATCAGGAGGAGCACAAGAGATGGTTCTTCATCTAAGCATGATGATGAAGAAAATATGGCCTTAGCAAGTAAGGCAAGGAAAGGGAAAGGGAAGGCTTCCCATTCCAAATCGAATTCTTCTCATGGAGGGAAGAAGAGTGACAAATCTAAAGTGAGATGCTTTAATTGTCATGATATTCGCCATTATGCAACTAATTGTCCATTGAAGAAATCCAAGAAGGGATCCTCAAAAGGATCAGAAGGTGAGGCACTGGCCTCTTAGTTCAAATTGTGTTTTACCCTCATTGCATGCATGGTTTCATCGATGGTGGGTTGTGTTTGGTATCTTGATAGTGGAGCCTCATTCCACATGACCAGCGACAAAAGTTTATTCAGTACCTTGGAGGAGAAAGACCTCAAGATGCGCATAGAGATGGGTGATGACGGGAAGTACTGTGTTTCAGGAGAAGGCATGGTTTCTTTTGAGAGGGAGCATGGAGCTACTCTCACCTTGATTGATGTAAATTATGTGCCTAGATTGAAGAAGAACATGGTATCATTCACAATGTTGGAGGACAAAGGCTACGATGTTGTCTTCAGTAAAGGAAAGGTGTTCCTGAGACACATAGCCACGGGTCAGACCAAGAGGATTGGGATTCGAGTGAAGAATCTCTATAAACTAGAGGTAGATGACTGTGCTGCATTGAGTTCGAAAGTAGAATTGGTGCAAAGCCAAGACATTGGCAAGTTATGGCATAGGCGGTTGGGCCACTTGCATCATGGGGCCTTGAAGATAATGCAGCAGATCTCTACCAGAATTCCCAAAGGTAAACTTGAGCAAGTGGACACATGCAAAGATTGTACCTTGGGAAAGTACGCCAAGTCTTCCTTTCATGATCGAGAAAATCGAGCTGAAGTGATCCTAGAGCGAGTTCATACTGATTGGTGTGGACCATTCTCGATGGCATCCACCGTGAAGCAAAGGTATTATGTGATTTTCATTGATGATTTTTCTCGTAAATGCTGGATTTATTTCATGTAGAAGAAGGACCAAACCTTCTCAAATTTTTGTGAGTTCAAAGCTTTGGTTGAGAAAGAGTCAGGGAAGAAGATCAAAGCCTTGAGAAGCGACAATGGTGGAGAGTATGTCTCTCAAGAGTTTAAGGACTTCTGTGCAGCGGAAGGAATTAAACGGGAGTTGACGACACCTCATAACCCACAACAGAATGGGGTGGTTGAGAGGAAGAACATAATGATTGTGGGGGCAGCTCAGGCGATGCTGCATGACCAAGGCCTACCACTTCATTTGTGGGCTAAGGCATGCAACACAACAGTCTAATTGCATAATAGAACCCCGCATCACATACTTGGGATGAAGACACCAGAGGAAGCTTTCTCCGGGAAGAGACCAAATTTGGGTCACTTCAGGATCTTTGGCTCATCGATATATTTCCATGTGACCAAGGATTCCAAAAGAAAATTGAGCCGACAATTGAGTTGGGGATACTTGTGGGGTACATTGATACACTCCACAACTATTGGGTGTACTTGCCTACCAGTCGGAGGACAGTGGTTCGTAGAGATCTCAAGTTTGATGAGTAGAAGGCCATGCGCATTTCCCTTGAGAGGGAGATACAACTACACATTGTGGAGGAAATTTTGGTTCCTAAGGAGGAGGAGCCTCAGACTAATGTGGAGTAGCCACCTGCAGAGATTCCTGGAGTGGAGACATCCACTCAAGGAGAGTCCTCTAGAGAGGGACGAAAGTGCACAAGATAAGCTGACAGATTGTTGTCGGATGTGAGAGAGAATGTGGGAGAACCATCTTCTCAGTGCAGACAGAGGAGGTCACCTGAGAGGTACGTTGGATGCATGGCCCTTGTTAGGGAATGTATTGAGACTGAGCCATCTTCCTTTGAGGAAGTAGTGCAGCAGCCGATTTGGGTTGATGCTATGGTGGAGTATGACTCCATAGTTCGGAA
This sequence comes from Pinus tabuliformis, assembly GCA_031772625.1. Taxonomy (NCBI): domain Eukaryota; kingdom Viridiplantae; phylum Streptophyta; class Pinopsida; order Pinales; family Pinaceae; genus Pinus; species Pinus tabuliformis. The sequence continues at coordinate 1,162,693,334 of CM062811.1, forward strand.
CAGTGTTTGGGATGTGGTTCAAAGACTGGAGAACAATTCAGTTGTGAGTTCCTGTTGGCTTTACAAGGTAAAGCAAGTTGCTGATGGTAGTGTGGAGAAACATACGGCAAGAGTTTTTGCCTGTGGTTTCTCACAGGTTAAGAGGATCGACTATGATGAGACTTTTTCTCTTGTAGCAAGATACTCATCTATCAGATCAATGTTGGCACTATCAACACAAATGGGTTGGAAGATCCATCAGATGGATGTGAAGACTACATTCCTCAACAAAAAGATTGAAGAAGAGGTGTACATAGAGCAGCTGGAAGGTTTTGAGACCTTCGATCGTGAGTCGCATGTGTGCCGACTCAAGAGAGATTTGTACAAGCTGAAGCAAGAACCTCGTGCTTGGTACACCAAGATCAACAACTACTTCATTGGGTTGGGTTTCACAAAGAGTGAAGCCAATGCGAACCTGTACCACATCATGGTAAAAGGTAAGCAGTTGATCATTGTACTTTATGTTGATGATCTCATATTGACAGGTGATGATCAATTGATCATGTCTTGCAAGGAGGACTTTGCAAGAGAATTCGAGATGAAAGACATGGGTCTCATGCACTACTTCCTTGGCATGGAAGTGTGGCAGAAGGATGGGGAGTTGTTTGTGTCTCAGGGCAAGTATGCCAATGAGATACTCAGGAGATTCCACATGGATAAGTGCAAACCCATGCAGAATCCTCTAGTAGGTAACTGGAGGAAGGAGGATGCTACTTCAGGAGAAGTAGTAGAAGCTACTGTGTATCGGAAACTTGTGGGTTCACTGATGTATTTAGTGAACACACGACTAGATTTGTGCTATGCAGTGAACCAACAGAGTCAAGCTATGGTTTAGCCTATCAAGATGTTTTGGATGGAAATTAAGCATGTTTTGAGATACCTCAGAGGTACATCTCAGTATGGATTATGGTACAGACGGATAGAGGGAGTGAAGCTATAGGGCTTCATTGATGCAGATTGGGTAGGGAGTCCATCAGATCAGAAGAGCACATCAGGAGGAATTTTCAATGTTGGGTCAGCAGTTGTTTCTTGGTACAACAGGAAACAGAAGTCGGTTGCACTCAACTCAGCAGAGGTTAAATACATGGCCGCAAGTCAGGCAGCATGTGAGGCCATTTGGATGCGGAAAATTCTAGTTGGTTTGTTTGATCAGAGGATGGATCCAACTGTGATCTATTGTGATAATCAGAGTTGTATCAAACTCTCTGAGAATCCAGTATTTCATGATCGGTCCAAGCACATCGACATCTGGTATCATCATCTCAAAGACTGTGTGGCGAGGAGGATCATGTTGTTGCAGTATATTTCGACCGAGGAGCAAGATGCTGACATTTTGACTAAGGCATTGTCAAAGTGTAAATTCGAGTTCCATAGAGACAGGATCGGGGTGGCAGATAATCCTTTTCTTGTTGAGAGGGAGTGTTGAAATGTGGCAACAAGAATATTCCAATTTTAATTTGTCCTTGAATTAAAATTGAGAATTAAAATTCGAATTTAGTCTCACCAGCTGCTTGAAAAATAATTAATTAATTCATCTTGAGTTAATTAGTTGGAGAAATTCAAGCTAAAAGTCTTTGTGAAGTCATGCAACAATTATCCCTTAAATTAAGGAGATTATCCCTTAATTAAGGAGATAAGGATGAGTTGTATTTGAGTTGTAATTAGTTAGCTTAGTTAATTGAGTTAAGTCCAGTTAAATTAGTTCCAAACAGTTTGAGGAACTAATTGTGAGTTCAGTTAGTTAATGCATGCATGCATCAAACTAGTGTACTCTAGATAATTGAAGATTATCTCATAAATAACTCATGCTTGTCAGTTCAGACAAAGATCCATTTGAGATTAAAGACAGGGACAATGTACTATTAGTTGCAAGAATTTCCCTATAAGAAAATATATTTCATGCAGAAGGAATTCATTCCTTGAGATTTGCGCAGTTTTACAGTGTGTTGGAGTAGTGTGTGAGATCAGTGTCACACAAGGTCACAGCTGGATCACCTAGGGAAAACAACGCAAGGAAATAGGAGGCTTTGAGGGTAGAGGAGAAGGCATATGAGTAGTCTATTCTCTCTATGAGCAACAATGAGGGATTGTACTAAGAGCTGGATAGATGTGAGAGCTAAATCTGTGTGTAATCCTGAGATATTTCCACTTGTATGATAATACAGATAGAGGGGTTTTTAGCTGAGGCTTTCCCCAGAGTATTCTTCTGTGTTTCATGTGTATTGGTTCTTCTTCTCTGTTATATGTGTTCTTCTTGATCTTTCTCAAATCGATTAAGCTTCCGCAAGTTTGATTGTAGAAGTAGATTAAGTATTTTACTTTAGTTATATTGCATGACCAGGTTAATATACAGTCAGAATTTATACAAAAGTAAGGAAAAACATGCTAGAGCTTCATCAAGTGAACTAAGGACCATCAAAGACTCCACGGACTGCCATGCAGAGGTGAAGCAATGATACACCATGAAGACATCCATCACTTGGAAACACTGTAGCTCGACATGCACTCCAGTAGCAACACAAATTGATGCAGGAGCATCTAACCCCCCCTACTTAAAGGAGGAATCCAAAGCGGAGAAGGATGAGATGTGGACCATTGAGCAAAACCAGGGAAATCTGTTTAAAACAAAGCTTAAATGATGAAATGGATAAGTCTCGAGATGACTTGATTTAAATGTAATCTACCATGTATGCGATTAGTTGAGAGTTTTGAGGAAAGGATGTGATCGGATCCTTCACAGTGATTCGATCCAATGTTCCTTATATATATATATATATAGATCGTGAGACAGAGAGGATATAGGGAGTGATAGATAGAATTGTGTAAGCCAAGAGTAATCAAAATGTAGTTGAGAGGGAACTGTCTCTAAGGCTGAAATGCCTTAGTCTGTACTAAATATTGTATAATGAATATAACTGTGTTGTGTGGATTTCCGCGTGCTTGTGTATTTATGCCTTTTCCAGTTATGTTGTATATATGTGTTACTCATTTAAATCGTGTTTGTAAGTGGTTGATCGACCATCGATCACTGTGAGGATCGATGGAGATCCAAAGATATCTCAATGAATTGTTATAGGTGCGTTGTATGGAGTGATGACCATGTGTAGATAGAGTATGGCAAGAACCCTGGTTGAGGCAGATTCCATCAAAACAGGTGAGATCAAGCCAAGGAAGAATAACAAAGAAATGAAGTATCGGTAAACCAGGGTCGTTCGATCTTATATATCAATGGCCAAGGACGATAGATCCTTGGTTATCCAGCCAATATCAAGATCCTCTTTCACTTTGCAAGCTTTTAGAATTATTTTTTTAGTTCATAATTTGTCCACATATGAATCATCGAATTTTAATGAACTTAAAAATGGAAAATAATCAAAGCATATAAAAGACAATATAGCAAGGGACACAACCAGTTGATGATGGAGTTCACCCCTCCTGGGCTACGTCATCATGACCTTCTCAAAGGCTAGGCCACTTTATTAATCTCACACGGAAAGTGAGTACATCATTAATATTTGTCTTGTAGAGTCTAGCTAATGATAGAGTGGCAATGTCTCCCTTCAGGAAATTTCCTCCTACAGAGAACTCTCACCCTTGAACTGACTCAATTCTACAAAGAGGCGATTGCACCTTTACAAGGAAGACTGGCGGCAATGGTCCTCGTTCTCAACTTGAGATCAACAAGCAATATATATCGGATCCAAGAAGTCTCTTACATTAACTTCACCATTCTAGAACATGCTTGCATGCATCAATGGTTACTATTTTGCAAGAATCGACTTTTGTAAAGAAAAAATGGACTCTTCCAGTGTGTCTGAAGTGCCTCAAAACCATTGTTTTGGTTTTTAAAATGCTCAATTTGGCTTCTGTATGACCTTCGAATGCCAAAAACCAATCCTTCTCACAACTTGGCTCAATTCACACCTCCCTTTCCCTGCTCAAATGCATTGGAAATACATTTATAAGGTTTCCGAAACTCTAACTTTAGAGTTCGGGTAACAATATTGCAAACATAGTAATATGTTTTAATACATGGAAAATTGGTTACAACTTCCACACTAATTATATATTGTTTTAACAATATTCATATCATATATGTATTATATGGTTGAAATTTTAGTGTATCGAAGGATAAACATATTCTCTGTATAACTTATGGTTTAAACCATAAATATTCCGCGCCATATGAAACAATACATCTAGCATATGGTTAACAACCTTATTTGGTGGCAATACCCCGTGGTATATGACATGGCTCCGTGGTGTCTTTCTATTGAAGTTGGTGCAACAAATCATCGGACCCCGTGGTGTATAATCCCGTGGCATGAGTTGTAACCACTCCGCGCCAACTGTGGTGACATAGCACAATAATTCCATGGTGATACCTATGGATATATTTGGCATATCACATGGGATTACAACATCTCCCACGCAGTTATAACAAACATCGACGATGATACATAAATGACGACTCTTGGCATATATTGTAACCTCCACATATGGTCTAACATACTCCGGCGGTGTGGCAACATAGAACCTCGTCTCATGGCATATCAACATTCCACCTCCACGCCAACTTAGCGCTTCCCTGCAACTGTGGTCACGTGGCTCTCATATGCCTTGGGGCTTAAAAACTCCACTTCTCATCCTTTTTCTTGTGTTGTTGGTCTCATGACCATGCACATGCCTTGGGGCTAGACCCTTAGGGGCTGGCCCCCTTCACCAACAATGCACACCTTTTTATATAGTTTCTCCACTATATGAAACAAGGAATAATGGGTGGCTTGATGGTAGAGAGCTTGGATGTTGATAGTTGGTTCGTGGTTTGAATCTCCCGGAGACCCTGTAGGCTCATACAAAACTTTTAATATGCCATGAGGAGGCCACGTGGAAGCCAGTCATTGGCCCACGTGGCACTCCATTATTGGTCAAGTTCAAAATCGAACCAACCAATCATAAACACAAGAATTTCAACAAACTAGAAGAAGACACTTGGAGGAATAGGGACACGCCATGTGTCGATTGGAACCATGAGTTTTGACTTGTGGAACCATGGGTTGACTGTTGACCTTGATAAGTTGACTTTGACTTTTTTCCCAGCTTGACCTGAACTTTGAATCTTCATAAATCCTTCATAAGAAGTCCATTTTGTAAACCGAACATACCATGGGAATGAACGCGATGATCTCTTCGGCTTGGCACTGGTTTCAGGAGCATCTGAGACTGTAAAATTCTGAGCATGTTGGGAACTAATGCTGTCTATGACCATCTTGGTCTGAAACCTTACATAGCCAACATGACTAGACTCAATCAAGATCCATCCTGGATCATTCCTCCCAACTAAAAGATTTTTGGTCCTCCAAAAGTTTATTACAATAAGGATTTTATTACATCACACATCAATACATAAATAGTCTAGATTACAGAATCAACTAGTCTTACTGATGTGATGACAAATCACAGACACAAAATTGAAAATTTACATATAAGGCATGAAATCTACCCAGTTCCAAGTAAGCGACTTCTCTGGAGACTTACGTTCTTCCTTGCCAGTTCTCGTTGCTTCCCCTTGGCCTGATTGTGTTGCTGTCGATTCATGTGGTAGCATTGGACATATGTTTTCTGAATGTCCTTTCAGCTTACAATGTGAACAAATTCTTTCTCCTAAGTTTTCAATGGTTGTCTTCTTGCTCGATTTCTCTGTTTTGACGGTGCAGAATCCTTCCTTGACTGCATCAAAGTCTTTCCCATAACTTTCTTTACCTGCAGTGTCACGTCATCCTTCCATGGAATACTCTTTGTAGCATGAACCTTCTTGCTGTAAACCTTCTGCTTCCAACAATCAGCTACACAATGGTTGTTACTTCCACAGAAGGTACATGGGTAAGTCTATTTAACAATCTTCATAACAAAATTTTGATTGAAAGATTCACCTTCCAAATCACTGCTAGAATGATTTATCTGCTTACCTTTACAATCCTGTAGCTTTTTTGGCATTTTCTCAGGATGTAATGACCAACACCGATCTGCTATGTGACCTTTCTTCCTACAATAGTCACATGTTGATTGGTCAAATCCCAATCCTTCATATTGGGGTCTTTCTTGCACAGATATTGGTTGGAGCTTGCCTTGGCCATGCTTACCGAGGCCTTTACCTTGCTGATATCCCATTCTATTCATTATCTTCATACCAATTCCTTTGGTATGTTTCTCGAAATCTCCAATCTCGGGATCGCTTGAAGCCTCTTCCTTCTCGGTTTTTGAATCCATTTTCTGAGATGTTGGTACATAAGAATGTTCCTCAGAAGGTGAGGAAAAAGTACCAATCACTTCTTCCACTGACTGTGCTTTTGGACATGAGATTTCTTCATCCGACTGATGAAGTGAATATGCTTCATTGTCTCCAATTATGGACAAACTTCATTCTGAGAGACTTCCTCTCTATCAATTTCTCTGCATGGTTTCAATCCTCACTTGCAGTGTTTGTTTTTCTTCCTGCAATGCTTTCACCATGCGTCGTAATGCAACATTATCCTACCGATATTGCTGATTGGATTCTTCCAATTCTTGCATCCGAATTTTCTTCGTGCGTCTACTCATCCTTGCAGTCTGGTCAGAACCTCCTCTAATACCAAAATTGATCTGAAAACGTGTGATCATCCTATGACACTTTGAAAACTTTTAGAATTATGTTTTTAGTTCATAATTTTTCCACATATGGATCATCAAATTTTAATGAAATTAAATATGGAAAACAATCAAAGAATATAAAAGACAATATAGCAAGAGACACAACTAGTTGATGATTGAGTTCACCCCTCCAGGCTACGTCTCCCTACCCTGCTCAAAGGATAGGCCGCTTTATTGATCTGGCATGGAAAGTGAGAACACCATTAATCTTTGTCTTGTAGAGTCTAGCTGATGACAGAGTGGCAATGTCTCCCTTTAGGAAACGTCCTCCTACAAAGAACTCTCACCCTCGAACTGACTCAATTCTACAAAGAGGCGATTGCGCCTTTACAAGGAAGACTAGCAACAACGGTCCTCGTACTCAACTCGAGATCAACAAGCAATATATATCAACTCCAAGAAGTCTCTTACATTAACTTCACCATTCTGGAACATGCTCACAGGCATCAATGGTTACTATTATGCAAGAATTGGCTATTGTAAAGAAAAAACAGACTCTGGCAGTGTGTCCAGAGTGCCTCAAAATCCCTATTTTGGTTTTTAAAATGCTCAATCTGGCTTCTGTATGAGCTCAAAATGCCAAAAATAAATCATGCTCACAACTTGGATCAACTCACACCTCCCTCACCCTGCTCAAATGCATTAGCAATACATTTATAAGGTTTTCGAAACTCTAACTTTAGAGTTCGGGTAACAGTTTGCAAACATAGCAATATGTTTTAATACATGGAAAATTGGTTATAACTTTCGCGCTAATTATATATTTTTTTAACAATATTCATACCATATATATTATATGGTTGCAGCTTTAGTGTATCAATGGATAAACATATGCTATTTATAACAAATGGTTTAAACCATAAATCTTCCTTGCCATATGAAATAATACATCTGGGATATGGTTAACAACCTTATTCGGTAGCAATATCCCATGGTATATGACATGGATTCATGGTGTCTTTCTATTGGAGATGGCGCAAAAAATAATCGGACCTCATGGCATATGATCCAATGGCATGAGTTGTAACCACTCCGCGTCAATTGTGGTGACATAGCACAATAATTCCACGATGATACCCATGGATATATTTTGCATATCACATAGGATTGCAACAACTCCCGTGCGGTTATAACAAACATCAATGGTGATACATAAATGTTGACCTGTGGCATATATTGTAACCTCTGCATATGGTCTAACATACAACATAGAACCTCGTCTCGAGGCATATCAACATTCCACCTCCGTGCCAACTTAGAGCTTCCCTGCAACTATGGTCACGTGGCTGTCATATGCTTTGGGTCTTAAACAATCTTCTCCTCATCCTTTTTTCGTTGTCGTTGGTCTCATGACCATGCACATGCCTTGGGCCTAGACCCCTTCACCAACAATGCACACCTTTTTATATAGTTTCTCCACTATATGCAACAAGGAACAATGGGTGGCTTGATGGTAGAGATCTTGGATGTTGATAGTTGGTTCGTGGTTCGAATCTTCTGGAGACCCTATAGGCTCATACAAAACTTTTAATATGCCATGAGGAGGCCACGTGGCAGCTAGTCATTGGCCCACATGGCACTCCATTATTGGTCAAATTCGAAATCTAACCAACCAATCATAAACACAGGAATTTCGACAAACTAGAAGAAAACACTTGGTGGAATCTAGACGCGCCATGTGTCGATTGAAACCATGATTTTTGACTAGTTGGACCATGATTTGACCATTGAACTTAACCAGTTGACTTTGAATTTTTTCCCAGCTTGACCTAAAATTTGACTTTGCATAACTCCTTCATACGAAGTCCATTTTGCAAACCGAACATACCACCAGAATCAATGCAATGAGCTCTTCGACTTGGCGCTAGTTTCATGAACATCTGAGACTATAAAATTTTGAGCATGTCTGTTATAGACATTTTTGGGCACTGCAACCCCAATCAAACATGTCCATAAACCAAGGGATCCTAAGTCCCTAAAGGTGTTGTTCCACACCCTAAAAGAACAAGGTCAACTGATTACATCATCTCCCAGAAGTTCTCCATGAAAAAATGCTTAGAACTGGTCAAAACTAGATCATCTCACTTGCTCCATGGTCAAAGTGCGATGCATCCCACCTAATGCACACGGGAGGTGTGATGCATACTGAAAAGCCCTTCTATGGGGTGTGATGGGCGAGAGTGGACAAATGGCAGAGTCAGTTTGCGAGGTGGATGATCATGGAATCTTCCAGAAACTTCTCCTGTGACACTTGCCTCTCTGAATTCACCCAGGGATGAGTAAGAGATCATCAATATCCAAGTGGAATCAAGAACTATCAGAGAGAGGACACTAATCAAAATCCCAGAAGCTGACTCACCCCCCTGCAATCATCTATATATGGATCCCTCATCCCAGAGATCTAGAGGTGAGAATTTTGTATCTTGTAAGGAAGTGCTGTTGGTTTCTTGTTGGAATATCATAGTGTTGGGTGATCTAAGATTTTCATGAGGTGAAAGAAGGGCTTTCATGCTGGAGGATGATGCTGGGTCAGAACAATTGGTTGTAATCCTCTTTGCTATTCTTGATTATTAATAAATCTATTCAAGTTTTCCTCCACATTCTTGTATGTTTGATGATATATGCATTTGTGTGGTCAATATATATATGGTCCTATATTGTTTATGATTGTAGATCTCTGTTCTTCGATAGTATTATGCTACTTTGATTCCACAGGTGCTCTTTGAAGCTGGGTAGACGAGGGAGAAGCGGCAAGGATCTGTCAGAAAGGAGAGGAATCAAGCAAGGGTCCAAGCGCAAGACTGAGGTTGGTGTCCTTCACTCCACTCTTATCTACTTCTCATAAAGGAAAACGAAATTGGTTTTAGTTTGTTTGTTTCTAAGATAGCTACCAGTCTTAGTGGGACTAGCAGATCCGAGTGGACACTAGATTTTTCGATAACAATGTCAGGAACTGATGCTATCTATGACCATCTTGGTCTCAAACCTTATGTAGCCAACATGACTAGACTCAATCAAGATCCATCCTAGATCAACATCCCACAGGGGATTCAAATTGGAGATTAGAGTTCTATATCTAGCAACAAGTCATTTGTATTGAACATTTTGACTATTGATGTATGAACACTATTTCTAGTTAATGAAATTCAAATTATTTTTAGTCTGAGTTGTCTTCATAAGGGCTTCAGCTCCCTAGGGTTAGGGCCCAACCCTGGGTACTCAAGTCATTTTGTATTTATTTTTATTTTTTTTTTAATTTTTAATTTTTATGAATTTGGTCTAGATTATTTCATTGGCTATTACTTCATTGAAAAATAATCTTGATAACAAAGTTTGTACCAGATTTATAGTGCTAATATTCACAAGGTTCCTTTGTTGCAAGATTGGCCAGAAATATTTATGATTATGCATATGTTGTTTAGAGATCAGTTTCCATTTTTTTATTCCATTGCATTTCCATTTCTAAGTCCTATTTAATAACTAGCTTGCACTTGTTGGGTGTGTGTTATATTCTTTCCATGACTAGCCCCACACGCGAAGTCGAGGGAGTTAGAGGGGGGCAGTTGTAGAAAATCAGTGATAGTTTAACCCGATAGTTGCAATATAAATCAAAGTAGAATACTATAGCCTACTTCTACTATCAATTGTGGAAGCTTAAAGATCGAGCTGAACAATATAACCAGAAGAAGAAGAATCAATGGCACAATACACATGAAAATACTTTGGGGAAAGTCTTAGATAAAAACACCACACTATTGTATTATCATACATGGTGGAAATACATAGGAATTATTCAAAGCCTTAGCACTCACAGCTAGCCATCTCTCAGTACAATCCTCACAGATGCTCACAGGCAATCTTGGCTTCTCTCCAACCTTCCTCTTTTCCCTCCAAGATCCTATTTCCTTGCGCTATTCCTTGTGGATGATTAGCCTATTACCAAGTGGAAAAACAACCTTCAAAACTGTGCAATCCTCAAGGATGAATCCTTGACTGCATGCATGAGTTTTCTCTATGAGAAAACACATGCAACTGATAGTACACTGTCCTTGAACATTAATCTCAACTAGGTATTTCTCAGAATAGACATGCATGAGTTTCTGATGAGGGAATCTTTAGTTAACTGGAGTAGCACTAGTTGAGTGCATTAATGCATCAACTGACTGTTAACTCACTATTAGTTCCTCAAATAATTTGGAACTAATTCAACTAGACTTAACTCATTAAACTGAGTTAACTAATTACAACTCAAATATAATTCAATCTTATCTCCTTAATTTAAGGGATAACTCTTGCATGACTTTAGAAAGACTTCTAACTTGAATTTCTCCAACTAATTAATTTAAAATAAATAAATTAATTATTTCCAAGTAGCTGTTAAGACTAAATTCGATTTTAATTCACAATTTAATTCAAGGACGAATTAAATTGGAATATTCTTATTGCCATATTTCAAAACTCCCTCTAAAAAAGAAATGGATTATCTATCACCCTGAACCTATCTCTATGGAACTAGAATTTACACTTTGATAATGCCTTTGTCAAAATGTCAGCATCTTGCTCCTCTGTCGAAATATACTGCAGTAACATGATCCTCCTTGCTACACATTATTTGAGATGATGATATTAGATGTCGATGTGCTTGGACCTATCATGAAATACTGGATTCTCAGAGAGTTTGATGCAACTCTGATTATCACAATAGATCACAGTTGGATCCATCTTCTGTTCAAACAAACCAACTAGGATTTTCCACATCCAGATGGCCTCACATGCTGCCTGACTTGCAGCCATGTATTATTCCTTTGCCGAGATGAGTGCAACCGACCTTTGTTTCCTGCTGTACCAAGAAACTGCCGCTGACCCAAGGTTGAAAATCCCTCTTGATGCGCTCTTCCGATCTGATGGACTCCCTGCCCAATCTGCATCAATGAAGCCCTATAGATTCACTCCCTCTATCCGTCTGTACCATAATCCATACTGTGATGTGCCTCTAAGGTATCTCTATACATGCTTTGTCGCCTTCCAAACCATCTTGGTAGGCTGAACCATTGCTTGACTCAGCTAGTTCACCGCATAGCACAAATCTGGTCGTGTGTTCATTAAGTACATCAGTGAACCCACAAGCTGCCTGTACACAGTAGCCTCTACCACTTCTCTTGAAGTAGCAACCTCCTTCCTCCAGTTACCTACTAGAGGAGTCTGCATGGGCTTGCACTTCTCCATGTGGAATTTCCTGAGTATCTCGTTGGCATACTTTCCCTGAGACACAAACAACTCCCCATCCTTCTACCACACTTCCATGCCAAGGAAGTAATGCATGAGACCCATGTCTTTCATCTCGAATTCTCTTGCAAGGTCCTCCTTACAAGACACGATCAACTGATCATCATCAGTCTGTTGGGTCCCTATAATACTAGTGATTACCCATTACTATTGTAGTTATACCCCTTATTTATATTGTTGTGCCCCTATTACCCCCATATTGTTATTTCTGTGCCCCATAGAATCCCTCTATTGTTATTTTTGTGGCTTTATATTATTATTGTTAGGTCGGCTGGATTATATTGTGACTCCTTAGACTCCTATATATAGAAAGGAGGTTTTGTCATTTGAATCATCCAAGAATTGTTCATTTATGTAATGTAAAGGAGGTTGCCCTCTCGAAGAGGCTGAATTCTAAGGCGTTGATCTATCTTTTCTATCTTTTCTTGAGCTGGTTTCATAACATTTGGTATCAGAGCTTTGGATTCTAGGGTTTCGCTGCTCCAAACAGGTCATCGTGGAATTTTTGCTATAATTTTTTTTTTGTGACGTTTCAGAAGTCGCAAAAAAAACCCATTTGAGAAGAAATCGCGTTGAACCTTGGGTCCAAATTTTAGAGCTTTTCGTGCGATATTTGCGGAGATATGATCTGAGGAATTTGGTATTTTTGCAGACTCCTGAATTACATTCAAAACAGGTGACCTGGGGAAAATCGTCATAACTTTCTCTTTGAGGATCAGATTGAAATTTCATAAGAAGTTATAGAAAGAGGACAGATTTTAGTTTCTTGTATGCATTTTTCAGATCCAAAGATCTAAACAGTGACTCGTGGCACGTCGTAAAATTTCGCTCTACTGAACTAGTCTATAATCAAGTCACTGTGGGAGGTTTCACATAACTCTTCCTTGGAGAATCCAATTTGGGTCAGACTTGTGGCATTGGAAAGAGGACACAGTGGGCTACTGCAGGTCACAAATTCAGAGCTAGATGATCTAAAAGTACAGAGATACATTAGCGGCAATATCGAGCTCGTACAAAGTGAAAAAAGGTGTGTATATTTTCTTAAATTTTTGCTTAAGCTTGGTTTGAAAATTTATTTTGAAGGAATTCAAAGGGAATAATAGAGAATTATTATCGGTAACTGATGTCTCGAGGAAAGAAAATGCAAACACCTAGTAAGGAACCTGAAAGCTCTAGCATGACTCATGAAGAAGAAGAAGAAATGCTATATGATATATCAAAATTACAAGAACAAGTGCAACGAGTGTCACTTGCACAAAAAGCAACAGAATCTAAAATGGATGGTTTAAGGAAAGATGTAGAAGCTAAGATGGATGGTTTAAAGAAAGGTGTAGAAGCTAAGATGGATGGCATGGAAGCTAAGGTGAATGGCATGGACGCTAAAATTGATGGCATGGATGATAAGATGGAATAATTGAAGATAAATATGAATAAGTTGCTACAAGAAATGGTCACTAAGGGTGAAAGGGTACTAAAGGAAACTCATGATGAGAACAAAAGAAATGTTAATCATGATTCCATAGACTCTAATGTTGGATCAAAGACTCACCATGTTCCAAAAATCGATATGAGGAAGTTTGATGGCAAGGATCCCGCCACATGGATATTACAGATGGAGCAATTCTTCGATCTCAATAATGTGCAAAACACACAAAAGGTACGTATGGAAACTTTATATTTGGAACCAAATCAGTTTGTATGGTATCAATGGCTTTGTTCTCGTAAACAATTTATCACTTGGGCAATTTTTACGGAAGAATTGATAGCACATTATGAGGATACAAAAAGCAACACTTTTTTTAGCCAATTGATAAGTCTCAAACAAAAGGGTTCAATAATGGAGCACATTGAGGAGTTCCAAAAATTGAACATAAGGGTAAAAGATATTCCAGAGGAGCATAGGATTGATGTGTTCATAGGGTCTTTAAAGGATAATATCCAACATGATGTTTGCCTTTGGGAACCTGATTCATTAGAGAAGGCATTCAGGTTAGCAAGAAAAATGGAAAGCAAAATTATGGCAACTAGGAAGCATACCACTCACAACTATAAAGACGGAAGTGTTGTTGCCCCTAGTCTTCCACAACCTACAAGGTTGACACCACAACAATTGGAAGAAAAAAGAGCAAAAGGGCTTTGTTACAGTTGTGATAGCAAATACACAAAAGGTCATAAGTGTGCTGAGAAGAAATTATTCTACATAGATTGTGAAGAGGAAGAAGAAAAGGAGCAAGAAAGGTCAAAAGAAGAGGATATACTCCAGGAACAAAGCCTAGATGAAGAACAAATAAATCCGACCATATCTTGTAATGCATTGGCGGGAATTACCACTCCTCAAACCATCAAGATAGAAGGACAAATCAAGAAGAAAAAGGTAATAGTGTTGATTGATTCAGGAAGCACCCACAATTTTATTCATTGTAGGGTAGCAAAAGAATTGAATTGCTTCCTATATCCAGCACCAGAGTGTCAAGTGATGATTGCAAATGGAGGAACAATAAATTGCTCTGGAAAGTGCCATAATATCAAGCTATCCATGGGAGAATATGTATTGACTAGCCCAATGCTTTCCATTCCAATGGGAGGTGCTGATGTTGTACTAGGAGTCCAATGGCTACAATCCTTGGGTACAATAGCTTTTAATTTTCAAGAACTTTTCATCAAATTTTCTACGGAAGGAAAGGAAGTTGAATTAAGGGGTATTGCAGGGAAACCAGGAAAGATAATCAGCTCTAATGGCATGACAAAGCTTCTAAAAAAGGAGCAAAGAGGTGTAATTGCACAATTATGTTCGCTAGATGTTTCCACATTGGAATCATCTATTTCTCCAGATCTCCAAAAAGTCCTGGACAATCATTCCAAGGTATTTGAGACTCCCAAAGGTCTCCCACCTATGCGTGATCATGATCATGCTATTCATCTGATTCCAGGAAGTGTTCCTCCAAACATCAGGCCGTACAGATATCCCTATGTCCAAAAAAGTGAAATTGAACGTATGGTTGCAGAAATGCTAGAGGCTGGTATAATTCAACCGAGTCAAAGTTCTTTCTCAGCTCCAGTAGTATTGGTGCACAAGAAGGATGGATCATGGCGCATGTGTCCGGATTATAGGGAGCTCAACAAGCTCACTATTAAAGATAAGTTCCCCATTCCTGTCATTGATGAATTACTGGATGAATTGCATGGATCAATTTACTTCACCAAGTTGGATCTTCGTTCGGGATATCATCAAATCAGAATGAAGATTGAAGACATTCCGAAAATGGCATTTAGAACTCATGAGGGTCATTATGAATTTTTGGTCATGCCTTTTGGCCTTACCAATGCACCTTCAACATTTCAAGGTTTGATGAATTCAATTTTCAAACCATTCCTTAGAAAATTTGTGTTAGTATTTTTTGATGATATACTAATCTACAGCAAGTCTTGGAAGGATCATGTTGAACATGTTGACAGGGTGCTACAACTATTGGAGGAGAAACAATTATATGCAAAAAGATCCAAATGTTTCTTTGGAGTCCAGGAGGTGGAATATTTGGGTCATATTGTATCTCATGAAGGAGTTAAGGTAGACCCTAGCAAAATTAAAGCCATTAAGGAATGGAAAATCCCCACATCCATAAAGCATCTGCGAGGATTTCTTGGGTTGACAGGGTATTATCGCAAGTTTGTTAAGAATTATGGGAGAATAGCAGCACCTCTAACAACATTATTGAAGAAAGATTCATTTTCATGGACTCCGGAAGCAACAAAGGCCTTTGAACATCTTAAAGAGGCAATGTGCCAAGCACCGGTCTTAGCTACACCGGACTTCACAAAAACCTTTATTGTGGAATGTGATGCTTCAGGAAATGGAATTGGTGCTGTTCTAATGCAAGATGAAAGACCCATTGCTTTTGAAAGTCGTCCAATCAAGGGAAAGTTTTTAAGCAAAGCTATTTATGAGAAGGAAATGTTGGCAATACTCCATGCACTTAAGAAATGGCGACCCTACCTAATGGGAAGACACTTCAAGGTAAAAACGGATCATGATAGCCTTAAATACTTTTTAGAACAAAGATTATCCTCTGAAGAGCAACAAAAGTGGGTCACAAAGATGTTGGGTTATGACTTTGAAATCATCTACAAAAAAGGGAAGCAAAATGTGGTGGCAGATGCACTCTCAAGAAAGGATGAGGATGTGGAAGCATTGTTGTGTGCCATTTCTATTATCCAACCAGATTGGATAAACGAAGCAAGGGAGGAATGGAAGAATGACGAAGAAGTGTGGGCACTTATTCGAAAGCTACAACAAGATTCCAGTACTTCTGATACATTTAGCTGGAAAAATGATTCGTTATGGTACAAAGATCGCTTATACCTCTGTAAGAATTCCCAGCTAAAACAAAAGATTCTTATGGAATTGCACACTTCTCCCTTAGGAGGGCACTCAGGATTTTTAAAAACTTACCACAGGGTTAAGAAGGAATTTTTTTGGGATGGCCTTAAATCAGATATTCAAAAGTTTGTGGCGGAATGTTTGGTTTGCCAACAAAATAAAGTTGAAACAATTAAGACACCGGGTCTATTACAACCTTTATCCATTCCAAGCCAACGTTGGGAGGAGGTTTCAATGGATTTTATCACAGGTTTACCCAAGTCTGAGGGAAAGAGTGTCATCATGGTGGTAGTTGACAGACTTACCAAGTATGCACACTTTTGTGCATTATCACATCCATTTAAAGCCAGTACAGTTTCTACTGCATTTATGGAAACAGTTCAAAAGCTACATGGAAACCCAAAGATTATTGTAAGTGACAGAGATCCCATTTTCACTGGAAATTTTTGGACAAAATTATTTTCTTGTCTTGGTACTCAGTTAGCTCATAGCTCATCTTATCATCCTCAATCTGATGGGCAAACTGAGATAGTAAACAAATGTTTGGAAGGATATCTTCGTTGCTTTGTATCTGATAAACAGACACAATGGGTCAAATGGTTGCCTCTGGCTGAATGGTGGTATAACACTTCCTTCCATACAGCAACAAAAATGACCCCATTTATGGCACTTTATGGGTATCAACCACCATCCATCACATCATATTTAAGAGAAAATTCTAAGGTTCAGGCAGTGGAACATCACATCGAACATCAACAACAAGTCCTCCAACTCTTAAAGGATAACCTCGTGTTGGCACAAAATAGAATGAAACAACAGGAAGATCAACATCGCAGTGAAAGAAGTTTTGATGTAGGTGATTGGGTATTCCTACGGCTACAACCATATAAGCAAATGTCCCTAAAGCAAGCTAAGAAGGATAATAAATTATCACCAAAGTATTATGGTCCATACAAGGTGTTGCAAAAGATTGGTACTATGGCATACAAATTGGAGCTTCCTGCAGCTTCTCGATTGCACCCAGTTTTCCATGTTTCATGTTTAAAGAAGGTTATAGGCGACAAGCTCCCAATTCAAACAATATTTCCAGAACTTGACGAGGAAGGAAAAATTATATTGGAACCGAAAGCAGTCACAGAAACAAGAACTCGACAGCTACGAAATCGATCAATTTCAGAGTATCTTATCAAGTGGAAGAACTTATCCGCTGAAGATTCCACATGGGAGGATGAGAATTTTATGCAGAAGTATCCAGAACTACTCAAGCATTGAGGACAACACATTTTTGAAGGAGAGGGGCATGTTGGGTCCCTATAATACTAGTGATTACCCATTACTATTGTAGTTATACCCCTTATTTATATTGTTGTGCCCCTATTACCCCCATATTATTATTTCTATGCCCCATAGAATCCCTCTATTGTTATTTTTGTGGCTTTATATTATTATTGTTAGGTCGGCTGGATTATATTGTGACTTCTTAGACTCCTATATATAGAAAGGAGGTTTTGTCATTTGAATCATCCAAGAATTGTTCATTTATGTAATGTAAAGGAGGTTGCCCCCTTGAAGAGGCTGAATTCTAAGGCGTTGATCTATCTTTTCTATCTTTTCTTGAGCTGGTTTCATAACATAGTCAATATGAGATCATCAACATAAAGTATGATGATCAACAACTTACCTTTCACCACGATGTGGTACAAGTTCACATTCGCTTCACTCTTTGTGAAGCCAAACCCGGTGAAGTAGTTGTCTATCCTGGTGTACCAAGCACGAGGTGCTTGCTTCAGCCTATACAAAGCTCTCTTGAGTCGGCACACATGCGACTCACGATCAAAGGTCTCAAAACCTTCTGACTGCTCTATGTACAACTCTTCCTCAATCTGGCCAAAGAGCAATGCAGTCTTCACATCCATCTGATGGATCTTCCAACCCATTTGTGCTGATAGTGCCAACATTGATCTGATAGATGAGTACCTTGCTACAGGAGAAAAAGTATCATCATAGTCAATCTCCTCGACTTGTGAAAAGCCACGGGCAACAAATCTTGCCTTATGCTTCTCCACACTACCATCAGTATCTTGCTTTACCTTGTAAAGACAACAGGAACTCACAACTGACTTGTTCTTCAGTCTCGGAACCATGTCCCAAACACTATTACAAATTATGAAGTCATACTCCTCCACCATAGCATCAACCCAAATTAGCTGCTGCACTGCTTCCTCAAAGGAAGATGGCTTGGTCTAAACACATTCCCCAGCAAGGGCCATGTATCTAGTGTACCTCTCAAGTGACCTCCTCTATTTACGTTGAGAAGATGGTGCTCCAACATTATCTCTCGCATCCTACAACAATCTATCAGCTTCTCTTGTGCACTTCAGTCCATCTCTGGAAGACTCTGCTTGAGTGGATGTCGCCACTCCTGGAACCTCTGCATGCAGATGCTTCGCATTAGTCTGAGGCTCCTCCTCCTTAGGAATCAATAGTTTCTCCATAGCCTATAGTTGGAGCTCCCTCTCAAGGGAAACTTGCATGGCCTTCTACTCATCAAACTTGAGATCTCTGCGACCCACTGTCCTCCGACTGGTAGGCAAGTACACCCGATAGTTGTGAGGTGTATCATTGTACCCCACAAATATACCCAACTCTGCTGTCAGCTCAAGCTTCTTCTGTGCATCCTTTGTCACATGGAAATATACCGATGAGCCAAAGATCCTGAAGTGACCCATATCTGGTCTCTTACCAGAGAAAGCTTCCTCTGGTGTCTTCATCCCAAGCATGCGATGCGGGCTTCTATTCTCCAAATAGACCATTGTGTTGCATTCCTCAATCCATAAGTGAAATGGTAGGCCTTGGTCATGCAACATTTCTCATGCTGCCTCTACAATAGTTCTATTATTCCTCTCGGTCACCCCATTCTATTGTGGGTTATGAAGTGCTGTCAACTCTCATTTAATTCCTTCTGCTACACAGAAGTCCTTAAACTCTTGAGAGACATATTCTCCACCATTGTTGCTTCTCAAGGCCTTGATCTTCTTCCCTGACTCTTTCTCAACCAAAGCTTTGAACTCACAAAACTTTGTGAAAGTTTGGTCCTTCTTCTACATGAAATAAATCCAGCATTTACGAGAATAGTCATCAACGAAAATCACATAATACCTTTGCTTCATTGTGGATGCTATCGAGAATGGTCCACACAAATCAGTGTGAACTCGCTCTAAGATAGCCTCTGCTCGATTGTCTCGATCATGAAAGGAAGACTTGGTGTACTTTCCCAAGTTACAACCTTTGCATGTGTCAACTTGCTCAAGTTTACCTTTGGGAAGTCCTATAGATATCTGTTGCATTATCTTCAAAGCCCCATGATGCAAATGGCTGAACCACCTGTGACACAACTCACCAATGTCTTGGCTTTGCACCAATTCTTCTTTCGTACTCAATGTTGCACAATCATCTACCTATAGTTTATAGAGATTCTTCACCCAAATCCCTATCCTCTTGGTCTGACCCGTGGCTATGTGTCTTAGGGATGTCTTTCCTTTACTGAAGACAACATCATAGCCTTTGTCCTCCAACATCGCGACTGATACCAAGTTCTTCTTCAGTCTAGGCACATACATCACATCTGTCAAGGTGAGAGGAGCTCCATGCTCCCTTTGAAAAGCAATCATGCCTACTCCTGAAACACTATACCTTCCATCGTCACCCATCTCTATGTGCATCTTGAGGTCTTTCTCCTCCAAGGCACTGAATAAATTTTTATCACCAGTCATGTGGAATGAGGCTCCACTGTCAAGATACCAGACACAACCCATCATCGATGACACCATGCATGCGATGAGGGTAAAGTCCATTTCGAATTGAGAGGCTAATGCCTCACCTTCCGATCCTTCCGAGGATCCCTTCTTGGACTTCTTCGATGGGAAATTAGTCGCATAATGTCCCATATTGTGACAATTAAAGCATCTTACTTTAGACATGTCACCCTTCTTCCCTCCATGAGAAGAATTCGATTTGAAATGGGAAGCCTTCCCCTTCCCTTTCCTTGCCTTACTTTCTAAGGCCATATTTTCTTCATCATCATTCTTAGATGAAGAACCATCTCGTGTGCTCCTCTTGATCTCCTCCTGCATAAGATCCGACCACAGTCATTCCCAATCTAATAGTTTCTCCCTTCCATTCATAGAGTCCCGGTAACTATTCCAACTCTTTGGAAGGCCAAGGAGAGTGAGGATCACCATATCATCATTGACAATAGATATTTCCACACTGCCAAGCTCATCTTTGCAGGTGGTGAGCTTGTTCAGATATGTGGAAATGGTATTGCCCTTCTCCATCTTGATTCTTCAAAGCTTATCCTTGAGTGCCAATTTCCTCTGGTCGCTACTATTTTGGTAGAGGTCCTTCAATGTCTTCCACATTGAAAATGGAGTATCCTTCCCATGGAGACTCGAGACAATATGGTCTCGAACTCCCTCAAGGATGATCCGTCTCGCCTTCGCCACACACTTCTTCCACATAGCCAACTCTAGTGCATTAGTTGAAGCTGACTTTGGGATTTCTTGATCAATGAATTCCTTCAAGCCATTGTCTTCTAATACAACCTCCATTCTATCTTTCCATGCTATGTAATTTGAGCTACCTTCCAAGGCATACTCGAGTCTCAAGCCATAGAATGCCATTGGCCAACCTTGAAGTATGATATGAATTCGATTTGCACCTGCAACCTCGAACTTCAAACTTTGAATTCTCTTCTCAGTATACTGTTCACAGCTTTGATACCATGTAGAAAATCTGTGATAGGTTAACCTGATAATGAAATATAAATCAAAGCAGGATACTATAACCTACTTCTACTATCAATTTGTGGAAGCTTAAATATTGAGCTGAACAATATAACTAGAAGAAGAAGAATCAATGGCACAATACACATGAAAATGCTTTGGGGAAAGTCTCAAATAAAAACCCCACACTATTGTATTATCATACATGGTGGAAATACATAGGAATTATACAAAGCGTTAGCTCTCACAGCTAGCCAGCTCTCAGTACAATCCTCATAGTTGCTCACAGGCAATCTTGGATTCTCTCCAGCCTTCCTCTCTTCCCTCCAAGCTTCTATTTCCTTGCGCTGTTCCTTGTGGATGATTAGCCTATTACAAAGTGGAAAATCAACCTTCAAAATGGCGCAATCCTCAAGGATGAATCCTTGATTGCATGTATGAATTTTCTCCATGAGAAAGTACGTGGAACTGATAGTACACTATCCTTGAACATTAATCTCAACTGGGTCTTTCTCAAAATAGACATGCATGAGTTTCTGATGAGGGAATCTTTAGTTAACTGGAGTAGCACTAGTTGAGTGCATTAATGCATCAACTGACTATTAACTCACTATTAGTTCCTCAAATAGTTTGGAACTAATTCAACTGGACTTAAATCAGTAAACTGAGTTAACTAATTACAACTCAAATATAACTCAATCTTCTTAATTTAAGGGATAACTCTTGCATGACTTCACAAAGACTTCTAACTTGAATTTCTCCAACTAATAAATTTAAAATAAATAAATAAATTATTTCCAAGTAGCTGTTAAGACTAAATTTGATTTTTATTCACAATTTAATTCAAGGACAAATTAAATTGGAATATTCTTGTTGCCATATTTCAACAGCGGTATCCCCCCTCTACGGGGTCTGGGGCAGTGCCCCGAGATTTTTTTTTTGGGACCCTATATTAGGTGGGCGAACCTACCTATGATTTTGTGCATGGATATTTCACATGGTTTTGGGCATGATGGTTTTCTACTGATGCAGGAGCATTCGAGCACTCCTAATTAAAGGAGGAAACCAAAGCGGAGCAAGGAGGATATGGACCATCAGAGCTGAATAGGGGACAATCTATTTAAAACAAAGTACATGATGGATTGTATAAAGTCTCTCGAAGACTTAATTAAATGTAATTTGCCACATATGTATGCATGTAGAGAGAATTAGGGATAGTTGAGTGATTCATGGAGAGGATTTGATCAGATCCTTTCAGTGATCCGATCCAATATTTTTCTATATATATTACGAGCCTGTGTGTTCAATGGAGAGAGAAGAATATAGAGTGATAGATAGAGTTTTATGAAACCCCGAGTGAGAAAAATGTAATCGAGTGAGAATTCGTTCTAAGGCTAAAATGCCTTTGTTTGTAATCATACTGTATGTAATAGAAAGTGTGTGTTCAGTGTTGAATTGTGCATCTGTGTATTATAGTATAGATAGCCTGTGTGTATTTCATAGATAGACTGAATGTTCTATGTGCAGGTTTGCTCAAGCATCGATCACTGTGAGGATCAATGGCGATCCAAAGATAAGCGAGTTAACTGTTATATATGAATGTCGCGTACTTAAATGAATGTGGCAGATCTGTGTTAAAACACATAAATCCATCAATTGAAAGAGATCAAGTCCAAGAGGAATGGATGAGAGAATGTACAGGAGCCGTTGGATCTGAAAGATCAACAGTCTAGATCCAATTGCTGTGGAGCGGAGATCTCATATCGCATCAGTGAAACCCTTTATGCGATATCAGAACTGGCCGAAGTTCGATTGTGAATGCGATGATGCGATGGAACATAGATCGTTAGATCAGAAGCCAGATCGACGATCCAAAAGTGATCGGTGATCGCATTTCGGAGGAGGTAAAGGGTTGGCAACAATGGAATAGCGAAGGGCTGATATGCAACATCGCGATATCGCCGATAGGCCGATATAGCGCCAATCGGAGATCGGGCCGACTGGTAATCAGAGATCGGAGCAACGCTGTGGAGTGACTAAAGGTGCAGACCTGACGAGATTTATAGAAGCGGTGTATAATATTTGAGATCCGGCTTTGTGTTCTGGCGGGGTTTTTCCTTTGTATTTCCCTTGTTCCCGTGTATTTTTGATATATGTGTTGCCCGATTTTTTTTAAAGAAAAATTGAAAGATAACACTTCCGATAATGAAATGGGCTCATAACCCATAGGTCCCAGGATCGAATTTGTAAATGAAAGGGATTTTGGCTATACCCCAAAATATCCTTTCATCATCTACCCATGGTATCTTGTAGATCTAGTCCAGGGAACTACGATTATGTTCTAATCCAAGGTTAATGGATTGGGTTTTATAGATGATTCAACATGTATATATATGTATTGTAACATTGAAAGGAATCTAATGAAAAATCAATCTAGCAGTCTCGATTTTTGGATCCAGGGGAAAATATCTATGTATATATGTTTTATGTTTTATGCTCTCGCCATTGTTTATTTTCTGTTTTTCATAAGAATTAATTTGCAGGTAATTTATGTACAGGGTTAAAACCTACATTTGGTATTGGAGCCAGGTTTCATCTTCAAGGGGACGCCTTTGCTGCTGAGGGGTTTTGCTTAGGCTTGTGGTAGACCCTCCTCAGTGGGATATTTGTGGGATCGATTCTTGTGGTGAAAGAAGATGGACAACAATGGAAAGATAAAGATCGATAAATTTAATGGTCAGAGTTTTGAGATGTGGAAACTTAAGATGGAGGATCTGTTGGTGGATACAACTCAGTGGATCGCGATAGATCTGGGTACTAAACCAATGACAATGTTAGATGAAGACTGGACAAAGTTGGATCAGAAATAAAAGAGCACAATATGATTGTATATCTTAGATTCAGTATTGTTGAATGTATCAAGGGAAGCTATGGCGAAGGATTTGTGGGACAAGTCAGGGACTTTGTACCAATATAAGTCTCTAGTGAACAAAATATTCCTATGGAAAAAGCTGTATAACCTGAGGATAAAGGATGGGGAATCGATGACAGAGCATTTGAATGCCTTTAATACTGTTGTAAGTCAATTTATATATGTTGATATTAAAATTTTAGATGAAGATAAGTGTATCAGTTTGTTGTGTTATATATCATATTTGTGTGATAGTCTAGTTGTTGCAATAGGTAGCAACACAACTACCTTGAAGTTTGATGAAATAGTCTCATCCTTACTGTCAGAGGAGATGAGACAGAAAAATTTGGAGGGACAAAATGGAGATGCCTTCTCTGTACAAGGACTAGAGGAGATGCCTTCTCTGTATGAGGACGGTCCTAGAACATAAATAAAAATAAGTCCTTCAGTGGGAGATCTAAATCTAGAGGGAGATACAAATATCTAGGAAAACCTGTAAAGGTGTGCTGGAAATGCGGAAAGGAAGGGCACTTCAAAAAGGATTGTAGATCTAAATCTCCTGAGAAAGGAAAGGGATCTGATGATGCTCCTTCTTCAGAGGCGAAAACAACCTCAGATGAAGGTGGCGATGTTTACTTGACTTCTTCTTCAAGTACACATGTAGATGTTGTCTAGGTAAATCTTCTTTGCAAACAGAGACGATCCCTCTAGCCCAATGAGTGGGACTAGAAACCTACGTGAGAATCTACTAGAAACGTTCCTAAGCTACAATGGAAATAAGAGATGAAGAAGATGGCCTACCTCGTTCTAATGCTATCACGTCTTCCTTTGTTGAAGACCTTGAATCACTTGCATCACAGGCTTGTTCCTGTTGCTCACAATGTTTATACGCCTGCACAAGAAATCAAGACACAACAAGGCATGCAAATACAAATAGCATATTCAATGTCAAGGAGCGTTAAGCTAAATGATACATGAGCATAAACATGTAGGGAAAATGAAACAACAATTTTATATTAATAGAATAAAGGAGGAAGAATACAACCAAGCCTTGATATCAATAGGTTCTCCTTGAATGGATGTCCAAGTCCAAGCTAGGCTCTCCAAGCACTCCTTCTCCAAGCCAAATGAGTAGAATGCAGGCATAATCTCAGCATAAGGGAGCAAATAGCCAAAGACCAACCATTTGGGAATGGAAAAAGATGAATATATAGGCAGGGAACAGAGTTAGGATCTTTCCAAAGATAGGAGTAGGCCCTCATCTCAAGGAGGTAGCTCATAGGGATAAGACCAAAAGGCCAAGTTGAGAGAACTCGACCTCATCCACTCATCGCTCTGGAAGCTTCTAGATCATGAAACTTATCCTCTTTAGGAAAATTGCCTTGTAGGGATCATCACGGGTATATAAGCAAACAAAGCGGTTTCATCATCGGGCTAGTATAGTGCAACTAGCGACCATCACGGTTTCTAGTATCATAAGAGTGATGATTCCAAAATTAGGGTTTTAGAGCCATTTCCTTCAGGGGCAGCTCAAGGCATTTTCCAATCAGTGTTTTAGGGAGGATTTGAGCTGCATATCTGAATGAGTACACTGCATGATGGTCATGTTTTGGGCACTTCAGGGTACGTCATAGGGAAGTGCAGGGAGTGTGAAAAAATACTTTGTAATAGTAGATCATGATGCATGGTTGATTAACTCAGGTGCATCCTTTCACTTCACTCCCCACAGGGATTGGTTATGCAAATATGAGAAATATGATGACGGTGATGTCTTCTTAGGGGATGATAAGAAAGCTAGAATCACCAGTCGTGAAAAATTCAAGTTGAAGTTTCAAGGTGGAAGGATTAAAACACTTCCAGGTGTTTTGCATATTCCTGCATTGGAAAAAAAATCTAATTTCTGTAAGCAAGATGGATGATGCTGGTGTAAAAAAAGTGTTCGAGAAAGATACCTACAAGATGGTTTGAGGAGCACTATTATTGATGTGGGGAGTTAGGATTGGAACTTTGTACAAGCTTCTAGGTAGAACTGTTATTGATGGGTGTAACAATTCTATGTTTCCTGAAAGTGGAGTAGAAAACCTTGTGGGATTTGGAGAAAAGACCATGTTATGACATCAAAGGCTTGGAAATATTGGAGAGAAGGGCCTTCAAATAGTTCATGGTAATGCTATGGTAGAAGGTATGTCTAATTTATCTATGGATTTTGATTTCTGTGAACATTGTGTAAATGGGAAGCAAAATTGAGTGAGTTTCCCCTCTGGTGCTAAGAGGGCGAAAGGGATATTAGAGCTTGTGCACAGTGATGTGTTTAGACCTATGTAGGTTCCATCACTGGGTAAGTCTGTGCACTGTGTATCATTTATAGATGACTTCTCAAGGAATACATGGATATATTTCCTCAGGAGGAAATATGAAGTCTTTGATAGGTTTAAAGAATTTAAGGCTTTGGTGGAAAACCAAATAGAAAATATGATAAAGGGGCTGAGAACAAATAATGGTGGAGAGTTCTACAAGAAGGAATTTGAAGAGTTATGTAAGAAGTGTGGTATATCACGATATAATACATCTCCATATAGACCTTAGGAAAACATAGTTACAGAAGAATGAACAAGACATTGATGGAAAATTCAAGAAGCATACTCAGTGGTGCAGGGTTAGGACAAGAATTATGGGCAGAGGCGGTGGAGACTGCATGTTTTTAGGCCTCTGTTTTGTCTTGTTTTATATCCATTTTTATTCGGAAATCCCTTGTGATTTTTCTTATATTGTATGATTATTGTTGACATTTCGTGTATTCTTAAAAGCGAAAGTAATATTTATTGTGTAACACATCTCCCTTGTTTTAACAAGATTTGACATTTAAGCCATTATTAATGATGGTTTTTGTGTTTGCGGGTTTAAACATGGTCAATTACCTTCTTAATTATATGACAACGATTTCTGCACCACGCATCGAATCCCTACACTAATTCAGTTTTTACAGCATTCCTGCACTAATTTAGTTTTTACAACAACATTCCTGCACCAATTTGGGACTTTCATACATTGACACATTTCTGGGAAAATATGAAAGAGGCTTTTGTTCAAAATTTTGTTTGAACAATTCCCCATGAGTTGGATTTCATCCAGGTCGTACTTGTGGGTCTCTAGAAGCAAATCAACAAATCGGCTCAAAATCCCCATAGTTTCCAAACTTCCAAGTTTGACCTTGATTTACGTGAAGATGGAGGAGAATATTGGAAATATGAGCATATGGGTTTTTTACCAGTATAAAAAATTATCTAGAACCAAAACTATTTCTCAATATTCTCATTGGGTTAAAATTTACAGGAGGGTCTTTGAGCTTGTTTTATAAAAAGGGACTGTTTTTCCAGAATTCTAGGAACTTGCTCAAATTTGTAAAAAAAATGGAAATTTCATATCAGATTTGTGTCTCCTTTATTAGATATTGTTTGTAATATAAATCCTTTGGATGGGAAGTTTTTACGATCCCCTCTCATTCAGTTTGTGCTTGATTTGGCTTGTTAAAAATTTTTCATGTCATTTTAAATTATATAAAAGCCAAATCATGGCTCTATAAAGGAGGACAATAAGCTATTATTTGTACTCTCATGTTGCTGAGCTGAGTGTTGGGGGGTTCTACCCCCTTCCTCTGATCAACTGGATCTGGACTACTGAAGCTTGTAACTTATTGAATACTGAGAACATTTTAATAGAAAGCATCAATGCCAGGCTCTCTTTGCACTATTGTTAAATTTTGTTAATGCTTCTCATTGTGTTGTAGTTTAATTTCTTTTTAAGGAGGGTATGAGCTGGTTGGTTTGGGCCCAACTAGTCCAACTCGTTACTCTTATATTAGATAGCATTGTGTGTGTCTTGTTTTTTCTTGAAGCATAACATTGTGGTGTGCATGTTTGTTAGTTAAATATTCTTGTGAAATTTTCTTAATAATTTGTTTCCAGTACTTTGTGTTATTCAAATATATGAATTGTGTGTGATTTGGAGTATTCATAGTTCAGATTTGAGAAGGAGTCACTGTATACATTTAAGATTTATTGGTGTTATTTCTATTTGAATTAATACTGTGTGTAGATCGATTCTTGAAACTATTTCTTACCCTCTTAAGATTTGGTTACAACAACAGTTCAATTACCTTGAAACCTTGTTCCATCCTCGTGAGTTTTGGGTTGTACGAAAGTTACCTTGAAGTTGACTATTATCTTTTGTATGTAACTGGAAAACTGGAAGATATATTTATGAAGTAATTTCTTGGTTATTGGTAACCTCAGTTTGATGGTTTTGAAAAATATTATAATCTAGTAACAACACAACAATATATTTCTTCAAAATCCTTGAAGTGTTTTGAATCTAGCATATCGAAGGAATTTGGAATTTTTAGGAGAGTTTGTGATACAAAACATAAATGTAAGAAATAGTGAAGTTGCTAAATCTTTAAGTTTCTTTGCCAATGATTCAAGCTATATTAAAGAGTCACTGTATGCATATTTGAATACATGAATTGATCTTGTTTCTTTTTCCTTATTTGAGACTTGCCTATTGTTATAATCCTGTTTTTTTAGCTTTAGTAACCAAGTATTATTAAGGATAAAAGTTCTTGTACAACCCAACCATCGAAGATTTATTGGTTTCCAATAAGTTTCATTTGAATAAAGTACGATGTAAATGATTTCATCTTGTGATTGGTTTGTATGGAACGGGTAATTTTGGTGCTTTCAATGAACTCTTGCGAAAGGGTTTTCTGAAGAATTGATTTATCAATTTATCATTTCTCTTTCAGAGTTTGGTTCTAGTTTTGATTTTAGGTTATTTTGCAAATCTTTCCCTTAGACACGAGTTTAAATCTTGGTTTGAGATACCTCTTAGAAATGAGATAGAGTATCATCTTCTCTATTATGCAAGTTTATTCATTTGGTTAAGTACACCATGATTACACTTTACTTCTGAACACACAAAGGGTGAAAAGTTAAAGTAGCGCATAAATGTTTAAAGACTTGTTTGGATTCCTTTAAGCACTCTTGTGCGATTGATTGGATTGAGACATGTGTTCTTTTGATGCTTTTAATTATTTACATAAGTTGAATCTCAGTTTGCTTGACAAGTTAATGAGTGAAGTAGCTAGTGTCCAGATTCATCAAGTTCTTTTTCTTTTAATGAAATTGTCAAATCTAGTGGAGGAATTGAATTGAGAATTTATGAACTATTTTCTAGGGCTTAGAAGGTTGTTAATGGTTTTGAAAGATTAGTGTTTCACTTTTAATGGCATCGTTTCCCGGGAGGCGCTTAGGGGATTGACCTTGGTAACCTACCGCAGTTTGGTTTTCTCTTTACCTAGTTTTTCTTGCAAATTTTATTTACTTAGAATTTATTCTTTGAATTTGTTTCTTTCCTGCATTCTTTTTAAGTCTTTTTTTTTTCATTTATTAGGTGCTACAAAACCCCCCCTTTATCTATTCAACCACGTGCTAAAAATATATACCAACTATCTTGTTAAAGACAAAGAAATGGTATTTCAAGGCATTTTTCAATGAAGAGTTTTGAGGCTAACATCAATCATTCAATGCACCTATTTCAATGATTAATTGCCAGGAACATTAAAAGAAGGAGTCTCAAAGTAGTACATGGAGAACCAATTTTATTTTGGTAAGAAATGACAAACATTGTTACTTTTGAATTTCCTATGAAAGATCTAGGAGTTTCTCAAATGCATAATATTCCCCATCCGCACTACCAAAATTTCATGGTTTGGAAAATGAAGGCCCAGATACATTCTTATTTTAGTTTAAAGTACTTTGTAGAGGATATGGTTATTGTACTAATTATCAAAGGTTTCAAGTGTTTCCTCTTACTCTTAAAGGAGCAGCTCTCCGATGGTTCATGAGCCTTGGTGGGAACTACATTCAAACATGGGAAGACATGAAGAATGTATTCTTGGAGAAATATCAAGACTATTGCCAGGTTGGTGAAGATATTTTTGGAATAAAAAAGGGGAAAATGAAAGCTTGGAGGATTATGTGGAGCAATTTAGATACAACCTCCAAAAATCAAAACATAAGAATTTGGTAAAAGAGACCTTGAAAACACTCCTACTCAAAGGAATCAAAGATGAATTTTTAGAACCTTTAAATCTGATAGGAGAAGGTGATGTTTCTCACTTACCATATGATGATGTTTATAAATTGTGCATTAGTTATTCAAGAGGAATCTCCAATATCGGTAAGTATTCTCGAGAAGTTTCTTCTCAATTTTTGGAATCTACTACAAAAATAGGAGCTACAAAATATTTTCTAAATTTGCAATTGGATGATTTGCAGGAAGAATGGAAGTAGTGTAAGGAGGATCATTCAACAAATTATTTCCCATCATTGTCGAGGTTTCAACATGTATTTAAGGAATCAAGTAAGGAAATAAATCGACTGCTAGGTATAACTCAAAAATCATCATCATTTAATAATTGGAGTAATATTTATTATCCCTAGCAGGTTCCTCAACACATCTACAACCCCACAGTTCCATGGCAGACTTATAATCCTCCTTTGATTGAATACCCCACCATATTCCTGCAATGACCCTCTCCCTCGAGCCAGATATTCCTGTAGCCTAAAGAATGGTTTATAGCCTCCTCTATAGGGAAATTCCCCATGCAAATTCCATTACCTGAGCCACAACAGTTGCAATTCCTGTCCAATGTACCACCATGTTATCCCTCTCTATGGTCCCAACCATTTGTGCAACAAAACCCTAATTTCAACAATCAAGTTGCACATCAATTTAAAACACCTATTTTTCCTACTCGCTCCCCTATCAAACGTAATGTCATATCTTTTAGAGAGGGGAGAGGAGTGAATCCATAAACTTCCCCTATTACCACACAACATTTGCCTCAGGAACAAACTTTAATCCATAAACCATTAGAGCAGCAAGCTATGATTGGAACTTGTTCAAAAACTATTGTTGAAGCTCACAAAGAAGAAAACCCTAAAGTTTCCCTTAACCATCCTTGTCAATCTGAAGAGAGCAAACTTCAAGCTGTGGAATACTTATACAAGTTGGAGAACCATGAATATGTGGGTTCTATTGAATCCTGGTTCCAAACAATTGTTAGTACACCCCATTCCCTCATCATTAAAAAACTCTTGGTACCATATCAAGTAAGTAAGTTGGTTTCTCATACTCCGATATCCGTTAAAGTTTACATTTTAAACCTGAGTGTGAGTATATTTAGTATTTTGTTATGCACATGGATACATTGGAAGCATTCCTACACTTGAAGGAAATATTTCTCTCTTTAAATTATTGTACGGTAATATAGAAATAATAAATAAAAATGCCATTTGGAATAAAATTGTTATAGCAACACTCTTGAAATTGCAATTCTTAAGGCACAACTATTGAAATTTATGTCATAATGCACTCTTGTGGTAAGAATTGTTAGATGCAATTCACTCTTAATGCCTCATATTTTATAAAGTGACTTTTATTGTTGGATGATATTATTCATTGGGTCAGTTAGGGGGATTGTTATTGTTATAATTTCCATTCATAATCTTAACATACTTCCATCCAAGAAATCTTTTCAAGTTTCTCTTTGAAGGTATTGCTGAAAAGCCTCCTATGGTGGACCACTCCTATAAAACCATAACGAGCACTCATAAGAACCATAGCATGATCAACTTGAGGACAACCCATCAGCAAAATGATATTAGAAAAAAAGAAAAAGGCAGTCAAGAAGATGTACTTGAGTAATTAGCAACACATCAACATAAACTCAACAGCAACATGCATGTCTCTCCAACAAAAATCAGGTAGGTACATGTATGCAATATTCTTGACCTTTTCCCTTGAGCATATTATAGTTAGAAATTTGTTGTCAATGCATGAGAGATGAGGTTTTATAAGCTAAGGATGGGTCAACAGTCTCGGCCACCTTCAACTAGTTAATTTTAGCTCACTCATTCACTCATGCAATGTGGAAAAGTCAAATTATGAAGGGTGATGATTTCAAGGAATGGGGACAACAATTAAAAGAAGATTTTTTTGCAAAGGCAAAGTCACCACAACACTCCAAGCCTTCCATCCACTTCATATTCACTATCTATCCATCATTCATCCATCCCATTTCATAATTTCAAGAACAAACCCTACCCTCTATCTCACCCTAAAAATTTCTTGGAAAAAAACAAATAGAGCATCCTCTCCATTTTCACAAACCTAAACTACTCCCTTTGAGCCCTAGCATCATCCTCGAAACCCTCTACATCATTTATCATCACCCCCATATAGTTAAAAGAATCTGAAAGAGAAGGAATGGCTGCTACAGGAAGACATAATGTTGCTACAAGAAGGAAGAAAGGAACAAATGGTGCTAGAACAAAAAAAAAAAGGCAGTTCCTACGAAAGACATAATCAAAACAGAAAACTCTAAGGCCATTAGGCAATCATCTAGGTCACAAAAGAAAGGAAGAAGGCAAGCTAATGGTCTCAAGAAACAATGATTTTTCTATGCACAAATATATTTTTGGGCTTGTCCTTGCAGAAATTACAACCAAGATTCTTAAGAGAAAGGACTGAGGAATGCACAAGAGAGAGGCCACCAGGGCCATGAATGAGGCACAATGAGGTCACTAAGTTGCTCAGAGGATGAGCAACACTTTCAGCAGGGGGTATGATGGGCCTCTAAATTAGACATAAATTAAGGCCCATGCCTCTAAATTAAACATAAATTAAGGCCCATCTAACCATCCTTCAACATATTAAACCTCTCTTTTTGCATTAGATAATGTATTTTTAACTTTAATATGTTCATTAGGAAGGTTTATGAATAATTGCATATTTGTGCCTAATATTATTTATTTTTGTGGAATATTATGAGAATATTGGGCAGATTATGAAGATTTGGAGGAGGAGATAATTTAGGGACTTTCTCCCTACTACAGGAGGATCAATATTAAATAATAAATCAAAAAGATATTATGGAATTATGACACAGATTGTGGAACTCCAATGATTGAGAAAATCTAGGAATGTGTTCCCTGCCATTTAATGCAAATTCCTAGTATTGGGAACCAAATCCACTAATCAAGGGATTTTGGTGGGGAAAGATTCCTCCTTTCATGGGGAATGATTCCTAATCATTTTTTATAAGTATCAAGTCGAATTTTCCTCTAGGGGTAGATTTTTATTAGTCTTCTTGTGGAGAGAACTCATATTTTTGCAGCTCCATTGTATTTTCTTGCATGGATGTAATTGTAATGATGAAAATAATGAAGATTGGTGTCATGTTAAACTTTAAATCTTGTTCTCCTCCATCGGTCTCTGAGTTTCCTTGGGCTTGGCCATCCCATGAGCCTCAGAGCCCTTTTATATTTTTGGAACTCCTTTGTAGCAAAGAACAATAAATTTTTGCTATTTTTTAGAGCATGCTAATGAGATTCAATCAAGTTAGAGAAAGATTTCGGCGAAAATCACATGGAATCTCATTTGTCGACGCGTTTCGAACCACACTGGTTGGTTCGAAACGCGTCGACAAATGAGATTCCATGTGATTTTCGCCGAAATCTTTCTCTAACTTGATATGGATCACAGAAGCCTAAACTCGATTATTGAGATTCAATCAAGTTGATTCCACTTGCGTTAGATCACAAAAAATTCTAGTTAATAACAAGATTTACCCCATTGAATTTGCACTTGATTAGGTTAGGCATTTGATAGATTTACTAGCTCACTAGTTCTCAAATTTCTGGATTTTAGACTAGTAATTTTCCATTATTTAATAAATATTTCCCATGTATAGATGAATTTGTGGATAGATGCAGACAATAATGTGTGTTGTTGTAGGAGATTCTAAATTTCAGGGAGACCTCATCTCATTCACCTCATCCAAGCCTCATCCACCCATGTCGCCAAAATCCACTAAAATCTCAATCCGAATTCTTGTTTTATAAGCAAAAATTGCCATTTCCATTTAGCAAATCCATCCATCTTGAAGCCCTTGCTTGAGTTCTAGGTAGTGTCCACCACCTCCATGCCTTATTATTCCATTATCCACCTTTCCCAAGCTCCATTCCACCTTCTAGACCACTTCCTAAGCTTTTGGCCTGCTTTTGTAATAAAACAGGGGATCCTGTAGGAACTAGTACATCCTGTAGACATCCTATAGACATCATGTAGGAAATCCAGTAGTAGCCCGTTTTGAGTCCAAATTGAGAAAAATCATCATTTAAGCTCGGATTAGGCCTCTACTTGACCTCCAAGCCATAAAAACCATTGTACCCCTCTTCCTCCACACCTGTCTCCCCTGCCAAAGAACAAGGAAAGATTAGCATTTGCATTTATAAAATGAAAAGATAAAGAAAAATAGTTCTTTTTATTTCTTAATTAGCACATGCATGCAACAATTAATAATCCCTAGATTAGATTCCATGCTCAGTTAGTTTAAATCATCACATGTGATAAATAGGGTTGAGTTAGGTTTCTTTTACATATAGTTCATAATCTTTATGCAATTAGAATATGTTTCTTTCCTTGTAATTTATTCTTGCAATAGGTTAGGGTTTCCATTTCGAGCAGTTTGTTTTTTGCAATTAGTTTAGGATTTGATTTCAGTACATGCAATCCATTACATCATGATAGAAAAGGAAGGACACATTATATGTTGCACATATAGTGCCGATACCTGTTAAGTTTGTACGAACCTCGGGTTTATAATTAAAGTTAGTAGCCTTGGGAGTTGCAACATTCTTGTTGCAATACCAAGGCTTATCACCTATATTACACCCAACACATGTTACCTAGTTAATAGATCACCTTCATCAATGTTGGAGGATAAGTCTCCACAAGAGGTATGAACTGGTACGAAACCCTCTCTTTCACATGTGAGGGTATTTGGCTGTGATGCATATGTACATGTTCCAAAGGAGAAAAGAAAAAAGTTGGATTGTAAATATAAAAGGTGCATCTTTATTGGGTATATGGATGGTTTAAAAGGTTATAAGCTTTAGAGCCTAGAAACAAGGAAGGTTGTGTACAACTAATATGTGGTGTTTAGAGAGGTGAAATATGTTATTAAACATGAAGTCCTACCAAAGGAACTTGAGAAGATAGAGTTTGAACTAAAGGAGGAAGAATCAAATTCTACAACATAAGAGAAATCAAAAGATGAAGAGCCACAAACTCCAACTATGAGAAGATCAGTTCAAGAAAGAAGGCAAACAGAAAGGTATAGTCAATCTTCTTTCTGTTCAGAATTTTCTTTATCTATTATTGATGATGATCCCAGAACTATCAGGGAATTAGTAGATTTGTTGGATGAAAAACTATAAAAAGAGGCCATGGTTGATGAAATGACATCTTTGCACAAAAAAGAGGGTTGGGATCTGATGGAGTTTTCGGATGGAAGGAAATCCATTGACAACAAATGGGTGTTTAAGAAGAATATGAATGTAGAAGGAAAGGTGGAGAAATACAAAGCTCGATCGGTAGAAAAAGGTTATTCCTAGGTGTCGAGAATCAATTTTGGTAAGGAATAACCCGGGAATAGCCTTTTTAAGGTTCATATTACTATTCCTATTACCTAGATATTTTCTCATTTTAAGTTGGTTCATTGCCTTATTTCACTTGCATCAAAGGGAGTCAGACTATGAAGAGGAAGGTGTCTAATTCACATATAGTGCCGACCCCTCTTAATTTTGTACAAACCCCAGGTTGATAATTTAAGTTGCTAGCCTTGGGAGTTACAACATTCTTGTAGCAATACTGGGGCTCATCAGGTGGCTTGGCTGAGCCCTTATGTAAGATTAAGGACTTCTTTATTGCATGTGCACTACAAGAGGGTAATTATGATTTCCTCTTCTTGTTAATTGGAATTAGAGACATCGCAAGTTAACAGGGAGAGCTAGTGTAACAAGATCCATTTGAACCAGTCAGAATCACCATCCCAAACATATAAGGGCTTAATTGGGGCCATGACCTGGTGATCTCCCCATTGTTGATTACAATCATTTTTGGCTATCAAAAATTTTGGCACTAGAAGGATGGGCACCGACAAGTAGTCGTTTTTAGAGACTTGTATTTTAAAAGTTTTATCTATTTACAATGCCCCTTTATAAACTTCCTATTTGGATTTGCTTCACTAGAGTCTCAGCTACCACCAATCCAATAAAGGTAGTAAAGCTCTTTTCAAAAACAAAGTTTAATGGTAAGGAGAATGTTTTTGCTTTTGATCATGTTCTTCAATTTATTTTAAATTGTAATAATTATGATATTGATGAAAGTGTGATTTGCAGGATATTTACTCTTACCTTGACAGGCTTAGCTAAAAACTAGTGTCGATCACTGCTAGTTTCCTCTTTACATACTTGTGATGAGTTTACATGAATGTTCATCCACACTTTTCAAAACTACGATTCTGACAAGGAATGTAGTCAAATTAAAAGTCTTCGTAGATTTAAAGAGGAACCTTTTGAAAATTTTGTTATCAAATTTAAATTATTTTTTTTTACAATTTCAAGCGCAATAATTACCCCTTCAAATCGAATTGATCGAATTGTTTCAACACATTTTTACTATTGTATTTATCATAGCTATAATGAACCTAAAGATATTATTTTTCTTAATGCATTTGTCACTATTGAAGAGCCTATTGTTACTAATAACATGACCGACTCTCTTCAAGAAGAAAATGCAGGAATTGCTAATTAGTTTTCTCAGGGAAGCATAAGCACATTTAACATAAATAATGCTGATCTGGAGAATTATTTAAATCATGCTACTATTGGAGAATTAACTGCTAATAAATATGATGATTATAATTTTTCCGAAAATCAGCAAGTAACAAAATCAACAAACAGTATTCAACAATCAAATCAACAACCAACAATGCAAATTGAAAGTTCCAACAATGTGCAATGTGTTGCAAATACTTCTGAGTTTTCTCATGCTGGAATTAATGATCAACTACAAAGTTTGGGGCATCCCAACATTAATCTTCAAGAAAGTACGGTAATCCAAATACATAATGAAGAATTGTAAATTTGCATTATGGAAAAT
Source organism: Pinus tabuliformis (assembly GCA_031772625.1). Lineage (NCBI taxonomy): Eukaryota > Viridiplantae > Streptophyta > Pinopsida > Pinales > Pinaceae > Pinus > Pinus tabuliformis. The sequence goes on from CM062811.1 coordinate 1,162,730,490, forward strand.
AAGCGAGATTTTACGGGCCGAGAAAATTTCAAGTTCATTTCTTCAGATAATCATTTCTCCCTCTATCCCAATCTTTTTGTTAACAATTCATTTGATAATAATCCATCAATTCATCCTTGTACAATTGTATCCTAGAAAATAGAGTAGCTATTATAAATTTTATAAATAATGAATTGCCAATTAGTTTTGATTAACACAAAATTATTAAATGATCACCTTTTCAACTTTGTTGGAAGTTCATTCAATCTTTCTTTTTGTACTAACGTGTCTTATAAAAATGAAGGGAATACTAAAGGACAATTTCAAGTTATTTATGATGATGATTTTTCATTTGATAATATTGAGTTATCCAACCAATCATTAAATTCTCTTGTTCTTGATACTCAAAATCAATCCATATTTCAACTTGAGGGATCTTCTCTTATTGATATCACTACAAATTATTGAACTACCAAAGTGTCATGATGAATCCAATATTCTTGAAGATAAATCTATTCCAATTATTGATCTTGACATTATTCAAGTTCTCATTCTTGGTCATAGTCTAGAGAACCCTTTTCATTCACAAGTAGATGCCAATAATAGTTTTTATGGTAATATCTCAGCTGACACTTGTGAGGAGGACATTGTTCCAAAAAAATACCAATTATTTTGTAACAATAGTGTAAATAGTGATGTAATTTTATTATTTATGCTTCATTTATTATGGTTATTTTCATATTTGTATACTTCTTTTATTTTTTGATTCTTGGATATCTTATGCTAGCATATTGAGCAATCAAGTGTTGAACACTCACCGAGTGCGTTAATGGATCAATGTGAAAATGAATTTCAAGACCTTAGTCATGAGCATCAAGAGCTTCTAATCTTTCAATTTTATTTGATGTTCATGTCATATTAATTCATTTTTCCTTCTCAAATACATTTTCCACAAGAATCAACGCTTGAAAGTGTAACATCACAGTTTGACCAACTATTTTATTTATCCAATGATCTTTTATAAGATGCATTAAATTTCTATTCTCATTTTATGATCCATTTGAGAATTGTTTGGAAAATTCAATCACATAGAATATTTCTAGCACTCTTCCTTTTGTACATACTATTAACTTGTCTCTATAGGGAAAAATTCATGACATTTCTCAACAAAATGCTATTCCAACCATGATTTCATTTCAACAGTTACATAATGGTTTTCATGACAAGATTGAAATGTGGTTGAAAAATTCATTTTTAGCAAGGTTTCCTATAGATGATAAGTTTATGTTACTGAAATGATTAGAAATTCATGTACATAACAGGTTGACATTTTCTTTTAATATTTTAATTTTATTTCTATTACTATTTTTTGATGTGTTTTTTTATTTCAGGGCTTAAGCTAATGGAATGGCTCCATTGGAAGTATGATTTTACTTAGTTTTAGTCTACTTTATTAGAAGTAGGATTAGTTTCATTTAGATTGCTTTTATTTAAGTTTTTCTTTCAATAATCAAGGTAGAAAAATAAGCGAGAAATGAGTCTTTACTCCTTCTCAGCAAAATAATGATTCAAATCTATTCCAATAAAATTTGCTCATGAACATGTTTAGGGAAGTATTCATCTACTCATTATTTTTTTTTTAAATTTTTTTTGTGCTTTGTACATGTGCTTTGTTTTATATTTCGTTTTCTTCGCAAATTACAAGAACCCGTGAATCACAAGACAAATATCTACCTACAAACTAGTCTATCTCAACATTAGTTCTTCTACCATAGACTGAAGCATTCTTTTCCATAACAACGGAATGTCATGTTGAATTCCTCTGTTTTCGAATTATGTTACAAAAAATTAGTATTGCAATTCACCAGAATACTTCTTATCATGGGAAACTAGTTGTCATAGGGAACCTATCCTATTGCTATAGTAACATACACAAGTTACTGGATCATTTCTTAATAAGTTATGAATTGTGTTTTCTGTTATCTCATTGTCAGTATAAGGGTTTCTTTTGCATTTTATAACCTGCACCACATTGACCAATGGTTTCCAACCATGGTCACCACAAATTAAGGAAACAAAAAAATTCGTTGGGCCTAATTGTCATATCATTGCATAAACATTCCTACATAAACCAAGAAAGTAATATGGAGATGTGTAAATTGTTCTTAGATCCATGTAACCAATTTCTAATTTAAGAATATGATCTAAATTTGGCCTTGAATTAACATCCTTTGCTAGTAGCTTTCTTCCCTTTAGTTGTCCCTTTCTTATTCTTACCCAAATATAGTTGAGAACTTGTCTAAGTATAATGCATATTACCTTGTAAAACAAATTTTTGATGTGGTATGCAAAGTCATGGTCCTTGTGCAATATTTCCCATTGGGAAATTTTTTGATATGTAAATATTTTGTAATATCATCTGCACATTTTTCTCCATAGAAAAGTGTAGGGAAGCTCATTTCCTTGGAATATTTGTCCTGGAAAATTCCCAATGGCATATAGCCCTCACGGGGGACAATGTTCAACTAACTATTTTGAAGATCATAAATAATATATGCTTCCATGAAACCATTCAACATTGTTTTTGTCACTAGCTCTTCATTGTTGTCATTGATATCAGTGGCCTCTAGAAAAGTTTCCTTCCAATTGTCATTTATGAAAATACTCTCCATTTGATAAAGCCTAGTTTTCAATAAGCGATACAACACTTTCATGACCACATGCAACGAAACATGACCATAAGCATAAGAACTTTTGTAGCAGAGTATTCTTTTTATTGCCACAATGATTGAATCAATTTCTTTTATGTCACAGGATAGTGCATGAATTTGAGACGTGTTAGCGGGAAAATTGATTATACCTCTAATTAGACCCATTTGTTGACCTCTATATTTTTGAACTAGTTCTCTAATTTGCATGAATTGTAAGCGCATTGATACTCAACGTTATTATAAATAAGTTAGTTACATACAATGTGGATATGTTTATTGCGTTTAATTTCTTGAGGGCATGAAAATATGGGAATCTCGTCATGATCCAAGGATTTTTGACAATGAATGTAAATGTATTATGTATCAGTTCCATGTCACTAGCTTCAACATATTTTGTTTGAAAATCGATTTGTTTATTTGTTACAACATCTTTTCCATAGAAATTTAAACAACAATAAGAACAATCTTAAATAGGCATGTCAACAATTGTTTTTTCAATTTTTTGTTCAATGAGGGTGACAATGTTATTTGAATATACTTTCTCTTCCTATCTTGAACTATAAATGATGGGTAGTTGGAGTGGGTAAGAGGAGTTTAGGGAGCAGGGAGAGGCATCTAGAACCCTTGTTGCCTCATCCCTGGTTCATGCCTCTGTGTCTTCCTTGGATCGCTACGGTGTTTTCCTTTTGTATGTGTTGCAATTGTTCATGGGTGCCTTTTTGTGGGTCTCTGGGCATGGTGTTTTTCATCGGAGTTCTTCATGGATGCTCTCTATTCCGTGGTCCAAGGTCTCTCTATGTTTCCGCCTATCTACCACCCCTTTGTTGGTCCCAATCTACGTTTGTGTTTTATATCTTAGGGGTCGACATTATGAATTCCTGCTAGGATTCGTTGCTCATTTCCTGTCATTGAGGGTTCTTGTTGTTGCCCTAGGTGTTGGATTTGACATCTTGGATGGGCTTACTCTATGCCTTGTGATTTGTTAAATTCTACCTATTATGGGTTTGTCTCTGTGGCTATGCCATTTTTATGTTGGGGTTTTGTGGCCATCAGGATTTCCTCATAGATCCTCCTAGTTCCTTGGGTTTCTGTTGGCTAACCTTGCCCCATTTTTGTTCCTTTCTTTTCTACTAGGTCCCTTGACCCTTGACATAATGCCTTGATGTTGGTAGTCAAGTTTTTCCTGGTGCTCTTTCTGAGCTTTCTTCGTTGGGTCTGCATGGCTTTTTAATGCTGCTCCCTTAAGGGTTTTTTCAGCAGGCTTGCATGCCTGGTTCTTGTCTTTGTTCATTGTCTTATGGCCTAGATTTTGTAGTCTTGCATTGTTCTTGGTTTTATATGGTGATTGCGCACTGGAATGCACTTGGCGCATATATAAAATTTAATTTTTTCTTCTCTCGATGAATACAATTATACATCTTTTTCTACGAAAAAATCATGAGTTGTAACTAATTTTTATTTTATGTTCTCAGTCTAGTTTCTAAGATTTTTTTTTAGAGATCTATTGTATAGACTGTATATCCCAGATAACATAAATAATTTACGTGTGTTTGATGATGATCAACAGTTACTACATTTCATGGCCAATGTTGATACCTTCAAGGATACAATGATAGGTGAAGATGAGCACGAGAAGTCTTTGCAAGCTGAAGTTGGTGATAAGAAAGGCCACGTCATCCCTAAGGGTGTGGAATATTTGGAAAAGCTATATGACTTGGAAGAATGCTTTCAGGGACCAAGGAATAGTAAAACCCACAACTCTACCATGATGCATGAATTAATTAACCTGGGAACAAAACAAGATCCGAAGTTTGTCAATCTCGGTACGTGTTGCATGCAGCAAGAGTGACAAGCCTTTGTACGCTTGTTCAAATAGTACTGGGATGTGTTTACGTGGACATATAATGATTTGGGAACTTACAACACATGAATAATCCAACACGTCATTCCGATCAAAGAAGGGGTCAAGCCATATCAGCAGAAGATGAGGAAAGTACATCCATCACTTGTACCCCTCATACAGAAAGAGCTCACCAAGCTATTGGATGCACATATCATATACAATGTTCATCATTCTACTTGGGTTTCAAAACTTGTTCCTGTATGAAAGAAGTCCAGGGAAATATTCTTGTGTGTTGATTTCTAGAACTTGAACTGCGCCTCAGATAAATACAACTACCCCGTGCCGTCTATGGAGCACATTTTGTAAACAATATCTGGGGCACAAATGTTTTCCTTACTTGACGGGTTTTCAGGATATAATCAGGTCCTGGTAGTAGAACTTGATAGACTGAAAACTACCTTTCGTACAAAGTGGGGTACGTTCACGTACAGACGAATGCCATTCAGGCTCGTGAATGCAGGTGCGACTTTTCAGCGCACCATGGACATCACCTTCTGCGGACTCATCGGACAAAGTGTAGTGGTGTACCTCGATGATGTGACTGTGTTTTCAAGAAAATGGGAAGACCACATATGCCATCTGAAGAAAATTTTTGAGCGATGCCAGAAATACGAGATTTCCTTGAATCCCAAAAAGAGCATATTTTCAGTGTCTGAGGGGAACCTCCTTGGACACCTTGTTTCTAAGAGCGGGATCAAGGTTGATCTAGATCAGGTCTAGAATATCACCCAGATCCCTCACTCAGCCAACAAGAAAGAAATGCAGTCCTTCTTGGGAAAAATAAACTCCCTTCGGAAGTTCATCTCAGATTATGTGCAACTAGTCAAACCAATGCAAGACGTGATTAAGAAGGATGCAGTCTACAACTCGGGCAGGCGAGAAAAGTACGCATTCACTCGTATCAAGCAGGTTACTATAGAAGTGACTGCACTATACAGCTGGGGAAAGAGGGAAAAGTATGCATTCACTTGTATCAAGCAGGTTATTGCAGAAGCGCCTACACTCTATAACCCAAACTTCAAAAAAGACTTCCTGCTATACACCTTCGCCTCCGATAACTTGCTTGCTGCAGTTCTCACTCAGAAGGATGAGTTGAACAATGAATGTCCCATCTCCTTCATGAGCGCAAGCATGCAGGGACCCAAAATAAAATACCCCACCATTGACAAGCAAGCATATGCAATATACAAGGCAGTGAAACACTTCAGACCCTACTTGTTGAAGAACCATTGCAGGGGGTATGTGCCTCACCCAACATCCTGATCAGTGCTTGTACATCAAGCACTGGGTGAATGACGTGTGAACTGGATGATAGGATTGCAAGAGTATGATCTTGACGTCAAGGCAGTTGACATAATCAAGGGTCATGGTCTCTACAGACTCGCAGCTGAGGCAGTACATGCACAGGAGGAAGAAGAAGATCTCGTCAGTTGGGAGTAGGAAATTGAAATGTATGATGTAGTGCGAGCACCACCCACTGTAAAGGGAAAATCTTGGTAAATATATGTGTGCTAGTACCTTGAGCACGACACCATACCCTCTCACTTTTCCATCATACAAAAGAGGGCATTGCATATCAAAGCTTTAGCTTATCGGTTGTTGCACGAAGTACTTTACAGAAAGCATAGCAACGAAACATTGCTCAAGTGCCTGGAGGCACATGAATCAGAGAAGGTTTTGCAAGATCTGCATGACGAACCAGCTGGGGGTCACTTTGTGGGAAATACCACTATGCACAAAGCTATGCAAGCGGGTTTCTAATGGCCCACATTATTCAAGGATGCACATGCTTAAGCCTGCAGGTTCCCGGTCTGTCAACAATGCACCAACAGAATGTGAAGGTCAACAACCCTACTACACCCTGTTGCAGTGACTGAACCGTTCCAACAATGGGGTCTAGACATCATCGGGAAAATTTTCCCACATTCGTTGAAACAACACCAGTACATTCTTACAATAGCTGATTACTTCACATGGTGGACATAAGCAGTTCTTCTCAAGCAAGTGAACGGCCAGGAGGTCATCAGATTCCTCTAACAGAACATCATCTCATGCTTTGGAATTTTGGTATCACTTGTGTTTGATAATGTAACGTACTTTTCATCTTTAAAGCTTTATGATTTTGCATTACAAAATGGTATTATGCTGAAACACTCATCTAACTACTACCCGTAGGGAAACGGTCTCACAGAATCCACGAACAAAAACCTTATCCGTATAATAAAAAAGACCATTTACTCTGAGCAACATAATTGGCACTCTGCCTTGACGAATGCTTTATGGGATGACCACGTAACACCCAAACCCTCTCTGAATACCTCACCATACTTCCTAGTCTATGGTAAAGAAGCCATCCTACCACCCAACATCTACTTGCCTGCGCTTCAGTTGTCTCAAGAATCCCAAGGAAAGCCTTGCATGCTAGTTCAGTGTAGGATGGATACACTTCACAAACTGTAGGAAGAAAGGATGAAAGCAAAAGAAAAGTTTACACTCCACCAGAACCATATCAAGAGATGGTTCGACAAGAAGTCTGCAGGGAAAGATAACTTTGATGTTGGTGACTTAGTCTTGAAATTGGATAAACCCCATGAAGACAAAGGAAAGAATACAAAGTTCCAATCCCCGTGGATTGGTCTATACAGAGTCCATGAGAAGCTTGGTCCACACACATACCATCTGCAATCACTTGACGGGAGGATTGACAACCTTCTTGTCAACGACCAAGATGTCAAGCACTATTTTCAGTAGGTCGGGCCACGCCCCGCGCCATCTACATAGTCTGCTTACAGCTTGTTGTTTTTGCTTTGTTTTCTTGGCTTACTATTTTTGTTTCATTTGTTTGGTTGTCTTAGTACCTGCTATATTTCGTTTTGTAAATAAGTACTGCCCTATACTGAGTTCTGGCTTTTGAATGAGTATGTGGCTAAGATCTGAAGAGACTTGTGACACTGCAACACTTGTCCAGTCTTGTGCTCGTATTCTTTGTTCTTGGCTGTAATTTTCGGCTAATGAATTACTGATGAAAATACGAGCCATCTACATTGGAATCTTGGGTCCAACCATGAACCTATGTCCACACTAGGAAACCCCATGCATGTACTTAGTCTTTTGCTCTGTGTGATCAAGCTCATCCAACCAGTAGAAATAAAGAAGGGGAAATATAAATGAGAAAAACTATGTCAGAGGTCTTATATGCTTCTCTGAAGGAGCTACCTACTCTTCTCTCAATAAGCCATGATCCCTCTTCTGCCCCAAAATAAATAAGTGCCTATGCACAGTCCTCTTTAAAAAATATGAAGGCGAAAGAAGAGAAAGGCTTCCTGCACAGAGAGGTGAAGCATGCAACTCCACCGGGGTACTGACCTGGCTCACTAGCAGTGGATAAATGTGTGTGTTCCTGCTTGACTCTGCCGGGGTACTATCCAAGCCTGCTGGTAGCGGAGCAACACCAGAGATGAAAACTTATAATCTGAATTTTTTAACTCGTGACCCAAACTAACTTTCTCGATTTCGAAACACTATGATCAAGATGAAACTTTTGTTGTGTTTGATTGAGTTGGAAAAAGGTGAACCATGTCTATCCATAGGGTATGTGGGAAATCTGAAGTAACCCACACAACATTTCAATACTCCATGAATGACCAAGTCCCTATCTGTCAATGAACCAAAACAAAGGAGCTGGAATTCTACCAGTGTGTCACCAAGTGTTGTAGCGGCTACAACACCCTCCAAAATTTTGGCTTGCATCCAATTTCCGAGCCTCCCTTGGATTTCTACTTGATGTTTGCAAGCACTCGAGCTCAACCCATGGGCTCGTGCGAGTCTTTGCACCCTCTTTTCTTGACCATTCAATGGACAACTTTTTTCATGTTGGTCTCAATGCCACACTTGCTACCATGTTCTGGTCATGCACAAGGTCCTCGCTTCATGTGTACATGTTGTATTCGCTATGTGAACATATGTTGCACTCACACATGAAGTTGTATGCACTGTTGCACAAGCATTGTCATGGCGTTCCACGATCTATCACAAGCGTCACACTTTTCGCTCACACCCTTGGTCAGTCATGTTGAGCATATGTTGTCTTGATGGTTTGAGGTGTCTTGTCTTCAAGTCATGTTGGGTGTGTGTTTACAAGGTTGCGCATGAAAAAAATCACTCGATCACACACTTAGTCATTTTGCTGAAGTTCTGATGATCGGATCACCCCTGACCTCCACCTTGCAATTGAATCAACTGACTATCACCCAGAAAAGTGCAGAAGTGTCAAACAAGCCATTTCAATCTGCAATGCCCACAAGTTGATCAACCAACCCTCCTACTGGTCAATCAGAGAGTTTGACCGTGGAGTTACCCCGAGACTTACTCCCCTCAATAATTGCACAGAAGCTGTAGACCTTTCCCTCTCCCCTGACTGAGGAAACTGCACAGACAGGCCAGATAGACACCAAGCGCCCATCCCTGTCTCCCTAAAAATATGGCATAGTTTTTCCAGCCAGCCAGTCTGTCAGCCAACCAGTTTCTCCACCCAGAAAACTGTGTAGATTTCATAAGCAAGCCCCTCAACTACCCAGAATATCGCTTAACTCAGAAACTGTGTAGAGGTGTTTAGTAGGTCAGCCTCCTAGCAATTGTACTATTTTTGTCTCCAACAACCCAGCAACCTACTACCAGCTCCCTTCAAGAATTGCACTTTTTTGCTACCAAGCCTCTCGCAGCCCGCAGCTAGCTCACAGATTGTCCCTCAGCCGAGCCAGATCACGTAGATAGTCACTATTGATTTGGATTGTCCATCTTTTTTCCCAGTGACCTTTGCGCAATTTTCACCAGCAATGCCCAGAGCCCACATCCCATCTTGAAACTTTCCTTGCGAAGTTTCATAGCCTTGTCCTCTCTCTCGGTCACCTGCATCCGAAAGTGAACGACCATGCATCATGGTAGACTAGGAGGTTTATGGATTTGATGTCATCTCGTCATGAGTGACTGCATATATATGTATATGAATAAGACATGACATGACGATAGATGAGATGAACAAGGAAAGTACATGTAAGGAGATGTCTTTGCAAATAGACGAACGAATGATGCATGCGAGGAGATGTTCTTGAGAACGGATGATGCAAGCGAGGAGAATACTTCACAAATGGATGAACATGTCAAGCATGCCAAAGTACAAGTAAAGAAGTAACATGCACATGCATCATCAAGTGAACACCAATGAGATACACCAAGAGGACATCCATCACTCAGCAGCACTGCAACTCGACATGCACACCACCTGTCATGCGGAAAGAGTCAATTTTGCGGACAAAACCGACCTCCCTAGCAACCAAAGGTCGTCTAGTGACAAACAAAACAATCAAGCACTATATTTCCCTAAATATGCATTTAAAATAAAAGCAACCAGGTGTTTAAGGCTTACCTTTAGTCCAACGCTTGTTTGTTGTAGTCCAGCCTCTCTAATCCAGATGAGCTCCTTCTCCTTGAAGCCTGCATTCACTAACAAGCAAACGATTACATATCACTTGAATAACTCATATAATAAAACATATTCATCATAAAGACCAAGGAGTATATGAAACAAATTATATAGAACAACTTGTTGAGAAAAATGAACTTAATTGTATTAATTGGAAACAAAAGAAACCATTACAACCAGTGCCTTGGTGTTGTGCAGGTCCCTCCCAGGGTCCAGCAAGAGTTCTCCTTTACTTTGATCAGCTCACCCACTTCCAAATGAAGCTAGGAAAGGATTGGAATCTCTCCTCTCAAGCTCTATAAGGGAGTCCTAATTTCAGCAGCATCTACCCTTAGGAATGTTCAGCTTTCAACCTCCCCTCCCTCTGGCCCAATGCCTGTATTTATAGTGCTTTGGAGGAAGTTAATCAGGTCCACCATGAATGGGATAAGCCCCTCTTTCAATGGGATAGCTCCCCTCTTCATGGGATAAGCTCCTCTCTCATTGGGATGCATGAACCATCTGGAGGCGCTCAATCCACGTCAAACCATCTTCTAGAATGCTCTAGAATCGACCACAAGTAAATTTTTTGAAGTGAAACTTGCGCCTTTTGACCTTTACAGGAGTACGCAGCCACCCCTTTACAGACACAGCGTACAAGTACGCAGGTTTTATGAACTTGAGGTGCGTACACGCAGGTAAGGCTAAGAGAAACTGTGTAACCAGAGTTATATTGACTTTTAAGGACTTTCTCTCTTTTTTGGAGTTTGACATGAGGAGCAGAGGTATAAGACTTGCCAAGGAGGACAATATGACTATTGATGGAGCCATACTGACTGCAAATAGTCATGGTGACAAATTTTAGTGTAACAGATTGCCCCCTAAAGTGCGAAGCCTGTAGTAGATTAGGGTTTCATATCATCTAGGAAGGGTGAAGTACTTTATCATTTCAAGGATTATCTTGTGGAGAGCCCAGTCGGAACCTGCAAATATTCAACACAAAATACATGTATGAGATCATATCATCGCTGAGGTAGGCATTCCCATACTCAGATCAAAAACTTTAACTAACAAACTAACTACTGCTCTGATACAGGAATGATTTCGCAGTACATCATAATCATAGACTCATGTAGACACAGTATGGACACAACCATATGTTTATAATTAGTCTACTATATAATGAATACAAAACTCCTCGCAGCCTGGATGGTGGAAACTAGATCCAGGGTCTTCATTTCTACTTCCCGAAATAGTACGATTCTATCCATGCGAATAAATGAGTTGATGTCGAGCATGGTAGAAACCACTTGATTACCAGTCAATGATGTAAACTGTTAACAAGTGTGAGAGAGACCACCAGTGATGTCAATGGTTCTCAAAGTACCCAGTACAATCCATGAGATGTGAATGAATGTGCTGACGTCAAACATGTCACGGAATCCTTCGATCGAAAGTCAATGATGTAAACTGTCGTCGAAGGCGAGAAATCTGCCATTGATGCATGCGGATTTCAAGGTACTGACGATTTCTAGATCATCTTTCTAGATAATGTGCTGATGTCGATAGAAAGCGATCCGTTGTAGGCAAGCCTACAACATGAAATCATAAATCAAGTTGAAGAAATGTAGCTGTAAGGACTGACTCAGGGACGGTCAAGATGGATGACAGGTATTTTGTAGATGAATGGTTTATTTGAAGTGACCTCTTGAACACATAACGACACAACAGATGGCTTGGTGACAATTGACCCAAAGTTAATACCCGGCTGAAAACTTTCAATGTGGTTTGATCAACTGTGAGGCAAAGGATTTCCCAACCCAGGTGAATGAAAAGTGTCGTGTTCAAGAGTGGTGATAAGGTTTCTTTGAGACAAAGGATAACAAATAGGCTCATTTTTCTCTCTTTTCCCCCACCATTTCTAGCAAGTACCTCTTTATTTTTTAACAAGCTTGAGGAGGATAACATTTGCTTGATTATAAGCTCATCCTTCAGATGAGTCCAACTTAGTTTAGATTCGAACCCTAAGAAGGAGTGGTCCGTTCCTGTTTGTAATCGAACAGGTCCTTTACTGTGAAATTTTAATGAGTCCAGTATAGGAGAAACTCGGCGTTTTTCAGTTTTAGAGAGTCTGAAAAACTTAAGAAGACTCCAGGGTTGACCTTTTTCATAAGTTTGTGTCTCCCAAGCCCGAAAAAGTATAAAATAATACTTGAGAGAACCGCTTGATCTTTACGACCAAGGAGTACTTTCATGATTAGTGTCTTTGACCTGAAAAGTAAAAAGCGATCAAGGACACGTCGTTTTATTTCCAATATCGAATTTGAAACGAAAAAAATCCGACAATCTTTTCATGTTTTTACGGTCAGAAAAGGGCTATAAGAGGACCATCTTTTAATTCCGTTTTAATGAGTGTAAAAGAAACGCTCGGCAATCTTTTCATGTTTTAGGAGTCAGAAAAGGGCTTAAAGATGACTCTGATGTTTTTGTTTGTAGAAAATGACAATTTTCCCTGAAAATCCTTTATCTTGCACAAAAACCAACACATTACTCATACCTGTTTACGATAGATAAAAATACTTTGAAAAATACCTTTTCATGGTGAAAAATAAACAAATTTACCATTTATTTACCCAAAAAACCTATAAAAAGGGCTTTTACCAATTCATTTTTACCATTTTACTGTTGAGGAGAGAAAGAGGGCTTTTGGCAAGAAACTTCCCATGGACATTGCGGAGAATCCGACCGTCGGAATCGAACGCCGTCTCTTTCAGGTATTCTACAACATCCTCCTCTTCATTTTCATCCGTTTGGAATTCATTTTTAGGCCCTAGTTTCATTTTTTGGAGGCTTTGGGGTTTCAAGATCTGCCTTTCGGGGTATGCAGATGCTCCACTGGTGACCTGCGTACCCCGAAATTTTCTCAGTTGGGAAAATGCCGGGCGTACGCACCTTGCCTTAAGGAACCTGCATACCCACGCTCTGTTCCTAAAGGCGGGGTGCGTACCCCGCAAAACGAGTTTTCAAACCCCAATTTCTTCAAAAAGGACCAAATTTTTTTGATTTCATTGAATCTAACAGATGTTTTTTGGTGTGTAGATTGCCCACCATGCTTGATTGGTGCGAGAGAGAGCACGAATATGTTGATTTGGCCGCCATTAATCATCAACCGTCAATTGATGCTTTGGAGGCATGCGGCCTTTATAAATACTGGGCCATACTTGGCATGAGGGCCCAAGTGAGATTTCTGGAATGGATGGTAGAAATGTGGAACGTTCAGGACCAATGTTTTTACCTTGGAGGGCACCAGCTCGAGATAGAGCCCTCAGATATTTACTTTCTCACTGGTTTGCCCAAGAGAGGCGAACACTTGACTCTATTTGGGACTAGGCCGGGTGGCCAGTCCATCGCTAGTCTCCGACTAGAGTGGTGTAACACTCAGAACCAGGAGAAGGGGATAGAGATCAAAACTATATCCCGACCTGAACTTATGGTGATTGCCTTTACAGTTACCAGACTTTGCGGGGCTGCCGCTTTGCACATTGCCACTGGGTCCCAGATGCGGATGGCGATTGATTGCTATCGAGGAACCATTTTTAACTGGTGTGATGCTGTGTTGGCCAATGTAAAAGGCCAACTAACTAGAGCCAAAAACGGGCAGCTGAAGACTTTTGGTTATGGGCCTTTAGTTGTCAGTTTTGGCTTAGAGAGGGTTCCGATGCTGATCCCACAACAACTCACTGTTGGTGTTGGGCTTCCTCGAGAGCCCAAATTGATGCGATGGGTTTCGGTTATGGCCCGTCATCCTGATGAGGGAACAGAGGTTGTTTGATTTACTCTGGAGTACTTTCACTGGTTAGAGGACCAGGTCTTTTCGATACAGGATTTTCCTTATGCTGGAGTTGATTTTCGTGGAGATCCGGACATGATTCTTCCACCGGGAGAACAATGGGATGATACAGGTAACTTCATTTTCTACAAGTTTTTAAACTATCTATTTTTTTTTGTTTTTATATCGTCTCAAAACTGACAGTGACAATTTTCAAAATGCAGATGTAGGCCCACGTCGACCAACCAATCTCCGGCCTTTCGAGAGGAGACTACCAGTTGTAGCGGCACCGACCCCACAGGACGAGGCCACAGAGACTTTAGCTGAGTTGGAGCATGACCTAGAGTGTCTTACAACAGACATACCGGAGACTACCATAGATGATATTCCTATCAGGCTTCAGCGCTTTGTAGTCGGGGTCCCAGGACCTTTTAGGAGGTTCTTGTGTAGGGTGGCTCGTGCAGTGGTGTCATATAGAGATCATCACCAGTGATTGGATGGTCGTTTTTGTAGACACATGTGACATTTTGTTTTTTTGTACTTATCATTTTTGCCGATCATAAGGTGTTTTTCAACCTATGATCGAAGACGATGTATTTTTTGACACACTCCTATCTATATATATCATTATTACCAGCTTATCTTATAAATCATGTTATGGAATGATTTTAAATTTACATGTATGTTTATTGCAAATGTCTATTCAACATTCGAGAAGCAATTGCATCTACTAATGTATTTAAAGACCTTGGAATATGTTGATATTCAATATAATCAAACTCACGTTCCAAGAGACGCACTCTCAAAAATAACCTTAATAACACTGGATTTCTAATGGCATATACTCTATTAAGCTGTAATACAACGAGTTCAGAATCTAACCTCACTATCAAACTCTGAATCCCAAATGAAATAGATTCAGACAATAACTCAATCACTGCATTGTATTCTGCAATGTTGTTTGTTGTTTGACCGAGGCTTACCCCATGCATAGAAACTAACTCGTCAGAGGGCGAATAGATGACCCAAGCTGCGGAAGAAATATTCCGTGTACTACGACAAGCACCATCAGCGAAACCAATGTATGTTTGGAGAGGCATCGACATCTGCATCATCAAGAGTAAAACCAAGATAAGCCAGAATAATGACGAAAACACACTTTCTAAGCTAAGCACACTGTCTAAACTAACAAACACACCAGCTAGAAAGAAAAACCTAACCTAACTAAAATCTCCATACCCATCTTTTAAGCATAATACCTCTTAAGGTAAAGTCCATTTCTGGGTTTACCCAAAGAGTCCCCGTCAAAGTCTACCAGCTCATAGGCCCCTTTTGCTAGCTTTCGCTTGACAATATAGGGCCCATGCCACATAGGAACGAATTTTCCAGCACCTAATTTATCATTAGCTTGATCATATAATAACACTAGGTCTCCTTCCGAAAAATTTCGAGGGGTCACATTTTGATCATACTGAGCTTTCATTCGTTTTGTATGAGTCTCGATTGCCAATGCGGCATCACGTCGATTCTCATCTAATTGAGCTAAGTATAATAAACGCTTCTGCTCTTCAGAAGTAGCTGGAAGTAACTCGAGGGCCATTTGCAGTGACGGGATTTCGCATTCAATGGGTAGCACAACTTCCAAACCATAAACTAGTTGGAAAGGAGTGAACCCTGTTGATGTTTTCACTGAGGTTCGGTACGCCCAAAGCGCTGAAAATAACATGTTGTGCCAATTCGACCAATGAATACCAATGATTCGTCGGATCATGATAACTAAAACTTTGTTGATAGACTCAACCAGACCATTCGCTTGTGGATAATAAGGAGTTGAACTATCGTGACGCAAACCAAGCTGGCCTGTAAGTTCTGTCACCATAACGTTTCGAAAATGGCGCCCATGGTCAGTGATTATTGCTTGTGGGACACCAAACCTAGCAATTATGTGATTGAATACAAAAATTGCAGCTGTCTTGCCGTCTACCTCGAATGTAGGCATTGCCTCGGCCCACTTAGTAAAATAATCAACCGCAAGGATGATATACGCATGCCCCCCGACCGAGTGAGGGTTACATGTAATAAAATCGATACCCCATTTGGCAAAAGGACCAACAGAAATTATAGGGTGGAGAGGGGCAGGTGGAGCGCGCATCTTTCGATCAAACACTTGACAGTTGTGGCATTTTCGGACTGCAGTAATACAATCTTTAAACAAGGACGGCCAGAAGTAGCCAGTGCGCAACACCTTTTGGGCTGTGGCATACCCAGACATATGACGGCCACACGCTCCAGAGTGACAGTCGTTTAGAACCCTTTCTGCCTCTTCATGAGTTAAGCAATGTCGAAAAATAGAGTCTGCCCCACGGCGATAAAGAGTATCTCCAATAATTTTGTATTGTTGGGACTGGAATCGAATTTTCTGACGTTCTGACTTTGAAGCTTCGGGCCGAAAGGATTGGGTCTGGAGATAGATGATGATATCCCCATACCACGGATCTAAAGTGCTGATTAGAAACAGAGATTCGTCCGTAATGGGCTCCTCTGCCACAGTTTCCGTGTCAGCACGCGGGAAGTCACACATTAACTCTGCAAAAACTAAAGATTTCTTAGACTTAGATTTCTCAAACTCCAAGTCGAACTCCTGCAGGATAACAATCCATTTGGAGTACTTGCCCCCTAGCAATTGTTTAGTCAAAATTTAAATCATAGGGTTGCAATCCGAAATGACTGTAGTTTTACGGAGTAAAATGTAATGACGAAAACGTTAGACATCTTGAACGGCTGCCAATGCCAATTTCTCCACATGTGAATATTTTAGCTCAGTGGGATTTAACGTCCTACTAAGGTAATATATCACATGTTCCGTTCCGAATTCATCTTCCTGAACTAAAACCATTCCAATGGTGGAAAGGGAGGCGGCAAGGTACAAAAAGTAGTCCTGGTTGAAGTTGGGAGGATGCAACAACGGTGCATGGGTCAACGTGTGTTTGAGTGCATCAAAAGATTTCTGAGCTATCTCATCCCAAGAGAATTGAGCGTTCTGTTTCAACAACCATGTAAAACCTTTTGTAACCTCGGCGTAGTTAGGAATGAATCGTCGTAAAAAGTTTGCTTTCCCCTACAAACTTTGGAGTTGGCGAAGACTCGAAGGAGGAGGAAATTTGATGATAGCTTCTACCTTCGAGGGATCGACGCGAATGCCGGCTTTTGAAACTACAAATCCTAGCAATCGTCCCACTTCTATACAGAATACACATTTGTGTGGGTTCAACCGAATACGATAATGCCTACACCTCATGAAGATTGCTCGTAAATGAACAAGGTGATCAGCTTGATGTAATGAATGAGCGGGCAAATCATCGAGATATGGTTGCACAATGTGTTTGATGTCATGAAACGCATAAGACATCGCCCTTTGAAAAGTTGCTCCGGCGTTCTTAAGCCCAAAAGGTAATTTGCAGTAAGCAAATGTCCCCCATGGACAAATGAAAGCCGTTTTTGGTTGATCGGCAGGTAGAATATTGATTTGATTGTAACCGGAAAAACCGTCCATAAAGGAAAATATTTCACTGCTGGCACAATCATCAATGATTTGATCGATATAGGGCGTTGGGTAGTTGTCCTTTGGACAAGCTCGATTAATGTCCCTATAGTCGATGCATATTCTTATTGTTCCCTGTTTTTTGTTAACCAGAACAATATTCGATACCCAATCCGTTAACGGGATCGGATAAATGAAACTTGCTTTCAACAGCTTTTCAACTTCTGCTTTAATTGCAGCAGCTTTTCGTGGGTGAATCTGACGCAAACATTTCCGGACGGGTTTAGCATCTGGGTAAGTCTTGATCTCACGAACAACAATTGCGGGATCAATTCCTGGCATTTCCTCATAGGACCAGGCAAACACGTCGCAGAATTCTTGAAATAGGGCCTTGTATGTCTGAATTTCGTCATCTGTACACGAGGCACCTATATGAATGTTTTCAACAATTTCAGGCTTGACTGAAATGTCAATGGGAATAGTACGAGAGATATTTCCCAAATTCAACTCTGAATCTGGATGTTTCATGGGATTCTGATCTTCCTTGACATATTCAGTTGTAAAAACTGATGAGAAATCATTTTCAAAACGATCATCCTCAGGTAAAAACGAAGATCTATGATGGAGATCCTCCCATGGTAAATCATCTATACACAGGACTTCACGAAGTTGTTCGTCAGATGACACAACTTCAGGAAACGCTATTAACTCTGAGGTTGATGTGAAAAGTGATTCCTCACGGACCACATTCATTTGGTCGACTTTGGTTGTTATAGATATTTTTGTGCCTTACAGCATTGAGCATGAAATGTCCATAATCTAAGGGATCCAAAGTCCCTAAACATGTTGTTCCTACCCCTAGAGGAACAAGGCTAACAAACCACAGCAATTCACAGAAGTTCTCCACCAGAAACTGCTCAAAACAAGTCAATTCAGGATCATGTCAATGGCTCCACTGACTGTCTGCGCTGAATGTCAATGGCTACACTGGCTACCTGCGCTGAATGTCAAAGCCAACACTGGCTACCTGCGCTGAGCGAGAGTGGACATATGGCAAGCTCATTTCTCAAGGTGTCAAAACCCAGGAAGCTTCCAAAATGACACTTGCCTCAGGGAATTCGACTGGTGATGAGTAAGAGGTTCCAAATCTCCAAGTGGAAGCAAGAACCTCCAAGTGGAATCAAGAACTGACAGAGGGAGAGGACACTAGTCAGATCTCAAGCTGACTCATCCTCTCTCCAAACATCTATATATGGATCTCTCCTCCATGAGATCTAGAGGCTGGAATTTTGTTATTGCAAAGAATTGCTGTTGGTTTGAGATTGGAATCATTGGGTGCTTAATGCTTTGAAGGGAGGTGAAGATAGGAATTCCATTCTGCTGGGAAGGAGATGCTGGATTGGAGCCCTCTGGGTTGTATCTCTTCCTGAACCTTGTTATTCATCAATAAAGCTATCTTGGTTTCTCCTATATACTGATGTATTCTTGATGTATGATTGCATTAGTATGTTTAGTTTACTTCTAATCCTGAACTAGTTATGATTATGAATCTATGTCTTTGTGTAGTGTTCTTCTCTTGTAATCTTGCAGAGACCTGTTGAAGCTGGGCGAGCGAGAAGGCAAGTAGCTGGGAACACCCAAAGAGAAGAGAGGCTGGATCGAGGGACAAACGGAAGACACCAGTTAGTCTATCCATCTCTCTTCATTCTTAATTCATAAAGGAAGAATACTAGAATAGTTGTCTCTGTTTGTTGCTAAGGCATTGTCACACCTTAGGTGGATAGGATCGTCCTGCATAGGCATTTTTCCCCACAAAAAATTGGCGACTCCACTGGGGAAGATTTGTTTTAGTCATTTTATTTGTGTCTCTATCATTGTTTGTTTCATAGACTCAACAGCAACGATCGAACTGCTTCTGCTATTCTCAGTTGCAAAGTAGACAGTTGCTGCCTTGATCCAATCACTGGATTTGTCTATGATCTGAAAAATGGACTCACAAATGATTTGATGATCCTTTGTGATAGATCTTAGTACCCCCTCAAAGCATCCCTTTGATTGTACCTTGCTTGTGGTTTTGATTTGGCCTGAAACCGTTGATTAATTAGCAATCTGTGACCCAGAACCCAGTGAGAAACTCTCGTTTCTCGTTCAGCGCGAACCCTGTGAAGGGATTCTGCATTTCAACGCAGGTCCCGTGAAGGCCACCTGCGCTGAATGTCAAAACCCCAGTGTTGAGGTTGCGCTGATCCAGTTTTGCCTTGTGCAGCTGGGGTTCTCTGCTCTCTGTTGCCCTGTTTTGATCTCTGTTTTTTGCAGCCTGTAACCAGCATAGGTACCAGTCTGATAACTCCTTTTCTCTGCTTAAATTCCGCCTCCTTTTGTACAAAAAGACTGTGAGTGTTTTTATGTGTTTGTGGCGTCATTTACAGTTTTCCTTTGCATGAGTGAAATAATCATCCTGTAGCCCTTGATTCAGATCTGTT
Organism: Pinus tabuliformis; assembly: GCA_031772625.1. NCBI lineage: Eukaryota > Viridiplantae > Streptophyta > Pinopsida > Pinales > Pinaceae > Pinus > Pinus tabuliformis. The sequence goes on from CM062811.1 coordinate 1,162,750,397, forward strand.
GATTGTGATCTTAGGAGAGAGTTCATTGGCTGTTTACAGTTGATTATACATTTGCTTTTGCTTATTGGTTTGAGTTTGTCTCTTTTAAGTGTCGAAACAAGTGTTCATTTCGAAAGTCGTAAAGTGTTGTAATCTCTTCTACCCTTTCTAATTTCGAAAAAGTAAACTTGTTTGTACTTGTCATTTAAAAGCAAATTCAAAGTTGTACAAAAAGCTTTCTTTGTAGGCATCAATACTAAGAAAGCGGAAAACAAACACCTGCATTGTGCATTTGCATTTTTGATAGTTTGCATGCTTGATTTAGGAAAAGTGCATTAGAGTGTGCTGATTGCTCTTTGAGAAAAGATGGTGTCTTTCTTTTCCCTTAGTAGCTAGGATTTTCAAAGTTGAAAAGATATAAAGCTTGCTTATCATCTTTAGACTGCATTTAGGAATTGTATCATACATCTCGTGGTGATCCAGAAAGGCAAACTTCTAAAAATATCAACTTAAAATAAACTGAATGAACTTAACAACGCTTTGCAACATAACGCACAACATAGAGGTCTAGGCTAGAGACGTGTTCCAGCGTCGTAAAGCCTGGTGACTGTCGATCTCGTTGAAGGTGGGTGATTCCTCCTGAGGGACGATAGCGCCAGTACGGATTGTGCTCTCACGTACCGTCGCGTATATATTGGGAGACCCCTATAGGAATATAACCTTTATCCTTAGGAAGCCGTGTCGGCTGCCCTACTGATCGCAATGCACTGAACACAGCATTCAGGAAGATCGACCGCCCGTACCTTAAAAAGTATTCTATGGTTTTGCGAAAAGTTTGGCACACCCTCTGCCTAGAACTCCAGAGCAGTTTCTTTTGGCCTTTTTCAGACTCTATAACAGAAAAAGTCCATCCAAGCATTTGTCACTTCGGGCTCGTTAAAACATCGAAGGAGACTAGAGTCATCTTTAGCTTTTTCTCGACTCTTTAAAAGTGAAAAAGCAAGTTGTGTCTAAAGCGTCTAAAAAATTCATTCAATTCGGAAACACATTTTCCCCTTTTATATTTTGGTTGATCGAGTAATCCGCAATCGTGGAAGAAAGTCAATTGAAACCCCGTCGTTCGCGGAGGCTTACGAGTCAACCGTCTTTGTCTTCGGAATCGAAAATAGTACGGACAAAGCAAACTCGTTTAACTGGTTCGAAATCTCCTATCAAAGTTAGAACAAGTGTTCCAACAACATCTGAGATTCCGGTTACTCCAAACATTTCTGGAAACCCTGCCTCTATTGAAGAAGTTCAACAGCCACAGAGGGACAGTAACACTGATCCTAGTCTGAGAGAAAATACTTGCGTTACTGAACCAGTTCCATCTGTGACCGGTTCAGAGAGTCTTGCTCCTCAAACAACTGTCGCTGTCGAATCAACCCCTTCTTCGGCACCAGAAATATTTTACGGACCTGACGGTCTTCCTCTTCCACCTGGTTTGATTGCGATAGAGGAAATTGTAGAAGATCCGCAAGCAAGTACTCCAACCCATTTTGGAGTAGGGGTCACTCTATTTCCTTCTACGTCAGAAGTTAGTCTATCACCAGTGGAAGTTCCTGTAGAATCGCTAGGCAATCTATTGGATAGACTCAAAATGTTTGAACAACCGTCAACATCTAGGACTGCTTCGAACGACACAGCGACAACAGAACTCCCTGCCGTCACTCCGATAATGTTTGCCGGCGTACCATCTGTCCCAACTAGCTCACAACCGCTAGAAGGAGTCCACCCAGGGACTATTTTGACAGTGTGGTCTGTTCCAGTTTGTTCCTCCGGAATAATATCTGGCAACTCTTATGTTGAGACTCGACAAATTGATCCCTATGGAGGTCAATTTGGGCCATCCAGTCCCCAAAGGCAATCAATCCCCTTGTGTTCCGGATTACCGCCGTATGGGGGGCAGTATGCCCTTTCATTACCCCCTCTGGGAGGATATCCATACGGGAGTTCTCAACAGTATTCAGGTTATACTGGAGTTACGACAAGTGGTTGGGTACCTATGCTACCCCAGCAACCAAGAGTTGTGTATTCTATGCAACAGTGTGTACCTATGTCGAACATCCCGACAACGCCAGCTATTGTAACAGTGTCACAAGTTCAAACGATGCTTGTTGTATGTCAACCTCAGATTTCTCAGGTTGTAATGCAACAGCCCCTTGACCCTGTGACTCAACCACAATCGCCAACTGGTGGGGCGACATAGGTCCAAACGGGTACAATTACCCCACATCTTGGTCCGCCGGTTAGTATAGCACAGCAGAACATGGCTTCACAACCGTGGCTGGTGCAATACCAACAACCACAGTTCCAGCAAGTGTACCAAGGTTCTGAGTAGCAGATCTTTGCGAACAGTCGACAACCGTACATTCAAAATGGTCAAAACCAACCGCTTTACAGTGGTCAAGTCCACCAACCGTATCAGTCATACCAACATCAATTACATTATGCTGGCATGCAAAGACCAACTGTTCAAGCGATTCCATCGTATCCTGGGTATGCTTCACCTAACCTGAATCAGCAGTTACCATTCGTGGCAACTTTAGAGTTACCCGATTTACACCGGTTAACGAACGATCCAATTGCTTACGCCCCTTGGTGGCCAGCGATTCCTCACAAACTTCCATCGGACATTCCTAAATTTAATGGAAATCCAGGCGAAGACCCATCGAATCACGTGATGACATTTCATCTGTGGTGTTCATCAAACACCCTAAACGATGATTCGATAAGGCTTCGCCTTTTCCAGAGGACATTAACGGGTTTGACGGCAAAATGGTATATTGAATTACCTAGAGCCTCGTTCGACAATTTCAGCTCCCTAGCCACGACTTTCTTGACCCATTTTCAATTACCGATAAGGTATGAAACGGGAACCGAAATCTTAACCAACTTCAAACAGACAACAGCCACTCACATATCTGATCATATACATGAGTGGCGTCGTCGTCGTAGGATGGTGAAAACGTACGTTCTCGATCAGCTATTAGCTGAATGGTTTATCAAGTCGTTACTTCCTGCCATAACGGAAGATGTGGCCAAGGGGGGAGTCGTAACGGAGCAGGAAGTTATTGCTCGTGCACAATATCTAGACTTAGTCTATACTCAGTCTGGCACGCTCTACGATAAAATACCTGACGCCCCTAGACCGGAATTCTCAATTCCTCCTCCTCCTAAATCAAATAGTGACTCTCATGCCGGCGATGGTGTGATTGGCACGACAAACGCGAAATCGACAAAGGCTTCGTCTAAGAAAGCCCGTAAGACTTCAGATCAAAATGCAAAAGAAGAGATTCTTGCTTCGGAAGTAAATGCCGTATCAGCAGATAAAGGCAAAGAAACTAATCAACCAGGAAGCAAGAAGAAGCAAAACAAAGGGAATAAGAAGAAACAAGGTGAGTCATCTCCTGGAAAAACTTCTTCAAACCCTCCTTGGAAAGGGAAACCAAAAAGTCCATGCATTATATGTGATGAGGATCATTGGACACAAAATTGTCCATACAGAGCTGAGCTTAAAAGGTTCTTCAAAAGTTCACAAACCTCAGCTGTGTTAACTGATCCATTTCCCAATCCAGGTCAAAATTTGGTTGATAGTGGAAATGCTTCCCCGTCGCAAGTGCTAATGTTGTCGATCTCCAAGCAACAAAATGATGCTTTGATTTCAACAAGGAACAAAGATTACGGGAATCCGCAGCTGTCGAACGACAAAGGTAAAGATCAACCAAGTAGTTCGACAACAACTTCGACAGAAGTTGTACCACCCATCATTCCTGAATTAACAATAAAACCACCAAAGGGAGTAGTACACAAGTCGACATTTAATCCTCGCGCCAGAGCGGCGCAACATTATAACATAGTGGAAGATTTGGCACAATCGCCATCCGCTATGTCGACTCTTGAAGTACTACAAAATTGCCCATCCCAAAGGCAGGCTTTGTTATCGGCTATTGGTGGGGTTGATCCTAAGGATTCCAATCTAGTATCCTTCGACCACAAAGGATACGATCCTCAGTTACCAGCTCAACTAGCTTTCCTTATTCAAGTGAAAGCCCTCAACAAAACTGTTCACCGAACAATTATTGATGAGGGGGCATCTACATGTATTATGTCGATGAGTTGCTTGAAAACTTTAGGATCTCCGACCTTGTCACGATCTTCGACGACATTGAAAGCATTCGATGGTAGGACATATACCCCGTACGGTATCCTAAATAACTTGAAGGTTGAACTAGGTGGAAAAACAGTAGAAATAGATGTTGAAGTCATCGATGGGAATCTTGACTACAACATCCTACTGGGAAGACCATGGATATATGCCATGGCAGCTGTAGTGTCGACTTATTTTAGGAAGATCGCATTCCCTTTTCAAGGAGGGATTACGATCGTCAACCAAAAAAACTTCCTCCCTAATGGTTCACAAGTTACAGGAAGCATTCCCATGATCCATGGAAGCAACCATTCGCTTCAAGATATCGGAGTAGGCCTGCTGAAAGACCCCACATTAATGGGAACTTTCGCACTTCCACCTCCCATCTATATAGGAGAAATAGCATTGGTAGCAGCCTACAACATGATATCTTCCACGAAGGTCGCAGAAGATGAAGACATGGATCATGCAATGGTTTTGCCCCCAAGCCCAATAGAAATATTGTAGCAATCAATGTTTCGGGCATGGGAGGCAAACCCAAATCAACGCTCATCGAGCGTTTGGATAGATAGGTCTAGAGAATATGGTACCCCATTAGATCCTTCGTCGAAAGAGCATGGGACTGACGAAGGAATCCTACAATCAATGTTGATTGAGGGGGCACCATGGAATGATTGCCACCATCGTTCCCTTCTTCCAGATTACGAAGAAGATACTCAAAATGACCTCTATCACCCTTCAGTTTTTGAATTCCTATCAAACACTGTAAATACGGTGGATTCCGAGCGAAACTTATCCAATATTGAAGAGACTATAGCCATAAATATCTCGACTAAAACAAATGTTGTAGAGAATATTTATGTCGGCAAAGGTTGTTCTCCTTCAGAACTGGAAATATATAACGCTCTTTTTCGCGAATTCAGAGATGTCTTTGCTTGGTCATATGATGAAATGCCAGGCATTGACTCGAGTATAGTCGAACATGAAATTAAAATGTATCCTGATGTCAAACCAGTAAGACAACGGCTTCGACAGGTGCACCCCAAGAAAGCCGCTGCCATTAAAGCAGAAGTTGAGAAGCTTCTCCATGCTGGTTTCATCTACCCGGTTCCTCTAACCGATTGGGTATCGAATATTGTCCCTGTTATGAAGAAACAAGGGACAATTAGAGTGTGTGTCGACTATAGGGATGTAAACCAAGCTTGTCCGAAAGACAACTACCCTACACCCTTTATCGACCAGATAATTGATGAATGTGCCGGATGTGAAATCTTTTCATTTATGGATGGATTTTCCGGGTATAATCAAATAAATATCCGCCCACAGGACCAGTCAAAGACTGCATTTATTTGTCCGTGGGGCACATTCGCTTAATGAAAATTACCCTTTGGTTTAAAGAACGCAGGGGTGACGTTTCAGAGGGCAATGAATTATGCCTTCCATGACATCAAGAACATCGTTCAACCATACCTCAACGACCTTCTGGCTCATTCGTGAAAGCGGACTGATCATCCGCAACATTTAAGAGCGATATTTCTACGTTGCCGACACTACAAGATAAGACTCAATCCGCACAAATGTGTATTTTGCGTCGGTTCAGGTCGTTTACTTGGCTTTGTAGTCTCTAAGGATGGGATTCGTCTCGACCCTTGCAAGGTTCAGGCAATCATTAATTTGCCTCCACCTTCAAATTTGCTTCAGATTCAGAAACTCCAAGGGAAAGCAAACTTTCTGAGGAGGTTCATTCCAAATTACGCAGAACTTGCTAAAGGTTATACTCGTCTTTTGAAAAAGGATGTACCTTTTGTCTGGGATCAGGTGGCGCAAGCTTCCTTTGATGCTCTAAAAGATTCTCTAATAAAAGCATCATTAATGTATGCCCCAGACTATCAAAGAGATTTTAACCTGTATCTAGCTACAGCGGATACGACCATTGCGATGGGTTCAAGAAGTCGATGGAATTGAACATCCTATATATTATTTAAGTAAAAACTTGAATGATACAGAAAACAAATATTCTTATGTTGAAAAACTAGCGCTTGCAGCTGTTCAAGCGATTCAAAGATTTCGACATTATGTCCTCTTTCGGAAAACTACCATTTTATCAGATTGCAACCCCATGACTTATATACTGTCGCGACAGTTGCTGGGGGGCAAATATTCAAAATGGATAGCGATCCTTCAAGAGTTTGATCTGGAATTTGTAAAATCCAAATCAAAGAAAGCTCTAGTTTTCGCAGAATTATTGTGCGATCTCCCATCGTCGTCCAACGATGAAACATTCGAAGAATCAATCGTGGACGAGAATTTGTTTCTGATATCTGCAAGCAACGAATGGTATGGAGATATAATAATTTATCTCCAAACCCAAAGGTTCAGGCCTAACACCTCTCACTCTGAACAGAAACGTATACGATACCAAGCGAAGGACTACATGATCGTCGGGGATATGCTTTACCATCGTGGTATCGATACAGTTCTGAGGAGGTGCCTCACCCATGAGGAGGCCGAAAAAGCCCTGAATGAGTGTCATTCAGGCGCGTGTGGGGGGCATCAATCTGGATATGCAACAGCACAAAAAATCTTACAAGCAGGATACTTCTGGCCAACCATGTTCAAAGATTGTATAATCGCAGTCAGAAGTTGCCATGCTTGTCAAATTTTTGATAGCAAAAACAGAAGACCACCCGCACCTTTGCAGCCAATAGTTGCTGTTGGGCCTTTCGCCAAATGAGGCATCGATTTAATGCAATGTAACCCCACCTCGACCGGGGGGCATGGGTATATTATAGTCGCCGTTGACTATTTTACCAAATGGGCCGAGGCGATGCCTACATTAGATAACACTGGTGAAACAGCTGCCCTTTTCTTTTTCAATCATGTAGTCGCCAGGTTCAGCGTACCACAGGCTATAGTTATAGATCATGGATCGCATTTTCGCAATCACATGATGGTTGAATTAGCTACCAAGCTAGGGCTACCTCACGACAGCTCTACCCCGTATTATCCACAAGCCAACGGACAAGTTGAAGCGATCAACAAGGTCCTGAAGCGTATGTTGCAAAGGATGATCGGAGTTCACAAAAGAAGGTGGCACCTAATCCTGTACTCAACCTTGTGGGCTTACCGAACATCAGTAAGAAATGCGACCGGGTTCACACCTTTCCAACTGGTGTATGGCCTGGAGGCAGTCTTACCAATCCAGTGCGAAATTTCGTCTCTGCAATCGACCTCCTCCCCAGAACTTCAGAAGAAGAGGCCCATTTCTTGGAATTAATCCAATGGGATGAAACCCGTCGTGACGCCGCTTTGGCTAACGAGGCCCATAAGAAACGAGTCAAGGCGCAGTTCGACAAAAATGTCAAACCCCGTGTCTTCTCAGAAGGTGACTTGGTCTTGCTTTACGACCAAGAATCCGACAAATTGGGAGCAGGTAAATTTAATTCTTTATGGATGGGCCCCTATATTGTTAAACGAGTGTTAGCAAAAGGAGCCTACGAGTTAATGGATTATGACGGAATTCCACTGGCGCAACCCCGCAATGGGTTGTACCTCAAGCGTTACTATGCTTAAATAGTAACCTGTGTGCTTTTGTTGTATTTTGTTTTCGCTAAAGTGTTTGTTTTGGTCGAGTAATCCACCTTTTTACATTTATTGCAGATGTCGAACCTTTCTGAGACATGTGTGGGATATGCTGACGGAGCGAGTCGTAGTTCGCGGAACCTGTCCTTCGCGGCCTGGGCCATTTTTGATCCAAGCGGCGAGTTAGTAAGTTTCAGAGGTGTGTGTATTGGGCAATCAACGAATAATATCGCTGAGTATAGCGTGTTGATAGAACTACTCTCTGATGCCATCACCCATGGTATACGCCGACTAATCGTCAGGCTAGACTCACAACTCGTGATACTAAAACTCAGTGGTATATATTCTGTCCGCAATCCAGCTATTTATCGTATGTTTCTAAGGGTTAAGATTTTGGAAAGACAGTTTGATTTAATTCAATACTAGCATATTTCCAGAAACTTAAACACATTAACCGACTCATTAGCAAACTATGTGTTAGATAGACATTTGCGACATTTATAAAAAGAAATGCATCATCAATGTTGTACCAATGGATCATATAACTCAACCGAAATAAACCCCGAAAATCAAAATATATATATATATATAAGCTGTTTATCGTTTACACATAATGTTCTGTAACCAAGACAAAAATTGGTCGCATGACCCAAAAACTCAAAAATGCTAGGGGGCACCCTAGCCTAGTGATGCTCATGATAACACGTCACGGCCTGTGCAATCATGCGCAAGAGACGAGTCCATCGTCTAGGCACACCAGTAGTATGCTGCTGCAACTGTAAAGGTAACTCGTCGATCCGTACATCCGGAATGCCAAGAGTAAGGCTCTCAACCTGCTCCTGCACAACTGTAAGGGTCTCGGCCACGTCAAGGTCGCGAAGAATAACCCTCCCAGCAGTCTCCCCTGCTGGGGCAGCGACTGGCGCTCTCGGGCAAACTGCTGGATGAACAGGACCAACATCTACATGCACACATGAGTTTGATTAAAGTCTTTATAGAATAAAGCACAAGGACATTATAAATAAAAAACAGTAAACAATGATATGGTCGAAGATTTTACCAATAGCGCCCCACTGTTCGCCATCCGGTAGTACCAAATCCGGATCGCCTCGGAAATCCATGCCAACATATGGATACTCAGAATATACCATCTCCTGACACTCGAACCACCTGAAGAAGATATCAGTGAAAGAAATCTGAGATTGACCAGCATGCCTAGACATGTGATCAACCCATCTCTGCATGCGTGGCTTGGTAGGAGAAGGCAAGTCGAGCGCAATATACTGAGGCTGTATCAGTGGTATCTTCTCCAAGGCAAAGGCAGTCAAGATAGAACCAAATCCAAAGTTCTTCAGCTTCCCGGCCTTTACCTTGGTCAACTGACTTTTCATCTGAATAAGTATTGCATCACACCAGTTGAAGACTTTCGGTTGGAGACACTCCAAGGCGTGCTGCACATAAGATCTATTGGCAACATGAAGAGATGCGCTACCAGCCATCCTACCAATAGTATACAGAATGGACCTGAGAGACCTGTCAGTAATCTCACGGATAACGACCTTGCCGTCTCTGCTCGGCTGAGATCCTTCCCTGCAATACTGGCGGACATAATCTCTCACGGAGTCATTCCCTCGGGCCGAACCTGACAAAGAAATAGGGGCACCCCGCCTTGACAATCCAGTCAAGAAGTAAATGTCTACTATGGTCAAGGGGATGGATTTGCCCCTAATCTGGAATACTTGGTTGATAGGATCCCAAGCATCAAGCATATACTGCAGTAAGGAGATCTGTGCTCTCATACTAGAGATACGGAAGAACTTCAGTAGGCCACAGTTCCGCAGCGCATTCACCGTGACAGGATCATGGAGGGAAATCATGTCCTCTTCTTCATGTTCTCGTTCTCACCATGTAAGGGTCATTTTGCTCAAAGGTCCCTGCAAAACAAACAAGAGAAAGAGTAAGATCCTGGATTTGATGAGAAACTGGCAAATTTTCATCAAAAACTGTGCAACAAAACCAGTTTTCTGTGCCCAACGCAGCTAGCCAGTGTTCCACCTGCGTTGAAGGTCAAACTGCCTTAAGGCAGCTTGACATTCAGCGCAGGTTTCGAGTGAACCAGCTGCGCTGATGGCAGAGCGCCCTAACAAAACCCCAGGTGCTCAGGGAGACAAGAAAACAGGCACAGAATGGAAAAATGAAACCATGAAAAGAAAGAGCTAAGGTTTAGCTCCTACCTGGTCCAGACGGCGCCGAGAATCGTCCACAGAATCTCCCGAAATCAGTTGGTGAAAATCAAGGGGGAAGAGGCACCTCCAAAGCTCCAACAAACCAAGTTCAAATGAAATGGTAAAATGAGAGGTAAAAACACTTTTTAATTGCTTTTTACGTAGTTCAAAGCGAAATATTAGGGTTTTAATCTCATTTTCAAACAAATGTTATTCATTTCTAACAAAGTTTGATGCAGCAATTGAGAATACAGTATTATCTTTGAAAAGAGCAAAGCTAGTTATGGTAAAAAGTCAAAATTTGACCATATAATCGAGCAGTTTTAGCACACAGTTCATGCTCGTTAAAAAATAAATGCAAGATCTGAGCAGTTTTAACGCGGAATTCATGCTCGTTAAAAAATAAACATAAGCAATGAGCAAGTGTTTCCACCAGCGTTTAAGCTCATTTTAAAATAAAAAATGAACCACTACCCGGTAAATAACCACTGTGAATGTAACCTTATCAGCCATTAAAGCCTTGGTCGTGTTTGCACCGTCACCTCCACTTTTCATTTGGCCGATCGTTCACCTCCATATGATTGTTTACCCATTTTGAGGAACAGCTGCGAAGAGTGATTTCACCTAGCCATCCTTGTGACACTGCCGTGATTGGAAAATTCCAACCTGTACCTGGAATCAGCTGCTAACCCTGTTTATCACTCGTTCCTCGAAAGACGAGTCTTCTTTAAGCTCTTTTCAACTGACTCGTAAAATATGAAAAGATTGCCGAGTTTTGGCCTTCCAGCTCGTTAAAGCGACTGGAAGTGCTATCCCTCCTCTAGATTTTAATCTTTTTGGACTTGAGGGATTATTGCATAAAAAGATCGAGCGCTTGTTTTGTTCGGCTCATTAAAACTATCGAAAACTCATCCCTTCTGTATTGTTTTATACTTTTTCGGACCTAAGGGATTAGATGACGAAAAAGGAATTTTGGAGTTAACTTTATGTACCTTTTCAGACTCTCTAAAAATGAAAAGGGACCGAGTTGTCTTTGTTGTTAGACTCGTTAAAATCATTAAATAGCGACAAACTTGTCTTTAGACGAGAACGAGTTTCACTATCGCTAGGCTCGTAAAAACATAGTGATGGGCTTGCCCGAAGGGCAGGTTATAGAACAAGCATATGTTATCCTCCTCAAGCTTGACAAAAATAAAGAGGTACTGGTCAGCAATGACTGGGGAAAAATTGGGAGAAACTAAAGAAAACTTTGATGGTAGCAAGTCGCTCTTGAACATGACACTTTTCCTTCGTACCACAATCGGGTTGGGTTGTTTCATTCACCGGTCACATCACCATGGTCTCGCCATACCATCCATATTTGGGGTAATGCTACCGATCCATCGCATCAGTGTCGCCACATGTTCAAGAGAAGTCGTTCAGAAAGAGTCAACCGTGTCCCATCCACTGCCATACATTATCCTTCATCCATTCATGACCGCCACCCTGAATCATATGTCACAGATCGTTTTCACCTCCATCAAAATCATTAGCTCCGTTCCGTGTCATTGATGTGGGATTCATTAAGGCCCTCCTTTGACGGATCACTTCTTGTCGACTTCAGCTCATTATCCAAGAAGTTGATCTAGGAACAACCCCTTCAGTACTTTGAAGCATGCATGCCTCAATGGCAAGTTTCTCACTTCTGGCGACAGGTATACATCAATGACCTTCGACCGAAAGATTTTGCGTGGTGTTCAACGCCAAGTCCTTTATTCACACCACGTGAATTGTACTGCAGTACCTTGAGGGTCATTATCATTATCGGTGATTCCTCTCACGCTTGTTAACGGTTTACCTCATTGACCGGTAATCAAGCGATGTCTTTCCATGTTCGACTTCGGAACAATTCTCACATGGATCGACTTGTACTTAGAGTGAAGATCGAACGAGTTTGAAGACCCCGGATCTAGTTTCATCCATCCGGGCTGCGATATATATTCAGGAAAGATAAAGACATTTGACATGTACATCATTGCAGCAGATGATCATCCTACTCAAAGGATGATAATTTCACCAAAATTATCAGTCTACCATCAGACGATTGTCTGTTCTATGTACAGAAAAATGGATTTATAAAGCTGAGAATGGGAATGCCCGCCTCAGCTAGATCATGAAAGCAGTATGAAAAATGATGTATTGTATTGTATCTTATTACAGGTCTCCTCCCGGCATTGGATGAACTTCGGACCCTCCTGGATAAAGCATTTCACCCGATAAACGGCCTCATACTTTAGGGGGCAACTGTTATAGACATTTTTGTGCCTTACAGCATTGAGCATGAAATGTCCGTAATCTAAGGGATCTAAAGTCCCTAAACATGTTGTTCCTACCCCTAGAGGAACAAGGCTAACAAACCACAGCAATTCACAGAAGTTCTCCACCAGAAACTGCTCAAAACAAGTCAATTCAGGATCATGTCAATGGCTCCACTGACTGTCTGCGCTGAATGTCAATGGCTACACTGGCTACCTGCGCTGAATGTCAAAGCCAACACTGGCTACCTGCGCTGAGCGAGAGTGGACATGTGGCAAGCTCATTTCTCAAGGTGTCAAAACCCAGGAAGCTTCCAAAATGACACTTGCCTCAGGGAATTCGACTGGTGATGAGTAAGAGGTTCCAAATCTCCAAGTGGAAGCAAGAACCTCCAAGTGGAATCAAGAACTGACAGAGGGAGAGGACACTAGTCAGATCTCAAGCTGACTCATCCTCTCTCCAAACATCTATATATGGATCTCTCCTCCATGAGATCTAGAGGCTGGAATTTTGTTATTGCAAAGAATTGCTGTTGGTTTGAGATTGGAATCATTGGGTGCTTAATGCTTTGAAGGGAGGTGAAGATAGGAATTCCATTCTGCTGGGAAGGAGATGCTGGATTGGAGCCCTCTGGGTTGTATCTCTTCCTGAACCTTGTTATTCATCAATAAAGCTATCTTGGTTTCTCCTATATACTGATGTATTCTTGATGTATGATTGCATTAGTATGTTTAGTTTACTTCTAATCCTGAACTAGTTATGATTATGAATCTATGTCTTTTTGTAGTGTTCTTCTCTTGTAATCTTGCAGAGACCTGTTGAAGCTGGGCGAGCGAGAAGGCAAGTAGCTGGGAACACCCAAAGAGAAGAGAGGCCGGATCGAGGGACAAACGGAAGACACCGGTTAGTCTATCCATCTCTCTTCATTCTTAATTCATAAAGGAAGAATACTAGAATAGCTGTCTCTGTTTGTTGCTAAGGCACTGTCACACCTTAGGTGGATAGGATCGTCCTGCATAGGCATTTTTCCCCACAACATTGGTTGAACACGGGTCGGTAAAAAACTGCACGGTTTCATAGGCAATTTCATATGGACTCAACGACATAGAATTACCAAACGAGTCTATTTCAGATTCAGAAGGAATAATCCAGGGATCGTCATAATAAATAGTGTCTGATGTAATCATATGAATGGTTGCAAATGAAGATGATGCGTTGAGTGGAGGAAAAGGAAAAGTTCCCAGTAAACCGGCATCTTTAACTAATCCTACACCAACATCCTTATATGGGATAGTCGTTTTACCAACATGCTGGATACTCTCTGAAGAGGTTGGGTCGGATGAAAAGTAAGTCAGCTGGTCTATTGTTACGATCTTTCCATTATGTGGAAACTTTATTACTCGGAAGACCGACGAAATGACCGCTGTCATAGCGTAAGTCCAACTTCGACCCAAGAGAAGGTTGTAGTCTAGAGGGGCATCAACCACCTCCACATCTAGACTAACGGTTTTTCTTTCAACCCCTATAGGCAAATCCTGTAGAATGCCAAAAGGACGGAACCCACGGCCATCAAAAGCCTTAAGAATCATCGGGGATTGATTTAGTGAAGGAGAACCAAGCGATCTCCAACACTGCATCGACATAATACACGTGGAAGCTCCCTCATCAATTACAGTCCGATGAATAGGCCTGTTTTTGACTATCACTGGGATCTGGAAAGCCATTTGATGAGGCAAACACGGTGTACTATTTTCTAGATCAAAGATTATTAGGTTCGGGTCCTGAACATCAACAGCTCCTATAGCCGACAAAAGTAATTTGCGTTGTGCTGGGCATGATTGCAGCACTTCCAAAGCCGACATTGCCGAGGGTGAAATAGCTAAGTCCTCAACAATGTTGTAATTCTGGGCCACTCTCGCATGTGGATTGAAAGCAGACCTTCGAAGTACACCCTTGGCGGGTGGTTTGATTACTAAGTCTGGGTTAGGTTTCTCGATCTGTAGTGGATCGGAACCGGGAGCTGAGGTTGATGGATTAGAATGAGAAGATTCTGCTTCTTTCGATCCATCAACAGGACTTTTACTACCATAATCTTGCGATCGAGTCGCAATCCTTACATGAGACATCATCAATATGGGTTCTTCAGTGGCACTCGAGGAAGAACCTATCATTTTGCTATCTTTCGGAAATGGGTCCTTCAAGACAGCAGGAATTTGGGAACCCTTGACGATTTTCGCAACCTCTGCTCGATGAGGGCAGTCTCTTGTAAAGTGTTCTTCTTCACAAATAAGACATGGATAACGAGGCTTGCGCTTTTCATCATTGGATTCCGCCTTTTCAGTTTTCTCCTTTGGAGTTTTGTTTTCTTTATTCTTCTTCTTGCCTTTCTTCTTCCCACCGGATTTTGATTTAGCCGTAGATGACTCTACAGCGTGAATGTCGGCGGAAAGTTCAGCAAAAGAATCTCCTGTTGGGGAGTCTGGTAAGGTTATAATAGGAGAAGAATTCTTTGAGGATTTCTTCTTGCTTTTAGTGTTCACCGTACCAATCATGCCATCAGCAGCATGAGATCTCGAAGGAGCAGCAGCGATTTGATTTGACTTTGGAAGATCTGGGATCTTTTCGTGTAACGTACCTGACTGAGTGTAAACTAAGTCAAGGTACTGCGCTTGAGCAATCACTTTCTCCTCAGTAACTACTCCGGCCTTAGATTTGGTCCGAGATAAAAACTTTCACTAACTGCCTTCGACGTCTCCATTCATGAATATGATCGGAAATATAAGTGGACGTCGATTATTTTAATGAAGTTAGTAACTTTGTGCCATTATCATATCTGACCGACAACTAAAAATGAGTTAGGAACGAGGTAGCTAACTGGCTAAAATTATAAAAAGAGGCCCGTGGTAACTCAATGTACCACTTGGCCGCGAGACCAATGAGAGTGCGTTGGAAGAGACGTAAACGGATCGAATCATCCGAGATGGAATTTGAGGCACACCAGAGGTGGTAAGTCATCACATGATTCGACGGGTCCTCTCCAGACTTACCCTCGAACTTGGGAATGTCACTGGGCAACTTATTCGGCATTGGCGGCCAAAACGGAAGATAATTAATTGGATCGTTCGTTAGGCGCGACAAGTCTAGTAAGTCCAAAGTTGCGATAAATGGTAGCTGCCGATTAGGATCCCTAAAACTCTGGGTCACAATACCAGCCCCAGGAGGAGGATATCCAGGATAACTAGGAATAGGAATCGCATTTGGGATATTGTATCCTGATGGAAAACCAGGATTAACCGGACCGTACTGGGGTTGCTGTGGTTGTTGATAAGTGTACCCAGGATACGGTTGATACTAGTAAACTGGCTGTTGGACAGCAGGACCGAATTGGTACTGTCCCTGGTACGGTTGATAAGTGAATTGTGGTTGACTTGTGACAACCGTACTTAAACCAGGTTGTCCTACATGCATCTGAACCGTAGTTTGAATCGTGAATCCAGACGATGGTAAAGATGTCTGAGGAGTAGTTACAGGGACAATAGAAATCGGAGCTATCGATACTCCAGAAGTAAGTGTGGTAGATGGAACAGATGTTGCGGTAGTTGTAGTAGTCATTTGAGATGGAGTACGAGGCGAAATAGGCCCAGACTGAGAAACTACCGAAGGTACAAAAGTTTGAATATTAGACTGGACTGGTTGCTGGGGTGGACCAGAAACTAAGGGTTGTCCAGTTTGAGATGACAACTGTACACTTGGCTGCAACACCTGTTGAACTTGTGATGGATCCCACACTATATTTATTCCGGGGTATTGACCCATAACAGGTTGAGGATATTGAGATCCATAACCAGGTTGAGGGTAGGATTGATAATTGAAAGGCACATTTCCCGTACCTTGAACATAAGATTGACCTTGAGGTGGTTGGAAACCTTGGGGCAGATACCCTTGAGGCATGTACTGATACTGGGGTTGACCTTGAAGTGTAAATTGATACTGGGGTTGACCTTGGGGTACATATTGAGTCTGGGGTTGACCCTGAGGAATGTATTGTACCATAGGCACATACTGTCCTTGAGGTTGCCCCCCAGATGCAAATTGTGTACCTTGAGGTTGCCCCCCAGGCGTTAATTGAGGCTGCCCCCCAGGCGGTAACTGGCCACCTTGAGGTTGAGAAGCGAGAATAGAACCTGACATCATAAGAATGTCTTCTACGCTCAACGGCTTTGCACCATTGCTTCCAGTGAACATTCTTTGTTCAATGGGTTGAGGAGATGCTCCCGAAAAAGTACCGGACAAAGAATGATACCCAGCAAGAACAGAAGGACCGCCGTACAAAAAAGATTCAGGCGATTGAGTAAACATGGATGACTGACCTGACATATTTACGGGAGTATAAATACCCCTAGGTGGATAAGAAACACGAGGTGGTGAAAAACTCGACACTGAGTTGTCCAAATAATTAGTTAAAGAAAGATACCAAGTAGTACTTCTAGGTGGACTGTAAAAAATGGATTCACGCTCCCTTAGATCAATAGTAGGTTGATTCTCAGGGATAGGGACGCCTATTTCTTCTTCCGGAGCAAGCTCTTCAATAGCTATCAAACCAGAAGGAAGATTTTCGGTGATGACTCTTTCTACCCTAGGTGAATTAGGAGCACTAGAAACTGGAGAGACTAACCCTGATGTTGGAGTAATAGGTTTAGATATCTCAGGTTCTTCGCCTATATCACTAGTAGATGAAAAACTACCAGCAAGCTCGGAAACCGAAACAGCTTCAGGATTATAACCTGTTTCTAGACTTTGGTAATCAGGATGAACGACCAATGAAGACTCTCCTTCTTCAGGTGACCCTACTTTACTGCCACTAGGAGTTACAAGGACTTTCAAACCTTCGTAATGGCCCGGGACGTCTTCAGGAGGTTGGCCCCGAAGTCTACGGGACTTCCTCAACAAATCAGCCACGGTTACAACCTCAGGAGACTGGCCCCGAAGTCTACGGGACTGTCTTGGTAATTCAGCCACAGCTAAAAACTTTTAACTACTGCACACGCAAACAAAGTAAAATCTCAAAGCAAACCGCCTAAAGTCTCTAAAGAACCAAACAAATTCGAATCACACGCCTAAAGAATCTAGGGCGTCAAACCAAACACAAACAGTAACCTTCCGGACCGAAAACACTAGTTGGTGATGAAATCCAACATCGCCGAATTCAGTACAGAAGTGGCGGGTGGAACAGTTACCCCGGCAACCTGCTTAATGAATAGACTGGACCAAGTTCCTCCACTTAAACCGTCTCGAGTGAAGTGAACCCCCCAGAAAATCCAAGTGAGTCTAGCCGACGTCTGCTCCAGGTACAGTGGGATCTTCCCTCCACCGTCACCTTGGGTAGAATCCTAAAGATAATAGTCACTAAGGTTACCAACAACAACAAATATACCTGGGGGAACAGTCTACGACCCGATAACACGCAAGGGCAGAGTAACAAGCTCAATCCCCTTGCTGGCTCCTTGAAAATAATCCAAGGTTTACCGACAAGTGACCCGAGGCTCCTCGACAATGGTTAATCCGAGGTTTACCGTTTGTAGTACGTGCGTATCTGGCGTCTTTCCCAATGAAGGAGGATTGATTCCCTCACTGGTTCGGACACGGTCTCATGCTTCTCCTTTAAGAGGAGCTTTCCCAGAGTACAGATGAAACAGTTGGATTTATCCTACCACAAGATAAGCTACTTGTTTGGTTTTACCGTCTTGGAGAGTTAATTACTCTCCTACTCCAAGACACTAGCCTGATCTATATTGGTGTTTCAGAGCCCTAGTAAATAAAAAGTTACTAAGTTTATTTTACTTTAAGCGTTAATTTTTATGGCTTTTCTTTAGGACAAAAGGTAGCGGAGATGAAACTGATGGTGTGTAGACTCGACTCAAATCCACTAAAAAGATGCACCTAGGATGAAGCAAAACAATCTTTCCTTTTTCAATGAATTCCCTAGCTAAGAGAGTTGGAGAATGCAAAATTTATAAAGACAACTTTCTTGGCAATGAAAATCAAAGAAAAAATCTCTTTATCTTTTCCAAAGCACACAACACATGACCACTAATTATCCACAAAAACTTCCTTTCTCTTTTCAAAGACTTCAAACGCTACTAAAACAAACTTTCCTCAAAAGAGATTTTGTATTTTTCCTATTTAACAAAACATGCAAAACTACTTAACAAAAACCAATCTTAAGATCTATGATAATCAAATCAATCTAAGATTTATGAAAATGAAAATCAATTTTAAGATCTATGCAAATTTAAGAGAAATTCACCTAAAAGCAAATCTAATGAGGTAAAAGCCTACAAAATATAATTCCAGGATGTTTTACTCAGTTACAATCCAACCAAGGACTAATTCATGCAGAATCATAAACTAGTCAAAAACAAAATAAAAAGTTTTTGTTCTTTTTCTTAAGAATGAAATTCACAGCTCAACCAACAAGCCTTCTCGAAATTCCGCAAAGAGACAACACAAAGGTAGGTTTCTCACAAAGGTGGATTTTACGAAAGGTCCGACTTCTAAGAAGACTGAAAAGACCAGGGAGATCCAAGGTTTTTACAACTTCTAAAGCCAAAGTCACTACAAGACCAATGCAAAAATCAAACCTAGGGCTAGAATCTCTATGAACTTCACTAAAACCCTAGACGCTAATGAAACAAGCTCAGATGAAAACTTTTGACAGGTGAACAGTGGATCTGGGCAACAAAAACAAGCTATAAACAAAATCTAAAAGATAAAAAGGAAAAAATTGAAATTTTCTAAGCTTTTGACAGGGGTACGCAGGCAGCCTGTTTGCACAGGTGCGGCCACGCTCTGTGTACACAGCAAAAGTGCGTACAGGTACGCACTGTGCTTAACGCAGAGGGTGTGTACTGCTCTCAAAATCAAGAAAAATAAAAACTAACTTAACCCTAAGCTATTCCACCCAAATTCACAGTCAATCAGTCAAAAACTAGAAAGAAATCAGAGTTTCTCAAATCAAAGTATCAATCAAAAGAGAAATCAATCAAATCCATGGATTCCCCAGTGGAGTCGCCATTTTGTCATGCGGAAAGAGTCAATTTTGCAGACAAAACCGACCTCCCTAGCAACCAAAGGTCGTCTAGTGACAAAAAAAACAATCAAGCACTATCTTTCCCTAAATATGCATTTAAAATAAAAGCAACCAGGTGTTTAAGGCTTACCTTTAGTCCAACGCTTGTTTGTTGTAGTCCAGCCTCTCTGATCCAGATGAGCTCCTTCTCCTTGAAGCCTACATTCACTAACAAGCAAACGATTACATAGCACCTGAATAACTCATATAATAAAACATATTCATCATAAAGACCAAGGAGTATGTGAAACAAATTATATAGAACAACTTGTTGAGAAAAATGAACTTAATTGTATTAATTGGAAACAAAAGAAACCATTACAACCAGTGCCTTGGTGTTGTGCAGGTCCCTCCCAGGGTCCAGAAAGAGTTCTCCTTTACTTTGATCAGCTCACCCACTTCCAAATGAAGCTAGGAAAGGATTGGAATCTCTCCTCTCAAGCTCTATAAGGGAGTCCTAATTTCAGCAGCATCTACCCTTAGGAATGTTCAGCTTTCAACCTCCCCTCCCTCTGGCCCAATACCTGTATTTATAGTGCTTTGGAGGAAGTTAATCAGGTCCACCATGAATGGAATAAGCCCCTCTTTCAATGGGATAGCTCCCCTCTTCATGGGATAAGCTCCTCTTTCATTGGGATGCATGAACCATCTGGAGGCGCTCAATCCACGTCAAACCATCTTCTAGAATGCTCTAGAATCGACCACAAGTAAATTTTTTGAAGTGAAACTTGTGCCTTTTGACCTTTACAGGAGTACGCACCCACCCCTTTACAGACAGAGCATACAAGTACGCAGGTTTTATGAACTTGAGGTGCGTACATGCAGGTAAGGCTAAGAGAAACTGCGTAACCAGAGTTATATTGACTTTTAAGGATTTTCTCTCTTTCTTGGAGTTTGACATGAGGAGCAGAGGTATAAGACTTGCCAAGGAGGACAGTATGACTATTGATGGAGCCATACTGACTGCAAATAGTCATGGTGACAAATTTTAGTGTAACACCACCAACAACATGAACATATCAGCATTGTCGTGTCGAGTTGTGTCATGAGTCATGTCAGCCACATCACTACTGTGGGCCATACTATTGTAAATAAATGTAATGTAACGTGGAAGTCCAAAAGACCCACTTGTAATCTAAAGAGTCATGTAGAGTTGAAAGGTCATGAAAGTCAAATAATCATGAGGGAATTCGAACAATCACAAGGGCCAGTTTTACCCTTGGCTATATATACCCCTCATTTGTACATGCAAAATACTTTTCACCTTGGCTCCTCCCACATAGCCTTGAGACTCTGTAATATTTTCTTTAAGGAGTGAGTAGTGGCTCCAACGCCCCGCTCATGGAGTTAGTGATGTATGGTGTATTGATGTGTCTTGGAACTTTTTCTTAATTCATAATCCTGATAATAGGCCAACACATTTTCACACATGTTGTAACTGTTTGTAAGATTGATCTTGAACACTTGTGTCAAACAATTGAACTCATTCAACTATTCTAATACATATATTTATGAAAATGTGTTGTATAAGTTGTTGACGCTGTCCTTCTCATGTTGGTTACCTCCCCGAACATCAGACAAAAACTTTCACGTAAACTTGTTATAACGACTGTCGCACTCATGCGAACTGTCCCACAGGGTGTTGTACGTGCTATCTTCCCTTGTGTGTTGTGATTGACGCATCTATGTGGATAGCTCCTCTAGAAGATGTGCATGTGCTATTGTGTTGTGTGTCTCTGACAGAGTTGGGACTTCCTCCCTTATGACTAGAGACTCATTCCCACTATCTCTCTCTGTGGTGAAAGAACCTTGACACAAGTAACACTGGCACTCACCAGGCACATGAACCTCACTGTTCTTAGACAAGGAGACCACTCTCATGTGATGACAAGAAAGAACCAAGGCAAACATTTAAGAGAATGGAAATCGGGTTCATCATACTGGATGGGACTCCCACACCAAACGGTGTGAGGTCTAGTTAGGACTTCATACCAGGGTGATCCCATAAATGTTGGCGGTTCTAGCCTCGTCAACATTTCTGGTGCTAGAAGGAGGGCTGCTAGTTTTTATGGTTGAATGTCCTTTCACACCCACTCATCAATCATCTGGTCAAGGCAGGAACATGCAATCCCTCTCACCTACACATGACTATGAAGTTGGTTAGTCCTCACCTCCTAGACGTGAACACAAAATTTCGTATTAGCATCTTCGCTCAGTCTGTCCCATCACCCATCAGTTCGTGAAAGTAGTTAGATGATCCCAGGAATACAACATCTTCCATATGCATCAAGAAAGCCAAAAACCACTCCCATAGGGGTTGTTATATCATCAGTGGAAGAGGCGGTTCCTTCCACACTTGAAGTATGGCAAAAGTTGTTGAAAACGGAGAGGAACCTCTAGTCTTCCAATAGGGAGAACGAGACACCCTCATGATCTTGGGCTCAAAATACAACACGGGAGGCGGAGGGGAAGGTAGTGGAGGAGGTAGAGGTGGAGACAATTCAACAGAATCAGAGCCAGAACCATCAAATTCTGAAGAAGAGGAGGAGGACGAAGAGCAAGAGACATTGCTGACCAAAATTTGGAATGGATGAATGAGGGACCATTGGCTCTCCCGGGTGCTTTGCACAAGATGCCAAAGTGGTCAGAGGGAATGATAAAAAATTTTGACCTAACAACACAGTGAAGGTAGAAGATCACTTTGACAACTTATACTTACAACTGCAGACCCTTGAGGTATTGTACGATGAATTTGCATGTAGATTGTTTCCATGTACCTTGGATGGTCACACAACAACATGGTATCACAACCTTCCTGTCAACTCCATCCATAATTGGGGTACGTTCAAACACATGTTTCTGGAAAAGTTTACTAATGACAAGACCCTAGCCATGTTACTCAAAGAATTGGGAAGGCTCAAGATGGAGGGGAAATAAAAGGTAAAATATTTCAATCAGAGGTTTCTATGCATATTGAATAAGTTTGCAGCGAACACAAAGCCTCATGACTCCATCACTGTCGACTACTACATGTCCGCACTACTAACTAACATTGCGTAATTCATTAAGCGAGTTGTGAAACCAACACTGTTAGAAAACTGTGAAGAGGCAATCGTTGTTGAAAAGGACCTACTCGTGATTGGATTCATCAAGGATGATGAACCAATGAAGGACTCTAGAGACGCGAGTAGAAATCCGAAGGCTGTGGCAGGCAAGGGTAGACATAAAGGAACAAGTGATATTGAAACCATTGCTCGCCTTGTCAAGAACTTGACAACAAAAGTGTCTGAGCTTAAACAACGAACAATGGACACATATGCGAGCAACTGACCGCCTAGAAAAAGACAAGGATCATGTCATCAAGTAGCAACTGCTTCTCGACTAAAACTGCGCAGAGCTCCAACTCAGTGTTCTGGGTCAAATAATGCGTGAACAACGAATTTTTTTCATTTCATGAAGATAAGCACCTGGAAGGGTCTTGTTTGGACTGGAATGAGTTGCAGGGTCCATATGTGACCAAATAACAAACATGTTGAGAAGTTCACAGGGATAGCCGGGAGAATGCTCAAGGTTGAGCTTATTCATCAAAACCTACTCTAACAGTTTCATTCATCACCTGATCAAGTGAAATGAAACAACCAATGCAACCAAGTAAGTATCCCG
The DNA here is from genome assembly GCA_031772625.1 of Pinus tabuliformis. Classification (NCBI taxonomy): domain Eukaryota; kingdom Viridiplantae; phylum Streptophyta; class Pinopsida; order Pinales; family Pinaceae; genus Pinus; species Pinus tabuliformis. Next base: position 1,162,773,459 of record CM062811.1, read on the forward strand.
TTTGCTGTTTGAATTCTCCGCAAGTGCTCACTTATGAACAACAAGAGAGAACTACTGAAAGGAAACTCCCATGACAACTTGGAAACAGATCCATAGAATGATATTAATTCTCTATCCACCTCCAAAAGCACTGCATAAGGATCTTGAAATTCAAGCACACTGGAACTTAGCTCATCTAATGGATTACTTCTCGTTTCCTCATACCATGAATGCAAACTTTGATCTGAGCCTTGTGACGAGACCTCTGCTGAAAATGAGAAACAAACCAGCTGCCGGATCAAATTCATATTAGCACATGTTTCAAGCTCACATGTAGTCAATGGAGAAAGAATTTGATTGCAAACCTCATCCAAAACATCAGCTATTGGATCATGAAAAACTTGAAAAGGCTGCTGTAATGTATCCATTGAAAATGTATGACATCCTTCTAGTTGTTCATCTTTTTCTTGAGAGATTTTACGAAGATTCTGCCTTATAAACTGAAATGCTTCGAAACAAAAGGGTATAGAATCTTCCTGCATCATCAAATCATGTATTCCGTCTTCCACAACTTCATTTGTAATCTGCCCTTCAATTTCATTTGGTGGCTGCAAATCTGATGCTACAGGCTGCTCAAGAATTTTGTTATCTGTCTCATCCTCAACATTAATACTGAGAGATTGCTGATTGGTTATAGGCTGTTCATTTGAAGATTTACTATGCAATCTACCCGTCAAAAACTGAAATGACTCAAAACAGAATGGTACAGAGTCACCTTGAATCATTACACTATCATACTGCTCCTGCAGTTTGTGCGCCTTTGTTTCTAGGCGCTGTATGTTGGGGTCCTTCTGCAAGGATGTGAGGACGTCAAAAGCTTGATCCAACATACTGTTGGAAATAATACTGAGAGGGGGGGGGGTGAATCAATATTATCTAGCAATTTAATAAATCTTCCTTATTTGATCTTTGAATTATTTTTGCATGTCAGTACCATAAAATAATGAGCATGAACAAAGACAACAGATAGTCACACCAAAGAACACAAGATGTAAGGTGGAAACCCAATGTGGGTGAAAACCACCTGCTGCAATATGTCTCTATCTTCTTTCAAATTAGAAACTCCTTTTACAATGATTTTGTACTGGTGCAGTCCTTTACCAGTACGCAGGCTGCAACCTGCAGAGAGCTACAACTCTCTCTCGTTTTCCAGTCTTCTCCTGGAAGGGAGCTACAACCCCCTACTTCTTTTCATAAAGCATCAAATGATCATCAAGTACATAACAGTTACAGTCCATTACAGTTATCGGATCAGTAATAACAGAACTAACCCAGAACACCTTATCAATAGAGAAATTCAATCAACAGAACATCTTAAGACAGAGACGCAGTTTTCCCTTCTGTCGCCTGCGACCAAACGCTGTTAACCTTCTGCTCCCCTGCGTCCACACGCAGAGATCCTTCTGCTGCGCTGCGTGCCCACGCACTGTTCCTTCAACTGCACTGCGTCCTGTTGCTGCAGGGACGCATCCAGAAATAATATCGCGCCGCGTCTTTTTGATCAGAGACGCACCTGATCCTTATTATGCTCCGCGTCCCCACACAGTGCGCCTGTTACTGTACTGCGTCCCGGACGCACTTGAATCTTACTCTACCCTGCGTCCCCACACAGGTCTCTTCTTACTGCACTGCGTCCCGGCGCACTTGCCTTTCACTGAACCTGCGTACCTTCGGGTATGAATGATTTCAAGACTTTAAGAGTAACCCAAACAGTCAGATCTATAGATCTGATCATGCGCCAAAGAGATCTCAGTCTTTCAGAAGATTCACCTTTTTAGATCTAGACTAGATCTAGCCTCATAAGATATTCAACCAAAGACATGCTCAAACCAAATGATCTCCTTTGCTTTATATAGGCAAGCTCCTCCTCAAATCATGGAACAATACCACGAGCCGACACCATAATAACACAATACCGTCGGCTAGATACCAAGAGTAAAACACAAGAAACCCCCATGTGAGCTTTTCTCTGCCTTGAAATGTGTGCACTGGGTGGACGCACCTCCTGAATGGCTGGCCTGCGACTCTGGACGCGGTCCCTGTAAGGTGTACCTGCGGGTACGCACCTTCTGAACTGATTTCCTGCGTCCTTCTTATTTTTCAATAAATTGAGAGCCTTTTCATGGGAGTTGCCATCAAGTACAACATCTGTAACATATAGCCATACCAGAGAACATAATGCCAACAATCTCCCCCTTTGGACTTGATGGCAACCTTACAATCTTAAGCTTCATTCTCCCCCTTTGACATCAAGGGCAAAGGGGTATGCTCCCCCTAAGATCATGCTCCCCCTGAAAAAGAACCAGATCTGTAACAAAGAACCATAATCCACCATGAAAGAGATAGAGACATATTGCAGCTATTTCCAAGATCTCCTTCTGACCATCCTCCATAATGCCAACAATGCATTATATGCTCCCCCTGAACCTGTACCATCAATCAGAAAAGATTCAACAATAAGATGATGCATCAACAACCCCCAGCTTTTGCCTGAGGTATTCAAAAGTGTCCCTGGGCAATGGTTTGGTGAGAATATCAGCAACTTGTTCCTTAGAAGGAACATACTCCAACTTGACCTTCTGTTCAAGCACTTGTTCCCAGAGAAAATGATACTTGATTGGTATGTGCTTGGTTTTTGAATGCATAACTGGATTCTTTGAGATGCTGATTGCACTTGTGTTATCACATAAGATGGGGATAGGTGGTGTACAAGTGATTTGAAAATCCTGCAAAGTCTGCATCATCCAAAGGAGTTGGGTGCAACAAGATGCAGCAGCAACATATTCCGCTTCAGCTGTAGACAAGGCAATTGAACTCTGTTTCTTGCTGAACCAAGATACCAGTCTAGAACCCATAAAGAACGCACCACCACTTGTGCTTTTCCTGTCATCCACACTTCCGGCCCAATCTGCATCTGTATAAGCATGAAGAGTAAGATCTGTATCTCTAGGATACCATAAGCCATAATTTTGAGTCCCTTGAAGATATTTGAAAATTCTCTTCACTGCCTGAAGATGAGTCTCCTTCGGATTTGCCTGAAATCTTCCAACTATTCCAACTGCATGCATGATGTCCGGTCGGGTACCTGTCAAATAAAGTAAACTTCCAATCATAGATCTGTAGGTTGGTTGATGTACTGCTGCAGATTCATCATTTGTACTGAGACTACATCCTGTGACCATGGGTGTACATACTGGTTTTGCATCTTCCATGCCATATTTCTTCAAAATCTGTTTGAGATACTTGGTTTGAGATAAAAAGATTCCTCCTTCCTTTTGTTGGATTTGCAAACCAAGGAAATATGTCAGTTCTCCTAGCAAGGACATTTCAAATTCTTTCTGCATGACCGAGGCAAAGCTTTGACTCATAGCTTCTTCATTGCTGCCAAAAATAATGTCATCTACATACACAACAAGTATTAGCAATTTGTCATTTTCAACTTTTATATAAAGATTGCTATCTGCTGAACCTTTTGAAAAACCTTGTTGATGAAGATATTTGTCCAAGCGGTAGTACCAAGCCCTTGGAGCTTGTTTGAGACCATAGAGGGCCTTTTTCAATCTGCATACAAGGTTTGGATCATTTCCAAGAATGAACCCATCTGGCTGTTCAATGTATACTTCTTCTTCCAAGTCTCCATTCAGAAAGGCTGATTTCATGTCCATTTGAAATACTTTGAAGTTTTGAAAACTTGAGAGAGCAAGAAACATTCGGATGGCCTCAAGTCTTGCAACAGGAGCAAAGGTTTCTTCAAAGTCTATTCCTTCTTGCTGCGCATACCCTTTACAAACAAGTCTGGCTTTATTTCTAATTACTTCTCCATTTTCATTCAATTTGTTTTTGAAGACCCATTTTGTCCCGATAACATTCTTATCTTTTGGTCTAGGAACCAGCTCCCAAGTGTTGTTCTTTTCGATCTGCTCAAGTTCTTCATCCATTGCTTTCACCCAACATTCATCTTTGCATGCCTCTTTCACATTTTGTGGTTCAGTTGAGGAGAGTAATGCTAAATAGCTTGAAGCTTCTGCAATTGTTCTTCGAGTTTGTACACCTGCTTCTTTCTGTCCCATAATCTGAGATTCTGGATGGTTCTTCTGAACATATCTGGATGGAGTCTTTTCTTCTATTCTTGTTTGCTCCTCTGGTTCTTCTTGAGGTTCTTCTTGAGGTTCTTCTTGAGATTCTTCTTCTTCATCATTCTGTCTTTGAGGGTAGCCTTCATCTTCTTCGATGTCTTCTCGATGTACTTGCCTAGGAATGTATCCCTTCTCATCAACCACTACATCAATGCTGTCAACAATTCTGCCAAGTCTTTAATTGTAGAATTTGTATGCTTTGCTATATGGAGAATAACCAAGAAGAATGCCTTCATCTGCTCTAGGTTCAAGTTTGCCAAGCTGCTCATCAGTATTCTTGATATAGCATTTGCTCCCAAAGATTTTGAAGTGCTTTACCGAAGGATTCCTACCATTCCAAAGCTCATGAGGAGTTTGAGTGCTGTTCACCCGGACATTCGTTTTGTTGAGAATAACAACCGCAGCATGTGCAGCTTCACCCCAGAAAGTAGCGGGAGTTCCTGATTCATCAAGCATAGCATGAGCCATTTGTTGGATTGTTCTGTTCATTCTTTCCACAACTCCATTTTGCTGGGGAGTTCTTGCTGTAGAGAATTCTCTTCTTATCCCATGTTCTTCACAGAAATCGAAAAATTCATTTGACGTAAATTCCCCACCTCTGTCGGATCTGAGGCACTTAATTTTGTGACCTGATTCATTTTCCACCAAGGCTTTGAAGGATTTGAATTTTTCGAATGCTTCATCTTTGTGCTTCATAAGTCCTAACCAGACAAACCTGGAGAAATCGTCAATGAATAATATCAAGTATTCTTCTCCTCGAGGTGTTCTTTTCCTGAAGGGACCGCATGTATCTATATGTACTAGCTCAAGAGGCATGCTAGCTGATCCTTCTTTCTCTGGAAAGTTAGTTCTGGTTTGTTTTCCAAACTGACATGATTTTCATATGGTGTTGTCAGGAATTTTGATATCTGGAAGATCGCGAACTGCCTGATATTTGCACGCTTTCCTTATTTGTGAGAAGCTTAGATGTCCCAACCTTCGATGCCATAACCAGTGCTCTTCATCCTTGCTCAGATAGCATTGTTGTTGTCCTTCTTCAAATATGTACAGATTATTTGGAGTTCTTTTTCCTTTGAGCACTGTTTTACCTGTATCAAGATCACGAACAAGACATCCATTCGATCTGAATATAACCTCGGTTCTTTGATCACACATCTGGCTGACACTTAGAAGATTATGCTTCAATCCATCTACATACAAAACATTTCCAGCCTTGACCTTTTCTTTTAACTGAGCAATGCCTTTTCCTTTTATAGTTGCAGGAGTATCATTTCCAAAAGAGACTTTCTTTCCCTTTTCTAGAGCAGAATAAGATTCAAGTTTTTCTTTATCACCTGTCATAAGCTTCGAACATCCACTGTCAATGTACCATAGATTTTCCTGTCCCTCTGCATAAAAAGCTATCCCGCATCTTTCTGTTTGAGGTTCCTTTATTCTCCATGTTTTGGTGCTTGAGGCTTGTTCCTTTTTCTGCTGAAACCTGCTCCTGCATTCAGAGTCTTCATGCCCAAAATTATTGCAAATAGAACATTCAACTTCATTTTCAAGAACCGAAAAGTTGTTATAGGTCCTTTTTGTAATCCTTGTCATACTTCTTTGTTTTTGAGCTTCCTTAGCCATGAATGTTTTATATGCAACACATTGAGCTGCTTTGTGACCAAAGTTATGACAAGAAAAGCATTGTCCATTGAAGAAATTTCTGCGGTTATCGAATCTACCAGCCAACTGATTGTAATTTCTATTTTCATCTATTCTTGAACCAAATTGAGAAGATTTTACCTGTGGCTGGTTCACCCTTAAGATGGATTGCCCCTGATAGTTTCTGTTTGTAATTCGTCCCTGCTTTACCTGATGATCTTCATTGTTCTTTTGCTCATTTCTTCTTGCTGCATCAAGATAACTCTTAGAGGTGGATGCTTGAGAGGTTTCTCCATTGTAGCCCAGACCTGTCTTGTTTAGAGGAGACCGCTGCACATTGATAATCTTATCCAAAGTTTCAGATCCTTTGACAAACTTAAGATTAATAGTTTTTGTTTTCTCAATCTCTTTTCTAAGACCAACAATTTCTCCTTCTAGTTTTTCAAGATGTTTTTCCTTTTCATCAATTTGAAATTGTAAAGTATCAATGATCACATTCTTTTCTTCTATACATCTCTTGAGTCTAGTAATTTCATCATAAAGGTTATCCACATCTATAGCATCCATATAATCATCATCTTCAAATGCCATTAACAACTTATATTCATTGCCTCGTTCATCTTCATCACTGTTCGATAGACCATCACTATCTTCATGGGTGTAGTAGCTTTTCTTATTTGCACTTTGTTTCTTGTTCCATCTAGCAGGTTCCTTTCCTTTATCCTTATAAGGACATTTTGCAGCATAATGACCTACTCTTCCACAAGCAAAGCATTTAAAAGGTAACTTACCTCTGAATCTTCCAGAACCTCTTTGAAGTTTTCTGACAAAATTTGATTCTTCTTCCTTTTCTTCTGGGACGTGGATTGCTTCATAATAATCTTCTTTACCTGATGCCTTGAAAGCAGCTTCTCTTCTGTCTGATGGACCTCCCTTTCTCATTTCATAAGAAGTTAGAATTCCATGTAGCTGAGACATAGTGAGAATTCGTAGATTTTCCTTTTCTTCTATAGCAGATACTTTAGATTCAAACTTGGGGGACAATGATCTTAGAACCTTTTCAACCACTATAGCCTCTCTTATTTCTTCACCCAATTTTTTCATACAATTAACAATCTCATCTACCCGAAGAAAATAGTTAGTCACACTTTCATCATTATACATCTTGAGAGTCTCATACTGAATCCTGAGAGTTTGAAGTTTAGCACGCTTTACCTGTTCATCTCCTTCATAGCTTGTGACAATTTTGTCCCATATCTCTTTTGCGGATTTGTAGTGCATTACCTTCATGAATTTCGTTTGGGATATACATCCTAACAGAGTACTGACTGCTTTTGCATTTGTTTCATACTTCTTTTTCTCAGCTGGATCTGTAGGAGTAGCTAAAGGAAAAGCGTAGCCTGTTTCAACAATGTCCCAAACTTCTGTACCAAGAGATTGAAGATATGCAGTAACTCTTACCTTCCAATAATTGAAGTTTGTCCCATCAAAAACCAGTGGCCTGATTGATGCTTCTCTCTCGTAGTTGCTCATGATGAACGATCTACCTTCAAGCGATCAAGCTTCTCTGAAGGACCTGCTCTGATACCATTTGTTGGAAATAATACTGAGAGGGGGGGGTGAATCAGTATTATCTAGCAATTTAATAAATCTTCCTTATTTGATATTTGAATTATTTTTGCATGTCAGTACCATAAAATAATGAGCATGAACAAAGACAACAGATAGTCACACCAAAGAACACAAGATGTAAGGTGGAAACCCAATGTGGGTGAAAACCACCTGCTGCAATATGTCTCTATCTTCTTTCAAATTAGAAACTCCTTTTACAATGATTTTGTACTGGTGCAGTCCTTTACCAGTACACAGGCTGCAACCTGCAGAGAGCTACAACTCTCTCTCGTTTTCTAGTCTTCTCCTGGAAGGGAGCTACAACCCCCTACTTCTTTTCATAAAGCATCAAATGATCATCAAGTACATAACAGTTACAGTCCACTACAGTTATCAGATCAGTAATAACAGAACTAACCCAGAACACCTTATCAATAGAGAAATTCAATCAACAGAACATCTTAAGACAGAGACGCAGTTTTCCCTTCTGTCGCCTGCGACCAAACGCCTTTAACCTTCTGCTCCCCTGCGTCCACACGCAGAGATCCTTCTGCTGCGCTGCGTGCCCACGCACTGTTCCTTCAACTGCACTGCGTCCTGTTGCTGCAGGGACGCATCCAGAAATAATATCGCGCCGCGTCTTTTTGATCAGAGACGCACCTGATCCTTATTATGCTCCGCGTCCCCACGCAGTGCGCCTGTTACTGTACTGCGTCCCGGACGCACCTGAATCTTACTCTGCCCTGCGTCCCCACGCAGGTCTCTTCTTACTGCACTGCGTCCCGGCGCACTTGCCTTTCACTGAACCTACGTACCTTCGGGTATGAATGATTTCAAGACTTTAAGAGTAACCCAAACAGTCAGATCTACAGATCTGATCATGCGCCAAAGAGATCTCAGTCTTTCAGAAGATTCGCCTTTTTAGATCTAGACTAGATCTAGCCTCATAAGATATTCAACCAAAGACATGCTCAAACCAAATGATCTCCTTTACTTTATATAGGCAAGCTTCTCCTCAAATCATGGAACAATACCACGAGCCGACACCATAATAACACAATACCGTCGGCTAGATACCAAGAGTAAAACACAAGAAACCCCCACGTGAGCTTTTCTCTGCCTTGAAATGTGTGCACTGGGTGGACGCACCTCCTGAATGGCTGGCCTGCGACTCTGGACGCGGTCCCTGTAAGGTGTACCTGCGGGTACGCACCTTCTGAACTGATTTCCTGCGTCATTCTTATTTTTCAATAAATTGAGAGCCTTGTCATGGGAGTTGCCATCAAGTACAACATCTGTAACATATAGCCATACCAGAGAACATAATGCCAACAATCTCCCCCTTTGGACTTGATGGCAACCTTACAATCTTCAGCTTCATTCTCCCCCTTTGACATCAAGGGCAAAGGGGTATGCTCCCCCTAAGATCATGCTCCCCCTGAAAAAGAACCAGATCTGTAACAAAGAACCATAATCCACCATGAAAGAGATAGAGACATATTGCAGCTATTTCCAAGATCTCCTTCTGACCATCCTCCATAATGCCAACAATGCATTATATGCTCCCCCTGAACCTGTACCATCAATCAGAAAAGATTCAACAATAAGATGATGCATCAACAATCCCCAGCTTTTGCCTGAGGTATTCAAAAGTGTCCCTGGGCAATGGTTTGGTGAGAATATCAGCAACTTGTTCCTTAGAAGGAACATACTCCAACTTGACCTTCTGTTCAAGCACTTTTTCCCGGAGAAAATGATACTTGATTGGTATGTGCTTGGTTTTTGAATGCATAACTGGATTCTTTGAGATGCTGATTGCACTTGTGTTATCACATAAGATGGGGATAGGTGGTGTACAAGTGATTTGAAAATCCTGCAAAGTCTGCATCATCCAAAGGAGTTGGGTGCAACAAGATGCAGCAGCAACATATTCCGCTTCAGCTGTAGACAAGGCAATTGAACTCTGTTTCTTGCTGAACCAAGATACCAGTCTAGAACCCATAAAGAACGCACCACCACTTGTGCTTTTCCTGTCATCCACACTTCCGGCCCAATCTGCATCTGTATAAGCATGAAGAGTAAGATCTGTATCTCTAGGATACCATAAGCCATAATTTTGAGTCCCTTGAAGATATTTGAAAATTCTCTTCACTGCCTGAAGATGAGTCTCCTTCGGATTTGCCTGAAATCTTCCAACTATTCCAACTGTATGCATGATGTCCGGTCGGGTACCTGTCAAATAAAGTAAACTTCCAATCATAGATCTGTAGGTTGGTTGATGTACTGCTGCAGATTCATCATTTGTACTGAGACTACATCCTGTGACCATGGGTGTACATACTGGTTTTGCATCTTCCATGCCATATTTCTTCAAAATCTGTTTGAGATACTTGGTTTGAGATAAAAAGATTCCTCCTTCCTTTTTGTTGGATTTGCAAACCAAGGAAATATGTCAGTTCTCCTAGCAAGGACATTTCAAATTCTTTCTGCATGATCGAGGCAAAGCTTTGACTCATAGCTTCTTCATTGCTGCCAAAAATAATGTCATCTACATACACAACAAGTATTAGCAATTTGTCATTTTCAACTTTTATATAAAGATTGCTATCTGCTGAACCTTTTGAAAAACCTTGTTGATGAAGATATTTGTCCAAGCGGTAGTACCAAGCCCTTGGAGCTTGTTTGAGACCATAGAGGGCCTTTTTCAATCTGCATACAAGGTTTGGATCATTTCCAAGAATGAACCCATCTGGCTGTTCAATGTATACTTCTTCTTCCAAGTCTCCATTCAGAAAGGCTGATTTCACGTCCATTTGAAATACTTTGAAGTTTTGAAAACTTGAGAGAGCAAGAAACATTCGGATGGCCTCAAGTCTTGCAACAGGAGCAAAGGTTTCTTCAAAGTCTATTCCTTCTTGCTGCGCATACCCTTTACAAACAAGTCTGGCTTTATTTCTAATTACTTCTCCATTTTCATTCAATTTGTTTTTGAAGACCCATTTTGTCCCGATAACATTCTTATCTTTTGGTCTAGGAACCAGCTCCCAAGTGTTGTTCTTTTCGATCTGCTCAAGTTCTTCATCCATTGCTTTCACCCAACATTCATCTTTGCATGCCTCTTTCACATTTTGTGGTTCAGTTGAGGAGAGTAATGCTAAATAGCTTGAAGCTTCTGCAATTGTTCTTCGAGTTTGTACACCTGCTTCTTTCTGTCCCATAATCTGAGATTCTGGATGGTTCTTCTGAACATATCTGGATGGAGTCTTTTCTTCTATTCTTGTTTGCTCCTCTGGTTCTTCTTGAGATTCTTCTTCTTCATCATTCTGTCTTTGAGGGTAGCCTTCATCTTCTTCGATGTCTTCTCGATGTACTTGCCTAGGAATGTATCCCTTCTCATCAACCACTACATCAATGCTGTCAACAATTCTGCCAAGTCTTTTATTGTAGCATTTGTATGCTTTGCTATATGGAGAATAACCAAGAAGAATGCCTTCATCTGCTCTAGGTTCAAGTTTGCCAAGCTGCTCATCAGTATTCTTGATATAGCATTTGCTCCCAAAGATTTTGAAGTGCTTTACCGAAGGAGTCCTACCATTCCAAAGCTCATGAGGAGTTTGAGTGCTGTTCACCCGGACATTCGTTTTGTTGAGAATAACAACCGCAGCATGTGCAGCTTCACCCCAGAAAGTTGCGGGAGTTCCTGATTCATCAAGCATAGCATGAGCCATTTGTTGGATTGTTCTGTTCATTCTTTCCACAACTCCATTTTGCTGGGGAGTTCTTGCTGTAGAGAATTCTCTTCTTATCCCATGTTCTTCACAGAAATCAAAAAATTCATTTGACGTAAATTCCCCACCTCTGTCGGATCTGAGGCACTTAATTTTGTGACCTGATTCATTTTCCACCAAGGCTTTGAAGGATTTGAATTTTTCGAATGCTTCATCTTTGTGCTTCATAAGTCCTAACCAGACAAACCTGGAGAAATCGTCAATGAATAATATCAAGTATTCTTCTCCTCGAGGTGTTCTTTTCCTGAAGGGACCGCATGTATCTGTATGTACTAGCTCAAGAGGCATGCTAGCTGATCCTTCTTTCTCTGGAAAGTTAGTTCTGGTTTGTTTTCCAAATTGACATGATTTGCATATGGTGTTGTCAGGAATTTTGATATCTGGAAGATCGCGAACTGCCTGATATTTGCACGCTTTCCTTATTTTTGAGAAGCTTAGATGTCCCAACCTTCAATGCCATAACCAGTGCTCTTCATCCTTGCTCAGATAGCATTGTTGTTGTCCTTCTTCAAATATGTACAGATTATTTGGAGTTCTTTTGCCTTTGAGCACTGTTTTACCTGTATCAAGATCACGAACAAGACATCCATTCGATCTGAATATAACCTCGGTTCTTTGATCACACATTTGGCTGACACTTAGAAGATTATGCTTCAATCCATCTACATACAAAACATTTCCAGCCTTGACCTTTTCTTTTAACTGAGCAATGCCTTTTCCTTTTATAGTTGCAGGAGTATCATTTCCAAAAGAGACTTTCTTTCCCTTTTCTAGAGCAGAATAAGATTCAAGTTTTTCTTTATCACCTGTCATATGCTTCGAACATCCACTGTCAATGTACCATAGATTTTCCTGTCCCTCTGCATAAAAAGCTATCCCGCATCTTTCTGTTTGAGGTTCCTTTATTCTCCATGTTTTGGTGCTTGAGGCTTGTTCCTTTTTCTGCTGAAACCTGCTCCTGCATTTAGAGTCTTCATGCCCAAAATTATTGCAAATAGAACATTCAACTTCATTTTCAAGAACCGAAAAGTTGTTATAGGTCCTTTTTGTAATCCCTGTCATACTTCTTTGTTTTTGAGCTTCCCTAGTCATGATTGTTTTATATGCAACACATTGAGCTGCTTTGTGACCAAAGTTATGACAAGAAAAGCATTGTCCATTGAAGAAACTTCTGCGGTTATCGAATCTACCAGCCAACTGATTGTAATTTCTATTTTCATCTATTCTTGAACCAAATTGAGAAGATTTTACCTGTGGCTAGTTCACCCTTAAGATGGATTGCCCCTGATAGTTTCTGTTTGTAATTCGTCCCTGCTTTACCTGATGATCTTCATTGTTCTTTTGCTCATTTCTTCTTGCTGCATCATGATAACTCTTAGAGGTGGATGCTTGAGAGGTTTCTCCATTGTAGCCTAGACCTGTCTTGTTTAGAGGAGACCGCTGCACATTGATAATCTTATCCAAAGTTTCAGATCCTTTGACAAACTTAAGATTAATAGTTTTTGTTTTCTCAATCTCTTTTCTAAGACCAACAATTTCTCCTTCTAGTTTTTCAAGATGTTTTTCCTTTTCATCAATTTGAAATTGTAAAGTATCAATGATCACATTCTTTTCTTCTATACATCTCTTGAGTCTAGTAATTTCATCATAAAGGTTATCCACATCTATAGCATCCATATAATCATCATCTTCAAATGCCATTAACAACTTATATTCATTGCCTCGTTCATCTTCATCACTGTTCGATAGACCATCACTATCTTCATGGGTGTAGTAGCTTTTCTTATTTGCACTTTGTTTCTTGTTCCATCTAGCAGGTTCCTTTCCTTTATCCTTATAAGGACATTTTGCAGCATAATGACCTACTCTTCCACAAGCAAAGCATTTAAAAGGTAACTTACCTCTGAATCTTCCAGAACCTCTTTGAAGTTTTCTGACAAAATTTGATTCTTCTTCCTTTTCTTCTGGGACGTGGATTGCTTCATAATAATCTTCTTTACCTGATGCCTTGAAAGCAGCTTCTCTTCTGTCTGATGGACCTCCCTTTCTCATTTCATAAGCAGTTAGAATTCCATGTAGCTGAGACATAGTGAGAATTCGTAGATTTTCCTTTTCTTCTATAGCAGATACTTTAGATTCAAACTTGGGGGACAATGATCTTAGAACCTTTTCAACCACTATAGCCTCTCTTATTTCTTCACCCAAATTTTTCATACAATTAACAATCTCATCTACTCGAAGAAAATAGTTAGTCACACTTTCATCATTATACATCTTGAGAGTCTCATACTGAATCCTGAGAGTTTGAAGTTTAGCACGCTTTACCTGTTCATCTCCTTCATAGCTTGTGACAATTTTGTCCCATATCTCTTTTGCGGATTTGTAGTGCATTACCTTCATGAATTTCATTTGGGATATACATCCTAACAGAGTACTGACTGCTTTTGCATTTGTTTCATACTTCTTTTTCTCAGCTGGATCTGTAGGAGTAGCTGAAGGAAAAGCGTAGCCTGTTTCAACAATGTCCCAAACTTCTGTACCAAGAGATTGAAGATATGCAATAACTCTTACCTTCCAATAATTGAAGTTTGTCCCATAAAAAACCGGTGGCCTGATTGATGCTTCTCTCTCGTAGTTGCTCATGATGAACGCTCTACCTTCAAGCGATCAAGCTTCTCTGAAGGACCTGCTCTGATACCAATTGTTGGAAATAATACTGAGAGGGGGGGGTGAATCAGTATTATCTAGCAATTTAATAAATCTTCCTTATTTGATATTTGAATTATTTTTGCATGTCGGTACCATAAAATAATGAGCATGAACAAAGACAACAGATAGTCACACCAAAGAACACAAGATGTAAGGTGGAAACCCAATGTGGGTGAAAACCACCTGTTGCAATATGTCTCTATCTTCTTTCAAATTAGAAACTCCTTTTACAATGATTTTGTACTGGTGCAGTCCTTTACCAGTACGCAGGCTGCAACCTGCAGAGAGCTACAACTCTCTCTCGTTTTCCAGTCTTCTCCTGGAAGGGAGCTACAACCCCCTACTTCTTTTCATAAAGCATCAAATGATCATCAAGTACATAACAGTTACAGTCCACTACAGTTATCAGATCAGTAATAACAGAACTAACCCAGAACACCTTATCAATAGAGAAATTCAATCAACAGAACATCTTAAGACAGAGACGCAGTTTTCCCTTCTGTCGCCTGTGACCAGACGCCGTTAACCTTCTGCTCCCCTGCGTCCACACGCAGAGATCCTTCTGCTGCGCTGCGTGCCCACACACTGTTCCTTCAACTGCACTGCGTCCTGTTGCTGCAGGGACGCATCCAGAAATAATATCGCGCCGCGTCTTTTTGATCAGAGACGCACCTGATCCTTATTATGCTCCGCGTCCCCACGCAGTGCGCCTGTTACTGTACTGCGTCCCGGACGCACCTGAATCTTACTCTGCCTTGCGTCCCCACGCAGGTCTCTTCTTACTGCACTGCATCCCGGCGCACTTGCCTTTCACTGAACCTGCGTACCTTCGGGTATGAATGATTTCAAGACTTTAAGAGTAACCCAAACAGTCAGATCTACAGATCTGATCATGCGCCAAAGAGATCTCAGTCTTTCAGAAGATTCGCCTTTTTAGATCTAGACTAGATCTAGCCTCATAAGATATTCAACCAAAGACATGCTCAAACCAAATGATCTCCTTTGCTTTATATAGGCAAGCTCCTCCTCAAATCATGGAACAATACCATGAGCCGACACCATAATAACACAATACCGTCGGCTAGATACCAAGAGTAAAACACAAGAAACCCCCACGTGAGCTTTTCTCTGCCTTGAAATGTGTGCACTGGGTGGACGCACCTCCTGAATGGCTGGCCTGCGACTCTGGACGCGGTCCCTGTAAGGTGTACCTGCGGGTACGCACCTTCTGAACTGATTTCCTGCGTCCTTCTTATTTTTCAATAAATTGAGAGCCTTGTCATGGGAGTTGCCATCAAGTACAACATCTGTAACATATAGCCATACCAGAGAACATAATGCCAACACATACTGGTACACTCCTGCACTGCCCATCCAATTTCTTCCAGTCCTATTTGAATCATGCTAACGTGCTGTTCTTTGACTTCCAGAGGAGTGGAAGGTTGCGCCTTCATCCGTAGCTCAACAATATGGAGGTTCAGCTCCAACTGCACTCCTGTTGTTTCCTCGCGTGCGCTTCAAACTCCACTTGCCAAACAATGCATCCCCATCTCTGTTGGTAGGTCTGCGGCAATGGATAGTTCTAGAATGCACCGGCACACTTCATCCATTGTTTGCGTGATCTGCTGATTCTGTGACACTAGCTCGTCACGCTGTAGGTTGAGCTGTTCAATGTTGATCTTCTGCTCACTCAATACCTGGATTGCGCGACCTTTCCTGGTGCAGAGTTCTACTGTGATGCCATCTTGTAGTTGATACAATGTATCGCGTGGAAGGACAGCCAAATTAACTCCCATTCCCTTGATTCTGCTTACCGCAGCTCTGTCATCTTCGTTCTCCGCTGTTAGCGTTCCTTCCGGTAGCACTATGGTTTTGGCAATGTTTGTGCATAGTAGCTGCTCCACTGCTGATGTACCTGCAGTGCCGTAGGTGGCTACTACTCCTTCCTGTGGAGGCCGCACCTAAAGTTCTTGCAACTATGCCCTTAGGGCCCCCCAAAAAATTTGTTGCTCCGTCATGGCTTCCTGGAGTGCTTCCTTAGTGACCTCGCAAACCGTGTCACCGATGTCATAGAGGTCGTCTTCTATCAGTGTAATTGGTTCGATGTCCAGTTTGGATGCCTTGAACTTTTTTCGGGGACCTGATCTCTCCGTGATGCGTGGCCGTTTCAGTTGGGTGGACGTTGTGCTCGGGTCTGCGCCTTCTGTTATATCTGGTCCCTATCCTGTAGACAAGTTCTAGCCCCCTTCCTCTTATGTCACAGTGGCCCCTGTTTCCTGTGCTGCTGCAGATTTTTCAGTGGCCTTTTCCTACTCTGTAGCTGCTTTTACTGCTTTGTGGGCAGCCCTTACCTCTACGGCCGCTTGTTCGTTGCGCCTCTGCTGGGCCAACTTCGTGACACGCAACTTGGTTTCATCCTTCTGCTTTTGTGCTACTGTTCTATCCTTCTTTTCTAGATCCGGGGCGCGCGACTCGGGAGGCCATGATTCTAGTATGGAGAAGATCACATCATCAATGGTGATGAAGGGGAGCTTGGTTCAGTTTTGTGCCGGATCTTTACGTGCCTTGATATACACATTATGCATATCCACCTTGAAGTTTGCAAAGCTCCACAGATTGTTGTACACTGTGAGGGACAGGCGCGACCTCCTTTTGATCCACATCCAAATGCTTACCTCCATGAGCACCCAGAAGATCTTTGTTTCATGGATCCATGTGGTGTCCTTAGTAGCCCAGAGCGACGTGTACTTTGCGGCCTCTAGTAAGTCCTGTTTAATATTAGGGAACTGACTGTCCTCAGGCAGTTCCCCTGTTACCAGTAAAATCGACAAGAGAAACCACGCATAGTGGAAGGTCTTGTCCTGCTCCTGGGCTTCTTTGCAGTTAGTTAGGAACTCTTCACAGAGGATCTCGGCCCAGTTGAATTGGACCCCCTTCGTGCATTGTTCTACTAGTGCAAATATCGACGCTGGTACCTCATCTCTGCAGCATTTTCGCATTACCTTCCCGGCCAGGAGTTGGGTGGCTACGCACACCCCTTTATCTTGAATGTTGTTGATTGCGTAACCCCTCTTTTTCTTTTCCAGTTTGTATTTCTTCTTCATGGCCTCTGCGAGCACCAAATCTCCGCTTTTTCCGGATATCTCCGTGGGGTCCTTTCCCTTATAGGGGAGCTGGGAAATCCTGTAGATAAGGTCCACCGTGGTGGGAATAGGCTCCTCCAGCCATAAGTACCCATCATGCACCAGGCACAACAGCTACTTGATGACGAAAATTGTAATAGGCCCGCAGTGAAAGTGTGGAATCCATAGTAGTTGAAGTAGTCCTCCCTTCTCCACACCGTGCAACAATTTCTGTGGCTCTAGTGTCATAACTGACCCCTCCGTGCTCTATTTCATGAGGTTCTCAGTCTCTAAATGTGGGAACTTCTCGCTGTTCGTGAGGTCCCAATCTTCAAACTTCATTATGGGCATGTAGCCCAGGGTCGATCCCTCAAACACAATTCCATTGGGGAGGAGCGGGGTTTGGAGTGCGCTCTTAGCCGCATCCAAATCCTTAGGTATCTTAGCTTTCCCTTTCCGCGGAGGAACATACTTAGGAAATTTCGTTGCATCGCGCACCAACTGGATGTCCTCTTCCATGTCTTATGCTACTTCTATCTCATTTAGGAGAGCCTACAGGTCCTCCTCCTCATCATCTGTCTCAATGGTGACAGCCTGTTGTGGCTAGCAACAACCCCCCTTCTTATTTAGTGTTATTACTAATAGTAAATAAGTGGGGACCCTTAGTCAAAATTAAAAAAAATCAATTAGTGTTTGTATTTTCATTTTTAATAAAACTTACCATAAAAAACTTAAGAAAATACCCTTAAAAAATCTAAAAAGCTTAAGTTTTATGATAAAGTAGAACTATTCCTTAGGAAATATCGCATCGCAAAAGGATAATAGGGTACCTCCTTGCAAGCCGAATTCTAAAACTGCGAGATCACGATACGAGACCACAAACATATATCGTATCGCATGCATCAAAGAACGCTTACGCCAAAAAAACTTTAAACTACCGATATGCAATGGTGCATATCGCAAATCGCATTTCGCAGAAAACAAATTAACAAAAATTTTCATATGCCACGCTCATGCGATATTGAAATTATGCGGCAAAGCAGCAATGCGATAATGCGATAATGCGATATAGCAAGCAAACGATATGATGATTCTGCAATGTTGCGAAGCAAATCACAAAATCGCTTCATCACAAATCTTTCGAGCTCATTGTTCAAAAAAGTATTTTCCATAAACTGAGGCCCGATTATGTACTTTAATGCTAATTAAATGAGTTAGTTGCCGATCATTAATGAAATAGGGTTTTGTGCTTATCAAGAAGTCATTTCACGTAAGGTGGTATATTTTATACGTCTTCAGCATTTAAGACTTTCCCGTCACCTTTCTTATCATTATTCTCACTTCACTTGTAAATTGCAGGAACGAAGAGCAGAGAACGATACAAAGCAGTACACAGAATACTATGGGAAAGAAAGGCAAAACCCCGAGTTCTGAAGAGAAGGAAATGGCGCCCTTGTATACAGACACTGCCTGTAACAAAGACGCTGGTATTGCTACCTGGGAAGGCATGTACAATCTACTTGAGGAAGAAAATCCCAAAGTAATGGAGGTTGAGGCTACTGCAGGCTCACATAGTTCTTTTGAGGCATCCATCATAGAACTTGCTTGTTCATTCTTACATAGGATAGTGGCGAGACCCATAATTCTTCCATACACAGACATGGCTAAATGGATACTAGATAGCACGGATATTAGAGATAGACAATTTAAGAATTAGGGTCAAGGACTAATTGGCTCATTCACTTCACAAGATTTGAGGCTCATGTACCATTCTCCAAAGCCACAGGTGACTTATAACAAACATTTTATGGAGAAATTTGCCAAATAAAATCAAGACCTGGCAGAACCAATCAAAGATTGGTCAAGGAGAGATGAACCGCTAAAAAAGGACAAACATGGTATGTATAGTACTGGTTCTCGCACCTCCCCATATTGCTTTGCTGCTGCTATGCTCTGTAGACTTTTTGGGAAGCCAGATATTAACAAATTTTCTTCTGAATGGCTACCATTATTGGATGCTGCCACCGATGCTACTATAGTGGACTGGGCTAAAATATTGTCTGATAATTTAGTCACAGCCATTGTAAATTACCGGTCTAAAAGAACTGTTTCTCAGAGAATCTATCCCCCTTTTTACTTGTCTGCATATGTCATGGATGCGATTTGTTATATTTCCAAGTTTCCTGTGATGGGTTGGAAATGGACAATTCAAGACCCCTTACCCATTCATGTTTATCACAAAGAGTTGTGGGACTCTAAGTTCACTCCATTCTTTTACAAGATCTGTCATGGAATCATGTTGCCCCTATACAAAATGTTGTATGATAAAGATGTTCCAAGGTTTTCCCCTGAAGCAGAGGTAGATATGCTCCCTGTTGCGAGATGGTTCAGAGAAGAACTGTTTACATATGTTAGGGTATTCAGAAGCCTCGCTCCCCCGCATGTCCTACCTTTGTATGTTCCTGACAAACTCTTGGCACGAGAAATTGCTTATCAAACCTGTGGAGAAGGAGGTTTGACTAAATATTTGAAGGACAAAAAGAAGGCTATTTGGCCACAATTTCCTTTAGCTTGTGGGGCCTTCTCACTATTTGATGTAGGCCATGCATTCAACGAAGTAAACAACATAACGTGTCTACAATTATTCAAGTTTCCAGGAAGACCGTTCGACCCTCATGATGTTACTAAGAATTTCACTACTGCAGTCAAAATAAAGGTGTTTTCTAAAGAAGAATATCTTTTTGATGACATGTTCCAATAGAAAAATACACTTGAAGAAGTTCTACATTCGGCTCAAATGCGATTTCCTCCAGCAGAATTTCAGCAGTTCAAGATATATAGGGAAAGGAGGTTAGCTACTATCCCTATTGAAAAACTACGCTTGGAACCCGTAAGGGAACCAACTCCAAGTATTAGTCTTGGTGGAATTTCAGACACAAATAAATCTAAATCTGGGAAAGAAACACCTAAACATTCCAAGAAATCAGAAAGTGAGCATGGTAAAAGTGAGGGGTCAGTAAAGGATACTGCCCAATCAAAAGAGCTCTCACAGCAACAGGTTTTTACCTCCCTACAAACAGATCCTTCCCCTCTCATCGTTCAAGCATCACCAAACAGAACTGAACTTGATAAAGAATGGGAGACCTTCAATGAGTTGATCAATCTAGAGGGACCAAGTACAAAGACATTTACAAGTGATGTACAGGCAACAGAAGATATAATCATAGGAACAATTAGCAATGCCCCAGAGATGGAATATATTCCAGTCACCCCATCCTCTGAACTCATCCTCAAGATAGAAGAAATTCCCCCTCTTGATGTATTTTATAGTCCACAACACAAGGCAGTAGTGAGAAGACAAAGGAAGAAAAGGAAACTAGAAAACGTGCTCTCTCATGAGGCAGAACAATTAGACGTCCTATGGCAAGATCCTACTACCAATCCCACTGAAAATCTCACCAAATTATCTCAGATCGCAGGTGCATATGCCTCTGCAACCATTGATAAATCATCTGAGGTACAACAACTGCTAAAAGAAAAGGAAGACCAGATATGAGTTTTACAACAACAGTTGCAACAAGCCAATGCCAACAACGAAGCAGAGAAACAGCTTGAAAGACTACAGCAGGACTTCCAACGGATGCAGGTAAGCTATCAGAATAGTTTTACTGAGAAAGAAAAGCAGTTGCGGGATACATAGGAGATGCACAAGGATGATCCTAAACTTACAGAATTCATCACAGAATCAATTTCCTTGAATGATCAACTACTGCAGCAACAGGAAGCCTTATGCCAAAGAATATCGCAAGAAGTTGTGGGATACGTAGGAGATGCACAAGGATGATCCTAAACTTACAAAATTCATCACAAAATCAATTTCCTTGAATGATCAACTACTACAGCAACAAGAAGCCTTGTGCCAAAGAATATCGCAGTGGAACTCTTACTGTGAAATAAGCGATAAAATCACTAATCAAGTCGTATATTTACGAAATGATTATGATTTAATTGATAAACGAGTTACTGAATATCTGACTTGGCAAGAAATAGAGGAGGGAAAAAGAGCAGGTGCACCAAGGATCAACGACAATCACAAAGAAATGCTCTTTAATAAATGGGATGCACAACTCAGAAAAGCAGAACAAGTAGCAGAAGAAGCGGCCACAACAGCAAACAACGTTATTGATTGTATAAATGAAAATCTGCATAGGGAAAACCTGATCTCAGAAACCACTCCAGGGTATCTACCTAAAGTACAACAACTACAAGCCGATTGGAAACAGAAGGCTCAAGAAAAGGCAGAATCAATCCAAAGGTTAACCAAGTTGAATTGGGATTGTTACTGGATGTACTTGGTAAAGCCACACAGCCAGTGGATGACCCTCAAGTGTATCATCAATTCTGCCGAGAAGATGGTGCCAGCTCTTGCCAATTCTGTTTTCGTAGCACAACTAAAATCGGAAATCAGTCAGCTGACTCTTCTCAAACAGATGCTGAACGCGTGCGACTTCAAGGAGCAGATACAGAAGTAGTTAGTAATTTTAATTTTAGATTCAGTTTTAATTTTAATTTTGTTTTATTTTTTCCCAAAGTGAGGATGGTCATTTAAACTGCATCCTACATTTTTGTAATAAGTTATTTTTAGATTTAGTTAGTAGTATTTAAACCCTTCTCATGCATTTAGAGAAGGGTCCTGAAATTTGTCAAAAACTCATCCCCGGAACATGCACTTTTGTACCCTCTGTGGAGGTTTTGATGAATGAATGGAACATGATTTATCAATATCTGTATTTAATATCTGCTACTGATGTTTCATTTCTGTACTCTTAGTGGATGTTGGGTTACGAAGAGATAAATCATTATCGCTTGAAGCTCATGAGTAGGACTAGTTATAAATGGTACTTCTATCTCTTAACAATTTCTGCCTTTGTGTTAAAAGTGATATTCAATTTTATGTATTTATGCTTAATGTATGAATAGCTTATTATGCAATATGCCTTTCACAACTGTTTCGTCTAACTTTTTATACGAAGTGGTTTATTTGTATTGAATTCTTTTCTAATAACAGTTGAATGATCTTTATTACCAATTGTTATCTGAAATCGTTTTAGATCGCATAACAGAAGGATTACACCCTGGGTTAGTGTAGACTTAGATATTTCTGCTTATTAGAATACCATTTACATGTTGTTAGATTAGAGTTGGAATTATAGCATCTCACTTAGGAACTTTTAGAAGGGAAATATCAATTCTTCACACACACACACATAAATTGGGAAACTGGTCCCATATCCCTAGTCAGACCCACTATACCAAACAAAAAAGGAGCTAATAACCAAGGTCTGAACCGGGTGGGTATCCCCCTTGTTGTAGATCTGATTTTCGGGGCTTCAACATATTTGGTGCTAGAAGGAGGGCCACAACTGTGAATGGCAAGTAAATCCAAATCTAAATACCATTCTGAGAGTAAATCGCCCTCACCATCTCCCCCGACTTCTCCATTGCATTTAGAATCTTTAAATCCAGAGTCATAAGTCGCTGGAGCAACAGCCGCTGCTATAAACCCTGACATTTCAGAAAAATCTACTATTGAACCTCCTGAAGTTGAATCTTTGATTCACAAACTTCTGTAATTTTCCATATCTCCTCAAAAATCTGATAAATCTCAAGGCAGCATGACTTCGCAATATAACCCTGCTCATCCTCTTACCAGATTAAAGAGTGAAAAATTTGGTGTTCAACCAACCAAGTTACCTCTACCTACAAGGAAGAGAGCAAGGAAATATCCTAAATGGTCAGAATGCAGACTCTTTCATCATCATCATCCATCTCAACCTCTTCATTGTGAAGTCAGCCATCCACCCCTCCACTTCAGATCATTGTCCATCAGTCCACCAATACTTCCACATCTCCTTCTCAATCATCTGGAATCATAATATCCTCATCTTCTCAACCACAGGGATCATTTTATGCACTTTCCTCTGTTAATAGTTCAGTGATGGCCCAATATCCATGGAATAACCCAGGGGCAGTCTTAATGCCTGTGCCCTTGAGTCAATTACCGGCCCATCCCGAAAAATGGCTGCCTAAGTTTAATCCTAAGGCAGGCATGCTAGTGGAAGAACATATAAATAAATTTATGTTATCCATAAATCTTAATGGAGTTACCAATGAAGACACTGTTGTTCGAATTTTTCCTTATACTCTGCAAGGAACAACTAGATCATGGTATTTCTCATTACCATCTGGATCTATTACTAGTTGGGAGATTTTCCAAGAACAATTCTTGACTAAGTTTGGTGATGATAGGTCTACGGCAACATTGATCAATGACCTGTCTAACCTTAGGGCCGAGACAAAAGAACCTATGAAAGATTTCCATTTACGTTTCAATAAAATCTTAAATAAAATCCCTGCTGCTTCCCAGCCTAGCAAAGAAGTGCGAAGTGAATGGTACATTACTGCTTTACCATCAAACATAGCAATCTTTGTTGATAGGGCTAACAAAACAACTTTAGTTGAAAATATGAAAGAAGCGATAGTAGTAGAGAAACGTATTATGGCCTTAGAAAAGAAAAATGCAATAGAAGAACAAAAATCTAAGAAGGTTTCTTTCAAGGAAGATCCCAAGAAAAAACAATCGAAAGATCCATTCGATTTAGAAGGATTGCAAAAATTTTTGAAGACTATGTCTAACGAGATGGTCGACATTAAGAAACAAGTGGCAGAAACTTCTTCTAAAAATCCATACAGACCTTTTAAAAGAAACCCTTCGACCGATTCCAAACCCCCTAACGCTATTACAAGTGCTGAATCCGAAGAAGAAGAAGAGGAAATTCCTACTGAGGAACATACCGATGAAGAAGAAGTTGTAGAGTTACAAGGTATGTGGGATTTCATCCTCCCAGATGAAGAGGATCAAGAGGCATCCCCGGTTAGTACTTGCAGCAGAAATCAACTTGATCCTCCTCAACCTACCCCTAAGCCAAAAAGCGCAAGCTCGATGACTAAGGATAAAGTCGCAACCAAGAAAACGACACCTAAAGCGACTCAAACCAGCCCAGTCCAAACAGACTCATCAACTCCATCTAAAACACTGATAGTTTTGGATGAAATGGAGTATAATATCATAGAAGACATGAAAAAGACTAGGGCCAACATCACTTTTTACGAATTGAGCAAGTTAAAACACTAGCAAAAGGTACTTTTGAAAGAATTACATGCTGTACCAGTTGCACCTTTGCCCGCCGCTGTAATCTCTCAAGCTTCCCATGACATTGGAAGACCTCCAACTAATGCGATGAATAAAGTCGATCCAAACGATATCGCCTTAATTGGAGGAAGATTGAGATCTCATACTCCCCCATTTCTTCTTACTTATGAAATTTTCAGTAAAAATTTGCATAATTGCTTAGTGGATTTTGGAGCTTCATCGAATATTTTACCAAAGTCAATATGTGCAAAATTGAACGTCCAACCACAAAAATCAGCAATACGCATAGTTCAATTAGATCGATCGCAAGTCGAAGTGATTGGCGAATTAAATCAGGTCACCATAAGGCTATCATCCAACCCAAAGGTATGTCAAGTTATCGACATTTTAGTTGCTGATATTCCAGAATTTTATGGCTTAATTCTCAGCAGAGATTGGTCAGAGAAACTTCACGGATACTTTGCAACTGACTGGTCACACATGTGGCTCCCTTAAAATGGTAAACCAAATCAGATAAAAGTTGAGCAGAAAAGACATCAGAAATACATAGTAACAGAACTGGAGGGAGAAAATGAACCAGTAGCATATAGTTCTAACATCATTGGCAACTATTCAGTAGATTCTTTCCTAGGAAATTTTAATGCTCATACCTCACCTTACTTAGAACATTCTGTTTTATCTCAAATAGAAAATTTCTCTCAAACAGATAGTCCTAAATGTGTTAAGTTTTTAGATAATCTTGTAAATAAATCTTTATTTTGGAAATTTTTTTTTGACGGTTCTAAGTCTAATGAAGGAGCAGGAGCAGGATGCATGTTAATAAGTCCAGAGGGAGATAAAACTATGCTAACCTGCAGACTCGAATTTGATTGCACCAAAAATACCGCAGAATACGAGGCTTTAGTCCAAGGATTGTATAAAGCAATCAGATTAGATGTCAAATATCTTCAAGTTTTCGGAGATTCTGAAATTGTAATTAGACAGGTACGTAATACTATACGTTGTTTATCAGGTCATTTAAAACATTACCAATCTTTAGTTCGAGATCTGACTGAACACTTTATAACATTTAATATTTCATCAATTCCCAGACTCCAGAATGCTAGTGCGGACCTCTTAGCCAACGTAGCTTCCAAACTCATTCCTTCAGAAGATTTTAGCCCTGATTGATTTTCAATTGAATTAATTTTCAGACCATCTATTCCTGATAACATTACCAATTGGAGGATTTTCAACGACGATCCTGATATCATGAGATTCCTCACATCTGAGGGATCCTATACCAATCAAATAATTGACAAAGACCAACATGACCAACAATTGCAACAGGATAGCATTAACAATGCCATACCTAAGTCAGTAGTCAAGTTAGAAGATCTTTATGATTTGAAAGATCGGTTTAAAAGATCTACCAATTCAAAACTCCAAAGTTCAACCTTGAATTATGAATTAGTAAATCTAGGAACTGATACCAAACCACAGAATATCAATCTATGCCTTAGTCTGGCTCCTAAAGAAAAAATAGCATATATTCATCTCTTGAGACAATACAAAAGTGTCTTTGCTTGGAATTACGATGAACTCAAAATGTACGACACATCCATCATCCAACATACTATTCCAATGATAGACAATGAAAAACTTGTCCAACAAAAGTTGAGAAAGATCCATCCCAATCTAGAAAACTAGATCAAATCTGAACTCAATAAATTACTGAAAGCCAAAATAATTTTTCCCGTTCGACATTCCAAATGGGTTTCCAATATGGTCCCTGTTAGAAAGAAAAATGGAGACATTAGAATCTGCATTGACTTTCGAAATCTTAACAAAGCCTGCCAAAAGGACAATTTTCCTTTGCCTCCCATGGAACAAATACTGCAGGCGGTTGCAGGCTCAAAATTGATGTCCTTCTTGGATGGATTCTCAGGATACAATCAAGTATTGGTACATCCTGATGATCAATTAAAAACCACATTCAGAACTAAATGGGGCACATACGCATATCAAAAGATGCCATTTGGTCTGATTAATGCTGGTGCCACATTTCAGAGAGCTATGGACATCGCATTCAAGGGGTTAGTTAATAAATCGGTAGTAATCTATTTGGACGATATAACTGTATATTCCAAGAAATGAAGCAATCATCTTATAGATTTAAAACAAATCTTCCAACGTTGTCAAAGGTATAGAATTTCACTTAACCCGAAAAAATCCTTTTTCACATTAAGTGAAGGAAAACTTCTCGGATTCATAGTGTCAAAATCTGGAATTCACATTGACCCTGACAGAATCAAGGAGATTCTCGCAATCCCTCTACCTCACAACAAGAAAGCCATGCAATCTTTTCTTGGCCAGATTAATTTTGTAAAGAGATTTGTTCTAGATTTTTGAAGAATCGTGTCTCCTTTACAAGCAATGATTAAAAAGAACTCAAACTTTAAATGGGGGCAAGATGAACATGAGGCATTCAATCTGATCAAACAAACAATCATTAATGCTCCATCTTTGGCAACTCCAAATTTTTCCGATCCTTTCATTTTATATACATTTGCCTCTGATAGGTCATATGCTGCGATACTCACTCAAGTAAATCAAGAAAAGGCAGAAGCCGCAATTTCTTTTTTCAGTTCCAATTTACAAGGGGCTGAGTTGAATTATTCAGATGTGGAGAAACAAGCTTATGCTGTTTTCAAAGAAATTAAGTATTTCAGACCTTTTCTACTCAAAACACATACAATAATCATAGTACCATTTCCAGCGGTAAGAAATCTTCTAGTACAGAAGGATGTGGGAGAGAAAAGATCCAATTGGGTTACTGCCTTACAGGAATATGACGTAGAAATCAAACCAGCAAATATTGTAAAAAGTCAAGGCTTTTGCAAAACGCTGGCCGAAGCATCGTTGATGTTCGAAATTCCATCTGCAGAGATACAAATGTACGAGGTAAGCCTAAAAAATGTTGAGTCATTATATGCTGATATCATTTATTATCTAAAGAATGGATATGCTCCTTCAAACCTTGATCATACTAAGAAAAGAGCTCTAAGGTTGAAAGCCAAACAATATCAGCTCGTGAATGATGTTCTTCTTAGAATAAATTAAGATTTTGTTCTCCTTAGATGTCTTGAGAAATCTGACGCTGATAAAGTCTTGCAGGAATTCCATGATGGACCAGCAGGCGGACACTACGCTGGAGATGCTACTGCTCATAAAATCTTACGCGTAGGCTATTACTGGCCCACATTATTCAAGGACTCACACAACTACGTGAAGAAATTTCAAGTCTGTCAAACCGCTGCTGGGAGACAAAAGAAACCATCCTTGCCACTGCAACCAGTTAACATTGAGCAGCCTTTTGATCAGTGGGGATTGGACATAATAGGTGAGATCGTTCCTCACTCTTCTAAACAACATAGATATATCCTTACAACAACAGATTACTTTGCTAAATGGGTAGAAGCAGTTCCACTCAAAACGGCTAATGTTGAAAATATCATTGAGTTCATAGATCAGTTCATCATCACCAGGTTTGGGTTGCCTTCTGCTTTAATGTTTGATAATGCATCATATTTTTCTGGTAATGCGATGACTAAATTTGCACTCAAAAGCGGTTTCAAGCTTAAATAATCTGCCAATTATTACCCACAGGGAAACGAATTAGCTGAATCTACAAATAAGAACTTAATTAGGATTATTAAGTGAACCATTGACCAAAATCATAAAAATTGGCACAAGTCGTTAATATATGCTTTATGGGCAGACCGGATAACTCACAAAGCCTCCATCGACACTTACCCCTTCAATTTAGTTTATGGGAAAGAAGTCATTCTTCTGACTCATTTGGCAATTCCCTCTTTGGCCTTGGTTCAATATATTGATGAAGCACCAACTTCTTCCTTACAACTAAGGCAGCTGGAAATAATTAAGTTGGAAGAACAACGAGAACGGGCTAAAATAACTCACGCTCATCATCAAGCATTAGTAAAAGCCTCTTTTGATTCTAACATGATATCCAGAAAAGATTTTTAGATGGGAGATCTAGTTTTAAAATGGGACAAGGCTCATGAGGAAAAAGGGAAACATACAAAATTTCAACGAATGTGGCTTGGCCCTTTTCAAATCATAGAAGTCATAGGTCCGTCTACTTTTATGTTACAGGATTTAACAGGAAAAAGAGATTCTTTACCTGTTAACGGACAGATCCTCAAAAAATATTTTCCATAGGAGATCATTCTTCTATTTTGTAGAATAGTTGTTTTAGTTTCATAATAAAACCGGTTGTAAATGGTTACATTTGAGATTCATGAAAAAGACACAAGTTCTCTTTTAGAATTTTTTTTTTCACTTGTATAAATAGAATTCTTTTTAGAAAATTGATCATTACTATTGAAAGATATAGTTAAAAGCTCTAGGCCTAGAAACGATACTAGTTTCAACTGTATAAATTTTGATAAAAAACAACTTTTAGTGGGAAATTGTTTTGCATCAGTCCAATGAAAGGTATTAATAATAAAACGAAGATTCTCTGTAGAAAATCTCTTTCCAAAAAACTCTATTATTGTCATCCAGAGCCATATTAAGGAAACAATGATTTCCTCCCCACTTAGGAAACTTCAACGTTCAGAGAATGATCCAAAGGCACACTTCAACTTAAAGAATAAGAGGTCTCATCACGAGCCGACTTATCATGATCATAGATATTATAGCTTGTTGACTTTGCCAATACTGCATACCACAATAGGGCAATGACTCAAGATTGTTGCAATCAAAAGACAAGGGGTCTCATCACGAGCCAACTTGTTCAGTAAAGTTATAAATCAGTGAATGATTGTGTCATAAATTGGCTACTAAACCAAGACATTGTTCTTTAAGTGTAAAAAAGAAAATGAAAGCAATAGCTGTGGAAATGGATTTCTCTTTGAAAATTTTAAATTTCTCTAAGTAGGATACAGGATCATTGCTGGGTAACAGGTAACGCTGTTGAGGCTATAAACACTTGCTAGCAGCAGACGCTCTACCTACGACAAATGAGCATATCCAAAACTGATTTACAGAGAAGGCTTTGTTTTTATCTGTATAAACCAAGTAATGAATGATATAGATACAAGGACTAGCTTGAGGGAGTAAATAATCCAAGTTGGAAATAGAAGAAACAAAATATCATTGATAGGTAAAAGTATAATGTACTTCATCTTTCTATAATAAAGTTTAATTTTCTGGAAAATTTTCTGTTTTGGAAGTTTAGAAAATTCAAAAGAAAAGTAGAGATAACTGGTTCTTCCAAGTGAATTGCCAATTGTTGTGGCTAGAAACAACCCCCCTTCTTATTTAGTGTTATTACTAATACTAAATAAGTGGGGACCCTTAGTCAAAATTAAAAAAAATCAATTAGTGTTTGTCTTTCCTTTTTAATAAAACTTACCATTAAAAACTTAAGAAAATACCCTTAAAATCTAAAAAGCGTAAGTTTTATGATAAAGTAGAATTATTCCTTACGAAATATCGCATCACAAAAGGATAATAGGGTACCTCCTTGCAAGCCGAATTCTAAAACTGCGAGATCACGATATGGGACCACAAACATATATCGCATTGCATGCATCAAAGACCGCTTACGCCAAAAAAACTTTAAACTACCGATATGCGATGGTGCATATCGCAAATTGAATTTCATAGAAAAGAAATTAACAAAAATTTTCATATGCCACGCTCATGCGATATTGCGATCACAATATTGCGATTATGCGGCAAAGCGACAATGCGATAATGCGATAATGTGATATGATGAATTTGCGATATAGCAAGCAAACGATATGATGATTCTGCGATGTTGCGATTTGTGATATTGCAAAGCAAATCACAAAATCGCTTCATCACAGATCTTTTGGGCTCATTGTTCAAAAAAGTATTTTCCATAAACCGAGGCCCGGTTATGTGCTTTAATGCTAATTAAATGAGTTAGTTGCCGATCATTAATGAAATAGAGTTTTGTAAGTCATTTCATGTAAGGTGGTATATTTTATACGTCTTCAGCATTTGATACTTTCCCATCACCTTTCTTATCATTATTCTCACTTCACTTGTAAATTGCAGGAACGAAGAGCAGAGAACGATACAAAGCAGTACGCAGAATACTATGGGAAAGAAAGGAAAAACCCCGAGTTCTAAAGAGAAGGAAATGGCGCCCTTGTATACAGACACTGCCTGTAATAGAGACACTGGTATTGCTACCTGGGAAGGCATGTACAATCTACTTGAGGAAGAAAATCCTAGAGTAATGGAGGTCGAGGCTACTGCAGGCTCACATAGTTCTTCTGAGGCATCCATCATAGAACTTGCTTGTTCATTCTTACACAGGATAGCGGTGAGGCCCAGAATTATTCCATACACAGACATGGTTAAATGGATATTAGATAGCATGGATACCAGAGATAGACAATTTAAGACTCAGGGTCAAGGACTCATTGGCTCATTCACTTCACAAGATTTGAGGCTCATGTACCACTTTCTAGAGCCACAGGTGACTTATAACAAACAGTTTATGGAGAAATTTGCCAAAGAAAATCAAGACCTTATAGAAATCATCAAAGATTGGTCAAGGAGAGATGAACCTCTAAAAAAGGACAAACATGGTATGTACAGTACTGGTTCTCTCGCCTCCCCATATTGCTTTGCTGCTGCTATGCTTTGTAGACATTTTGGGAAGCTAGATATTAACAAATTCTCTTCTGGATGGCTACCACTATTGGATGCCGCCACCGATGCTACTATAGTGGACTGGGCTAAAATATTGTCTGATAATTTAGTCACAGCTATTGTAAATTACTGGTCTAAAAGAACTATTTCTCAGAGAATCTATCCCCCTTTTTATATGTCTGAAAATGTCATGGATGTGATTTTTTATATTTCCAAGTTTCCTGTGATGGGTTGGAAATGGACAATTCAAGACCCCTTACCCATTCATGTTTATCACAAAGAGTTGTTTGACTCTAAGTTCACTCCATTCTTTTACAATATCTGTCATGGAATCATGTTGCCCCTATACAAAATGTTGTATGATAAAAATGTTCCAAGGTTTTCCCCTGAAGCAGAGGTAGATATGCTCCCTGTTATGAGGTGGTTCGGAGAAGAACTATTTACATATGTTAGGGTATTCGGAAGCCTCGCTCCCCCGCACGTCCTACCTTTGTATGTTCCTGACAAACTCTTGGCACGAGAAATTGCTTATCAAACCTGTGGAGAAGGAGGTTTGACTAAAGATTTGAAGGACAAAAAGAAGGCTATTTGGCCAAAATTTCCTTTAGCTTGTGGGGCCTTCTCACTATTTGATGTAGGCCATGCATTCAACGAAGTAAACAACATAACGTGTCTACAATTATTCAAGTTTCCAGGAAGACCGTTCGACCCTCATGATGTTGCTAAGAATTTCACTACTGCAGTCAAAATAAAGGTGTTTTCTAAAGAAGAAGATCTTTTTGATGACATGTTCCAACAAAAAAATACACTTGAAGAAGTTCTGCATTTGGCTCAAATGCGATTTCCTCCAGCAGAATTTCAGCAGTTTAAGATATATAGGGAAAGGAGGTTAGCTACTATCCTTGTTGAAAAACTACGCTGGGAACCCATAAGGCAGGGAAAATTTTAAGAACCCCCCCTAAATTTATAAATATAATAAATGGGCGAATTTCCATGGTATATAGGAAAAATGAAAAGCGATTTTATCAATAATATAATATGTATATATAATTTTTTGGCGAATCTCTCACCAGGCATGGCGAATATTTTACTCAATTATAATATCTTGTAAGATCTTGGCAAGTCTTTCACTAAATAATAAAACTTTGTAAAGTCCTAGTGAATCTTAGCATAGGCTACATCCTGGTTTAATTCCCCAATTTAAATAGGCTACATTCCTGGTGAATACCATGGGTGAATACCATGTGCCATTTTGGTGAATACCATGGATCAATACCATGTGCCATTTTTATTTTTATTAATTCTAATATTAGGGTTAATAATGTTTTTTTGCATGGTATTAATAACAATCTAGTCCATGGTATTTGTCCCATAGTATTTTGGCCATAGGTTTCACCTAAATATAACCCATTTTTTGAGTGTTCGTAAATATAAGGTGACTTATGGAGTAAATATAAAAAAATGTTTTATTTGTTTACCATACCTCTCGTTTATTTATATTTTTATTAATTTACCATACCTCTTTTACAAATATGGTATTTGGCCCATAGGATTCACTTAAATAAAACCTCTTTCTTGAGCCTTCATAAATAGAACGAGGGTTATGGACTAAATATAAAAAGAGGTTTTATTTATTTATGATACGTCTAGTTTATTTATATTTTTATTTATTTACCATACCTTTTGAGTAAGTATAAAAAGACGTTTTATTTATTTACCATACCTCCACTTTACTTATATTTTTATTTGTTTACACCCTTACATGTATATAAGGTGACTTATGGATTAAATATAAAAAATGTTTTATTTATTTACCATACCTCTCATTTATTTATATTTTTATTAATTTACCATACCTCTTTTATAAATATGGTATTTTGCCCATAGGATTCACTTAAATAAAACCTATTCTTGAAAATGGGGGAATGGATTCACTTAAATAAAACCTATTCTTGAAAATGGGTGAATGGAAGGTTGTAAGTCCTAATTTCAAGGGCTAAATTTACCTTTTTTACCCTCTCCCTTAAAATAAGGTGGGCTATTTGAGGTGATTTGTAAAAATGTACTATGATACAAAATATTCGCCCACTAAAAATTTAAAACCCCTTAATTTCGCCAAGGGGCGAACATTCGCCCCTAAAATTATCCTTGCCATAAGGGAACCAACTCCAAGTATTAGTCTTAGTGGAAGTTCAGACACAAATAAATCTAAATCTAGGAAAGAAACACCTGAACATTCCAAGAAATCAGAAAGTGAGCATGGTAAAAGCGAGGGGTCAGTAAAGGATACTGCCCAATCAAAAGAGCTCTCACAGCAACAGGTTTTTACCTCCCCACAAACAGATCCTTCCCCTCTCATCGTTCAACCATCATCAAATAGAACTGAACTTGATAAAGAATGGGAGACCTTCAATGAGTTGATCAATCTAGAGGGACCAAGTACAAAGACACCTGCAAGTGATGTATAGACAACATAAGATATAATCATAGGAACAATTAGCAATGCCCCAGAGATGGAATATATTCCAGTCACCCCATCCTCTGAACTCATCCTCAAGATAGAAGAAATTCCCCCTCTTGATGTATTTTATAGTTCGCAACACAAGGCAGTAGTGAGAAGACAAAGGAAGAAAAGGAAACTAGAAAACGTGCTCTCTCATGAGGCAAAACAATTAGACATCCTATGGCAAGATCCTACTACCAATCCCACTGAAAATCTCACCAAATTATCTCAGATCGCAGGAGCATATGCCTCTGCAACCATTGATAAAGCATCTGAGGTACAACAACTGCTAAAAGAAAAGGAAGACCAGATACGAGTTTTACAACAACAGTTGCAACAAGCCAATGCCAACAACGAAGCACAGAAACAACTTGAAAGACTACAACAGGACTTCCAATGAATGAAAGTAAGCTATTAGAATAGTTTGACTAAGAAAGAAAAGCAATTACGGGATACACAGGAGATGCACAAGGATGATCCTAAACTTACATAATTCATCACAGAATCAATTTCCTTGAATGATCAACTACTGCAGCAACAGGAAGCCTTGTGCCAAAGAATATCGCAGTGGAACTCTTACTGTGAAATAAGCGATAAAATCACTAATCAAGTCGTAGATTTATGAAATGATTATGATTTAATTAATAAACGAGTTACTGAATATCTCACTTGGCAAGAAACAGAGGAGGGAAAAAGATTAGGTGCACCAAGGATAAATGACAATCACAAAGAAATGCTCTTTAATAAATGGGATGCACAACTCAGAAAAGCAGAACAAGTAGCAGAAGAAGCGGCCACAACAGCAAACAACGTTATTGATTGTATAAATGAAAATCTTCATAGGGAAAACTTGATCTCAGAAACCACTCCAGGGTATCTACCTAAAGTACAACAACTACAAGCCGATTGGAAATAGAAGGCTCAAGAAAAGGCAGAATCAATCCAAAGGTTAACCAAGTTGAATTGGGATTGTTACTGGATGTACTTGGTAAAGCCACATAGCCAGTGGATGACCCTCAAGTGTATCATCAATTTTGCCGAGAAGATTGCGCCAGCTCTTGCTGATTCTGTTTTCGCAGCACAGCTAAAATCAAAAATCAGTCAGCCGACTCTTCTCAAACAGATGCTGAACGTGTGCGACTTCAAGGAGTAGATACAGAAGTAGTTAGTAATTTTAATTTTAGATTCAGTTTTAGTTTTAATTTAGTTTTATTTTTTCCCAAAGTGAGGACGGTCATTTAAACCGCATCCTACATTTTTGTAATAAGTTATTTTTAGGTTTAGTTAGTAGTATTTAAACCATTCTCATGCATTTAGAGAAGGGTCCTGAAATTTTTCAAAAACTCATCCCCAGAACATGCACTTTTGTACCCTCTGTGGAGGTTTTGATGAATGAATGGAACAGGATTTATCAATATCTATATTTAATATCTGCTACTGATGTTGCATTTCTGTACTCTTAGTGGATGTTGGGTTACGAAGAGATAAATCATTATCGCTTGAAGCTCATGAGTAGGACTAGTTATAAATGGTACTTCTATCTCTTAACTATTTCTGCCTTTGTGTTAAAAGTGATATTCAAGTTTATGTATTTATGCTGAATGTATGAATAGTTTATTATGCGATATGCCTTTCACAACTGTTTCGTCTAACTTTTTATACGAAGTGGTTTATCTATATTAAATTCTTTTCTCATAACAGTTGAATGATATTTATTACCAATTGTTATCTGAAATCATTTTAGATCGCTTAACAGAAGGATTACACCCCGAGTTAGTGTAGACTTAGATATTTCTGCTTATTAGAATACCATTTACATGTTGTTAGATTAAAGTTAGAATTATATCATCTCACTTAGGAACTTTTAGAAGGGAAATATCAACTCTTCACACACACACACACATAAATTGGGAAACTGGTCCCATATCCCCAGTCGGACCCACTATACCAAATGGAAAAGGAGGTGCTAACCAAGGTCCGGACCGGGTGGGTATCCCCCTTGTTGTAGACCCGATTTTTGGGGCTTCAACACAGCCTTACCCTTTTCTTTCATGAATAGTTTACTGAACCATTGATTCCACGAGGGCATGCGGACTAGTCTCGCCGCCTGCTTATATTTCTTGGGCCTCGGTGTCCAAGGCGATTTCGGTATTTCCGGCATGACCCCAGTGTCTCTAGGAACGTCATGCACCATGGGTTTTTCATGCCTCGTTGGTGGTTTCTTCTACATAGCCCAAACCTCTCTTGCTAGCCGTCATCCTGTTTGAGCTGTCTGTGGTTGTTCACGAACTTCGAGGCTCAAATATCTCTTGGTGCTTAACACTCTGTGCTCTACATAATCACTCAAATCTCAAATGACCAAGTGTTTTCTCATGGTTAGCCCTTGGAGTTTTATAGCACCTTTTGAATTCAAATCTGACTGTTCCCCCTAATTCTGAGCCATCAATGCTTTCTTAGTAGCAGATTGCCCTAAATCTAGCTCTTAATTCGTGTCTTAAATTCTCACCACCCACTCCCTTTTGCCTTAAATTGGACATCTTGTTATGAATAGTGACATCAATGGTTACTTCCCAGCCTACCCACGTGGAACCACAGCGCCTCGTGCGTGGGTGCGAACCTTGTGTCCTGCTGATTATGCGCGCATGTCCCTCATCCCGCAGCCCCTAAACAGAATCTTTTAGAGTCTTGTGCTCTCTTTCAACTGTTTGGAGCACTCAGACTGTGCTCTCTACGGCTAGTCAAGTGGTCGCACCACCTGTGTGAGATTTCAACTTGCTTGCCAACATAGTCCGCAGAAACTCCTCAATTTTCTATGGGACTTCCAGCGCTATGTGTTCTATTGTATGTAGTGCACTCCCCTAGTTATTACATTTGGTGAGGTGCGTTCGTAGCCATAGCAGCAGAGTCATAAATTCTCGGCGACATTCTTCTAATGTAGTGGTACGATTACTTGTATCTTTCCTTGTCATCCTTGGTTTATCGACGAGACATGCCTGCGTGATCTCGTTTTCCAGCCTCTTGATCTCAATGTCTATCAAAATGCTTTTCTTCCTCAATTGTACCTGGTCCTTTTCGAGTTCGCGAAGTCTAATATTCCCTCGTCGGATGGCTTCCTAAATCCTTATATGTTTGACGTCGTGTAGATGTGTGATTTCTTCCTCCTGGTCATTGTGCACCGTCACCACTACAGGGTCTAGTACGTGTGGATTCCTTTTTGTATTTTATTCCACAATTACGGTCTCCACTTTGTTCCGCACCTTTGGAATCATCTCCATGTTCAGGGTTTTGCACAGGGTCTGGTTGTCAGGCCCCTATACTACTAGTGTAACCCCTTATTGTTATTAGTATAACCCACTTATTATATTGATGTACCCATGTAGTGCCCATATTGTTACTATTGTTCCCCATAGAAGCCCACTATTGTTATTATTGTGCCCTTACATTATTATTGTTATGTCGGCTCTGATTATGTTATAACCCCTTAGACCCCTATATATAGAAAGGAGGTCTTTTCATTTGTATCATCCAAGAATTGTTCATTTATGTAATGTAAAGGAGGTTGCCCCCTCAAAGAGGCTGAATTCTAAGGCATTGATCTATCTTTTCTATCTTTTCTTGAGCTGGTTTCATAACATTTGGTATCAGAGCTTTGGATTCTAGGGTTTTGCTGCTCGAAGCAAGTCATCGTGGAATTTTCACTATAACTTTTTTTCTGCGACGTTTCAGAAGCTGCAAAAAAAACCCATTTTAGAATAAATCTCGCTGAACCTTGGGTCCGAATTTCAGAGCTTTTTGCACTATATTTGCGGAGATATGATCTGAGGAAGTTGGTCTTTATGCAGACTCCTGAATTACATTCCAAACAGGTGACCTGGGGAAAATCGTCATAACTTTCTCTCTGGGGATCGGATTGAAATTTCGTAAGAAGTTAAAGAAAAAGAACGGACTGTAGTTTCTTTTATGCATTTTTCAGATCCAAAGGTTGAAACAGTGACTCATGGCACGTCGTACAAGTTTGCTCTACTGAACTAGTCTATAATCAAGTCACTGTGGGATATTTCACATAACTCTTCCTTGGAGAATCCAATTTGGGTCAGACTTGTGGCATTGGAAAGAGGACATAGAAGGCTACTATAGGTCACAATTTCAAAACCTGAAGATCTGAAAGTACATAGTTACAGTCGTTTCAAATTCTAGCTCCTAAAATCAAGAAAAAGCAAGATGAGGAAGTTTGATGGCAAGGATCCGGTAAATTGGATACTTCAGATGAAGCAATATTTTGATCTACATGGTGTAAAATTGTTACAAAAGGTATGTATTACATCTTCATATTTAGAACCAGATCAATTTTTATGGTACGAAGGGCATTGTTCTCGTAAACAACTTGTTACGTGGTCAATTTTCATGGAGGAAATGATAGCACATTATGAGGATACAAAGAGCAACACCTTCTTTAGAGCAACACCACAACAATTGGAAAGAGTAAAATGGCTTTGTGACATAGTGGAAAGCAAAATTATGGAAACTAGGAAGTGCACCCCTTACAACTATAAAGATGGAAGTGTTGTTTCTCCTAGCCTTCCACAACCTACAAGGGTTACACCACAACAATTGGAAGAAAAAAGAGAAAAAGGGCTTTGTTACAATTGTGATAGAAAATGCACTAAAGGTCATAAGTGTGCTGAGAAGAAATTATTTTACATAGAATATGAAGAGGAGGAAGAAAAGGATCAAGAAACATGAAAAGAAGAAGATATACGCCAGGACCCCACCCTAGAGAAAGAAGAAATGAATCAGAACATATCTTGTAAAGCATTGGCAAGAATTAATACTCCTCAAACTCTCAAGATAGAAGGACATATCAAGAAGAAAAGGGTGCAAGAAGTGAAAAATCACTTCGAGAAAGAAGAAATGAATCCAACCATATCTTGTAATTCATGGTTCGAACTTACCACTCCTCAAATTATCAAGATAGAAGGATGTATCAAGAAGAAAAATGTTCAAGAAGTGAAAGATCACATTGAACATCAAGAAATGAATCCGACCATATCTTGTAAAGGATTGGAAGAAATTACCACTCCTCAAACTCTAGAGATAGAAGGACATATCAAGAAGAAAAAGGTTCAAGCAGTGAAAGATCACATCGAGCATCAACAACAAGTTCTCCAACTTTTAAAGGATAACACCACTTCAGTGCAAAATTAAACGAAACAACAGGTAGATCAACATCGTAGTGAAAAATGTTTTGATGTAGGTGATTGGGTATTTTTACTGCTACATCTCAAGTAAGCTATTTATGAGAAGGAAATGTTGGCAATACTACATGCACTTAAAAAATGGTGACCTTACCGTATGGGAAGACTTTTCAAGGATGAGGATGTGGAAGCATTATTTTGTGCTATTTATATTATCCAACTAGATTGGATAAATGAAGCAAGGGATGAATGGAAGAAGGATGAAGAAGTATGGCCACTTATTCAAAAGTTGAAAAAGATCCCAATTCAAACAATATTTCCAGAAATTGAAGAGGAAGGAAAAATCATATTGGAACCTAGAGCAGTCACAGAAACAAGAACCCAACAGCTACGAAATCGATCAATTTCAGAGTATCTCATTAAGTGGAAGAACTTACCCGCTGAATATTCCACATGGGAGGACAAGAATTTTATACAAAAGCATCAAGAACTACTCAAGCATTGAGGACAATGCTTTTAGAAGGAGAGGGGCATGTTAGGCCCCTATACTACTAGTGTAACCCCTTATTGTTATTAGTATAACCCACTTATTATATTGATGTACCCATGTAGTGCCCATATTGTTACTATTGTGCCCCATAGAAGCCCACTATTTTTATTATTGTGCCCTTACATTATTATTTTTATGTCGGCTCTGATTATGTTATAACCCCTTAGACTCCTATATATAGAAAGGAGGTCTTTTCATTTGTATCATCCAAGAATTGTTCATTTTTGTAATGTAAAGGAGGTTTCCCCCTCGAAGAGGCTGAATTCTAAGGCGTTGATCTATATTTTCTATCTTTTCTTGAGCTGGTTTCATAACATTGGTAGTCCCATTGAACTGCTGGCATGCGTAGGTCCCAATCATTTCATCTCACCTGGTGAACCTTATTTAGTACTCCGCACACCCTATCGAAGGCTTTGTCATGGAGAACTGGTAGCGCATGTTGCCTTTCATGTTGCTATGGTTTGTTCTGAATCCCTATTCTGGGAGTGGTGTGCACTTGTGCGGGCTGTACAGCATATGTTTTTACCCATTGGGAAAGGTGGGTGTGCAAGTTGTTTTGTCCCTGCTGACTGACTTTCATTCACAGCTGGGGTTTCCCAAAACATATGCACATCATCCTTCTGCATCCACGCTAGTCCTCAAAATTTCCTTGATGCGTACCCCACCATCGTGCGAGTGTTGCACGTAGTGCCCACTTCAGTGCATCGAACCGTTGCTGTTCTGGTACTGCGCTTTCAAATTTTCTCAGAAATTCATCCACCATTGACAATCCATAATATCTTGGTAGCTCCCTTGCCTCTATTGTCATGCAACATAGTGATCGAACCATCATGTTGCAATTAAGCATTGTTAATTCGTGCAGCCAATTTTGCCATCACTCTATCTCTTTGTCTGAATCCGAAGTGCAGGAGCTTTCGCACTCCCATGAAATCCTTCCATCTGCAGTCGGATTCACCCAATCTTCTTCTCATGTAGTTATCTTGTAAATACAATCGAGATCGTCATCACTATTGTCGTCGCACACCAGTTCAACGTATTGCGCTCCTTTGGTTGGATCTAGTGGTACTACCACATGTAGTGACTTTTTCTCAAAGATCATTTTGCGCTTCTTCAGATTTATGACTCCATTCATCTCAGTTTCCCAGTCTATTCCTAGTAGCGCGGGATAGGGATTGCTGTCATCAACAATCTCTAACACTTCAAAATCTGCCAGCACGCTTGCACTTTGAATATCGATTGTTACCCCTTGTAATCTTCCCATGGGAAAAATCTTCTGTTGGTTCGCCATTCATAACTGAATAGGGGACCATTGTAGCGTGGGTTTGCCCATGCATTACCATGTTTGCTTTGGTAGTACATTCATGTCCAAACCCAGATCTAGGATTACCTGATCCATTTCGTACTCACCTATTTGCGCAGTCAACCTCATTTCCCTTCCTTTGCGCAATGCATGCTTCCCAAGTTTCCAGACCATGCATGGTTCTCCTGACGCCGCGCACCTAGTGATAAGTTCCTGTAGCCCTTTGACTGCCTTACTATTATGTAGAAATTTCATGCATGTCTCCAGAAAGGTAGTGAGAATTGAAGGATCCATCTGTTATGAAACTAGCATAAAAAAAGATAGAATGGATAGATCAACGCCTTAGAATTCAGCCTCTTCGAGAGGGAAACCTCCTTTACATTACATAAATGAACAATTCCTGGATGATTCAAATGACAAAACCTCCTTTATAGGAATATAAGGAGTACCAATATAACCCAACCGACCTAACAATAATAATATAAAGCCACAAAAATAACAATAGAGGGATTCTATGGGGCACAATAATAACAATATGGGGACAATAGGGGCATAACAATATATTAAGGGATACAACTACAATAGTAGTGGGGTAACCACTAGGATTATAGGGACCTAACATGCCCCTCTCATTCAAAAAAATGTTGTCCTCAACGCTTGAGTAGTTCTGGATGCTTCTGTATAAAAGTTTCATCCTCCCATGTGTAATCTTCAGCGGATAAGTTCTTCCACTTGATAAGATACTCTGAAATTGATCGATTTCGTAGTTGTCGAGTTCTTGTTTCTGTGACTGCTTTCGGTTCCAATATAATTTTTCCTTCCTCGTCAAGTTCTGGCAATATTGTTTTAATTGGGAGCTTGTCACCTATAACCTTCTTTAAACATGAAACATGGAAAACTGGGTGCAATCGAGAAGTTGCAGGAAGTTCCAATTTGTAAGCCATAGTACCAATCTTTTGCAACACCTTGTACAGACCATAATACTTTGGTGATAATTTATTATCCTTCTTAGCTTGCTTGAGTGACATTTGCTTATATGGTTGTAGCCGTGGGAATACCCAATCACCTACATCAAAACTTCTTACACTGCGATGTTGATTTGCCTGTTGTTTCATTCTATTCTGTGCCAACACGAGGTTATCCTTTAAGAGTTGGAGGACTTGTTGTTGATGTTCGATGTGATGTTCCACTGCTTGAACCTTAGAATTTTCTCTTAAATATGATGTGATGGATGGTGGCTAATATCCATAAAGTGCCATAAATGGGGTCATTTTTGTTATTGTATGGAAGGAAGAGTTATACCACCATTTAGCTAGAGGAAACCATTTGACCCATTGTGTCTGTTTATCAGATACAAAGCAACGAAGATATCCTTCCAAAAATTTGTTTACTATCTCAGTTTTCCGATCAGATTGAGGATGATAAGATGAGCTATGAGCTAATTGAGTACCAAGACAAGAAAATAATTCTGTCCAAAAATTTCTAGTGAAAATGGGATCTCTGTCACTTACAATAATCTTTGGGTTTCCATGTAGCTTTTGAATTGTTTCCATAAATGCAGTAGAAACTGTATTGGCTTTAAATGGACGTTGATAATGCACAAAAGTGTGCATACTTGGTAAGTTTGTCAACTACCACCATGATGACACTCTTTCCCTTAGACTTGGGTAAACCTGTGATAAAATCCATTGAAACCTCCTGCCAACGTTAGCTTGGAATGAATAAAGGTTGTAATAGACCTGGTGTCTTAATTGTTTCAACTTTATTTGGTTGTCAAACCAAACATTCTATCACAAACTTTTGAATATCTGATTTAAGGCCATCCAAAAAAAATTCCTTCTTAACCCTGTGGTAAGTTTTTAAAATTCCCGAGTGCCCTCCTAAGGGAGAAGTGTGCAATTCCATAAGAATCTTTTGTTTTAGTTGGGAATTCTTACAGAGGTATAAGTGATCTTTGTACCATAACGAATCATTTTGCCTGCTAAATGTATTAGATGTACTGGAATCTTGTTGTAACTTTCGAATAAGTGCCCACACTTCTTCATCATTCTTCCATTTCTCCCTTGATTCGTTTATCCAACCTGGTTGGATAATAGAAATGGCACACAACAATGCTTCCACATCCTCATCCTTTCTTGAGAATGCATCTGCCACCACATTTTTCTTCCCTTTTTTGTAGATGATTTCAAAGTCATAACTCAGCATCTTTATGACCCACTTTTGTTGCTCTTCAGAGGATAATCTTTGTTCTAGAAAGTGTTTGAGGCTATCATGATCCGTTTTTACCTTGAAGTGTCTTCCCATTAGGTAGGGTCGCCATTTCTTAAGTGCATGGAGTATTGCCAACATTTCCTTCTCATTAATAGCTTTGTGTAAATAATTTCCCTTGATTGGATGACTTTCAAAAGCAATGGGTCTTTCATCTTGCATTAAAACAACATCAATTCCATTTCCTGAAGCATCACATTCCACAATAAAGGTTTTTGTGAAGTCCAGTGTAGCTAAGACTGGTGCTTGGCACATTGCCTCTTTAAGATGTTCAAAGGCTTTTGTTGCTTCTGGAGTCCATGAAAATGCATCTTTCTTCAATAATGTTGTTAGAGGTGCTGCTATTCTCCCATAATTCTTAACAAACCTCCAATAATACCCTGTCAACTTGAGAACTCCTCGCAGATGCTTTATGGATGTGGGGATTTTCCATTCCTTAATGGCTTCAATTTTTCTAGGGTCTACCTTAACTTCTTCATGAGATACAATATGACCCAGATATTCCACCTCTTGTACTCCAAAGAAACATTTGGATCTTTTTGCATATAATTGTTTCTCCTCCAATAGTTGTAGCACCCTATCAACATGTTTAACATGATCCTTCCAAGACTTGCTGTAGATTAGCATATCATCAAAAAATACTAACAAAATTTTTCTAAGGAAGGGTTTAAAAATGGAATTCATCTAACCTTGAAATGTAGAAGGTGTATTGGTAAGGCCAAAAGGCATGACCAAAAGTTCATAATGACCCTCATCAGTTCTAAATGCTATTTTTGAAATGTCTTCAGTCTTCATTCTGATTTGATGATATCCTGAACGA
This sequence comes from Pinus tabuliformis, assembly GCA_031772625.1. NCBI lineage: Eukaryota > Viridiplantae > Streptophyta > Pinopsida > Pinales > Pinaceae > Pinus > Pinus tabuliformis. Next base: position 1,162,817,047 of record CM062811.1, read on the forward strand.
AGATCCAACTTGGTGAAGTAAATTGATCCATGCAATTCGTCCAGTAATTCATCAATGACAGGAATGGGAGACTTATCGTTAATAGTGAGCTTGTTGAGCTCCCTATAATCCAGACACATGCGCCATGATCCATCCTTCTTATGCACCAATACTACTGGAGCAGAGAAAGAACTTTGACTAGGTTGAATTATACCCACCTCTAGAATTTCTGCAACCATATGTTCAATTTCACTCTTTTGGGCATAGGGATATTTGTACGGCCTGATGTTTGGAGGAACACTTCCTGGAATTAGATGAATAGCATGATCATGATCACGAATAGGTGGGAGACCTTTGGGAGTCTCAAATACCTTTGAGTGATTGTCCAAGACTTTTTGGAGATCTGGAGAAATAGATGATTCCAATGTGGAAACATCTAGCGAACATAATTATGCAATTACACCTCTTTGTTCCTTTTTTAGAAGCTTTGTCATACCGTTAGAGCTGATTATCTTTCCTGGTTTCCCTACGATACCCCTTAATTCAACTTCCTTTCCTTCCACAAAAAATTTCATGAAAAGTTCTTGAAAATTAAAATCTATTGTACCCAAGGATTGTAGCCATTAGACTCCTAGTACAACATCAGCACCTCCCATTGGAATGGAAAGCATTGGGCTATTCAATACATATTCTCCCATGGATAGCTTGATATTATGGCACTTTCCAGAGGAATTTATCGTTCCTCCATTTGCAACCATCACTTGACACTCTGGTGCTGGATATAGGAAGCAATTCAAATCTTTTGCTATCTTACAATGAATAAAATTTTGGGTACTTCCTGAATCAATCAACACTATTACATTTTTCTTCTTGATTTGTCCTTCTATCTTGATGGTTTGAGGAGTGGTAATTCCAGCCAATGCATTACAAGATATGGTTGGATTCATTTCTTCTTTATCTAGGCTTTGTTCCTGGAGTATATCCTCTTCTTTTGACCTTTCTTGCTCCTTTTCTTCTTCCTCTTCACAATCGATGTAGAATAATTTCTTCTCAACACACTTATGACCTTTAGTGTATTTTCTATCACAATTGTAACAAAGCCCTTTTGCTCTTTTTTCTTCCAATTGTTGTGGTGTAAACCTTATAGGTTGTGGAAGACTAGGGGAAACAACACTTCCATCTTTATAGTTGTGAGTGGTATGCTTCATGGTTGCCATAATTTTGCTTTCCATTTTTCTTTCTAACCTAAATGCCTTCTCTAATGAATCAAGTTCCCAAAGGCAAACATCATGTTGGATATTATCCTTTAAAGTCCCTATGAACACATCAATCTTATGCTCCTTTGGAATATTTTTTATCCTTATGTTCAATTTTTGGAACTCCTCAATGTGCTCCATTATTGAACCCTTTTGTTTGAGACTTATCAACTCGCTAAAAAAAGGGTTGCTTCTCATAATGTGTTGTCAATTCTTCTGTAAAAATTGCACAGGTGATAGTTTGTTTACAAGAACAAAGCCATTGATACCATACAAACTGATTTGGTTCCAAATATAAAGTTGCAATACGTACCTTTTGTGTGTTTTGCACATTATTGAGATCGAAGAATTGCTCCATTTGTAATATCCATGTTGCGGGATCCTTGCCATCAAACTTCCTCATATCGATTTTTGGAATATGATGGGTCTTCGGTACAACATCAAAGTCTATGAAATCATGATTAACATTTCTTTTGTTCTCACCATGAGTTTCCTTTACTACCCTTTCACCATTAGTAAGCATTTCTTGTAGAAACTTTGTCAAATCTGTCTTCAAATCTTCCATGCCTGTCTTCAAATCTATCTTCAAATCATCCATCTTAGCTTCCATGCCATTCATCTTAGATTCCATGCCTTTTATCTTAGATTCCATGCCATTTATCTTAGATTCCACACCATTTATCTTAGCTTCTATTAGCTTTTGTGAGAGTGACATTTGTTGCACTTGGTCTTGTAATTTTGATATAACATGTAGCATTTCTTCCTCTTCTTCATGAGTCATGCTAGGGCTTTTAGGTTGCTTACTAGGTGTTTGCATTTTCTTTCCTCGGGGCATCAATTACCAATAATAATGTTCTACTATGCCCTTTGAATTCTTCAAAATAATTTTTCAAACCAAGCTTAAGAAAAAATTTAAAAAAATCTACACACCTTTTTCACTTTGTAGGAGCTCGATATTGCATCTGATGTATCTTTGTAATTTCTGATCATCCAGTTCTAAAATTGTGATCTGAAGTATTCCTCTGTGTCCTCTTTCTAATGCCACCAGTCTGATCCAAATTGGATTCTCCAAGGAAGAGTTATGCCAAATCTCCCATAGTGACCTGATTATAGACTAGTTCAGTAGAGCGAACTTGTACGACGTTCCACGAGTCACTGTTTCGACCTTTTTCTCTAAAAAATATATTCAAGAAACTAAAATCTGTCCTCTTTCTATACCTTCTTATGAAATTTCAATCCGATGCTCAAAGAGAAAGTTATGACGATTTTCCCCAGGTCACCTTTTTGGAATGTAATTCAGGAGTCTGCAAAAAGACCAACTTCCTCAGATCATATCTCCGCAAATATAACGTAAAACGCTCTGAAATTTGGATCTAAGGTTCAATACGATTTCTTCTCAAATGGGTTTTTTTTTTAGCTTCTTAAACATCACAGAAAAAAAGTTATAGTGAAAATGCCACGATCACCTATTTGGAGCAGCGAAACCTTAGAATCCAAAGCTCTAATACCAAATGTTATGAAACCAGCTGAAAAAAAGATAGAATGGATAGATCAACGCCTTAGAATTCAGCCTATTCAAGGGAGCAACCTCCTTTACATTATATAAATGAACAATTCTTGGATGATTCAAATGACAAAACCTCCTTTCTATATATAGGAGTCTAAGGAGTCACAATATAACCCAGCTGAGCTAACAATAATAATATAAAGCCACAAAAATAACAATAGAGGGATTCTATGGGGCACAGTAATAACAATATGGAGACAATAGGGGCACAACAATACTAATAAGGGATACAACTGTAATAGTAATGGGGTAATCACTAGTATTATAGGGACCTAACACCATCCCTGGTTCTAGTTGATCCTTACTACCTGAAGTGGAGGCCTCCGTGAAGCTTTTCATAGCTTCCATGAATGTCTCCTTCACGTGTTCTAAATCAAACTCGGGTTCCTTTGACGCGCTTTCTTCTGGTTGCTTGCCTTTATCATCTCCCATGGTCATATCACTCCTGTTGGAGAGGTAAATCCCCTCTACGGATAGAGGTGATCCCTACTAGCCTAGAACGGGTCTAGTAACAATCAGTCAATGCTACTATGCAAGTTCCTAATTGCAAGTAAAAGGTAAGCAATGGACACCTACTTGGATTCCAGCGCTATTGTTTGATGAAGAGATTCCGCTCTCGCTCCTTCGCTCTGGCCGGTCACGATCCTTCACGATCTCCGTGAATAGATACCTGCACACACGAAGAGAAAGACAAACACAAGCGTGAAATCTAATAAAAGCAATTATACATCAGTCAGAAAGGATGTAATTCACATTAACCATTACAAAGACAAATGCGAATGGAACCATAATAGTAGTCATCTATTATTAATCAATAACAGAGAAGAGTACAACCAAATGTTCTGACGTCGAATCCTTCTCAAGAGGGTCCAGCCAGCAAGTCTCTTAAGCATTCACCCTTAGAGATAGATCTCCCAAGACAAGAAACTCTCTCTCACACAAGCAACACTCCACAACCTTCCTTAAGCTATCTAGCAATTCCACACTTATCACACCAACTACCTATAGTAGCAGCAATCTGAGCACTATAAACTCCACACAATCCAAAACTAGCTGCTCATGGCAATGGTAGAGGTTTAAATAGGAGAAGGAGTCTCCATGAAAGGTGGGAGGATGAGCTTATCTTCAAGGAAGGTGGTTTCAAATGACGAACAGACATGCCATAGAAGGGAGGGCGATACTCACAAGGCCAACAACCAAGTCTGGAGTCATCTGGAAGGCTGGCTGTTGGAACAAATTCGCCCAAACTGGATCAGCGCGGGTGCATAACTGGACTGGAGCGCTGACAGCGCATCTGGATAACGGGACAGGCTGTGTCAGCGCGACTTAATACAAATATGTGTTGCGCTGGCTCATGAAATTCGACCAGCGCGGAAAACCCGTGTGCTTCCGCGCTGGCAGCGCATCAGTTGTACTATCAGCCGCCAGTCAGCGCGGTTATTTTAATAACAGTCGCGCTGATCAAATAAACTTTGGCAAAGTGGGTCATTTGGCCAGATTAGGGAGCAGGAGCATGATCAAATGGAGTTCATGACACAGTAGGGAGACTGACAGGGAGACAGTGACAAATTACTGTGTAACAGATTGCCCCCTAAAGCATGAAGCCCGAGAGAGTGGGAGGGGTGAAATGCTTTACAAAACTCGCTGAACTGAAACACCACCAGGAGGGACCTGCACGTACAACTGATATCTCGATTACATGTAGTCTAGGCATGGACGCAACCATCCAGAAGACATACGAAGAAGGTCTGTGGTATGGATGCAGCCACCCATCTGAAGAGACCATGATGATAATAAGGTGTGGTCGTAGCCATCCTAAAAGACTCAGGCATGGGCGCAACCATCCATCAATGAGTCATGCAATAACAATCCACAAAATTGCAACCTGGTGTTCAGCAGACAAAAACCAGGGTCTTGCGCTCCATCCCAATCCGAACAAAGTACAAGTTCAAGCATGTGAATACATGAGTCGAAGTCGAACATGCATGGACATCGTCTGATTACCAGTCAGTGATGAAAACTGGTAACAGATGCGAGAGGTACCACCAATAATGACAATGCTCCTCAAGGTACTTATAGGTACAATCCGCGGCGTGTGAATCAATGAGCTGGTGTTGAACACCCGCAGAATCATTCGATCGGAGGCCAATGATGAAAACCTTGTGTCGAACACGAAGAACCCGCCATTGAGGCATGCAGGCTCTAAGGCACCTGAAGGGAGTCCCTAGGTCACTTTCCTAGATAATGAGGTGAAGTCGACAGGAAGTAACCTGGATCGAAGGTGGGCCATAATGTTTCTCACATCATCGACGCGAGACAAAGGAAAAGAGTTTTGTGTGAGACATCAGAGGGAGGTGGTAAGCTTGCAGAGGTCAACTTCTCTTGAACATATCAGCGGCACGACAGCGGATTTGGCAGTATTTGACATCAAATGAGCAGAGGTCATGGTGATAAGGCAGTGAGCAAATGAGAGGTCGAAATAGGGTAACCCACACCCGCGGAGGCTAATGTGAAACAAGATGAGAAATCCCCCCCCAGAAACGAATGCAGACTAGTGCCATGTTCAAGAGCGACATAATGCCGACACGACTATTATTGCAGTTCCGTTTTCCCCACCATTTTTGGCAGGTACCCCGATTATTTTTGGATGACAAGCTTGACGGGGATAGCATATGCTTGGAAAGCGTCATTTCGACGGTGTCCTATGTCATGAGGTTTTAACGAGCTTGACAAAGGAGAAGCTCAATGTCTTTTCCCGTTTAGAGAGTCTGAAAAGATAGCGAAAAAGAAAACTCCAGGGGGGTCCTTTTTTGTAAAGTTGTGTCTCTCGAGCCCGAAAAAGTATAAAACAATACTCGAAAGAACCGCCCGACCAGTATGATCGAGGAGTACTTTTCGTAAGTAGTAACTTCGACCCGAAAAAGTAAAAAAGCGGTCAGAAGTACGTCGTTTTGGAACCAATAACGAGTGCGAAACGACAAACACCTGGTAATCTTTTTAAGTTAAACGGTCGAAAAAAGAGCGTAAAAAGTGACCGCCCCTCGTTCCTTTTAACGAGTCGAGAGGGAACCCGACAATCTTTTCTTGGTTTACGTCGGAAAAGAGCTTGAAGACAACATTTTTTGGGACCAAGTGTATATAGAACCGTCACGACCCCGCTGGTTACGAGGACCTGCACAAGGAAACTACCCGCATAAACCTGTTCGATACGTTAAAAACATATTAAAACATGCATAAAACACATAGCAAAGCGACATTGGTATCAAATACATGGTAAACATGACAAAAAACCCACATTTATGAGAAATTATAATGAATTATGAATTTTTTACCATAAATAGGGGGGTAAAAGAAATTTTTTACCATTGTTACCATTTTGAGCCGTGGAGAACGTTGTGGAGCTGTGAAGTTGACGGAGCGAATTCCATCCCGTGCGGGCACCATTCATCCGGCAGCTTGTTCCAGGTAGGTTCTCCTCCCCCTGCGCTTTATTTTGAGTCTTTTTGGGAGCAATTCCACGGTGGGAAGTGGCCCTTTGGGCAAATTCTTTGAGCTCTAATGCGCTCTCGGTCAGCGCGGATATCCTCATCGGGTCCGCGCTGATCGATTTATTTTACACACACCACCACCCGGGTCAGCGCGGAAAACATGTGTGCTTCCGCACTGACCCAGGGAGAAAAACACTGGGGCGCCATTATCAACGCGACTGTTTTAAAAACAGTCACGCTGACGCCGTGAAATTTGATTTTTTAAAAATTGAACGTACAAACTTCAACGGTCAGGGTCCTAATATTTTTCTATGGTCTTGCAGGACACAATGTCATTTGTTTGGCAAGAGAGAGCTCACGATGATGAAGACATAGCCGCTTATGCCAATGCGGAGTGCCGAAATGCAATGCGGGCATGTGGGTTCCTTAAATTCTTCCTCACTCCGCGCCTGAGGGCGCAACCTGATCTCCTCGAGCTCTTAATCAGAGCTTGGAACCCAGTTGACGGAAAATTCACAATCCGTGGCCGAGACATTGAGTTTGACTCCACGGATATTTATTTTTTGACTGGATTGTCACGCCGGGGCGAGATGCCCATCCTGGAGGGGCAACGGCCCAGTGGCGAGACCCTTGACATACTTATGGCTCGAGTGTGCCCGCAGGCACGTAAAACACGGAGCGGGAAGGTGGCCATTCCGACGGTGGACGACATCGTCCTTCGCACCATACTCTTCATGGTGACCCGGGCAGCGGGCTCTTTGGCCAATCATGAGGCCTCAAAGACCCATCTACTACTGGCTCTCGAGTGTTTACAACCCACCATTTTTAACTGGGCAACAACAGTGACGACCAGCATGAAGAGGCAATTGAGCAACTGTAGACGCGGAGAGTCGAAGCAGTTTGCTTACGGGTCACTCTTACTTCCGCTCATGTTGGAGCGGGTGCCGGCACTACAGCTACAGGACATGGTTGTAGATCCACCCAGAGGTCCCCGGGAGACGAGGGCCAGTCGATGGGGCCGTGTCATGCCGCACGGAGGTGGCGGCCGCCCAGTGGCTTGGGGTGTATATTTTCGAGAGTGGCTAGATCGGCAGGTCATTTTCGTAGAGGACTGGCCATATGCCGGCATGGACTTCCGCGGCGATCCTGACATGCCACTGCCCGCGGGAGAGCATTGGGACGATGGAGGTATGACACTTGATCTCTTTTTAATGTTTTTGATTTTTCATGTACATGTCTTGATAATTGTCATGGTGTGCAGATGTGGGACCCGTGAGACCCATTGGTCTAGCCCCGGAGGCACGGAGAGAGGGGCAAGGTGCTGGAGTCCTGGCCCTGGCTCCTCCGGGAGTTGATACGACGGAGACTATAGCTCACAACCTCGAGGGTTTACTGGCGGGGGTGCCAGATTACCAGGGGGTCGAGGAGGTCCCCATAGCTTCTCAGATCCACACAGTGGGGGTGGAACCCAGGATGCACCGCCTTTTGAGGCGGGTGGCACGGGCAGCTGTATGCTATAGAGAGCATAACCCAGCTCAGTAGTCATCTAGGTTTTATTTCCACTGATGTTTTTGAGAGACATATGTCTCAGATGTACTGAGGACACCGACTTTACTTTAGACATATACACTTATTTTTTGAGCGCCTTGGTGCGCCGCGATATATATATATATATACTGTTTTTGGATGGATCTTTTTCACATGTGATGATGTTTTTTATATGCTATGCAAATGTCTAATACAAATGTGATCTAATGTATCAGTTGCACAACACACGACCCATGTATTTTAATTTTTTATGCAAGCTTAAAAGCACACATGCAGACACACATGCAAACTATGCTTGGAAAAAGATTGATTTATATACATATGCTTATTCTATGGTCTTATTATGCTTTCTATATGTTCTTGTATGATGTTTATCGGTTTCGCAAATGCCTGTCTAACACATGATTCGCCAATGCATCAGTTAACGTGTTTAATCGTCTCGGAATATGTTGATATGTGATATAATCAAAATTCCTTTCTAACAATCTTACACGTAGATACAACCTCAGAATGCGTTGGTCCCTGACGGAATATCGCCCATTGAGTTGATGGACGACAAGCTGAGAGTCCAGGTTCACCACCATTGCACGAATGCCGAGATCAACTGCTTTGGCTAGTAACTCAATTACGACACTGTATTCGGCAACATTGTTAGTGGTACGACCCAAACACACGCCTTGGAGGTCTAGCAACTCTCCGTGAGGATCATAGATCGCCCACGCCACAGAAGACAAATTGCAAGTACTACGGCAGGCGCCATCAGCGAAACCAACATAAGGTGCACTAGACATCTGCACAGGAAGTAGAAAACACAATAAGAGGCAAACACGCCTTCACACCAAAACAAAACGTGAAATCATGCACACATAACACACTAAAACACACGTATGTACAAGCTAGGTGCACGAAATCATGCATAGTATTTTTTCAAATAAAGCCCATTGCGGGGCTTGTCGAGAGGGTTTCCTTCGTAATCAATCAACTCATATGCGCCCTTCTGCAAAACTCTTTTCACGATATAGGGGCCTAGCCACATGGATTCGAGTTTGCCTGCCCCTAGCTTATCCTTAGCCTGATCGTAGAGCAGTACTAGATCTCCCTCAACAAAGGAACGAGGTTGAATGGTATTGTCGAAATGAGCCTTAACCCTTTTCTTTTGCGCTTCAATAGCTAGAGAAGCTAAGCGACGGGTCTCGTCTAGCCGCTCTAGGTAAAGAAGCCGTTCCTCCACCGGAGTGGTGTTGGGAAGCAACTCGACAGCTAACTTTAACGAAGGAATCTCACATTCAATAGGAAGGGTGGCCTCCAGTCCGTAAACTAGCTGAAAAGGAGTGAAACCGGTGGCATCCTTCACAGAGGTCTGGTAGGCCCATAAGGCAGGGAACAGCATCAGATGCCAATTAGACTTGTGTGCACCAACGGTACGTTGGAGCATTGTGATCAAAACTTTGTTCACAGCTTCAACTTGGCTGTTGGATTGGGGGTAGTACGGCGTCGAACTATCTTGACGCAAGCCTAGTTGGGTCGTTAGTTCCGTCATCATGTGATTACAGAAATGTTTTCCGTGATCCGTGACGATAGCCTGAGGGACTCCGAATCGAGTAATGATGTGATTAAACAAAAACTGCGCCGCTGTGTAACCATCTTCGTTCAGTGTAGGCATCGCTTCGGCCCACTTGGTGAAATAGTCCACGGCAACGATAATATACCCATGCCCCCCGGCCGAACGAGGGTTACAGGACGTATAATCGATGCCCCATTTGGCAAATGGACCTACGGTAACAACAGGGTGCAGTGGTGCAGGAGGTGCACGCATTTTCCGGTGGTAAACCTGGCATTCGTGGCATGCACGGACGGCAAGGATGCAATCCTTGAAGATAGAAGGCCAGAAGTAACCAGCACGGAGAATTTTCTGGGCGGTAGCATATCCGGACATATGGCCGCCACAAGCACCGGAGTGGCAGTCATTCAACACCCGCTCAGCCTCCTCGAGAGTCAAGCATCGGCGGAGAACAGAATCAGCGCCGAGGCGGTACAGGGTATCACCCAGAATGCGATAGGGTTGAGATTGGTGACGAATCCGCCGTCGAGCATCTTTCGATACATTGGGACGGAAGGAAGACGTCTGCAAATATACTATGATGTCCCCATACCACGGGTTGAGGGTGCTGATGAGAAACAATGTTTCATCCGGGATATGCTCCTCCGAACGAGATGGTGTAGAATGAGATGGCAAGGAACAAAGCAATTCAGCAAAGACCAGAGATTTCTTAGACTTGGCCGCAGTAAATTCCAAGTCGAACTCTTGGAGGATTACGATCCATTTCGAGTATTTTCCCCCCAGTAGCTGACACGACAAAATGTAGGTCATTGGGTTGCAGTCAGAAATCACGGTCGTGGTGCGCAACAGGATATAGTGCCGGAAACGTTGGACGGCGCAAACAGCTGCCAACACCAACTTCTTGACATACGCGTAGCGAGTTTCCGTATCCAAAAGGTTGTGACTAAGGTAATAGATAACGTGCTCATTACCGTCATCGTCATCCTGCACCAGAACCATGCCGATGGTGGTGTCAGCGGCAGCTAAATAGAGAGTATAATCACGGTGGTAGTTCGGGGGTCTTAAGAGTGGAGCCGAGACAAGGAGGTCCTTGAGTCGCTTGAAAGACTCCTGAGCGATAGCATCCCAACGAAAGGGTGTGTCTCGTTTTAATAACCATGTGAAACCCTTAGCCACCTCGGCATAATTCGGAATGAATCATCTATGGAAATTAGCTTTGCCCTGCAAGCTCTGCAATTGCTGCAAAGAGGCAGGGGGAGGAAGATTCAGGATGGCCTCGACTTTGAGGGGATCCAGACGGATGCCTTCTCGGGAGACGATGAACCCGAGCAGTCGGCCTGATTCTACGCAGAAGACACATTTATGCGGATTGAGTCGAATACGATAGTGTCGACAGCGGAGAAAAATTTCGCGAAGATGAGAGGGATGGTCCTGACGCTTGACTGAATGAGCCGGAAGGTCATCCAGGTATGGTTGTACAATGTGACGAATATCATGAAAGGCATAAGACATTGCACGTTGGAAAGTGGCGCCGACATTCTTGAGACCGAAAGGGAGCTTCTTATAGGCAAAGGTGCCCCAAGGACAAATAAAAGTTGTCTTATGCTGGTCTGCAGGGGCTATGTTGATCTGGTTATAGCCAGAGAAGCCGTCCATAAATGAGTAAATTTCACTTCCTGCGCATTCATCAATAAGCTGATCGATGAAAGGCGTAGGGAAGTTATCTTTCGGACAGGCACGATTGATATCGCGGTAGTCAACACAGACCTGGATAGTGCCCTGCTTTTTGTTCACAGGGACTATATTAGACACCCAATCCATAAAGGGAATGGGGTAAATGAAACCGGCTTTAAGAAGCTTTTCGACTTCAGCCTTGATGGCTGCAGCCTTTCAAGGGTGCACTGGGCTTAGGCGCTGACGGACAGGCTTAGCCCCTGGGTATGTGGGTATTTCGTGCACCACGATACTAGGGTCGATGCTGGGCATTTCCTCGTAGGACCATGCAAAGACATCACAGAATTCGCGAAATAGAGCAGTATAAAGTTGAACCTCCTCAGGAGTACACGTGACTCCAATGTAAATGTTTTCGACAATCCCTGGTTTGACAGAGATGTCGATAGGTTGGGTTTGTGTGATGTTGCCCATATTGCCCTCAGAAGACACTTGATACAGCTGAATAGGTGTTTGGAGGGGTGGGGATGGGACACACGAAGCAAACCGTTCGAGACACGCGACCATTTCCGAATGTGGAGGGAGAAACGAAGAGCGATGGTGGTGATCTGACCAAGGGAGCTCTTCGAGAGACATAGTCTCTATGATGGCTTCATCGGAAGGAAATATTTCCTTCAATGGATCCGAAGTAGCCTCGTCTCCTAGCCAAGGGAAATGATCATATGAATCGGGAACACTGCTCGGAAGAGCAGGTTCAGCAGGGGGAGCCGATGCAGCGACAATCTCGACGTAGTTGAGCTCGGCAGGACTCAACGGCATCATATCACCCCAAGAGTCTTCCTGATTCGCGGGAGGAAGAACCCACGGATCAGAACGTACAGAGATCATGTTGATAGGGGTGAGATTTGGAGGTGGGAGGGGAAAGACTCCCATTAAAGCGGGATCTTTGAAAAGTCCGGCACCCACGCTCTCTAATGACTTGGAGGTATGCTCCACAAATGGCACATTACCCTCAGAAGAAGAAGCGAAAAAGGAGAGCTGGTCCACCGTGACAATCTTCCCTTGGTGAGGGAAACGAATGACACGGAACGGGGAGGAAGCCACGGCTTTCATGGCATATGTCCAGCTTCGTCCGAGGAGGAGGTTGTAGGTGAGATTGGCGTCAACAACTTCGACCTCCACCTCTACGGTCTTCCCTTCAAAGAGATGGGCAAGCGTTGTAGGATACCGTAAGGACGAGATTCTCTTCCATCAAAAGCTTCTAACGTCGTAGGAGACTGACTCAAAGTAGGAGAACCAATAGCCTTCCAGCAAGCAACAGACATGATGCAGGTTGAGGCACCTTCATCAATAACTGTATGATGAATCGTTTTGCTATTGATGATGACCTGTATAAGGAAAGAAACTTGGTGAGGTAGTCTCTGTGTAAAACCCTCGAGATCAAAAGAAATCAAATCTGAATCTGCCGGGTCGATGCCACCAATAGCTGATAGCAAGGACTTCCTCTGGGAGGGGCAGCTCTGGAGGACTTCTAACGCGGACATAGCAGACGGAGCCTGAGCTAAGTCCTCAACAATGCTATAATGCTGGGTAGCACGAGCATTAGGGTTATAAGATGACTTCCTGAGTACACCTTTTGGAGGGGGTCGGGGGATCGTCTCAGGGTTGGGCTGTTCGATGTGAAGGGGACCAGAAGTGGATGGAGGAGCGCTGGAGGGGACCTCCGGCTCTTTCCCGGCATGAGATGGATAATCTTTCGCTCAAGTTGAAACATGGATGGGAATTGTTCCAGCCATGAACACTTGAGAACCGAACGAGGAAGAGGGTTGAGACGGGTCTGCCACCATTTGAGTCTGCTGGGAAGGGAAAGGCTCTTTAAGCACAGCAGGAGGCCCAGGAGCACCTTTCAAAAGTCGACTAACTTCGGACCGCCTCGGGCAGTCCTTAGTGTAGTGATCCTCATCACAGATGAGACAAGGATACTTAGGTTTTCGTTTAGCTCCTTCCTCAGAGGGAGGCTTAGGGGGATCCTGCTTGGGCTGTCCAGATTTATCTTTAGCTTTCCCTTTCTTTTTCCCTTTTGAGGATTTATCCGCCGCGGTGGACTGAACGGCGTTTACCTCGGAGGTACTCCCAAAATTAGATTGGCCCTGAGAAGCATTTCCATTAGAAGCATTTTGTTTTTACTTCCCAGGGTTCACGACCGATTTCTTCGATGACGAGTTTACAGAACCAATGACTCCATCAACAGATGGTTTTGGCGGAGCCTTGGACTGTCCAGGCCTCGGGGCGTCTGGCAAATAATCATATAAAGTACCCGACTGAGAGTACACTAAGTCAAGGTACTGAGCACGCGCGATCGCTTGCTCTTCAGTTACACAAGCTCCCATGGCGATGTCCCGTGCAATTGCGGGGACAAAGGAAGTCGTGAACCAATCGGTCAGGAGTTGATCAGGAATCCAGAATTTGATCAAGCAACGACGCCTTCTCCATTCATGTATATGATCATATATGTGCGTAGCCGTGTCCTGTTTGAGAGACGTGAGGAGATGTGTCCCCGTCTCATACCGAATGGGTAACTGGAAATGAGTTAAGAACGCCATAGCCAGCGAGTTGAAATCTTGAAACGTGCCACGATTCAGCTCAATGTACCACTTAGCGGCTGAACCAGTGAGAGTTATCTGAAAGAGGCGGAGCCGGATAGAGTCATCAAGCCATGAGTTTGATGAACACCAAAGGTGATAGGTCATGACATGGGCTTGAGGGTCCTCACCAGCTTTGCCATCAAATTTTGGACAATCACCGGGTATTTTCGTTGGAACGGGTGGCCAATACGGATTATGCAAAATAGGATCATTTGTCAACTTGGACACATCCGGAAGTTCCAACGTCGCTAAGAAAGGCAACTGAGGGTTAAAGGACATTTGTGGCTGCGGATTCGAGGCAGTATTAGGGTTCCAACCAGATGGTGGTTGCCCCCATGGACTCTGTCCAGATGGACCTGGCCCAAAAGGGCCTAGCCCATAGGGACCTTGCCCGTAGGAGTTCAGTCCATACGGATTTTGGCCATATGCAGACAGTTGTCCCTGGGTCTGCCCCCCAGCACCCCATGTATTAGCAACTTGTCCTGCAGGTGCAGCATACTGATAATTTTGGTAAGGAGTGACCTGCATCTGTTGATAATTTTGATAAGGGGTAAACTGAGTTTACCCTTGGGGTTGCTGGTAGCCATACATTTGCTGAGCTCCATACTAAGCCTGATAAGAAGGCTGCGCTTGGTAAGAAGGTTGGGGCCGTGGCCTGCCTTGCATTTGATAACCCATTTGAGTTTGGGGCCCAGGATAATGTCCTTGAACCGGTTGGGCTTGGATCATCTGGCCGGAAGGTTGGCCTGGTTGGGTTTGGGATGGACCTGCTTGCCCAGAAGGACGTACTTGCTGGGTGCCAGGTTGTCCGTGAACCACCAAGGGTTGTCCTTGCGGAACAGATGGCTGAGCAGGCTGGACGGCTGGTTGACCTTGAGGTTGGCCAGCCTGTCCAGACGGATGATTAGGGCGGACAGTGGGTTGGCCTTGCTGCATAGAAGGTTGGCCCATCTGCCCGGAAGGGTGCACAGGCTGAGCAGTGGGTTGGCCTTGCTGTATAGAAGGCTGCCCACCTTGCCCAGGAGGACGCATGGATTGAGCAGTGGGTTGGCCCTGCTATACATAGGGTTGCCCCCCTTGCCCAGAAAGATGACCAGACTGAGCAGTAGGTTGGCCCTGCTGTATGTAGGGTTGCCCCCCCTGCCCAAGAGGATACCCCTGCTGGACTGCCGGTTGACCTTGAGGATTATAAGCTTGCCCAGCTTGCCCAGAGGGGTAACCCTGCTGGAGACCAGGTTGGCCTTGTGGGATGTAAGGTTGCCCTGGCTGTCCAGCCGGGTAACCTTGCTGGGTACCAGGTTGCCTTGGATAACCAGAAGGTTGACTCTGATAGGAAAACGACGGACCACCAACGGCCGAAGGTTGTCCCGGATAGGGTTGTCCTTGCGGGCCCCCAGATTGTCCTGGGTAAGACTGGCCATAAAGTGGTTGCCCTTGGGGGGCTTGCACATAAGGTGGCTGGCCTTGATTTGGTGGTCCTTGAGGCTGCCCAGGGATTGCCTGGCCCCCATGAAAAGAATGAGTACTGGCGTCCCAGGTGATGGATAACGGTACCGAGACTTCAACGAAATGTTGAAGAGGCGCGGATTGAGCGAACTGGAGGTACTGACCAGTAGAATCATAATAAAAGAGTGGACCTTGGTAATTCGGGTCCACAATGGGTTGCCCCTGGGCATCATAGGGCCCCCCTCCTGGAACAGGACCAGAAGAGGGTTGAGCACTCTGTGCAGGATCAACGACTCCAGATGAAAGTTCCGGCTGGCCATTACTCACCTGACTGTGAGAAGGACCAGCACCATTGTTCGTGGACGAAGAAGCTGTCATGGCACTGACGAACGGAGTCAAGTATGCCACACAAACAATTGGATTGGTGGGAACTGAGGTAACAGGCGTATTATGGGGTTGTGAAACAAAGGGTTCTGTGGTGGCAATGAGACTAGGATCCCATATAGTCGTAGAAGGACTCCTGGCAGCTATTCTATCCCTCATTGACTGATATCGTGGAGGGAGTGGAGAAGTAGCTGGAATGGGAGTGTCAATATTCGACACCACGGGTGTCTCACCTGTGCTAGGAAATGTCTCATCCATGTGGGAAGTGGACATCGGAGACGACATACCGGGAGGAGTAACAGGAATATCGTCCTCGTCGGGCTCCCAGATAGGATTCCAATCTTCTTCGTAATCCTCGTTGCCCGGGGCACGTACGTTGATAGGCTGGATACTCGGGATAATAGGAAGAGTATCACTTACAACTGGTACCTCAGGAGCAACAGAAGATGGAGAACCTTGATCACTTGGACCGGGAGTTGACGGGTCAGCCAGGATGACAAGACCCCACACGAACCTAAAGGAAACTAATGATAAAGACCCTACTCAAGCTAACGTACACAAGATCTAACCAGGTAGTGTTATCGTGGCCGAATAAATTTTTAAGACACAGGAACCAAACTTGACCTTTTCATGTTTCAAGAGTCGAGAAAAGGACGAAAAGATGACTCTAGTCTCCTTCGAATGTTTAATGAGCACGAAGTGACAAGATGCTCACTGGCACCTTTTCTTTTAGGGAGTCCGAAAAGGATCAAAAGTGACTGCTCTGGAGACTCTAGGTAAAGGGTTTACCAAGCAATCCGTAAAACTGCTTATACACCTTGGCAATCGTATGAGAACCAAGGACTTTCCGTACTGCAGTCAATCTTCCCGAATGCTGTGTTCGGTGCGTTACGGTTCACAAGGCGGCAAACTCGGCTTCCTATGGATCAAGGATAAAAGCCTAGTGGGGTCTCCCTATATACGCGACGGTACGTGGGAGCACAGTCCGTGTTAGACCACTATCGAGTCATGGAAGGAGGAATCACCCAACCGTAATGTGAAACAATAGTGACTATGTTTAAAGACGCCGGAACACGTCTCTAACCTAGACCTCTAGATGTTTGTGTTAAGTTCCAATGCGTTTTTAGGTTTATTCAGTTTATTTTATGGTTGATCTTGAATTTAAGTTTCGGTTTCAAGCCTTATCCTGTAATCTCTCACAATTACCTAAATGCAAACTATATGCCAAAGAACACCATTTCGTTCGATGAATTCTAACTATGAGAGGGTTAAGAGTTTTCAATCAAACAAAATGAACTCAAGCAATCAAACAATCTAATGCAGCTAATGGCAAAGAAATGAGACTTTTCTTTTGAGAACACAAATCAACGAAATGCTCTTCTTTTCATTAACTATTGAATGCAAAAGATATTAGTTCGATTTCTTTTTCAATGGCACCATGCATTTAAAATGAATTTTGAGAGACAGCAACACCGAGCAAAGAGAAACAAAATCACTCAATGAAAAACACAACAAGCATGAAAAAGAGCCGGTTGAACCCAAGCAATTGTGATCTATGTCTGGGTGGTGAGAAGTAATCGAGACAATCCAAGGACTGGTTCGAGGACAATCACCTAAACAACCAAGCAAAGAAAGCAGAAAAGGAAGGTTTTCGCAAAAGCAAAGGCAAGTAGCAACGAATCTTTGTGAACGAGTGATAAAACAAAATCAATCCAGTGAAAACGGGATGATAACACTAGGTCACCGGACACAAAACAAAATCCGCCCGACAAGACTTCGCAAGCAAGTGCTTCACAGTTCAAACAATGAAAAACAAGTCATAAACCAAGTGGAAAGAGTAAGGGGCAGTCAAACCAACAGGCTCAGGAGGCAAATTTGAAACAAATTGAATTCTACAGGATCAGCGCGGGTAGAACTCAGCAACAATGCGCTGACCAGAGGTCACGCGTAGCAACAAGGCGCTGTCAGCGCGGAAGCACACGGCTTAGTCGCGCTGGTTCGTTTTTCAGAATCGTCGCGACTGTTTCGTGTACAAGCGCGATGACCACGGAGTCAAAGAGACAGCTAGGCGCTGTCAGTGCGACTGTTTTGATATAAACCGCGCTGAGGCTATAAAACAAGCATAAACAAGCAAAAAACTCCCAAACCAAGGCAATAACTCTTTAAACAATTAAGTCACCTCCCAGATCGAACCAGGAAGGTTAAAAGCAGAGGACTAACCCCTGATTTTTGAAAAGAGAGGAACAAATCAAGCTCAAACAAGAATGAACAAAAAGAGACAAAGGCCAGGTCCCCAGCGGAGTCGCCAAATTGTTGGAGAGGTAAATCCCCTCTACGGATAGAGGTGATCCCTACTAGCCCAGAATGGGTCTAGCAACAATCAGTCAATGCTACTATGCAAGTTCCTAATTGCAAGTAAAAGGTAAGCAATGGACACCTACTTGGATTCCAGCGCCATTGTTTGATGAAGAGATGCCGCTCTCGCTCCTTCGCTCTGGCCGGTCACGATCCTTCACGATCTCCGTGAATAGATACCTGCACACACGAAGAGAAAGACAAACACAAGCGTGAAATCTAATAAAAGCAATTATACATCAGTCAGAAAGGATGTAATTCACATTAACCATTACAAAGACAAATGCGAATGGAACCATAATAGTAGTCATCTATTATTAATCAATAACAGAGAAGAGTACAACCAAATGTTCTGACATCGAATCCTTCTCAAGAGGGTCCAGCCAGCAAGTCTCTTAAGCATTCACCCTTAGAGATAGATCTCCCAAGACAAGAAACTCTCTCTCACACAAGCAACACTCCACAACCTTCCTTAAGCTATCTAGCAATTCCACACTTATCACACCAACTACCTATAGTAGCAGCAATCTGAGCACTATAAACTCCACACAATCCAAAACTAGCTGCTCATGGCAATGGTAGAGGTTTAAATAGGAGAAGGAGTCTCCATGAAAGGTGGGAGGATGAGCTTATCTTCGAGGAAAGTGGTTTCAAATGACGAACAAACATGCCATAGAAGGTAGGGCGATATTCACAAGGCCAACAACCAAGTCTGGAGTCATCTGGAAGGCTGGCTGTTGGAACAAATTCGCCCAAACTGGATCAGCGTGGGTGCATAACTGGACTGGAGCGCTGACAGCGCATCTGGATATCGGTATAGGCTATGTCAGCGCGGCTTAATACAAATATGTGTTGTGCTGGCTCATGAAATTCGACCAGCGCGGAAAACCCGTGTGCTTCCGCGCTGGCAGTGCATCAGTTGTACTATCAGCCGCCAATCAACGCGGTTATTTTAATAACAGTCGCGCTGATCAAATAAACTTTGGCAAAGTGGGTCATTTGGCCAGATTAGGGAGCAGGAGCATGATCAAATGGAGTTCATGACACAGTAGGGAGACTGACAGGGAGACAGTGACAAATTACTGTGTAACAACTCCTGAGCATCATGTTTACATTTGGGTCTTCTTCACGCGGCTCAAACCTCATCATTTGTAAATTCTGGGTCGGAGGGGGCTGGAGTACCCCCTTTTGTGCATCCTCGCTATCAGCGAGGGGCAGTATTCTACCTCATGATCAAAATGATTACAACACTAAGATGATATTCTTGTCAGGTTTGTGCAATCGCAGGCATAATGCCCTGGCCCTCCGTAATTGTAACAAATTACTTGTCCGTGACCCCTTCCTGGTCCCATTCCGCCTCGACCTCGACCGTGCCCCTGAAACCTAGCTCACACCATCTCTGCATTTGGGTCGAGGGCTCACGTTTCAGTCTACACCCTAGAGGCAGGAGTCTGGTCCATCATTAGTTCATAGCTTGGGCAGGTGCATATGTCATGGGCTATCGACCTGCAGAAATCACAAAACAATTGCGGGGACGTCTGCATATACTTCTGCAACAGATGACAATTATCCGTGGTGTGTTTCCCTCATATCTAGCAGATTGCACACCATAATGCAGACGCTGCATTCAGCCCTACCTGTGCCTCTGGTCTTAAAGGCATCGGCCCTCCTCCCACCAAGTGGTTCATGAACACTGGACAATGGTTCTTGTTGTGCCCTTAGCCTTTGCATTTTATGCACCATACCTCCTCACGCACCTCCGGCCAAGGTGTCTTGTCCTGTTTCAAAATTTGCATTTCCAGACATAGATTCTGTAGTTGTGCATGGATTTGCTGGACTCCCAACCCAGGGTCTTATATAGGTGTGGGCTTATATGGGCCTGACCCAGGTTTGGAAGAATTATTTAGCCAAACAAATCCCGTGGCTACTGGCCCTTTTAGCAACAGTCCACGGAGCACGGACTGAGGTCTCACCCGAGGTAGCAGGGGAGGGTGCTAGAACTAGGTTTCCGCACCCTTGGGATGTCTAGATGTGGTCTGGAGGTTTCACACACCGTTCTGCAGCTTTGCGCTGCTCTGTATTTGCATAGATTCGGACCCAGAATAACCCTTACCTTGTATTAGCGCGCTGTTTACAGATCTAATCTATTTGATGAAGCACTGTAAATCGGATCTACTTAGTAGGGTCTTTAAGCAAACATTTAACAGATTTAACCAGTTTGCGCACTTAGAATAAAATCAGATTCACATATATTCATAACATAAGCATATGTGCATAGATTAACCAGTTATATCAACCATGCAAAAAGTAAGATCTGTGATAATTCAGATTTAACACAAAATTTACAGAAGAAACTTATCTTTATTTCCACTTTATCACCAATACCTCTAGATCCACCCTGCGCACTCAGCTGCAGGGGTCCACACACACAACTGTGGACTCTTCCAGGCCTCTGCACACACAACTGCAGAGCCTCTATCCACTACCCAAACCCTCGACTCGAACTTACAGACGCTTTTATACTTTCCTTCTCAAAAACCCATTACATTTCAGATCCAAAATCATACCAAAAACTAAGCTACCTCTACCCATAGAGCCTCGCTCTATTTATACATTTCCATGGATCGTGATGCATGGGCGGGCCTACTCTACTTATATTCTTTACATTATTTTTGGGTGGACTACCATTTGACTCAAATTATTACAATTCGCGCTCCGTGCATCTTGCAGAGTCTTTACCCTATCTTTACCCAAAATTTCGAGCTTTGTGCCCCATGATCGTTGTGCGGGGATTTTGCTACCCAATAATCCCCCAACACAATGATCATGACTCGTCCCGAGTCACTCAGCTGGTGCAACCATTTTCATGTGAAGATCGGTTATAAGCCTCTGTGATTTGCTTGTACTAGCAGCAAACTCTTCTGTCAGTCGCTGTATCCATTCTACACATGTCACAGACACATCAGTCTCTGTCTCTGCTAGTTCCATGGTGGAATATTCTATCTCCATGTGTGCTACGTTGCTCTCTATGGTGGTCGAGACCGCAAATGCCTGATCCAGCCAAGGCTGGAGACGGGCCTTAATCACTGCCTCCTTCTGTCTAGTAGCGTCAGCTTGGATTTTCAGGTCCTGGGCCTCCCTCATCTTAGCCAAGCGCTGAGTAATGGCCACAGTCTATACAATTCCTTTGATTGCATCGTAGGCTTGCTGGAGCTCCCTGGCCTCAGTTTCCAATCGCTGAAGTGTTGGATCCTCCTAGAGGGCGGTGAGCGTAACAATCGACTAGGTTAACAGGTCGATACATTCCTTCATTGAACGTGTGAGCATCTCGCGCCCAAAGGTAATGATGTTTCTGCGCTGTGCGGTGATCTCTGGGGGCGTCGATGGCGGAACCTGCAGTTTTAATTCCTCGATCTGCAAACTGAGCTCCAGTTGAATCTGCGCGGCCTCCTCCTTGGCTTGACGGAACCCGATAGCGAATTTGCGTATTCATGTCTCAATAGGTAGCTCAGCCCCAATCTCCAGCTCAGGGGCACTCAAGCAGGCTTCCGCTACTAACTATTCCACCTGTTGCTTCTATGTGACTGCTTCATCCCGTTGGATGCGTAGTTGTTCTATATTAATCTTCTGTTCCCGGAGTACTTGTTCGGCGTGGTCTTCTCTGGCATGGAGCTCCATTGTGGTGCTATCCTAGAGCTATTGCAAACTTTCTCGCGGTAGGGTAGCCACGTTTAGTCCCAGCCCTATGAGTCATCCTAGTGCAACTCAGTCCTCCACATTTGTGGTGATCAATGCTCCTGCTGGAATCGCGATGGAATGAGCTATTTGAGCCTTCAGCAATGGTTCAGTGGCTGTCCTACCGGGAACCCCCTAAGTAGCGTTGGTGCCCATTGGTGCGATCCTTATCCCAAGTTCCTGTAGCTGCGTATGGAGTTCCCCCAACACAATCTGCTGGTCTGACATGGCCTCATCGACGACATCCCGAGTGGCGTCCCGAACGGTGTTTTCTATGTCATTTAAGTCACCCTCAGTTAAGGTGGTCACTTCACTGTCTGCTTTAGACGCCTTTTCCTTATTTTGTGGCTTCGGCCGTTCTGGTTGCGCTTACCGCTTCAAAGGGCACCTATAGTAGTTGATGATGGTTCATTCGCAACTGTCTGAGTGGGTGCCTGCTGACTGATTTTGGCTATTGTCGACGTAGCCCCTCCTGGTGGTATCTTTCCTGCTGCCACCTGTGTTGCCTCCCAGGTTGCCTGAACCTCCGTAGCGAGCTGTTCATTTCGCTTTTGTTCGGTGGCGTGCTTAGCTTCCTCCTTTTGTTTTCAGATATCGGCCTCGTTGAGCTCTACTGCCTCTAGTCCGCACCATGCTGGTGGCCAGGTATCCACAACCGCGTCGACAGTGTCATCAATGGCAACAAAGGGGAGTGAGGTCCATGTGCGGGCTGGGTCCTTGCACGCCCTGATGTAGATAAAATGCATGTCTACTTTAAACTTGGCAATATGCTTCATGCTTTCATAGATCTCGTTGGACAGGTGGGGTTGCTCATTAATCCATTGGTGCACATTTGCATCCATCAGTATCCAAAAGATTTTGATGTTCCGGATTCGCCTTGCATCCCTTGTCGCCCAAAGAGAAGTGTATCTAGCAGCTTCTGGCCAATCCTGGTCGAAGACCAGAAACTGGCTATCTTTGGGTAGGTCAGTGGCGACCAACATAATGGACAGGAGTAGCCATGCATAATGGAAGGTCTTTCCCTCCTCCTGGACCTCTCGTAGTTGGTCAAAAATTATTTTCAAAGGAACTGTGACCAATTGAACCATTCTCTAGCTGCGCATACCTCAGTGGGTGCAATGACTACTGCCAGAACCTCAGTGCCATGGCATTTCCACATCACCTTCCCTGCGAGCAACTTGGTGGCGATGCAGACTGCGTTATCTGAAATGCTATCAATGATGTATCCCCACTGCCCCTTCTTTCTTTTTCAGGTTGTCTACCATCGCAACATCACCACTTCTATCAACAATTTCCGGGGGTCTCTTCCTTCACAGGGAAGGTGCGAAACCCGATGAACGAGTTCAGCTGTGATGCGAACAGGTTTGCTGACCCATAATATTTCTTCATGGACCAAACAGAGCAACTGCCTTATAACCAACATTGTGCTAAGGGGCCGGAGAAAGTGAGGAATAGACAAGAGACAGAGAAACCCAACTTTTTCCACCTTTCGCAGCCACTACTTTGGTTGTAGTGTTATCATCGTCCCTTCTACACTCTACTCCATCAGTGTGTCAGTTGCCAAGTGGGGAAATTTTACTGTATCTGCAAGGTCCCAATCTTTGAATTTCATTGTTGCAATACGGCCAACCACCGAGCTTTCTACTGGGACTGCTTTTGGAAGAGATGGGGTAATGAGTATAGTGTCGACTTCATCCAGATTTGCAGGTACCTTTGCCTTCCCCTTGCTTGGAGACACATACCTGGGTCGTCGCACTGGCTGGATGGGATCTTCTTTAGGGTTTACTTCTTCGACATATGTGGGAGAACCTTCTTCTTTCTCGTCACTTTCAATTTTGACAGCTTTACCCTTTTCCTCCTGTTGTGGAGGTAAATCCCCTCTGTGGACAAAGGCGATCCCTACTATCCCAAATGGGGTCTAGCAACACTCAAACAACGCTAACACGCAGGTTCCTAATTGCAAATCAAAGACCGATGATGAGGGCCTACCTGGATTCCAATGCTAGTACTTGTAGAAGAGTTGTCTCTCCCATTCCTTTACTCCAGCTAGTCACAATCCCCACGATCCTCGTGAACGGACACCTGCACATGCAAAGAATGACACAAACACAAGCATAAAATCCAATAGATGCAACTACATATCAATCAGAAAGGATATAACTCAATCATCATTACAAAGACAATAAGAGTGGAACCATAATGATAGTCGTCTATTACTGATAAACAACAAAGAAGAATACAACCATAGTTTTGATGTCAAATCCTCTTTGGCTGGGTGATCAGCAGCACATGCCTTTCAAAGCTTGTTGGGAATGGGGAACAAGCCTCTCTCTCCTTGGTTACTTGGACAAGAATCTCCTCACTTTAGATTTAGCTTCATGGGAATGAAGAAGGCTTCTTGTAGCATGAGCTTAGAAATTCTCAGACTTTGGGACTTAGAATTTGGAACTTGGAGACTCTAACTTGTCAAAGGCAAAAGGACAAGCTTTTATAGATAGAGGAGAAGGAGTTAGGGTCATCCAAAAGATTCATGGGATTGGCTTTATCACTAAGAAGCTTCCATGAGAGGTGGAGAACTACTTCCCTTCTATGGAGATTCGAAGCCAAACAGACCCAACTCAATATGGAATCAGTTCATGAATAGGTTAGGAAGAACCTTCGTAAGTTTGTTTGTTAAAAACTTTACCCAACTGGGCTGGCACGAGTGCGACTTTGAGACAGAGCGCCAGCTGGCGCGCCCTCTTTGGAGGATTTCCCCCATTGGTGCGAGTGATACACAATGGAACAACGCCAATGGAAAAAGGGCTATTTTTATGGGTATTTTGCAGAAGGTGTCTTCAAGGCATATGAAGTACATACTCAAGGGGATATAATGCAAGTATTTTCAGATTATGTCACTTCTCACAGGGCCTAGAATAAGTCCTCCAATGTGCGGGAGAAGGTGTAACAAGGACGGTGACAAATTACTGTGTAACATATGCCCCCTAAAGCATGAAGCCCGAGAGAGAGAGAGGGGTGAAATGATTTACAAGAACATGGCCAACTGAAAACACTACCGCCGGAGAACCTGCATGAAGAAGTACAACTGATATCTCAAGTACATGACGTATGTGGTATGGGCGCAACCATCCATAGCAGAGTACAGAAAAATTTGGATCCAAGGTATGGGCGCAACCATCCAGTAAGGATCGATAAGTAGACTGAGGCATGGTTGCAGCCATCTAGTGAATGAGTCATGTAATGATCATAATAATCCAAAAAATCGCAACCTGGATCTCAACAGACAAAATCCAGGGTCTTGCGCTCCATCTCGACCTGAACAAAGTACAAGTTCAAGCATGCGAATATAGGAGTCGAAGTCGAACATGCAAGAGAAACGTTTGATTACCAGTCAATGATGAAAACTGTTAACAAACGCGAGAGGTACCACCAATAATGACAATGGTCCTCAAGGTACTATAGGTACAATCTACGGCGTGCGAATCAGTGAGCCAGCGTCGAACACCCGTAGAATCATTTGATCGGAGGCCAACTGAAAACACTGCTGCCGGAGAACCTGCCATTGAGGCATGCAGGCTCCAAGGCACCTGAAGGGAGTCTCTAGGTTAACTTCTTGGATAATGAGCTGAAGTCGACAGGAAGTGACCTTGATCGAAGGTGGGCCATAATGTTTCCCACATCATCGACACGAGACAGAGAAAGATAAGAATGTATTGTGAATCAGGATTATGTGAGGCATCAGAGGGAGGTTGAGTATTTTGCAGAGGTCAACTTCTCATGAACATATTGGTGGCACGACAGTGGACTTGGAAGTATTTGACATCAAATGATCAAGGGTCATGGTGACGAGGTAATGAGTAGATGAGAGGTCAAACAGGATAACCGAAACCCACGGAGGCAAGTGTAAAAACAAGATGAGATGTCCCCACCTAGACATGAATGCAGACAAGTGCCATGTTCAAGAGCGACATACTGCCAACACGACAATAATTGTGGTTCCATTTTCCCCACCATTGCTGGCGAGTACCCCGGTTATTTTTTGATGACAAGCTTGACGGGGATAGCATATGCTTGAAAGGCATCATTTCGACGACATTCGATGTCATTAAGTTTTAATGAGTCTGACAAAGGAAAAACTCGGCGTCTTTTCATGTTTAGAGAGTTTGAAAAGACAGCAGAAAAGGAAACTCCAGGGGTGTCCTTTTTCATAAAGTTGTGTCTCTCGAGCCCGAAAAAGTATAAAACAATGCTCGAAAGAACCGCCCAACCATTACGATCGAGGAGTACTTTTCATGATTAGTGACTTTGACCTGAAAAAGTTAAAAAGTGACCGAAATCACATCGTTTCGTAACCATTAACGAGCCTGAAACGACAAGGGCCTGACAAACTTTTCGTCTTTACATGGTCGGAAAAGAGTTTAAAGACGACCGCCTCTTATTTATGTTTAACGAGTCAAGAGGAAAAACTCGGCAATCTTTTCGTCTTTAAACGGTCAGAAAAGAGCTGAAAGCAGACCTCCATTTTTGTTTTCTTTAACGAGTCAAAAAGGGAAAAATACTCAGAAATCTTTTCATATTTTACGAGTCAGAAAAGAGCTTAAAGGTGACTCGTCCTGGAGGAACAAGTGGTATTACAGATCTAATCTATTTGATGAAGTATTGTAAATCAGATCTACTTAGCAGGGTCTTTATGCAAACATTTAATAGATTTAACTAGTTCACGCACTTAGAATAATCTCAGATTCACATATATTCATAACATAAGCATATGCGCATAGATCAACCAGTTATATTAACCATACAAAAAATCAGATCCATGATAATTTAGATTTAACACAGAATTTACAGAAGAAACTTATCTTTATTTCCACTTTATCACTAATACATCTAGATCTGCCCTGCACACTCAGCTGCAGCGGTCCACGCACATAGCTGCGGACTCTTCCAAGCCTATGCACACACAGCTGTAGAGCCTCTATCCACTACCCAAACCCTCGACTCAGACTTACAGACACTTTTAGACTTTAAGTTAGAGAAAGATTTCGGCGAAAATCACATGGAATGTCATTTGTCGACGCGTTTCGAACCAACCAGTGTGGTTCATCGTCAGGACAAGTTGAAGAAACAGATCTAGCTTAGCATGTTATATAGACCGAGTAGAGCCTCCAACGGCTAGTTTGACCAACCGCTAATATTGACCAAAGGACTAGGATCAAAATAATAGTTTATCAGTAAATAATCAAAAAATAAAGGTCAATTATTATTAAAAGAAAATTAGTTGCAACGGACCGCTTCTAAGAATAAATTAAGTGAAAATGAAATAACTAACTGAATAAAAATAACAAATTAAATAAATAAATAAATAGATATAAAAAACCTCGAAATAAAAATAAGAAAAATAAAATAAATACACAAACAAATAAAAATAAAAATGAAATCAAATAATAATAATTAAAATAATAAAAATAAATAACTAGATATGAATAAGAGTTAAAACGTTAATAAACATGAATAAAAATAAAATTAAAAATAAATAAATAAAATAAAAAGAATAACAATAGTAAAAATAAAATAAAAATAATAAAATAAGTAATAATAAATAAATAAATAAATTAATTAATAAAAATTAAAAATTAATAATAATAATAATAATAGTTAAAAGAGAATAAAAAAATAATAACTAACTAAATAAAGATAAAATAATAATAAAACACGAAAAATAATAAAAATGAAAATGAAATAAAATAATTAAATAATAATTAAATAAAATTGAATAACTAAATGGGAATAAAACATAACTGAATGAATAAAAATAAAAATAATAGTAAAAATAAATAAATAAATAAATGAATAAAATAAATAATAAAATAAATTAAACTAAATAAATAAATTAATAATAATAATAATAATAGTAATAATAATAATAAATAAAATAATTAAAAATTAAAAATTAATAATAATAATAATAATCGTTAAAAGTGAATAAAAAATAATAACTAAAATAATAAAACACGAAAAATAATAAAAATAAAAATGAAATAAAATAATAAATGAATATTATTATTTTATTTCATTTTTATTTTTATTATTTTTCGTGTTTTATTATTTTAGTTATTATTTTATTTCATTTTTATTTTTATTATTTTTCGTGTTTTATTATTTTAGTTATTATTTTTTATTCACTTTTAACGATTATTATTATTATTATTAATTTTTAATTATTTTATTTATTATTATTATTACTATTATTACCCCGGATGCGGGTGTTCGCACGGCAGAAGGTGTGAGGCCACATGGCCAACATGTGACGCCTCGCGTTGATATATGGGAGGACACTCTGATCGCCGCCGAGGAATTAAATTCCGAGGCATTAACTCAGGGCCTTTAATGAGATCTGAGACGAATTGGGGAAGTTGCAGTGCGCATTTATGGCGCCCAAGGTTCAAGAGAATGTTGAGAGGGTTAAAGCGGAGGTTTGTATGGGGAAGAACCATATTCAGAGTGAGAGGCACGCTGCGCAGGCTGGTGTGGGCAATTTCTTCCTTCTGGCAGACGCTGCGGCTGGTTCAGACAGTGAACAAGAGGTCACGGAATATCTCGTGCTGTTTCTCCCTGTTGAAAGAATTGCGGGCATCACTGTGCTACTGCCAAGAGCCGAGGAGAGAGTCCTTAGCTTCGTTGGGAAGAGACTCGAGCAGGGGCTGCCAGCAATTGAAGCTCTGTTCCGCACCTCCAGCTCCACTGTCGAAATGGTCAAGCCAAGGGAAAGAATGCCATGTAGACGCGGCTCTGGTCGAGGGAGCTCCTCACGCCATCCAGCAGCAGATGCCCACCACCATTGCTGCTGTTGCTACTGTCACAGGAGAGCCGGGGCTACCCACATGCAGGCTACCCAATTCATGGACGCGGGCAGCCCCACAACAGAACCACCCTCCCTTCCAGCATTTGGCACAACAGTTTTTACTATTGGAAGCATTAGTGCACACCTCTCCATCTTATTCATCAAGGATACCAAGGAAAATGAAGAAGGTGAGGGCAGCAGGGCGATGCTATACGCTGAACAACCGACAATTGCTGAGGAAAAGGCAGAGGGATCTATGGAGTAGGCTCCCACCCAATCTCAGAAGCCGGAGGCGTCGTCCTCGAAGAACGCTGCAGGGGAAGAAGGGGATGGCCTCCCTGAGTACTATGGATGGGTTCCGATTGTTGAGGAGAAGCCTGAGGAGTAGCACTCAGCGGCAGGCTCCGTCGACCATCTTTTTGTTCAGGTTCTGTTTAAGTTTTCTGTCTCGGTTGCCACCTGTGTCTGGGTATGGGATAAGCTATATGTTTATGTCTGGATCTTTAAAGTTTATGTCCAGTTTTTTATATGCTTTGGTTCAGCTAGTTGGTCGCCCCTGCGCGGGCAGTTTTTGCTTAAAGGCCCCTGCGTGGGTGATTATGGTCTGGAATGAAAACTATGATGTGTTTTGCTGTACTGGTCACAACTCCGGATGGAAATGTCGCCCCTGTAAGGGCTGTTATGGAGTTGCAAGACGCCAACCCACAGTGCCACAGTAGGCCTTGGGCATCATGCTTTTCTGTCTGTAATGTTTTTATGTACATAATATAATAGAATAGAATAGTTTCACTGAGAAAAAAAAATAAAAAATTATTATTATTATTAATTTTTATTAATTTATTTATTTAGTTTAATTTATTTTATTATTTATTTTATTCATTTATTTATTTATTTATTTTTACTATTATTTTTATTTTTATTCATTCAGTTATGTTTTATTCCCATTTAGTTATTCAATTTTATTTATTTATTATTTAATTATTTTATTTCATTTTCATTTTTATTATTTTTCGTGTTTTATTATTATTTTATCTTTATTTAGTTAGTTATTATTTTTTTATTCTCTTTTAACTATTATTATTATTATTATTATTAATTTTTAATTTTTATTAATTAATTAATTAATTAATTTATTATTACTTATTTTATTATTTTTATTTTATTTTTACTATTGTTATTCCTTTTATTTTATTTATTTATTTTTAATTTTAATTTTATTCATGTTTATTAACGTTTTAACTCTTATTCATATCTAGTTATTTATTTTTATTATTTTAATTATTATTATCTGATTTCATTTTTATTTTTATTTGTTTGTGTATTTATTTTATTTTTCTTATTTTTATTTCGAGGTTTTTTATATCTATTTATTTATTTATTTAATTTGTTATTTTTATTATTTTTATTCAGTTAGTTATTTCATTTTCACTTAATTTATTCTTAGAAGCGATCCGTTGCAACTAATTTTCTTTTAATAATAATTGACCTTTATTTTTTGATTATTTACTGATAAACTATTATTTTGATCCTGGTCCTTTGGTCAATATTAGCGGTTGGTCAAACTAGCCGTTGGAGGCTCTGCTCGGTCTATATAACATGCTAAGCTAGATCTGTTTCTTCAACTTGTCCTGACGATGAACCACATTGGTTGGTTCGAAACGCGTCGACAAATGACATTCCATGTGATTTTCGCCGAAATCTTTCTCTAACTTAATATGGATCACAGAAGCCTAAACGCTATTACTTTTAGACTTTCCTTCTCAAAAACCCATTACATTTCAGATCCAAAATCATACCAAAAATTAAGCTACCTCTACCCATAGAGCCTCGCTCTATCTATACATTTCCATGGACTGCAATCTATGGGTGGGCCGACTCTACTTATATTTCTTTACATTATTTTTGGGTAGACTACCCGTTGACTCAAATTATTACAATTTGCGCTCCGTGCATCTTGCGGAGTCTTTACCCTATCTTTACCCATAATTTTTGGCTTTGTGCCCCATGACCATTGCGCAGGGCTTCTACTACCCAACAATAGGGATCTCATGCAATCTCATTGCCATCTCCAATGCTTTAGCCTGGGTGGAAAGTTTTTGCCGTGACAGCGCCTTCCTTAAGTGTGGCATAAGTGAGGCCACAAACTAGGCGCGATGCTGTGCATCTGTTAACGTCATATTGGCTTCGCGGATTGTGCTCTTTAGCCTTTGGTCTAGATCCTAGGGGGTCTCACCTGGGAGCATTGCGATCTCCTTAAACCCGATGATTGATTGTGTTTTTGACTTTGTGAACCGGATTTAAATAGGAACGCAATAAAACACAGAGATAACCATAAAGACAGATATGCAACGGAAATAATACTTCATTTCATTACTGTAAAATACTGAAATATGCTTACAAACAGAAATGGAAATAAACCAACTAGGGCGATGGTAGCTTATCTTTGAGAAGAGATGTGGCGGCTACATGCCTTTGAATTGTCTTACAATGAGGCTCGAAGGCCTATTTATTGTTGAGAAACAATGGAAAACCCTTAACATTCCAAAACCTAACCCTAGAAGATGAAATGCCAAACTGTGGGCCCCGTTTGGGTAAATTGGTACATCAACTTCCCGGGGTTGTAACTTTGGCATACGATCTCCATTTGACGCATACAATAGCTTGTTAGAAAGATCTATCCGAGTACTACCACTTTGGGAGGCAACATGGGTCCATGGACCCATGTTTCCCCAGATTTCCCATAAAACGTCGTTTAGGGCCTCAAAACGGCTCCGGAAGTTCAGGACCCGAAAAATTGCTAAAAATAGTAAGTTGTGCTACAATTAAGGAAACTGAAAATGCTGAGAGAAACAATGGTGGGGGTCCAGGTGGACTTGGTAGGTGGCCACCAAGATCCACTTGGATCATTCCTCCCCCCTTAGGAAGCAATGGTCCCAATTTCATTGAGTTCCTCCATGAGATGAGGAAACTTTTGCTGAACTTGGTCCCTGGTGAACCACTTGCCCTGGTGAAGGAGTTGGCCTGCTTTGAAAAATCGATACAGTTGGATATTCTATTGGCGAGTGTTCTTGATTTGTGTGTCCATGATCCGATCAGTTGTAGATTGTTCCATACAATCTGGATTTAATTCTATGGGTGTGAGCTGTTCTGCAATGTCAGATGTGTCTAGCAATGGTGGAAAGTATGGCCGAAGGCGATCCACATTGAACACTGGGTGCAGGCCAAGGAATGGGGGAATGTTGAGCTCGAATGCATTGTCTCCCACTGCCTTAGTAATGGTGTAGGGACCATATCGGAGTGGTCTCAGTTTCCGATAGGCTCCAGTAAGGCGTTCCTTTTGCAAATGCAACCAGACTTTGTCGCCCACCTGAAACTTGTGTGGCACTCGATGTTGATCATGTCGCTGCTTGTACTTGGCATTTGATTTCTCCAAAATGTCATGGACCTGCTGGCGAATATGTTGGATGTGCTCAATGAAGTTGGTTGCCTTGTCTATTTCGGACTGGACATGAGCCGAATCTATGTGAGTAGCTGCAAGTGGCATGGCCACATCAATGGGGCATAGTGGCTGGAATCCCAAGCCCACCTGAAAAGGGCTATGGCCAGTGGAGCTGTGAAGAGCTCGATTGTAGCTGTGTTGAACATAGGGGAGGCTCTCGTCCCATGTGCATGGATGATTTGAGTTATACATGCGCAGAATGTGCACAATCATCCTATTGACAACCTCTGTCTGGCCATCAGTTTGAGGATGGAAGGCTGTGGACTTCGTGAGTTTGGTGTCCAGCATTGACCAGAGACTGGACCAAAATATGCTGAGGAACTGACTGTCCCGATCTGAGATGATAGACTCTGGGATCCCAAAGTGCACCCACACTCGTTCAAAGAAGAGTTTAGCAGTGGCTTCTGCTATGATATTCTTCTTGCAGGCTGCCATAATGGCCATCTTCGAGAACCTGTCGACAACCACAAAAACACTGTCATTTCCATTCTTAGTGGAAGGAAGGCCTGACATGTAATCCATGGAGATGGATTCCCAAGGTCGAATAGGGGTAGGCAATGGGGCATAGAGGCCTTGCTTCTTGATGGTCGGTTTGGCAATGGCACAGGCAGTACATGATCTGATGTACTTCCCAACATCCTGTTGAAGATTCGACCAATAGAAATAATTTTGCAGTACTGCCACTGTTTTCTCGACCCCGAAATGCCCAGTTGCCCGACTGTAGTGTGCTTCCCAAATCATCTTGGCACGCTCGCTTGAAGGAACACAAAGGTGACCCAGGTGGCACAACATGGCATCCTAGAGGTGAAAATATGGAACATTCCGACCCTCCAAGAGTGTCTGGTATGTGTGGCCGAATTATGGGTCGCTTTTGTAGAGAAGTGGCCAATTAGAAGTCTCGTGCCCACAAGAGTTGAGCACGGTGGTTAACGCCATGATCGGTGGTCGACTGAGGCAATCTGCAACATTATTAGTGCTGCCCTTCTTATACTTTATATTCAAGTGGAACTGTTGCAGGTATGTAGACCACTTCTGATGGTGATCATTCTACAATTTCCCTTGGGTCTGTATGAACTTCAAGGGTCACTGGTTTGTGTGGATGACCATTTCCTTCCCCAAAATGTAATGCTTCCATTGTCGGCAGGCCTGCACAATGGAATACATCTCTTTATCATAAGTGGGGTACTTTCGGACTATGTCTAAAAGTGTTTCACTGTGATATGCCACTGGATGTCCATGTTGAGTAAGGACTGCCCCAATAGCATAGTCAGAGGCATCTGTCTCAACCTAAAATGGTTGTTGTAAATTTGGTAATGTGAGCATTGGTGTCGTGCAGAGGCGATCCTTCAACTCTATGAATGCCTTCTGTTGAGATTCAGACCAAAAGAATTTTGCTTTCGCTCCTCCCTTGGTGACTTGACTCAAGGGCCAAGTAATATGAGAAAACCCCAACATGAACCTACAGTAGAAGTTGGCAAGGCCTAGAAAGCTACAGAGCTCTGTTAGAGTGGTTGGAGATGGTCAATCCCGAATGACTTGGATCTTGGCTGGATCCACATGCACCTCTTGTTCATCAATAATGTATCCCAGATACTGAACCTGGGTCATGCCAAAAGTGCATTTCTCCAAATTGGCACATAGCTTGTGTTGCTGCAGTGTTTGGAGAACCTGTCGGATGTGGTGGAGGTGCTCTTCCCAACTCTGGTTGAAGGTCAGAATGTCATCCAAGTATACTACTACAAATGAGTTGGTGAATGGCCGCAAGATGTCATCCATGAGCCTCATGAAGGTTGCAGGAACATTCATCAATCCGAAAGGCATAACCAACCATTCAAAAAGGCCCTCCTTGGCTTTGAAGGCAGTCTTCACACATCAGAGGGTTCGATTGGTACCTGGTGATATCCTGACTTCAGATCGATCTTGCTGAAATATTTCGCCCCCTTCAGTTGGTCTAGGAGGTCATCAATCCGTGGAATCGGGTACCTATTATGGACAGTGATCTTGTTCAGCACCCGGTAGTCAATACAGAGTCTCCAAGTCCCATCCTTCTTCTGTACCAACACAATTGGGCTCCCACAAGGCAATGAACTCGGACGGATGTGACCTTTCTGCAGGAGCTCCTAAATCTGCCTCTTGATTTCATCATTCTCCAGAACGAAGCACCGATAAATTGGTCCATTGGGTAGCAGTGCACCTGGGGTCAGATCGATGGAGTGCTTGACCTGACAGTGCAAAGGAACCCCTGCGGGGGAGGTGAAGATGTCCTCATACTCCTCCACGACCTTGTCCATCTGTAGTTGTCGTGTGGAGGGGCCCTATCTGGAGGCTGTGGCCACCGTCTTCTTCTTTCCTTGAGGGCGTATCATCAGGAAAACAAATTTCCCGGTTTTGGAAATGAGTTTACTGCATTGTTTTTCTGTAATCAAAGAGATGGCGGTAGGCGGTGCTACCTCTGGTATCCTGTACAACTTATTTCCCAATGTAATAATAACAGCACGGGGTCTTGATTCATACACAACATGTTGCTTTCACAAGTATGGTTGTCCTAATAATACATCACAAACTTCAAGGGGAGCAATGTCACACAATACCTCATCCGTGAAGGGCTTGATGTTGTATGGAAGGCGACACTGCTGGCTCACGCGAAGATCCCGTCCTTGGTGAAGCCACCCGATGGTGTACGGTTGTGGATGTGCTATGGTCGGTAAGTCCAGCTGCTTCACGACCTCTGCCGAGATGAGGTTCTTTTGGCTCCCACTGTCGAAAATGAACTGTAGTGGGGAGCCCTTTACCCACATCTAGGAGTGGAAGAGACGCTCCTCCTCCTCTGGATCTTTGGGTTCATTTTTCTGGATCTTGGCGGTAGCAACAGTGGCATTGGGATCTGCATCAATGATCTGCTTCCCTTTGTCATTCCCCTTGTTGAGTTTTGACTCAGAGTCGGAACATGCATCTGATTCTGAAACCTTTAGCTCAGCCACCAGTGACTGCTTGGCCCGACACTCACTTGTGTTGTGAGTGGAGCTCTTATGAAACTTACACCATTTTCCCGTGTCCTTTTTTGGCTTCGCAACACTGTTCTTTGCTTGCAGCTTTGGCGGGTTGTCTTGGGCTGCCCCGCCTTGGCTTTGTCCTTTGTTCTATGGTTTAGGGGCACCCTTCCCTTGCTTTGGATTCGCAGACCCAAAGTCTCGCTTCTTTTGTTTAAATTTCTGCTCGACCTTGACGGCATATCAATATGCTGTGCCGAGCGAGGAGATGTTCAAGAATTCTATTTCTTCCTGGATGTACTTGTGCAGGCAGCCACGATATTTGAGTATCAAATGCTGCTCTGAATCCTTGATACCCAACTTTGTGCGAAGGGTATGGAAAAGATTGGTGAACTCTGGAACGTCTTGGTCCCTTCCCTGCCACAGCGTGGTCCACTTTATGTATTCATCCTCATAGCTTCTGGCAGGGTAGTACTGCTCCTTGATGGCATCCTGAAATGAATTCCAGGTGGGTGATGAAAATAATGAGCCGGTACTTTCATCTTTCTGCTCGCAATAGGTTTCCCACCAGTCCTTGACATGGGGGGCTGCTTTGAGAAGAGCGAAAGCAATCTTTTCTTGACTCGAAAATTCATGAACAGAAAAATAACCCTCTAGCAGATTTAACCATTTATCTACGGCATCTGCGTCTATCTGACCCTCGAATATGGGGATTTCAAAATTAACTTGTACCTTAAAGGGCGTGGCATTTGTAGAGTAGCTGCTGGAAGCCGATACGTCGCTTCTGGGTAGCCGCTGAAGGATCTGGGCAAAGCTATCCATCATCGCGTTCCGTTGTCGCTCGAGGGCTTCTTCAAGCAAGATTTTGATAGGATCTCCTACCCCCTCATCTTTCTTCTCATCCGCCATGGGAGGCCATCGGGATTTGCGAGGCTGGTCTTGCAAAGGTTCGACCAGTTCAAGCCCTAACTCCTTATATCCCGACCTCGTTGGGGACATGCAAAGAAAAAAAAGAAAAAAAGCAGACTGCTCTGATACCACTGATCCAGATTTAAACAGGAACGCAATAAAACACAAAGATAACCATAAAGACAGATATGCAACCGAAATAATACTTCATTTCAATACTGTAAAATACTGAAATATGCTTACAAACAGAAATGGAAATAAACCATCTAGGGCGATGGTAGCTTATCTCTGAGAAGAGATGTGGCGGCTACATGCCTCTGAACTGTCTTACAATGAGGCTCGAAGGTCTATTTATTGTTGAGAAATAATGGAAAACCCTTAAAGTTCCAAAACCTAACCCTAGAAGATGAAACACCAAACTGTGGGCACCATTTGGGTAAATTGGTACATCAACTTCCCGAGGTCGTAACTTTGGCATAAGATCTCCGTCAATAGCTCGTTAGAAAGGTCTATCCGAGTACTACCACTTTGGGAGGAAACATGTTGCCCCAGATTTACCAAAAAACGTCGATTAGGGCCTCAAAACGGCTCCGGAAGTTCAGGACCTGAAAAACTGCTAAAAATAGTAAGTTGTGCTACAATTAAGGAAACTGAAGATGCTGAGAGAAAAAATGGTGGGGGTCCAGGTGGACTTGGCAGGTGGCCACCAAGATCCACCTGGATCACTTTGGCCTTCTAAATTCCCTGTTCAGTGCGGCCTGGATCTCTGCAATTCCTGCGTTCGGGTGGTCATTAGAATGCTTGATATACCACGTTAATGTGTGATCTTGCAGCACGCTCACTAGTGTAGCATTTTTAATATTATCATCCATGATGCCTTATGATTCCCATACTACTCTTACCACGAACCAAAATTGGTCTGGATCTTCATTTCCTACTCCTCCAAACACTGGTAGTTTGATTGCACTCACCATACTGAACTGCGGTGGTGGAGGAGGTGGAGTGGGTGTGTTACCGGGAAAAGTGTCTATTTAGAACTGCTCTATCCCACTAAGGTGTGATAGATGCCTTAGAAACAAACAGAGAAAACTACTTTTGTATTTCCTTTATGAATTATAAATAAAGAGGAATAGGAAGAACCAACCTGTGTCTTGCACTAATCCTTTAATCCAATCCCTCTCCTCTTTGACAGCTTCCAGCTACCTGCTCCCTTACTTGCCCAGCTTCACCAAGTACCTGTAAGATCACAGAAGAAGAAAACTATAGAAAGACATGGATCTATATTCATAAATAACTTAGGATCATTTAAGTTAACCATACAAATGTAACAAGCATCAATGATACAAAAGCATGGCGGAGAAACTCAAATAGTTTTTATTGATATACAAGAAGATCCAGGAGGAGTTACAACCGATGATTCCTGACCCAGCATCAACCTCCCAGCAAAGAAGCCCCTCTTCACCTCCAACAAAGCATAGATCACCCAATTCTCTGATGTTTATCTCAAAACCAACAACAATTCCTTACAATGTGAAAAATTCCAGCCTCTGGATCTCTGGGATGAGGGATCCATATATAGATGTATGCAAGGAGGATGAGTCAGCTTGTGATTTGATTAGTGGCTTCTCTCTGTCAGTTCTTGCTTCCACTTGGAGATTGAATGCCTCTTACTCATCCTTGGTTGAATTCAGTGAGGCAAGTGTCATAGGAGAAGATTCAGGAAGCTTCCATTGTCTCTCCACCTCGCGGAATGACAATGCCATTTGTCATTTCCCGCTCAATGCACCCTGATAGTGCATTTAGGTACGTTGCAACGCACCTAGCCAGTGGATTTAGGTGCTATGCAACACACTTAGCTAGTGGAGCAGCTGAAATGATCCTGTTTTGACTTATTCTGAGCAGTTTCTGGTGGAGAACTTCTGGGAGAAGCTGTAATTTGTTGACCTTGTTCCTTTAGGGGTTAGAACAACACTTTTAGGGACTTAGGAGCCCTTGGTTTATGGACATTTCATGCTTGGAGCTGCAAGGCACAAAAATGTCTATAACAGTTGCCCCCTAAAGTATGAGGCCGTTAATCGGGTGAAATGCTTTATTATGAGGATCCGAAGTTCTTTCAATGCTGGGAGGAGACCTGTAATAAGATACAATACAATACATTATCTTCATACTATTTTCATGATCTAGCTGAGGCGGGCATTCCCATGCTCAGCGTTATAAATTCATTTTCATGTACATAGGATAGACAATCGTCTGATGGTAGACTGATGATTCTGATAGAGCCATCATCCTTTTGGTAGGATGATTATCTGTGCTGCAATGCTGTACATTTGAATGTCTTTATTTCCCTGAATATATATCGCAGCCCGGATGGATGAAACTAGATCCGGGGTCTTCAATCTCGTCCGATCTTCACTCGAAGTACAAGTTGATCCATGTGAGAAATGTTTTGAAGTCGAACATGGAAAGACATCGCTTGATTACCAGTCAATGATGTAAACTGTTAACAAGCGCGAGAGGAATCACCGATAATGATAATGATCCTCAAGGTACTGCAGTACAATTCACGTGGTGTGAATAAAGGACTTGGCGTCGAACACCACGCAAAATCTCTCGGTCGAAGGTCATTGATGTAAACCTATCGTCGAAAGTGAGAAACTTGCCATTGAGGCATGCAAGCTTCAAAGTACTGAATGGGGTGTTCCTAGACCAACTTCTTGGATAATGAGCTGATGTCGACAAGAATTGATCCGTCATAGGAGGGCCTTAATGAATCCCACATCAATGACACGGAACGAAGAAAATGATTTTGATGGAGGTGAAAACGATCTGATGATATATGGTTCAGGGTGGCGGTCATGAAAGAATGGAGTATAATGTATGGTAGTGGGCGGGACACAGGTGGCCTTTCTGGATGACTTCTCTTGAACATGTCGGCGACACTGATGTGATGGATTGGTAGCATTAACCCCAAATGTGGATGGTATGGTGTGAGCATGGTGATGTGACCGGTGAATGAAGCAACCCAACCCGACTCAGGCACGGAGTGGAAGTGTCATGTTCAAGAGTGACTTGCTACCAATAAAGATTCTTTGAGTTTTCTTCCCAATTTTTCCCTAGTCATTGCTGACCAGTACCTCTTTATTTTTGTCAAGCTTGAGGAGGATAACATATGTTTTCTCTATAATTTTCCCTTCGGGCAAACCCATCGCTATGTTTTAACGAGCCTAGCGATAGTGAAACTCGTTCTCGTCTAAAGACAAGTTTGTCGCTATTAATCTTTTTAACGAGTTTAACAACAAAGATAACTCGATCCTTTTCATTTTCAGGGAGTCTGAAAAGGTACATAAAGGTAACTCCAAAATTCCTTTTTCGTCATCTAATCCCTTAAGTCCGAAAAAGTATAAAACAATACAGAAGGGATGAATTTTCGATAGCTTTAACGAGCCGAACAAAACAAGCGCTCGATCTTTTTGTGCAATAATCCCTCAGGTCGAAAAAGATTAAAATCTAGAGGAGGGATAGAACTTCCTGTCCCTTTAATGAGCTGGAAGGCTAGAACTCGACAATCTTTTCCTATTTTACGAGTCGGTTGAAAAGAGCTTAAATAAGACTCGTCTTTTGAGGAACGAGTGATAAAATGGGTAGCAGCTGATTCCAGGTAAGGTTTGGAATTTTCCAATCACGACAGTGTTACAAGGATGGCTAATGAAATAACTCTTCGCAGCTGTACCTCAAAATGGGTAAACAATCAAATGGAGGTGAATGATCAGCCAATGAAAAAGTGGAGGTGACGGTGCAAACATGACCAAGGCTTTAATGGCTGAAGTACTACATTCACGGTGGTTATTTACCAGGGAATAGTTCATTTTTTAACGAGCTTAAATGCGGGTGGAAACATTTGCTTGATGCGGGTTTATTTTTTAACGAGCTTGAGCCTTGCGGTACCACTACTCGATTAGATGGTCTTGTTTTGATTTTACCATAAATAGCTTTGTCCTTCCAAAGATCGTACTGTATTTTCAACTGCTTCATCAAACTAGTCAGAAATGAACAATATTTGCTTGAAAATGAGTTTAAAACGCTAATATTTTACTTTGAACTACGTAAAAGTAATTAAAAAGTGTTTTTTACCTCTCATTTTACCATTTCATTTGAACTTGGTTTGTTGGAGCTTTGGAGGTGCTTTTCCCCCTCGATTTTCATCAGTTGATTTCGGGAGATTCTGTGGACGATTCTCGGCGCCGTCTGGACCAGGTAGGAGCTAAACCTGAGCTCTTTCATTTCATGGTTTCCATTTTGCATTTTGAGCTTGATTCCTAGCTTTTCTGAGCCCCTGGGGTTTAAGGAACTCGTTCTGCCATCAACGCACCCTCAGTGTATCGAAACCTGCGTTGAATGTTGGCCTGTCTAAAGGCTATCTGACATTCAACGCACCTAGAACACTGCTGCAGGTGCATTGGGCGCAAAAAGGGAATTTGATGCACAATTTTTGATGGAATTTTTGCCTGTTTCTCACCAAAATCAGGACCTAACTCCTCTCTTGTTTGTTTTTCAGAGATATTTGGAGTAAGATGACTCTTACATGGTGAGAACATGAGCATGAAGAAGAGGACATGCTTGCCCTACATGATCCAGTTACAGTGAACGCGCTGTGGAATTGTGGCTTGTTGAAGTTCTTCCGCATTTCTAGCATGAGACAGCAGATCAACTTACTGCAGTATTTGCTCAATGCTTGGGATCCTACCAATCAGGTTTTCCAGATTAGGGGCAAATCTATCTCCTTGA
This sequence comes from Pinus tabuliformis, assembly GCA_031772625.1. Taxonomy (NCBI): domain Eukaryota; kingdom Viridiplantae; phylum Streptophyta; class Pinopsida; order Pinales; family Pinaceae; genus Pinus; species Pinus tabuliformis. The sequence continues at coordinate 1,162,857,706 of CM062811.1, forward strand.
CTGCAGTAGATACCTATTTCTTGACTAGCTTATCGAGGCAGGGTGCCCCCATCTCTTTGTCAGGTTCGGCCCGAGGAGGCGATTCTGTGAGAGATTATGTCCGCCGGTATTGTAGAGAAGGATCTCAGCCAAGTAAAGACAGCAAGATCATCATCCGTGATGTCACTGATAGGTCCCTTAGGACTATTCTGTTTACTTTTGGTAGGATGGCCAGTAGTGCGTCTCTTCATGTAGCCAATCGATCTTATATGCAGCATGCCTTGGAATGCCTCCAACCGAAGGTGTTCAACTGGTGCGACGCAGTACTTCTTGTGATGAAAGAACAGTTGATCAAGATAAAGAACGGGAGGTTGAAGAACTTTGGGTATGGTTCTATTTTGACCGCCTTTGCCTTGGAGAAGATACCACTGATGCAGCCGCAGTACATTGCACTCGATTTACCTTCTCCTACTGAACCACGTATGCAGAGATGGGTTGACCATATGTCTAGGCATGCTGGCCAGTCTCAGATTTCATTTTCTGATACCTTCTTCAGGTGGTTTGATCGTCAGGAGATGGTTTATTCTGAGAATCCATACACTGGCATGGACTTCCGGGGTGATCCAGATTTAGTACTGCTGGATGGCGAGCGGTGGGGCGCCATTGGTAAAATCTTTGACTATCTTGCTGCTTATCATTTTTGTTTATAATGTCCTTGTGCTTTATTCTATCAAGACTTTAATCAAACTCATGTGTACATGCAGATGTTGGTCCCGTTCGTCCAGTAGTTCGCCTGAGAGTACCAGCTGTTGCCCCAGCAAGAGAGGCCATCGGAAGGGCTATTCTTCGTGACCTCGATGTGGCCGAGACTCTCACAGCTTTGCAGGAGCAGGTTGAGGGCCTCACTCTCGGTATTCCAGATGTGAGGACCAACGATCTACCTTTGCGATTACAGCGGCATACTACTGGTGTGCCCAGAAGATGGACTCGTCTCCTATGCATGATCGCACAGGCTGTGACTTGCTATCACGAGCATCATTAGACTAGGGTGCCCCCTAGCATTTCGAGTTTTTGGGTCGCTCGACCGATTTTGTCTTGGTTACAAAACATTATGTGTAAACCATAAACAACTATATATATTTTTGATTTTCGGAGTTTTATTTTGGCTGAGCTACACGATCCACATGCAAAACATTGATGATGTGTTTCTTTTTATAAATGTTGCAAATGTCTATCTAACACATAGTTTGCTAATGAGTCGGTTAATGTGTTTAAGTTTCTGGAAATATGTTGATATTGAATAAGATCAAATTGTCTTTCCAAAATCTTAACCCTTAGGAACATGTGATAAATAGCTGGGTTTTGGATGAAATATATACCATTGAGTTGTAGTATTACGAGTTGTGAGTCTAGCCTGACAATTAGTCGGCGTATACCATGAGTGATGGCATCAGAGAGAAGCTCTATCAACGCGCTATACTCAGCGATGTTATTCGTTGATCGACCAATACATACACCTCTGAAACTTACTAACTCGCCGCTTGGATCAAAAATGGCCCAGGCTACGGAGGACAGGTTCCGCGAACTACAACTCGCTCCGTCGGCATATCCAACACATGGCTCCAATAGGTTTGACATCTGCAATAAATCTAAAAAGCGGATTACTCGACCAAAACAAACATTTTAGCGAAAACAAAAATATAACAAAAGCATACTGGTTACCATTACGCATAGTAACGCTTGAGGTACAACCCATTACGAGGTTGCGCCAGTGGAATTCCGTCATAATCCATTAACTTGTAGGCTCCCTTTGCTAATACTCGCTTAACAATATAGGGGCCCATCCATAAAGACTTAAATTTACCTGCTCCCAATTTATCGGATTCTTGGTCGTAAAGCAAGACCAAGTCACCTTCTGAGAAGACACGGGGTTTGACATTTTTGTCGAACTGCGCCTTGACTCGTTTCTTATGGGCTTCGTTAGCCAAAGCGGCGTCACGATGGGTTTCATCCAATTGGATTAATTCCAAGAAACGAGCCTCTTCTTCTGAAGTTCCGGGGAGGAGATCAATTGCGAGTTTGAGAGACGAGATTTCACACTGGACTGGTAAGACTGCTTCCAGGCCATATACCAGTTGGAAGGGTGTGAACCCGGTTGCATTCCTTACCGATGTTCGGTAAGCCCACAAAGCTGAGTACAGGATTAGGTGCCATCTTCTTTTGTGAACTCCGATCATCCTTTGCAGCATGCGTTTCAGAACCTTGTTGATCACTTCAACTTGTCCGTTGGCTTGCAGATAATATGGAGTAGAGCTGTCGTGAGACAACCCTAGTTTGGTAGCTAATTCAACCATCATGTGGTTGCGAAAATGCGATCCATGATCTGTGACTATAGCCTGTGGTACGCCGAATCTGGCGACTACATGACTGAAAAAGAAGAGGGCAACTATTTCACCAGTATTATCTAATGTAGGCATCGCCTCGACCCATTTGGTAAAATAGTCAACTGCGACTATGATATACCCATGCCCCCCAGTCGAGGTGGGGTTACATGTCATGAAATCGATGCCCCATTTGGCGAATGGCCCAACAACAACTATTGGCTGTAGAGGTGCGGGTGGTCTTCTGGTTTTGCTATCAAAATTTGACAAGCATGGCAACTTCTGACTGCGGTTATGCAATCTTTGAACATGGTTGGCCAGAAGTATCCTGCTCGTAAATTTTTTTGTGCTGTAGCATATCCAGATTGATGCCCCCCACACGCGCTTGAATGACACTCATTTAGGACTTTTTCGGCCTCCTCATGGGTGAGGCACCTTCTCAGAACTGTATCGATACCACGACAGTAAAGTGTATCACCGAAGATCATGTAGTCTTTTGCTTGGTATCGAATTCGCTTTTGTTCAGAGTGGGAGGTGCTTTGCCTAAATTTTTGGGTTTCGAGATAAATGATTATATCCCCATACCACTCATTGCTTGTAGATATCAGAAACAAACTTTCATCCACGATTGATTCTTCGGATGTTTCATCGTTGGACGACGATGGGAGATCGCATAATAATTCTGCGAAAACTAGAGCTTTCTTTGACTTGGATTTTACAAATTCCAGATCAAACTCTTGTAGGATCGCTATCCATTTTGAATATTTTCCCCCCAGTAACTATCGCGACAATATATAAGTCATTGGGTTGCAATCTGACAGGATGGTAGTTTTCCGAAAGAGGACATAGTGTCGAAATCTTTGTATCGCTTGAATAGCCGCAAGTGTTAGTTTTTTCAACGTAAGAATATTTGCTTTCTATATCATTTAATTTTTTACTTAAATAATATATAGGATGTTCAATTCCATCGAATTTTTGAACTAAAACCATTGCGATGGTCGTATCTGCTGCAGCTAGATACAGGTTAAAATCTCTTTGATAATCAGGGGCTACATTAATGATGCTTTCATTAGGGAATCTTTTAAAGCATCAAATGAAGCTTGCGCAACCTGATCCCAGACAAAGGTTACCTCCTTTTTCAAGAGACGTGTATAACCTTTAGCAAGTTCAACGTAATTTGGAATGAACCTCCTCAGAAAGTTTGCTTTCCCTTGGAGTTTCTGAATCTGAAGCAAATTCGAAGGTGGAGGCAAATTTATGATTGCCTGGACCTTACACGAGTCGAGACGAATCCCATCCTTGGAGACTACAAAGCCAAGTTAACAACCAGAACTGACGCAAAATACACATTTGTGCGAATTGAGTCATATCTTGTATTGTCGGCAACGTAGAAATATCGCTCTTAAATGCTGCGGATGATCAGTCCGCTTTCGCGAATGAGCCGGAAGGTCGTCAAGGTATGGTTGAACGATGTTTTTGATGTCATGGAAGGCATAATTCCTTGCCCTCTGAAACGTCGCCCCTGCATTCTTTAAACCAAAGGGTAATTTTTGATATGCGAATGTGCCCCATAGACAAATAAATGCAGTCTTTGATTGGTCCTGTGGGCGAATATTTATTTGATTATACCCGGAGAATCCATCCATGGATGAAAAGATTTCGCATCCGGCGCATTCATCAATTATCTGGTCAATGAAGGGTGTAGGGTAGTTGTCTTTTGGACAAGCTTGATTTACATCCCTATAATCGACGCACACTCTAATTGTCCCTTGTTTTTTCATAACAGGGACAATATTCGATACCCAATCGGTTAGAGGAACCGGGTAGATGAAACCAACATGGAGAAGTTTTTCAACTTCTGCCTTAATGGCGGCGACTTTCTTGGGGTGCACCTGCCTTAGCCGTTGTCGTACCGGTTTGACATTTGGATACATCTTAATTTCGTGTTCAACGATACTCGAGTCGATGCCTGGCATTTCACTGTATGACCAAGCAAAGACATCTCTGAATTCGTGAAAAAGAGCGTTATATATTTCCAGTTCTGAAGGAGAACAACATTTGCCGACATAAATATTCTCTACAACACCTGTTTTGGTTGAGATATTTATGGTTATAGTCTCTTCAATGTTGGATAAGTTTCGCTTGGAATCCACCGTATTTACAGTATTTGACAGAAAATCAACTACTGAAGGATGATAAAGGTCATTTTGAGTATCTTCTCCACAATCCTGAAGAAGAGAACGATGGTGGGAATCATTCCATGGTGCTCCTTCAATTACCATAGATTGGATAATTCCTTCGTCGGTGACATGCACTCGTGACCAAGGATATGAAGGAGTACCATATTCTCTAGACCTATCTATCCAAACGCTTGATGAACGTTGATTTGGAATTGCCCCCCATGCTAGGAACATTGATTGCTATAATATTTCCGTTGGGCTTGGGGGCAAAACCACTGCATGATCCATGTCGATATCGTTTTCTGAGATCTTTGTAGATGATATCATGTTGCAGGTTCCTATCGACGCTACTTCCGCCAGTTTGATTGGAGGTGGAAGAGCGAAAGTTCCCATTAGTATAGGATCTTTTAGTAGGCCTACTCCGATATTCTGAAGCGAATAGGGGCTTCCATGGATCATGGGAATGCTTCCAGTAACTTGAGAACCATTGGGGAGGAAGTTTTGTTGATCGACGATTGTAATCCCTCCTTGAAAGGGAAATGCAATCTTTCTAAAATAGGTCGACACAACAGCTGCCATGCCATATATCCATGGTCGTCCTAGTAGGATGTTGTAATCAAGATTCCCATCGATGACTTCAACATCTATTTCTACTGTTTTCCCTCCTAGTTCAACTTTCAAGTTATTTAGGATACCATATGGGGTATATGTCCTTCCGTCGAATGCTTTTAATGTCGTCGAAGACCGCGACAAGGTTGAAGATCCTAAAGTTTTCCAGCAACTCATCGACATAATGCATGTAGATGCCCCCTCATTAATAATTATTCGATGAACAATTTTTTTGAGGGCTTTCACTTGAACAAGGAAAGCTAGTTGAGCTGGTAACTGAGGATCGTATCCTTTGTGGTCGAAGGATACAAGATTGGAATCCTTTGGATCAATCCCACCAATGGCCGATAATAAAGCCTGCCTTTGGGATGGGAATTTTTGTAGTACTTCAAGAGTCGACATAGCGGATGGTGATTGGGCCAAATCTTCCACTATGTTATAATGCTATGCCGCTCTAGCGTGGGGATTAAATGTCGACTTGTGTACTACTCCCTTCGGTGGTTTTATCGTCAATTCAGGGATGGTGGGTGGTACAACTTCTGTCGAAGTTGTTGTCGAACTACTTGGTTGATCTTTATCCTTGTTGTTCGACAGCTGCGGATTCCCATAATCTTTGTTCCTTGTCGATATCAAAGCATCATTTTTCTATTTTGAAACCGACAACATTAGCACTTGACAACCGGAAGCATCTTCGCTTTCAACCAGATTCGTTCCTGGAGTTGGAAACAGATCAGTTAACACTGCGGAGGTCTTTGAATTCTTGAAGAATTTTTTAACCTCAACTCTGTGTGGACAGTCTATGGTCTGGTGATCCTCATCGCATATAAAGCATGGAAATTTTAGTTTCCTATCTCCAGGAGGGTTTGAAGAAGATTATTCAGGTGATGATTCCTCCTGTTTCTTCTTCTTCCCTTTGCCTTTCTTCTTGCTTCCTGGTTGTTTGGTTTCTTTGCCCTTATCTGTCGATACGGCATTTACTTCCGAAGCAAGAAGTTCGTCTTTTGCATTTTGACCTGAAATCTTACGGGCCTTTTTGGATGTAGCCTTTGTCGATTTCGTGTCTGTCGTGCCAATCACGCCATCGCCAGCATGAGAGTCATTGTTTGATTTAGGAGGAGGAGGAATTGAGAATTCTGGTCTAGGGGCGTCAGGTATTTTGTCGTAGAGCGTGCCGGACTGAGTGTAAATCAAGTCCAGATATTGTGCACGAGCGATAACTTGCTCTTCTGTTACGACTCCCCCCTTTGCCACATCTTCTGTGATGGAAGGTAGTAATGACTTGATAAACCATTCAGCTAAGAGCTGATCGGGGACGTACGTTTTTACCATCCTACGACGACGTCGCAACTCATGTATATGATCAGATATGTGAGTGGCCGTCGTCTGTTTGAAGTTGGTAAGAAGCTCTGTTCCTGTTCCGTACCTTATTGGTAATTGAAAATGGGTTAAAAAGGTTGTGGCTAAGGTACTGAAGTTGTCGAACGAAGCTCTAGGCAGTTCAATGTACCATTTTGCCGCTGGACCCTGTGGAGCACTGGAAAGGTATGTTTTTGACAAACAATTTAGTGACTTTTCAGTAACTATTGTAACCCTTTCTGCATTATGAACTCAAAGAAATAAAGAATTTTAATAGAATGTGTGAGAATTAGTATGGAGAGCTTAATCGCCGATAATTGTCATTTTTCTATGCAGGAAAAGGTGGAAACGAAGAGCTGCCGTTCGAAAGGGAAAGACAAAGGAGGAATAACTGCTGTCCCTCTAGAAGGGAACCGAATGCAAACGAGATCGAACAGATCGAAGCAGAACGACCCAGGAAAGAAAGAAGGGTTACCAATTCGGCGGAACAGGGAAAGAAAAGTAAAGGATTAACGGCTTGGCGAATCCCTCAGGATCTTTGATCCTGAGGGATCGCTGTTTTGCTTATTTTTGTTACCTAGATACCTCCGCCATTACTTTTATAAAAAGGAACAACATCGTTAAGCAAAGGGACTTTTATGTAATTTTAAGTTTCAGACTAAACTTTGATCATCGACTCTCACTGAGACTTGGCTTGCTGTACGTTTGTTGATGTATTAATATAAAAGACTTGGTGTTTATTTCATCTCTGCGTCTGGAGTAATCTAAGGCAATGTACCATTGGAAGCTAAGGGCCCGGCTCTGAAGGACACTTGCTTTTGTATCATTATAATTTGATTTCTGCGTGGTTTGTTTATCTTTATTGCTCGGTAATCTGACATGCTTTTCATATGCTATTCCATGCTCTGTTACGATTAATTCATTAATGGTTTTTTTCAAGAGATTTATGTAGTGACTCTGTATTGTATGAGTGAATCTTTTCAGAGTTGCTTGCATGTTATCAGTCTAAGCCAACTATTTCTGTTACAGAGCATTTGTATTTAATATTACTGTTATTGGATTCATTTGAAATCCCTATTATTGGAATCCGGAAGTAATGTTATTCTATTTGGAAACATAGTCATATTCTCTTTAATCATCAGATTGCTATATTAGCATGTTGTGTATATATGGTTGATGCTTGCTGTTCCATAATTCATCTGTGAGTGCTGTTCCATAAAGTACATTCCATCGAATTTTCCTTAAGAGAGAAGACTGCTATTTTATTGCAGAATGTGAGTTTGGTTCAATAGAGCAAGTTTAGTTCTGACTCACGAGACTTAGTTTATTTGATTGCTGTTCCATTTATTGCTGTTCCATTTACTGCTGTTCCCTTTACTGCTGTTCCATTTCAGATTTGCTGTTCCATTTCCCGTTTGCTGTTCCATTTTACTTTCTGCCGTTCCATTTACTTGCAATTGCTGCTTTGGTGTGAGAGAAGGTCTAAGGCTGTAGTGAGCCTCAGCATTCGCTGCCTAGCTCCCAGACCTATGGTTCATGCTCTAATTTCCTTTCCATCAATTTCTAGAGGGATGGGTTATCGCTTCCGCACCCTTGACTGATAAGTTGCCTTGTGTGATTTTATTCCTTTAAAGTAATTTAGTCATAGTTTAGCATCAGTTTACTCTTGTATTTTCTGAACGCTGTACTACTAAGCATTACTCTGACAAATAGCCTCGGATTGAGATACTCTTTACAATAACAAAGCGTTCCCGGATTGACTTATTAATGTGGAATAACTAGAGGTGAAAGAGACCCTTGTTACAGCTCTACATTTTGGCGCCGTTGCTGGGGAAAGAGTATAGCCATTTGTCTTTTACAGAGTAGTGTACGAGTCTGCTAGGGGAGAGTTGGATTTTAAAAACGGAAGGTAAGAACCTGCGTACGGAGCATGTAAAAGCCCTGCTCCACCGTCTGCTTTCCTGGCAGAATTGTGGGTTGAATAGGATCTAGTAGTTTATAGAGTGCATGACTAAGCAGAAAAAGCCAGAAAAGAATATCAAACCTCCATTCAAACCCAAAAAAGCCAAAGGGCTGGTGACCCTTGGCCGAACAACCTTCATAGACAAAATCTATAAGAAAATCGAATCTCAGCCATCAGTAGGGCTCAGGAAAACCAATTCTAAACAGCCTACTAGCTCCCTTCAGGCCGCAGGATCACCATCTGTAGCCTTCGCTGAGGTGCATAGTCAGACTGATGAACAGGACTTTCAAGAAATTGAAAATTCTATTCCAGAACGACTGCAGGAAGGGAATCTAAGCAATCTTTGTGAAGGAGAAGGGGAAATAGGGGAAGTTGAGGAGCCAAGATCTCCTCCTAGGATAATTCAGCCATTAAAAAGCCCAGATAAAGGGAGCGCTACAAAAATCATTGTTGAGGGGATTCAATCTCCTCAAACAACAGGGACTCTCATTATTCCAGACGAAGGAAGTGCTATTAAAACAATCCCTGTTAAGGCCGTTCCTTCTCAGCCTAGGAATACCCTCCTAGAAATCCCAGAAGGTTACTGGCACATATTCGATCCCATGGCACAGAATCAGCCAAATACTCAAACTTCTACATTACAATATCCTATAGTGGATTCCGTAGCAAATGCTCCTATGAAAGCAATTCCCCTTCAACACATTCCTACATTTCACGGAATTACATTAGAGGACCCCGATGCATTCTTATTTGAATTTGATGTGTTATGCAGGGGATATGATTACACCACTGACGCCCAGAAATTAAAATTGTTCCCCTCCACTTTGAAAGGGGCATCTTTAAGATGGTTTATGGGTTTAGGCGGTGGAGTTATAAATAACTGGGAGCAAATGAAAGAATCTTTCCTAAAGAAATATCAAGATTACTGTAGGTCTAGAGAACTGAAAGATGAAATATTTCAGATGATAGCTAGACCAAATGAAACATTAGAAGAATATGTAGAACGTTTTCAGTATAATTTACAAAGATCTCCGTATGCATCACTACCTCTCCCTGATAATGTGTTAAAAACAACATTGATCAGAGGTATGAAGGAACAATGGATTGAAACATTAAATATCATGGGAAAAGGGGATATTTATCAAGAGAATTTTGCTGACATCATCGATTTATGTATCAGGAGCTCGAGAGGCAGCACAAGGATAAAACCAGCAGAATATGATCGGTTTGTCAGAGATAACAAAATATCAACAGAAGGAGTAACACGTGTAGAACTTGGAAATTTATTAGAAAATTTTAAAACTGATATTCTGGGGACATTAACTACACAACTTGATATTGTGCAGGCTAAACAGAAGCAGATGGAGGCAGAACAGAATTTGGCGATCTTCTGCCCCCGATGTAGAAGAAAACATAGCCACAAGGAATGTCCACTGGATGCAGTTCAAACATGTGCTATCTGTACAAAAGATCACCTTACTGAGTGTCATCACAAAATCGTGTACTAAGGGCTGCTACTTAGCAAGATCTCATGTAACTATTTCAAACCAGGCTTTAGACTAAGGCTTAGCCTCCTTAGTCAGAGAGGGCTCTCTCACAGATTTTGATATGCATTAATAACAAGAAAAGATGGCTAACTCTTCAAACAGTACATGAAAATAAGCTGGTTGGAACAACAAAATAACATTTCTTCCATTGGGCTCATGGAGTCAAACACTTCTGCAGTAAACTATTAACCACTCAATCATAGAAGCCAAGGCATATAATGTTTAACACTCAAAACATCTCTCAAAAAGGACCTCAACTCATAAATATACACAGGAAGTCTGAGCACTAGGTGAATTCAGAGTGATTGCATATTTAGTGAGCTGTAAAATACATAAAGGATAATAACAAAACCATACATATTCTGAGCATTGAACACAAGATGAATCTTGGGAAGAAAAAGTAATTCTTATATTACTGTCAAAAGTCTTCTTACACAAGCTGATAAAAACTCTGTTTTTTCATAAATCTCCAACCTCTATTACATCCTAATTTGATCCATTCATAGGAATACATTCTTCCCTCTCTAGAGCGAGCTCGAAGGCCCTATTAACTACTCCTACATGTTATTTAACTAATTCATTAATTACAAACATGCTGAGCTGTAATTACACAAAATCCTAATCAAACTAAAACACTAATTCCATTCTCCTCGTAACATGATTCTTCTTGGATCCTTGACAGCTGTCCTCCTTCAGTTAGGCTGAGATGTGTTGGAGGAACATTCACTGAACAAGTCGACCTCGGGTGCTAGCTGTGTAGATGGCTCATTAATTAGTAAAGATGAGTATCCTATTTTCACGGTCCCTGTCTCCTACCATCCTCCGAAAATGTAGCAGGCATGTTCCCAAGTCTTTAATAACTCAAAGTATGGAACGCTGCTACCAAACACCATGTCTCCAGATGAGCTGTAGACTGTATTGATGTACAGGTGTCTTTCTTCTAACATTCCCGGTCAAACTGTTTATTCTGCTTTGAAAACATCACCTACAGCAGTTTCGTAGCGCGCTACGAAACTGATGTCAACAACCTCTATTTGTTCCGTAGCAAATGAATCTGTAGTTGGTAAATGATTTGCTTGAGAATCTGCAGACAAGTCACAATCCTTGGACTGACCCAAAAATGTGTTAACAATTGAAAGAAACAACAATGGCCTTGAGAATTCCTGTGTGGTCTTAGCAAGAAGTCTGAATGGAGTCCACCTCTGCAATGGAATTTGACATAGAGAACGTCCCATCTGGCTCCAATTATTTTTTGTCTTACATCATATTCCTTTCCTTACAGTCTGAAGACCATTCTTTAATTGACCCTGCAAGTAAGTATCCAGTAATAACCGGCTGCCCAAGACAAGCAAATACAATGCCACCAATCCAACAAAGAAAGCCGTCCTAATGCTGTAACCAAAGCCCTTCACAACGATAGTAACCACAACGGTCTTTGCAATAATCACCAGAATCACAGATGCTAGCAAAATATCCACATGGTTCCAGAGAAACTGGACATGAATAAGCATTCCAATGCTACAAAGGAAGAGTGCTGCAAAGAGATTACGTATGGGTTCAACTTGCTCAAGTGTATGATGAGCGAAATCTGTGGTTAATATCATAACTCCTGCTGCAAATGAACCCAGTTCAAGGCTCAGACCTAACTTGTCACTGCACCAAGCCACTAGCAGGCAGAAGGCAACCGAGGCCAGCTGGTAGAGTTCATTTGTCTGAGAAGAGAGGCCTATCATTAGCTTCAGAAATCGGGGAACAAAAGACCAAGATAATATGCTTGTAGCTGTCAAGAACATGGACAATACTACTAACGATTTCATCATTGACATTATCCCTTGCAAAAGTCCACTGCTTCCACCCAAAACAGGTAGCAATGCAAATAGTAACCCAACAGCACAGTCCTGCAGAATAAGCGTTCCAACTGTGACTTGGCCATGAAGGGCGTTGACACTATTTCGTTCCATTAAAAACTTCAAAACCACTGCCGTTGATGACATTGACAGGAAAGCACCCACAAAGACACCTTCTGAAGATTTTGCCCCACATAGCAAGGCAGTAATGCCACAGAAACACATGAAAAGCAAGATTTGAAGCAGACCTCCCAAAACAGCAACGGATCCAACTCGAAGCTTTTTTGAAGAAAATTCTAGACCTAGGGCAAAAAGAAGGAAGACAACACCAAATTGGGCAACGGTCTCCACCTGTACCATCTCACTGACAAAACAACCAGTCTCCTTCTCCATTCTCTCCTGTGTGTTACCTCTGGGGGCCGATAATGAGGCCAATAAAACTATACCCCGGAAAAATCCTTCACAGGAATGAACAGTTTCTTATAAAGCTACGGTGGACGGTAATCTGCCGGGGGCTTAAGCGCTGGGTTTCACTTGATACGCGGGCTCTGAATTCCTTTGTATTGATTCTAATTCCATCGTTAGAACTTAACAAAGCCATATCCTTTGCTTGCCCTCGTTAAGCGATCCTTGATGACCTTCACCGTAACAATGTCGCCAAAAGGTGCAAACAACTGAATTAGTCCGTCATCATCAATCTGAGGTAGCAAGTATCCTATATATAGATTAGAATCGTCATGATCCTTTGAAAATTTCGATCCAATTCCAGACTGAAAGTTATTTGGTTGCTGACCTTGCTGCGTTCCATTATAATCCCAAACCCGTTTCACTGCTTTTTTTTTCCATGGAGGGTTCCCATTTTACATAAACTCATCACTCCAGCACTTTTTAGCTCTTTCATTTGCATCTAACATGTTTTTACCGACATAGCCTGCCGTGTCAAGAGGCATGCATGCATGCGCAATTTGGCGTGTGGCAACTGGCAGGTAATAAGCTTGTCACAACATCTACCTCAGATACACATTGTAGAAGATGATCTTTATCAACCATATCGAGCTCGACTGCTGTTGTATTAGAAATCCCTTCAATTACCTTTTGAACATCTGGCAGCTATAAAGGTGCCACAATAACTTGAACATGATTAACTGCTTCTCTGCTCTAGCGTTCATCTGGCCAAAACAGCCATGCTACAATACAAATATCTATAGCTTCGGAGAATTTTTTCCCAGCAACAGCCAACCTTGGATTTCAAACATTGGTGATGAATCCCGCTCACTTGCATTACTGAAATGCAGATCAAAACAAGATTCATGAACCTGCTCCCACTTATTCAAGAAAGAAACAAATCCACCATTCATACTAATGACATCAACAGGTCCATTATTTGAAATACAAGCAGTCTCTGTTTCACCCAGATTTTGTGTGTCATAGTTAGTTTCCGGGACAATCTTAAAGCCAGCAAACATTGAAGTAGCTTCAACTGCATTCCTTACATTGCCTTTCTCATCATTCTTAGCAATTAAAATATTTTCTTTGTTGATGACATTTCCACTGTCCTTGCTCCTCAACTTAACATTGTGGCCAAACAGCAGTTTCATCGTGTCTTGCATTGCTTTAGTAGCTTTTATCATTTTGTTTTGTTTCTAATTCTACAGTATCCTAGATAGCTCCACCAATTTCGTAGCGCAACCAGCGCAAAGTCGGTGCTTTTCGCTACGAAATCACTAAAACAGGTTACGCTGCGAAACGGCTAAAGGATTTATGAGCTACGAAACTGCTGAAAAGGATTTAGGTGTTTTACCATCAAACAGATGTAAGACATTTAGCATTAAAATTTTGTCAGTGATAACAGTGGCTCCACTTGGGATAGTGCGCCCTTGTGGTACACTAAGAACATGCAGATCCAATGCCTTATCCATTCATGACAAACAGAAATTTGCTTGACAAGCATGACTGTAGGAGAAAGAAAGCTACATCTACTGAAAAATGCTCAGTTGACCTTGAGCTTATTTATATTTACCTACCTACCTACCCTAACCATTTCAACTTCTTCAGCTCAATCAATGTGAAATTTCCAATATAGCCAATCCTCTGCTTTATCTGATATTTGACTTCTTTGACTACATCGGAGTTCAGAGCCAATCTGATAGTATGATGACCGCTGCCACTGAAATTGTCTCTGACTGCATCGGATTTCAGAGCCAATGTGATAGTGTGATGACCGCTGCCACTGAAATTGTCTCTGATCTTCTTTGAAAAACTGAAATACTGGAGAGTAAAACTCTTCCATGTAATCAGCTACAGGATCCCAGAATACATGATCAGCTTGTTTTTCCTTGTAACTTTCCAGCTGTGCAAACTGATCTTCAACAGCAGTGTGCATTTCCTCAAGCGTAAAAGAGAAAGGAAGCAACACTCTCTCCTTGTGTTCTATCATAAAAACCTTTTGAAGAGAATGATCATCATAACACTCTTCATTTTCAGGCCACTGATTTTCAACCACACAAGACCCCTTTGAGGTGCTATCCAATTTGCTATTTGACAAGCTATCCAACTGCTTTTCTGAATCATTCCAACAAACAATGGAATTTTCCTCATTATTATCATCATTCTTTGGTGTAAGCTGCTGCAAGAAATTACAAAAATGAACAAGCTTTTCCTCTGCCTGAGGGTCATAGAAAATTTCCTCCAATATTTCTTCTTGCTGGGTGCAATCAATTTCATCTTCAACATGATCTGAAGCCGGACCAATCTGCTGCATCTCTACATCAATATCAAAGGATGAAACATGGGTTTCATAACTAAACCCCTGCTGCTCCTCATGGTGCGTTTCATGAGATGTTATACCCTCTCCTTGGTGCTGGAATGCATTGTTATGGAGAGCCTCTAAAATTTCTTCATCCATAAATTCATCATCACCATAACAATCCTCCAAGTACTGAATAAGATTTAAAGAATGCCCACAGCAATCTTTGAGCAACAACAAAGAAGGATAACATTCTTTATACATTTCACAGAACACATCATGAAAACTAGCAAGCGAATAGATTGAACCATTTTCCAGACTTTTATACCAAGACCATGCTTTTCCTTCTAAAGTGGCCATAAACATCCTCATGAGACAATCCTCAGGAAAGTGAACCTTAAGACTGCGTACATGCATATGAAACCTAACCAAATGAAGAGCAGCATTGTCCTTCTTTTCATCTTTGAATATTGGAAGATCATCTAACCAATCAACCTTTGGCATAGGATTTGGAAAACCAGGGATATGAGACCGATCCATAGGAGCATACCTGGCATTCATTCTTGCAGTAGAATCCATCTTGAGACTTCATCAAGCTACTGATCTTCTAGCAGTGGAGTCACCTTCTAATTTGTTATTTGATGTGTGGAGTCGCCAAGGTAGTTTTGCAGCCTCAAATTGATGTCTGAGCTCCTGCTACCTTCAGAAGTTCAACCATTGATTTCGGGAATGAATAGACTTCAGGCTCCCGGCAGACGCACCAAAATGTTATCACAAAATCGTGTACTAAGGGCTGCTACTTAGCAAGATCTCATGTAACTATTTCAAACCAGGCTTTAGACTAAGGCTTAGCCTCCTTAGTCAGAGAGGGCTCTCTCACAGATTTTGATATGCATTAATAACAAGAAAAGATGGCTAAATCTTCAAACAGTACATGAAAATAAGCTGGTTGGAACAACAAAATAACATTTCTTCCATTGGGCTCATGGAGTCAAACACTTCTGCAGTAAACTATTAACCAGTCAATCATAGAAGCCAAGGCATATAATGTTTAACACTCAAAACATCTCTCAAAAAGGACCTCAACTCATAAATATACACAGGAAGTCTGAGCACTAGGTGAATTCAGAGTGATTGCATATTTAGTGAGCTGTAAAATACATAAAGGATAATAACAAAACCATACATATTCTGAGCATTGAACACAAGATGAATCTTGGGAAGAAAAAGTAATTCTTATATTACTGTCAAAAGTCTTCTTACACAAGCTGATAAAAACTCTGTTTTTTCATAAATCTCCAACCTCTATTACATCCTAATTTGATCCATTTATAGGAATACATTCTTCCCTCTCTAGAGTGAGCTCGAAGGCCCTATTAACTACTCCTACATGCTATTTAACTAATTCATTAATTACAAACATGCTGAGCTGTAATTACACAAAATCCTAATCAAACTAAAACACTAATTCCATTCTCCTCGTAACATGATTCTTCTTGGATCCTTGACAGCTGTCCTCCTTCAGTTAGGCTGAGATGTGTTGGAGGAACATTCACTGAACAAGTCGACCTCGGGTGCTAGCTGTGTAGATGGCTCATTAATTAGTAAAGATGAGTATCCTATTTTCACGGTCCCTGTCTCCTACCATCCTCCGAAAATGTAGCAGGCATGTTCCCAAATCTTTAATAACTCAAAGTATGGAACGCTGCTACCAAACACCATGTCTCCAGATGAGCTGTAGGCTGTATTGATGTACAGGTGTCTTTCTTCTAACATTCCCGGTCAAACTGTTTATTCTGCATTGAAAACATCACCTACAGCAGTTTCGTAGCGCGCTACGAAACTGCTGTCAACAACCTCTATTTGTTCCGTAGCAAATGAATCTGTAGTTGGTAAATGATTTGCTTGAGAATCTGCAGACAAGTCACAATCCTTGGACTGACCCAGAAATGTGGTAACAATTGAAAGAAACAACACTGGCCTTGAGAATTCCTGTGTGGTCTTAGCAAGAAGTCTGAATGGAGTCCACCTCTGCAATGGAATTTGACATAGAGAACGTCCCATCTGGCTCCAATTATTTTTTGTCTTACATCATATTCCTTTCCTTACAGTCTGAAGACCATTCTTTAATTGACCCTGCAAGTAAGTATCCAGTAATAACCGGCTGCCCAAGACAAGCAAATACAATGCCACCAATCCAACAAAGAAAGCCGTCCTAATGCTGTAACCAAAAACCCTTCACAACGATAGTAACCACAACGGTCTTTGCAATAATCACCAGAATCACAGATGCTAGCAAAATATCCACATGGTTCCAGAGAAACTAGACATGAATAAGCATTCCAATGCTACAAAGGAAGAGTGCTGCAAAGAGATTACGTATGGGTTCAACTTGCTCAAGTGTATAATCAGCGAAATCTGTGGTTAATATCATCCCTCCTGCTGCAAATGAACCCAGTTCAAGGTTCAGACCTAACTTGTCACTGCACCAAGCCACTAGCAGGCAGAAGGCAACCGAGGCCAGCTGGTAGAGTTCATTTGTCTGAGAAGAGAGGCCTATCATTAGCTTCAGAAATCGGGGAACAAAAGACCAAGATACTATGCTTGTAGCTGTCAAGAACATGGACAATACTACTAACGATTTCATCATTGACATTATCCCTTGCAAAAGTCCACTGCTTCCACCCAAAATAGGTAGCAATGCAAATAGTAACCCAACAGCACAGTCCTGCAGAATAAGCGTTCCAACTGTGACTTGGCCATGAAGGGCGTTGACACTATTTCGTTCCATTAAAAACTTCAAAACCACTGCCGTTGATGCCATTGACAAGAAAGCACCCACAAAGACACCTTCTGAAGATTTTGCCCCACATAGCAAGGCAGTAATGCCACAGAAACATATGAAAAGCAAGATTTGAAGCAGACCTCCCAAAACAGCAACGGATCCAACTCGAAGCTTTTTTGAAGAAAATTATAGACCTAGGGCAAAAAGAATGAAGACAACACCATATTGGGCAACTGTCTCCACCTGTACCATCTCACTGACAAAACAACCAGTCTCCTTCTCCATTCTCTCCTGTGTGTTACCTCTGGGGGCCGATAATGAGGCCAATAAAACTATACCCCGGAAAAATCCTTCACAGGAATGAACAGTTTCTTATAAAGCTACGGTGGACGGTAATCTGCCGGGGCTTAAGCGCTGGGTTTCACTTGATACGCGGGCTCTGAATTCCTTTGTATTGATTCTAATTCCATCGTTAGAACTTAACAAAGCCATATCCTTTGCTTGCCCTCGTTAAGCGATCCTTGATGACCTTCACCGTAACAATGTCGCCAAAAGGTGCAAACAACTGAATTAGTCCGTCATCATCAATCTGAGGTAGCAAGTATCCTATATATAGATTAGAATCGTCATGATCCTTTGAAAATTTCGATCCAATTCCAGACTGAAAGTTATTTGGTTGCTGACCTTGCTGCGTTCCATTATAATCCCAAACCCGTTTCACTGCTTTTTTTCCATGGAGGGTTCCCATTTTACATAAACTCATCACTCCAGCACTTTTTAGCTCTTTCATTTGCATCTAACATGTTTTTACCGACATAGCCTGCCGTGTCAAGAGGCATGCATGCATGCGCAATTTGGCGTGTGGCAACTGGCAGGTAATAAGCTTGTCACAACATCTACCTCAGATACACATTGTAGAAGATGATCTTTATCAACCATATCGAGCTCGACTGCTGTTGTATTAGAAATCCCTTCAATTACCTTTTGAACATCTGGCAGCTATAAAGGTGCCACAATAACTTGAACATGATTAACTGCTTCTCTGCTCTAGCGTTCATCTGGCCAAAACAGCCATGCTACAATACAAATATCTATAGCTTCAGAGAATTTTTTCCCAGCAACAGCCAACCTTGGATTTCAAACATTGGTGATGAATCCCGCTCACTTGCATTACTGAAATGCAGAACAAAACAAGATTCATGAACCTGCTCCCACTTATTCAAGAAAGAAACAAATCCACCATTCATACTAATGACATCAACAGGTCCATTATTTTAAATACAAGCAGTCTCTGTTTCACCCAGATTTTGCATGTCATATTTAGTTTCCGGGACAATCTTAAAGCCAACAAACATTGAAGTGGCTTCAACTGCATTCCTTACATTGCCTTTCTCATCATTCTTAGCAATTAAGATATTTTCTTTGTTGATGACATTTCCACTGTCCTTGCTCCTCAACTTAACATTGTGGCCAAACAACAGTTTCATCGTGTTTTGCATTGCTTAAGTAGCTTTTATCATTTTGTTTTGTTTCTAATTCTACAGTATCTTGGATAGCTCCACCAATTTCGTAGCGCAGCCAGCGCAAAGTCGGTGCTTTTCGCTACGAAATCATTAAAACAGGTTACGCTGCGAAACTGCTAAAGGATTTAGGTGTTTTACCATCAAACTAAATGTAAGACATTTAGCATTAAAATTTTGTCAGTGATAACACTGAGAGCTGCCCCTCACTTCCTAGATTGAAGGCAGTATATAAGGAAGTGGAAGAAGAGCCAGAATCAACATACTTCATTAACCAGCGTCGCCAATGGCAACCAAGGCAACCTGGTATGTTTTCAGACCCAACTTCTTCTTTCCAGCCTCCGCAGTATAATGCTCAACAATATAGTATGTGGCAAAACCAATCTCAACTCCCATTTCCGAACTGGTCATCACAACCGTTTCCTTCTCCAAATCCGTGGATGAATCAGACAAGCCAATTTGGTTGGCCGAATTTTCCTTACGCCCCACCATATTGGCAGAATAACCCATATCCTCCACAATGGACCCCCCCTACTTCACAAGGTTCACCCTGGCAGACAAACTGGCCAAAATCGACATATCAGCCAACAGGAACTATTCCGCTCCCTCAACCGACTCTGCCAGCTTTACAACAAAATCCCCAGTCTAATCTGAGACCGCAACTCCCAGCTCAACCCAATCCCAATCCAAATAATAGACCGGTCCAATCCCTCCAAATCATAGAATCATCAGAAATCGGACCTGATCTGAGGGAGTGCAATGATCTTCAGTTAAGATCTGGACGTATAATAGAAACAGAGGGAGATAAAACAGTTCACATTGAAGATCAGTTACCAACAGAACAACCGTTACAACAAGAGGGTGTAAATAAGGAGCAGACTCATCATCAAGCAAGTACATCCTCTCCTCCCTTCCCAGAACGATTAGTCATACCACGACCTGTACAATATCCAGACTTTGACATTCTGGGAGAGTTACAAAACCTGTACATAAGAATTCCTTTCCTCCAAGCCATTCAAGACATCCCTATATATGCAAAAACTATAAAAGAATTGTGCATAAAAAAACCAAGGAGGAATGCAACCACTAACCCAAGAGTCAAAGTAGTCGGTACTTTATCTGACCTGTTATCAGGAACACCCATTAAAAATGAAGATCCGGGAAATCCAATCGTAACTGTTCAAATCTATGGTCAGACTTTGACTAATGCTTTAGTTGATCTAGGAGCTGCAATATATATTTTGACAACTTCTACTTGCCAAAAGCTCGACATTACATCGGTAGAACCCACTTCTACTTTGTTAGAATTGGCCGACCGATCTGTAGTTTGACCAGAAGGTACTATATACGATGTCATGGTCTCTATAGATTCTTAGGAATACCCAACTGATTTCCTGGTAATTAATCCAAAAACCCGACTGGATGGACACCCGCTAATTTTAGGTAGACCTTGGCTTGCTACCGCCGATGCTTACATTGGTTGCCGGCAGGGAAATATGACCATAACCAGAGGACCAGATATTAAAAATCTAGTTCTATACCCTCCAGCACAGCCAAGTCTTACAATGATAAAAACTAACCAGCACCCTGTATCATACCTTACTGACAATATCAGATCACCATTGACTATACAGAAGGCCCTAGACTTTAAAGACCAAACAGAAGACGATGCTATCAATAACTTCATTAGTCAAACTGAATCTAGATCTCACACACAGTGTTTCATGATAGAAGCTGCATTTGATAGCGAACTAGAAGAAGATCCTTTGAAAGATGCGCATGACCAAACAATACCTGTGACTTCTGTTGCCAATAGTAAAGTAGTGGAAATTGAACCGGGAAAAACTCTAAATATCAATGCTAATCTTACACCGGACCAAGAAATAAAACTCATCCATCTGTTACGGAAGTATCAAGAAGCATTTGCGTGGGATTACCCTGATATGAAAGGGATTGATCCCCAATTGTGCACCCACCATATTTATATAGAAAAAGATGCAAGACCTGTCCGTCAACCGCAAAGAAGACTCAACCCTCATCTAAAAGATGTTGTAAAAGCTGAACTTCAGAAACTTTTAGATGTTAATTTTATCTATCCTATTTCTGATAGTAAATGGGTCTCTCCGCTTGTGGTTGTACCCAAGAAGAATGGGAAATGGAGGATTTGCATGGATTATAGGGAGTTAAACAAATCCACACAAAAAGATCACTTCCCCCTCCCATTCATAGACCAAGTATTGGACACTTTAGCAGGAAAGAAATTCTTTTCTTTCCTGGATGGCTTCAGTGGATACAATCAGATTCAGATTGCCCCTGAAGACCAGGATAAAACTACTTTTACTTGTCCTTGGGGAACGTTTGCCTATAGAGTTCTACCCTTTGGCCTATGTAATGCTCCTGCCACATTCCAAAGGGCTATTCTTAGCATCTTTGCAGATTTAATAAATGATGGACTTGAAGTGTACATGGATGACTTTACACCATATGGAGATGATTTTGATCCAGCTTTAGACACTCTAGAAAAAGTCCTACAGCGTTGCATTGCTACCAGGCTTTGCTTAAGCCACGAAAAATGTTATATGATGATGACTGAAGGGCTTATTCTAGGACACTTTGTCTCAGCAGCTGGCATTCAGGTAGATCCGGCCAAAATTCAAATACTTTTGCTTATCCCCACCCCCACTACTCAAACAAAGGTACGCAACTTTCTTGGATTTTCTGGGTATTATAGATGATTTATAGAACATTATTCACACATTACTGCACCTTTATATGCACTAACTGGTAATGTTGATTTCATGTGGACAGAAAAATGCGACCGCGCTTTCCAGGAATTAAAGAAGCTTGTATCAACAGCTCCAGTCCTTCGAGGACCAAACTGGAATTTACCATTCCAAATCTCATCTGATGCCTCAGACACAGCAATCGGTGTAGTCCTTGGGCAGGAAGAGGATAAAAAACCATATGATATTTATTATATCAGCAAAAATTTATCCCCTGCTGAATTAAATTACACTGTCACCGAAAAAGAATTCCTGGCTGTAATACATGCTGTCAATAAGTTTAGACATTATATTACAGGCTATCCCGTTATTTTATATACAGATCATTCTGCTATCAAATATTTAGTGAATAAGCCTGTCACAAATGCTAGAATAACTAGATGGTTGATCTTATTGCAGGAGTTCGATATCACAATCAAGGATCGACCCGGCAAGGAAAACCCTGTAGCTGATTTTCTCTCACGAATACCAAAATCAATTGAGGCAGCAGCAGTGGAAGATCAATTTCCGGATGAACACCTGTTTGTTGTTGCTGTTCAAACACCCTGGTATGCTGATGTTGCCAATTACCTTGCAGTAGGTAAGCTACCAAAACACTTAACCCCTAATGAACGTAAGCAGATTGTTCAGAAGAGTACTCGATTTTCGTGGATTGGGGGCTATTTGTTCCACACAGGGGCAGACATGCAAATTAGGAGATGTATTCGAGAAGATGAAATTTTCGACATCTTAAAAGCTTGTCATGACGGACCATGTGGGGGACACTTTGCTGAAAAAAGAACAGCACATAAAGTATTGCAGACAGGATACTACTGGCCTACAATTTTTAAGGATTCGAAGAAATTCGTTCAAGCCTGTGACAGCTGCCAGCGAGCAGGACGACCTGGTCAAGCCGACGAAATGCCTCTGAGGCCACAATTAGTCATTGAACCATTTGAACGATGGGCTCTTGATTTCGTTGGACCCATCAACCCATCATCAAATCAGAGAACATATATCTTGGTAGCCACAGAATATGTCACCAAATGGGTTGAGGCCGAAGCGTTGCCTAGAGCTACAGAAGATTCGGTAATACAGTTCCTGTTCCATTTGTTTGTACGTTATGGCCTTCCGAGAGAAATAATTACAGATGGAGGACCACAATTTGCCGGAAACAAATTAGCTGCAACACTTAACAATTATCACGTCCAGCATAAAATTACTACCCCATATCACCCGCAGGCGAATGGGCAAGTAGAAAGTAGCAATAAGGTAATAGAGTCAATTTTAACAAAAACCATTGCTTCACATAGGCGTGATTGGGCCACCCGACTACCTGAAGCACTCTGGGCTTATAGAACCACATGGAGAAGTACCACCGGTTATTCACCCTATCAATTAGTGTTTGGAAAACAACCTATTTTCCCCATAGAATTCGAAATCCAAACGCTACGAGCTTCACATGAAGTTGGCCTAGATTTAAGTGAGGCACAAATTAATCGATTACAGCAGATTAATGAATTGGACGAAATAAGGCTCTCTGCATTACAAAATACAACACTTATTCAACAGCAGCGAGCTAAATGGCATGATGCACTTATCAAGAACAAAGTCTTTCACGAATGAGACTGGGCTCTGTTATATGACTCTCGGTTTCAGGACTTCCCAGGGAAACTGCAGACTTGTTGGTTGGGACCATACGAAATCCAGAAAGTACATGATAATGGGACCCTTACTCTGATCACAATTGACGGTTCTAGATATGCATTTAAGGTAAATGGCCACCAAGTTCGTCTCTATCGCAGGCCACTCACTCGAGAATCCTTCTGTCAGCAGTTACGTCGAGACACTGATATGGAAATTTTAGGAGAGGAAGCAAAATCTTCCTCACCTACAATTCAGTAAGGAATGCATTTTTTTCCTATAACTTGTACATAAGTTTTTGTATATACGTTTTCTTAACATTTTTATTGATCTTTCTCCTGTTTTTGTGTTTCTGCTGTTCCTTTTCAAAAGGAACAGCATTTCTGAGTTTTTGCTGTTCCTTTTCAAAAGGAACAACATTTGTGATTTTCTGCTGTTCCTTTTCAAAAGGAACAGCTTTTGCAAGTTTTTGCTGTTCCTTTTCAAAAGGAACAGCATTTGTGATTTTCTGCTGTTCCTTTTCAAAAGGAACAACTTTTGCGAGTTTTTGCTGTTCCTTTTCAAAAAGGAACAGCATTTGTGATGTTCTGCTGTTCCTTTTCAAAAGGAACAACATTTGTGACGTGTTGCTGTTCCTTTTCAAAAGGAACAGCATTTGTGAGTTTTTGCTGTTCCTTTTCAAAAGGAACAGCATGTGTGAGTTTTTGCTGTTCCTTTTAAAAAGGAACAGCATGTGTGACGTTTTGTTGTTCCTTTTCAAAAGGAACAACATTTATGAGTTCTTTGCTGTTCCTTTTCAAGAGGAACAACATTTGTGAGTCTTTGCTGTTCCTTTTCAAAAGGAACAGCTGTCATGCGGAAAGAGTCAATTTTGCGGACAAAACCGACCTCCCTAGAAGCTAAGGCTTTCTAGTGACAAACAAGACAATTAAACACTATACTTCCCTAAACATGCATTTAGAATACAAGTAGTCAGGTGTTTAAAACATACCTTTAGTTCCACGCTGTTTGTAGCAGTCCAGCCTCTCCGATTCGGATGAGCTCCTCCTTCTCTTCGAAACCTGCATTCACTAACAAGCAAACGATTACATAGCACCTGAATAACTCATAAAATAA
Organism: Pinus tabuliformis; assembly: GCA_031772625.1. Classification (NCBI taxonomy): domain Eukaryota; kingdom Viridiplantae; phylum Streptophyta; class Pinopsida; order Pinales; family Pinaceae; genus Pinus; species Pinus tabuliformis. Next base: position 1,162,882,141 of record CM062811.1, read on the forward strand.
AACATATTCATCATAAAGACCAAGGAGTATATGAAACAAATTATGTATAACAACTTGTTGAGAAAAATGAGCTTAATTGTATTAAGTGGAAACAAAAGAAACCATTACAACCAGTGCCTTGGTGTTGTGCAGGTCCCTCCCAGGGTCCAACAAGAGTTCTCATTTACTTTGATCATCTCACCCACTTCCAAATGAAGCTAAGAAAGAATGGGAATCTCTCCTCTCAAGCTCTATAAGGGAGTCCTAATTTCAGCAGCATCTACCCTTAGGAATGTTCAGCTTTCAACCTCCCCTTCCTTTGGCTCAATGCCTGTATTTATAGTGCTTTGGAGGAAGTTAATCAGGTCCACCATGAATGGGATAAGCCCCTCTTTCAATGGGATAGCTCCCCTCTCCATGGGATAAGTTCCTCTTTCATTGGGATGCATGAACCATCTGGAGGCACTCAATCCACGTCAAAACATCTTCTAGAATGCTCTAGAAATGACCACAAGTAACTTTTTTGAAGTGAAACTTGCACCTTTTGACCTTTACAGGAGTACGCACCCACCCCTTTACAGACAGAGCGTACAAGTACGCAGGTTTTATGAACTGGAGGTGCGTACACGCAGGTAAGGCTAAGAGAAACTGCGTAACTAGAGTTAATTGACTTTTTAAGGACTTTCTCTCTTTCTTGGAGTTTGACATGAGGAGCAGAGGTGTAAGATTTGCCAAGGAGGACAGTATGACTATTGACGGAGCCATATTGACTGCAAATAGTCATGGTGACAAATTTTAGTGTAACAGATTGCCCCCTAAAGTGCGAAGCCTGTAGTAGATTAGGGTTTCATATCATCTAGGAAGGGTGAAGTACTTTATCATTTCAAGGATTATCTTATGGAGAGCCCGGTTGGAACCTGTAAGTATTCAACACAAAATACATGTATGAGATCATATCATCGCTGAGGTAGGCATTCCCATACTCAGATCAAAAACTTTAACTAACAAACTAACTACTGCTCTGATACAGGAATGATTTCGCAGTACATCATAATCATAGACTTATGTAGACACAGTATGGACGCAGCCATCTGTTTATAATTAGTCTTGTTACACAGTAATTTCTCACTGTCTCCCTGTCAGTCACCCTACTGTGTCAGGAATTCACAATAATCAAGTTCATGCCCTCTGAACTGGTCAAATAACCCACTTTTCCAAAGTTTTCATCATGAGCGTGACTGTTATTAAAATAACCGCACTGACTGGCACTTCATAACAGACCACGTGCGCTGCCAGCGCGGAAGCACACGACTTTCCCGTGCTGGTCGAATTTCATGACCATCGCAGCCTCTATTTGTACTAAGTCGCGCTGACATGGCCCTGCCTATTACTACCTTGTGATGTCAGCGCGCCAGACCAGTTTTGCACCCGCGCTGATCCAGTTTGGGCGAATTTGTTCCAACAGCCAGCCTTCCAGATAACTACAGGCTTGGTTGTTGGTCTTGTGAGTGTCGCCTCCCTTCTATGGCATGTCTGTTCGTCATTTGAAACCACCTCCCTTGAAGATAAGCTCATCCTCCCCCCATTCATGGAGACTCCTTCTCCTATTTAAGCCTCTACCATTGCCATGAGCAGCTAGTTTTTAGTTTTTGGATAGTTTGGATTGTGTGGAGTTTATAGTGCTCAGATTGCTGCTACTATAGGTAGTTGGTGTGATAAGTGTGGAATTGCTAGATAGCTTAAGGGAGGTTGTGGAGTGTTACTTGTGTAAGAGAGAGAGTTCTTGTCTTGGGAGATCTATCTCTAAGGGTGAATGCTTGAGAGACTTGTTGGTTGGACCCTCTTGAGAAGGATATCGACGTCAGAACATTTGGTTGTACTCTTATCTGTTATTGATTAATAATAGATGACTACTATTATGGTTCCATTCTCATTTGTCTTTGCAATGGTTAATGTGAATTACATCCTTTTTGACTGATGTATAATTGCTTTTATTAGATTTCACGCTTGTGTTTGTCTTTCTCTTCGTGTGTGCAGGTATCTATTTGCAGATATCGCGAAGGATTGTGACCGGCCAGAGCGAAGGAGCGAGAGCGGCATCTCTTCATCAAACTATAGCGTTAGAATCCAAGTAGGTGTCCATTGCCTATCTTTTAATTGCAATTAGGAACTTGCATAGTAGCATTGACTGATTGTTGCTAGACCCATTCTGGGCTAGTAGGGATTGCCTCTATCCGTAGAGGGGATTTACCTCTCCAACAATTTGGCGACTCCGCTGGGGAGCTGACCTTTTTGTCTCTTTTGTCCATCTTTGTGTTTGAATTTGATTGTTCTCTCTTTTCGAAATTGGGGATTAGTTCTCTGCCTTTAGTCCTGCTGGTTCATCTGGGAAGTGTCTTAACTGTTTAAAGAGTTCTGGCCTTGGTTTGGGGGTTTTTGGGCTTGTTTTTGCCTCTTTTTTAACCTCAGCGCGGTTTATATCAAAACAGTTGCGCTGACAGCGCATAGCTGTTTCTTTAAACCTGTTGTCATCGCGCTTGTACGTAAAACAGTCGCGATGGTTCTGAAATCGAACCAGCGCGCTTAATCTGTGTCCTTCCACGCTGACAGTGCCAAGTTGCTACGCGTGACCTCTTGTCAGCGCACAGTTGCTGAGCGCTACCCGCGCTGATCCTGTAAAATTGGATTTGTTTCAATTTTACCTCCTAAGCCTGTTGGTTTCACTATCTCCAGCTTTTTCTACTTGGTTTATGATTTGATATTCATTGCTTGAACTGTTGCACACTTGCTTACGAAGTCTTGTTGGACGGATTTCATTTTTGTGTCTCGTGACCTAGTGCCATCATCCCGTTTTCACTGGATTGACCTTGGTTTGCTCACTTGTTCACTTGTTCACAAAAGTTCCCTGCTGCTTGCCTTTGCTATTGCGAAAACCTTCCTCTTTTTGCCTTCTTTGCTTGTTTGCTTGAGGTGATTGTTGTTGAACCAATCCTTCGATTGTTTCACTACCCAAACACAAATCATAGTTGCTAGGGTTCAATCGGCTCTTTCACGCTTGTTGTGCTTTTTATTGAGTGCTTTTAATTCTTTTTGCTCAGTGTTGCTGTCTCTCAAAATTCGTTTTAAAGTGCATAGTGCCATTGAAAAGGAAAATCAAACTAGCATCTTTTGCATCCAATAGTTAATGAAAAGAAGAGCATTTTATTGATTTGTGTTCTCAAAAGAAAATTTTTATTTCTTTGTCATTAGCTGCATTAGATTGTTTGATTGTTTGAGTTCGTTTTGTTTGATTGAAAGCTCTTAACCTTCTCATAGTTAGGATTCATTGAACGAAATGGTATTCTTTGGCATGTAGTTTGCATCTGGGGAATTGCGAGAGTTTTCATACGGTAGGACCTGAAACCGAAACTTAATTCAAGATCAACCATAAAATAAACTGAATAAACCTAAAAACGCATTGGAACTTAACGCAAACATCTAGAGGTCTAGGTTAGAGACGTGTTCCGGCGTCTTTAAACATAGTCACTATTGTTTCACATTACAGTTGGGTGATTCCTCCTTCTGTGACTCGATAGTGGTCTAACACGGACTGTGCTCCCACGTACCGTTGCGTATATAGGGAGACCCCACTAGGCTTTTATCCTTGATCCATAGGAAGCCGAGTCTGCCGCCTTGTGAACCGTAACGCACCAAACACAGCATTCGGGAAGATTGACTGCAGTACGGAAAGTCCTTGGTTCTCATACGATTGCCGAGGTGTATAAGCAGTTTTACGGATTGCTTGGTAAACCCTTTACCTAGAGTCTCCAGAGCAGTCACTTTTGATCCTTTTCGGACTCCCTAAAAGAAAAGGTGCCAGTGAGCGTCTTGTCACTTCGTGCTCATTAAACATTCGAAGGAGACTAGAGTCATCTTTTCGTCCTTTTCTCGACTCTTGAAACATGAAAAGGTCAAGTTTAGTTCCTGTGTCTTAAAAATTTATTCGGCCACGTCAACATCACCTGGTTAAATCTTGTGTTAGCTTGAATAGGTTTCTTTTTGTTTGCCATGGCAACTTTTCCAGGGTTCACCAACCCAAGTTCCCCTCCTGACGGGAATCCTGGTCATTTCCCTCCTCTCGGGAATGTTGGTGCTCCTTATATGGCAACGTTATCCCTTCCGGGGTTAACTGTCGGGTTGCTTGTTTGGTTGTTTTCAACCTCTTTGGTCCCTGCCGTGTCGGCTGTTAGTCCATCAGTCCCTCCACCTGAACAACATCATGTTGATCCTAAGGTGGATCTCTCCCCTTCGACACCTACTTCTACGTCTTCCTCTTGTACTTTGCCCGGTGAAAGTCTCGATTCGAGTAACCAGGTGGCTAAGAAGAAGAAGAAGAAAACCAAGAAGAGGAAGTCTCCTAAGGGAGAGGCTACAAGTATAACTGTTACTCCCTCGAACCTGAAGTCGGGCCTCCTTCTGCTCCTCTACGGAAGGTTAAGTTTCCTTGTCGATTATGCAAGGAGGACCTTTCATCCCATATGCCTTCCAGGTCGCCTTCCATCCCATATGCCTTTCCAGGTCACAGTACATGCCTGTGCTATGGCAGTACCTGGCACTGTTTTGGATGAAGGGGCGTCTGTCAGTCTTATGCCGTACACTACTTGGCAAGCCTTAGGTTCCCCGCAGCTTGGGCCAGTCACTCAGAATCTGTTGGCCTTCGACGGAGGAGCCTGTCCATCTCTAGGAGTTCTCCCGAAGTTCCCTATTACTTTGGGAGGAAAAACCGTCTATATAGACGTCTTGGTTACCCAAGGTGTTTTAGACTTTAGTCTTCTCCTTGGTCGCGACTATGTTTACGCCATGGGGGCACTTGTTTCTTCGCTTTTCCGTGTGGTTTGCTTTCCACACGATGGAAGAATTGTGATTATCAATCAATTGTCGTTTGTTAGTCCCCCAATGCCTCCTGCGCAGTTGTCGCCCCCTCCTAGTTTTTATCCACCAGTTGTATCTGCCCCACCGCAGATCAACTACGTGGCCACCTACCCCGTGCCTGTATCCAGTGATGACACCGTCGTGCATAGTGTCCTGGGGGCATTAGGTCCTGACTTCCAAGATGTGGTCCTTTCACCGGGAGTAACACTCTTGGAAGCACCGACTTCTTGTTCATTATGATGAAGTTCGGGCGGAGCACAGTTCATCTTCCTATGTCAAGCTCCCTAAAAAATGAAATAGGGTCTGGCCGAGGATAGTTTTGATCTTGTGGCGACCTCGTTAAAAAATGAAACAAGGTGGTCGAGCATAGTTCCTGATCTTGTGTCAAGCTCGTTAAAAAATGAAACAAGGGTTATGAGGATAGTTCTTTTACTGTGTCAACCTCATTAAAAAATGAAACACCTCCCTTTCAAAATCGAGTCTTTTGATTAAGATCTCGTAAAATACAAGTCGAGTCTTTCATCGATCTCGAGAGTGAACCTTCATTCCATCCACTTTGTTGAATGCAATGAAGCTTGGGGGGCATGTACCTCATTTTGCGTCATTATGCTGGGGGCATGTGAACTTATAACAAGCATAGTTTTTCGTTTCAAGCTTGTGTAAACATGAAACCGAATCCAAGCAGAGTTCTCCATGGTTCAAGCTTGTGTAAAAATGAACCCATACCCGATTTACATCTCGTGATTGCCATTCTTATCCGCTGAATTCTGCTAGATGAGCCTTGGTTGTTTTCCATCGCTGCCATCTCTTTGGCCGATCATATGCTTTCACTTGGTTGTTTTTCCTTTCCTGAGGAACCGCAGCGATGAGTGGTTTATTTGCCAGCCTCTTCACCATTACATGTTTTGAGCAGTTCCACCATTGCCGGAACCAGTTGCTACCCTTTATACCACTCGTTCCTCTAGGACGAGTCGCCTTTAAGCTCTTTTCTAACTCGTAAAATATGAAAAGATTGCCGAGTATTTTTCCCTTTTTGACTCGTTAAAGAGATTAAAAACAGAGGTCTGCTTTCAGCTCTTTTTTGACCGTTTAAAGACGAAAAGATTGCCAAGTCCCCCTCTCGACTCGTCAAAGAAACGAGAGGCGGTCGCCTTTAAGCTCTTTTTTCGACCGTTTAAACTAAAAAGATTGCCGGGTTCTTGTCGTTTCGAACTCGTTATTGGCTCCAAAACGACGTACTTCTGACCGCTTTTCTACTTTTTCGGGTCGAAGTCACTACTTACGAAAAGTACTCCTCGATCCTACGGGTCGGGCGGTTCTTTCGATCATTGTTTTATACTTTTTCGGGCTCGAGGGACACAACTTTATGAAAAAGGACCCCCCTAGAGTTTCCTTTTCCGCTGTTTTTTCAGACTCTCTAAACAGGAAAAGACACCAAGTTCTTCCTTTGTCAGACTCGTTAAAACTTAATGACATCGGACATCGTCGAAATGACGCTTCCCAAGCATATGCTATCCCCGTCAAGCTTGCCACCCAAAAATAATCGGGGTACCTGCTAGAAATGGTGGGGAAAATGGAACTGTAATAATGGTCGTGTCGACAGTATGTCGCTCTTGAACATGGCACTCGTCTGCATTCGTGTCTGGGTGGGGATTTCTCATCTTGTTTTACACTAGCCTTCGTGGGTTTGGGTTATCCTATTTGACCTCTCATCTGCTCATTGCCTTGTCACCATGACCTCTGCTCATTTGATGTCAGATACTGCCAAATCCGCTGTCGTGCCACCGATATGTTCAAGAGAAGTTGGCCTCTGCAAACCTACCACCTCCCTCTGATGTCTCACACAAAACATTTTATCCTTCTCTGTCTCGTGTCGATGATGTGGGAAACACTATGGCCCACCTTCGATCAAGGTCACTTCCTGTCGACTTCAGCTCATTATCCAGGAAGGTGACTTAGAGACTCCCTTCAGGTGCCTTGGAGCCTGCATGCCTCAATGGCAGGTTCTTCGTGTTCGACGCGAGGTTTTCATCATTGGCCTCCGATCGAATGATTCTGCAGGTGTTCGACACCAACTCATTGATTCACACGTCGTGGATTGTACCTATAGTACCTTGAGGACCATTGTCATTATTGGTGGTACCTCTCACGTCTGTTAACAGTTTTCATGATTGACTGGTAATTAGACGATGTTCACGCATGTTCGACTTCAGCTCATGTATTCACATGCTTGGACTTGTACTTTGTTCGGGTCGGGACGGAGCGCAAGACCCTGGATCTTTGTCTGTTATGGTCCAGGCTGCGATTTTGTGGATGATCATTACATGACTCATTGATGGATGGTTGCGCCCATACCTGAGTCTTCATGGATGGCTGCGACCATACCTTATCATTACTATGGTCTCTTTAGCTGGATGGCTGCGTCCATTCCACATACCTTCTTCATGTCTTTTGGATGGCTGCGTCCATGCCTAGACTACATGTACTTGATTATCAGAGATATTCGGTCCTTCCTGGTGGTGTTCCAGTTCAGCGAGTTTTGTAAAGCATTTCACCCCTCCCACTCTCTCGGTCTTCATGCTTTAGGGGGCATCTGTTACAAAGTAATTTCTCACTGTCTCCCTGTCAGTCACCCTACTGTGTCAGGAATTCATAATAATCAAGTTCATGCCCTCTGAACTGGTCAAATAACCCACTTTTCCAAAGTTTTCATCATCAGCGCGACTGTTATTAAAATAACCGCGCTAACTGGCACTTCATAACAGACCACGTGCGCTGCCAGCGTGGAAGCACACGACTTTCCCGCGCTGGTCGAATTTCATGACCATCGCAGCCTCTGTTTGTACTAAGTCGCGCTGACATGGCCCTGCCTATTACTACCTTACGATGTCAGCGCGCTAGACCAATTTTGCACCCGCGCTGATCCAGTTTGGGTGAATTTGTTCCAACAGCCAGCCTTCCAGATAACTACAGGCTTGGTTGTTGGCCTTGTGAGTGTCGCCTCCCTTCTATGGCATGTCTGTTCGTCATTTGAAACCACCTCCCTTGAAGATAAGCGCATCCTCCCCCCATTCATGGAGACTCCTTCTCCTATTTAAGCCTCTACCATTGCCATGAGCAGCTAGTTTTTAGTTTTTGGATAGTTTGGATTGTGTGGAGTTTATAGTGCTCAGATTGCTGCTACTATAGGTAGTTGGTGTGATAAGTGTGGAATTGCTAGATAGCTTAAGGGAGGTTGTGGAGTGTTACTTGTGTAAGAGAGAGAGTTCTTGTCTTGGGAGATCTATCTCTAAGGGTGAATGCTTGAGAGACTTGTTAGCTGGACCCTCTTGAGAAGGATATCAATGTCAGAACATTTGGTTGTACTCTTCTCTGTTATTGATTAATAATAGATGACTACTATTATGGTTCCATTCTCATTTGTCTTTGCAATGGTTAATGTGAATTACATCCTTTCTGACTGATGTATAATTGCTTTTATTAGATTTCACGCTTGTGTTTGTCTTTCTCTTCGTGTGTGCAGGTATCTATTTGCGGAGATCGCGAAGGATTGTGACCGGCCAGAGCGAAGGAGCGAGAGTGGCATCTCTTCATCAAACTATAGCGTTGGAATCCAAGTAGGTGTCCATTGCCTATCTTTTAATTGCAATTAGGAACTTGCATAGTAGCATTGACTGATTGTTGCTAGACCCGTTCTGGGCTAGTAGGGATCACCTCTATCTGTAGAGGGGATTTACCTCTCCAACAAGTCTACTATATAATGAATACAAAACTCCTCGTAGCCTGGATGGTGGAAACTAGATCCAGGGTCTTCATTTCTACTTCCCGAAATAGTACGATTCTATCCATGCGAATAAATGAGTTGATGTCGAGCATGATAGAAACCACTTGATTACTAGTCAATGATGTAAACTGTTAACAAGTGTGAGAGAGACCACCAGTGATGTCAATGGTTCTCAAAGTACCCAGTACAATCCATGAGATGTGAATGAATGTGCTGATGTCGAACATGTCACAGAATCCTTCGATCGGAAGTCAATGATGTAAACTATCGTCAAAGGCGAGAAATCTGCCATTGATGCATGCGGATTTCAAGGTACTGACGATTTCTAGATCATCTTTCTAGATAATGTGTCGATGTCGATAGAAAGCGATCCGTCGTAGGCAAGCCCACAACACGAAATCATAAATCAAGTTGAAGAAATGTAGCTGTAAGGACTGACTCAGGGATGGTCAAGATGGATGACAGGTATTTTGCAGATGAATGGTTTATTTGCAGTGACCTCTTGAACACATAACGACACGACAGATGGCTTGGTAACAATTGGCCCAAAGTTAATACCCGGAACCGGTTGAAGATTTTCAATGTGGTTTGATCAACTGTTAGGCAAAGGATTTCCCAACCCAGGTGAATGAAAAGTGTCGTGTTCAAGAGTGGTGATAAGGTTTCTTCTGAGACAAAGGATAACAAATAGGCTCATTTTCCTCTCTTTTCCCCCACCATTTCTGGCAAGTACCTCTTTATTTTTTACAAGCTTGAGGAGGATAACATATGCTTGATTATAAGCTCATCCTTCGGATGAGTCCAACTTAGTTTACATTCGAACCCTAAGAAGGAGTGGTCTGTTCCTGTTTGTAATTGAACAGGTCCTTTACTATGAAATTTTAATGAGTCCAGTATAGGAGAAACTCGGAGTTTTTCAATTTTAGAGAGTCTGAAAAACTTAAGAAGACTCCAGGGTTGAACTTTTTCGTAAATTTGTGTCTCCCAAGCCCGAAAAAGTATAAAATAATACTTGAGAGAACCGCTTGGTTTTTTACAACCAAGGAGTACTTTCATAGTTAGTGTCTTTGACCTGAAAAGTAAAAAGTGATCAAGGACACGTCGTTTTATTTCCAGTATCGAATTTGAAACGACAAAAATCCGGCAATCTTTTCCTGTTTTTACGGTCAGAAAAAGGGTTATAAGGGGACCGTCTTTTAATTTCATTTTAACGAGTGTAAAAGAAACGCTCGGCAATCTTTTCATGTTTTAAGAGTCAGAAAAGGGCTTAAAAGATGACTCTGATGTTTTTGTTTGTGAAAAATGACAATTTTCCCTGAAAATACTTTATCCTACACAAAAACCAACACATTACTCATACCTGTTTAAAGATAGATAAAAATACTTTGAAAAATACCTTTTCATGGTGGAAAATAAACAAATTTAACATTTATTTACTCAAAAAACCTATAAAAAGGGCTTTTACCATTTCATTTTTACCATTTTACTGTTGAGGAGAGAAAAAGGGCTTTTGGCAAGAAACTTCCCGTGGACATTGCGGAGAATCCGACCGTCGAAATCGAACGTCGTCTCATCAGGTATTCTACAACATCCTCCCTTGCATTTTCATCCGTTTAGAATTTATTTTTAGGCCCTAGTTTCATTTTTTGGAGGCTTTGGGGTTTCAAGGTCCGCTTTTCGGGGTACGCAGGTGCTCCACTGGTGACCTGCGTACCCCGACATTTTCTCAGTTGAGAAAATGCCGGGCGTACGCAGCTTGCCTTAAGAGGACCTGCGTACATACGCTCTGTCTCTAAAGGCGGGCTGCATACACCGCGGAGAGGATTTTCAAACCCCCATTTCTCCAAAATGGACCAAAAAATTTTAATTTTATGGACTCTAACAAATGTTTTATGGTGTGTAGATTTCCCACCATGCTTGATTGGCGCGAGAGAGAACACGAAGATGTTGATTTGGCTGCCATTAATCACCAACCTTCCATTGATGATTTGAAGGCATGCGGTCTTTACAAATACTGGGCCATACCTGGCATGAGGGCCCAGGTGCGCTTTCTAGAGTGGCTGGTTGAAAGGTGGAACGTTCAGGATCAGTGCTTTTACATTGGAGGGCACCAGCTTGAGATAGAGCCCTCAGATATTTACTTTCTCACTGGTTTGCCCAAGAGAGGCGAACACTTGACTCTGCCCGGGACTAGGCAGGGTGGCCAGTCCATCGCTAGTCTCCATCTAGAGTGGTGTAATAAACAAAACTAGGAGAGGGGGATAGAGATTAAAACTATATCTCGACCTGAACTTATGGTAATTGCCTTTACAGTTACCAGACTTTGCAGAGCTGCCGCTTTGCATATTGCTACCGGGTCCCCAATGCGGATGGCAATTGATTGCTATCAGGGCACCATTTTCAACTGGTGTGATGCTGTGTTGGCCAATTTAAAGGGCCAACTGACTAGGACAAAAAATGGATAGTTAAAGACTTTTGGTTATGGGCCTTTAGTTGTGAGTTTTGCCCTAGAGAGGGTTCTGATGCTGATCCCACAGAAGCTCACTGTTGAGGTTGGGCCTCCCCGAGAGCCTAAATTGATGCGATGGGTTGCGGTACTGGCCCGTCATCCTGATGAGGGCACGGAGATTATTCGATTTACCCCGGAATACTTTCACTGGTTAGAGGACCAGGTCTTTTCGATACAAGATTTTCCTTATGCCGGAGTTGATTTTCGTGGAGATCCGGACATGATTCTTCCACCGGGAGAACAGTGGGATGACACAGGTACTTCATTTTTCACAAGTTTTTAAATTATCTATTTTTTTTGTTTTTATATCGTCTCAAAACTGACAGTGACAATTTTCAAAATGCAGATGTAGGCCCACGGCGTCCAGCCAATCTCCGGCCTTTCGAGAGGAGACAACCAGTTGCACCGGCACCGGTCCCACAGGACGAGGCTACAGAGACCTTAGCTGAGTTGGAACAAGACCTAGAGCGTCTGACGGCAGATATACCAGAGACTACTATAGATGATATTCCTATCAGGCTTCAGCGCTATGTAGTCGGAGTCTGAGGACCTTTTAGAAGGTTCTTGTGTAGGGTGGCTCGTGCAGTGGTGTCGTATAGAGATCATCACCAGTGATTTAGATGGTCGTTTTTGTAGACACATGTGACATTTTGGTTTTTTGTACTTATAATTTTTGCCGATCATAAGGTGTTTTGCAACCTATGGTCGAAGACGATGTATTTTTTGACACACTCCTATCTATATATATATCATTATTACTGGCTTATCTTGTTAAACATGTATGATAAAATGTTTTTAAATTTACATGTATGATTATTGCAAATGTCTATTTAACATTCGAGAAGCAATTGCATCCACTAATGTATTTAAAGACCTTGGAATATGTTGATATTCAATGTAATCAAACTCACGTTCCAAGAGACGCACTCTAAAAAATAACCTTAATAACACTGGATTTCTAATGGCATACACTCTATTAAGCTGTAATACAACGAGTTCAGAATCTAACCTCACTATCAAACTCCGAATCCCAAATGAAATAGATTCAGACAATAACTCAATCACTGCACTATATTTTGCAATGTTGTTTGTTGTTTGACCGAGGCTCACCCCATGCATAGAAACTAACTCGTCAGAGGGCGAATAGATAACCCAAGCTGCGGAAGAGATATTCCGTGTATTACGACAAGCACCGTTAGCAAATCCAATGTATGTTTGGAGAGGCATCGACATCTGCAAACATCAAGCATAAAACCAAGATAAGCAGAATAACGACAAAAAAACACTTTCTAAGCTAAGCACACTGTCTAAACTAACAAACACACCAGCTAGAAAGAAAAACCTAACCTAACTAAAATCTCCACACCCATCATTTAAGCATAATACCTCTTTAGGTAAAGTCCATTTCTGGGTTTACCCAAAGAGTCCCCGTCAAAGTCAACCAGCTCATAGGCCCCTTTTGCTAGCTTTCGCTTGACAATATAGGGCCCATGCCACATAGGAACGAATTTTCCAGCACCTAATTTATCATTAGCTTGATCATATAATAACACTAGGTCTCCTTCCGAAAAATTTTGAGGGGTCACATTTCGATCATACTGAGCTTTCATCCGTTTTGCATGAGTCTCGATTGCTAATGCGGCATCACGTCAATTCTCATCTAATTGAGCTAAGTATAATAAACACTTCTCCTCTTCGGAAGTAGCTGGAAGTAATTCGACAGCCATTTGAAGTGACGGGATTTCGCATTCAATGGGCAGCACAGCTTCCAAACCATAAACTAGTTGGAAAGGAGTGAACCCTGTTGATGTTTTCACTGAGGTTCGGTACGCCCAAAGCGCGGAAAATAACATGTTGTGCCAATTCGACCGATGAATACCAATGATTCGTCGGATCATGATAACTAAAACTTTGTTGATGGACTCAACCAGACCGTTTGCTTGTGGATAATAAGGAGTTGAACTATCGTGACGCAAACCAAGCTGGCCTGTAAGTTTTGTCATCATAATGTTTCGAAAATGGCGCCCATGGTCAGTGATTATCGCTTGTGGGACACCAAACCTAGCAATTATGTGATTGAATACGAAAATTGCAGCTGTCTTGCCGTCAGCTTCGAATGTAGGCATCACCTCGGCCCACTTAGTAAAATAATCAACCGCAAGGATGATATACGCATGCCCCCCGGCCGAGTGAGGGTTACATGTAATAAAATCGATATCCCATTTGGAAAAAGGACCAATGGCAATTATAGGGTGGAGAGGAGTAGGTGGAGCGCGCATCTTACGATCAAACAGTTGACAGTTGTGGCATTTTCGGACCGCAGTAATACAATCTTTAAACATGGACGGCCAGAAGTAGCCAGCGCACAACACTTTTTGGGTTGTGGCGTACCCAGACATATGACCGCCACACGCTCCAGAGTGACAATCATTTAGAACCCTTTCTGCCTCTTCGTGAGTTAAGCAACGTCGAAAAATAAAGTCTGCCCCCCATCGATAAAGAGTATCTCCAATAATTTTGTATTGTTGGGACTGGAATCGAATTTTCCGACGTTCCGACTTTGAAGCTTCAGGCCGAAAGGATTGGGTCTGGAGATAGATGATGATATCTCCAAACCACGGATCTAAAGTGCTGATAAGAAACAGAGATTCGTCCGCAATGGGTTCCTCTGCCATAGTTTCCGTGTCAGCACGCGGGAAGTCACACATCAACTCTGCAAAAACTAAGGATTTCTTAGACTTAGATTTTTCAAATTCAAAGTCGAACTCCAGTAGGATAACAATCCATTTGGAGTACTTGCTCCCTAGCAATTGTTTAGTTAAAATGTAGATCATAGGGTTGCAATCCGAAATGACTGTAGTTTTACGGAGTAAAATGTAGTGACGAAAACGTTGGACAGCTTGAACGGCTGCCAAGGCCAATTTCTCCACATGCGAGTATTTTAGCTCAGTGGGATTTAACGTCCTACTAAGATAATATATCACATGTTCCGTTCCGAATTCATCTTCCTGAACTAACACCATTCCAATAGTGGAATGGGAGGCAGCGAGGTACAAAAAGTAATCCTGGTTGTAGTTGGGAGGATGCAACAACGGTGCATGGGTCAACGCGTGTTTGAGTGCATCAAAAGATTTCTGAGCTATCTCATCCCAAGAGAATTGAGTGTTCTATTTTAACAACCGTGTAAAACCTTTTGTAACCTCGGCGTAGTTAGGAATGAATCGTCGTAAAAAATTTTCTTTCCCCTGCAAACTTTGGAGTTGGTGAAGACTCGAAGGAGGAGGCAATTTGATGATAGCTTCTACCTTCGAGGGATCGACCCGGATGCCGGCTTTTGAAACTACAAATCCTAGCAATCGTCCCACTTCTATACAGAAAACACATTTGTGTGGGTTCAACCGAATACGATAATGCCTACACCTCATGAAGATTGCTCGTAAATGGACAAGGTGATCAGCTCGATGTAACGAATGAGTGGGCAAATCATCGAGATACGGTTGCACAATGTGTTTGATGTCATGAAACGCATAAGACATCGCCCTTTGAAAAGTTGCTCCGGCGTTCTTAAGCCCAAAAGGTAATTTGCAGTAAGCAAATGTCCCCCATGGACAAATGAAAGCCGTTTTTGGTTGATCTGCAGGTAGAATATTGATTTGATTGTAACCGGAAAAACCTTCCATAAAGGAAAATATTTCACTGCCGGCACAATCATCAATGATTTGATCGATATAGGGCGTTGGGTAGTTGTCCTTTGGACAAGCTCGATTAATATCCCTATAATCGATGCATATTCTTATTGTTCCCTGTTTTTTGTTAACCGGAACAATATTCGATACCCAATCCGTTAACGGGATCGGATAAATGAAACCTGCTTTCAACAGTTTCTCAACTTCTGGTTTAATTGCAGCAGCTTTTCATGGGTGAATCTGACGCAAACGTTGCCAGACGGGTTTAGCATCCAGGTAAGTCTTGATCTCATGAACAACAATTGTGGGATCAATTCCTGGCATTTCCTCATAGGACCAGGCAAACACGTCGCGAAATTCTTGAAATAGGGCCTTGTATATCTGAATTTCGTCATCTGTACACGAGGCACCTATATGAATGTTTTCAATGATTCCGGGCTTTACTGAAATGTCAATGGGAAGAGTTCGAGAAATATTTCCCAAATTCAACTCTGAATCAGGATGTTTCATGGGATTCTGAGCCTCTCTGACATATTCAGCTGTAAAAATGGATGAGAAATCATTGTCAAAACGATCATCCTCAGGTAAAAACGAAGATCTATGATGGAGATCCTCCCATGGTAAATCGTCTATACACAGGACTTCACGAAGTTGTTCATCAGATAACACAACTTCGGGAAACGTTATTAACTCCGAGGTTGATGTGAAAAATGATTCCTCATGGACCACATTCATTTGGTCGACCTTGGTTGAACACGGGTCGGTAAAAGACTGCACGGCTTCATAAGCAATTTCATATGGACTCAACGGCATAGAATTACTAAACGAGCCGATTTTAGATTTAGAAGGAACGATCCATGGATCATCAGAATAAATAGTATCTGATGTAATCATATGAATAGTTGCGAATGGAGACGACACGTTGAGCGGAGGAAAAGGAAAAGTTCCCAGTAAATCGGCATCTTTAACTAATCCTACACCAACATCCTTATATGGGATAGTCATTTTACCAACATGCTGGATACTCTCTGAAGAGGTTGGGTCGGATGAAAAGTAAGTCAGCTGGTCTATTGTTACGATCTTGCCATTATGTGGAAACTTTATTACACGGAAGACCGATGAAATGACTGCTGTCATAGCATAAGTCCAACTTTGACCCAAGAGAAGGTTGTAGTCTAGAGGGGCATCAACCACCTCCACATCTAGACTAACGGTTTTTCCTTCAACCCCTATAGGCAAATCCTGTAAAATGCCAAAAGGATGGAACCCACGGCCATCAAAGGCCTTAAGAATTGTCGGGGATTGATTTAGTGAAGGAGAACCAAGCGATCTCCAACACTGCATCGACATAATACACGTGGAAGCTCCCTCATCAATTACAATCCGATGAATAGGCCTGTTTTTGACTATCACTGGGATCTGGAAAGCCATCTGATGAGGTAAACGCGGTGTACTATTTTCTAGATCAAAGATTATTAGGTTCAGGTCCTGAACATCAACAGCTCCTATAGCCGACAAAAGTAATTTTCGCTGTGTTGGGCATGATTGCAACACTTCTAAAGCCGACATTGCTGAGGGTGAAATAGCTAAATCCTCAACAATGTTGTAATTCTGGGCCGCTCTCGCATGTGGATTGAAAGCAGACCTTCGAAGTACACCCTTAGCGGGCGGTTTGATTACTAAGTCAGTGTTAGGTTTCTCGATCTGTAGTGGATTGGAACCAGGAGCTGAGGTTGATGGATTAGAATGAGAAGATTCTGCTTCTTTGCCATCAACAGGACTTTTACTACCATAATCTTACGATCGAGTCGTAATCCTTACATGAGACATCATCAATATGGGTTCTTCACTGGCACTCGAGGAAGAACCTATCATCTTACTCTCCTGCTTTGGAAATGGATCTTTCAAAACAGCAGGAGTTGGAGAACCCTTGACGATTTTCACAACCTCGGCCCGATGGGGGCAATCTCTTGTAAAATGATCTTCTTCACAAATAAGACACGGATAACGAGGCTTGCGTTTTTCATCATTGGATTCCGCTTTTTCATTTTTCTCCTTTGGAGTTTTGTCTGCTTTATTCTTCTTCTTGCCTTTCTTCTTTCCACCGGTTTTTGATTTAGCTGTAGATGACTCTACAGCGTGAATGTCGGCGGAAAGTTCAGCAGAAGAATCTCCTGTCGGGGAATCGGGTAAGGTTATAATAGGAGAATAATTCTTTGAAGATTTCTTCTTGCTTTTAGTATTTACCGTACCAATCATGCCATCGACAGCATGAGATCCCGAAGGAGCAACAGCGATTTGATTTGACTTTGGAAGATCTGGGATCTTTTCGTGTAACGTACCTGACTGAGTGTAAACTAAGTCAAGGTACCGCGCTTGAGCAATCACTTGCTCCTCAGTAACTACTCTGGCCTTAGCTACGTCTTCAGTAATCTTCGGTAATAATGATTTAACAAACCATTCAGCTAAGATTTGGTCCGGGATAAAAACTTTCACTAATCGCCTTCGACGTCTCCATTCATGAATATGATCGGAAATATAAGTGGACGTCGACTGTTTTAATGAAGTTAGTAACTCCGTGCCATTATCATATCTGACCGGCAACTGAAAATGAGTTAAGAACAAGGTAGCTAACTGACTAAAATTATAAAAAGAGGCCCGTGGTAACTCAATGTACCACTTGGCCGCGAGACCAATGAGAGTACGCTGAAAAAGACGTAAGCGGATTGAATCATCCGAGATGGAATTTGAGGCACACCAGAGGTGGTAAGTCATCACATGATTTTACGGATCCTCTCCAGACTTACCCTCGAACTTGGGAATGTCACTGGGCAACTTATTCGGCATTGGCGGCCAAAACAGAAGATAATTGATTGGATCGTTCATTAGGCGCATCAAGTCTGGTAAATCCAAAGTTGCGATAAACGGCAATTGCCGATTAGGATCCCTAAAACTCTGGGTCACGAGACCAGTCCCAGGAGGAGGATATCCAGGATAACTTGGAATAGGAATCGCATTCGGGATATTGTATCCTCCTGGAAAACCAGGATTAACCGGACCGTACTGGGGTTGTTGTGGTTGTTGATAAGTGTACCCAGGATACGGTTGATACTGGTAAACTGGTTGTTGGACAGCAGGCCCGTATTGGAACTGTCCTTGGTACGGTTGATAAGCGAATTGTGATTGACTAGTGACAACCGTACTTAAACTAGGCTGTCCTACAGGTATCTGAACCGTAGTTTGAATCGTGGATCCAGACAATGGTAAATATGTCTGAGGAGTAGTTGGAGAGACAGTAGAAACCGGAGCTGTCGATACTCCAGAAGTAAGTGTGGTGGATTGAACAGATGTTGCGGTAGTTGCAGCAATCGTTTGAGATGGTGTACTAGGGGCAATAGGCCCAGACTGAGAAACTACCGAAGGTACAGAAGTTTGAACATTAGACTAGATTGGTTGCTGGGGTGAACCAGAAACTAAAGGTTGTCCAGTTTGAAATGACAACTGTACACTTGGCTGCAATACCTGTTGAATTTGCGATGGATCCAACACTATGTTCATTCCAGGGTATTGACCCATAACAGGTTGAGGATATTGAGATCCATAACTGGATTGAGGATAGGATTGATAATTGAAAGGTACATTTCCCATACCTTGAACATAAGATTGACCTTGGGGTGGTTGATAACCTTGACTCGAGTACTGACCTTGGGGTAGATACCCTTGAGGTAAGTACTGATACTGGGGTTGACCTTGAGGTATAAATTGATACTGAGGTTGACCTTGGGGTACATATTGAGGCTAGGGTTGACCTTGAGGAATGTATTGTACCATGGGTACATACTGTCCTTGAGGTTTCCCCCCAGACGCAATTTGTGTACCTTGAGGTTGCCCCCCAGGGGTTAATTGAGGCTGCCCCCCAGGCGGTAATTGGCCACCTTGAGGTTGAGAACTGGGAATTGAACCTGACATCATGTAAATGTCTCCTACGCCCAACGGTTTATTACCATTGTTTCCAGTTAATAACCCATGTTCAATGGGTTGAGGAGATGCTCCCGAAAAAGTACCAGAAAGTGATTGATACCCAGCGGGAACAGAAGGACCGCCGTACAAGAAAGATTCAGGAGATTGAGTAAACATGGACGACTGACCAGACATATTTACAGGAGTATAAATACCTCCAGGTGGATAAGGAGTACGAGGTGGAGAAAAACTTGACCCTGAGTTGTCCAAATAATTAGTTAACGAAAGATACCAAGTAGTACTTCTAGGTGGACTGTAAAAAATGGATTCATGCTCCCTTAGATCAATAGTAGGTTGATCTTCAGGGATAGGGATGCCTATTTCTTCTTCTGGAGCAAGTTCTTCAATAGCTATCAAACCAGAAGGAAGATTTTCGGTGATGACTCTTTCTACCCTAGGTGAATCAGGAACACTAGAAGTTGGAGTATCAGGTTCAGATATCTCAGGTTCTTCGCCTATATCACTAGTAGATGAAAAACTACCAGCAAGCTCAGAAACTGCAATAGTTTCAGGATTATAACCTGTTTCTAGACTTTGGTAATCAGGATGAACTACCAACGAAGACTCTCCTTCTTCAGGTGAACCTACTTTACTGCCACTAGGAGTTACAAGGACCTTCAAACCTTCGTAATGACCCGGGACGTCTTCAGGAGGTTGGCCCCGAAGTCTACGGGACTTCCTCAACAAATCGGCCACGGTTGCAATCTCAGGAGACTGGCCCCGAAGTCTACGGGACTGTCTCGATAATTCAGCCACAGTTAAAAAACTTTTAACTACTGCACACGCAAACAAAGTAAAATCTCAAAGCAAATCGCCTAAAGTCTCTAATCTAACAAATTCGAATCACACGCCTAAAGAATCTAGGGCGTCAAAGCAAACACAAACAGTAACCTTCCGGACCGAAAGCACTAGTTTGTGATGAAGCCCAACATCGCCGAATTCAGTACAGAAGTGGCGGGTGGAACAGTTACCCCGGCAACCTACTTAATGAATAGACCGGCACAAGTTCCTCCACTTTAACCGTCTCGAGTGAAGTGAACCCCGTGGAAAATCCAAGTGAGTCTAGCCGACGTCTGCTCCAGGTACAGTGGGATCTTCCCTCCACCGTCACCTCAGGTAGAATCCTAAAGATAATGGTCACTAAGGTTACCAACAGCAACAAATATACCTGGGGGAACATTCTACGACCCGATAGCACGCAAGGGTAGAGTAACAAGCTCAATCCCCTTGTCGGCTCCTTGAAAACAATCCAAGGTTTACCGACAAGTGACCCCAGGCTCCTCGACAATAATCCGAGGTTTACCGTTTGTAGTACGTGCATATATGGCGTCTTTCCCAATGAAGGAGGATTGATCCCCTCACTGGTTCGGACACGGTCTCGTGGTTCTCCTTTAAGAGGAGCTTTCCCAGAGTACAAATGAAACAGTTGGATTTATCCTACCACAAGATAAGCTACTTGTTTGGTTTTACTGTCTTGGAGAGTTAATTACTCTCCTACTCCAAGACACTAGCCTGATCTATATTGGTGTTTCAGAGCCCTAGTAAATAAAAAGTTACTAAGTTGATTTTACTTTAAGCGTTAATTTTTATGGCTTTTCTTTAGGACAAAAGGTAGCGGAGATGAAACTGATGGTGTGTAGACTTGACTCAAATCCACTAAAAAGATGCACCTAGGATGATTTATACTAATTTTCTTTTTCAATGAATTCCCTAGCTAAGAGAGTTGGAGAATGCAAAATTGATATAAAGACAACTTTCTTGGCAATGAAAATCAAAGAAACAATCTCTTTATCTTTTCCAAAGCATACAACACATGACCACTAATTATTTCACGAAAATTCCTTTTCTTTTCAAAGACTCAAATGCTACTAAAACAAACTTTTCTTCAAAAGAGATTTTTTGGATTTTTTCTTTATATTAACAAAGCATATAAAAATCAAAAATCAAATTTTAAAAATCTATGACAATCAAATCAATTTTACCTAAAAGCAAATCTAAGAGAAAATCACCTAAAAGCAAATCTAATGAGGCCAAAGCCTACAAAGTATGATTCCAGGATGTTTTACTCAGTCATGATTTAACCAAGGACTAGTTAATGCAGAATCATAAACTAGTCAAAAACAAAAATCAAAATCTTTTGTTCTTTTTCTTAAGAATGAAATTCACAGTTTAATCAACAAACTTTTTCGAGATTCCGCAAAGAGACAACACAAAGGTAGGTTTCTCACAAAGGTGGATTCTATGAAAGGTCCGACTCCTAAGAAGACTGAAAAGACCAGGGATATCCAAGGTTTTACAACTTCTAAAGCCAAAGTCACTACAGGACCAATGCAAAAATCAAACCCTAGGGCTAGAACCTCTATGAATTTCACTAAAACTCTTGACACTGATGAAACAAGTTTAGATGAAGACTTCTGGCAGGTAACCAGTGGATCTGGGTAGCAAAAACAAATTATAAACAAAATCTAAGAGGCAAAAAGGAAAAAATTGAAATTTTCTCAACTTTGACAGGGTACGCAGGCAACCTGTTTGCACAGGTGCATGTACGCTCTGTGTACAAAGCTGTAGTGCGTATAGGTATGCACTGTGCTTAACGCAGAGGCTGCGTACTTCTAGCAAAACCAAGAAAAACTAAAATCTAACTTAACCCTAAGCTATTCCACCCAAATGCACAGTCAAACAGCCAAAAACCAGAAAGAAAACGACTTTTCTCAAATCAAAGTTTCACACAAAGGAGAAATCATTCAAATCATGGAGTTCCCCAATGGAGTCGCCATTTTGTCATGCGGAAAGAGTCAATTTTGCGGACAAAACCGACCTCCCTAGAAGCTAAGGCTTTCTAGTGACAAACAAGACAATTAAACACTATCTTTCCCTAAACATGCATTTAGAATACAAGTAGTCAGGTGTTTAAAACATACCTTTAGTCCCACGCTGTTTGTAGCAGTCCAGCCTCTCCGATCTAGATGAGCTCCTCCTTCTCTTCGAAACCTGCATTCACTAACAAGCAAACGATTACATAGCACCTGAATAACTCATAAAATAAAACATATTCATCATAAAGACTAAGGAGTATATGAAACAAATTATGTATAACAACTTGTTGAGAAAAATGAGCTTAATTGTATTAAGTGGAAACAAAAGAAACCATTACAACCAGTGCCTTGGTGTTGTGCAGGTCCCTCCCAGGGTCCAGCAAGAGTTCTCCTTTACTTTGATCAGCTCACCCACTTCCAAATGAAGCTAAGAAAGGACGAGAATCTCTCCTCTCAAGCTCTATAAGGGAGTCCTAATTTCAGCAGCATCTACCCTTAGGAATGTTCAGCTTTCAACCTCCCCTCCCTCTGGCTCAATGCCTGTATTTATAGTGCTTTGGAGGAAGTTAATCAAGTCCACCATGAATGGGATAAGCCCCTCTTTCAATGGGATAGCTCCCCTCTCCATGGGATAAGTCCCTCTTTCATTGGGATGCATGAACCATCTGGAGGCGCTCAATCCACGTCAAACCATCTTCTAGAATGCTCTAGAAATGACCACAAGTAACTTTTTTGAAGTGAAACTTGCGCCTTTTGACCTTTACAGGAGTACGCACCCACCCCTTTACAGACAGAGTGTACAAGTACGCAGGTTTTATGAACTGGAGGTGCGTACACGCAGGTAAGGTTAAGAGAAACTGCGTAACCAGAGTTAATTGACTTTTTAAGGACTTTCTCTCTTTCTTGGAGTTTGACATGAGGAGCAGAGGTGTAAGACTTGCCAAGGAGGACAGTATGACTATTGACGGAGCCATACTGACTGCAAATAGTCATGATGACAAATTTTAGTGTAAAAACAGCATTTGGGAGTTTTTGATGTTCCTTTTCAAAAGGAACAACATTTGTGAGTTTTTGCTGTTCCTTTTTAAAAGGAACAACATTTGTGATTATCTGCTGTTCCTTTTCAAAGGGGACAACATTCATGGTCTTCGGCTGTTCCTTCTAAAGGAATGGCATCTTAATTATTTATTTTGCATGGATTCTTCTCTGCTGTTCCTTTTTCAAAAGGAGCATCATTGCCATATTTTTGCTCTCTGTGATGATTTATATTGAGGATGCTTTTCGCCCATGTTCTCTCCAGTCTTAAAGATATAGCTATGAACTTATGCAATGAACATAAATCACGACATACCAAAGTCAGCAGATCATAGATCGCTATCTTTATAGGGCCTAGTATTGATAAGAGGACAAGAGGAGGGACATACTTACCTCTCATCTCCGTTGTCATTGACTTATTCCCATTGTTTTGGTTGGTTATCTTTATCATGGCGATTTCCCTAAAAATTTTCTTTGATTATTACTTAGGGATAAGAGCAGAGGATTTATATCTTCCTGTTGGGATGATAAGACTTCTTCCACCATTCCCACTCTTAAGGAGTGCTGAACCACCCTTATGTGTAAATAAATAAGAAAAAGTGCTTTGCAAAAAGAAAAAATGAATATGGATTATTAATTGTCAAATGCAGGATAGGGGGTCTCATCAAGAGCTAGCCTACCATGATCATCAGGATGGAAGCGAAGTGGCATTCCCAGTATGGCCACCACACCAGGGATATGGTCTAAAAGGTACACTAAATAAACAGACCTTGGAACAGGAGGTCTCATCACGAGCCGGCCTGTCCACGTTTCGCACCTTCCTTGTGAATGGCATTATGGCTACCTGGTTACCAAGCCAGCATAATGGCCTGCATTTTGACAAAATAATTTTCAAAATATACATAAAGGATCATGGTTTTGGGGGTGCAATAAACAACTCTGCCAAGGTTATGAACACCTGTCGGCAGCAGAGCTCTGTTAATGGTATCGAAGTCGTAATGGTTACACCAACATGGATAATATTAATACTTCTTTGTCTCTTCTATCCTATGAATAATTCATATTTTATTCCCCGATGAATATATTGCATGAACACTCATTACCACCAATCATGGCAAAGGAACTGACAATGACCTCTGGAGATTTCGTACGATTGACAGACGTCCCATCCCCCGACCTCGCATCATATCACGCAGGCTCTTATGTAAAACACGATCCACCTTTTTGCCTCGATTTCGGTATTTTGTTGTCCATCTAAAACATGGCATAATTTTATATGCTATTCCTTTATGACTTGGTTACACAATGGGTGTTGCTCCTCTATTTGACGGCTGGGGCAGCCTATCACATCGCGGGGGGGAAGGTAATCTCATTACTCCACGAGTTACGTGTCAGCACACCACTCGGAGAAGATAGTGTACGAAGGTATGGCATGGTTTAACGGTATGATAATTCTATTTTACGCAAAGTTGCCATATACAATCCATTATGTTGCATACTCTATTTTTTTCTTGCGACGATCACCCTCTCTGCGTTTCAAAATAGCACAGGCAGTTGCTGTTCCATTGGAAATTCTTAGTGGAACCATGGGAGGAAAGGCAATCCGAAGCGAACCTCAGGAGTTGACAGTCTCCGCTGCTGCCCGGGAGATCCTGGAAAAGGTAGGATGGCTGAATTATTTCAGTCGCCTACAAGAATCAAACGAAATAGTGGCATTGCAATTTCTGCAAAACTTGCAGGAGGACTACTCCATAGTAAGAGAAAGGTGGATAGTGGTCACTGATGATGTAATTGCAGAAGTCTTAGGACTACCAGCCGCCGAACCTGTATGGACGCTGAGGAAAGAAAGATTACAAAAGATTATGGAGATTTTCCAGGATGAAGGCCAAAGCTTGACAGTTAAGGGGAAGGGAGTTCTGCCAGCAACATTAGGAGAACCCTGGACTGAACTAGCAAAGATAGTGCAGAGCTACATCACTTGCGAAGGAAGGAAAGACGTGGTAAGACCACGTCATCTTAAACTCTTAGCTGTTTTGAAAGAAAAATGTTCTGTAAATCTGCCTGCACTTTTAAATTCATTATTGCATGATGTGGCCCGAAGCCTGAAAAAGGCACAACACGTAGAAACAGTTGTTAGCCACCATGGATTGATTCGATTGATAGTGAGCCATAGTCTCACTCAACAGCAGAGCAGCTGGGAGGAGCTCATTGCATCGATCGAGGGGGGATTGGTTGCACCATGCCCGAAACCTAAACATTCTTCTAGCACACCGGAACGATCAGAGAAATGCAGAGAACTGGCAACAGAAAAACATGTTGCTCCAAAACGTAAACATTCTTCAAGTACACCAGAACGACTAGAAAAACGCAGAGAATTGGTAGCAGAAAAACCTGTTGCTAGTACACCTGAAAAACCTGAGAGACCAAGAAAATCAGCCCGGCTAGCTCGAATACGAGGAAGGTTGGAAAATATTCGGGAGAGCACAAGCCAGCCAATAGAGATTACAGACGAACCTCCAGAACCAGAAGGAGGACCTTCCGAAGAAAATGCTGGACAATCTGGGGGCGAGGCTGAGCAAGCCGGAGAAGGAGTCGAGGAGGGAGACGTGCACTCCGAAACAGAAACAGAAGCTGAACACTCCAAGGCAGTCACTGAGCAGGACGATCAGGAGGAGGAAGTAGTACATCCAAAGAGCAGCCCGTTGCGAGACCCTGTGGGCGAAGATGAATTGGCCGCAATCCTGGCCAATATGGGGGAGTATGGCCAACCCTCCAGCCCAGCAGGTCCTCCCGATGGACCTCCAGAGGAAGACATACCTGAGAAATCACATGCAGAAAAGGCAGGAGAAGAAAACCCGCCCGTTCATGAGGAAGAAATAAGAGTCACCAATCGGGAACAATCTGTTCCCAAGATACCAGAAGAAATTCTAGACGGAGTAGGAGCAGATTTAAGAACCAGTCATAAGCCCTCTGCCGAGGTAAGGGAAATCAAGAAATTAAGGAGGAAACAACAGAGGCTGCTGAACACTATAGCCCAGCTCCGACAGCAAATTCGGATTCTGAAAGCCAATCTGAGGATACAAAGGACCACAAGGAAAAGAAAAAGGGCCACTGCAGCAAAATCCCGTAGAACAAGAAGACGAAGGACTTATAGTCGCCCTGTTGGTCAAAACCCTGCTGGAAGACCTACTGCTGTTCCAAATGACGTTGAGGAACAGACTGCTGTTCCAATTGTCACTGAAGAACAGACTGCTGTTCCAAATGACATTGAGGAATAGACTGCTGTTCCAATTGACACTGAAGAACGGACTGCCGTTCCAATTGAGGCAGAGGGATAGGATGATGTTCCATTAACAGGGGAACCACAACAACCTTTCATTCGTGTTAAGAAAGAAAAGGAGAATAAGGAGATCCAAACAGAGGCACCACCCTCAGGGGTAATTCGGGTTCTGAACTCCAAACAGTATAACAAAAAGGTTCAGGTAAAACTCCCGACCTCTACGGCTCTATGGAAAAAGGATCCGAAAACAAGAACCTTGCACAAGATGATGAAGCAAGCTCAGCAAGAAGCTGAACAGCTGAGAGAACAAACAATCCCCTGGGAGAAATATGAAGAGTTACAACAGCAACTTCGGGATATTAGTCAGTCCGAGAGCCAGGCCTTCGAAGGCTGGAAAAAGGAGCAAGAAAAGGTTTCCAAGGTAACTCATCGATTAGATATTGTTGTTAGGCAGATGGACACTGTGTGTTCTTTGTATAATGATGTTCTGGCCTGTAGGGCCCCTGCTAAAAACTATGCTTTATTTTTGCTTGAACGATATTTACGATTAAAGATAAAAGCTGTCAGGGCAGGTGCCCCTATACAAATCAATACTGTTAATGATTTCATAGATTGTTGCAAGCATTATGGAATTAAGGTTCAAAGATTATTGTGTGAATTTTACTTGCTTAACCTCGTGCTAGACCAGCAAACTAATTTAAACCCTGGCCCTTTTGTTGGGGACATACAATTGCAAGCCTTCGTTTCATTCAGGGTTAATCAGCTAAAATGGCTCAGGGCTTATAACACTTTTCAGAGACAAGAAAATAGCCTAGAATTGTGGGTGAGAGCCGAGCCTAGAGACCCAGTGCTGTTATGGAGAGCACATAGGAACCTTATGAGAACCCCGAGTGTTATGGAGACATTAGGACCCATGCACGAGGACCTAATCCGACACAGTCTGGAATATTTTCTGACCATTAAAGACCTCGCCATCGATGCTGCAAAATTCCGATACCGGATATCTAACCCAAACATCCAGCTCAGGGAACCGTTCAAATATGAAAATTTTGAGCTGGCTGCCAGCCGATTGAACCTTTATGGCGAGCGTATTTTGCAAGCAGGGCCATCTTGGTTAGGGTATCTATTTCGTAGTCCAACCATTTGGCACCCTGCACCCGGATATTAGGCCTTGTATGAAATGCCTCAAGGTCAAACAAATCAGTTCTTTGATGATCTAGTTGCTCATCACGGTTGTAGGCCTCCACACGAGGTTCCCTCTCCAGCCTATTCTCTTACCGCCTTGCATGTCAATTATAATGTTTTCATGAGGGCATGAAACATGGTAAGCAGGGGTGTGTGTGGAGCACTGGAAAGGTATGTTTTTGACAAACAATTTAGTGACTTTTCAGTAACTATTGTAACCCTTTCTGCATTATGAACTCAAAGAAATAAAGAATTTTAATAGAATGTGTGAGAATTAGTATGGAAAGCTTAATCGCTGATAATTGTCATTTTTCTATGCAGGAAAAGGTGGAAACAAAGAGCTGCCATTCAAAAGGGAAAGACAAAGGAGGAATAACTGCTGTCCCTCTAGAAGGGAACCGGATGCAAACGAGATCGAACAGATCGAAGCAGAACGACCCAGGAAAGAAAGAAGGGTTACCAATTCGGTGGAATAGGGAAAGAAAAGTAAAGGATTAACGGCTTGGCGAATCCCTCAGGATCTTTGATCCTGAGGGATCGCTGTTTTGCTTATTTTTGTTTCCTAGATACCTCCGCCATTACTTTTATAAAAAGGAACAACATCATTAAGCAAAGGGACTTTTATGTAATTTTAAGTTTCATACTAAACTTTGATCATCGACTCTCACTGAGACTTGGCTTGCTGTACGTTTGTTGATGTATTAATATAAAAGACTTGGTGTTTATTTCATCTCTGCGTCTAGAGTAATCTAAGGCGGTGTACCGTTGGAAGCTAAGGGCCTGGCTCCAAAGGACACTTGCTTTTGTATCATTATAATTTGATTTCTGCGTGGTTTGTTTATCTTTATTGCTTGGTAATCTGACATGCTTTTCATATGCTATTCCATGCTCTGTTACGATTAATTCATTAATGGTTTTTTTCAAGAGATTTATGTAGTGACTCTGTATTGTATGAGTGAATCTTTTCAGAATTGATTGCATGTTATCAGTCTAAGCCAACTATTTCTCTTACAGAGAATTTGTATTGAATATTACTGTTATTGGATTCATTTGAAATCCCAATTATTGGAATCCGGAAGTAATGTTATTCTATTTGGAAACATAGTCATATTCTCTTTAATCATCAGATTGCTATATTAGCGTGTTGTGTATATATGGTTGATGCTTGCTGTTCCATAATTCATCTGTGAGTGCTGTTCCATAAAGTATATTCCATCGAATTTGCCTTAAGAGAGAAGACTGCTATTTTATTGCAGAATGTGAGTTTGGTTCAATAGAGCAAGTTTAGTTCTAACTCGCGAGACTTAGTTTATTTGATTGCTGTTCCATTTACTGCTGTTCCATTTCAGATTTACTGTTCCATTTCCTATTTGCTGTTCCATTTTACTTTCTGTCGTTCCATTTACTTGCAATTGCTGCTTTGGTGTGAGAGAAGGTCTAAGGTTGTAGTGAGCCTCAGCATTCACTGCCTAGCTCCCAGACCTATGGTCCATGCTCTAATTTCCTTTCCATCAGTTTCTAGAGGGATGGGTTATCGCTTCCGCACCCTTGACTGATAAGCTGCCTTGTGTGATTTTATTCCTTTAAAGTAATTTAGTCATAGTTTAGCATCAGTTTACTCTTGTATTTTCTGAACGCTGTACTACTAAGCATTACTCTGACGAATAGCCTCGGATTGAGATACTCTTTGCAATAACAAAGCATTCCCGGATTGACTTATTAATGTGGAATAACTAGAGGTGAAAGAGACCCTTGTTACAGCTCTACAGACCCGTTAACATCCTCTGAAAGAGGTGAAGTCTTATCGAATCATCATTTAGGGTGTTTGATGAACACCATAGATGAAAGGTCATCACGTGATTCGATGGATCTTCACCCGGATTTCCATTAAATTTAGGAATATCTGATGGAAGTTTATGCGGAATCGCTGGCAACCAAGGGGCGTAAGCAATTGGATCGTTTGTTAACCGATTTAAATCAGGTAACTCTAAGGTTGCCACGAAGGGTAACTGTTGATTCAGGTTAGGTGAAGCATACCTAGGATAAGATGGAATCACTTGAGCAGTTGGTCTTTGCATATCGGCATAATGCATTTGATGCTGGTATGTTTGGTAAGGTTGGTGGGCTTGACCATTGTAAAATGGTTGGTTTTGACCGTTTTGAATGTACGGCTGTCCACTGTTCGCAAAGATTTGCTGCTCAGAACCTTGGTATACTTGTTGGAATTGCGGTTGTTGGTATTGCACCAGCCATGGTTGTGAAGCCATGTGTTGTTGTGTGATACTAACCGTTTGACCAAGGTGAGGGGTAATTGTACCCGTCTGGACCTGTGTCGCCCCACTAGTCGGCAATTGTGGTTGAGTCGCAGGGTCAAGGGGCTGTTGCATTACAACCTGAGAAACCTGAGGTTGGCATACAACAGGCAGTGCTTGAACTTGCGACACCGTCACAATAGCTGGCGTAGTCCGGATGTTTGACATAGGTACGCATTGTTGCATCGAATACACAACTCTTGGTTGTTGAGGTAGTATAGGTACCCAACCACTTGAGGTAATTCCAGTATAACCTGAATGATGTTGTGAACTCCCGTATGGATATCCTCCTGGAGGGGATAATGAAAGGGTATACTGCCCCCCATACGGTGGTAATCCAGAACTCAAGGGAATTGTTTGCCCTTGGGGACCGGACTGCCCAAATTGACCTCCAAATGGATCAATTTTTTGAGACTCAACATAAGAGTTTCCGGATATTATTCCGGATGAACAAACAGGAACGAACCAGACTATCAAAATAGCCCTTGAGTGGGCTCCTTCTAGCAGTTGAGAGCTAGTCGGGACAGATGGTATGCCGATGAACATTGTCGGAGTGATAGCAGGGAGTTCTGCCGTCGCTGTGTGAAATGACACAGTCCTAGATGTTGACGGTTGTTCAAACATTTTTAGTCTATCCAAAAGATTACCTAGCGATTCTACAGGAGCTTCCGCTGGTGGTAGACTAACTTCTGATGTCGAAGGATATAGAGTGATCCCGACTCCAAAGTGCGTTGGAGTACTCGTTTGAGGATCTTCTATAATTTCTTCTATTGCAATCAGACCAGGTGGAAGGGGAAGACTGTCAGGTCCGTAAAATATTTCTGGTGTCGAAGAAGGTGTGAAATCGGTAGCGACAGATGCTTGAAGAGTAAGACTCTCCGAACCGGTTGTAGATGGAACTGGTTCGGTAACACAAGTGTTTATTCTCAAACTAGGATCAGTATCACTGTCCTTCTGTGGCCACTGAACTTCTTCTGTACAGGCAGGGATTCCAGAAATGTTTGGAGTAACCAGAGTCTTTGATGTCGTTGGAACACTTGTTCTAACTTTGATAGGAGATTTGGAACCGGTTAAACGAGTTCGCTTTGTCCGTACTGGTTTCAATTCCGGAGACAAAGACGGTTGACTCATAAGCCTCCGCGAACGACGGGGTTTCAATTGACTTTCTTCCACGATTGCGGATTACTCGATCAACTAAAATAAAGGGAAGGTATGTTTCCGAATTAAATGAATTTTAGATGCTTTTGACACAACTTGTTTTTTTAGTTTTTAAGAGTCGAGAAAAAACAAAAGATGACTCTAGTCTCCTTCGATTTTTAATGAGCCTAAAGTGACAAGTGCTCATATGGAACTTTTCCGTTAAGGAGTCTGAAAAGGAATGAAAGGGACTGCTCTGGAGGTCTAGGTAGAGGGAGTACCAAACCAATCACAAAACTGCAGAATACTTTTTACGGTACGACAGTCAATCTTCCCGAATGCTGTGTTCAGTGCATTGCGATCAGTAGGGTGGCCGACACGGCTTCCTATGGATAAAGGATTTAAGCCTATAGGGGTCTCCCAAAATATACTCGATGGTACGTGGGAGCACAAGTCCACACTGGCACTTATCGTCTCAAAGTGGAGGAATCACCCAACCATCAGTGAAGACAACAGTTACCAGGCTTTACGACGCTGGAATACGTGTCTAGCCTAGACCTCTAAATGTTGTGCAGTTCCAAAGCGTTGTTAGATTCATTGAATTTATTTTAAGTTGATCTTTCTTATGAAGTTTGCCTTTTGGGTTCACCACGAGATGTAGATGTAATTCCTAAAATGCAATCTAAAGATGATAAACAAACTTTTATCTCTTTTCAGCAATGAAAATCCTAGCTACTAGGGGAAAAGAAAGACACAATCTTTTCACAAAGAGCAAAGAGCACACTGTAAATGCACTTTCCTAAATCAAGCCAAATAGACTGTCTATATGCAAATGAACATGCATGTATTTTTTTTCACTTTCTTAGTATTGATGCTAAAAAGAAAGTTGATGTACAAATCTGAATTTGCTTTCAAGCGACAAACACAAACAAGCTTCTTTTCGAAATCAAAATTGTAGAGATGATTACGACACTTTATGATTTTGAAATAAATACTCGTTTTGACACTAGAAAGTCACAAATTCAAAGAAAAAGCAATAGTAAAAGTATAATCGACCATCAACAGCAAATAAACTTTCTCCTATGATCGAAATCGACACTTGCGACAGATCTAAATCAAAGGACGACAGTACGACTATTATACTTTTGCAATGGAAAACTGTAAACGACTCAACAAACACACAAAAACATCTACAGTTCTTTTGTACAAATGAGGTGGAATATCAGTAAGGAAAAGGGGTTTGAAACAGTCATATACTGATCACAGGCTGCAAAATTCAGAGACAAAACTAGAAAGAATGAAGCACAAGAACCTCAGCTGCACAGGGCTAGGCTGATCAGCGCACCTGTAACACAGAGAAACTGCATTGCAGCGCAGGTTGCCCTTTCGGGAAGTGCGTTGAAATGTAGGATCTCTTCACAGTACCTGCGCTGGGCCAGAAACGAGAATTCTATCTGGGTTCTGGGTCACAGTTTGCAGTTTAGTCTTCGGTTTTTGGCCAAGTAAAAGCAATCAGTAATGCACAATCAGGGGTAGATCTAAGGAGGGTCTAAGAGCTATCACAAGGGCAATCAGATAGTCTGTGAATCAGCTGTTCAAATTGGTGGGCTCCAGTATTGTAGCAATAATGCTACAACTCCTGGAGCTCCCTATCTCTAATTTTATCAACCCGGTAGTTCGTACAAACTTGGAAGCGACGGTGCTGTATGCACAAGTACTAGCTCTTGTCGCAGTTGTCACTTGGTCAGCTGGCACAAGTCCGCTAGGGCTCAAGCCAACTTCTATAGGCTCACAGAAGAAGCTTTATGAATGATGGACGAAAGCTAACTCAAAGGAGACTAGTCTATTTGCAAAAAGAAACTGAAAGCCAACGAAGCATGAAAACCCTAGTAAACCCTAATTTGACTAGCTAGACCCTAATTATGCAAAACTATGAATGAAACAACTACCAATAATGCCATTACTTGCAGTGAACTGAAATACATGCATCTAAGCTACTTGCATCTGAAAAGACATGTTTTTGTATTTTTTCATTAAGTGGTTGGATTTGTTGTGATGATGCTTTTGATTAGGGTTTGGTTGTGCAGGAGCGGTTGGAATGGAAGGAAAGCATGGGCAAGGTCAGGATGGCTAGGGGAGGTCCCAGAGGGTCTCTAGCATCAGTCCACAGAAGTCTACCACGTTCGGATGCTCAGCAACCGAGTTTGCAGGCTTCTACAGGAAGTCTGTAGGGGATCCTACAGGAGACTCAAGGGTTTCTACAGGAAGTCTGTGCAATTCTACAGGATGTTTGGTCGTGGAAGTTTTGGGAGATGGTGAAGTGTTGGAGTGGTGTGGGAGGATAGGTGAGATGGAGATGGAGCTGGTGATGGCTCAGGAGCAGAAAAATCAGATGGAGGAAGAGTGCATGCAGTGGTTTGATGGTTGGAAGGATGGGATCAACGAAAGTGTAAGTAAATGGAGCTAAGTGATCAATGGATGAGTTGGAGGGTAAATGAGCTGGACAGAGGCCGAATGGGTGTCCTGAGGAGAGATCAAGAAGAAGAAGAAGAAAGTGGAATGATATGGAGCAGCGTAAATGAAACAAATGACTCATGCACCAAAAGCGAGAATTCACTAACCTATGATCACTGTGCCATGAAACCTACGAACAGCAATGGAAAACCAAGAAATGAAACTAGTGCATGGAAGTGAAATGTAGAAGTATGGTTCAATGTCAAAAGTGCATGGATGGATCTTCAACGAAAATGTCTATGTTGCAGCTTGCATGGAAGTGAGAAGAACTGCGTTTCTTTTTGGTGGTTGGTTATGGACTGCACCCCAATCCCTAACAGAGATGGCAGTGAGCCTTAACAACCTTTTTCTGGAGCTCCAATAGATTATATCTATCCTTTTCTAACCTAAGCAACTGGAAACAAATTCACCATAAACTAATCCTATCTAAGCTCATGAAAAAGACTAAATTAACAACCTGTAAATTCGAATTGCATGGTAAAGTAAAAACTCAAAGTGCTGGAACGAAATGCAACAACATTACAACACCGAGGAGATCTATTGCTCTCAGGTTGGGCCCTAACCTGAGAGCTATAGCTCCCTTAGAAAACTCAGAATGAGATCAAAATCTGCCTTCTTTATTCATAATCTGATGTCATGCCAAAACTGGCTTACAAAAAGAACTAACACCGAGCTGTAGCTCGTACTTCAGAATTACAAGAGTAATGCAAAAGTTCAAAAAGCTTCTATCCAAGGCTACGGCCTCAGTATTTATGCAAAATGATCATCCAACAGGTGTCCTTGATTTGAGGAGCTCGGCTGTCCAACTGAAGTTTAAACTGCTGATCCTGTAGGACAGTCATAACTGGTGTTTCTGTAGAACAGTTATAACTGCGGTTCCTGTAGAACAGTTGGCTGCCTCTAAGCTCGGTGGGGAGATGGATTGGAGCTCGGAGCTATGGTGGGAATCACGAGGAAGGTCCCCAAGACTGTGGACATCCTCTCCTAAAAACCAGCAGTGCCACCTCACTGTCTCCTTGTCTCCTTTCACGTGGTCTTTTCTCCCTTTTAATGCCAAAAACCTGAAAGCATCATGCATTAGTCACGTAGATAAAATGTCTACCCTTCTTCCTACAAACAACACGAATAAACTAAGAAATGCATGCATAAGCAATAAAAGATGAATGGTTGGAGCAGAGCAAGTAGGCCAAATGAGCCCAAATTATACCAAAAATTGGGGCTCATCATCACCCCCCAGCTAAACTATTTGCTCATCCTTGAGCAACTTAGTCCAAGTCCTCATCCTTCATTGCTTTCACTGCTTCCCTTGCATCCCAAGGCTCTGTGGTAGTGTCCTCTCTGTAGATGTGAAACCCTGCTTTCCTGTTTACCTCTTCCCATTGTTGACTGTCATCTTCCTTGGTATTGCCTTCAGTCAATCCTAGCAATAGTGGTGGGATGCGTTTAAGGCCAATCTGTTATAAACAATTTTGTGCCTTGCATGAATTGTCAATAATCCAAGGGATCCAAAGTCCCTAAACATGATGTTCCCACCCCTAGAGGAACAAGGTCAGCAAACCAACAGCTCTCAGATCAGTTCTCCACCTGAAAACACTCAAAAACAAGCAATCCTGAAATCAAAGCAGGTGCTCCACTAGGCTTCTGCGCTGAAACTCAACTCCTCCATGGTGTACCTGCGTTGCAAAGCAGGTAGAACAAAGGCCACCTGCGCTGAGCGAGATGGGACAAGTGGCACATTGAGTCATTGCTCTGGAATCTTCCAAAAATGACACTTGGATCAGGGATTTCGCCTTGTGATGAGTCAGAGGCTCTGTTTCTCCAAGTGGAAGCAAGGTTCTCCAAGTGGACTCAAGAACTGAAGATCAACTGAAGAGAGAGAGGACACAAGGCAGCTACACATCAGTTGCAAGCTGACTCATCCTTTCTCAATTCATCTATATATTGAGCTCTCTCCTATGAGCTCAGGAGGCTGGAATTTTGTGCAAAGTAATGATATGCTGTTGGTTTCACTATAGAACTATTGGGTGATTGTTTGAGAGAGGTGAAGAGGAGAAATTCTTTCTGCTGGGAGGTGTTGCTGGATTGGAGCCTTCAATGGTTGTAATACTCTCAGAACCTTTACTTCTTCATTAATAAAAGCTATTGAGGTTCTTCTATGTGCTCTTGTTTCAATAATATATTGTGATAATTGCATGTTTGGTTTACACTAATCCTTAAACCAGTTATGATTGCATGCTTCTTGTAGTTTCCTTCTTTGTTATGTTGCAGGATCTCATTGTAGCTGGGCCAGCAAAAGAGCAAGGAGCTGGGAGCAAGCAGCCAAAGAGAAGAGTTTGGATTCGACATTAAGCGCAAGGCAACGGTTAGTGCATTTCTCCATTCTCTTTTGCTTTCATAAAGAAGTAAACCTTAAGTAGTTTGTTTTACAGTTGTTGCTGAGGTACTATCACCCTTAGAGTGGGATAGGGTCATCCGAGTCGGATACTTTTCCCTACAACAAACTGGCGACTCCGCTGGGGATCGTATCCGTTTGATTGTGTTTGTAGTATTTTGCTATTCATTTCCTGAACAAAAGAGTACCAAATCAAAAAGCTTTTGACTATATCAAAAGCGAAGTAGAGGGCAACTACTCTAGCTCATTTCTGAGCAAGTTCATGATTTGAAGAGCTGATCTACAAGGATCCTTGTAAGCTCTTAGTGATAGCTTTTCACCTTCCTAATCATCCCTTTGAGTGTGCTTGACTGATTGCTTCTGATTTGAGCAAAAATTGTGTATTTTTGAGAAAATTGTGACCCGGAAACTGTGAAAACGCAACTTTCGTTTTCCAAAGCAGGTAGTACACAGGCTACCTGCTTTGCAACGCAGGTCCCGAAGGGGCTACCTGCGCTGAGAGCCAGACTGGATGTGCAGCACCTGCGTTGGCCCAATTTTGCCTAGTGCAGTTGGGGTTTCCTCCTTTTTTCTTGCCTGTTTTCACTATAGATTTGGCTGCCAGTTACCAGTCTTGCACCTGTTCTGAAACCAATATTACTTGCCATCATTCTGCCTCTGTTATATAATGAAATTGTACTTGTTCTTTGTATTTCTTACTCATTTACAATTTCCCATAACGAAGAGTAAACTAGTCTTGCTTTTGGCCTCTTAGATCTGAACCTGTGTTAGGCATTTTGCTGGTCTAAAGAGTTAGCTTGTTTGCTGTCCATAGCTGATTAGTCATTTACTTTCGTCATTATGGTTTGATTTCATGCATTTCCAGTGATTAAGCAAGTGAATCTTAAGGTGTCTTTTGATTTTGGACAAGCTTGTTTACTTTCGCTTTAAATCGAAATCAAAGTTATATAACAACTTTCTTTTTGTAACCCATCCACATTAAGAAAGGGAAAAGAAAATACATGCATTGTGCATTTTGCATTTGACTGTTTGCTTGACGATTTAGGAAAAATTTGCATTTAGTGTGTGCTCTATGATCTGTGTGAAAAGATTTGCCTTTCTTTTCCCTCAGTAGTTAAGATTTTCAAAGTTGAAAGATTGAAAAGTTTGCTTCTCATCTTAGACTGCATTCAGGAATTTGTTACATACATCTCGTGGTGATCCTTAAAGGCAAACTGCTAAGCAAGATCAACATTAAAATAAATTCAATTTACATAACAACGCTTTGTAACATAACGCAAACACATAGAGGTCTAGGTAGAGACGTGTTCCGGCGTCGTTAAACATAGTGACTGTCGATCTCTACGAAGGTGGGTGATTCCTCCTGAGAGTCGGTGGCACTAATACGGACTTGTGCTCCCACGTACCGTCGCGTATATATTGGGAGACCCCTATAGGAACAAAGCCTTTATCCATAGGAAGCCGTGTCGGCCGCCCTACTGATCGCGATGCAGTGAACACAGCATTCACGAAGATCGACCACCCGTACCGTAAAACGTATTCTGTGGTTTCGCGAAAATTTTGGCACACCCTCTGCCTAGAACTCCAGAGCAGTTTCTTTTGGCCTTTTTCAAACTCTATAACTGAAAAAGTCCATCCGAGCATTTGTCACTTCGGGCTCGTTAAAACATCGAAGGAGACTAGAGTCATCTTTGGCTTTTTCTCGACTCTTTAAAACTGAAAAAGCAAGTTGTGTCTAAAGCGTCGTTATAAAATTTATTTTAAGCGGAATAATCATCACCCTTCCCTCGTTGATCTTCGAAGTTAGTCCACCACAAGTGGAAGTTCCTGTAGAATCGCTAAGAAATCTTTTGGATAGACTAGATATGTCTGAACAACCGTCGACATCTAGGACTGTGTCGTCCGACACAGCAGCAGCAGAGCCTCCTACTGCTACTCCAACGATGTTCACTGGTATACCATCTGTCCCGGCAAATTGTCAACAACAAGCCGGAATCCCATCAGGGACGACGACATGGTTAGTTCCTATTTCTTCATCCGGATTATCATCTGGTATTTCTTATGTTGAAACTCAACAAATTGATCCAATGTGTCTTCAAAGGCCAATTTACCCTTTAAGTACTGGATTTTCACCATATGGAGGGCAGTATGCTCTTTCATTGTTCCCTCCCAGAGAACAACCATATGGGAGTTTACAACAAAGTTCAGGTCAAACTGGAATTACATCCAGCGGTTGGGTACCAATACTGCCTCAGCAACCAGGGGTTGTATATTCAATGCAACCAGTACACCCTGTGTCGAATATTCCCACCATACCTGCTATAATGAATGTGTCGCAAGTCTCAACGACTCAATCACAATCTCAGGGTAGTGCCTCCTTATCTGGAGCGACTCAGGCTCAAACAAGTACTATGACTCCTCATCCTGGTCAATCATCCAGTATTGGTCAACAGCAAATGGTCCAACAACCAGAGCTGGTTCAATCTCAACAACCGCCATTCCAGCAATCATATCAAGGACCTGAGCAACAAGTCTTTGTAAGTAATGGGCAACCATGCTATAATGGTTATGCCCATCAACCTTGTCAAAGTTGTCAGCATTATGCTGGTTTGCAAAGACCCATTGCTTAGGCGATACCATCTTATCCTGGATATGCTTCGCCTAACCTGAACCAACAGTTGCCCTTTGTAGCAACTCTAGAACTACCAGATCTAAACCGGCTGACGAATGATCCAATTGCTTATGCCCCTTGGTCGCAAGCGATTCCGCATAAACTTTCGTCAGACATTCCTAAATTTAATGGAAATCCGGGTGAAGATCCATCGAATCATGTGATGACATTCCATCTATGGTGTTCATCAAACACCCTGAATGATGATTCGATACGTCTTCGCCTCTTTCAGAGGACGTTAACGGGTCCGGCGGCAAAATGGTACATTGAATTGCCTAGAGCTTCGTTCGACAACTTCAGTACCTTAGCCACAACCTTTTTAACCCATTTTCAATTACCGATAAGGTATGAAACGGGAACAGAACTCCTTACCAACTTCAAACAGACGACTGCCACCCATATATCTGATCATATACATGAGTGGCGACATCGTCGTAGGATGGTAAAAACATACGTTCCCGATCAGCTATTAGCTGAATGGTTTATCAAGTCATTACTTCCTGCCATCACGGAAGATGTGGCAAAGGGGGGAGTCGTAACGGAAGAGCAAGTTATCGCTCGTGCGCAATATCTGGACTTAGTTTATACTCAGTCCGGCACGCTCTACGACAAAATACCTGACGCCCCTAGACCGGAATTCTCAATTCCTCCTCCTCCTAAATCAAACAATGACTCTCGCGCCGGCGATGGCGTGACTGGAAAACGCAAAATCTCTAGTCAAAATGCAGATGAGGAACTTCTTGCCTCAGAAGTAAATGCCATGTCGACCGACAAGGGCAAACAACTGAAGCAACCAAGGGGCAAGAAGAAAAGGAAAGAGAAACCCCCGACAGGGTGTCATATATGCGATGAGGATCATTGGACGAAAGATTGTCCACATATAGCTGAAGTTAAGAAACTCTTCAGGAGTTCAAAAACCCCAGCAGTATTGACTGATCCGTTTCCTAATCCAAGACAAAATCTGGTTGCTAATCAAAATGCTTCCCGATCCCAAGTGCTTATGTTGTCTACCTCAAAGCAGCAGAATAATGCTTTGACAAGGAATAAAGATTACAGGAATCCAAAGCAGTTGAACAACAAGGCAAATAAACAACCTAGTAGTTCAACAACAACTTTGACCAAAGTTGTGCCACCCATCATTCCTGAACAAATGATAAAGTCGCAAAAGGGAGTAGTACACAAATCGACATTTAATCCTCGTGAAAAAATAACACAGGATTATAATATAATAGAGGACCTGGCTCAATCGTCGTCCGCTATGTCGACGCCTGAGGTACAGCAAAATTGCCCCTCCCAAGTGCAAGCTTTATTATCAGCTATAGGTGGGATTGGCCCAATGGATTCCAATCTAGTGGCCTTTGATCATAAAGGATATGACCCTCAGTTACCAGCTCAACAAGCTTTCCTTATTCAAGTGAAAGCCCTCAACAAAACTGTTCATCGAACAATTATTGATGAGGGGGCATCTACATGTCTTATGTCGATGAGTTGCTGGAAAAATTTAGGCTCACCACCCTTGTCGAAATCATCAACGACCTTAAAAGCATTTGATGGATGATCATACACTCCATACGGGATTTTAAGTAACTTGCAAGTTGAACTGGGGGGCAAAACAGTAGAAGTTGATGTTGAAGTAATCGACGGAAACGTCGATTACAACATCCTACTGGGAAGGCCTTGGATATATGCCATGGCTGCAGTTGTGTCGACCTACTTCAGGAGGATTGTATTTCCTTTTCAAGGAAAAATTACAATCGTCGACCAACAAACATTTCTCCCCAACAGTTCTCAAGTTACGGGAAGCAGCACAATGATCCATGAAAGTAATCAATCACTCCAAAATATCAGAGTAGGTCTCCTAAAAGACCCTGCCTTAATGGGTACTTTTGCCC
Organism: Pinus tabuliformis; assembly: GCA_031772625.1. Taxonomy (NCBI): domain Eukaryota; kingdom Viridiplantae; phylum Streptophyta; class Pinopsida; order Pinales; family Pinaceae; genus Pinus; species Pinus tabuliformis. Next base: position 1,162,922,264 of record CM062811.1, read on the forward strand.
TACCGCCGGCAAGTAATCTGGCGGAAGTAGCCCCAGTGGAAACCTACAATGTGAAATCTTCTATATCTAACGGATTCGGAAGATTCCTAAATATTTTGTCAGCATGGATCATCGCCCTAATGGAAATACTGTAAACACAGTGGGCCCCAAGGACAGTTCTTATCTCGTGTCAACCTCGTTAAAAAATGAAACAAGGAGTCAAGAGGAGAGTTCTTTACGATGTCAACCTCATTAAAAAATGAAATGTCCTCTTAAGGTTTAGAGGACATATGCCTCGTCTGCATTTTTATGCTGGGGGCATCAAAATCGAGCAGTTTTAGCACACAGTTCATGCTCGTTAAAAAATAAACGCAAGATCCGAGCAGTTTTAGCACATAGTTCATGCTCGTTAAAAAATAAACATAAGTTGTGAGCAATCTTCCCCTAGAGTTCAAGCTCACCCAGAAAAAATGAACCGGTAAATAACCTTGGTAAATGTAACCTTTGACAGCCATATTAAAGCCCTTGGTCGTGTTCTTGCAGTCTCACCTCCATCCATTCATTTGGCCAATCGTTCATCTCCATATGTTTGTTTACCCATTTTGAGGAACAGCTGCGAAGAGTGATTTCACTAAGCCATCCTTGTGACACTGCCGTGATTGGAATATTCCAACCTGTACCTGGAATCTGTTGCTGCCCTGTTCATCACTCGTTCCTCGAAAGACGAGTCGTCTTTAAGCTCTTTTCACTGACTCATAAAATATGAAAAGTTTGCCGAGTTTTTGCCTTCCAGCTCGTTAAAACGACCGGAAGAGCTATCCCTCCTCTAGATTTTAATCTTTTTTGGACCTGAGGGATTATTGCACAAAAAGATCGAGCGCTTGTTTTGTTCGGCTCGTTAAAGCAATCAAAAATTCATCCCTTCTGTATTGTTTTATACTTTTTCGGACTTAAGGGATTAGATGACGAAAAAGGAATTTTGGAGTTGACTTTATGTACCTTTTCAGACTCTCTAAAAATGAAAAGGACCGAGTTATCCTTGTCGTTAGACTCGTTAAATTCATTAAATAGCGACAAACTTGTCTTTAGACGAGAACGAGTTTCCCTATCGCTAGGCTCGTTAAAACATAGCGATGGGCTTGCCCGAAGGGCAGGTTATAGAACAAGCATATGTTATCCTCCTCAAGCTTGACAAAAATAAAGAGGTACTGGTCAGCGATGACTGGGGAAAAATTGGGAGAACCTCACAGCTTTAATGGTAGCAAGTCGCTCTTGAACATGACACTTTGTCCTCCGTATCACATCGGGTTGGGTTGTTTCATTCACTGGTCTCATCACCATGGTCCTCGCCACACCATCCACATTTGGGGTAATGCTACCGATCCATCACATCAGTGTCGTTATATGTTCAAGAGAAGTTGTTCTGCAAAGAGTCAACCATGTCCCATCCACTACCATACATTGTCCTTCATCCATTTCATGACCGCCACCCTGAATCATACATCACAGTTTGTTTTCACCTCATCAAAATCATTAGCTCCGTTCCGTGTCACTGATGTGGGATTCATTAAGGCCCTCCTTTGACGGATCGCTCCTTGTCGACATCAACTCATTATCCAAGGAGTCGATCTAGGAACAACCCCTTCAGTACTTTGAAGCTTGCATGCCTCAATGGCAAGTTTCTCACTTCCGGCGATAGGTATACATCAATGGCCTTCGACCAGAAGATTTTGCATGGTGGTCGACGCCAAGTCCTTTATTCCCACCATGTGAATTGTACTGTTGTACCTTGAGGGTCATCATCCTTATCGGTGATTCCTCTCGTGCTTGTTAACGGTTTACATCATTGACCGGTAATCAAGTGATGTCTTTCCATGTTCGACTTCAAGAAATTCTCACATGGATCGACTTGTACATCGAGTGAAGATTGGAAGAGATTGAAGACCCCGGATCTAGTTTCATCCATCCGGGCTGCGATATATATTCAGAATATAAAGACATTTGATATGTACATCATTGCAGCAGATGATCATCCTTCTCAAAGGATGATAATTTCAGCAGAGAATTATCAGTCTATCATCAGACGATCGTCTGTTCTATGTACCAAAATGTATTTATAAAAGCTGAGCATGGGAATGCCCGCCTCAGCTAGATCATGAAAAAGTATGAAAAATAATGTATTGTATTGTATCTTATTACAGGACACTTCTCAGCAGATCGAATGAACTTCGGATCCTCCTAATAAAGCATTTCACCCGATAAACGACCTCATACTTTAGGGGGCATCTGTTATAGACAATTTTGTGCCTTGCATGAATTGTCAATAATCCAAGGGATCCAAAGTCCCTAAACATGATGTTCCCACCCCTAGAGGAACAAGGTCAGCAAACCAACAGCTCTCAGATCAGTTCTCCACCTGAAAACACTCAAAAACAAGCAATCCTGAAATCAAAGCAGGTGCTCCACTAGGCTTCTGCACTGAAACTCAACTCCTCCATGGTGTACCTGCGTTGCAAAGCAGGTAGAACAAAGGCCACCTGCGCTGAGCGAGATGGGACAAGTGGCACACTGAGTCATTGCTCTGGAATCTTCCAAAAATGACACTTGGATCAGGGATTTCGCCTTGTGATGAGTCAGAGGCTCTGTTTCTCCAAGTGGAAGCAAGGTTCTCCAAGTGGACTCAAGAACTGAAGATCAACTGAAGAGAGAGAGGACACAAGGCAGCTACACATCAGTTGCAAGCTGACTCATCCTTTCTCAATTCATCTATATATTGAGCTCTCTCCTATGAGCTCAGGAGGCTGGAATTTTGTGCAAAGTAATGATATGCTGTTGGTTTCACTATAGAACTATTGGGTGATTGTTTGAGAGAGGTGAAGAGGAGAAATTCTTTCTGCTGGGAGGTGTCGCTGGATTGGAGCCTTCAATGGTTGTAATACTCTCAGAACCTTTACTTCTTCATTAATAAAAGCTATTGAGGTTCTTCTATGTGCTCTTGTTTCAATAATATATTGTGATAATTGCATGTTTGGTTTACACTAATCCTTAAACCAGTTATGATTGCATGCTTCTTGTAGTTTCCTTCTTTGTTATGTTGCAGGATCTCATTGTAGCTGGGCCAGCAAAAGAGCAAGGAGCTGGGAGCAAGCAGCCAAAGAGAAGAGTTTGGATTCGACATTAAGTGCAAGGCAACGGTTAGTGCATTTCTCCATTCTCTTTTGCTTTCATAAAGAAGTAAACCTTAAGTAGTTTGTTTTACAGTTGTTGCTGAGGTACTATCACCCTTAGAGTGGGATAGGGTCATCCGAGTCGGATACTTTTCCCTACAACACAATCCAGCTGGCCTGGAGGCTTTGCATGGACTTCTTGTAAAGGTCAACCCTTGCCAAAGCTTCCCTCATCCGGATGGGGGTATGGTACTCTCGGATTTTCAAGCTGTGGGCCAGGGTATTCCATCTTCGTGCACAAGCCTGGGCAGCACTTTCTCCCAACAACCTTTCCATGTCTTCAAAGTGAGCTATGGCTTGGGCCTGTTGGTCCATAAATCTCAAGGAAGCTGTGGGATCCGTAGCCAACTGTTGGTGTGTTGAGATGAGTGCCACCGGATCCTCTAGTTCCGGCCTAATGAACAGTGGTTCGCTCACTTCTCGGTTCATGACTGATTTTGCTTCAGCTGCTCTTTGATCCTCATGGTTTAACCATGAGGCGAACGCCATCAATTGCATATCACCCAAGGCAATATTGGGATCCCATGAGACTTCATTAGGCAAAGCCAAGTTGTGGAGGTAAAACTCTGCCAATTTGGCTTTGTCTTCTGCCGAACTGGTACTGCATAATTCAGAAAATTGTTGTGGGTTTTGGATGTGTGAAATACCTCTTTGTGCCAAGGTGTTTATTTGGAACTGCAGCCATTGATCTTTTAAGAACAATCCATAGGATTTTGCAGGCGGTCTGCACTGAATTGCCTCCATGGCCCAACTGGCCATGCAGGCCAATTGTGCTTCCTTTTGTTGCAGTTGTTCCTTTAGGGCTTGCACTTCAATTTTTGTCTGCTGTTCTGCTTCCTGTAGAAGTGTCATTGGCTCTTCCAGACTGGTGGTCAGCTCCTTTTTGGTTGGTTGTTCTTTTGTGATTTCTTTGGAGGATGTTCCTGCTCCTGCCCTTAGTTCTTGTAGCTGCAACCTCAGCTTCTGATTTTCTTCCTGTAGAAGCGCCTGTTGGCAACTAGCCACATGTTTAGCCATGGTGAATTCACTCCTGACCTCCTTGAGTTGCTCTTGTAAAGGGCCTATGTCCGCCACACCCTTCGATTTGGCGATCTGCATCCATGTATGGGAACGGACTCTTTCCTCCTCTAGTGCAAAAAATAGAGGCACAGTAAATTTCTGCGGGATGATTTTGCCCGCCTCTAAAAAGGTGTAATATGAATTCAGATTGGGCGAAGGGCTAGGTTCCGGTATATGTTCTCTTGCTATCTCTTCAGGCAGTTCTGCCTCACCCTCCCTTGGTGATGAGGGCCCTTCTCCTTCCCTCTTTTCTGTTTCCTGTAGCCGGGCCAGAGTATCCTGTAGAACATTTTCAGCTTCCTGTAGCTGAGTTTTTTCTAACTTTTCTTGCCATGTATTTTTCTTTGGACTCCCCTTCTCGTAGGTGACTGTGATCCTGGAGGGTGATTTTTCCTTGGGAGAGGCAGGTGTATCTTAATTTGACGCTCAGAAGGAAATTTACGATGATTTTTCCAAGATCACCTGTTTGGGATGTAATTATGGAGCCTGCAGAAACCTTAAATGTCTTGGAATGTATCTCCAAAAATATAGCAAATCACGATCTAAAATTAGGGCCCGAGCTTCACCAAGATTTTAGCTCAAATGGGTTGTAATTTTAGAATCTAAACCTTCGTAGAAAACAAATTATAGTGAAAATTCCACGATTACCTATTTGAGATGGAATTCTAGAGTTTTAAAAAACCCTAAATTCCTCAGATCATATCTCCGAAAATATAGCAAGAAAAGATCTGAAATTCAGACCTGAGGTTTAGAACGATCTCGGCTCAAATGGTTTTTGTGTTAGCTTCTAAAACTTCGTAGCGAAAAAGTTATAGCAAAAATTCCACGATGACATGTTTGGAGTAGTGAAACCCTAGAATCCAAAGCTCTGATACCAAATGTTATGAAACCAGCTCACAAAAAGATAGAAAAAAAAAAGATGAACACCTTAGAATTCAACCAGTTCGAGGGGGAAACCTCCTTTACATTACACAAATGAACAATTCTTGGATGATACAAATGACAAGACCTCCTTTCTATATATAGGAGTCTAAGGGGTCATAATATAATTAGATCCGACGATATTTCATTCTATAACATGTGAAATTGGTCGGTTCGGACGCACGTTTTTTGAATAGGAGCTCCCGCGCCTCTGCAACTTTGCCTCCTGCGGCCCTCCGCAGGCCTCCCACCTGGCAGCCCCTACTGCTGGGCCTTCTGCATTCCTCCTCAACTCCCCCGCAGTCGGCCCCCGCCCCCTTCTTTCGGCCAGAGCTGCGTCTGGCTTCCTCCTGACCTTTTCATGGCTGGGAATGATCCCTCTCAGATGCAAGACAATGAAGATCAGGCTGAGATTTTTGCCTCTCTCATTTCTGAAAATGAAACCACTAGAAACAAACCTACAGCTTCAAAGTTCATTAAGAAACTGGTTGACATCCCAGAAATCTCCCTTCCTCCTAGTCTCCCAAGGAAGGCAGCGATCTCTCTAGCAGAGAGAGGTCTGGTTGGACAATTTACTGGCCTGTGGCCCTCTCCCAGAGCTGTCCAGAAATGGGTGGAACGCAACTGGAATGCGAATATCCAAGGGAAAATCGCCATAAGATTCTGTGGAAGGGGTTACTATACTTTTCTCTTTGAAACCAAAGAAGACCGGAATCTCATCTTCAGAAATGGCCCCTACTTCATGGATTCGAGAGGTCTTTACCTGAACAGATGGTCCCCTGACTTCGACCCTGAAATGGATATACCTAATGCAGTCCCAGTTTGGGTTCGTTTGCCCCATCTCCCTCTACATTGCTGGGGAGATGAATCAGTTAAAGCCATTGGGAACGCGGTTGGAAAATACATCGACAGATGCGAACCAAAGGATAACATGCATGCCTGTGCAAGGATCTGTGTTGAAGTCGACCTAGGAAAGGGCCTCCCGGAAGCAATCAAGATCAAAGTGGACCAATGGACCCATATTCAGCAGCTGGACTACGAACAAATCCCGTTCAAATGCAAGGTATGCCATGAATATGGTCATTTTGCTAATAGGTGTAGTAAACTAAAGGAAAATGAAACAAATGAAAATGTTGAAGCTAGTGAAGACACATGGGAACAAGTCAAAAAAAATAAAATCAAACCCCAAACAGCCAGGCCCTAAACCAAAGCCTCCCCCAGATTTCCATGCAGCTCCCCTCCCCCCTCCTCCCATTTCGACTCAGCCTTTACCCTCCACTTCAAATCCCTTCGAATCCCTGGAGGATGAAGATCCATCCTCCCCCCTTTCTCCACCTCCAGTCACTGCTCTAGCAGTCATCCACTCCCCTTCTCAGATCCTCCCCTCACCCCCTCCCACCATAGACCGTATCCTAACTAGAAACAAAGTCAAAGAAGCAAGCTACATCTCAGAGCCACCAAAAAAAGCAGGCAGGAAATCAAATAAAGAAATAAGAGATGAAACAACAGCTAAAGAAATGGCCACAGGCACTCAGCAACCGATGGACTCTTTTTTGGCCAAGCAAAGAGGAAGCGGGGAAAAGATAAAGGAGAAGAGCGGGGCTCACCAAAAACCCAGTAAGTAATGATATTGGTCTCTTGGAATTGCAGGGGCCTGGGCTCCTCCCTAAAATCCAACGCAGCCTGGGATATTATCAACCAAGAGCAGCCAGATTTCTTTCTGATCCAAGAGACCAAAATGTCCAACCAAGACTTTCAAAAATTTACAAAAAGACACAAAAGCTTTGAAGGAACAACAACAGACTCACTGGGTGCCTCAGGAGGAATAGGCACATTGTGGAACAAGAGAAAATGGGACCTCATCAGTCAAAAATCAACTTACTAGTGGGTCAGAACGGACCTCAAAAATAAAAACACAAATGAAGAATTTACCGTGCTCAACATTTATGCTCCAAATCATTACAGGGACAAAGCATACTGTTGGGACTCTATCAAATCAGAGTTGCAGGCATGTCAAAATAGGAAGGCAGTTTTGGGTGGTGATTTGAACTTAATAAGAAACATTGAAGAAAAAATAGGAGGAAAATATCTTGCTGATCCATCAAGAGACGCTCTGGAAGAAATAATAGAATCCTATAAACTCATCGACATCCCACCATGCAATGGAAAATTTACATGGAGCAATAAGAGAGCAGGAGCACACAATATCAAAGAAAGACTTGACAGGATCTTAATCCATGAAAGTATAGCAGCAGGATTCTCCTCAATAAAAAGCAAGATCGTCCATGCCACAGCTTCAGATCATAAGCCAGTGGTCTTGATCCTAGATAGAATAGGAAATCTCGGCCCAATCCCATTCAAATATAATAAAATTTGGGACAGTAAGGAGGATTTCCGCAAGATCATCAAAGAAAGTTGGGAGATGGAAGTCATTGGATCCCCCCACTATGTGTGGGAATCCAAATTAAAACTCCTAAGATCAGCAATCAAAAAGTGGGCAAAAGAGAATGCAACAATAGAGAAAAATAAGAAAATCGAGCTACATAGGAAATTGGAAAAATGGAATCAGGAAAAGGAGGCTCAGCAAACTTCAAAGGAAGAGCAAACTCAGGAAAACGAAATCTTCAGGGAATTATATAGGCAGAACAGAGCAGAGGAAGAGGAGCTGAGACAAAAATCGAGGTGCCTCTGGCTCAGTGCAGGAGATAAAAACACTTCTTTCTTCCATAATAATCTCAAGCTCAGAAGAGCTGGAAATCAAATAGACAAAATCACTGCCGAGGGTAAAGAATTAAGAGAGCAAGAGGAAATCAAAGAAGCAGCCCACAACTACTTCAAATCTCTCTTAACTACTAACTATCAGCCTCTGGACAGCATGGACTTCCTCCTACCAGTAGAAAGTAAAATCAATGAGCAACAAAATAGTGAGTTGGAACAGGAAGTCTCGGAGGAAGAAATTAGAGAAGTCGTGTGCAGTATGCAGCCGGACAAGGCTCCCGGGCCTGATGGCTTCACAATTGCTTTTTACAGGACTCATTGGGATATAATAAAGAAAGATTTCATCAGGATGGTCAAAAATATTTTCAAAAAAACCAAGATGGGAGAAAATACAAAAACTTCCCATTTGGCGCTTATCCCCAAGGAACCAAACCCCCTCTCCTTTGATCACTTCAGACCCATTTCCCTCTGCAATGTCTCCTACAAAATCATCACCAAAATATTGGCTAATAGACTGAAAAAGCTCTTGCCCACTCTCATTTCAGAGAACCAAGGAGGATTTGTCCCTAAAAGACAAATATCAGATAATGTCATTCTGGTCCAAGAAGCAATACACAACAGTTTGCATAGAAATGAAAGAGGTATGATCATAAAACTTGACATGGCAAACGCCTTTGATAGGGTCAATCTCCAATTTTTAGCAGTTGTTCTCCGGAAGTTTGGAATATCCAACAAATTTATAAACATTACTATGGAATGCATTTCAAATCCCTGGACAACTCCCCTAATCAATGGAAGGCCTAGTCGCTACTTCTGAAGTTCCAGAGGACTGAGACAAGGCTGCCCCCTCTCACCCTTCCTTTTCATCATCATGGCGGAAACCTTAAGCATACATCTGGAAAATCTAAGGAAACAAAAGGAGATAACAGGCATAAGGATAGCGAGAGGAATAAAAGAAATAAATCACTCGCTCTTCGCCGATGATACTCTCTTAATAGGAGGAGCCTCAAGCTTAATTGCAAGGAGATTCAAGAGAATCCTGGACACCTTCCTGGCTGTTTCAGGGGGACTGCTTAACAACAAAAAGTGCAGGATATACACTTGGAATGTCTCGCTTCAAGTAATGCAAAGAATCTCTCTAATCATGGACATCCCAGTCCAAAGAAACTGGAGCCACTTTTCCTACCTTGGCCTTCCTTTGGCAAAGGAAGTTGTCAAGTCTGAGATTTGGAACAAGCAGATTGAAAAAATGAGAGGGCTTCTCCAAAGCTGGGGGCTGTCATGGTTAAACCTAGCGGGCAGGACCATCCTCATTAAAGCTCTTCTTTCAGCCCTCCCTATTTATCAGTACGCTGTTACTTTGGCTCCAGCAAGCATCCACAAACAATTGGAGCTAATTATGAGAGGTTTTCTCTGGCAGGGAGGGAAACAAGATACAAAAAAATTTAGTTTGGTCCGATGGGAACAGGTGATCCTCCCCTTCGAAAAAGGTGGCATATCCATCAAAATCCCAAGCCTAACTAATAAAGCGATGGGCTTCAAACTTGTGTGGAGAATGCTAATGGAAAAAGGCAGCTGGTGGGTTGAGGCTCTAAAAAAAAAAACCTTAATGGGCAGCACTCCAAGGTACTCTCTGATTTGATAGTGGAAAGACCATGCACTCCTGCATGGAGACTTATCAAAAAAGTCATTCCCCAAATCAAAAACCATATCTCAAAGTCCCCTGGAAATGGAAAAGATACAAATCTTTGGTCAGACAGAATAATGGGTTCGGAGCCAAGAAACCATCTCCAGCAGTTCAGACCCCTGAAATTATGGATGGAGGCTAAAAGCATTCATTCCCTATATGACATCTCGGTTTGGGACCACAATAATTGGTCTGCTTGGAGGGACCTCCCTCTCCCAAATCATCTCAAAAATCAGTGGGCAGATCTGAAGAGAACGCTGATGGGAGCTGCCCCAACAAATAAATCCGCTCAAGACAGCTTCGTTTGGGACCCAAGTGGAGGAAAGTTCACAGTAAAAGATGGGTATCAACTCCTCCAATCTAGCCACAATCTAGATAATTGGAACCTTCGGTCAGCAGTTTGGAAGAATGAATGCCTCCCAAAGATAAAAAAATTTGCGTGGACCCTCCTGAAAGGGAAGATCCTCACTGCTGAAAACCTAAAAAAAAAAGGGATTCAAGGTCCTTCAATGTGCTGCCTCTGTTGTTTGGAGGAGGAAAGCAGTCAACATTTATTCCTCGATTGCCCCTTTGCCCAACACTGCTGGCACCAAATCACCAGCCCTTTGAGGTCCCCCAGAGAAAACTTCGATCAGCTCACAACTCTTAACAGAAATTGGGAAAAAGGTTATCCCTACGCAAGAAAAGGCAAAGCCATAATTACTCGAATCTGGAGATGCATTCCTTCTGCTCTCTGTTGGAAAATTTGGCTCTCCAGGAACAACTGCATCTTCAAAAACCAAAAGCCAAATCCAGCTCTTACTCTGGCCAAAACTCTGGGCCTAGTTGCAGAAATGATAAGTGCCAACACTGTAACAAAAACCGACCACACCAACTGGCAGAAAGAAGAGGAAGAATGGTATAATAAATTCCCGTTGGTCTACTCAAAGAATAAACAATCTCCAGCAAAGTCAGGTAAGGGGAAGAAAAAATGGAAACTTAGGGGAACTCAAAATGAAATAGAACAGTGGATTCAAGAACAAAAGACTTTCACTCTTCAGTTCGATGGCGCTTCCAAAAACAACCCCGGACAAGCAGGAGCAGGGGGAATAATCACAGATCAAAATGGACAAGTCATCACCACTTACGAATGGGGATTGGGAAATATGACAAACAACATGGCAGAGGCCTATAGCCTTTTTCTAGGTACCTGCATCCTGAAAAATCTTCAAGCCAAAAATCCAGTCATAATTGGCGACTCGGCAATTATGATAGCAGCTATGGAATCAGGGGGCGACTTCAAAAACCAGGCCCTCAACAGAATCAAGCACAGGATTGTGGTAAACTCTAAACAGATGGGGATCATTCAATTCAAACATGTCATGAGGAATCATAATACCAAGGCAGATTCTCTAGCCAACAGTGCAGTCACCAGACCCGTAGGGCAGGTCCGTGAGAACAACAACACATATGATAAATCAATCCCATAAGACACCCTCCCCACAGACGGGCTCGTGATCCAAGGCTCCAATAGTCATCTCAACAAAAAGTCTGCATCTCTCTTCAGTCCATGCAGCTGGACGTCCGATTCCCTCTTCACTGACAACATCCATTCCCACATCCCAAGCACTGTCAAGGAAATCCTCAGGCTAATGGAAAATCTATACCGGACAATGGATCAGGAAGAGTCTTGTGAAAAGATCACTCAGAAGTTAGGCAACAGTCATTTCGCAATCCTCAGAGGCTGCTCAAGAAATATTCGAATTGACACCCGGGACAGGAACATCTCAGAGCAGTCCGATCCACTTTCAGAGGCTCTGATGTTTGAGTGGGCTTATAAACAGCCCGTGGTGCATTGGTTCAGACAGTCCAGTGTTGCAGTTGGTTTCTGCTCTCTCGGCAAAGGCTCATGCTCCCGTCGTTCCTCCTCCAGATCGCCCCCGGTGCTATTCAGTCGAAGAAGCTCATCAAAGTCAGCTCTGCGAGGTATAATTTCCGTCTGTCGGGATTGTATTTTCATTCTTTTCTCTAACATCTGTGCTGTTTTTGTGATCCAGCCTCATCCAACTTCGCTGGCCTCTGTTTCGCTGATCTCTGTTCCTCATTATCTCTACTTCCATCCTCACGCTCTCTCAACTCCGCCGGCCTCTGTTTCGCAGACCTCTGTCCCTCATCATCTCCATTTTCATCCCCTCGCTCTCTTCCCTGTTCTATTTCCCCCCTGCAGAAGCTGCTTCCTCCCTCTCTTTTCGATCCTCTGCTTCCCGCCCCCTCTTATCTCTGGAGCTCTGCGTATTATCCTCTCTCCTCTGAACTGCCCCTCCTCCATCAACTCCTTGATCTGCCTGTCTTCTTCCTCCAGAATCTCTGTTAACCTTCACTCTCCTCTCTGTAGCAAGCTAATCAAGCTCTGTCTCAAGATATCCAAGATTACTCAAGACCTGTCAACAATGTCAGAAGATCCTTTGGACCGTGTCGTCACCAATAGCAGTTGCACCCTCTGCAAGGCGCACTGCTTCATGATTGCCCGCTTCATCAAGCATTTTAACGAACTCAAAGAAGAAGTTCAGACAGAGAACAAATCAAAGAAGAAAAAGCTCGAAAAACAGAAGGCGGAAATCGAAGGCCTCAAAGAGAAATGCACCCACTTGGAAGAAGCCATCAGCCACATTAGATCTATGAACCAAAGCATGCAAGGGGAGGCCTCAACAAAGAACAACGATAAAAAAGAGCAGCCGCCTGATGATTCGGTTAATCAGTTCTGGTGAAAATGTCTTATGCATTGTAAATACTGTTTGCTCCTAGGTCAGTTCATACGGCAATATAGCCGGTTTGCCTTCCAAGTCTTAAAAAACAAGCCTAGTGAATTGGATCAAGGGACTGCGTGCCCATTTTGGATCAATTCCACTTTGCTTCCTCTAGTATCTGTAATGGGACTTGTCCCTCTGCTGCAGCTTTTTATAATATAACAAGTATTCGACCGTGTTAATATATATATATATATATATATATATATATATATATATATATATATATAATCAGAGCCGACATAACAATAATAATGTAAGGGCACAATAATAACAATAGTGGGCTTCTATGGGGCACAATAATAACAATATGGGGACTACACGGGAAAAATAATATAATAAGGGGGTTGTGCTAATAATAATAAGAGATTACACTAGTAGTATAGGGACCTAACAGGTAAAAAGGTGAATCCTCCCTCTTAAGCCAATCTTGAGGGATACCTACAACTTATCAAAATAATTCAAAAATGTTCTAACAAGACATGTTATATCTACACACTCTAAAAATCAAAACATAAATGAAAACAATACAAGACTAAGAAGGATATGTAAGAGAGGACTTAGTAGTATAAGTCTTTGAATTCTGATTCTTCAGTTTTGTTCTTATTAGGTGGAGCTTCATCAGTAATATTTTCTTATTCCCTATCTCTCTTCTTATTCCATGGATTCCTACGAAATTAATTTTTATATTGACCCATCTTATGAAAATCGTAACATTCAATCTTGAATATGTCAAATTTATTCTTTGGTCCTTTGAACTTCTTGAAGGTCCCCTTCTTCTTTTGACGAGCATAATAGGCATTAGAGGCATTTTCTTCTTCATCCTCCTTCTTGTTGTTAATGATATTTGGTATTCTTCTTGATTGCATGCATTCCACTTTTGTTCGAATATCGGAGTATCATCTGGTAATTACGAGCTCCTTTTCTGGTAAAAATTCATATATTTCTTGGAGTTCATCTCTTATTCTAGATATCTTTACAAAGCATGAGGATACAATTTCATCTCTTGTGATTCTTATTTTCCTTAGTTCATTCTTTAGGATTGCTATTTGACCAATTTTCTTGATGGTGAATAATTTGGAGAGAGCCTCATACATTTCTTGAGTGGAGTATATGTTGCATACGTATGGAATTAGGTTGTCCTTTACTCCATCTACAATTAGATTCATAGCCAAGATTTTGGTTTCTCTAAACTTCTATTTCTCTGCTTCATCTGTAGGTTTCTTGATTTTTCCTTGAACAAGGTCCAAAACTTTGCGCTTTGTGAGGGTAAGATCTATCCTCTTTTTCCATGCTCTATAGTGTAGAAATTCCTTGTAGATTCAAACAGATAATTTTAATATGCTAAAACAATAGAGTTGAACCTACTCTACTCCTTAGCGGAAACAATTAAATGATCACAAAATCACGAAGCATACAAGAGAAAGAATTCATTCAACACATTACAAAATGATTTCTTGGGGAAAGCCACAGCTAGAAACCCCTGCTATCTATATATTGCATTAGTCAGAAAATATGAGAAGATTACAATGCTTTGCTCAAGCCCGAGAAACCTCTGTACTATCTCTATCTATCTCATTTCTTCCTAGGAAATCCCAGGCCAATACTTAACCAATTTTCTACTCGTCCAAGTCCCTATTTCCTTATGTTGTTTCCTTGGGAATTATCCCCCTATTAATTAGGGAAATTCCTCAATTGGAATTGCATAATCCTAATATGCCTTCCTTTGACTGCATGAAACACCTGTACAATTCAGATGATTATACAAATTATAGTACGCTATCCCTAAAATCTAATCTCAACTGGGTAACTCTCAGATCTAACATGCATGAGTATTTGTGAGTGAATAATCAGTTTAATGGTTGATTAATGCAAGAAACACCACACTACACTGTAGACAACACCACACTACTAGACCTCCCACTAGTTCCTCCAACAGTTGGAACTCATTTAACTGACTTTAACTCAGTTAAACTGAATTAATTAATTGCAACTCAAAATAAACTCAACCATGGATTCTATAATGTAGGAGAAACTCTACATGGATCCTGTTAGACCCTCCACTCGAATAACTCAGCAAACTAAGTCAAATTAACTTAGCTAAATAACACAAGTTGTCATGAGATGTGGAATTACAATTTAATTCCCAATTTAATTCAAGGACAAAATTAAAATAGGATTTTCTTGTTGCATTTTCAACACTCCCTCTCAACAAGAAAGGGATTATCTGCTACCCCGATCCTGCTTTTGTGAAACTCAAATTTGCATCTTGACAATGCCTTTGTTAAAATATCTGCATCATATTCCTCTATAGGAATGTATTCTAGCAACATGATTCTCCTCTGCACATAATCTTGTAGATGGTGATACCAGATGTCGATATGATTAGACCGATCATGAAAAACTATATTCTTAAAGCGTTTGACACAACTATGATTGTCACAGTAAATCATTGTAGGATTCATCTGCTGAACAAATAACCCGACAAGGATCTTCCCCATCCAGATAGCCTCACAAGTTTCTTAACTAGCAACCATGTACTTTGCTTCTATTGAACTGAGCGCAATTGATCTATGCTTCCTCCTATACCAAAAAACTGATGTTGACCCAATACTAAAGATTCCCCATGATGTTTTCTTCCTATCGGATGGAATCCCTACTCAATATGAATCTGTGAAGCCTTGAAGCTTCACTACCTTTGTCTGTCTGTATCAAAGACCAAACTAAGTGGTGCCTTTTAGGTATCTCAACACATGTTTAGTTGCCTTCCAATATAGTTTGGTAGGCTTAACCATTGCTTAACTAAGTTGGTTAACTGCAAAACATATGTTTGGTCGTGTGTTCACCAAATACATAAGTGAACCCACAAGTTTCCTGTAAATAATAGCCTCCACTACTTCAATTGAAGTAGCATCTTCCTTCCTCCAATTCCCTGCTAGAGGAGTCTCCATGGGTTTGTTGTTCTCCATGTGGAACTTGTTCAGTAACTCGTTGGCATACTTTCCCTTAGAGACAAACAGTTCCTCATCTCCTTGCCATACTTCCATACCAAGGAAATAATGCATGAGCCTCAGGTCCTTCATTTTGAATTATCTCGCAAGATCCTCTTTGTAATATTTTACCAACTTCTCATCACTTGTTAGAATTAAATCATCGACATATAATACTATAATCAACAATTTACCTTCAACCACAATGGTAAAGGTTCACATCTACTTCACTTTTAGTGAAGCCCAACCTGGTGAAATACCTATCAATCCTGGTGCACCAATCACATGGTGCTTGTTTCAATCCATACAATGCTCTTTGGAGTCTGCACACTTGCGACTCTTTGTTGAAGGTCTCAAATCCTTTCGGCTACTCAATGTACAACTCTTCCTCAATAACACTGTTGAGGAATATTGTCTTCACATCCATCTAATGTATCTTCCATCCCATTTGTGATGAAACTACTAGAGTAGATCTGATTGAAGATTACCTTGCTACTAGAGAAAAGGTCTCCTCGTAATCAATTCCCTCCTCTTGAGAGAACCATATGGCCACAAATTTGGCCTTGTACTTCTCCACACTCTTGTTTGTTGCTTTCTTTACCTTATAAAGCCATTTGGAACTTGTTAGCACTCTATGAATCCTTTTAGGCTGAAGGAAAAGGGCCACAGAGGTAACCACATACCGCTTTTGGCTAGAAACTGGTATTTTCTAGCCAGAGGGGGCTCCCTCACTCAGAAAAACCTAAAAATAGAGACTTTGAAAGCACATATAAGACAGAGACCAGATCTGAAGAGTGTTTTTAAATTTTAATTGGAAATTGGTGAAGGGTTCTGGAATAATTGATGCATGTGATCATAACATTACTGGCTCGTCATACCTATGCATTTACCAACCAATTACATGCACAAAGGCTTGTCTAGCACATACTTCGAATAGGAAAAACAGTTTGTAGTACAGTGGAACATGAACATAAAAACACTCATCCACAATAATAGAACAAATGAGACTTTTGTTACTGCATTTTCAATGAGTGAATATTAAGAGGGAAAGCAGAACATTTAAAGGCATAACACATTCCATTTGCAACTGAAACATTCGACACAACTAAACAAGAGAATACAAGATGAATTATAATGTATTTGTTCCATTATACCCTTAAAGAAGACTGAGAAGGAAAATAAATAATATCACAAATACACTAGAGAAAAACAATTTCAAAGCACCATACCGCAAGTATCTCTCCAATGATAATTGGAATAACGTCAAAATTAAGAATTATCATTAATAAAAGATCGTAGCACAAATAGGTTTGAAATAATTCACAATGATATCCAACCCTTTCTAACTTCTATAATTTAGTATTATATAGCCTTACAACTTCAAAAAATCTCATGCTTAGATACAACAAATGAATTCTCCATGAGATAGATCAAAAAGATCATAAAAGTAGAAAGTTTTCTATACATATCTTCAGATATTCTTAGTAGTAAAAAGACAAAAAACTAACTAAGCTCTTATCCTGCTATCTTATCAAGGTCCCATTATAATCTTTGAGATTCTTGTCCTAGTCATAATACCATTCCTTTAGAAATAAAAATAAGAAACAACAAACCACTTCCAAATATGTATTGCACAACAGCTTTATAGTATGGCATGATCTTCCACCTAGCTGATGATTAGGTGGTGAATAGGCTTGTGGCACAAAAAAACACTCTACCACTCCTCCAATTACACATTTCATCTTTAAGAATCTACAAAAAACTGTGCGTAGCATGTATACAACAGTTGTGCAACACTGCGTAACACAACTTCAAATTTGTGCTTATATTTCCTTTTCCCACCTCAAAATTCAAAACACGACCCAGTTACATAATAAATGATTTCAGAATACCCATAACAACCTTCAGGATGAAAAAAAATGACACCAACAACCTCTGCAAAAGCTGAAATAAATCTGTTGTGCAACACTGGCAATCTTTAACAATCATAAAATTTTTGGTACATTCAACAAAACATATTACCTCTTCTTTGTCTTGCTAGGTGAAGGTTTGCTGGAAGATGGCTTGAATTCAGTTCCTTTGGATGAAGCATTCTCTTCTTTTACCACTAATGGTTGAGTTCATTTTGATGTTGCTGCTTGTGGCTTGATCTTTGGTTTAGGTGTGTTTCCAGGTGCAGGCAACCCCTGTTGCTTCTTTATACCTCCTCACTAGCTTCCAAGCCTTTGATAATTTATGTTTCATGATCCTCACCCTCCTCTTCAAAACCAGGTTCCTTATGTAGTATTGTTTCACTTGCCTCCTTACAGGGAGAGCCCACTTGAGGAAATGTTTCTCTCTTTTAATTGCTTTACAAGCTTGCAACACTTCCTTATCAACATCCATAATCAATTGACAGACAACCTTCTTGAAATCATCATTATCTTGTGATATTTTCATCACCTGCATTTGGCATTCCTCAAGATCCTCTAAATACCTGTGATATTCCCTCCATTGATCAAAATCTGGTTTATCTAGAGATTAGGCTATTTGTTTCATTTGTTGCACCCACCCTTGCTTGAGTTTTGATGCTCTAGTCATAGGTCTTCTAGGCTTTACTTTGGGATCTTCTTCCAGCTCTACATCTATAACTTGTTTACCCTTATCCTGTACAATAGGCTCAAGGGGTGGCTTTGACTCTTCTCTTACCAGGGCTTCTTGTGAAGCAATATGTTGAAACTCTTCATTTTTCCTCTTCAAAAAGGTCATCTTCAGTTGTACCTTTGCAAGAGCATATTTTAGCCTGACAATTTTGTCATTCACTTCTTCCATTTGGAAATCTGGCTCTTTATCTACATCTTGATCTCATTTATCTTCTGAAAAGTCATCCATTGGCTGAGAAGTTGGCATTTCTACTATATCTTCAACTAATTTCTTAATATCTTGTTTGGCTTTTGACCTAGTTCTAGGTCTCAACACAAACTACGCAACTTCCTCTTCTTGTTTTTCTTCTGGAGAAACTTCACTTGGTTGAGGAGTTGGCTCCTCAACAACCTAATTTTCCTTTGACCTGGTTCTAGGTCTCAAAATGAATTGTGCATCCTTAACTGTCTCCTCTACTTTCAATTCTGTCAACTGGATCTTTGTTTCTAGACCTTCTGTTACTTGAACCTCTGATTTCTGAACCTTCATTTTCTCCTTTGTGCTTGACTTCTTTCTTGGTTTTTTGCTTTATCTCTCGCTTTGACTTGCTTCCTTTACTGTTGTCTCAGCTATTGATTCATCTTTATGCTATTCTTTATCTTTAGGAGTCCTTATGGGTGAAACATTTGTTTGA
Source organism: Pinus tabuliformis (assembly GCA_031772625.1). Taxonomy (NCBI): domain Eukaryota; kingdom Viridiplantae; phylum Streptophyta; class Pinopsida; order Pinales; family Pinaceae; genus Pinus; species Pinus tabuliformis. The sequence continues at coordinate 1,162,940,947 of CM062811.1, forward strand.
GGAAATAAACCAAGACTTGACAAAAAACATTTCCATGCAATCTTCTTTTTGTCAAGTTCATGCGTGACCAGAATCTTGATCAAAGAGAAATGAAATAAACTTGACTTGTGATTTTATTTCTTAGCCTACACCTTTTCTTCCATTCTCACTAAACTTTTGGACAAATAATATGATAGGTTCATGGGCTTCTTTTTAGTGAAATGTATCAAAAGTCTGAGATGATACTGATAGATCTTACTAAACCTGCCCTCGCAAGTGAAATATCTCTGAATAACTTTAAGCAGTTGACCATGGTGATCCTGGAGGTATGTATTGGGAAAAGTGGTATCAAATTTATTTTTATACTGTGGTTTGACATATTCTTTGAAGAACATAGCATCCAGGTCATCTCCCTTAAGCCACTTCTCTCCATTTGTAGGTATGGATGTAGCATCAACAATCAACTTCTCAATGACAATTAGTTTTAGGTTCCCCAATTTCACCTTTCCCTCAATATTTAAAGCAAATAAGCTAGCCAACTGTGTATGGTGACCTACAGCTTGTATCTTTTCATGAAAAGGAATGCAACCCAAATTCTCAAAGGAAACCCTAATTACCGAACTAGAATTGACTATCGCTAAGGTTTTTGGCTCGACACATACAATTTCACCTCCCTTTCTCACAATATAAGCCATTTTACTCTTATACACTAGGCAAAAAATAGACAAACTCCCTTATGACCCTCGTGGCAGATGACGAAGATGACGACGATGAAGACTCCTGATATTTGGACAACAATTAACTTGACAACAACAACCCTAAGCTCTGTGTATGACAAAAAAAACCACAAACTCTACAAATGACATGCTGTGCAAGGAAAAATGAAAGGTACTAATATTTAGGAAGACTATTGGAAAGTTTACAAAAACCCATGAACCTTTACTAAGTCGGCTCCACACATGCCAACTCTCTAAGCTTTAATTTTAATCATTGTCTGGCTGGTTGTTGATGGTGCTGGACCTGCCAACATTCAGGGGATCTCCCCATTTTGAATTCCCAACTAGACCTCACACCGTTTGGTGTAGGAGTCCCATCTGGTTCGATGGCTCAGTTGCCATTATCTTAGAGATTTTCCTTAGCTCTTGCTATTCAACACATGAGAGTGTTATGCTTGTATCTTCAAAAAGCGAGGTGAGTATGCCTGGTGAGTGCATAATGTAACTTGTGTCCGGGTTCTCTTATTGTAAAGGGATATATTAAAGTAAGCCTATAGATGAGAGGTAATAGTACCACCCAGGGAGAGACACACGCGAACCAATAAGGGTATGTCCAGCGTCTAGCAGAGTAGTCCACAATGGATGCGATAGTTTTTAAAACCAAAGTGTAAGGGAAAACAAACACACCATACAGTAGAGAAGTCCACATGGGGGTGATGATCATTATAACTAATAAATAAGAATGATCTGTCTAATGTCAAGCGGAGTAGTCCACATGGACAAGACAACAATGATAAACAATACAACACATTTTCAACAATGTAAGTGCTAAAATAACCAAAGTAGTTTAACTATCTTAGTACAGGTTAAGAAAACATGCATTACAAATGTTTAAAGAGTAGTCTTACAAACATATACAAAACACGTGTGAAAACGTGCTGGCTCTAATAGGCTTATGAATTAAGAAAAAGTCCCAAGACACATTTGTACACCATACATCACTAGTCCCAGTAGTGGGACATTGGAGCCTCTCCTCGCTCCTCAAAGAAGAAACTATAGACTCTCAAAGCTATGTGCGAGGAGCCAAGGTGAAAAGTCCTTGCTCATACAACGGGAAGGGTATATATAGCCAAGGTTGATGCTTGGCCCTTGTGACTCTTTGACTACCCTCGTGACTGTTCAACTTCCAATAACTTTTCAATTGACATGACTCTTCAACTTCTTATGTGCGTCCATTGGACTTCACTTTACATTACATTCAGTTACAACGGATATGGACCATAACACTGATGTGGCTGAGGCAACTCATGACACAACTTGACATGACACTGTTGACATGTGTTGGCTGACTGTGGTGTCCATGTCAAGCTGTTGCGTTGTTGAGTGATGGATGTACTCTTGGCGTGCTTTGTCTTTTCATCTGCATGGCATAGTGTTATGGGGTCTTCGATGGCCTTGGTATTGCTTGATGCTTCAATTCATGTGTTCCTTTTGCTTGTTGCTTGATATGCTTGGTATATCCATCTAGCTGCAAGCAAGTATTCTAGCATGTGTGCTCCTTCTTTATCCTGTTCATTGTCTCGACATGATCTACCAATATACTTGTTCCTGCAATTCACTCATGATGGTATGACATCAAATCCAAAACCTCGTAGTCTAGCATGATGCATTGTTCTTGTGTTCCAGGTGATAGGGAGGGAGGACAACTCACTGAGATAGCACAGAGCATACCTTAGGCTGGAATGAGAAATTCCAGGAGGACAACCCGGCATTGTCAGGAAAAATTGTGCAGTGACCACTGGGAGGAAAAATTGCGCAGTGAAAGTCACCAGTGTCATCTACAACGTGGGACCTTGAGGGGGGGAACCTCTGCTCAGTTTCTGGAGGGAATACAGAGCGGGGCTATAGAGGGACAATTGGATAGTTTAGCGCATTTTCCAGAGGGAAGATAGAGCGAGGCTGCAGAGGGACAATTGGGCAGCTCTGCGCAGTTTCTAAGAGTAGTGCAGAACAGGGATGCAAGGGACCTACTGAGGCATTATTGCACAATTTCTCGGAACAGTGCAAGACAGGAAATAGAGGGTTAGCTGGGCATATCTGTGTAGTTTTGGGGAATAGTGCAGAGCAAGGTAGTAGAGGACCAGCTGGGAAGTTCTGCGCAATTTCAGAGAACAATGAAGACCTAGGTCTTAGAGAAGTGTAGGCTTCCAGTAGACAAGAAGGAGGCATGATGAATGTGCTTGAGAAATGCGCAGTTCAATTTGGTCATCGAGGAACTCTCTGCACAATTCCGGGAGGAAAACATGCTTCTCACCTTCAGGATTGCACAGTGCAACTGACCTAGAGGACAACCTCAAGTACTACGCAGTTCTGGACAACAGAGCAGGGTCACTAAGGGCTGAGACTATGTTGTGAAACTCAGTCGGGCTTCGGTGGAAGAGGGTTGTTTGGTCGGACAAATTTTCAGGAAAATGGCTATGTCAAAAGCAAGTGAACTTGACATTGTGATCATACACTTAGCATACTTGACGACAAGACAACATAAACCACCATGAAAACAAGACAAAACATTCCCTCGGTGAGACTATCTTAGAGCTAAGAGCAACAAGCATGAAACTTGTAATAGAACTGTGGATGATCGTGATGACACTTACGCGACAATGCTTACAAGTTTTTGTGTGAGTACGACGGGTGTTCACATAGTGAAGACAACCCAAACACACAAAGATAAACCTTCAAACTCTCCAGAATAAGAGCACAAGCATGACAAAGCAATCAACATGCCGAAAGACGACCGCTGATCAAACATGCAAAATTTGAAAAAGACTTCACAAGAGCTCATGGGGTGAGCTCGAGTGTTTACAACCACCAAAGAGAAACCACGGAAGGCTTTGAAATTTGGACGCAAGCCAAAATTTTGGAGGGTGTTGCAGCCGCTACAACACTTGGTCACACATTGGTTGAATACCAACTTCTCTATTTTGGTTCATTTTCACCGTAGGGCCTTGGCCTTTCGGGGAGTATTGATTCATTGTGCAGATCACTTTGGCTTCCCCACTTACTCCATGGACATAAATGGTTCACCTTGTATCGACTCAATTGAACACAACACAAAATTCAGCGAGATCACAATGTTTCAAAGTAGGAAGGGTAATTTGGCTCATGAGCTTAAGATTTTTAGAGTATAAGTTTTCATCTTTAGTGTTGCTCTACTGCCAGCAGGAATGGACAGTACTGGTGGGCCCCAGTATTGTAGCAATAATGCTACAACTCTTGGAACTCCCTTCTTTAATTTTATCAACCTGGTAGTTCGTAACAAACTTGGAAGCGACGGTGCTGTATGCACAAGTACTAGCTCTTGCCGCAGCTGTCACTTGGTCAGCTAGCACAAGTCCGCTAGGGGCTCAAGCCAACTTCTATGAGCTCTTAGAAGAAGCTTTTTAACTGATGGATGAAAGCTAACTCAAAGGAAGCTAATCTACTTGCGGAAAGAAACTGAAAGCCAAAAAGAAATACAAACCCTAACAAACCCTAATTCTACCAACTAGTCCTACTGATGCAAAAATGAGAATGCAAACTACGAGAAGAGATGCCATTACTTCTAGGAAGGTAAAATGCATGTGTCTAAGTTATCACTATCTGAAGAAAACATCTTTTTGTATTTTTTATTAAGTTATTAGAATTATCATGCATGTGCTTTTAACTGGCTTTTCACTGTGCAGGGATGGATCAAGGAGGAGGAATGCTTGGAAAAGGTTGGGATGGTACAGAGAGGGTCTAAGGGATCCCTAACATTCTTTCTGAGAGTTTCACAAAGTCTAGATGCCATGCAATCGTGTTTATGAACTTCTACAGGAAGTTTGCAGGGGTTTCTACAGGAAGTTTTGTAATTCTTCTACAGGATGTTTCGTGATTGGGTTTTTGACTGATAGGTGAGTGGGAGAGAATGCATGAATGGGTAGGGAGGTAGGGTAGGGGCCTGGAATGACCCAATGACTGAGGGATGAGGTGATGAGAGGGTGTGGAAGTCTAGCTTGCATCAAAGAAGGTTTAGGCAATGGAAAGGCAAGAAGGTAGGGTTACGTGGCAAAAGAGCAGATGGGGGATAAGGAAACAGACTTGGTGATGGAGGAGCTGATCTGGACAAGGCTCAGATGAACGAGGAGGTGATGAAGGTGCCCTGCATAGTGTTTACCTGATCAAACCAACTACGTCTTGCATATAATCAAAATATTAGATGATCTATCTAACAGTTTAATGAGATCAGTGAACACCAACCTTATTCATGACAAGAATCACGTACAGCATGTGAACAAAACATTATCAAAGAGATATAAATGCATGACTAACTCCTACCAATCCATCCTAAACATAAAAAGCTACTTCAACCATCAAAAGCAACCTAAGTAACAAAGCACGAATTAAATCTAAAGAGCAGATTTTATTTTAAGAATGCAGCGAACACACATAAAGATAAACAAGGGAGGTACTGGGCGCTTGAGATGGGCCCAACCCCAAGAGCTACAGCCTCCCAAGAGAGATTTAGAGCTGGTGCAAAGCCGAATTCATCTTTATTAATCAAGAATGAAGAGTTACATCAAAACTGTCCACAAGGAGAGCTTGAGAATGAGCTGAGAGCAAAGCTAGTCTATTGCCTACAAATCGAATTACAAAATGACTACAACAAGGCTATGAAATGACTAACTACTAGCTACTATCTACTGGCTAACTAGCTAACATCCACTGGCTAACCGAAATGAGGCCCTAAGCCTTCTTATTTATACAAATTGAGGACCCAACATTCCTCCTAAACTTTAGGGACTCGGCTGCCCAAAACTTGGAGTTAACAGCAGTCCTACTTGACTTGCTTGGCTGCCCTTGTGCTGATTGATTCGGTGGCCCTTGAACTCCGAGCTGATGGTGGAGAATTCGAGGTAAGGGCCCATAAATGGAGGGGACACCTTCCTACAAATCCTCTAGCTTGTTCTCCCACGAATTTGGCTGCCAAGTGCTCATTAAGACCTTCAATTTTGTCTCCAAGTTGACCAAAAAGGCTACACAAAGCACCCATTAGACTTGTTGGCATAATGACTAACCAAATTCACTCTATTAACATAAATATAATAAAAAACATGCAATAAACTAATGAGAATGGTGGATTAAGTCAAATTAGGAGGTTGAATGAGCCCAAATAATTGTCCATTCTTGGGGCTCATCAAGTACCCCGACGAAGTCACACGTGAACACAAACATTTCTCCACTACCAGTGAGCCTAGAAAGTACCCCGATGGAGTTTCTTTCTTCACCTCTCTGCGCAGGAATCCTTTCTCTTCTTTCGCCTTTGTTATTTTTTGAAAGAGGACTATGCATAGGTACTTATTTATTTTTGGGGCAGAAGAGGGATCCCGAATTATTGAGATAAAAAGAGGTTGTTCCTTTAGAGAAGCATGTAAGACCTCTGATTTAGGTTTGCTCGTTTAGATTTTCCCCTTCTCTGTTTCTACTAGTTGGATGAGCTTGAACACACAGAGTAGAAAACTGAGTATAGGCATGAGGTTTCCCAGACTAGACACGGGTTCATGGTTTGACCAAAACATTCCTTACAAATAGATCATATTTTCCGTCAAGACTTCATCGGCCAAAAGTTACAACCAAGCACAAATAAGACATACACAAGACTGGCCAAGCGCTGTAGTGTCACAAGACTCTTTGAACTTTAGCCACATGCACATTAGGAAGCCAGAACATAGTGCATGACATCACTTATTTACAAAAAAAACAACTGAATATCAAAGGAAAGCAAAGCAACAAAGCACAGAACAAAACGATAAATAGAAAAATAGCAAAGCAAAGAACATAACAACAATGAAAGGATTATGTACACACTGCGGGGTGTGACCCCAAATCATTGAAAATAATATTTTTAAGTCTTTTCCATTGATAGGGAGAGTGTCAATCTTCCCATCAAGTGATTGTAAACGATACGTGTGTTGTCCAAGCTTATCGTGAATGGTGAATGGGCCAATCCACAAGGATTGAAACTTCATGTGTTTGCCTTTGTCTTCGTGGGTTTTATCCCACTCCAAGACTAAGTCACCTACAGTGAAGTTGGTACTCCTTGTAAACTTTATGTCAAACCATCTCTTGATATGGCTTTGGTGAAGTGTAAACTTTTCTTTTTCTTTCACCCTTTCTTCCTATAGCTTGTGTAATGTGTCCAATATACTACGTTGAAATAATAGACATAGCTTGCCTTGGGATTCTTGGGCCAACTAGAGAGCAAGAAAGTAGATATTCAGCAGAAGGATGGCTTCTTTTCTGTATAACAGGAAGTAGGAGGAGGTATTCAGAGAGGGTTTGGGTGCAACTCGGTCAACCCATAGCGCATTCACTAGAGCGAAGTGCCAGTTTCACTGTTCATAGTAAATGGTCCTTTTTATGATGCAGATAAGATTTTTGTCTGTGGACTTAGCAAGACCATTTCCCTGCAGGTAGTAGTTAGTAGAATGCTTTAACATAATACCATTTTTCAATGCAAAGTCATAAAGCTTTAACGGAGAAAAGTACTTTTCATTTTAAAAAACAAGTGATACAGGAATGCCAAACCTCGAGATGATATTTTGCCTTTGGAAGTTGATGACTTCCTGGTCATTCACTTGTTTCAACGGAACTGCTTATGTCCATCGCATAAAGTAATTTGTAGCAGTTAAGATGTAGCGGTGTTGCTTTGACGAATGTCAGAAAATATCCCCAATGATGTCTAAGCTCCATTGTTGAAATGGTTTGTCCACTACAATAGGCTGCAACGGGGTAGTTGACCTTCGTTTTCTGCTGACACATCTCTCACAGACCACGAACTTGCGGGCATAGGCATGTGCATCTTTGAATAATGTAGGCCAGTAGAAACCAGCCCGCATGACCTTGTGCATTATTGTGTTTGCTACAAAGTGACCCCCAACTAGTCCATCATGGAGATCACGTAACACCCTCTCTGAATCCTATGCCTCTAGGAATCTGAGAAAAACGCCATTGTGATGTTTTCTGTAAATCACTCCATGCACCAACTGGTAAGACAATCAGAGTGACCTCTTCTGCCACATAGAGAAGTGAGAGGGTATGGTGCCATGCTCAAGGTACTGGTGCACGTTTGCGTATCAAGTGTTCCTGTGTGAGGTGGGGGTGTTGGGGGGGGGGGGGGGGGCGGGCTCGCTCAACATTATACATTTCAATTTCTTGCTCCCAACTAATGAGCTCTTCTTCTTCCTCTTGCACATGTACTACTTCTGTTGCTAGTCTACAAAGCCCGTGACCCTTAGTGGTGTGAACTGTCTTGATGTCAAGGTCATACTCTTGCAACCATGTCATCCAGTTTTCCCTTCTCTCACCCAGCTCTTGCTGAACAAGTAGTGATCTGACTGTTGGGTGCAGCACAAAGACAATGCAATGATTTTTCAAGAGGTAAGGTCTGAAGTGTTTAACTGCCTTGTATACTATGTATGTATGTTTGTTCGTGACGAGATAGTTTAGTTCAGGTCCCTGCAATCTTGGGCTCATGAAAGAGATGGGTTGTTCATTATCCAACTCGTCTTTATGAGTGAGCACAACAATGAGTGAAGTTTCGAAAGAAAAATGTGTAGAGAAAGAAATATTTGTTGAAGTTTGGGTTATACAGTGTAGGGGCCTCTGCTATAGATTTCTTAATCCGGGCAAACACTTCCTTTTCATTTTTTTCCCAATTGTACATTGTGTCCTTGGTCATCTCTTGAATGGGTTTGACAATCTGCACATCACTAGATATGCACTTTATGAGGAAGTCGTTCTTCCCCAGGAAGGACTGCATAGCTTTCTTGTTCACAGGATAAGGAATTTGCGTGATGGTCCAAACTCTTATCGGATCTACCTTGATCCCACTCCTGGAAATGATGTGCCCAAGGAGGTTACCCTCAGACACTGTGAAGACGCTCTTCTTGGGATTCAAGGATATCTCATACTTCCAACATCGCTTAAATATTTTCTTAAGATGGCACAAGTGGTCTGACCGTTATCTAGATAAGACTACCATGTTGTTGAGGTAGACCACTACGCTCTGTCCAATGAGCCCACGTAAAGCGATTTCCATTGTGCTCTAAATTGTAGCTCGTGCATTTACCAACCCAAACGACATTCTACAGTAAGCAAACATACCCCACTTGGAACGAAATGTTGTCTTCAGTCTATCAGGCTCTGCTACCAGAACCTGATTGTATCCTGAGAAACTGTCTAGTAAAGAGAACATCTTTTCTCCATATACTATCTACAATATGTGTTCCATAGATGTCACTGGGTAGTTATCTTTGTTTGAGGCAAAGTTAAGATTTCAGAAATCGACGCACAGGCATATCTCCCCGGACTTCTTTCTAACAGGGACTATATTTGAAACCCATGAGGAATGACAAACCTTGTAAATGATTCGAGCATCCAACAACTTAGCCAATTCTTTCTATATGAGGGGCTCAAGTGATGGATGTACTTTCCTTAGCTTATGCTGAAATGGCTTGGCCCCTTCCTTGATTGGAATTACGTGATGGATTATTCGCATGTCATATGTTTTTAAGTCATCATGCATCCATGCGAACACATCACGGTACTGTCTGAACAAGCGGTCAAAAGCTTATCGCTCTTCTCGTGTGCAACATGTACTGAGATTCACAAACTTCAGATCTTTGTCTATTCCCAGATTGATTTGTTCATACAACATTGTGGAACTGTAGGTTTTGACATTCACGGGCCCTTGAAAGTGGTTCTGCAGGTCATACAAATTTTCGAGTGATACCACACCCTTGGGATGAGGTTGCCTTTGCTGTCATCAGATGGGCTTTGTAGAGACTACTTGTGCTTGTCTTCATCTATCATTGTGTCCTTGAAGACGTTAGCATTAGCCATGAAATGCAGTATCTGTTGGTCATCATCAAAAACACATAAATTAGTGATGTTATCAGGGACATATGGCTTATACAAAATTTCAACAGAAAATCTATCCCTCAGTGATGTCATCCTAGCAGCTGCATTTTCCAAAGCATCTACAGCTGCGTTACGCATTCTTGGTACATAAATAATATTGAAAGCTTGGAAGTTAGAGATAAGTCACCATACATCTTATTGATAACTCTTAAGATGGGGTGAAACACAGTGTATGGTGTTATGTACCTGACGCACCACAATATCTGAGTCACCTACCACTTTTAGCACAACAACATTGAGGTTGATGGCTTTCTGTAAGCCCAAAATGAGTGCTTCATACTTGGCGGTGTTGTTCGTTCACTCGAACTCCAAGCATCTAGAGACTAAATGTTTCCTTTGCAACGGGTTTGTCAAATTACAACTGGCTCAAGAGCCGTCTTGTTACTTGGATATGCCAAAGTATAAGGTCCACATTGTTATAGCTCCAAATCTCACTCTTGGGGTTTGTGATGCTGCACCCATGGCCTAGGGCAACCCCTCCTTCTAGACCTGGTCCAAAATTTAAAAAACAATGTTTTATTCCATATACACGACATTGCCCTGAGCTAAATGCGTGTATACGCGGGTCTGTGTATACCCAACCCGCGTATATGCCTTAAAACACTTAAAAAAATTTAAATCTCCTTAATTTCGGGCGGAGATCGCGGGTTTTACCTGCTGATCACCCGTTAGTGCCCATGGCCCAACTGTTCCCAAATAAAAAACTACTTTGGGAGAAGTATAAAAAGGCTTCAATGGGAAGGCCTAAGGGAGGATAGAAGAGAGAGAAAGGTTACTATGCTGAGATTTCCCTAACCAGGTCTGAAGATCCTTGTGCCTCCTGCACTTTCCCCATTTTTACAGGAAACCCTTGTTTCTTTGTGTGATGATGTCCATTTGCTACTTGTGATATCATGGAGTAAGTCGTGGAAGGAGTTTGTTAAAGGCTTGAGACTGGATGAATCCGGAGGACGGTTCCACTTGGAGCCTGTGAAAGGACGACTAAGGTGAAATTATTCCTTTCTTTACTTTATTTGTCTATAATAAAAGAAGCACTTGTCTTTGTTCCTAATATAAATCTTCTTCATGTTTATGATATTCATGTTAGAATTCATATGTGAATGGTTGTTTAATTGCATAACTAACTACCTTTCTTTATAATATGAAGATGGTTTCTTTATAATGTTTAGTCCATATACTACTGTACTTTCTTGAATTGGTTGTTTTGCAGGTCAAAGGAGCAAAAGGAACTCCAAGAAGGGTTTGGACCCTGGAAGGACCTTCTCAAACGTAGGACCTCAGGTACGCCCCTTATCGTAGAGTTTGCTTATATTAGCATTATGGCTATATGGAATGTGTGTTTCTCTGTATAGACAACTTTCAGTATGCTAGGGTATCAACCCAAGACCCTAGGGGAATTTTTCCCTTAGCACACATATTATCTGTACAAGGACCGCTTTCTGCACTAGTACTACTATCTCTACTGCTATTATTGTTACAATCTACATTACAAGTTTCATTTTTGTGAGTTGGGCAAGGAAGGAGACCCAACTTTGTGTTTGGTGGGGTGGGGGCTGGCTGTGCAAGATAACACCCCAGCTGTGTTTCCAGAAATCAATTGTTGAACATGAGTTCTGCAAAAGCCAATGGTTCATTTTGACCATCTAAGGGAGTCACGTTGTGTTTCATGTATCTTTTTGACAACACCCGGATTTGGTTGTTTTTGCCCTTGTTCAGAAGCCATAAGCGTGACCATTCCATAACAAAGTATCCTTGTAGATTGCTAGACTAGTCTTTGCTGAGAAGTAAGTCGTATGCTTATGGGATGTCCACAATCACAATATTAATGCACCTATGAACTCGTCCATCAGATGATAACCAGATGATCACATCCCAGAGTTCACCAATGGCTAGCACACATGTTCTGTCAATTTGGATGATCTGCGCAGTTGTGCTACTCCATTTAGCATTGATCCGCTTAGCAATGGAGAGTGACATTACATTGACTGACATGCTAGAGTCAACCAAACAATTATGAACATTGAAGTTGAATATTTCAAATGAAAACAAAAATGGTGGGTAGAGCGAGTTTGCTTCCTCCATACGGAGCACATTGATCATGGATGTGAGTGAGTTGGGAGACTTGCTTGGTCCCTTGTTGGAAGAGGCAACACTTTTTTTGGAGGTTTTCCCCAATGCGCGCAAAAAGAATATCCCGCTGACTCGTGATCTTAGTTAGCTCATATAGAGATATGTTCGCATGGGTTTTTCATGTCTTCAACAATGTTGTAGTCTAGAACGGGAAGGCTCACCGAGATGTCTAGGGGTAGACTTGTGTTCGTGTTGTCCGGTGGGATGCTCTTGTCTTTGTTGCTCATAGATGTACCTATTTTTGTAGCTTTCTTCTCGGACTTGCTTTGAGTTTTCTATGTTGGGTTGACCGGCAGATCAACTGCTCTGAGCAAATGTTGTCTTACTTTTTCTTTCAGTATCTCAAACACAGTGGGGCCCCCTGAACTTATCAAGTTGTATTTATTGTTTTGCCTTGGGGCTGAAAGATCGCTTGGGGGCTCCTTCTCGGTGGTCATATGTTGGGTAATGAGAGCGCATTGATACATGTTAATTACATGCCCAACACTTGGAGATTCATCAGATGCATCAGATTCTTCTTTGTCTTCATCCTCAGGCCGGGCCTGTTCACTGGCCATGAATTTGTCGGTCAACTATGTAGCCAAAGCACTCATTCCTTGGTTCCATCTTGGGAAAGTCTTCTCTGAATGTCATTCACTATGGAACTTGCAGTAATGATCTATCACAATCATATCCAGGTTGAGCACAAGGTTAGAGCTCTATGTAGATTTGGCCGGGTGGTTATTGCTGCTGCCCGAAGTCACATTCTCCCTCTACGCGAACTTGGGAGTCCTACTGTTCATAGTTGTCTCGCTTATCTATTGTTTGAGTTTGGAAACTTCAGTTGTCAAGGATTTGACAAGATGAGTAAGGCTCTCAATTTCACTTGCTTCCTTTTCCTTTGCCTTACTCATAGTAGTCTAAGACTTCCTGCCCATGAATTTGGAGTCCTTAGCTGCTTCGTTATCTACAATGACTCCAATAGAGTGTGTGTATTTCTCCACAACAATTGCCTCTTGGAAATTTTCCAATAGTGTTGGTTTTGCAGCTCGCTTGATGAACTGCACAATGTTGGTCGACAGTGCAGATGTGTAGTAGTCAATAGTGATGAAGTCATGAGGTCTAGTGTCTTTTGTGAACTTGTTCAAGATACGGTTAAACCTTTGGTTGAAATATTTGACTTTTTCTTTCTACTCCATTTTGAGACTACCCAACTCTTTTAGCAACATGGCGGGGGTTCCGTATTCAACAAAATTATCAAGGAAAATTCTCTTAAACACCCCCTAGTTCTGAATGGAGTTCACAGGAAGGTTGTGGTACCATACATCTGCTCTGCCACTCAAGGTACATGGAAACAGTCTACATGCAATGTCGTCATAACATACCTCTAGTGTTTGCAGATGTACGTAGAACGTGTCCAAGTGGTATTCTGCCTTCATTGTCTTGTCAGGGTCATACTTTGTTAATAAATTCTCTTCATGACTCGGCATCTTGTGCAAGACACCTGGGAGTGCCAATGGGCCCCGGGTCATCCATTCCATATTTTGGTCAACCATGTTTTCCTCTTCTTCGTTCTCCTCCTCTTCTTCTGAATCTTACGATTCTACCTCTGAATCTATTGGTTTGTCTCCGCCTCTTCCTCCTTCGTTGCCTTCCCCTCCACCTCCTGTGCTGGAACCTAAGCCCAAGAGTAAGAGGTTGTCTTCTTCTCCCTCTCGAAATATTGGAGGTTCCTCTTCATTTTCAACATCTTCCTCCAGCTCTTCAAGTGGCGAGGATTGCTTCTTCCACATATGTGACTACCACTCCTGTGGGAGTAGTCTATTGCTTCTTCTGCCAATAGGGAAGACTTTGCACTCCTGGAACCATTCCAACAACTTTAGTAAATTGATAGGTGATGGGATAGATAGTGCGGATGTGATGATATGAAATTTCTTGTTTAGGTTTGGGAAGTGAGGAATAAACAACTTCAGAGTTGCGCGTAGGGGAGAGGGAGTGCGTGTTACTTCCTTGACCAGATGATAGATGAGTGGATTTGGTAAGACATTCAACCATAAACTGTTGGTGGCCCTTCTTCTTGCACTAGAAATGTTGACGGTGTTGGACCTACCAACATTCAGGGGATCTCCCCGGTATGAAGTCCCAACTAGAACTCACACTATTTGGTGTAAGAGTCCTATCCGGTACGATGGCCCGGTTTCCATTATCTTAGAGATTTTCCTTAGCTCTTGTTGTTTAGCACATGAGAGTGTTATGTTTGTATCTTCAAAAATCAAGGTGAGTTTGCCTGGTGAGTGCGTAATGTAACTTGTGTTCAAGTTCTCTTACTATAAAGGGAGAGAGTAAAGTGAGCCTCTAGATGAGAGGTAATAGTACCACCCAGGGAGAGACACACGCAAACCAACAAGGGTCTATCCAACATCCAGCGGAGTAGTCCACAGTGGATGCAACAGTCGTTAAAACCAAAGTGCAAAGGAAAACACATACACCATCCAGCAGAGTAATCCACACGGACGAGACAACAATGATAAACAATACAACACATTTTCAACAATATAAGTACTAAAATAACCAAAATAGTTCAGCTATCCTAGTACATGTTAAGCAAACATGCATTACAAATGTTTAAAGAGTAGTATTACAAACATCTACAAAACATGTGTGAAAATGTGCTGGCCTTAATAGGCTTCTGAATTAAGAAAAATTCCCAATACACATCTATACACCATACATCACTAGTCCCAGTAGTGGGACATTGGAGCCACTCTTCGCTCCTCAAAGAAAAAACTATAGAATCTCAAGGCTATGTGGGAGGAGCCAAGGTGAAAATTCCTTGCTCATACAATGGGAGGGGTATATATAGCCAAGGGTGATGCTTGACCCTTGTGACTCTTGTACTACCCTCGTGATTGTTCAACTTCCCATGAATTTTCAATTGACATGACTCTTCGACTTCTTTTGTGTTCCCATTGGACTTCACTTTACAATAAATTTAGTTACAATGGATATGGACCATAATGGTGATGTTGGTGAGACATCTGATGACACAACTCAACATGACATTTCTGACATGTACTGGTTGACTGTGGTGTCCATGTCAAGCTGCTATGCTGCTGAGTGGTGGATGTACTCTTGGTGTGCTTTGTCTTTTTACTCCACATGGCATAGTGTTGCGGGGTCTTCGATGGTCTTGGGATTACTTGATGCTTCAATGCGTGTGTTCCTTTTGCTTGTTGCTTTATATTGTTGGTACGTCCGTCCAATTGCAAGCAAGTCTTCTAGCATGTGTACTCCTTCTTCATCCTGTTCATCATCTCGCCATGATCTACCAGTATACCTGTTCTTGCAATTCACTCATGACGAGACAACATCAAATCCAAAACCTCCTAGTCTAGCATGATGCATTGTTATCATGTTTCGGGTGACGGAGGGAGGACAACTCATTGAGACAACGCAGAGTGCATCTCAGGATGGAATGAGGAATTTCGAGAGGACACCCTGCACTGTTGAGAAAAAGTGCACAGTGACCACTGGGAGGCAAAATTGCGTAGTGAAAGTCACCAATTTCAGCTGCAAGGCGAGACCTTGAGGGGGAACACCTCTGCATAGTTTCCGGAGGGAAGACAGAGCAAGGATGTAGAGGGACAACTAGACAGTTCTACGCAATTTCTAGAGTGACGACAGAGCGGGCTTGTAGAGGGACAACTTGATAGCTTTTCACAGTTTCTAAGAGTAGTGCATAACAGGGCTGCAAGGGACCTGTTGACACATGACTGCTCAATTTCTAGGAATGGTGTAGGATAGGCAACAGAGGGTCATCTGGGCATGTTTGCGTAGTTTTGGGGAAAAATGTAGAGCAAGGAAATAGAGGACCAATTGGGTAGTTATGCGCAATTTTGGAGAAAAATACATACCCAGTTCTCAGAGCAGTGCAGGCCTTTGGTAGGTAAGAAGGAGGCATGGTGACTTTTCTTGAGAAATGCGCAGTTCAGTTTGGTCATGGAGGCAGTCTTTGTACAATTCTGGGAGGCAGACAGGTTGCTCACCTCTGGGATTGTGCAGTGCAACTGACCCGGAGGAAAACCTCAAGCACTGCGCAGTTTTGGGTAGCAGAGTAGGGACACTGAGGGCTAAGACTGCGTAGTGCAACTCAGTCGGGTTCTGATGGACGAGGGTTGTTTAGTCGCACATATTTTCAGGAAAATGGCTAAGTTTCGAAAGCAAGTGAACTTGTACGGACTTGACATTGTGATCATACACTTAGCATACTTGACGACGAGACAACATAAACCACCATGACAATAAGATAAAACATGCCCTTGGTGAGAATGTCTTAGAATTGAGAGCGACAAGCGCGACACTTGTGATAAAACTTCAGATGACCATGACGATGCTTGCATGACAATGCTTACAACTTTGTGTGTGAGTACAACGGGTGTTCACATAGTGAAAACAACCCAAACACATAAAGACAAACGTTTAAACTCGCCAGAATAAGATCACAAGCATGCTAAAGCAATCAACATGCCGAAAGATGACTGCTGGTCAAATAGGAAAAAGTTGAAAAAGACGTCACAAGAGCTCATGGGCTGAGCTCGAGTGTTTGCAACCACCAAAGGAAAAACCAAGGAAGGCTCCGAAATTTGGATTCGAGCCAAAATTTTGGAGGGTGTTGCAGCAGCTACAACACTAGAACAGAGCATACGCAACACTTGTGGAGAGAATAAATAGTCACGACTCTAATGACTTGGACTAAGGCTCATTAACATGAATTCAGGACAAAAATTAAGGCCTCCTACCCTAGAACCCGCAGAAAATGAAGAACCGAACTTGTTTGTGACTATGTAGCTCTCAAGAAACGTTGTGTAGCAATTGAGAAGTGTTATATGCATTGAACAATAAGCAATGTTTCCTGTGAAATGATGATTCCCAGTATGGTTGCAACTCCGTTATAGATTTCACTGTGCTCGCTGAAAACCGAACTTAGTCTATGCTTAGGTTTGATTAGTGAACTCCCAGTTTGATGATCTGCGCAACACGACCCATCATGAGAACACTTGATGAAAATTAGGCGGTCACTTGTCTAATTTTGGATTATCATTTAATTTAGCAGACAATTCCATGTAATAAGGTACTCCATTGGGGATGGCATGATGATTTGGGCATAAGAATCATTAGAACCTTAGGGAGTATATGTTGTTGGATAGTGGGGAAGGCATGGGTTGTTGGCGTGCATAGTGCGCAATTATGGTCTTTCAAGGGGATGGGTTTAGGATAGGATGGAGAAATGATTAATGAAAAGAGGATGGGGAAAGGGATTTATGAATGAGCAATGGGTAATTTGGGAGATATATGTTATTGGGATTTGGGAAGAAAGGGTAGATTAGAAAAATAAAATGTCATAGGGTTTTCTGAAAAGTCCATCTTGTTTGAGTAACAGAATTTCGACTGTGATGAACTTGAGAGAACTTTTCAAACAAAGACATAACTGACACTTACCCCATGACTTGATTGTTTAAAACAATATGTAACTATGACTCCTAATGACTGAATGATGCTTCATAACTTCGACACTATCATTTGATGACTAGACTCATGGAGATGTTGGATGGTGATTGTCGAACTTATGACAACAACTGTGACTATAAGTTCAACTTATTCAAACTGAAAATTAATACTATTCGAAGACATTTGACACATAAAAAAACTGATGACCCTAAAATTGGCTCCATTGGGGATGGAAACCTCCCAATGAGGTGCCAATAACAAAAATGCATACTAGTAGCCCTGTACATTGGGAAACAGAGTCAAATGATAAACTAAAAATATAGCTATTAATAGACTGAAAAAAATGACTTCTGATTGACTGAACCTACTCAACTAACTAACTTATATATGGTATCAGAAATGTTGTGGTCTTATGACCTTCACTTAGGGCTTCAAATCCCAACCTCGACTACCCACACTTGCAGTATTCAAAAGTAAAACGATATATACAATGAGATGATGAATCATCTGTAACATCAGACAAAAAAATGTTTTAGCAGCCTGCCATTCACAGGCTTTGCTCCAACTTTATCATAAGACAAATCTTCAAGCAAATATGGATTTTCCCCCTGGAATGAAGCAATCTTAAAAGGCCCTTTCCACATATTTTTGAACTTTCCGTGCTTTCCCTTCTCTTCATTTATGGCATCCCACTTCAACACTAAATCTCCCATTTGAAAATCAACTGCTTTAGTCCTTCTATCATAAATTCTTTTAATTTAGTCTTGTATCAATTGTGTGTTCTTGAACACCTCTTCTCTTGACTACTGAAGTTGGATCATTTGACTAATTCTTCGCTGCATATCATTAGGCTCTACCTCAGCTTCCTGCAATAATTTCATGACCAAAACTCCCAACGAGGAAGGAAAGATTGCATCTGCTCCATAAACTAACTGAAATGGAGACATGCCTATTGACTTTTTAGTACTCACCCGGTCTGCCCACAGTGCATGTACCAATTTCTTATGCCAACTTCTCTTGTTTTCCTACAACATTTTCTTAATAATGTTGACCAAGCTCTTATTGGATGATTCAGCCAAACCATTACCCTGAGGATAATAGGCTATGGAGTGGCCTAAAATAATGTTGTACTTATGACATAAATCTATCATTTTCTTTGATCTAAAGGCAACGACATTATCTGTAATAATTTTTTGCGGACAACCAAATCTGGACAAAATATTTCCTTCCAAGAATTGAACAATCACTGTATCTATAGCTTGTCTAGTGGGAACTGCCTCAATCCACTTGGTGAAATAATCTGTCACCGTCAGTATCCATTTGTGTTGCCCAGATGAAGTGGGATGAATCTCACCGATAAAATCGAGTCCCCATTGTTGAAATGGTGACTCAATTGCTATAGGTTTTAGGGGCAGCGGGAGCAATTTCTTTCTTCCTTCAAATATTTGACATTCCCGACATGTAGCAACATTTTTATACACATCAGCAAACAAGGTCGGCCAATAAAATCCAGCCCTTAGAATTTTGTTTGTTGTGGTCTTCCAAAATAAGTGTCCACCGCAATCCCCTTTGTGAAACTCCTCCATCATTCTTTGAGCTTCATCTTCCAACAGACAATTCAACAACATCCCGTCGGGATCCTTCCAGTACAAAAACTGATCTATAATGCAAAATTTTACTGCTTTCAACTTGAGAAAATGAGCTTTGGTTTTGGGCAACTCTGGAGGTGCTTGTAGATGTTGCAATACATACAGAATATCAACATACCACTCAGAGGCAACAAACTTTTGCGGAACCGATTAAGTTGAACTTGAGTCATCTTCTTCTGCTAAGATAACCAAGAAATTAATTTGAAGTGATCGCAGATTTGATTCAGCCATCATTCTAGCCAATCCTTGTCCTTTAATCAGCCTTGCGGGTTTTATTTCGACATCATATTCGAGTATGGATGCAATCCACTTACCCCTCCTCCCATATGGATCATTTTAAGTCAAAATATATTTGACTACTGCACTTGGTACATAAGCAATAATATGTGAATGTAGAACATAAATTCGAAAATATTTCAGAGCTTTCACGAGAGCGAAGGCCTATTTTTCCATAATATCATATTTAAGAGAAACATCTCTAAGAGTTCTGCTAAAAAATGAAATTGGTTGTTCCACTCGCTGATTTTTCTGCATTAAAACAACAACAACACTGTGCTCTGAAGCAAAAGAAAATATTATAAACTCATGTGTGTAATCCAAACTGACAAGTGTAGGAGTACTTGACAATGCATATTTAACTTCATCAAAATATTTTCTACTTTCTTTATTCCATTTCACTTCGTTTTCCTTCTTTAACATGTTTGTAATTTTCCTTAAAATTTCTGCTAGATTGGGAATAAACCTCCTTAAAATTTTTATCCTGCCAATAAAAGATTGAATCTCCTTCTTACTTCTAGGAATATCCATTTTTTAAATGGCTGAAATTCTTGTTGGATCAATCTTGATTCCATCTCTCGAAATTATATGGCCTAACATATTACCTTCCTCCATCACAAACAAAGTTTTTTGGGATTTAATGAAATGCCATATTTTCTGCACTTTTCGAGAACTTCCCTCAAGTGCTGCAAATGGTCCTTATCTAAAAGTGAATAGATAGTGATATCATCAAGATATATTACTAAAAATGTGTCCTTATCCTCCGCGAAATCTATGTCCATAGCTCACTGAAATGTTGCTCTCGCGTCCATGAAACCAAACAACATCTTGGAAAATTTGAAGGTCTTCCATGGTGTAGTAAATGTAGTCTTATCTTTGTCTTCCGAATGAACCAAAATCTGGTTATACCCTGAAAAACCATCCAGTAGTGACATTCTCCTTGCACCCACCACTTTGTGAAGGATGTGATCCATTTTTGGTAATGGATAGTTGTCCTTGAGTGATACCCTGTTCAAGTTTCTAAAATCCATGCATAATCTGATTTCTCCTGTCTTTTTTTTGACTGGTACCAAGTTAGATAACCAATTAGAAAATCTGAGAGGTACTATAATGCCAACATCAAATAATTTTCTTACCTCCTTCTTGATCAAAGGCAACACAACGGATTTTTCCTCTGCAACTTCTCTTTGAATGGCCTTTGATTCTCTTTGATTGGTATTATGTGTTGGATGATGTCTTTATCATACACTTTCAGGTCCTCATATCCCCAGGCAAATACATCAGAAAATTCACTCAACAAGTCCAAATATTTCTGCTTCATCTCTGGACTCAAATTCTTAGACAACTTAATCATCTTTGGGTTATCTGTTGTGCCTATGTTGCATTCTTCCACTCCATCCCCAGTAGGCACCAACTTTGGCCTCTTAGCCACATCATTTTGATCAAACAACTCTTCCAAAGGTACTAGCCCTCTTGGAATGACATTATCTTTTAGCTACAACACTTTCAATTCAGCCCCTTGCTTGTCCAATTCTTCTTTTATCTAATTTATAAAGCTCTCCTTATCAACATCTTCCCATCCGTAGTCCTTTTCCAACCTCATTTTAGAAAATTCCTCCTTCATCAACAAGAAATATTTCAACTGCTTGTCATTTTCAAAGACTTATCAATACTTCATGTTATCCGGGACAACGGGTCTGTATTTTACTTCCACTTTGTACTTACCTCTCATATGGCTGAAAATATCAAAATGTGAGGCTGATGCAGGTAATGCATCTGCAACTGCATTCTCTCTTCTAGGAATAACTGAAAAATTATATTCATAAAAAAATTGCAAGTAATCTAGGATAGCATTCCGATAAGCACACATACAGGGATGTTTTGTTTGATACTCACCTTTAACTTGCTTAACAACTAACTCTGAATCCTCATAGACAACTATCCTTCTGGCTCTTGATTTCTTCAAAACTCGCAGACCCAAAAGGAGCGCTTCATAGTCCGCCACATTGTTGGTACAATAAAAACTAATTTGTATGAACAAAGCTTGGTCTTTCCAACTTCTGGGCTGATTATCCATACACCTACTCCAACACCATCTCTGCTTGCTGCCCCATCAAAATGCATGGTCCAAATGTGCTACTTACTCTCATCTTTTTCACTTATTTCAACCTTCAAACTTTCAAATTTTTCATGGACTATTTTGTTGTCCTGTTCTTCAATTTGTTCACTGATTTGTTTCACATTTTCCTCCTCTTTTATTCCTAAATTAGTCTCCTCTTCATCAAGACAACCATAATTAAATAAAACAAAAGAATCTAAATCAGAATGAACAACATATACCAGATGATTTGCAGGTTGCTCCTTTTTTTTTTTTTTTTTTTTTTTTTTTTTTTTTTTTTTTTTTTTTTTTTTTCTGATCATGTATTGCATGAGTGGTTCTCTGTACAGTCTCCTTGTCTGACCACCAAAAACTGAGACAATGATGTAAGACATATCAGTTTGCATCGCACCGTGTAGCTTTTCCATCCATGATCTAGAAAGAAGCATGCCAAATTTGGGAGGTATGTCCACTACAACAATGTCCATCACCATACATTTGGAAGGAATCTGAGTCAATGATACTGCTAAATCCTTGATCAATCTCAGGCACTTCACTTTGCTGGAATCAAATGAGTACAAGTCCTTGTAAGGTCTGGTTATGTCAAGCCCTAGTCTCTCCATAATCACTTTCGACATCAAATTGTGTGATTCCCTTGAATCCAACATAACATTGTGTAATATTTGATCATGCACATTCAAACTAACATAAAAAGGAGGCACATCCCCATCCTGCCCTTTATCATTGATTTTTGGCCCAAAAATAATAGTTGGATGATCATCAACTATATTAACAGTATCAGAAGTTTTGTCCACTCTCAGTGCCTTTAAAATTTGAGTTCTATATTGATCATTCTTGAGCAATTCACCAAGGGGAATGGAGATTTTCAACTTGGCAACTTCAGCCTCAAGATTAAAGG
This sequence comes from Pinus tabuliformis, assembly GCA_031772625.1. Taxonomy (NCBI): domain Eukaryota; kingdom Viridiplantae; phylum Streptophyta; class Pinopsida; order Pinales; family Pinaceae; genus Pinus; species Pinus tabuliformis. Next base: position 1,162,963,201 of record CM062811.1, read on the forward strand.
GACTTGGTGTTTTTTCTGTTTCCTTATGAACAACATCTTTCTTTTCTACAGTGTCCTTAGAAGGATCCTCTCTCCTTTGCAAAATGGTGACGGGAGGCTCTTTCTTTTGGCCACTAGTACTTGGGATATCTTTCTTTACATTACTAGTTGCCACATCTTTCTTTGCTACCACCTCTTTCATTGCTGCATTGTTGTTCACTACTTCCTTCTTTGCTGCATTGTTGTTCACTACTTCCTTATTTGTTGCATTGTTGTTCACTACTTCCCTCTTTGCTATCCAGATTTATGTTCCTTAGATTATACTATCTTTGAACTTGCATGATGGAATTTTGGTACCCTTTCCTGTACTCTTTAGATTCGATCATCAACATGTCATTTTGGGATTGAGAAAGCAACAATTCTTCCTCTTCTCATACAAAATTCTTGAATTGTTCTTGTTCTTGATCTTCTTTGCTCAAATACATAGATTGTTGCCCATCACCAAAGAAAAGAATTTGATCCTTTGGTAATTTCTCATCCTCCTCATCTTGTTCTTGGTAATAATTTTGCTAAAAAGGTGATCTTGCTTGCTGTTGTGACTGCTCTAGAACCTTCTTCTCTCTTGGCTTGCTTGGCACTTGTAGCTGCCTTCAAAAATTTGGATTTCGAACTTGTGGACCCACCTGAGGTTCTATAACACCAGCTCGATTAGTCAACACCATATTTTCCATTGTCTTGACCAAAGTGTCCAACTTTGCATCATAGGAAGTGGCATACTCTTTTTTATGGTGACTCTTCTCTATCTTAATTTTGGATTTCTTCACCAACAAATTGGCCTCCACATTAACTGCATTGTTTTGCATGTCTTTGAGTGTTGCTAGATTTCCTTCCCTATGTTGATAGGCGACCTTAGGGTCAAAACCATCGAGATAATGAAGAAAATAAATTCCAGGAGAAGGCTTTATTTTTACAGTGATGGAATTATACACTTTATTGAATCTTACAGAAAAATCTTGGACAGTTTCACTAGGCTGCCTTTTCAGGTTGTCATACTCAGCAAGGATTTGTAAGGGATTCTTCTTCTCACCCCATCTTGCAAGAAAAGCATCCTCCAATTCTTGATAGTTGGCAAAATCTCTGGGACGAGCACTCCTAAACCACTTCTTAACGTCACTGGAAAAACTTTGAGAAAACAGTCTAACTTTAACATCCTCATGGTCCACTTCCTCTAAATCCACAAAATCACTGACCTTATCCACATGTTGCTTAGCTGTAACCTCCCCTATACCATCGTATTAGGTGTTGGATTAAGGGGCTTGGACCCAGGTTTAAAGCATACTGCACACCACAAAAACCCTCAACCACTGGCCCTTTCGGCAATGACCTACAAGTAGATCATGGTATCACCCGAAGCAGTTATGGGAGGTTGTGGAACCAAGTTTTTGTAGCCAGAGGGATACTGTGTCGTGGCACCCGTGTGTTTTCTTATATTTTATACTGATCTACAACTTCGCATACATAAAATACTTCGCACTGATACTTTACTTCACATACTTTCACTTATTATATAAACATATCAGAGAACAATATAACACATATTCTTTCACATAAATAAGTAAAAAGCAAGCATAATAGTACATATGAACACAGATTATGAATATAGATACAAAATACTTGGCCAAAACTTCTTCTTCTTTATTAAGACATATTTTTTAGTACATACAACTTCTTGACCTACGCACCCAGTTGCATGTGGCCTGTGCACTCAGCTGTAGAGCCTTCCCTTTAAGGCCCAAAATACAAATTAATGATAGAAAGTGTGATCAATTCATCTATGTCTCTCTATCCTTGACAAAGCATTACTTGTCCTTAAATACATTACATTGATACAAAAACCATGGTCCACATACCATGGAGTCAACAAAACAATGAACTAAAACCTCAATACCCGTTACAAAATGAGGGACTTTGACCCACCCTGAAGCCGCTAGATATTGTGTGGTGAATAGAACTTCGTGGAATGCGCACACTCCACTCCTCAAAATGTGGAGTATTTAACCAAAACTAGACAAAGTTGGGTTGTGCCCAATAGTCCCCCAACACTCACATGTGACTCGTCCCGAGTGACTCAGCTACGGTGCCCTTGATTTTCGTTGCGATGCCACTGTAGATAAAATTTTACTACTGGAATATTTCTGCTACCTGATTTTCCTCTCGGCGCACTTCTTCCAGCAATGCCTCTGTGGTTTGTCCAACAATCTTATGCATCACTTCTTTCTCCCTTTGTCATAGCTCCCTGAGCCTTTCATCTATTTCTTGTGAAAGCTGGAGGGCCTCATCTTTCCTTCGAAGATCTTCAATCTCTTTCTGGAGATTCTTTCCTTTAGTGATGCTAGTGAGCCTTTGCGAGACTGGTAGGGTCTTCGCAGTTTCCAGGATCTCTTCCCATCGTTTTTGACTTTCCTGTAGCTCCTCTTCAATCCTCTCAGTGTTTGGATCCTCCTGCAGTGAGGTCCAAATCTGCATAGCCTCATCTAGTACCTTCCCACAATCCGCCACTATGTCAGAGATTCCTTTCAATGCAAATTTTGCATTTTATGTTAGACACACACATGGCAACAACAAAAGATGAAAGATAAACATGAGAGTACATTTTTTATTAACAAATGATATACATTTATAGTACATGGTTTGACCGTTGGGTTCCACATCCCAAGGTCTCTTAGACTTCGTTTGTCTATTCGGCTTCCACACTAACCCATAGAGGATTAGGTGTCCAACATTCCCCCCTTAATCCGAAGGGTTATGTATGAGTCCAAGAAGAGAGCTGTAATACAAAATGTACAAAAAATGCATGGCGGCACTAGGTTGAATGTGCTCTCTGAAATGTTGGTATAAAAGGCGGTGGTTTAAGGATGACCACCAACACTGGAATGCTTAGTGCAGTTCCCGGAACTCTTCCAAGTCTGGCATGAAGCTCAAGTCTTCTGCTAGAGGAAGTGCTCCTGATGTTTTGAAGAGGGAAACCTTCAACCATGAAAGGGAGGTTTCACCCCACATAAAAGGAAGAACATCAACCTAAAAAGGGAAGTCTCAACCTGTGATGGTTTAAGGATGACCAACAATTCTAGAATGCTTAATGCAATTCCTGGAACTCTTCTGAAACTGGAAAGAAGCTAAAGTCTTCTGCTAGAGGAAGTGTCCCCAATTTTGTTCCTAGAATTCTTCTGAAACTGGCAAGAAGCTGAAGTCTTCTACTAGAGGAAGTGTCCCAGATTCTTTGAAGAGGCATTACCAAATGAAGGCATGCTCAGGGGCATCTTTGTCTCTGGCTACAACTCTGAAACTGGTGTGGCAGGTTGTGGCTTAGGCTCGCTTGATGTGACTTTGAAGCTTGTAGATGACCATTGTTTCCCCCCCTGTCAGATACAAGGTGAGATGATGGAGAAAACTCAACTGCAAGATTATTCAATACTCTGGAACAAGTTCGGACATATGACTGAAATATATTCTTGGCTATTGATGCCCATTGCCAAGAAGCGATCCATCCAAGATGAATCTTTGTTCTTGTAGGAGGTTTGTTTCTAAAGCATCTGTTTGAAGAATGAGTGGTTTTATGACAGTGCTTACATGGATGAAGATCAAAACAATGATCTTTCAAATGGCCAACTCGGTCACAGTGTTGACATTTCACAATCTATTGTTGTTTCTGTTGAAGAGGGGCAGAATTTGGAACCGTTGGAGGTGAAACGCCATGAAGGAATCTAGCACTCTGAAACTGAATGGACTTTGAGTAGGCTAGAATATGAAAGGACAAGTCCTTGTCATATCCAAGACCAGTTCTGTGCTTGTTGTGGACAAGTTCTTCCCAAGGTCTCATGATGGGCTTGGGAAGTGCAAGCTGAACCTCTGCATCTACATGTAACCTTACTACTTTATGGGAGTCTATTTCAATCTTTTGAATGGAAGCAGGTTCATAATGACTCCTCTGTTTTAATTCTTCTTGTTGTAGCTGAGATTCGAGCTGCAAAAAATCAATTTTCTCTTGTGCATTTTGTAGACAGACCTGAATGTCTGTGAGAGAAACTTTGCTGACTTTTAATGTATCATGAGTAGTAGACAATATCAGAGTTTTGAGGAACTCTAATACTTCATTGATTCTGGCCATTTTCTCCAATGTTAAACTTACACTTTAAACCAACTATGAACCAATGTCACTACAAGGTATTCTCAAAATTTGTTCTCCCAGAAAACTACAACAATCAAGTGATATTATTCCTTGAGGAATGAACCAAAAGCAAGATTTTAACTCTACAATTATTCTCCAAATCCACACACAACGATGGTTGGTTGCATTCATATACAAGGAAAGTATATTGTGCATTCCCAAACAATGAGACTCAAATGCTACAACAAATAAAATACTTGTTTCTCCATTATGAATACTCAGAAATATATATCAGCAAGGATGCAAGCTTTACACAGTCATCTATTCAAGAAATACAGTGCACAAATTGAAAAGGAACCTGACCTAGCCACTTGTATAACAAATTCAACTTCTAGAGAGTCTGCTATAGCCCTAGGATTGCCTGCTATGCCAAGGGAATGATAGTAAACTTCATAAAATTGTCCACTGTTAAGTCTGCACCAGAACTTGATAAATTTCGTCCCACTGATTTGAAGGTTTAATAATAGCAATCAACAGCCCATTCATCTGAGAATTATCTTCATGAAGAATTGTCCCTGCATTAGAGTTGAACTCTCCCCCCTTTTTTTTATATATATAGGAGACAATCTGGGTGCAAGAGGAAGGAAGACCCTGCTATTCTTTTCGCAGCTGCCAAAGTTCCAGCTCGAGGGGACTTTTCTGGAATCACATCTATGGAAACTTCTCTAGAATCAAAACTTAAAGCTATTGCCTCCACCCATGTGCAAGTTGAGGATTTGAAAAAGAGGCCTTTCACGTGGCCATCAATTCTTTTCAATCCCACTGAAGCAACAGACGTTAGTTTGGAAAGCGTTTATGATATTTCTCTCAGAGGGCTTGATGAACTCTCCACAATTGAGAGATCCTTTGCTACATTTAAGAAGACTTTGTTCAATTCAGAAAGCCTACAGATAGACCAGGAGCTTCAGAATAGAGAATACAATGCAAAACTAGATAAATCTATTGCCACATTCTTGCATTTACTGTCTGGATATCTGCTTCTTGCACATTCTCACAAGATGCTGGAGTACTTGATTCAGCGATACAAGATATATGCATACAATGTAGATGATGTGATACTCTGTGCTCTTCCCTACCATGAAACAAGCTTATTTGTGCGAATTGTACAACTGCTAAACTTGGAAAAAACTCAATGGCATTTTCTAGAAGGAGTGAAGAAGTCAGGTGCACCTCCACCAAGAGCAGTCCTGGTTAAACAATGCACCTATGTAACAACAGTTTTGGAGACAATATGTGAATATAATATGCCAGTGATCAAAAGCCGAGCATGCCCCAAATCATCCTTCTGGCTTGGGGTGCGATAGCAGGAGTCAGGACAGATGCCCTTGCGTCCATTAAAATGGAGGTGAACATCGTATCAACCATAGGCCACGGAGCGTATCAACCCGGAGCAGCCATGAAATGAACACCAGTCCACTTAGGCGTGCATTTTCCCACTCAGCGTTCACCTTACAGAGGCCGTTCTCCTTCTTCCTGCTGCTGGGATATGCAGTGATGGCGCTGTGTTTAATTGTTTACCACTATGGATAGAATAGGCAGAGCGGTATATCGTTCAACCAACCAAAAAAAAGACCAATGCACCAGGAGTTCAACGCATTCTTCAAGACTATTCAACACTACTTCAATGCATTACTTAGAACAAAAATCAACTTTCAAAGAAATAAGACACAATTTCAAAATTTTATAGGAGAAGTTTCATCACACAAAGATGAGTACAGGCCAACACACATAGAACTCAAGGTGGTATGGCAACCGGTGGAGAGAGCTCAGACCAGGACACAGATACAAAAGTACAGAGAATCAATTAAGCTGGACTTTATTGCACGAAAGCTAAAAATGGCTCTGGACAGCAACAGCGTATCAATTTAATGGGCTGATGGTTCAATTCTCATACCGCAATGGCTTGTAATGCCTCGACCCAAATGGAGGTGGAGGATACACGCTATGGAGATAGGTGTTTTTTTATGTGCTCTTGAATGTGAATGTGTTCATAACCAGAAGTTCAGTTTGAGGATAGATTGTTCACATTATAGATATGGTATCCCACCGGGCGTGCCAATGGTTATTCGGATCTGCTGAAGTAGGTATCAGAACGAATCTAATCTAGAATGGATCATATCCATCAATGACAACAAAAAGTGGTGTTTTGATGAACCTTAAGAGATATTGTGGAAAGTAACACTAGCATTTTATATCATCACACGTTGTAAGGATATGCGTTCAGAAAAAGCCATCATAATGCAACGTCAAATTAAAGAAACTTTTGAACTTCATAGTTACCAATACCACTGGCCAGGAAAGATTTTAGAGCCTTGGTGTTGCCTTATACCGTGGTGCCGAATGTTGCGTTCTTGTTTACGATGTTAATGTGCTGAAATCATTTGATAACATAAATAATTGGCGCGATGAATTTCTAATTCAGGCAAGCCCTTCTGATCCGGAGAATTTTCATTTGTTGTGCTTGGAAATAAAATTGACATGGATGGTGGGAACAACAGCGTATTTTAAAATGCATATGACAGAGGGCGTAGATTTTAAAACGCATATGATACTGTATGGAGCAGGCTTCAGGCAACTGACACCAGTACATAGACTTTGACAGGCCGCAGGTAGGAATACATTGCCTACCAACACAACCGCTAATTTGGGACATTGCAGGTCTGATGTGCTCAGTTTCAATGTTTCAAGTTGTCAGGCGTGTTAGGTAGTCAGGAAAGTTACAGGTAATGAAGACCAGGCCAGCACTATTCAAGGCAGCTCAGACCAGCTGCGCAGGGAATAACAACATGTCATTTTTCTTTTAACCTAAGGGATAAACTGTGAGGAAGAAAACTACACAGGCCACACATCACGCCTTTGATACCATGTTAGACACACACATGGCAGCAATAGAAGATGAAAGATAAACATGAGAGTACATTTTTTATTAACAAATGATATACATTTATAGTACATGGTTTGACCGTTGGGTTCCACATCCCAAGGTCTCTTGGACTTCATTTGTCTATTCGGCTTCCACACTAACCCATAGAGGATTAGGTGTCCAACATTTTAAGTCCTTCTCCCTCTGCTCACCTACTTTTGGTGGCGTGACTAGCTACAGCCTCATTTTCAGCTCAATAATCTTGACTTCATACTCAAACTTCATCTTCGTGAGCTTATTCTTTGAGTCCCTTATTGCGAGGGCAAGCTTCGTGGCCTTCTCTGCTGGTGATTCCTCTTCGCGGACCTTCACATCTGGAACTGTGCTACAAGTTTCTGCGATGAATTTTTCTAGATGTTGTTGCTGCTGACATGATGTGTCCCTTTCCTTGATCAATTGATCGAGCTCCTTCTTTAGCGAAGCTCTCTCCTTTTCCACCTCAATGCTTAACAACAAAGTGCGTTGTTCTCACTCCTTTAGTTCATCTATAATATTTTGATGGAACTCGAGTAATACCTGAATCGACAGTGCGGAAATGTAAATCTTAACATTGTCCTAGGATTTTTCTCGTTCTCTATCCTCTAATGATTCAAACTGCAATGCTCCAGCTGGTACCTACAAAATCCTTACTTCGAACGTTGTTTCTATTCATTTCTTTGGCTGTTATAGTTGACCTATCTATGGTGGTTATTTAGCTGTCTACGCTAGTACCTTTAACTCCCTAATGCCTTGCTGCACATCTGTTAAGATCATTTTGTAGTGATTATCGACCTTATTCCAAGTCTTTGTTGGTACTTCCTGGACCTTTTCTCCAATCTCGTCGATGTCCCCCTTAGTGAGGGCAAGCTGTATTGCGCCCTCATATTTTCTCACGATCTGTTTCTTTCTTGCACCCGACATAGTTACTGTTGGTACCCTCTTTTTGATGATGAATGGTGATTCCTTTGTTATATCTACATCGCTGAGAGGGTGCTAGATATCGTGTTCTATCTCTGGCTCTGTCTTTGGCTCTGGTTCCTTTGCTTCTTTTCCTTTGTCTATCCCACTTAGACCCGCATGTTGCGCAGTGCCCCCCGCTGCTTCAGTGTCGTTTATGATTGGGGTCATCCATTCAACTGAACATTGTTGTATTATTGTGAGAAATTCATCTTCAGTGACCAAATATGGAAGAGGGTGTCATGTCTCCATTGGATCCTTCTGAGACTTGATATATACTCTGTGAAAATCTGCCTTGAATGTTGCGATGTTGCAATGTTGCTCATACAAAATAGGTGATAACCTGGGATACTGGTTCACCACCATATGCAAATCCATGCTCAATATCACAAAACAAATTATATTCTCCTGCACATGCAAAAACTCCTTAATATGCCATAGTGAGGCATACCACGTGGCTTCACATACATCTGTTTCAACAGGAGGAAATTGTGAGTCCTCTAGCTCCTTCCATGCGATCAACACGATGATCAAGATCAACCATGAGTAATGAAATGTTTTCCCTTCCTCCCGTGCTTCTTGAAAATCCTCCAAAAACTCCTTGCATAAGTACCCAGCCCAGTTGAACTAAACCCCATCACTGAATTGCACAGCCAAAGAAACCACGACTATGGGGACTTCATTCGCTATGCATTTCCTCATTATTTCCCCTGCTGACATGTGTGCGGCGAAGCACACCCCTTGATCACTGTTAGAGTTGATATCGTAACTGCGTGACTTCTTGATAATCCTGAACTTATCCTTCATGGTCTATGCCATTTCTTTGTCTTGATTCTTACTGACGAATTCTTCAGTGGGGTCCTTTCCTTGGTGAGGCAGTCCTATAATCCTCCGTATTAACATTTCATCGATCAGGATCCTCATCCCCAACCAGAGGCTTCCGTCATGCACCAATGCTAGTAACTGTCGCACACAGGCTATGTTGGATGTGCTTCTACCGAAGTGTGGCACATATAGCATGTTTAACAAGCGCAATATCTGCAATCCTACAACCCACCGGTGTGGCTCCAACCTCGTAACTCTGCTTTCTGGATAATAGACCTAGTGTAGGTACTTGCTTGGCTCGAACTGCGAATATTTACTTCTGTCATTAAAGTCCCAATCCTCCATTTCTAATTGCAGGATTTTCCCCAACACTTCGCCTTCAAATGACACTTTCTCTGGTAGAAACGATGTGAACATGCCAAACTTCACATCTTTCAGATCTTTGACCGACTTGGTGTGAAAATTCTACTGCTGCAGCAACTGATTTATTTTTCCTACTTATTCTTCAATAATTTATTTACAAAATCGCTTTAGTAAATATTAAAATAAACTCTACTGTAGATATCACATCGTAGAACAGAGACAAATACATGCACAAAAACCGAACACATCAACAAATTTATTTTTGGACAAATGTCCCTGTAAAAACCCAATGCGGGAAAACTAGTGCAACAGAGGAGGATTTTATTAACCAACTATTATTGAGTACAACTGGGTGCCAAACTAGCTTACCCAATAGAGATAATTTCTCTAGCACCTCCTCCAGAATCAGCGTAAAACTTGATGGCCTCTGTGCAACTCCCAGACCCTCCGCGTCTGCTCCTGCCTCTTTGTGTCAACACTAGGCTTCTCTGTGTCACCCACATAGGCCCTCCAGTGACTGTGTAGTCCTGCTGCCTTTGCGCCTACCTCTCTGATCTTTGCGCTGATCTTCTAGTACTGTTCCTTCCTCTCTATTCCATACTCACTACCTCTTGCTGCAATCTAGACATCTAGTTTGAATTTCTCAGCAAACCCCGCTCTAGAAATCGAACTGACTGGTCTCCCTCATTATATCTCCAACTAACCCTCAAGCATTCTCTTATATTTTTCCTATTGATGAATCAACGATCAAGATTATGTCCCTAATCAATGTCTAATATTAAAATAGACTTGATCTTCATCTCTTAGAAGCTTCTCATCCTTATCTTTATTAATACCCATTAATATTTTTATTTTCCTAAGTTTAGACTTAGGACCTCATTAAAAATATTAATTATTTTAATAACTTTTCATCTGGATGGAATTTTCCAAAACGATTTCTGGGTCTTGGAGATCTCATGCTCTTTAGTCTCTCTGCCAATTTTCATGGCTAGAGAACATCCGATGCTTTCCCAAATCAACATTTCCTATTAGCAAGGAATGTGCTCTTGTAATAGTCCACTTTGAGCATCACTCTAATTATATGGCACTGGTACCTGTGCAGATGCTAGGCCTCCCTGCCCAACATCCTCTACACTGCTACATCCTATACTGTTGCCCATGGCTCTATCACTGCCACTGCTACATTTGTACTGCAACTCCCTCTGCATTGGTGCTGCTATTGGTCCTTCTTCCCAACACTGCATTTGCACTACAACTCCCTCTGCATCTATGCTGCTGCTGGTCCTTCTTCCCAACACTGCATCTGCATTGCAATGGATTCTTTATCATCCCCATATTATTCTTGAAATAATCAAACTTGGTTCTTCCAAGGGTCTTGGTAAGGATGTCTACCACCTGTTCTCCTGTAGGAGTGTAGCTCAATTGTTCAGCTCCTCGTTGGACATAGTCTCTGACAAAGTGACACCGAATATCAATGTACTTTGACCGATCGTGAAATACTCGATTCTCAGAGAGGTTGATGCAACTCTGATTATCACACATGATCCTGGTCACCTCCATCTTTCTTCTGAATAGGTTCACAAGTAGTTTTCTACGACATATGGCTTCGCACGAAGCTGTGCTTGCAGTTATATTCTGCTTTAGCTGAGCTCAGAGCTATGGATTTATGTTTCCTACTGCACAAGGAGGTCATTCCCGATCCAATGGTTAAATAGTAACCAAAGGTACTTTTCTGATCCACTGAACTTCCAGCCCAATTTGCATCAGTAAATCCACTCAATATGATATCCTTACTCCTAATGTACAAGAGTCCATAATTGACTGTTCTCTGTATATATTTGAGAACATGTTTGGCTGCTTCCCAGTACGCCCTCTTTGGTTTCACCATGAACTGACTGAGGGTGTTGACATCATAACAAATTTCTGGCATGGTATAGACCAGATACATGAGGGACCCTATGAGTTGCCTGTATACGATGGGATCAACATCCTTGTCTTCTGATGCATCAATTTTCTTCCAGTTGGTGATCATTGAAGTAGCCACGGGTCTACAATCCTGCATCCTAAATCTCTTCAAAATTTTTGTAGTATATCTCCCTTGTCCAAGGAAGATCTCCCCATTTTGCTTCCAAACCTCCAACCCCAGGAAATAATGCATCTATCCCAAATCCTTCATGTCAAATTCTATGGCTAGATTCTTCTTGCAGTCCCCGATGAGCCTGGATGATCCTGTCAGGAAGAGATCATCCACATATAATACTAGGATTAGAGGCTCATTCTCTAGAACCAGATAATGGAGATTTGGATTTGCGTCACTCTTGACAAATCCCATCTTCTGCAAGTAGCCATCAGTTTGACCATACCATGCTCTAGGTGCTTGTTTCAGCCCATACAAGGCTTTCTTCAATTTGCATACATGAGGCTTCTTCTCATGTGTCTCAAAGCCTTTTGGTTGTTCAATGTATACCTCCTCTTCTATCACTGTGTTCAGGAATGTTGTTTTGACATCCATATGATGAATATCCCATCCCATCTGTGTTGCAAGAGATATCACGGTTCTAAAAGATGTATACCTGGATACTAGGGCGAAGGTCTCTTCGTAGTCAATTCCTTCCTTTTGAGCATACCCCTTAGCCAGAAACATTTTTTTATTTTTCCACACTGCCATCTGCAGTGTATTTAATCTTATAGATCCATCTCGAACCTACCACCGATCTATCTTGAGGTATCGACACTACCTCCCAGACATCATTCACCATTATAGAGTTGTATTCCTCTACCATCACATCCAACCAAACCTGATGTTGAGAAGCCTCCTTAAAACTGGAAGGCTCCCCATCTTGAGCTACTAATTCTTGATATCTATCTAACTGTTTTTGCTCCCTTTTATTGTTTCTTGGTGCACCAATGAAATCCTCTGCATCTCGCAGAATCTATCAAAGTTCCCTGCTCATTCTTCCTCTAGTAGCAGGTGCTTTTGTTAGCTCCTCCTCCTCCTGTGATTCTTCCTGATTCGAGGAAGAATTATTGACTTCCATTGGTTGAAGTGGTTTGGCTAACGACTCATCTTTTGACCATTCCTCGGAAGGCATTTCTTGATATTTTTTGAAGGCCCTATCCTCCATGAACTTCACATTTCGTCAAACTACTACCTTCCTGCTCCCTGGAAGATAGATTCTATATGCCTTCGCATTCTCGCTATATCCCACTAGATATACTTTCTCTGCAGTTTGATCCAGCTTCTTCCTCTTTTCCTTGGGTATGCGGCAATATGCTAAGCTCCCAAATATCCTGAAATGGCTGACTTCAGGTGTCTTCCCTATGAAGACTTTCTCTGGAGTAATCTTGCCCAATGCCCGATGAGGATTTCTATTTTTAACATAGATTGCCATGTTACATGCTTCTGCCCACAGGAAATTTGGCATATCCTGATCATACATATGGTCCTGGCTGCTTCCACGATAATTTGGTTGTCCTCGTCGACATATTCTCCACCATTATTTGAGCACAAAACTTCTATTTTCTTTCTAGTTAGATTCTCCACCAGAGCCTTGAACTCTTTGAATCGACAGAAAACATCATCGTTAGTTTTCAAAAAATAAATCCAAGTTTTCCTGGAGTGGTAATCGATGAAGGTGATGAAGTATTCGGCACCACTAAGAGATTTAGTGAACATTGGTCCGCAAATGTCTGAGTGTATCAATCCTAGTACACTCTTGGCCCTGTTTTTACTTCTAGGAAATGCTTCTTTGGCATACTTGCCCAGAGCACATCCTCTGCATACATCATCTCTTTCTGTACTAAGATCTGGAACTCCTGTTATAGTTTTCTTGAGGATTCTCAGAGCCCCATGGTGCAAATGTCCCATTCATCTATGCCATAGTTCATTCAAATCCTTGTCCCCATGACTGCCTATCAGTGCCATTGGTGATTCTAGCTGTAACCTGTACAACCTGTTACTCTTGATTCCGATCTGCACTTTCTTTTTCCAGCTTGGGTGTTTGACGTACACTTTCTCCTTGATGAAGAAAATGTCATAGCCCTTGCTTTGAAGTTGTGATACAGATAGTAAGTTCATCCCCAGTCCTGGCACATGCAACACATTGGTGGCCCGGAACCACTCTCCCGTTTCTGTTTGAAACACTATGGTCCCCTTTCCTACTGGAGTACACTTTGCCTTATTCCCCATGGTGATCTGAAAATTCATCCTTTCCTCTTGATACTCAGAGAAACATTCCCGGATTCCTGTCATATGCTAGGAGGCTCCACTGTCTATATACCATACCTCAGATGATGCCAAGCTTGTTACACAAGCAACTTCTTCTTCCAATCTGGAATCCAACATAGAGAAATCAAGATTTCTATCCCTTGTGCAATTTTCTAAAAATCTACATGAGTCTCCTGATGTTGATGCCTCTGCATCATGATCTCGACCCATAATTGATTTTCCCTTCATGTCTCTGATTCTTTCCTCTGATACCATGTGAAAATTCTATTACTGTAGCAACTGATTTATTTTTCCTACTTATTCTTCAATAAGTTATTTATGAAATCGCTTCAATAAATATTAAAATAAACTATACTGCAAATATCACACCATAGAATAGAGACAAGTACATGCACAAAACAAAACACATCAACACAGTTATTTTTGGACAAATGTCCTCGGAAAAACCCAATGCGGGAAAACAGGTGCAATAGAGGAGGATTTTATTAATCAACTATTCTTGAGTACAACTGGGTGCCAAACTGGCTTACCCAATAGAGATAAATTCTCCAACACCTCCCCTAGACTCAACGTCAGACTTGCCGGCCTTTTCACAACTCCCAGACCCTCCACATCAGCTCCTACCTCTCTGCGTCAGCACTAGGCCTCTCTGCATCACCCACGTAGGCCCTCCAGTGATTGTGCAGTCCTACTGCCTCTGCGTCTGCCTCTCTCATCTCTGCGATGATCTTTTGGAATTGTTCCTGCCTCTCTGTTCCATACTCACTACCTCTTGCTGCAATCCAGAACTCTAGTTCGAATTTCTCAGCAAACCTCACTCCAAAAGTTGAACTGACTGGTCTCCCTCAGTATATCTCCAACTGGCCCTCAAGCCTTCTCTTATACTTTTCTTGTTGATGGATCAACGACCGAGATTAAGTCCCTAATCAACAACTAAGATTAAAATAGACTTGATCTTCGTCTCTTAGAAGTTTCTCATCCTTATCTTTATTAGTACCCATTAATATTTTTATTTTCCTAAGTTTAGACTTAGGACCTCATTAAAAATATTAATTTTTTTAATAACTTTTCATCTGGATGGAATTTTCCAAAACTATTTCTGGGTCTTGGAGATCTCATGCTCTTTAGTCCCTCCACCAATTTTTATGGCTAGAGCACATCCGATGCTACCCCAAATCAACACTTGTCACCCGGTTTCCTCGATGGAAAATATGGTGGCAACACAGAGGAAATTTGGGAGCCTTTGTCTCCATCTGAGGCATCTCAGTTTCCTCCTCACTGTCATGGATTTCCTCTAATTCCTCCTATTGTACTGTCTTCTTCACCTTCTCCTTAGGTTTCTTATCTTTCTCGGGCTTCGTCTGCTGCTCTTTTGTTGTCTTCTTCCTTTATGATGTTCTTAGCTCTACTCCAGAGGCTTCAGTTGGCCTCTTTTCAAGTCTTTTCTTAGGTTTTTCTTCTGTAACTACTTGTTTCCACAGTGACCTTGTGCGCCTTGGGGGCAGGAGTGCATTCGGTGCTTCAGATTAACCAATCCGGGCTTCCATGACTCTTGCTAACCCTTTCTTTGCAAATGCTATAGAAATTTCCTCAAAGCTTCTCTCAGACATACAACGACTCACTTCTCTCACACTTAGTTGCAATTTCACAAACGAAATTCTCTAGACAGTAAAGTGTAAAATGTGGCACGGGACATGGCCTTTATAGCAAATTTGAATTTCGAACCTCATGATTAGCTTAGGTCTTGTTCATTGAATACAGGTATGGCACTAGATCCGGTCAGTTGTCCTTCGTAAATGCATTTCTCTTGCACCTTTTAATGGAAAATTTCTTTTAACAGTAGCTTTTTCCTTCCCAGAGTCATATTTTTCCGGTTATCTTTGACAATCGCGCAGTAATCTACCTTCCATCGCGGTTCTTTCGAACTTTGACATACTTCTGAATATCGCGCAGTAACCTTCTTTGGCGCAGTTCTTTCTGGCTTAAGGGGCTTGGACCCAGGTTCAAAGTGTATTGCGCACCAACAAAACCCTCAACCACTAGCCCTTTTGGAAACGACCTGCAAGTAGATCGTAGTCTCACCCTAAGTGGTTATGGGAGGTTGCAGAACCAGGTTTCTACAACCATAGGGATACTGTGTTGTGGCACCCATGTGTTTTCTTATGTTTTATACTTATCTACAACTTTGCATACATAAAAAACTTCACGTTGATGCTTTACGTTGCAGATTTGCACTTATTATATAAACATATCAGAGAATAATATAACACATATTCTTTCGCATAAATAAGTAAAATCAAGCATAATAGTACATATGAACACAAATTAATTATATAGATACAAAAGACTTCGCCAAAACTTCTTCCTCTTCATTAAGATAGATATTTTAGTACATACAACTCCTCAACTTGCGTACACAACTACAGGTGGTCTGTGCACTCAGCTGTAGACTCTTCCCAGGCCTTTGCGCACTTAGTTGTGAAGCCTTTCCTTAAGAACAAAAGACTCAATCACTTGTTCTCTCTATAAATGATATAATGGTTCTATGTATGATCTTCAACATACCCCTGAATATCGTGCAATAGACTTCTTCAGCAAAGTCCCCTTTTATAGAGTGGTTTATAGTCTAGTGCCCACTTTCAACTGTAAGTAGCACTAAGGCTCTTCTCCTTTCGTTTTTCAGTGTGAATCTCCAAGGACAAAGTTGTCCCATATACCTTCAATCTGCTACCATTCACTCATCCTGGAATGAGTTGATCGTTTAACTTCGCGAGCTAAACTGCACCACCATCAGAGCCATGTTTGATGATATATTGTCCTAGCCAATGTGTCTTAAATTTTCCTGGGAACTTCGCGAATTTTCTATCATATAAGAGTACAATATCTCCTTCCCGGAATATCTTTTGCTTGATGTGCTTTTCATGCCAGGTTTTCTCCCTTGCTTTCTGTACTTGTTGATGAAAACCTGGTATAAACTTGTCTTCTTCCAATGCAAGCAATTGCGCCACCCGCTCCTCCATAACGTCAGAGTCTGCCATATTTGTGACAGCTGCATTTCTCAAACTTGGCACAATGTACTCCATATGCATGGCTTCTTCTTGTCCATATACCAACCTAAAAGGTGTATGTCCTATCATTTTATTGCATGTTGTCCTATATGCCCACAACACCATTGGAATTCTTAGATCCCAGTCATTCTTGTTCACATTACACACCTTTGTGAGTGCATTTTCCAGAATTTTGTTGAAAGCTTCAACTGTCCCATTTGCTTGAGGGTGATATGGGGTACTTTTCTGATGGTGTACTTGAAACTCTTCAGTCAATGACTCAATAGTCTGATTCAAGAAATGTGAGCCTTGGTCACTCATTAATATCTTCGAACACCCAAATTAGGACAGAATGTATTAAAAAATGAACTTCACGACAATATGTGTGTTGCATTCCTTCACCGGTTGTGCCTTGACCCACCTCGTCAAATAATCAATTGTAATAATTATGTATCTTGCATTGGCATTCTTTCCTGGTGGGTTAATAGGTCCAACAAAGTCAATAGTCCACTTGTCAAATGATTGCAACGTCACCTATGAATTTAATGGCATTTCGTCTTTTCTAGATGGCCTTCCTGTTCTTTGACATATATCACATGCACGACAAAATTCTTTTGCATCCTTATGTATCGTGGGCCACCATAACCTAGCTCTCAAGGTTTTCTGTGCAGTGGCCTTTCCCGCATAATGTCCTCTTGCCACTCCTCCATGAGCTTCTGCTAGAATAACCTGTCTTTCAGGTTTAGGGATGTATTTGTGCAGTATTTCATCCGGTCCCATTTTGTACAAGTGCCCTGCAATCAATGTGAAATTAGTTTCTTTTATCACCAACTCCTTCTTCTGTTGTGTATTGTACTCCACGTGCACCATTCCTGTGGCCATAAACTGAATAATATCTGCGAACTGATCATCCATGACCTTGATTGCAAATAATTGCGCATCAGGTAGGTTATCTTCGATACTAGTGGGTTCTTCTCCTATCTCCACTCTTGATAGATGATCGGAACTAACATTCAATATTCCCAGCTTGACTACAACCTCAAAATCGTACTCTTGGAACAACAATAACCATTGACATATTTTTCCTCTAGGCTTATTCACCAAATATTTTAGCGCGGAGTGATCAGTGAACATCTTGAAATGTGCTCCCAACAAGTAGTGCCTGAACTTTTGTAACACATAAACCATAGCTAACCCTTCTCTTTCTATTGTAGTATAGTTCTTTTCCACCTTGGAAAATTTTCTACTTGCAAAATCTATGGGGTGATCAATTTCACCTGCTCTTGGTTGTGCCAGCACTATACCCAACGCTATGCAAGATGCATCGACATGTACATGAAATTCCTTATTCCAGTCTGGAAAAACTAAGATTGATGCAGTTACCATCTTCTCCTTTAGTATATCCAGACTCTTCTGACATTCTTCGTCCCATTTAAAAGTGACATCTTTCTTCAATAATTTCTCCATTGGTGCAGTTATCTGCGCATACCCCTTTATAAACTTTCTATAATAGCAGTGTGTCCAAGTGTCGTGCGCAGTTGTCTCACTGTTTTCGGTGCTGGAAAATTTACTATGATTGCTACCTTTTCGGGATCCACCAACAAACCCTGTTTGCACACAATATGCCCCAAGAGTATGCCACAAAATATACACTTATTCAAGTTAAGTGAAATCTGATGTTTCCTACATGTATCTAGCATAAGCCTTAAGTTCGTAATATGCTTCTTTAATAACCCAAAGATTGTCCAATCATTGAAGTAAACTTCCAAGAATTTGTGTATGTACTCCTTAAATGTTGCAACTACAACTCTAGAAAATATGGTAGGCACATTCTTCTAGCCAAAAGGCATCACCGTGTACTAAAACGAGCCCCACTCTGTTGCAAAAGTTGTCTTATATCTATCTTATGGCGCAATTCTAATATGATGGTAACCCAAAAAGCCATCTATGAAAGAATAGGCCTCGTGACCTCCTACATTGTCCAATATTTCATTTGTAAATGGTGTAGGGAAAGGGTCATGCACACATGCATCATTTCGTTTCCTCAAGACAACACAAATTTTGATCACTCCTTTAGTCTTCTTTTCGTAAACTATCATGAGACTTATCCATTTAAACTCTTCGACAGGTTCGATGATCCTTGCTGCTAACATTTTTTCTAGTTCTTCCTTCACTTTTTCCTTGTATTTCAAATTCAACCTATAAGGTCTTTTCTTCACAGGCTTCGCATCAGGTTTCAGAGGGATCCTCATAACTCCTAGGTCCCCTAATATGCCCTTCATTTCTGAAAACGTGGTAGGGAATATCTCCTAGTATTCATGTAGTAGCTCTGTGATTTTACTAAATGTATATGTGTCCCAATAGTCTCCAATCATCGCAAACTTCGGGTCTTCCTTTGTACCAATATTCACTTTCTGTGTTTTTACTAGCTGCGTTATATCCAATATTTTTGGTTCTGGTCCAGCAACTTCGCGGTGCCCTTCTGATTCTAGTACATCAATATTGTGTGGATCTTCATCTTCTTCGGCAGTGATATCATAACATTCTAATTCATTTTGTAACTGCGCAGCGCAATCATGCTTCCAAGTTAATGGATCTTCATTCTCAAAAAAATTAGCTCCGATTTCCTAAAGAGCCAAATCTATACACGAGCAATCATCTTCAAAATTGAATGTTAGCATGAACCCTTCAACCAAATATGTCCAGTTCACAGTTCCATGTCGTAGTTTTGTTTCAAGATACCAATTCATAGGAATCGTTTCTAGTGTGTGGATAAACCCATGTACCCACTCTTGTTCTGGAATTTCTTTCCAAACTGAAGTGTAGCGATGAATATGCTCCCGGAGATCAACCTTACCATCATACTTTACTTCTATTTCCATGTCGATTGAGCCAAATCTGATCCACATTAAACTTTGACACTACTGCTAATCTGCTATATTTCTTTTATGAGTACCCCACCATCTAGCAGGTGTATACCTTAGGGCTACATCCAAATCTTGCAACCTCTGTTCTTTTGGTATTTCTCTTTCATATTCATCAAGAAATAGGCTTACATCTCTGATCCCATCATAATAAGGCAGATCACATACCTCAGAAGTTATGCAGTGAAGTGATTTTGTGGTAGAAACTTCATATAACCTATTCTGCCAATTTTCCAGTTCTTCCTCGGAATATGAAGTACAAGAACTGTCATGTTCCCAGCCCAATTTTCCATTTGTAGTAGGATTAATCCAATATTCCTCCTTCGTTGTTATCTGATAAATGTTGTTGAAATCTCCATCATAGTACTCATCCCAGACAGGCTTTGTATAACGCACTCCTTCTGAGGATCTAGACGGAAAATGACCCTCATATCGTCTTTTTCGAACACCATTTGTATCTTCTTCAAATTGATTATCGTCAAATTATTGAAATCCCATTCCAATCCAACCAGCGCTAGATAGGGGTTGCTATCATCTACAATTTCAATCACTTCAAAGTTTGCAATGGTTTAGACTCCTTCGATGTTGGGTAACCTTCCCATAGGGACGATCTTTTGTTGGTTAACCATCCTCAACTGTATTGGCAACCATTGCAACTTCAGTCTTCCCATTGACTCCCAAGTTTTCTTAGGTAACACATTGGCATTAGATCCTAAATCTAAGATTACTTGATCCATATCATATTCCCCGATCTGCGCAGTTAATCTCATTTCCTTCCTCGATCTCTTCTTGTGTTGATGTAATTTTTTCACAGCACACAGATTGCTTCACGATATCTCTTTATTAGCATAGGAGTCTATCAACTCCTGGAGTCCTTCGACAACCCTTTGATTCCTTAATAACTTCATGCAAGTATGTAAAAATGACTTCAGAATTCTTGGATCTAATTTTTGCGTTAGAGTAGACACTTTTTCACGGTCCTTCTTTGGAATTAACCTCGGTTGCACACTAGATGTTGAAGCCCCAACATCCATGAAGCTTCGCTTCACTCCCATGAACGTTTCTTTTTCCTTTTGGATACTAAACCCAGGGGCCTTTTCTGTGGTCTTTCTTACCCATGTCTCTTCTACTTTCTTCTTACCTTTATCATCTCCCATCGTAGATCCACTCCTTGTTACAATTTGATGCGCGATTCATATTCCCTTGGCTCAGTGGTCATCATTTGAATATTTGTTGTGGGTTGCTGGTTCCTTTTCTCCTACATCTTCATGATAAGGACAAGACATTCTTCTATTATGTGATCAAAATATTTGCAGTAGCTGCAGGTTGTAGTAGGGTTCTGACAGTCTCTTGTGAAGTGTCTTGCCTGTCCACAGTTATAATAGATAATCTGGCCGCGTCCTTGACCAACTCCTCATCCTCGTCCTTGGAAGTCTCCTCAACCAGCATGCTGGCTTGGCTCCTCATGTGTATGTCTGTCGACTTGTAGTCTATAAGCATCAATAGTGTGCTCCATCATCAAGTCATAACTTCGACAATTTCTCTCATCATGGCCCACTGATTTACAAAAGTTGAAAAATAGTTGCTTTGGGGTCTTCACATACTTATGAAATAAACGGCAATCTTCAAAGCGATGTTGGCCTCTCATTATAAAAATATCTCACCTAAAACTTGAGCCCGTGTTTACTGGATTAGGTGCTCCACTTGCTAACTAATCTTTGAACATAGGGAATTGATCCTTATAATGTCCCTCCACTTTGCATTTTGTACACCATACTTCTGATCTGGTTTCTTTACCTTTCTTGAGATCTTGCAATTCCAAGGTCAAATTTGCTAGCTAACTCTGAATTTGTTGTACTCTTGCATGAGCATCTCCGATCGACGAGGCTTCCAACTTCATTGCAATATCCAATGATTCGACTTGAGTTGCTATATTTTGATGTGTTAAGGGTAACCTTATATGTGGCAACAAAAAAACTATAAACCATTCTTTATGATGTTATGGGGGTATGTTAAAGCTTACTTGTCCCATTAATACCTTAAATTGTCGATCCAATTCCCACACAGACTCAGTAACTGCCTGCTTGATTTCCTTAAGCTCTGTAATGCAATGTGATTCTGATTTCAGCTTCTTGAATTCTGATACCAATGCTTTCTTAATATCATCCAACGAAGAAGCCTGATTAGTCGCAGAAAACTTCATGTACCATGTTAGTGCTATTTCTCGTAGGGTCATGATGGGTTGTGACTTCTTTACATCTTCGTAAGTGATATATTTTTCTTTCCATACTACATCAGCTACAAACCAAAACTACTCAATATCCTCTGATCTAATTTCTCTAAATATAGGCAGCTTAATGTCGTCACCCATTTTTCTTCTCGGGGGGTTAGGGGGAGGGGGAAGGGGGGTAAGGGGAGTATATGGATGGGGAATCCCAAATATGCCCTAATTTTTCTCAACCCCTAACTTCGATGCACCTTTAGGATAGGAGGGGGAATACCGTGGGGTTGGCGGGTTACTTCCTTCTTCTTCACTCTCAAACCCACATAACAAGGGGCTATAGTTAGTCTCAATAAAGTTCTTTGGTTTTCTATCTACTCTATATCACTTTCCACTTTGCGTAGAGCCCGGTCCTGGTTCAGACTTATTCCCTCCTCGTCCAAACATTAATCTGACTGCATTCATAGTATGCCATTTTCACACAACAACATTTTAATCCAAAACTTCAAATAAATTAGGTACTTACCTTGCCGACCCTTGAAAAATCTCACTCAACTTCGCTGTAAGATACAATCGTGTCTATTGTGAAATCAGTAATAAATCCTCCCAGGACACTATCAATCCAAAAATCTACCGCTCTTGAGAACCTGTTGTTAGTATTCTTGAGTCGTTGTATCAATTCAGGGCTCCAAGCAGTAGGCTCATCATTTTTTAAACAAGTCATATGCTCGGTCAACTTTGATACCCATTCATATTGTTCATTAGCAAATGTCACGAAGAAGATCTCGTTCTATTCTATAAAGAGATACTTCTGCAACCAGGCTTCAGTCGACAATCACGAATTTTTGTTTTCCTAAACTACGAATTCTCGCTCTTTTTGTTCAACCCACTCCTGGATTTCCTTCTTCGACGGATGCCAAAACATATTTCTCAAACAAATCTTGGTCTTGGAAACAAAAACATTTGTTGGCTTAAGGGGCTTGGACCCAGGTTCAAAGCATACTACGCACCAACAATGTTGATCAACGGTTGTCATTGATGTCAACCCAAGCAGCACCAGGGGCTACCTTGATCTTGCATGGGAATTTTGACTTGAAAACTCATCCTTTTCTAAGTCAAGGATCTTCTAGATGGATTCTACTCATTGAGATGTTTCCATTGATATATTGTACGCCTCCTAGTTCTTCACGGTTTAAGAGTTATTTGTGTTTGAATTCGGAAAACCCATTAGTGGGCTAAAACCCCAAGGGTAGAGACATGACACCTTATTCACCAACGGTTGTCAATATATGATAGGAATTCTCACTGTAATCTCACCTCATATAAGTTGAGTAACTTGAAAATCCAAAGACAATAAATCAATCATTGACTTAATACACTCATGTGTCACCTACAAAACACACCAAAGAGGGTTAGTGTACAAATTCCTTAGAGCTTAAACAAACAATTTATCAATAACTATTAAATTAAATTAATTTTATTAAAAAAAAATAGAAAATTAAAATGTGTCCTCTCCAACATTCACTTAATGAAGCCATCTCCAAAACACTATAACACATTCTAAACACAGTCAACATGTAATTTGTTTGCTTAAGGCTTAAGGTGATATATTATTTAATTAAATAAATAATTTATTTTTTTAACTCCAACGTAAAAATTAAAACATCAAGTTCATTTGTCCTCCAACGGTCATTATTGAAAGCCCCCTCTATTCATAGAGATTATTTATAAAAGGAAACTTTGATATATCCTAATGTATGGAATGTAACGAATGATCTTGTGAAAAGGGCTCTCAAAATCTTCATCCAACCCTTCGGTGGTCAACGCAGAAAATTCAGAGGGTTAGGGATCAATTTTATTTGTGTTTGGTGATTCGTTGGGCAAGCGTATCACTGTTCTTTTGCAGCATATGACTTATATTACAGCGTGAAAAATTCTAGGCATATAAAGCACTGGTAGCATGAGATTTATGGCAGCGTGAGGGTTTCCTAGGCCCTGTGGCAGCGTATTGTTTCTGAGGCCCCCCGAGGCCTAGTTTGTGGCAAAACGTGGAGTTAAAATGAGCGAGCGAAGAGTTATCTAGGGCTGAGTTTATAGAGACTGTTTGGGGTCCAAAGTTAGCTGTGTCTTAGGCCAATATTATTGGGCAGGAGTCCAAGGTCAAGACGACAAAATAGGACTGTGTTTGAAGGCTGTTTGGGTTGATTTGAGGGAGGCCAAGAGCTGGAGTTGTTTCCATGGCAACACTAAGGTAACATTGCAATATCTTAGGCTTATTTCATTTAAGATTCAGATCTGTATTTATACCTTGTGTTCATAACTGGTTAGGGCTCGTTTTAGATTAGTGGATAAGGCATATCATCAAGGTAAGTAGTAAGGCTTGCAACAGTTTTTAGGGCACAACTTGTAGGCTTTTAAGAGCTAGTTTTAGGACTGTATAATATCTAGCTCATGTCAGGGATAGTGTCATCAAAGGGGTCAAGTGTAGGTTTGTCTAGTGTCTAGAAAAAGTTTTAGGATCACCCAAGAAGAGTGAAGTCTGAGCATCATTAAGATTTCAGTGCCATCAAGAAAAGAGACATGTATGTATTGTTATATTTCTTTTGTTGCATTTCTATTTCTGCTAACATAAATTTTAGTATGTTTATTACTATTGTAGTAATTTTCTTTGCAGGTAGAGGTCAGTTTTGTAAAGGGGTGTTATGTTTATTTGTTTTGCTTTGGGACTGGGTTCCGTTGGGCAATTTGCGTGCAACTTGCAGGTAGAAGATGATTCAATGACAACATCAAGCGAGCATTCAAGAGCTGAAGTATCAAATCAAAGGAAGCATTGTAGCGAGACATCCTTTGAAGACATGACAACCATCCATATATTATGAAGAAGTGTCAAGTCCAAGAGTCATCATTTTAAAGTTGTAAAAGAGTCATTTGTAAAAGTTCCATCATTGGAAGAGTCATTATTGTAAAAGAGTCAATCTGCCTAGAGTCGAAAAGGCATTATTGGGAGGTATAGGAGTATTTGTTGGGATGATGTCATGGTTGGGTTGCAAGTTGTAGTGTGATTGGGTGTTCGGTCAAAATCATTGTAAATCATATTTTATCGTGGATTGTTGTCCCTGGTATGGGAATCCACACTCTTGTCTCATTTTAGTCATTATAGGGTGGCAGGGAGGTGCATGAAGTCGCCTGTAGGTTGGATCTTGTGAACACTTTAGGGTGGTAGGTTGGTCTAGGGTGTTGGGGCATCCATTCAGTTGATTACTAAAGAAACCAGGGTGTTGGGGCATCCTTCCAGTGGGACCTGGAGAAGAATTCTTTTCTAGAATTCTAGGAAGTTGTTGCTTTCATTTCAGTTGGGGCTGAACATTAAAGAATTTATTAGAAAAGCGTTCGATGGTTTTTGACTTGGAGGGGGTTTTCCACCTAAATTTTTTGTGCCTATTGTGTTCTTTTATTTACTGTTATTACTACATAAACATTAATAATAATTGAAGATTAACTAATGCTTTGAAAATATTTAAAAGTGTTAACTGCTAAGAAATACGGATTCACCCCCCCTCTCAGTATTTTCCAACAATTGGTTTCAGAGATTGGTTCCTTCAATAGCAGTCTAACAACTGGAAGGAGATCATGGAGTATACTAAGAATAGAGTTCCTTTGTTCAATGGAAATAACTATGCACTTTGGAGTGGAAGAATGCAGGTTCATTTGTTGGCGCAAGGATACGAAGTATGGGAAATCATTGACAAAGGCTTCACATCGACTCAGGATGAACAAGGTAAGAAAAATATGGTATATGATGCAAAGGCTAAAGATCTTATTATCAGTGGGCTTATCAAATCTGTTTATCTTAAGGTATTGAGTTGAAAAACTGCTAAAGAGGTATGGGGCAAGCTTGAAAATATATATGCAGGTGACTCAAAGGTGAAGAAGCAAAGCTTCAAAACTTTAGGTCAAAATTTGAGCAACTCAAAATGAGGGAAGATGAAGATATTGCTGCATACTTTCAACGTGTTGATGAAACAACAAATGCATTGGAAGGTTTGGGAGAACCTGTTGAAACAAAAATTGTTGTCCGAAATATCCTTAGAACCTTTCCAGCAAGAGTTAACCTTAAGGTATTTGTATTGGAAGATAGATCGAATCTGACCAATCTCAACATAGATGAATTTCATGGAATTCTTACGGCATATGAAATGATAATTGAAGAAGAGGATGGCACATCTCACTTAGAAACATCATTTGCCACATCGAAGAAGAATAGTAAGGACAAGCAGACTTTGAAAGAAAAAACTTGCAATTGTAAGGATGAGGAAAAGGAAGAGGATGAAGAAAAATTCTCAAATAAAGAGTTTTCCTACTTCACGCGGAAAATGAGAACAAGTACGGGAAAATTCAAAGGTAAAATTCCATTAATATGTTTTGATTGTGGTGAGGTTGGGCATTTTGCAACAAAATGTCCTCACAAAAATGAGGCCGTTATGAAAGGAAAGAAAAGTCCTAGGAAGTTCAACAAGCAAGGAAAGAAGAAATGGTTTAAGAAAATTTTCTTCTCCAAAGAAGATAGCTCCTCATTTGAAGAAGACAGTGATAATGAAGAAGAATTCAACGGAAGAGTATTGTTTATGGCCAAGCACAATAAGCAAGAGGCACCTCACAAAGAAGGAGACGAAGAAGAAGAAATGACTGAGGTTGAGATTCAAAATGAAGTAATCAAGGTTATCAAAGAGCTCAAGGCCAAGAAGAAGCATGTCAAAACTCTTGAAGATGAATTAAAGACAGAAAGGGAATAGGTTCTAAATCTTAAAATCAAGGTTGAAGAATACAAATGAATTGAAGAATCGCTCATGAAAGAATTAAAGGAAAGCAACAAGGAAAGAGAAGCATTGGAAGCTGAAATCATTTCTTTACGAAAGGAATTAAAAAATGGAAAAACTCTTTAAAACTACGCCAACAACTCGAAGACTTGGATGAACTCATCAGCAACCAGTGATCATGCAGCGACAAGACTGGTCTTGGTTACAAAGAAAAATTCGAAAAGGAGTCAAGTCCTTCTATGACAACTAAAGAAGATGGATATGCAAAATCTACTAAGCAGGTAGATCTCCCAGCTAGATCAAGAGATCAAGACTCGCAGGAATAACCTTGGAAGACAATTCCTTGAAAAAGATTTCCTCCCAGGTATCAACCTATCTTTTATGGTCATTGTTATTCATGTGGAAAGTTTGGACATAGAGCTGCAAAATGTCGCATGTATGTTTGGAATGAATATAATTCCAGGAGATCTCTCAGAAATGGATATTCCAGAACTCAGTAGAATATCAACAGATTTGATCATTTGAGAGATGATGTTGAATGTTACAAATGTAAAAATTTTGGACACTTGGCCAAAGATTGCAGACTTGGAAGCTCTTTAAAGGAATTCTCGCAAAATCAGAATGAAAAAGTATGGAAAAGGAAGATTGAAAGGTGTGCTCTCGCTCTCAAGGCTCAAAGCAACATAAACGTATGGTATGTTGACAAGTGGTTGCTCAACACATATGACTGGAGATAGAAATAAGTTCATATCCTTGAAAGGAAAGAAGGATGGAACAGTGTCTTTTGGAAATGATGGGTTTTCAATTGTCATAGGAGCAGGTACGATCACTCTTGGAAGCAAGGATGCATTAGCAAAGGATGTGTTGCTGGTTGAAAATATGAATCACAATTTTCTCAGTGTTGGACAGATGTGCGATCAAGGACACACAATGTTATTCAACTCGAAGAAATGTGAAATTAGGAAAGGCAAGTTTGGTAAAATTGTGGCTACAACAAGCAGAGCTCCAAACAACATATATATTTTGGATGAGACACCTAAAGGGTGTTTCTTGGAAAAAGAAGACAAGAGCTGGTTATGGCACAAATGAATGGGACATATAAATTTCGACAATTTGGTCAAGATCAACAAAAAGGAAGCAGTTAGAGAAATGCCAAAAATCTCAAAACCTACCAATACGATATGTGAATCTTGTCGGCATGGCAAACATACAAAAGTCGAGTTCAAGATAAAGGAACATTTTGTGTCACGTCCATTGGAATTAATACATACTGATCTATGTGGTCTTATGAGAACAAAAGGTTTAGACGGTGAATTATACTTTATGTTAATGATAGATGATTACACCAGAATGACAGCCATCAGTTTCCTGAAGAAAAATTCTGAGGCATTCAAATGTTTCAAAATCTACAAGGAATTGGTCAAAAATGAAACTGATTTGAAGATCAAATGTCTAAGATCAGATAATGGCGAAGAATTCATGTCCAAAGCATTTCAGCAATACTGTGATGAACATGGAATAAAATGGCAATTCTCAATAGCCAGAACACCACAACATAATGGAGTAGTTGAAAGAGAAAACATACCCATATAGGAAATGGCTAGAACCATGTTAAAAGACTCAAACTTAGATGATAAATTATGGGTTCAAGAAATTGATATTGTCGTATTCATTATAAATAGAGGCCTGCTCAGGAACAATTGTAACATGACTTTGTACGAACTATGGAAAGGAAGACCAGCCAACGTCAAATACTTCAAAATATTTGGAAGTAAATGCTACATCAAAAGAGAAGACCAAAAATTTGGCAAGTTCTATTCCCGTGTTGATGAAGGTATTTTTGTTGGTTATTCGCCAAAATAAAGGCTTATAGATGCTACAATCTGAGGGAAAAACAAATAGTTGAAACTATAAATATTACTTTTGATGAAGACTGTGTTCTAAAGGATAACAATGAGATCGTCTCTTCAAGAAAACCTGAGGGGCTTGAGGTAGAATCTGTGAAAGATGAAGAAGAAGTTCCAGAACAAGACCAATCAAATAAGGAAACATCAGACAACCAAGAAGAAATAAGAAATGATCAGCAGGATGTACAAGAAGTTTCTCCAAAAGGTTGAAAAGAACGGTATCAAAAGAATCATCCTTCAAATCAGATCATTCAAATAAGATCATCGGCAACATAAATGAAGGAATTTGAACCAGAAGAGACAACTTCATTCATCACATCAAGCCCATCTTGCCCTTTTAGCGAATTTTGAGCCTAGAAATTTTGAGGAAGCTAGTCAAAATGAACACTGGGTAGCAGTTATGAATGAAGTACTGGATCAAATTGAGAAGAACGATGCTTGGGAATTAGTTCCACAACCAAAGGATAAAAATGTTATTGGAACTAAATGGGTCTTCAGAAACAAATTGAATGAGGATGGACAGGTTACCAGGAATAAAGCAAGATTAGTCTGCAAAGGATATGCACAAGTTGAGGGAATCGATTTTGAAGAAAAATTTTCTCCCGTTGCCAAATGGAAGTTATCAGGATGTTTCTCGCTTATGCATGCTGGAGAAAAACCAATGTCTACAAAATGGATGTTAAGTCGACCTTTCTAAATGGTGAATTGGAAGAAGAAGTTTACATTGAACAACCCAGAGGCTTTCTGCTCAGTAACAAAGAAAACTATGTTTGCAGATTAAAGAAGGCACTATATGGTCTCAAGCAAGCTCCTAGGGCTTGGTATGATCGTCTTGATAGGTATTTACATCAACAAGAAATCAAGAAAGGAAGCACCGATAACAATCTCTATGTGAAAGTGGATCAAGATAACCTAACGATTATCAAGCTATATTTGGATGATATAATCTTTGGAAGCAATGATGACATATTAAGTAAAGACTTTGCAACAAAAATCAAAGTGAGTTTGAAATGTCTATGCTTGGAGAGCTGACATACTTTTTGGGGCTTCAAATTTCTCAGTAGGATAAAGGAATATTCATATATCAAACCAAGTACATCAAGGAAATGCTCAAAAAATTCCAGATAAAAGATTTCATGCCAGTCCTTACCCCCATGATAACAGGTTGCAAGTTAATCTTAGAAGATTCATCAAAGGATGTGGACCAAAGGTTGTATAGATCCATGATTGGTAGTCTCCTATATGTGACAGCCTCTCGGCTTGATGTGATGCAAGTAGTTGGACAAGTAGCAAGATTCCAAGTAGCACCAAAAGAATCTCTTATTATTGCAGTCAAAATAATTCTTCGATATCTTAAGGGCACATCGGAATATGGTCTATGGTATCCCAAAGGAAATGATCTGGTTATCCAAGCTTATACAGATGCATATTGGGCAGGAAGTGTTAATGATCGTAAGAGTACTAGTGGAGCAACATTCTATCTAGGTGTTTGTCTTGTTTCATGGTTAAGTAAAAAGAAGTCTTCAATCTTGTTATCCATAGCAGAAGCAGAATATGTCACGACAACAACATGTTGTACTCAAGTTCTCTAGATGAAGCAAACTTTGCAAGATCTTCAGGTCAAGTTTGATGAGCCTATTTCCATGTTTTGCGATAACACCAGCGCCATCAGTATCTCCAAGAATCCTATGATGCATTCCAAAACGAAGCACATTCCGATTAAATATCATTTCGTTAGAGAGTGGGTCGCCGAAAAGAAAATCAAGCTTGAATATGTTGGCACAAAGGAACAAATCGCTGACATATTACCAAACCATTACCTTGTGAAGCATTTGAGTATCTTTTCCAAAAGCTTGGGATTATCCCAAGTTTTCATTAGATTATTTCTCTTATCTACTCGAGTAGAAAGGGGGAGTGGGGGTGTGTAGAGGTCTGCAGGATGACTGTTTTTCAGGGGGAGTTACCCTTTTCCATTGATGACAAAGGGGGAGATAAGGCATTAGGAAGAGGTTTCATGATGGCAGGGGAAGTACCTGTGTTGCCATCAATGCCAAAGGGGGAGACTGTTGATTAGTGGTTGTCATTCATGTCAACCCAAGCAACACTAGGGGCTACCTTGATCTTGCATGGGAATTTTGACTTGACAAATCATCCTGTTCTAAGTCAAGGATCTTCTAGATGGATTCTACTCGTCGATATGTTTCAATTGATATATGGTACGCCTCCTAGTTCTTCACGGTTTAAGAGTTATTTGTGTTTGAAGTCGGAAACCCCATTAGTGGGCTAAAACCCCAGGGGTAGAGACATGACACCTTATTCACCAACGGTTGTCAATATATGACAAGGATTCTCACTGTAATCTCACCTCGTATAAGTTGAATAACTTGAAAATCCAAAGACAATAAATCAATCATTGACTTAATACACTCATGTGTCACCTACAAAACACACCAAAGAGGGTTAGTATACAAATTCCTTAGAGCTTAAACAAACAATTTATCAATAACTATTAAATTAAATTAATTTTATTAAAAAGATAGAAAATTAAAATGTGCCCTCTCCAACATTCACTTAATGGAGCCATCTCCAAAACACTATAACACATTCTAAATATAGTCAACACGTAATTCATTTACTTAAGGCTTAAGGTGATATATTATTATTATTATTATTTTTTAACTCCAACGTAAAAATTAAAACATCAAGTTCATTTGTCCTCCAATGGTCATTATTGAAAGCCCCCTCTATTCATAGAAATTATTTATAAAAGGAAACTTTGATATATCCTAATGTATGGAATGTAACGAATGATCTTGTGAAAAGGGCTCTCAAAATCTTCATGCAATCCTTCGGTGGTCAACGAAGAAAATTCGGAGGGTTAGGGATCAATTTTATTTGTGTTTGGTGATTCATTAGGCAAGCATATGGTTGTTCTTTTGCAGCATATGACTTATATTACAGCGTGAAAATTTCTCGGCATATAAAGCACTGGTAGCATGAGATTTATGGTAGTGTGAGGGTTTCCTAGACGCTGTGGTAGCATATTATTTCTAAGGCCTAGTTTGTGGAAAAACGTGGAGTTAAAATGAGCCAGCAAAGAGTTATCTAGAGCTGAGTTTATAGAGACTATTTTGTGTCCAAAGTTAGCTTTGTCTTAGGCCAATATTATTGGGCGGGAGTCCAAGGTCAAGACGAAAAAATAGGACTTTGTTTGAAGGCTGTTTGGGTTGATTTGAGGGGGGACGAGAGCTGGAGTTGTTTCCATGGTAGCACTAAGGTAACATTGCAATATCTTAGGCTTATTTCATTTAAGATTCAGATCTGTATTTATACCTTGTGTTCAGAACTGGTTAGGGCTTGTTTTAGATTAGTGGATAAGGCATATCATTAAGGTAAGTAGTAAGGCTTGCAGTAGTTGTTAGGGCACAACTTGTAGGCTTTTAAGAGCCAGTTTTAGGACTGTAGAACATCTACTCATGTCATGGATAGTGTCATCAAAGGGGTCAAGTGTAGGTCTGCCTAGTGTCTAGTAAAAGTTTTAGGATCACCCAAGAAGAGTGAAGTCTGAGCATCATTAAGATTTTAGTGCCATCAAGAAAAGAGAAACGTAAGTATTGTTATATTTTTTTTTGTTGCATTTCTATTTCTACTAACATAAATTTTAGTATGTTTATTACTATTTTACTAATTCTCTTTGTAGGTAGAGGTAAGTTTTGTTAAAGGGGTGTTGTGTTTATTTGTTTTGCTTTGGGATTGGGTTCCGTTGGGAAATTTGCATGCAGCCTACAGGTAGAAGAAGACTCAATGATAGCATCAAGCGAGCATTCAAGAGCTGAATTATCAAATCAAAGGAAGCATTGCAACGAGATATCCTTTGAAGACATGACAACCATCCATATATTGTGAAGAAGTGTCAAGGCTAAGAGTCATCATTGTAAAGTTGTAAAAGAGTCATTTGTAAAAGTCTCATCATTGGAAGAGTCATTATTGTAAAAGAGTCAATCTACCTAGAGTCAAAAAGGCATTATTGGGAAGTATAGGAGTCTTTGTTGGGATGATGTCATGGTTGGGTTGTAGGTCATAGTGTGATTGGGTGTTCGGTCAAAATCATTTTAAATCATATTGTATCGTGGATCATTGTCCCTGGTACAGGAATCCACACTCTTGTCTCATTTCAGTCATTATAGGGTGGCAGGGAGGTGCTAGGCAGGTGCATGAATTTGTCTACAGGTTGGAGCCTGTGAACACTTCAGGGTGGTAGGTTGGTCTAGGGTGTTGGGGCATCCATTCAGTTGATTATTGAATAAACCAGGGTGTTGGGGTGTCCTTCTAGTGGGAGCTGGAGAAGAATGATTTTATAGAATTCTAGGAATTTGTTGCTTTCATTTCAGTTGGGGCTGAATATTAAAGAATTTATTAGAAAGGCGTTCTGTGGTTTTTGACTCAGAGGGGGTTTTCCACCTAAATTTTTTGTGCCTATTGTGTTATTTTATTTATTGTTATTACTGCATAAACATTAATAATAATTGAAGATTAAATAATGCTATGAAAAGATGTAAAAGTGCTAATTCCTAAGAAATATTGATTCACCCCCCCTCTCAGTATTTTCCAATAAACAAAACCATCAACCATTGGCCCTTTCGGCAATGACCTGCAAGAAGATCGCAGTCTCACCTGAAGCGGTTATGGGAGGTTGCAGAACCAGGTTTTTGCAGCCAGAGGGATACTGCGTTGTGACACTCATGTGTTTTCTTATATTTTATATTGATCTACAACTTCACATACATAAAAGACTTCGCACTGATGCTTTACTTCACATACTTGCACTTATTATATAAACATATCAAATAATAATATAACGCGTATTTTTTCACATAAATAAGTAAAAAGAAAGAATAACAGTACATATGAACACAGATTATGTATACAAATACAAAAGACTTTGCCAAAACTTCTTCTTCTTTATTAAGACAGATCTTTCAATACATACAACTTCTCAACCTACGCACTCGGTTGCAGGTGGTCTACGCACTCAGCTGCAAACTCTTCCAAGACCTCCACCCACTCAGCTGCGGAGCCTTCCCGTTCATGTCCAAAATACAAATTAACGACATGAAGTATGATCAATTCATCTATGTCTCTCTATCCTTGACAAATCATTACATGTCCTTAAATACATTACATTGCTACAAAAACCATGGTCCACATGCCATGGACTCAACAAAACAATGAACTAAAACCCCGATACCCATTACAAAATGAGGGGCTTTGACCCAACCCGAAGCCCCTAGATATTGCATGGTGAATAGAACTTCATGGACTCCATGCACTTCGCTCCTCAAAATACGGAGTCTTTGACCAAAACTGGACCAATTTGGGTCGTGCCCAACATTGGGGAAGTCTTTGGCCATAGTTTTGAGGCAGATCATGCAGTTGAGTTGGAAGAAGCAAAGGAGCATATGTAGCTGCCATTGGTATTGTCTGAGAAAAGGCTGAACTAGCTGTGGTACTAGGAACAGAAGAAGGTAAAACAGTGGTCTTGACAGCTGCTGTAATAGGAGATGTATGGGAAGCAAACAAAGTAGAAGTTGTTTTGACAAATGGGCTTATAGGAGGTGCGAAAAATGAAGCAATAGATGTTGGGACATCATGGGAAAAATGATCAGTAGTTGAAATAGGACTAGCAGGCTGGGAATTCTCTGATTTTTCAATAGTAGGCTGCAATAGATCTACCAGACTTTGAAATTTCTGAGACTGAACTAATGCACTTTTATCAAGCTCACCGAGATCAGATTTTACAAGAATGATAAAAGGTTTTAACACATATTCATCTATCACAATCTCAGAAACAAAGGTTTCAAATTTGGTCTTGAATAAAGAACTTTCGAAAATCAAATCGAACTCAAGATCTTCTAAGGAGAATAAATCCTCAGGCAAATAACATGATCTGCCAAGAGGGATGCTAGTGGTTTGAGTTTCTTCAGTGATCTTCTTCTTTCTAAGGAGACTTTTAGGATTACTGACAATCTTTGGAGGATTAGGGTCTGGGTTTTGTCTGGTATGCCTCTTAGAAGCCATATTTCCTTGCACAAGTTTGCATGCAGCTGGTTTCACTACCA
This sequence comes from Pinus tabuliformis, assembly GCA_031772625.1. Taxonomy (NCBI): domain Eukaryota; kingdom Viridiplantae; phylum Streptophyta; class Pinopsida; order Pinales; family Pinaceae; genus Pinus; species Pinus tabuliformis. The sequence continues at coordinate 1,162,997,718 of CM062811.1, forward strand.
GTCAAGGTGACTTTACGAGTTTCAACCTATGACGTAACTCTCAAAATGAAACATCTTCTTGGGAGAAATTAGAATCTCACGTTCCCCGACAATGGCGCCACTATGTTAGCAATCTATGAATCCTTTTAGGCTGAAGGAAAAGGGCCACATAGGTAACCACAAATCGCTTTTGGCTAGAAACTGGTTTTTTCTAGCCAGAGGGGGCTCCCTCACTCGAAAAAACCTAAAATTAGAGACTTTGAAAGCACATATAAGAAAAAGACCATATCTGAAGAGTGTTTTTTAATTTTAATTGGGATTTGGTGAAGGGTTCTGGAATAATTGATGCATGTGATCATAACATTACTGGCTCATCATACCTATGCATTTACCAACCAATTACATGCACAAAGGCTTGTCTAGAAAATACTTTGAATAGAAAAAATAGTTTGTAGTACAGTGGAACATGAACATAAAAACACTCATTCACAATAACAGAACAAATGAGACTTTTGTTATTGCAATTTCAAGGAATGAATATTAAGAGGGAAAGCATAACATTTAAAGACATAACACATTCCATTTGCAACTGAAACATTCGACACATCTAAACAAGAGCACACAAGATGAATTCTAATGTAGTCATTCCATTATACCCTTAAATAAGACCGAGAAGGGAAATAAATAAGATCACAAATACACTAGAGAAAAACAATTTCGAAGCATCATACTACAAGTATCTCTGCAATGATAACTGGAATAACTTCAACATTAAGCATTATCATTAATAAAAGATCAGAACAAAAATATGTCTGAAATAGTTCACAATAATATCCAACCCTTTCTAACTTCTATCATTTAGCATTATATAGCCTTACAACTTCAAAAAATATCATGTTTAGATACAACGAATGCATTCTCCATGAGACAGATCATAAAAGTAGCAAGTTTTGTCTACATATCTTCAGCTTTTATTAGTAGTAAAAAGAAAAATAACTAAGTAAGCTCTTATCCTGCTACCCTTTCAAGACCCCATTCTAATCTCTCAGATTCTTGTCCTAGTCATAGTACCATGCCTTTAGAAATAAAAATAAGAAACAATAAACTGCTTCCAAATATGTATTTCACATTAACTTTATAGTATGCCATGTTGGCATGATCTTCCACCTAGCTGATGATTAGGTGGTGAATAGGCTTGTCACACAAAAAAACACTCTACCACTCCTCCCTTGACACATGGCATCTTTAATAATCTACAAAAAACTGTGCATAACATGTATATAGCAGTTGCGCAACACTATGTAGCACGACTTCAAATTTGTGCCTATGTTTCCTTTTCGCACCTCAAATTTCAAAACACGATCCAGTTACATAATCAATGCTTTTAGAACACCCATAATAGCCTTTAGGATGACAAAAATGACACCAATGACCTTGGCAAAAACTGAAATAAATATGTTGCGCAACACTGGCAATCTTCAACAATCATCAAAATTTTGATACATTCAACAAAACATATTACCTCTTCTTTCTCTTGCTAGATGAAGGTTTTATGGAAGATGGCATGACTTCAGTTCCTCTGGAAGGAGCATTCTATTCTTTGAACATTCATGGTTGAGGTTGTTTTGGTGTTGTTTCTCATGGCTTGATCTTTAGTTTAGGTGTGCTTCCAGGTGCAGGCAACTCGTTGCTTCTTTATACCTCCTCACTAGCTTCTAAGATTTTGATAATTTATGTTTCATGATCCTCACCCTCCTCTTCAGAACTAGGTTCCTTATATAGTATTTTTTCACTTGCCTCCTTACAGGGAGAGCCCACTTGAGGAAATGCTTCGGTCTTTTAATCAACTTACAAGCTTGCAACACTTCCTTATTAGTGTCCATAATCAATTAACTGACAACATTATTGAAATCATCATTATCTTGTGATATTTGCATCACCTGCATTTGGAATTCCTCAAGCTCCTCTAAATACCCGTGATATTCCCTCCATTGATCAAAATCTGGTTTATCTAGAGATTGGGATATTTGTTTCATTTGCTGCACCCACCCTTGCTTGAGTTTTGATGCTCTGGTCATAGGTCTTCTAGGCTTTACTTTGGGCTCTTCTTCCATCTCTACATCTATAACTTGTTTACCCTTATCCTGTGCAGTAGGCTTAAGGGGTGGCTTTGACTCTTCTTTTACCTGAGCTGCTTATGAAGCAGTATGTTGAAACTCTTCATTTTGCCTCTTCAAAAAGGCCATCTTCAGTTGTACCTTTGCAAGAACATCTTTTAGCGTGACAATTTTGTCATTCACTTCTTTCATCTGGACATCTGACTATTTCTCTATATCTTGATCTCGTTTATCTCCTGAAATGTCATCCATTGGTTGAGAAGTTGGAATTTCTACTATATCTTCAACTAATTTCTTAATATCTTGTTTGGATTTTGACCTAGTTCTAGGTCTCAACAAAAACTAAGCAAATTTCTCTTCTTGTTTTTCTTCTGGAGCAACTTCACTTGGTTGAGGAGTTGGCTCATCAACAACCTGCTTACCCTTTGACCTGGTTCTAGGTCTCAAAATGAATTGTGCATCCTTAACTATCTTCTCTGCTTTCAATTCTATCAATTGGATCTTTGCTACTAGACCTTCAGTTACCTAAACCTCTGATGTCTGAACCTTTATTTTCTCCTTTTTGCTTGACTTCTTGCTTGGGTTTTTTTCTTTGTCTCTCACTATGACTTGATTCCTTCACTGTTGTCTCAAATATCAGTTCATATTTAGGTTGTTCTTTATCTTCATGAGTCTTTATGGGCGAAATATATGTTTGAGGCAATAAACCAAGACTTGACAATTTTTTTTCCATGAAATCTTCTTTTTGTCAAGTTCATGCGTGACTAGAATCTTGATCAAACAGAAATGAAATAAACTTGACTTATGATTTTCTTTCTTAGCCTTCACCTTTTTTGCCATTCTTACTAAACTTTTGGAAAAATAATATAATAGGTTCATGGGATTCTTTTCAGTGAAATTTATCAAAAGTGTGAGATGATACTAATAGATCTTACTAAACCTGCCCTCGAAAGTAAAATATCTCTGAATAAATTTAAGCAGTTGAACATGGTGATCTTGGAGGTAAGTACTGGGAAAAATGGTATCAAATTTATTTTTATACTGTGGTTTGACATATTCTTTGAAGAACGTAGCATCCAGGTCATCTCCCTTAAACCACTTCTATCCATTTGTAGGTATGGATGTAGCATGAACAATCAGCTTCTCAGTGACAATCAGTTCCAGGTTCCCGAATTTCATCTTTCCCTCCTTAATATTTAAAGAAAATAAGCTAGCCAACTATGTATGGTGACGTACAGCTTGTATCTTTTCACAAAAAGGAATGCAACCCGAATTCTCAAAGGCAACCCTAATTGCTAGACTGGAATTGACTAGTGCTAGGGTTTTTGGCTTGACACATATAATTTCACCTCCCTTTCTCACAATAGGAGCCATTTTACTCTTATACACCAGGCAATAGATAGACAAGCTTCCTTATGACCCTCATGGTAGATGACGAAGATGACAGCGATGAAGACTCCTGATATTTGGACAATAATGAACTGGACAACAATGGCCCTAAGCTCTGTGTACAACAAAAACAACCACAGACTCTACAAATGACACGCTGCACAAGGTGAAATGAAAGGTACTGATATTTAGAAAGACTGTTGACAAGTTTACCAAAACCCATGAACCTTTACTAAGCCAACTCCACACGACGACTCTCCAAGCATTAACTTTAATCACTGTCTGGCTCGCACAAAGTATACGCAGCACTTGTCGAGAAAATGAACAGTCACGACTTTAATGACCTGTACTAAGTCTCATTAACATGGATTCAGGACAAAAATCAAGGCCTCTTACCTCAGAACCCGTAGAATATGAAGAACCAAACTATTTTGTGACTATGTAGCACTGAGGAAATGTTGCATACCAATTGAGCAGCGTTTTATGCAGTGAATAATGACCAACGTTGCTTGTGCAACAATAATTCCAATTATGGTCGCAACTCCATTCTAGATGTCATTATGCTCACTGAAAAATGAAATTTGTCTCTGCTTAGGTTCGATCAGTGAACTCCCAGTTTGATGATCTACGCAACACGACTCAGCATGAGAACACTTGATGAAAATTATGTGGTCACTTGTCTAATTTTGAATTATCATTTAATTTAGCAGACATCGCCATGTAATAAGGCACTCCATTGGGGATGGCATGATGATTTGCATAAGAATCATTAGAACCTTAGGGAGTGTATGTTGTTGGATAGGCGGGAAGGCATGGGTTTTTGGCATGCATAGTGTGAAATTATGGTCTTTCAAGGGGATGGGTTTAGGATAGGATGGGGAAATGATTAATGAAAAGAGGACAAGGAAAGGGATTTACAAATGAGAAATGGGTAATTTGGGAGATATAGGTTATTGGGATTAGGGAAGCAAGGGTAGATTAGAAAACAGAAACATAATGGGATTTTCTAAAAATTCCATCTTGTTTGAGTAGCAGAATGTCGAATGTGATGAACCTAAGAGAAATTTTCAAAAAAAGACATAACTAACACATGCCCCATGACTTGAATGTTCAAAACAATATGTAACTGTGACTCTTAATGAATCATTGATGCTTCATGAATTTTACTGGATCGTTTGATGACTAGACTCATGGTGATGTCAGATGGTGACTATTAAACTTATGACAGTGATTGTGACTATAAGTTCAAATAATTCAAACTGAAAATTAAGACTATTCGAAGACATTTGACAAATAAAAAAACTACTGACCCTAACAAAACTCACCACTGACTTATCTGTTGGTCTTGGGACCTCTCCCAAACATTGTTTCTGATAATTGAGTCATACTCCTTAACCATGGAATCAACCCATATTGGTTTCTGCACTGCTTCCTCGAATGAGGATGGCTCAATCTCTGCACTCTCACTCATCAGAGCCATGTAGCCAGTGTACCGATCAGGTGACCTCCTCTGCCTGCACTGAGATGTGGGTGCCCCCACATTCTCTCTAGCATCATGCATCGATCTGTCAGCCTCTTTTATGTGCTTCCTTCTATCTCTGGAAGTCTTTGCATGAGTGGGTGCTTCCACTCTTTGCTTCTCTGCATGTGGCTGCTCCAAATCATCTTGAGGTTCTTCCTTTGGAGCTAAAAGCGGCTCTTCTCCATGAAACTGAAACTCCCTCTAAAGGGAACATCTCATGGCCTTCTCTTCATCAAACTTCACATATATACAAACCATTTTCATCCTCTGAGATAGCAGGTACACCCGATAGTTGTGAGGTGTATCAGTGTACCCTACAAATATGCCCAACTCAGTTGTTGGTTCTAGCTTTTTCCTTGCATCCATGGTAACATGATAGTAAAATAATGAACCAAAGATCCTGATGTGTGCCAAATCTAGTTTCTTACCAAAAAAAGCTTCTTCTAGTATACTCATCCAAAGAATCCGATGAGGACTCATGTTCTGCACATATATAATTGTGTTGCATGCTTCAGCCCATAAGTGAAATGACAGGCCCTGATCATGTAACATCGCCCGTGCAACTCCCAAAATACTTTTTTTCTTCCTTTCAACCACCCCATGTTGTTGTGGGTTATGGGGTGATATTAATTCCCGTCGAATGCCTTCTGATGCACATGAGTTCTTGAATTCATTCGACACATATTATCCATCATTATCGCTCCTAAGATCTTTAACTTTATTGGTAGTGTCTTTTTCAACGAGTACTTTAAATTCACAAAATTTAGTGAATGTCTTATCTTTCTTCTGCATGAAGAAAATTTAACATTTACATGACAGATCATCTACAAATATTACATAATACCTGTTCTTGGCTGTGAAGGCTATCGAGAATGGTCCACACACATATGAGTGAACTCTTTCAAGGATATCTTGCGCTCGACTGTCCTTATCATGAAAGCCATATTTAGTGTACTTCCCCATTGTACACCCTTTTCATGTGTCTCTCTACTCTAGTGTACCCTTGGGAGGTCCTGTATAAATTTGTTGCATGATCTTCAAAGCTCTGTGGTGCAAGTGACCCAATATTTTATGCCACAACTCATCAATGTCTCAGCTTTGCACCTTCTTTGCTTTTGTGCTCAAAGAAACACAATATTCTACATCCAATTTGTAGAGGTTCTTCACCCGAACCCTGATCCGCTTCACTTGTCTTGAGGTTATGTGATGAAGGAAATCCTTTCCCTTGCTAAATATCACATCGTAGCCACGGTCCTCCAACATGGCAACTGAAACCAAATTATTCTTCAAACCTAGAACATGCATGACATATTTTAATGTGAGAGGAGAACTACACTCCCTCTAAAAGGTAACCTTGTTGATGTTGGTCGCCTTATACCTCCTATCATCTCCCATTTCGATGTGCATCTGGAGATCCTTCTCCTCCAAGTCATTAAAGAATTCTTTGTTGTCGGTCATATGGAATGAGGCTCCACTATCCAGATACCACACACTACCCATGATTGATGTCACCATGCAAGTGATGAGGGTGAAATCCGGCTTGAATTGTGGTGCAAGAACTTCATCTTCTGCTCCTCCTGAGGTCTTCTTGTCGGCCTTATTTTGAGGACACTTCATGGAATAGTGTCCTAGCTCATGGCAGTGAAAACATTTAATCTTCGACATATAATTCTTCTTCCCACCCTGACTGGAATCTAATTTGGAATGGGATGGATTCCCTTTCCCTTTCTTTTATTTTTCAGCTAAGGCACAATTCTCCTCATCATCATGCTTGGATGAGGATCCATCTCTCGTGTTCCTTCGAATCTCTTCTTGCACCAAGTCGGACCACAAACACTCCCACTCTAGTAGCTTCTCCCTCCCATTTACTGAGTCCTAGTAGTTGTGTCAGCTCTTGGGAAGGCCTAGAAGTGTTAGGATGACCAGATCATCTTCAGCAACTGTAACACCAACACTTCCAAACTCATCCTGACATTGGGTGAACTTGGTCAAGTACTTTGGTATTGTGTCGCCCTTCTCTGTCTTGATTTTTCTGAGATTGTCCTTCAGTGCCACCTTCTTGTGGTCACTGTTGCTTTGAAATGGTTCTGTCAAGGACTTCCACATTGCATATGCAGTCTCCTTACCATGGAGGTTAAAGATAATTTGATCTCGAACTCCTTCTAGGATAATCGTTCTCACATTTGCAACACATTTTCTCCACTCTGCTAGATCTTGAGCATTAGTTGCTGGAGGCTTAGGAATATCTTTGTCTATGAATTCCTTAAGATTGTTGTCCTCCAACACTACCTCCATCCCGCCCTTCCAAGCAATATAGTTTCAAACTACCCTCAAGGGGATATTCTAGTCTCAATCCGTAGAACGACATCCTACTGGCTCTGAAATATGATACTGAAAATTTGATTTCACCTGCAAAAGACAAACTCGTATTCTCCTCTTCTAGAGTGATTTCTGCTCTGATACCATGTAGAAATTCCTTGTAGATTCAAAATTCTAATTGTAATATTCTAAAACAATAGACTTGAATCTACTCTACTCATCAACGGAAACAATTAAACGATCGTGAAATCACGAAGCATACAAGAGAAAGAATTCAATCAACACATTACACAATGATTTCCTAGGGAAAGCCACAACTAAAACCCCTGCTATCTGTATATTGCATTAGTTAGAAAATATGAGAAGATTACAATTCTTTTCTCAAGCCCGAGCAACCTATGCACTCTCTATTCGTCTCACTGCTTCCTAGACAACCCCAGGCCAATACTAAACCAAATTTCAGCTTGCCCAAGTCCCTATTTCCTTGCGCTATTTCCTTGGGAATTATCCCCCTTTTAATTAGGGGAATTCCACAATTGGAATTGTGCAATCCTCATAGGCCTTCCTCCGACTGCACGCACCACCTGTACAATTTAGATGGTTATACAATTGATAGTACATTGTCCCTGAACTCCAATATCAACATTGTAACTCTTAGATCTGACATGCATGCGTTATTTATGAGTGAATCATCAGTTTACTGGTATATCATTGCAGGCAACAACACACTACACTGCAAACAACACCAAACTACTAGACCTCCCCCTAGTTCCTCCAACAGTTGGAACTAGTTTAACTGACTTTAACTTAGTTAATCTGAATTAATTAATTACAATTCAAAATAAACTCAACCAGAGCTCCTATAATGTAGGAGACACTCTACATGACTCAAGTTAGACCCTCAACTTGAATTAACTCATCCAACTAAGTCAAATTAACTTAGTTAACTAATACAAGTTGTCATGAGATGTGGAATTACAATTTTATTCCCAATTTAATTCAAGGACAAAATTAAACTAGGATTTTCTTATTGCATTTTCAACATGTAGTTGAAGGCCCCTTTTAGTTTTTTTTCTCCCTTCATTGAGTTTGTCATATTGCTATTTTCTACTCCTTGTGACCCTTTTCTTGAAGCCCTTATATCTCTCCTTTCAATAGATCTTCAGTCTACCTTTTTCCTTCTTCACCTTAGCTCTATACCTTGTGAAATTAGAAAGGAAACAATATTTTCTTATGTAGATAATTACTTGTAATATCTTTGAGTTCTTATTAACTTTCTCATGTTCTTTTTTAATCTTTGTTTCATTAATAAATGATAAAAAAACAAAACACAAAGATCAAAGAAACCAGATGTAGGCACTCTGCCAAGGCTAAAAACCCCTATGTAGGGGAAAACCTAGTCAAACTCTTCCACTAGAAAATTCAAGTTGAGATAGACCAAGACCCTAGACCAAAATAACTTCCTCCTCCACCAAGCCAGCCTTCAAATACGATTAAGAAAAATTCAGAAGTCTCTAGTAGCTTTAGCCTAGAAACAACCCATAATTTTGGCCCCCAACAAATCCAGAATTTCAGCCTAGATATGTCACTGCATCTTCGACCCTTCCAACAGCTCAACAGCTTCACACATGAGAGAGAGAGAGAGAGAGAGAGAGAGAGAGTTTTGACTTTTGTTGTTAGGATATCCCGACACATAGGAAATAGTAAAGTATAACTTGGTCTATTGTAGAGTTAGGTAAAGTGTGTTTCTTTACTATGTACTTTTGTAACTTACAATTCGACAGCCACGATATGTTCTAGACATGAAGTGATCCAACTATTCATTCTCTCCTTAGTATTACCGACACTTGATCCATGGCTTAACACCCGATTGGTCCATGATCTCTATTTAAAGAGTTGGAGGGTCATTTCATGAGAGAGGCTTATGTAAATTTTCTTTCTTTTACATTAATAAATTTCCTGAAGTGGCCGCTTTGGCTTAGGATGTGGACTGTTTCCCTCTTTGAGGGTTTTAACCACGTCAAGAACACTGGTGTATTGATTTGTGATTTGTTTGTGAGCGGTGTCCTTTGGTGTTTTATCTGATGAATTTACCCCATAAATTCCTACATGGCATCAGAGCTATTTGAGGGTCGCATCTGTTGGTGATCCAAATCCAAAGCCGGTACAACTGCACCCGATTGTCGTTTCTTAGATCTATTGTTTCTAACCGCTTTCAAGCCGTGCGGACTGCTCTATTTTGTTAGGAGCATCTGTTTCACTGAGGAACCCCTTTCGTTTCATGCGAAAAGGTTTCTGGTAGCCCTAGCTACATCATTTTTAAGATCTGTAGATATATATAGTCTTTATTTGCAATTTTAGTTATTTATCTCTTTATTTTTTATTATCAGATATATACCTTTCATTTCTTCGTATGCTCTTTGCCCCATGTCTTTGTGCGATCTCGGCAAATTAGAAATAGAAAGGAAATATTTTTCTCATGCATATGCTCTTTTCTGCCACACCTTAGTGTGATCTCGAAAAATCAGAAACATTAAGGAAAATATTTAGTTTCCGGCAAAAGCTAACTTCAAGCCATAAGGTTTGGTTTTTTTGCATGTCCGTGTTGGGTTATGTGGTTTTTTTGTTTTGTAGGCAAAAATGACTTTTTCAAGTAAGCACGCACCCCAAAGTTTCAGTGACAAAAAAAAAAAAAAACCCCTTCCTCTTTTCCAAAAATTACTAACCTTTTAAACTAGATCACTTGGTCCAATGTTACTTTATGAGAATAGAGACCCTGAGTTCAAGTCTTTCTTTTTGTTGAGTTACTTTTTCAAAAAGCACATGTAGCTTATGTTTTAAAAGTTACTTTATGTAAAAATGTTCTCATCGATTATAAAAAGTGAGTCACTTATAAGTCTAAAGTCTCTTTATCTTTTATTTAAGTTACAATTTAGTAGGTAGCTCATAAAGTACCATTGTAAAAGTGACTTTCACTTATTTATAAAAGTGGGTCACATAATTTTTTTTTTAAAGCGAGCTAATTAGATTAAGTTTGGAAAGGTGGGGGGGGGGGGGGGGATTTTTTTCAAATATAACATTATCATTCACTTCCGCACATTCACGCACTTCATCGACATCTTCAACAACATTTCTTCAAAAAGCCATAACTTCTTCATCGAGAAGTCGTTTTCAAAGATGTTTTTTTTAATCAGCCTAATTTTTTGAGATCTTTCCATTGGAACACTTAGTTTCAGCATCTACAACTTCAATTTCTGTTAAAATGGAAAGTCCATGCCAAGTTATTCTTGACAACACCAACTACTTCCAATGGGTGTCCTACATGGATGATTTACTTAGAAGTAAAGGTCTTTATAGAATAGCCTCAGGCCAAGAGTCTAAACCTAAAGATGAAGATAAGGCAGTCAAATGGGAAAATAAGCAAGATCAAGCACATGGGTTGATAGGGATGTCTATGTCTCCAGACCTTAGATTCCATATCGTAGAACTTGATACCCCTGATGAAACAACTCAATAAAGTTCTTGGAATTAAAAATGAAATTAGAGCCCATCAACTCAAAAATGAGTTGCTTACGTTGGACCCAATAATTTTTCTTCCATTGAAGATTTTTTGTCTAAGTTCAAGACCCTTAGAATTCTCTTGGAAGGTGTTAAGGTTAAGAAAGAAGATGGTAGACTTATCTATTCCATTCTTACTAAGTTAGGACCAACCTACTCTATGTTTGTTTCCACCTTCCATTCTACTAGAGAAGCCTTTATTTCTCAAGGACAAGCCTACAAGTCCCCCTCTTTTGATGCCTATTGTGATTCTTTGATAAGAGAACAAGAAAAACTCTTACATATTGGTCTTCTTAATCTTGGAAACTCTTCTAAGAAAGCCTTAGCCGCCTAGCAGCAACCAAGTTCAAAGAATCCTAAGAAGCAAAATCCTAAAAAGAATGGTCCTAAACCAACCAAGGGTCCTAAGCACTTTCGGTCTCAAAATGAAAAATCAATTCAACAAAATGATGAGGCAAATAAAAACAAAGGGAAGAAGACTGATAGACACTGAAACTTTTGTAATCGAGATGGCCACTTAGAATCCAAATGCTTTAAGAAGATGGAAGCCTTGGAAGAAATAATGAAGAAGCATAACATCCATTTGAAGCACTCTTCAACTTGAACTTCATCTTTAGGAATAACACTTTCTGCATGTGGTTTTCAAGCATCTCAGTCTGGTTATGCACTAAATGTATCTTCTTCTTCTCTTTCTCATGAGTGGCTCATTGATTCTTGATCTTCTTATCACATGGCAAAAAGCAAAGCCATGTTTTCTTCTTTAAATGATTGTAACACCAAAAATATATATGTTCGTGATGATAGATCTCTTAGTGTTGTAGGGATTGGAACTATTCATCTAGACAATGGTAAATTTAATTGTGTATTATGTGTTCCAACCTTATCCTGCAACCTTCTATCTATATATCAGATAACTCATTCAAGTGAAAGTAAAATCGTTGATTTTTCACCTCATGATGTTGTAATTAAGGACCTAAGAGATCCCAGACAGATTTTAGCTACTGGCATTGCTGATGATTCTACAAGGTTGTATAAGTTTAAAAAATTTGGATCATCAACTCTTCCCTCGGTATTTTTTTCTCATAATGATGAAGTGCACAAACTTTGGCATAAGAGATTTGGTCACTTAAACTATCGCTCCCTTCAAAATCTATGTAAAGAAAAATATGGTGACATGTCTGCCTATGGTATCTTGCAGAGATGGTGTTTGTTCCGGATGTGTACTCAGAAAAAATCATTAATGATAGCTTTGAAAAATGTTCCTCTTGGCATGCCTCATCCCCTTTAAATCTTGTGCATAGTGATTTATATGTTCCACTTCCAGTTGTTTCATTCTCTGGCTACAAGTATTTCTTAACTTTCATTGATGATTTCTCTAAATTCACTTGGGTTTACTTCTTAAAACTCAAGATTGAAGTATTTAACATGTTCTTGGCCTTTAAGGCCTTTGTTGAGAAACAATTTGGACACCAAATTCTTAAGCTAAGATCTGATAATGGAGGAGAATATGTTAACAACAAATTCATCAACGTTTGCACTGAGCATGGAATTCAAATGCAACATATTGTTCCATATACTCCACAACAAAATGGTGTTCCTTAAAGGAAGAATTGCACCTTCAAGGAAATGGCTAATTGTATGCTTCAATCTAAAGGACTTAGTCTTAATTTTTGGGTAGAAGCAATTAACTGTGCAAATACACCCCTACTAAGGTTTTAAAGAATATCACTCCAGAAGAAGCATGGAGCTTAATTAAACTAGATGTAAGTCACTTTCGTGTTTTTGGAAGTGAAGCATGGGCCCATATTCTCGATGTGAAACATAAAGCCTTAGAACCTAAGAGTGAAAAAATTATTATTTTTGGATATTCTGAAGATGTCAAAGGATATAGACTTCTTCCACCTAAGTCCAAAAATGTTATCATTAGAAGAGATGTAAAGTTTGCTGAAAATATATTGGCCTATGAGCCTAGTTCGGCGGATGTTCCACCTCTCTCTATCCCTTCTACTTCTGAAAATATTTCTTCTTCAGATGATGACAGCGAGGATGAAAATCCTCCCCCACATTCTCAGGATCCTCCTTCGGCTCCTCAACTTCCAAAATGGGTTTGTGCTACTTGGGATGCAATAAGTGCTCTTGCAGGTGATCCTACAGATCAACGATGTACACGTTCTCAGTTCGATAGAGCCTCTTCTTTACTGGCTCAAGCTTCAACGAATTATGATCCTGACACCTTTGCAGAAGCTTCAGGCCATCCAGATTGGGACACAACTATGAATGAAGAATATTGCTCATTATTGGAAAATGATACATGGGATCTTGATCCTCTTCCAAAGGGACGAAAACTTGTTAGATGCAAATGGGTTTACAGAACCAAGTTTGGACCAGACGGAAAAGTTGATAAACATAAAGCTCGTCTTGTTGCGAAGGGTTTCTCACAAGTTGAAGGCATTGAATATACTGAAACCTTCTCCCGTGTTTCCAAAATGAACTCTATCCGCCTTGTTCTTTCCCTTGCTGCCTGTCTCAAATGGGAAGTCCATCAGATGGATGTTAAATCTACCTTCTTGCATGGGGACTTGCATGAAGAAATATATATGGAGCAACCTACTAGATTTATACAAACAGACTCCAGCCTTGTATGTCAGCTTAAGAAATCCATTTATGGTCTCAAGAAAGCCCCTCAGGCTTGGTATGCCAAAATCAATAGCTTTCTTTTAGATAATGGCTTTTCTAGGTGTCATTCTGACAATACTATCTACACCAAGAAAGTGGGTAAGTCTCTTATCATTCTTGTTCTTTATGTTGATGATCTTATCCTTACTGGTAGTGATCCCAACCTTATAAACCATGTGAAGTCCAATCTTAAAAAGCATTTTGAAATGATAGACTTAGGACACTTGCATTATTTTCTTGGTCTTCAAGTATTGCAATCCAAGGAAGGTAAGTCACTTTCCCAGTCCAAGTATGTTTGTGATCTCCTACACCACTTTCACATGGAATACTGTAATCCAACCCCTTCTCCCTTTTAGTCTGGAGCTAAACTTTCAGTCACTTGTACTTCCCCTAAAGTTGATGCTACCTTATACCGTCAGCTTGTAGGAAAACTTTTGTATCTGACCCATACCCATCCTAACCTTTCCTTTGTTGTTGGACTTATTGCTCGGTTTATGCAAAACCCACATGAAAGTCATTGGAAAGTAGCTAAAATAATACTTCGTTATGTTTGAGGTACAGTTCAGTTTGGGATTCATTACAGTGTAGAAGCATCTCCTCTATTGGTTGGTTTCACTGATTCCGATTGGGTTGGTGACCTTGATGATTGGAGGTCTACTGCAGGTATGTATTCACTCTTGGTTCTGGACCTATTACATGGGCTTGCAAGGAAAAAAGTGCCGTTTATCTTTCTTCAGAAGAAGCAGAGTATCATGGCACGATAGAAGCTAGTAAGGAAGCCCTGTGGCTTCGTTAGATCCTATAAGAGTTTGGATTTCAAAAACAACATCCGACTACACTTTGGTGTGATAATCAAAGTGCCACTCAACTATGCAAAGATCCAGTCCAACATCAGTGCAATAAACACATTGAACTACACATGCACTTCATCAGAAAGCTCATTCATGACCATGTTCTTGAAGTGCAATATTGTTCAACTGATGATCAAATTGCAAACATCTTTACAAAGGCTCTCACAAAGGCAAAGTTTACTAAACTTAGATTTATGGTTGGAGTTCAGGAAGTTGTCACTAAGGGGGGATAGGCTCTAATGCCTCCTTCCTTCTCCTATTGTGTCATATTTGTACATCCTTCAATCCTATCCCAATTTGTTCTTAAGGGGGATGTTAGGATATTCCAACACATAGGAGATAGTTAAGTATAACTTGGTTTAGTGTAGAGTTAGGTAAAGTGTGTTTCTTTACTATGTACTTTTGTAACTTACAATCTGATGGTCACGATATGTTCTAGACATGAAGTGATCCGACGGTTCATTCTCTCCTCGGTATTACCAACACTTGATCCGTGGCTTAACACCCGATTGGTCCATGATATCTATTTAAAGAGCATGGAGGGTCATTTGTAGGGTGATCATTCATAAGAGACGCTTATGTAAATTTTCTTTCTTTTACATTAATAAATTTCCTAAAGTGGCCGCGTTGGCTCAGGCCATGGACTGTTTCCCTCTTTGAGGGTTTTAACCACGTCAAGAATACTTTTGTATTGATCTGTGCTCTGTTTGTGAGCGGTGTCCTTTGGTGTTCTATCTGAGGAACTTACCCTGTAAATTCATACACTTGTGCATGATATAGACCTCCTTCTTCTTTGCTATCCATTTCCACCTTCTTCCTTGAATTTCTCACTTTTATCGCCCCCAACAACTTCATATCAAACTTGGTGAGTGAGTGATTCAAATGAGGTTGAGTTGCTACCTTTATATAGGATATTTTTCTCCTTAGTTAGGCCGACTTGTCCATTTTTAGGCCAACTTGATGGAGGAGGCCTAATTGACCTATTTTACATTAAAATAAATTTATTTCTTGACAAATGAAGCCCAAGAAGGGTCTTTTACATTATGACATAGACAAAGATACTTAACGTAAACCCTAGAAGCCTACAATGGAGGATTTGACCTATAATCCATTGACCCAAGCAGTAAACCCATGCTTTAATAAGTCAATTTATTTTTCTTTCTTTTGACAAATACATTACATCATGACTCAAATATAATTATGAAGACCATCACTAGTTACATTCTTCAACAAACTTGTTCGACGAAAATGTAGTGGTAAATGATTCCTCCATTTTAATAAAGAGTTATTTTCTTTCCTATGTTTCAAGGCATTCACTATACGTTTTTAGTTCAATGTTTCGGGTAAATCTGTAGGTTTTCTCTCCTCTTTCTCTCCACATTCATGGCTTGTCGATCTTAGCTCCCCTGAGATCTAGATCAGACCCACCATAATTTAAGAAAGTATTTGTGTAAAACATGGGGATAATGAATAATATATAAATAAATATACTTACTAGGAGGTAATTCCCAACATTATTTACGTGTTCTTCAACACTTCAACAAATATGAGTAAAAATGTAAATGTGTAGACTTACTAGAATTTAATTTAAAAAGAGGCATGATCTAATTTACAAAGATACGTGATCTAATATACAAATAAACATGTCTTTTGGGTATCCTGAGTATAAAATACACTTGAAATTTTTCATTTTATACATTCACTTATCACTCACATATATCTCTCTCTTACACACGTGATCTCATATATACTAAGTTTTCAACATTGTGATCTCTATTTTCCTTTCATGGTTATTGGTTGAATTTTTGAAGTGTGATTGCTTGATGAAGATAAAAGAACTATAATATATATTCACAAGTAATTACCATAGTTCATAAATAGTGCTTGTATCCATTGCACTCTATTTTCCAACACTTTCTATAGCAGATTTTTTTGAGCTTTCTAATCATGTCCATGAGTTTCAACTATATGATTCAAATCATTTAAATATATGCTCTTAGGAATGTGCAATCAACCTAATTGAGATCATTTTAAATTCTAATAAATCTGATTCTTCCCTTTGAAGAAAGCAATGAAATGACTGAATTGGAAATTCATGAATTATTTTATAATGAGTATTCTAAAAGAGAAGCATTTTATCTCATTTATTCAAACAAACATTTCTCCCTTTATCCTGATCTTTTCTCTCATTCAAATTTGTTGGATAATATTCTGACAATCCCTCTTTCCATAAATTCTATTTTAGAAAATAGAGGGGCTATCATAAATTCAACGAATGACGAATTGTCGATTAGTTCCGATGAAAAAAGAGAGTCATTTAACCGTTACCTTTTCAACAACACTAAAAATTCTCATCAAAATCCATTTAATTACTGTTTTGGTTCTAATTTATTTTATGAAAAGGATGAGAATGTTATTAAGAATTATGAAGTCATCTATGATGGTGATTTTGAGGTTGAAAATATTGAATTATTTTATCCTTCATCAAATTCTCATTTTCTTGATTCTCAAGGTCAATTTATATTTTATGATGAGAAATCCTTTTTATGCTCATACTCCTCATTCTGAATATGCTAAACCTCATAATGATTTTATTTCTTTAGAAGGGGAATGCATCCAATTCTTGATTGATATTGTTCAAGTTCCCATTTTTTGTCATAGTCCTGAACCTCTCTCACTTTCACGAGTAGATGCTGGCATTGGTCTTAATTGCATTATCTCAACATATACTTGTGAGGAGGAAAATTATTTAAATAAATCCTAACCACCTTGTAACATTATATGTAACAATATTGTAAATAATGATTTAGCTTTATTGTTTATTCTTCATTTATTATGGTTCTTTTCAGATTTGTATACTTCTTTTTATTTTTCAATTTTTGGATATTCTATTCTAGCATATTAAGCTATCAAACACTAAACACTCATCAAGTGTGTTAGTAGAAATACATGAAAATGAATTTATAAACCCAGATTATGAAAATCAACAATTTCAAGTTTTCATTTGCAACTGATGCTTATAACATACAAGCTTATTTTATCTTCTGAAGTATTTATTCCACAAGATTTTGTACTTGAAAGTGTAACATTACAATTTGACCAACTCTCTAATCTATCTGGAAATATTTTGAAAGAGCCATTGGATTTCCATTCTTATTTTATTGATCCATTTGAAAATTGTTTGGAAAAGTTAGTTACAATTTTTTTTCTAATACTCTTCATATTTTACATAGTACTAGCATGTCTCAACATGCTCCAACATTTAAAGGTACATTATTTGTTATTGTTTGTCATCATTCCCTCCTTTGAAGCTTCTCTAATCACTAACAAATTTTCATTTTGATTTTTATAGTTCCATAAGAATATGATTGGAGAATTCATTTCAAGAGAGGTTCTTTGTATATAAATTTATATTCCTTATATTGTTAACAATAGGTGATCCAAGTGGATATTGGTGGCTACCCACCTATTCCACCTAGATCCCCAAGTTAGTTTCATCTGTTTCCTTTGTTTATTTCAACATTTACTATTTTTAGCAGTTTTTCAGGTCTTGAACTTCTGGAGCAGTTTTCAAACCCTAAACGACGTTTTTTTGGGGTCAGCTACTGGCTCATAGCCATGGGTAGCGACCTGTGTCAAAACCTATAGTATCCAAAGAGACCTTTCCAACAAGGTATCATACGCGCCAAACGGAGATAATATGACCCAGTTACGGCCCCAAGAAGTTGGTTGTCCAACTAACCCCAACAGGACCCACAAAACCTTGGTGTTACGTCTCCTGGGGTTAGGGTTTTGGTTGTTTATGGCTTTCTCATGTTTTTCAAAAATAAATAAGCCCTTGAACCTCATTGTAACATAGTTCAGAGGCATGTATCCGCCACATCTCTTCTCAGAGATAAGCTACCATCGCCCAAGCTATCTTATTTCCATTTTGTTTGCAAGCATAGTTCAGTATTTTTCTATTAATGAAATGAAGTGTTTTTTTTCTTTTTTTTCTTTTTTCTGTTGCATCTATGTATTTATGATTATATCTATAAGTTATTGTGTTCCTATTTAAGTTTGGATCAATAGGTGTATATAAGAGATTGAAGCCTTCTTTTAATAATGTATTAATTATTTTATTTATGTTACTAATTATTGATATGTACATATGCGCAGGAATAAAGGAATTTGACTGGCTCCACCCACCTATTCCACCTAGACCCCCCAGTCAGTTTCATTTCCTTGTTTATTTCAACATTTACTATTTGTAACGTTTTTTCGGGTCTTGAACTTCCAGAGCAGTTTTCACCCCCATAAACGACATTTTTTTGGGGTCGGATACAGGCTCGTAGTCATAGGTAGGGCCCGTGGAAAAACCTGTAGTATCCAGAGAGACCTTTTCAACAAGTTATCATACGCGCCAAACGGAGATAATATGACCAAGTTATGACCCCAGGAAGTTGGTTGTCCAACTAACCCCAACAAGGCCCATAAACTCTAGGTGTTACATCTCCCGGGGTTAGGGTTTTGGTTGTTTAGGGCTTTCTCATGTTTTTCAATAATAAATAGGCCCTTGAGCCTCATTGTAACACAATTAAGAGGCATGTAGCCACCACATCTCTTCTCAGAGATAAGCTACCATCACCCGAGCTATCTTATTTCCATTTTGTTTGTAAGCATAGTTTAGTATTTTTCTATTAATGAAATGAAGTGCTTTTCTGTTGCATCTCTGTAATTATGATTCTATCTATAAGTTATTATGTTCCTGTTTAAGTTTGGATCAATAGGTGTACATAAGAGATTGAAGTATTCTTTTAATAATGTATTAATTATTTTATTTATGTTACTAATTATTGATATGTACATATGCACAGGAATAAAGGAATTTGACTGGATCCACCCATCTATTCCACCTAGACCCCCCCAGTCAGTTTCATCTGTTTCCTTGTTTATTTAAGAATTTACTATTTTTAGCATTTTTTTTCGTGTCTTGAATTTCCAGAGCAGTTTTCACCCCCTAAATGATGTTTTTTTGGGGTCAGCTACAAGCTCATAGCCATAGGTTGGGACCTGCGGTGAAACTTGTAGTATCCGGAGAGACCTTTCCAACAAGGTATCATACGCTCCAAACAAAGATAATATGACCAAGTTACGACCCCGCGAAGTTGGCTGTCCAACTAACCCCAACATGGCCCACAAACTCTTGGTGTTACATCTCCCGAGGTTAAGGTTTTGGTTGTTTATGGTTTTCTCATGTTTTTCAATAATAAATAGGCCCTTGAGCCTCATTGTAACATAGTTCAGAGGCATGTAGCCACCACATCTCTTGTCAGAGATATGCTACCATCGCTCGAGCTATCTTATTTCCATTTTGTTTGTAAGCATAGTTCAATATTTTTCTATTAATGAAATGAAGTGTTTTTCTATTGCATCTCTGTATTTATGATTATTGTTGGAATTTCTAAGTCTGACACATTAGAAAACCTTCATGCACTTTACTGATTTATTCCTACCTACTTGTTCTGTTAATTAACAAGTTATTTACCATGTAAATACTGGAAATAAATACAAGTACATGCTCAACACATTACAGATCATCAACTGAAGGAAACAGAAACAAGCACACAAGTGACACCATTGTTTTTGGACTAATGTCCCTGGAAAAACCCAATGCGAGAAAACCGGTGTAGCTATCTGAGGGTTTGATTTATTAAGCAGTTTCAGAATACAATCTAGGTGCCAAATCCGGCTCACCTAACAGAGAAAAATCTCGGTAGTTGTACGTCTCTACTCGGAAGTAGATATTATGGCTGAAACCCCGGATAAACACTCCTACAGCTTCACAGCTCCAATCTTCCCCACAAAACCCCAACGTCAGCCTCTAGGGACTGAGTCAACCTCTCTCTAGCTGAGCGTTAGCCCAACGTCACTCTGGCTTGGCCTACATCAGCCTTTGGAGGCACTAAGTCAGTCCTCTGGCCCTCTGTGTCACCCACGTTGGCCCTCTGAGGCACTGCGCAACTCTTGGTTGGCTCTGCGTGAGCCCTGGCTGGCTCTGCGTGAACCCTTGGCTGCTTCTGCGTCCCTCTCTCCGGCTACTGTGCTGATCCTCCTGGTGCTATCTCTGCCTCTCTGCTTCTGTATTCACTGCCCCTCAGCTACAACTCTGATCACTCTCTCAACTTTCTCAGCAAACCCAGCCCCAGAAAGTTGAAATCTTGATCTCTTGGTGTGTTCTCCAAGTGACCCTCAAGCCTCCTCTTATACTTTTCTCGTTGACAAATCAACGGCCGAGATTAAGTCCCTAATCAATGACTAAGGTTAGATCTGGCTTGATCCAAGACTTTTGGACCATTCTAGCATAGTTTTATATTAATTCACATTAATATTTTATTTTCCCTAAGTTTAGACTTAGGGACTCCATTAAAAATATTAATTATTTTAATATCTCCCAAACTTTTTAGAATCTACCCAAACCCTTTCTGGGTATTGGAGATCTCATGTGCCTTAGCCTCTCCACTAATTTTTGTGGCTAGGGCGCATCCGATGCTACCCCAAATCAACACTCCCTCTTAGCGAGGACTGTGCTCTAGCAATACTCCTCACTGAGCATCACCCTGATCATCCGACATCGGTCCATGTGTTGATGTTAGGCCTGCTGCCCAACATCCTCTTCACTCCTGCATCTTGTACTTCTACCCATGGCCCTGCCATTGCCACTGCTGCATCTGTACTACAACTCCCTCTGTATCCATGTTACTGCCCATGGCCCTGCCACTGCCACTATTACATTTGCACTGCAACCCCTCTCATCATGTTGCATCGTGCTGCCCATAGCACTACCACTGCTAACTGCTACACTGCAACTCCGTTATTGAGAAGTAAGTAACTGATTTCCCAACTCTGAAATCTCCGTCAAGCTGGAAACACTCCTGATGATAAAGCTCCCTCTGTCACTGACAAGTGTTCCCTCTCTGACCTCTGCATTGCTGCAACAACTTTGTGCATCGCACACTGTTGCACACCTCTCTGTGCCATCCTGCATTGGTGTAACACTCCTGTGCTTCTCACACTGCTGCCTCACGTTGTCCTAGGAATCTTGTACTATAGCTCCCTCTCTTGCTCCATCTGCATCCGTCTCTACTGACATCGCCAATACTTCTACTCCTCTTCGAGGCTCCGGTAGCAAGGTCTAATCCAAGAGGCTAGGCAGCTTGAGGATCATGTCCCTCATCACCTGTAGTCTGTCTGACTACAGCTTGATGTCTCCCTGCTTCCTCTCAAGTGGTGTGTGTGCACTCATGGCACAATCATCGTTTATCTCTACTTCCTTCTCTGCCCTTGTTGGCGCTGCCTTAGTCTCGTAGGCCTCTCCCTTACTCTTCTTCCTTGGACACTGGGTCGCATAATGACCCAACTCCCCACAGTGGAAGAATTTGACCTTGGAGAGGTCCTTCTTCTTATGTTTCTCATGCTTTCCCTCAGATGCTAGGGAAGCATCCTCCTCCTCCTCCTTCTTGATTCTGATCCCCTTGCCATTGCTTCCCACCTTGCTCAGCCTTCTGATCTCTTCTTGGTGAAGAGAAACCCACATTTCCTCCCAATCTGGAAGGGCCACCCTACCCATTATGCTCTGGACAAACACATCCTAGTCTTCTGAGACTGCGTTCATGGTTGTTCTCACCATCAATTCTGGATCTGGCATTGCCCCTATGGAAGTCAGCTGATCCTGAATATCTTTCAATCAACCGAGGAATGGGTCAATCTGTTCTCCCTTCTGTATCTGGTATGATCGCAGCTGATTTTCTAGTAACATCCTTCTCTGCATAGAAGTATGCTGGTATAATTTATTTAGGGCCTCCCACATCTCATTTGTCATTTCCTTTTCGACAATATGTGGTACTACATGGTCCTTGATCCCGTCAAGAATGATGCTCTTGCCCTTCGCCATTGCCTCCTCATACTTGTTGTTATCAGTTGGGTCAACTGAGATAGCTATCGTCCTTAAGGCGAAGTGCTTGACACAATTCCTGTCTAGAATGGATAAGATTTTGGCCTTCCAGACTACGAAGTTTGAGGCTCCGTCCAGTCTGTCCTGGTCTCTTACCCTATTCACTGCCATCTCGTTGCTCCTCTACTTCCCTCTTGGAAGCTCTCGGTATGACTCCCTCTGAGCCTCGATTTCCCTCCTGGAAACCCTTATGCCAATGTCGAGATGCCCCCACTCCGATCGTTAGTGCCGCTGCACCACTGATCCAGATTTCTTGGCTAGAAACCCTTGGTAGCAACTCCCTCCTTCTTGGTCTTGCCCTGTTAGGTACTGTTCTAACTACAGTACCCCACCAGCACCACTCTGCAACTTACCCACAACCTCCTAAACCCTAGAAAACTGAAGGTTAGAGCTACTAGGCTCTGCGCAATCCTGGTACCAGAAAATCAACCTCCTCAACCAACTGTGTCAGCACTCCTGGCCTCCGCATGGATCTACGTGAGCCTGCCTTTTCCTCCCTCAGCCTCTACGCTACCTCTTTCCTGGCTCCATCTTGATGAAGCAGGCACTGCGTCACCCCTTCCTTGTTGCTACTTTGCTAGGAACATCTTCTGTCACTTGGGACAGTTGTTTTCTGATGTTTCTACTCTTCTCAGCTGATGTCCTCAGTTCTCTTGTGATCTGCAACCTCGCTCTGATACCATGTTGGAATTTATAAGTCTGACACGTTAGAAACCCTACATGCACTTTACTGATTTATTCCTACCTACTTGTTTTGTTAATTAACAAGTTATTTACCATGTAAATACTAGAAATAAATACAAGTACATGCTCAACACATTACAGATCATCAACTAAAGGAAACAAAAGCAAGCACACAAGTGACGCCGTTGTTTTTGGACTAATGTCCCAGGAAAAACCCAACGCGAGAAAACCGGTGCAACTATTTGAGGGTTTGATTTATTAAGCAATTTCATAATACAATCTGGGTGCCAAATCTGGCTCACCCAACAAAGAAAAATCTCAGCAGTAGTACCTCTCTTCTCGGAAGTAGATATTCTGGTTGAAACCCCGGATAAACACTTTGGCCACTTCACAGCTCCAATTTGCCCCACGAAACTCCAACATCAGCCTCTAGGGACTGCCTTAGCCTCTCTCTGGCCCAACGTTAGCCCAATGTCACCCTGGATTGGCCTGTGTCAGCCTTTGGAGGCACAGTATCAATCCTCTGGCCCTCTGTGTCACCCACGCTGGCCCTCTGAGGCACTGCGCAGCTTCTGGCTGCCTCTACGTGAGCCCTGGTTGGCTCTACGTGAACCATTGGATGCTTTTGTGTCCCTCTCTCCGGCTACTGCACTAATCCTCCTGGCTCTATCTCTGCCTCTCTACTTCTATATTCACTACCCCTTAGCTGCAACTCTAATCACTCTCTCAACTTTCTCAGCAAACCCAGCCCCAGAAAGTCGAAATCCTGATCTCTTGGTGTGTTCTCCAAGTGACTCTCAAGCCTCCTCTTATACTTTTCTCGTTGACAAATCAACGACTGAGATTAAGTCCCTAATCAACTACTAAGATTACATTTGGCTTGATCCATGACTTTTGGACCATTCTAACATAGTTTTATATTAATTCACATTAATATTTTATTTTCCCTAAGTTTAGACTTAGGGACTCCATTAAAAATATTAATTATTTTAACACCTCCCAAAATGTTTATAATCTTCCCAAACCCTTTCTGGGTATTGGAGATCTCATGTGCCTTAGCCTCTCCACCAATTTTCGTGGTTAGATCACATCCGATGCTACCCCAAATCAACAATTATATCTATAAGTTGTTGTGTTCCTGTTTAAGTTCGGATCAATAGGTGTACATAAGAGAAAAAAGTATTATTTTAATAATGTATTAATTATTTTATTTATGTTACTAATTATTCATATGTACATATGCGTAGGAATAAAGGAATTTCATTGGCTCCATTGGAAATATGATTTCAATTAGTTTTAACTTGCTTTGTTAGAATTGAGTAAGAGTAAAATTAGTTTAGTTTAGATTTCTTTTCTTTTAATATTGAAGGTATGGAATAAGCAAGCAATGAGCCTTTAGCCTTTCCTAGAGAACAATAGTTCGAAGCAATTCAACTTAATCAGTTCAAATCTACTTACAAATATATTCAGGGAAGGCTACATTCATTCATCAAAACTTTAATTTTGACAAGAGGTGCTCTGTTCTAAACCAAAATAGATAGATATGCATAGGTGCTTTGCTTTACATTTCCTTGATTTTGCAATTTACAAGATTTGTTATGATGTATGCTTGTTATTTTGATGCAGTTGAATCTTTGAGCATCACTGGCAGAACATTAATCACAGAGATAAACCATTCAGTCACTACCTGCTATGTTAACCCAGTAAGCATCTATTTGAATGAAGGTCCTTGTGGGCAACCAAGAAATAAACATTACAACAATGGAAGTGGTTGAAAATATGTGATAGATGTCCATCAATTAATGGAGTCTAATCCCATCCATTACCACACCCATATCTTCATTCACAAAATGTTGGGCCACGACAAATTTTTCCATGAAAATTGTTGTTGGTTTTTATGTCACCATTTCCCATCCTGGAAGTAATTTCCCCAGTTGTTTTCTTGTTGTGCACCTTTTATAAAATCCAGGAAAAATTGACAATACATGTAAGCATATGGGTCCCACCTACGATCTAACATTTCTGGTTATTTTATTAACCCTTGGTTTCCTCACTTTACACATCACCCTAAACATTTCAATGAATGTTCCTTTGGTTATTCCCAGTATTTTATTCCTGGGGTGATGTAAGTCGTCCACCAAGGCTTGTGGGTCCATCCCCTTCCACTTTGTCTCTTCCTTCAGTCATAAAAAAGCACCACTCCTTTGTTACAATCTACGTCACCCCAAAAGCTAATGTACCCTAGAAAATTTTAGAGGCTCCTTTACTTATTTGTGCTGGGAACTTTCCTCTAGATGGAAATATACACATTAACTCACGGAAAAATTCATGTCAAGATTTTTGTCCTGGGACATATAAATCCTAGAGATTTCCAAAGGAGTTCCTTTTGTTTTCTCCTGAGAGATTTAACGCTAGGATGACATGGAGTATTGGTTGGACATGCAGCACACAACACAATCCTATCAGATAACCACACCTATCACTTTGCCACATCACCACACCAGTTCACAATCTCTTATCCATCAACATTGATGCAAAGGTAATCTTGATTTTTGTTGATTTGGTTATATTTAGTACTACATTATAATGTCAAAAGACCCATTATACTATTTTTGCTTCACGCAAAAGTTCAATTCCTCTCAATATTAAAAGTTGCTACATAACCTGAGACTTTGGCATTATTCAAATGAATTTAAAGAAAGTTTTTTGGGTTGATATATAATTAGAAAACTCTCATTCTCACCTACACCATACAAAGAACATAACTCAAATTATAATTTTCAAAGAGGATACTCACAATTGCAACATAAGGCGAACTGCATTATGGCAGACTTTCTTTATTTTCAATCATTATTTAAAGCACCAATCTGAAATTTTTTATGATTCTTGTTCATTGCTAATATTTTGAACATGAAATTGTTTCTTTCTCGGTAAGTATTTTTCATAGGAGTTGTTGTACCTTAAGAAACCAATTTCCTGGCTGTGGAGAAATTGTGCTTAGGACATTAATGATTATTGTTTGTTGTCACTTATTTGTCACGTTATTGTTTGTTTTATTCTTAAATGAAGGACCTGGAAAACTTGGTCTTTAACCCTTAATACATATGTGACTAGAAAATCTCAAAATGCCATTTGTTGTTGGCTAGAAATGATGAATGAAGAAAACTTGAAGGAGAAGTTAAAGATAATATGTTGCTTAACACAAAACCTACTATCCGTCACTTAGAAGAATTATGAAAATGAGAACTGAATCATAGACAATATGCTGTTTGACATAGAAATTATTATCTACGACCCTTGGAGAAGTTTAAGATAATATGCTGCCTTACACAGAAACTATTATCTATAACTTAGCAAGGAAGATGAAAACATCAAGTATAGGAGCACTCTTTTAAGGGATTTTAACTTTATCTACATAAGCAAATAAAGACCTGTAGCTTCATTACTATACTTGAAAGAAGAAAATATAAGATGACACATGACAGAGAAGTTACAAAATTATACCCGACAATTCATGGAAACTTCTGATTCTTTCATTAATCAACATCTATATCAGGAATACAGTGGCTTAGTCTCCAAGTTCTCCAAAATTCGAACCCCTTCTTTGTAAATTTTCATCTTTTATACATTTGTGAAACAATTACTGATCTTTGAAACTGTCAAACTACTAAATTTTTTTCTCTAACTATCTAATGTAAGAATTATTACAAAATATTACATAGAGGGTAAAGACAACTCAAAG
This sequence comes from Pinus tabuliformis, assembly GCA_031772625.1. Classification (NCBI taxonomy): domain Eukaryota; kingdom Viridiplantae; phylum Streptophyta; class Pinopsida; order Pinales; family Pinaceae; genus Pinus; species Pinus tabuliformis. Next base: position 1,163,024,548 of record CM062811.1, read on the forward strand.
AACATAAAATAACAGAAACTAACTGAACATAGAAGATGACAATGACTGCTGGCTTTTTGGCTCTGTTAATCGGCTCTTGGGTTCTTCTATAGATGCTTTAATAATGATCAATCCGCTTTAACCATAATAAACAGTGTTTGAGTTGTGTAAACCTGGGCTTACACATGTATCAGGCGCATTTCAATTGGCCAAAACACCAAGAAACTCGACCAATTGCCTTTTCTTCAGATTCGGCTTTAACACTGATTTTCCCTTTATACAACGACATTAACGCAAACCTCTGGTTTACCGCAAAACTCAAAAAGAATTAAATCTGTTACATAAACCCATCGGTTCCACCTTTTTAGCGCTCCGTTGACTTCCCATCATAAATCGCAATCGGCCCTTTCAAATGATATATCAATACAAAACTTAACAATATGTGATATCACGGACGCGCCAGAAGTATTAAACATAATGTATAAAATATCAAGTCCGGAATCTTCATTGCAAATTGCAATCGGCAGGGCCCATATACATGTACATGAAGCGCTTTGCGATACGGCGGACCCGCCAAGACTTTTAAACATAATGCATATATTTTCGAGTCCGGCTTTACCATCGCTCATCGCAATCGACAAGTGTTATGCGATATCGCGGACCCGCTAAGACTTTAAAACATAATATATATGTTTTCGGATCCACCTATCGCAAATCTCAATCGGCGGAACCAACATCCATTGCCCTACAGACCCGCCGGAAGTAGTAAACGAGATATATATATGTCTTTTCGGGTCCGGCCAGGGGTGATTTCATATAACTGCCGCTGTGATTTGCGATTGTGATTTGATTGCATCGCAACCAAAGCACCGCTCTTTAACACTTGTCTCTTTCTATTATTTGATTATGATACACAATGTGCTTTGCGACATGTATCCTTATTCATTCAAATGTGTTTCTATACTTTCTTTTAGCGATTTCGATATGTAATTACCACAAACAAAATACTTCTTTACTTTTAGGCTTTGTGGGGGGGGGGGGTAAAGAATATAAAGGAGTTTCATTGAGTTTGAACTCCCGATAGTGATATAACTGATAAATAAACTTCAAACACAATATAAGCTACAACATCTGGCTCCAACTGGGGATAGTGCTTTTGCCCCAGAAGCACTAAGAACCATAGATTAGTGCCTTATCCATTGGGCATGGAGTCATATATTGCTTCGCCAAGCTTAACTGTGTGAAAATTTGTACAGTGAACCCACGCCGATATCTGCAGTGATAGGATGCTTGTGCTTTGATAGCAAAATATTGAGAATCGTAGATCAGTAGCCTTAGTTGGGCATGGAGTCCAAAACTGTGAAAACCCTGAAATTTAATAAACTGAAACCTAACATTCTTGAAGTTTGAGACCTTTGCAAACAGGTTTCCAACTGGGACAATCATCCTTATTTATCCACTGAAATTGAACTAAAGAACTGCAACTGAAAACCAAATGCTCAACACCTGAGCTTATTTATGTACAGGTTCCCACCTATGTGCATGACTGATCTCCATCAGGTGAAGTCAATCTTCCAATGGTACCAGGTTAGCATCTGAGTGCCTGATCTAGAACCATTCTGCCAGTTAATCTTGAAAATACAATTCATCCTGAACAAAAAATAAATTATGCATAAAAGCAGCTCACAACAAAAATTAGGAGTATATCCACAAAATGATATGTGTAGACTGCTGATAAATTCTTCCATGTAATCTGCCACAGGATCTTCAAAAGTATAAGAAAAAATATGGTCCTGATCAGCTCCAAAAAAGAAATTCTCTATGTATGAAGGTTCTTGCTCAAATAGACCTTCTGTTGGGATAATATGCTCAACAGAACAATCAGCAACATCTTTAAGAAAATGATCTATGTCACTTTCATGTCTCCACTTTTCATCTCTAAGCTTTGATTGAAAATAATTTGTAATAATAACCTCAGGAAGAAAAAGAAATTCTTTCACATCATTATATGACATATGATCAACTTCAAATAGATTGTTTACCTCTGATTCATGGGCATCATTATGTTCTTCAATGCAATGATATACAATCTCTTTATCAACTTTCTTTTTACATAAGATAGCCTCTTTTGCTATGATAGATGGCTCAATATATTTCTGTCCAACATATCCCACTTGTTGGTTTCTCCCTCTATGTTCAACACCCAACTGATGAACTTGAAGAGCTTCGTCCTGTTCCCCATTTAAACCATTTTCGTTATAGATAGGAGGACCATCAAATTTATCAAAATAAGATCTCTGGGGATTTATTTGCAACTTAATTATTTCTTCCTCTTCTTGACTATTGAGCAGAAATTCTTGATGCATGTTTGAATTTTCCTCCATCTGAATACTCTCTTGATTTCCTTTATTCACTTGTTTTGTAGGCTGAGATTCTTGTGGAGTCGCCTTTGGTGAGGAAGTTGAAACTTGCTGCTCACTTTCATTTTCTTGACTTCTTGATCTTTTCCTCAATCTCAAGTCATATTTCTTATGTAGTTCAGTCTGCATAAAATCAGAGAATTGCTTCCAATATTCATCAATTTTATTTTCATCATGAATGGCATCTATTTCATCATATTCATACTCTTCTCCTTTGATACCAAGTTCATCTTCATCTACTGCATATAACGTAGGTCTATGAGAATTCTTATTTTCTAACTCTAACTTATTCAACCTATCTGACAAAGTTTTAATTACATTACACATATCCTCCAATGTTTGACTTTGAGAGGATTCCATCTTTGCCTTTCCCTTATCTTGGATACACTGTGTCTCTGGCACTTTTCCTGCAACCACCAGATTTGCTTCTATCTCTAATGCGTTTGTTTGGATCTAATTAATCTGGCTATAACCTCTCTGAATGCTTGATATATTATCAACAAAATCATTAGTTTCATCAACAAGATTATCTTGAGCCTTTAAAGTTTCTTTAGCATCATAATATTCACAACAACCTTCAAAAAGAAACTTGTGAGGATAATAAGTTCTACAAGAAGAATTGAACACTGAATGGAAATCTTTCAAAGATGAAATGCTTGAAAGAGGCAGAGACCTGAACCAAACCCTAGCTTCTAGGTCCAAAGAAAACAAAAACAACTTCATCTTCACATCTTCATGAATGATGCCCTGCTGCTCCATGCATTCATGAAACTCTTGGAGGTGCTGAGCCAGATCTTCATATTCCTTTCTACTGAATTTTGGAAGATACTCATTCCACGCAGAAAATGTAGGCATATCATGAGGATATCCAGTGATCCTAGTAAAATCAAATGGATCAAATTTATGGACTAAGAATGCAGGGAGGGCCATTAAAACCCAGAAAAGGAAACTTCAAAGTGTAGTGGAGTCGCCAATCAATATTGTAAGTGAAAATCACAGGTGTGAATGTACAACCAACTACTGAAAATTGTCATTCTCAAGAATCAGCTTCAAACTTAATAAACCCAAGGAAAAGTGCTCTTATTTAATTGCTTTTATTCAAAACAGCCAAATATTCCCTCCTCACTGAACAACCAGAGGAAAATATTGAAAATCTAGGGAAAATTATTCTTGTCTTCTCTCCCCAGCAATGGCACCAATTAATGTTGTACCTTAAGAAACCAATTTCCTGGCTGTGGAGAAATTGTGCTTAAGACATTAATGATTATTGTTTGTTGTCACTTTATTGTTTGTTGTATTCTTAAATGAAGGACCTGGAAAACTTGGTCTTTAACCCTTAATACATATGTGACTGGAAAATATCAGAATGCCATTTGTTGCTAGATATAAATGATGAATGAAGAAAGCTTGAAGGAGAATTTTAAGATAATATGCTGCTTAACACAGAACCTACTATCCGTCACTTAGAAGAATTATGAAAATGAGAACTAAATCATAGACAATATGTTGCTTGACACAAAAACTATTATCTGCGACCCTTGGAGAAGTTAAAGATAATATGTTGCCTTACACAGAAACTATTATCTATAACTTAGAAAGGAAGATGAAAACTTCAAGTATAGGAGCGCTCTTTTAAGGGATTTTAACTTTATCTACATAAGCAAATAAAGACATGCAGCTTCATTACTATACTTGAAAGAAGAAAACATAAGATGACACATGATAAAGAAGTTATAAAATTATACCGAACAATTCATGGAAACTTCTGATTCTTTCATTAATCAACAGCTATATCAGGAATACAGTGGCTTAGTCTCTAGGTTCTCCAAAATTCGAACCCCTTCTATGTAAATTTTCATCTTTTATACATTTGTGAAACAGTTACTGATCTTTGAAACTGTCAAACTACTAAAATTGTTTCTCTAACTATCTGAAGTAAGAATTATTACAAAATATTACACAGAGGGTAAAGACATCTCAAAGAACATAAAATAACGGAAAATAACTGAACATAGAAGATGACAATGACTGCTGGCTTTTTGGCTCTATTAATCGGCTCTTGAGTTCTTCTATAGATGCTTTAATAATGATTAATCCACTTTAACCATAATAAACAGTGTTTGACTTGTGTAAACCTAGGCTTACGCATGTATCGGGCACATTTCAATTGGCCAAAACACCAAGAAACTCGACCAATTGCCTTTTCTTCAGATTCGGCTTTAACACTGATTTTCCCTTTATACAACGAAATTAACGCAAACCTTTGGTTTACCGCGAAACTCAAAAAGAATTAAATCTGTTACATAAACCCATCAGTTCTGCATTTTCAGCGCTCCGTTGACTTCCCATCGCAAATCGCAATCGGCCCTTTCAAATGATATATCAATACAAAACTTAACAATATGCGATATCACAGATGCGCCAGAAGTATTAAACATAATGTATAAAATATCGGGTCTGGAATCTTCATCGCAAATCACAATCGGCAGGGCCCATATACATGTACATGAAGCGCTTTGCGATACGGCGGACCCGCCGAGACTTTAAAACATAATATATATGTTTTCGGATCCGCCTATCGCAAATCGCAATCGGCGGAACCAACATCCATTGCTCTACGGACTTGCTGGAAGTAGTAAATGCGATATATATATGTCTTTTTGGGTCCGGCCAGGGGTGATTTCATATAATTGCCACTACGATTTGCGATTGCGATTTGATCGCATCGCAACCAAAGCACTGCTCTTTAACACTTGTCTCTTTCTATTATTTGATTATGATACACAATGTGCTTTGCGACATGTATCCTTATTCATTCAAATATGTTTCTATACTTTCTTTTGGTGATTTCGATATGTAATTACCACAAAAAAAATACTTCTTTACTTTTAGGCTTTGCAGGGGTGGGGGGGTAAAGAATATAAAGGAGTTTCATTGAGTTTGAACTCTTGATAGTGATATAAGTGATAAATAAACTTCAAACACAATATAAACTACAACAGGAGTGATGCTCACCTTAGTTTAGATTCAATAAATATGAGGATCATAATCATATGTGAATTTTGATAAAGTTGCAACTTCTAGTTCTACTATTTGGTCTTGATCATATGCTTATTTTCATCCTCAATTATTTTTCATTTTGATTTTAGTTTCAATTTATTTAAATATTTTATGATCTAATCTTTTCTTTTGTAGGTTTTGTTGGCCTTCTAGAAGGTTTGATTCTCTTTCCATCTCAGATGTTCCTAGTCTCCTTTGCATGTATTTTAGTTGATCCGGATTTAAACAGGAATGCAACAAATTACAGAGATAACCATATACAAAAAGATGCAACGGAAATAATACTTCATTTCATTAATGGAAAATACTGAAATATGCTTACAAACAGAAATGGAAATAAACTAGCTAGGGCGATGGTAGCTTATCTCTGAGAAGAGATGTGATGGCTACATGCCTCTGAACTGTGTTACAATGAGGCTCGAAGGCCTATTTATTGTTGAGAAACAATGGAAAAACCCTTAACATTCCAAAACCTAACCCTAGGAGATGAAACGCCAAACTGTGGGCCCCGTTTGGGGGTAAGTTGGTACATCAACTTCCCGGGGTCGTAACTTTGGCATATGATCTCCGTTTGACGCGTACAATAGCTCATTAGAAAGATCTATCCGAGCACTATCATTGTTGGAACGGGCAACACCAGTCCACCAGATTCCCTAAAAAACGTCGTTTAGGGCCTCAAAACGGCTCCGGAAGTTCAGGACCCGAAAAAACTGCTAAAAATAGTAAGTTGTGCTACAATTAAGGAAACTGAAAATGTTGAGAAAGACAATGGTGGGGGTCCAGGTGGACTTGGCAGGTGGCCACCAATATCCACCTGGATCATTCCTCCCCCCTTAGGAAGCAATGGTCCCCATTGCGTTGAGCTCTTCCATGAGATGAGGAAACTTCTGCTGAACTTGTTCCCTGGTGAGCCACTTGCCCTGCTGAAGGAGTTGGCCCGCTTTGACAACTCGATACAGTTGGATATTCTGTTGGCGAGTGTTCTTGATCTGTGTGTCCATTATCCGATCAGTTGCAGCTTGTTCCATGCAATCTGGATTTAATTCTGTGGGTTTGAGCTGTTCTGCAATGTCGGATGTGTCTAGCAATGGTGGAAAGTATGGCCGAAGGCGGTCCACATTGAATACTGGGTGCAGGCCAAGGAATGGGGGAATGTTGAGCTCAAATGCATTGTCTCCCATAGCCTTAGTAATGGTGTAAGGACCATATCGGAGTGGTCTCAATTTCTGATAGGCTCCAGTAAGGCGTTCCTTTTGCAAATGCAACCAGACTTTGTCGCCCACCTGAAACTTGTGTGGCACCCGATGTTGATCATGTCGCTGCTTGTACTTGGCATTTGATTTCTCAAGAATGTCATGGACCTGCTGGCGAATATGTTGGATGCGCTCAATGAAGCTGGTGGCCTTATCTGTTTCGGACTGGACATGAGCTGAATTCATGTGAGTAGCTGCAAGTGGCATGGCCACATCAATGGGGCATAGTGGCTGGAATCCCAAACCCACCTGAAAAGGGCTATGGCCAGTGGAGCTGTGAAGAGCTCGGTTGTAGCTGTGCTGAACATAGGGGAGGCTCTCGTCCCATGTGCGTGGATGCTTTGAGTTATACATGCGCAGAATGTGCACAATCATCCTATTGACAACCTCTGTCTGGCCATCAGTTTGAGGATGGAAGGCTGTGGACTTCGTGAGTTTGGTGTCCAGCATTGACCAGAGACTGGACCAAAAGGTGCTGAGAAACCGACTGTCCCGATCTGAGATGATAGACTGTGGGATCCCAAAGTGCACCCACACTCGTTCAAAGAAGAGTTTAGCAGTGGCTTCTGCTGTGATATTCTTCTTGCAGGCCATCATAATGGCCATCTTTGAGAACCTGTCGACGACCACAAAAACACAGTCATTTCCATGCTTAGTGGAAGGAAGGCCTGACATGTAATCCATGGAGATGGATTCCCAAGGTCGACTAGGGGTAGGCAACGGGGTATAGAGGCCTTGCTTCTTAATGGTCGGTTTGGCAATGGCACAGGCAGTACATGATCAGATGTACTTCCCAACATCCTGTCGAAGATTCGGCCAATAGAAATAGTTTTGCAGTACTGCCACTGTTTTCTCGACCCCGAAATGCCCAGCAGCCCGACTGTAGTGTGCTTCCCAAATCATCTTGGCACGCTCGCTTGAAGGAACACAAAGGTGACCGAGGTGGCATAATAGGGCATCCTGGAGGTGAAAATCTGCAACCTGCCGACCCTCCAAGAGTGTCTGGTATGTGTGGCCGAATTCTGGGTCGCTTTTGTAGAGAAGTGGCCAATCAGAAGTCTCGTGCCCGCAAGAGTTGAGCACGGTGGTTAGCGCCATGATCGGTGGTCGACTGAGGCAATCTGCAACATTATTGGTGCTGCCCTTTTTATACTTGATATTCAAGTGAAACTGTTGCAGGTATGTAGACCACTTCTGATGGCGATCATTCTGCAATTTCCCTTGGGTCTGTATGAACTGCAGAGGTCGGTGGTCTGTGTGGATGACCGTTTCCTTCCCCAAAATGTAATGCTTCCATTGTCGGCAGGCCTGTACAATGGAATACATCTCTTTATCATAAGTGGGGTACTTCCGGACTGTGTCTGAAAGTGTTTCACTGTGATATGCCACTGGATGTCCATGTTGAGTAAGGACTGCCCCAATAGCATAGTCAGAGGCATCTGTCTCGACCTCAAATGGTTGTTGTAAATCTGGTAACGCGAGCACTGGTGCCGTGCAGAGGCGATCCTTCAACTCCCTGAATGCCTTCTGTTGAGATTCAGACCAAAAGAATTTTGCTTTCGCCCCGCCCTTGGTGACTTGACTCAAGGGCCAAGAAATATGAGAAAATCCCAACACAAACCTGCGGTAGAAGTTGGCAAGACCTAGAAAGCTGCGGAGCTCTGTTAGAGTGGTTGGAGAGGGCCAATCCCGAATGACTTGGACCTTGGCTGGATCGACATGCACCCCCTGTTCATCAATGATGTATCCCAGATACTGAACCTCGGTCATGCCAAAAGTGCATTTCTCCAAATTGGCACATAGCTTGTGTTGCCGCAGTGTTTGGAGAACCTGTCGGATGTGGTGGAGGTGCTCTTCCCAACTCTGGCTGAAGATCAGAATGTCATCCAAGTATACTACTACAAAGGAGTTGGTGAATGGCCGCAAGATGTCATCCATTAGCCTCATAAAGGTTGCAGGAGCATTCGTCAATCCGAAAGGCATGACCAACCATTCGAAGAGGCCCTCCTTGGATTTGAAGGCAGTCTTCCACACATCTGAGGGTTCAATTGGTACCTGGTGATATCCTGACTTCAGATCGATCTTGCTGAAATATTTCGCCCCCTTTAGTTGGTCTAGGAGGTCATCAATCCGCGGGATCGGGTACCTATTACGGACAGTGATCTTGTTCAGCGCCCGATAGTCAATACAGAGTCTCCACGTCCCATCCTTCTTCTGTACCAACACTATCGGGCTCCCACAGGGCGAAGAACTCGGACGGATGTGACCTTTCTGCAGGAGCTCCTGAATCTGCCTCTTGATTTCATTGTTCTCCAGAACGGAGCGCCGATAAATTGGTCCATTGGGTAGCGGCGCACCTGGGGTCAGATCGATGGAGTGCTTGACTTGACAGTGCAGAGGAACCCCTGCCGGGGAGGTGAAGATGTCTTCGTACTCCTCCACAATCTTGTCCATCTGTAGCTGCCGTGCAGAGGGACCCCGTTTGGAGGCCGCGGCCACTGTCTTCTTCTTCCCTTGAGGGCGTATCATCAGGAAAACAAATTTCCTGGTTTTGGAAATGATCTTACTGCATTGTTTTGCAGTAATCAAAGAGATGGCGGCAGGTGGTGCTACCTCTGGTATCCTGAACAACTTATTTCCCAATGTAATAATAACAGCACGGGGCCTTGATTCATACACAGCATGTCGCTTCCACAAGTATGGTTGTCCTAGTAATACATCACAAACTTCAAGGGGAGCAATGTCACACAATACCTCATCCGTGAAGGGCTTGATGTTGTATGGAAGGCGACACTGCTGGCTCACGCGAAGATCTCGCCCTTGGTGAAGCCACCCAATGGTGTATGGTTGTGGATGTGCTGTGGTCGGTAAGCCCAACCGCTTCACGACCTCTGCCGAAATGAGGTTCTTTTGACTCCCGCTATCAACAATGAACTGTATCGGGGAGCCCTTTACCCACATCTGGGAGTGGAAGAGACGCTCCTCCTCCTCTGGATCTTCGGGTTCATTTTTCTGGATCTTTGCGGTAGCAACAGTGGCGCTGGGATCCGCATCAATGATCTGCTTCCCTTTTTCATACCCCTTATCGGGTTCTGACTCAGAGTCGGAACATGCATCTGATTCTGAAACCTTTAGCTCAGCCACCAGTGACTGCTTGGCCCGACACTCACTTGTGTTGTGAGTGGAGCTCTTATGGAACTCGCACCATTTTCCAGTGTCCTTTCTCGGCTTCGCGGCGTTGCTCTTTGCTTGCAGCTTCGGCTGGTTGTCTTGGGCTGTCCCGCCTTGGCTTTGTCCTTTGTTCTGTGGTTTAGGGGCACCTTTCCCCTGCTTTGGATTCTCGCTTCTTTTGTTTAAACTTCTGCTCGACCTTGACGGCATATCGGTATGCTGCGCCGAGCGAGGGGATGTTTAGGAACTGTATTTCTTCCTGGATGTACTTGTGCAGGCAGCCACGGTATTTGAGTATCAAATGTTGCTCCGAATCCTTGATACCCAACTTTGTGCGAAGGGTATGGAAAAGATTGGTGAACTCCGGCACGTCTTGGTCCCTTCCCTGCCGCAGCGTGGTCCACTTTATGTATTCATCCTCATAGCTTCCGACAGGGTAGTACTGCTCCTTGATGGCATCCCGGAACGAATCCCAGGTGGGTGCGGCTGAAAATAGTGAGCCAGTACTTTCATCCTTCTGCTCGCAGTAGGTTTCCCACCAGTCCTTGACGTGGGGGGCTGCTTTGAGAAGAGCAAAAACAATCTTTTCCCGACTCGAAAATTCATGAACAGAAAAATAACCCTCTAGCAGATTTAACCATTTATCTACGGCATCGGCGTCTATCTGACCCTCGAATATGGGGATTTCAAAATTAACTTGTACCTTAAAGGGTGTGGCGTTTCCAGAGGAGCTGCTGGAAGCCGATGCGCCGCTTCTGGGTAGCCGCTGAAGGATCTGCGCAAAGCTGTCCATCATCGCGTTCCGTTGTCGCTCGAGCGCTTCTTCGAGCAAGATTTTGATGGGATCTCCTGCCCCCTCGTCTTTCTTCTCGTCCGCCATGGGAGGCCGTCGGGATTTGCGAGGCTGGTCTTGCAAAGGTTCAACCAGTTCAAGCCCTAACTCCTTATATCCCGACCTTGTTGGGGACATGCAAAGAAAAACAGAGAAAAAGCAGACCGCTCTGATACCACTGATCCGGATTTAAACAGGAACGCAACAAATTACAGAGATAACCATATACACAAAGATGCAGCGGAAATAATACTTCATTTCATTAATGGAAAATACTGAAATATGCTTACAAACAGAAATGGAAATAAACTAGCTAGGGCGATGGTAGCTTATCTCTGAGAAGAGATGTGATGGCTACATGCCTCTGAACTGTGTTACAATGAGGCTCGAAGGCCTATTTATTGTTGAGAAACAATGGAAAAACCCTTAACATTCCAAAACCTAACCCTAGGAGATGAAACGCCAAACTGTGGGCCCCGTTTGGGGTAAATTGGTACATCAACTTCCCGGGGTCGTAACTTTGGCATATGATCTCCGTTTGACGCGTACAATAGCTCATTAGAAAGATCTATCCGAGCACTATCATTGTTGGAACGGGCAACACCAGTCCACCAGATTCCCCAAAAAACGTCGTTTAGGGCCTCAAAACGGCTCCGGAAGTTCAGGACCCGAAAAACTGCTAAAAATAGTAAGTTGTGCTACAATTAAGGAAACTGAAAATGCTGAGAAAGACAATGGTGGGGGTCCAGGTGGACTTGGCAGGTGGCCACCAATATCCACCTGGATCATTCCTCCCCCCTTAGGAAGCAATGGTCCCCATTGCGTTGAGCTCCTCCATGAGATGAGGAAACTTCTGCTGAACTTGTTCCCTGGTGAGCCACTTGCCCTGCTGAAGGAGTTGGCCTGCTTTGACAACTCGATACAGTTGGATATTCTGTTGGCGAGTGTTCTTGATCTGTGTGTCCATGATCCGATCAGTTGCAGCTTGTTCCATGCAATCTGGATTTAATTCTGTGGGTTTGAGCTGTTCTGCAATGTCGGATGTGTCTAGCAATGGTGGAAAGTATGGCCGAAGGCGGTCCACATTGAACACTGGGTGCAGGCCAAGGAATGGGGGAATGCTGAGCTCAAATGCATTGTCTCCCATAGCCTTAGTAATGGTGTAAGGACCATATCGGAGTGGTCTCAATTTCCGATAGGCTCCAGTAAGGCGTTCCTTTTGCAAATGCAACCAGACTTTGTCGCCCACCTGAAACTTGTGTGGCACCCGATGTTGATCATGTCGCTGCTTGTACTTGGCATTTGATTTCTCAAGAATGTCATGGACCTGCTGGCGAATATGTTGGATGCGCTCAATGAAGCTGGTGGCCTTATCTGTTTCGGACTGGACATGAGCTGAATTCATGTGAGTAGCTGCAAGTGGCATGGCCACATCAATGGGGCATAGTGGCTGGAATCCCAAACCCACCTGAAAAGGGCTATGGCCAGTGGAGCTGTGAAGAGCTCGGTTGTAGCTGTGCTGAACATAGGGGAGGCTCTCGTCCCATGTGCGTGGATGCTTTGAGTTATACATGCGCAGAATGTGCACAATCATCCTATTGACAACCTCTGTCTGGCCATCAGTTTGAGGATGGAAGGCTGTGGACTTCGTGAGTTTGGTGTCCAGCATTGACCAGAGACTGGACCAAAATGTGCTGAGAAACCGACTGTCCCGATCTGAGATGATAGACTGTGGGATCCCAAAGTGCACCCACACTCGTTCAAAGAAGAGTTTAGCAGTGGCTTCTGCTGTGATATTCTTCTTGCAGGCCATCATAATGGCCATCTTTGAGAACCTGTCGACGACCACAAAAACACAGTCATTTCCATGCTTAGTGGAAGGAAGGCCTGACATGTAATCCATGGAGATGGATTCCCAAGGTCGACTAGGGGTAGGCAACGGGGTATAGAGGCCTTGCTTCTTAATGGTCGGTTTGGCAATGGCACAGGCAGTACATGATCGGATGTACTTCCCAACATCCTGTCGAAGATTCGGCCAATAGAAATAGTTTTGCAGTACTGCCACTGTTTTCTCGACCCCGAAATGCCCAGCAGCCCGACTGTAGTGTGCTTCCCAAATCATCTTGGCACGCTCGCTTGAAGGAACACAAAGGTGACCGAGGTGGCATAATAGGGCATCCTGGAGGTGAAAATCTGCAACCTGCCGACCCTCCAAGAGTGTCTGGTATGTGTGGCCGAATTCTGGGTCGCTTTTGTAGAGAAGTGGCCAATCAGAAGTCTCGTGCCCGCAAGAGTTGAGCACGGTGGTTAGCGCCATGATCGGTGGTCGACTGAGGCAATCTGCAACATTATTGGTGCTGCCCTTTTTATACTTGATATTCAAGTGAAACTGTTGCAGGTATGTAGACCACTTCTGATGGCGATCATTCTGCAATTTCCCTTGGGTCTGTATGAACTGCAGAGGTCGGTGGTCTGTGTGGATGACCGTTTCCTTCCCCAAAATGTAATGCTTCCATTGTCGGCAGGCCTGTACAATGGAATACATCTCTTTATCATAAGTGGGGTACTTCCGGACTGTGTCTGAAAGTGTTTCACTGTGATATGCCACTGGATGTCCATGTTGAGTAAGGACTGCCCCAATAGCATAGTCAGAGGCATCTGTCTCGACCTCAAATGGTTGTTGTAAATCTGGTAACGCGAGCACTGGTGCCGTGCAGAGGCGATCCTTCAACTCCCTGAATGCCTTCTGTTGAGATTCAGACCAAAAGAATTTTGCTTTCGCCCCGCCCTTGGTGACTTGACTCAAGGGCCAAGAAATATGAGAAAATCCCAACACAAACCTGCGGTAGAAGTTGGCAAGACCTAGAAAGCTGCGGAGCTCTGTTAGAGTGGTTGGAGAGGGCCAATCCCGAATGACTTGGACCTTGGCTGGATCGACATGCACCCCCTGTTCATCAATGATGTATCCCAGATACTGAACCTCGGTCATGCCAAAAGTGCATTTCTCCAAATTGGCACATAGCTTGTGTTGCCGCAGTGTTTGGAGAACCTGTCGGATGTGGTGGAGGTGCTCTTCCCAACTCTGGCTGAAGATCAGAATGTCATCCAAGTATACTACTACAAAGGAGTTGGTGAATGGCCGCAAGATGTCATCCATTAGCCTCATAAAGGTTGCAGGAGCATTCGTCAATCCGAAAGGCATGACCAACCATTCGAAGAGGCCCTCCTTGGATTTGAAGGCAGTCTTCCACACATCTGAGGGTTCAATTGGTACCTGGTGATATCCTGACTTCAGATCGATCTTGCTGAAATATTTCGCCCCCTTTAGTTGGTCTAGGAGGTCATCAATCCGCGGGATCGGGTACCTATTACGGACAGTGATCTTGTTCAGCGCCCGATAGTCAATACAGAGTCTCCACGTCCCATCCTTCTTCTGTACCAACACTATCGGGCTCCCACAGGGCGAAGAACTCGGACGGATGTGACCTTTCTGCAGGAGCTCCTGAATCTGCCTCTTGATTTCATTGTTCTCCAGAACGGAGCGCCGATAAATTGGTCCATTGGGTAGCGGCGCACCTGGGGTCAGATCGATGGAGTGCTTGACTTGACAGTGCAGAGGAACCCCTGCCGGGGAGGTGAAGATGTCTTCGTACTCCTCCACAATCTTGTCCATCTGTAGCTGCCGTGCAGAGGGACCCCGTTTGGAGGCCGCGGCCACTGTCTTCTTCTTCCCTTGAGGGCGTATCATCAGGAAAACAAATTTCCTGGTTTTGGAAATGATCTTACTGCATTGTTTTGCAGTAATCAAAGAGATGGCGGCAGGTGGTGCTACCTCTGGTATCCTGAACAACTTATTTCCCAATGTAATAATAACAGCACGGGGCCTTGATTCATACACAGCATGTCGCTTCCACAAGTATGGTTGTCCTAGTAATACATCACAAACTTCAAGGGGAGCAATGTCACACAATACCTCATCCGTGAAGGGCTTGATGTTGTATGGAAGGCGACACTGCTGGCTCACGCGAAGATCTCGCCCTTGGTGAAGCCACCCAATGGTGTATGGTTGTGGATGTGCTGTGGTCGGTAAGCCCAACCGCTTCACGACCTCTGCCGAAATGAGGTTCTTTTGACTCCCGCTATCAACAATGAACTGTATCGGGGAGCCCTTTACCCACATCTGGGAGTGGAAGAGACGCTCCTCCTCCTCTGGATCTTCGGGTTCATTTTTCTGGATCTTTGCGGTAGCAACAGTGGCGCTGGGATCCGCATCAATGATCTGCTTCCCTTTTTCATACCCCTTATCGGGTTCTGACTCAGAGTCGGAACATGCATCTGATTCTGAAACCTTTAGCTCAGCCACCAGTGACTGCTTGGCCCGACACTCACTTGTGTTGTGAGTGGAGCTCTTATGGAACTCGCACCATTTTCCAGTGTCCTTTCTCGGCTTCGCGGCGTTGCTCTTTGCTTGCAGCTTCGGCTGGTTGTCTTGGGCTGTCCCGCCTTGGCTTTGTCCTTTGTTCTGTGGTTTAGGGGCACCTTTCCCCTGCTTTGGATTCTCGCTTCTTTTGTTTAAACTTCTGCTCGACCTTGACGGCATACGGTATGCTGCGCCGAGCGAGGGGATGTTTAGGAACTGTATTTCTTCCTGGATGTACTTGTGCAGGCAGCCACGGTATTTGAGTATCAAATGTTGCTCCGAATCCTTGATACCCAACTTTGTGCGAAGGGTATGGAAAAGATTGGTGAACTCCGGCACGTCTTGGTCCCTTCCCTGCCGCAGCGTGGTCCACTTTATGTATTCATCCTCATAGCTTCCGACAGGGTAGTACTGCTCCTTGATGGCATCCCGGAACGAATCCCAGGTGGGTGCGGCTGAAAATAGTGAGCCAGTACTTTCATCCTTCTGCTCGCAGTAGGTTTCCCACCAGTCCTTGACGTGGGGGGCTGCTTTGAGAAGAGCAAAAACAATCTTTTCCCGACTCGAAAATTCATGAACAGAAAAATAACCCTCTAGCAGATTTAACCATTTATCTACGGCATCGGCGTCTATCTGACCCTCGAATATGGGGATTTCAAAATTAACTTGTACCTTAAAGGGTGTGGCGTTTCCAGAGGAGCTGCTGGAAGCCGATGCGCCGCTTCTGGGTAGCCGCTGAAGGATCTGCGCAAAGCTGTCCATCATCGCGTTCCGTTGTCGCTCGAGCGCTTCTTCGAGCAAGATTTTGATGGGATCTCCTGCCCCCTCGTCTTTCTTCTCGTCCGCCATGGGAGGCCGTCGGGATTTGCGAGGCTGGTCTTGCAAAGGTTCAACCAGTTCAAGCCCTAACTCCTTATATCCCGACCTTGTTGGGGACATGCAAAGAAAAACAGAGAAAAAGCAGACCGCTCTGATACCACTGATCCAGATTTAAACAGGAACGCAACAAATTACAGAGATAACCATATACACAAAGATGCAGCGGAAATAATACTTCATTTCATTAATGGAAAATACTGAAATATGCTTACAAACAGAAATGGAAATAAACTAGCTAGGGCGATGGTAGCTTATCTCTGAGAAGAGATGTGATGGCTACATGCCTCTGAACTGTGTTACAATGAGGCTCGAAGGCCTATTTATTGTTGAGAAACAATGGAAAAACCTTAACATTCCAAAACCTAACCCTAGGAGATGAAACGCCAAACTGTGGGCCCCGTTTGGGGGTAAATTGGTACATCAACTTCCCGGGGTCGTAACTTTGGCATATGATCTCCGTTTGACGCGTACAATAGCTCATTAGAAAGATCTATCCGAGCACTATCATTGTTGGAACGGCAACACAGTCCATTCCATGGACTCGTGTTGCCCCCAGATTCCCCAAAAAAACGTCGTTTAGGGCCTCAAAACGGCTCCGGAAGTTCAGGACCCGAAAAACTGCTAAAAATAGTAAGTTGTGCTACAATTAAGGAAACTGAAAATGCTGAGAAAGACAATGGTGGGGGTCCAGGTGGACTTGGCAGGTGGCCACCAATATCCACCTGGATCATTCCTCCCCCCTTAGGAAGCAATGGTCCCCATTGCGTTGAGCTCCTCCATGAGATGAGGAAACTTCTGCTGAACTTGTTCCCTGGTGAGCCACTTGCCCTGCTGAAGGAGTTGGCCTGCTTTGACAACTCGATACAGTTGGATATTCTGTTGGCGAGTGTTCTTGATCTGTGTGTCCATGATCCGATCAGTTGCAGCTTGTTCCATGCAATCTGGATTTAATTCTGTGGGTTTGAGCTGTTCTGCAATGTCGGATGTGTCTAGCAATGGTGGAAAGTATGGCCGAAGGCGGTCCACATTGAACACTGGGTGCAGGCCAAGGAATGGGGGAATGCTGAGCTCAAATGCATTGTCTCCCATAGCCTTAGTAATGGTGTAAGGACCATATCGGAGTGGTCTCAATTTCCGATAGGCTCCAGTAAGGCGTTCCTTTTGCAAATGCAACCAGACTTTGTCGCCCACCTGAAACTTGTGTGGCACCCGATGTTGATCATGTCGCTGCTTGTACTTGGCATTTGATTTCTCAAGAATGTCATGGACCTGCTGGCGAATATGTTGGATGCGCTCAATGAAGCTGGTGGCCTTATCTGTTTCGGACTGGACATGAGCTGAATTCATGTGAGTAGCTGCAAGTGGCATGGCCACATCAATGGGGCATAGTGGCTGGAATCCCAAACCCACCTGAAAAGGGCTATGGCCAGTGGAGCTGTGAAGAGCTCGGTTGTAGCTGTGCTGAACATAGGGGAGGCTCTCGTCCCATGTGCGTGGATGCTTTGAGTTATACATGCGCAGAATGTGCACAATCATCCTATTGACAACCTCTGTCTGGCCATCAGTTTGAGGATGGAAGGCTGTGGACTTCGTGAGTTTGGTGTCCAGCATTGACCAGAGACTGGACCAAAATGTGCTGAGAAACCGACTGTCCCGATCTGAGATGATAGACTGTGGGATCCCAAAGTGCACCCACACTCGTTCAAAGAAGAGTTTAGCAGTGGCTTCTGCTGTGATATTCTTCTTGCAGGCCATCATAATGGCCATCTTTGAGAACCTGTCGACGACCACAAAAACACAGTCATTTCCATGCTTAGTGGAAGGAAGGCCTGACATGTAATCCATGGAGATGGATTCCCAAGGTCGACTAGGGGTAGGCAACGGGGTATAGAGGCCTTGCTTCTTAATGGTCGGTTTGGCAATGGCACAGGCAGTACATGATCGGATGTACTTCCCAACATCCTGTCGAAGATTCGGCCAATAGAAATAGTTTTGCAGTACTGCCACTGTTTTCTCGACCCCGAAATGCCCAGCAGCCCGACTGTAGTGTGCTTCCCAAATCATCTTGGCACGCTCGCTTGAAGGAACACAAAGGTGACCGAGGTGGCATAATAGGGCATCCTGGAGGTGAAAATCTGCAACCTGCCGACCCTCCAAGAGTGTCTGGTATGTGTGGCCGAATTCTGGGTCGCTTTTGTAGAGAAGTGGCCAATCAGAAGTCTCGTGCCCGCAAGAGTTGAGCACGGTGGTTAGCGCCATGATCGGTGGTCGACTGAGGCAATCTGCAACATTATTGGTGCTGCCCTTTTTATACTTGATATTCAAGTGAAACTGTTGCAGGTATGTAGACCACTTCTGATGGCGATCATTCTGCAATTTCCCTTGGGTCTGTATGAACTGCAGAGGTCGGTGGTCTGTGTGGATGACCGTTTCCTTCCCCAAAATGTAATGCTTCCATTGTCGGCAGGCCTGTACAATGGAATACATCTCTTTATCATAAGTGGGGTACTTCCGGACTGTGTCTGAAAGTGTTTCACTGTGATATGCCACTGGATGTCCATGTTGAGTAAGGACTGCCCCAATAGCATAGTCAGAGGCATCTGTCTCGACCTCAAATGGTTGTTGTAAATCTGGTAACGCGAGCACTGGTGCCGTGCAGAGGCGATCCTTCAACTCCCTGAATGCCTTCTGTTGAGATTCAGACCAAAAGAATTTTGCTTTCGCCCCGCCCTTGGTGACTTGACTCAAGGGCCAAGAAATATGAGAAAATCCCAACACAAACCTGCGGTAGAAGTTGGCAAGACCTAGAAAGCTGCGGAGCTCTGTTAGAGTGGTTGGAGAGGGCCAATCCCGAATGACTTGGACCTTGGCTGGATCGACATGCACCCCCTGTTCATCAATGATGTATCCCAGATACTGAACCTCGGTCATGCCAAAAGTGCATTTCTCCAAATTGGCACATAGCTTGTGTTGCCGCAGTGTTTGGAGAACCTGTCGGATGTGGTGGAGGTGCTCTTCCCAACTCTGGCTGAAGATCAGAATGTCATCCAAGTATACTACTACAAAGGAGTTGGTGAATGGCCGCAAGATGTCATCCATTAGCCTCATAAAGGTTGCAGGAGCATTCGTCAATCCGAAAGGCATGACCAACCATTCGAAGAGGCCCTCCTTGGATTTGAAGGCAGTCTTCCACACATCTGAGGGTTCAATTGGTACCTGGTGATATCCTGACTTCAGATCGATCTTGCTGAAATATTTCGCCCCCTTTAGTTGGTCTAGGAGGTCATCAATCCGCGGGATCGGGTACCTATTACGGACAGTGATCTTGTTCAGCGCCCGATAGTCAATACAGAGTCTCCACGTCCCATCCTTCTTCTGTACCAACACTATCGGGCTCCCACAGGGCGAAGAACTCGGACGGATGTGACCTTTCTGCAGGAGCTCCTGAATCTGCCTCTTGATTTCATTGTTCTCCAGAACGGAGCGCCGATAAATTGGTCCATTGGGTAGCGGCGCACCTGGGGTCAGATCGATGGAGTGCTTGACTTGACAGTGCAGAGGAACCCCTGCCGGGGAGGTGAAGATGTCTTCGTACTCCTCCACAATCTTGTCCATCTGTAGCTGCCGTGCAGAGGGACCCCGTTTGGAGGCCGCGGCCACTGTCTTCTTCTTCCCTTGAGGGCGTATCATCAGGAAAACAAATTTCCTGGTTTTGGAAATGATCTTACTGCATTGTTTTGCAGTAATCAAAGAGATGGCGGCAGGTGGTGCTACCTCTGGTATCCTGAACAACTTATTTCCCAATGTAATAATAACAGCACGGGGCCTTGATTCATACACAGCATGTCGCTTCCACAAGTATGGTTGTCCTAGTAATACATCACAAACTTCAAGGGGAGCAATGTCACACAATACCTCATCCGTGAAGGGCTTGATGTTGTATGGAAGGCGACACTGCTGGCTCACGCGAAGATCTCGCCCTTGGTGAAGCCACCCAATGGTGTATGGTTGTGGATGTGCTGTGGTCGGTAAGCCCAACCGCTTCACGACCTCTGCCGAAATGAGGTTCTTTTGACTCCCGCTATCAACAATGAACTGTATCGGGGAGCCCTTTACCCACATCTGGGAGTGGAAGAGACGCTCCTCCTCCTCTGGATCTTCGGGTTCATTTTTCTGGATCTTTGCGGTAGCAACAGTGGCGCTGGGATCCGCATCAATGATCTGCTTCCCTTTTTCATACCCCTTATCGGGTTCTGACTCAGAGTCGGAACATGCATCTGATTCTGAAACCTTTAGCTCAGCCACCAGTGACTGCTTGGCCCGACACTCACTTGTGTTGTGAGTGGAGCTCTTATGGAACTCGCACCATTTTCCAGTGTCCTTTCTCGGCTTCGCGGCGTTGCTCTTTGCTTGCAGCTTCGGCTGGTTGTCTTGGGCTGTCCCGCCTTGGCTTTGTCCTTTGTCTCGCTTCTTTTGTTTAAACTTCTGTTCGACCTTGACGGCATACCGGTATGCTGCGCCGAGCGAGGGGATGTTTAGGAACTGTATTTCTTCCTGGATGTACTTGTGCAGGCAGCCACGGTATTTGAGTATCAAATGTTGCTCCGAATCCTTGATACCCAACTTTGTGCGAAGGGTATGGAAAAGATTGGTGAACTCCGGCACGTCTTGGTCCCTTCCCTGCCGCAGCGTGGTCCACTTTATGTATTCATCCTCATAGCTTCCGACAGGGTAGTACTGCTCCTTGATGGCATCCCGGAACGAATCCCAGGTGGGTGCGGCTGAAAATAGTGAGCCAGTACTTTCATCCTTCTGCTCGCAGTAGGTTTCCCACCAGTCCTTGACGTGGGGGGCTGCTTTGAGAAGAGCAAAAACAATCTTTTCCCGACTCGAAAATTCATGAACAGAAAAATAACCCTCTAGCAGATTTAACCATTTATCTACGGCATCGGCGTCTATCTGACCCTCGAATATGGGGATTTCAAAATTAACTTGTACCTTAAAGGGTGTGGCGTTTCCAGAGGAGCTGCTGGAAGCCGATGCGCCGCTTCTGGGTAGCCGCTGAAGGATCTGCGCAAAGCTGTCCATCATCGCGTTCCGTTGTCGCTCGAGCGCTTCTTCGAGCAAGATTTTGATGGGATCTCCTGCCCCCTCGTCTTTCTTCTCGTCCGCCATGGGAGGCCGTCGGGATTTGCGAGGCTGGTCTTGCAAAGGTTCAACCAGTTCAAGCCCTAACTCCTTATATCCCGACCTTGTTGGGGACATGCAAAGAAAAACAGAGAAAAAGCAGACCGCTCTGATACCACTGATCCGGATTTAAACAGGAACGCAACAAATTACAGAGATAACCATATACACAAAGATGCAGCGGAAATAATACTTCATTTCATTAATGGAAAATACTGAAATATGCTTACAAACAGAAATGGAAATAAACTAGCTAGGGCGATGGTAGCTTATCTCTGAGAAGAGATGTGATGGCTACATGCCTCTGAACTGTGTTACAATGAGGCTCGAAGGCCTATTTATTGTTGAGAAACAATGGAAAACCCTTAACATTCCAAAACCTAACCCTAGGAGATGAAACGCCAAACTGTGGGCCCCGTTTGGGGTAAATTGGTACATCAACTTCCCGGGGTCGTAACTTTGGCATATGATCTCCGTTTGACGCGTACAATAGCTCGTTAGAAAGATCTATCCGAGCACTATCATTGTTGGAACAGGCAACACCAGTCCATTCCATGGACTCGTGTTGCCCCCAGATTCCCCAAAAAACGTCGTTTAGGGCCTCAAAACGGCTCCGGAAGTTCAGGACCCGAAAAACTGCTAAAAATAGTAAGTTGTGCTACAATTAAGGAAACTGAAAATGCTGAGAAAGACAATGGTGGGGGTCCAGGTGGACTTGGCAGGTGGCCACCAATATCCACCTGGATCATTCCTCCCCCCTTAGGAAGCAATGGTCCCCATTGCGTTGAGCTCCTCCATGAGATGAGGAAACTTCTGCTGAACTTGTTCCCTGGTGAGCCACTTGCCCTGCTGAAGGAGTTGGCCGCTTTGACAACTCGATACAGTTGGATATTCTGTTGGCGAGTGTTCTTGATCTGTGTGTCCATGATCCGATCAGTTGCAGCTTGTTCCATGCAATCTGGATTTAATTCTGTGGGTTTGAGCTGTTCTGCAATGTCGGATGTGTCTAGCAATGGTGGAAAGTATGGCCGAAGGCGGTCCACATTGAACACTGGGTGCAGGCCAAGGAATGGGGGAATGCTGAGCTCAAATGCATTGTCTCCCATAGCCTTAGTAATGGTGTAAGGACCATATCGGAGTGGTCTCAATTTCCGATAGGCTCCAGTAAGGCGTTCCTTTTGCAAATGCAACCAGACTTTGTCGCCCACCTGAAACTTGTGTGGCACCCGATGTTGATCATGTCGCTGCTTGTACTTGGCATTTGATTTCTCAAGAATGTCATGGACCTGCTGGCGAATATGTTGGATGCGCTCAATGAAGCTGGTGGCCTTATCTGTTTCGGACTGGACATGAGCTGAATTCATGTGAGTAGCTGCAAGTGGCATGGCCACATCAATGGGGCATAGTGGCTGGAATCCCAAACCCACCTGAAAAGGGCTATGGCCAGTGGAGCTGTGAAGAGCTCGGTTGTAGCTGTGCTGAACATAGGGGAGGCTCTCGTCCCATGTGCGTGGATGCTTTGAGTTATACATGCGCAGAATGTGCACAATCATCCTATTGACAACCTCTGTCTGGCCATCAGTTTGAGGATGGAAGGCTGTGGACTTCGTGAGTTTGGTGTCCAGCATTGACCAGAGACTGGACCAAAATGTGCTGAGAAACCGACTGTCCCGATCTGAGATGATAGACTGTGGGATCCCAAAGTGCACCCACACTCGTTCAAAGAAGAGTTTAGCAGTGGCTTCTGCTGTGATATTCTTCTTGCAGGCCATCATAATGGCCATCTTTGAGAACCTGTCGACGACCACAAAAACACAGTCATTTCCATGCTTAGTGGAAGGAAGGCCTGACATGTAATCCATGGAGATGGATTCCCAAGGTCGACTAGGGGTAGGCAACGGGGTATAGAGGCCTTGCTTCTTAATGGTCGGTTTGGCAATGGCACAGGCAGTACATGATCGGATGTACTTCCCAACATCCTGTCGAAGATTCGGCCAATAGAAATAGTTTTGCAGTACTGCCACTGTTTTCTCGACCCCGAAATGCCCAGCAGCCCGACTGTAGTGTGCTTCCCAAATCATCTTGGCACGCTCGCTTGAAGGAACACAAAGGTGACCGAGGTGGCATAATAGGGCATCCTGGAGGTGAAAATCTGCAACCTGCCGACCCTCCAAGAGTGTCTGGTATGTGTGGCCGAATTCTGGGTCGCTTTTGTAGAGAAGTGGCCAATCAGAAGTCTCGTGCCCGCAAGAGTTGAGCACGGTGGTTAGCGCCATGATCGGTGGTCGACTGAGGCAATCTGCAACATTATTGGTGCTGCCCTTTTTATACTTGATATTCAAGTGAAACTGTTGCAGGTATGTAGACCACTTCTGATGGCGATCATTCTGCAATTTCCCTTGGGTCTGTATGAACTGCAGAGGTCGGTGGTCTGTGTGGATGACCGTTTCCTTCCCCAAAATGTAATGCTTCCATTGTCGGCAGGCCTGTACAATGGAATACATCTCTTTATCATAAGTGGGGTACTTCCGGACTGTGTCTGAAAGTGTTTCACTGTGATATGCCACTGGATGTCCATGTTGAGTAAGGACTGCCCCAATAGCATAGTCAGAGGCATCTGTCTCGACCTCAAATGGTTGTTGTAAATCTGGTAACGCGAGCACTGGTGCCGTGCAGAGGCGATCCTTCAACTCCCTGAATGCCTTCTGTTGAGATTCAGACCAAAAGAATTTTGCTTTCGCCCCGCCCTTGGTGACTTGACTCAAGGGCCAAGAAATATGAGAAAATCCCAACACAAACCTGCGGTAGAAGTTGGCAAGACCTAGAAAGCTGCGGAGCTCTGTTAGAGTGGTTGGAGAGGGCCAATCCCGAATGACTTGGACCTTGGCTGGATCGACATGCACCCCCTGTTCATCAATGATGTATCCCAGATACTGAACCTCGGTCATGCCAAAAGTGCATTTCTCCAAATTGGCACATAGCTTGTGTTGCCGCAGTGTTTGGAGAACCTGTCGGATGTGGTGGAGGTGCTCTTCCCAACTCTGGCTGAAGATCAGAATGTCATCCAAGTATACTACTACAAAGGAGTTGGTGAATGGCCGCAAGATGTCATCCATTAGCCTCATAAAGGTTGCAGGAGCATTCGTCAATCCGAAAGGCATGACCAACCATTCGAAGAGGCCCTCCTTGGATTTGAAGGCAGTCTTCCACACATCTGAGGGTTCAATTGGTACCTGGTGATATCCTGACTTCAGATCGATCTTGCTGAAATATTTCGCCCCCTTTAGTTGGTCTAGGAGGTCATCAATCCGCGGGATCGGGTACCTATTACGGACAGTGATCTTGTTCAGCGCCCGATAGTCAATACAGAGTCTCCACGTCCCATCCTTCTTCTGTACCAACACTATCGGGCTCCCACAGGGCGAAGAACTCGGACGGATGTGACCTTTCTGCAGGAGCTCCTGAATCTGCCTCTTGATTTCATTGTTCTCCAGAACGGAGCGCCGATAAATTGGTCCATTGGGTAGCGGCGCACCTGGGGTCAGATCGATGGAGTGCTTGACTTGACAGTGCAGAGGAACCCCTGCCGGGGAGGTGAAGATGTCTTCGTACTCCTCCACAATCTTGTCCATCTGTAGCTGCCGTGCAGAGGGACCCCGTTTGGAGGCCGCGGCCACTGTCTTCTTCTTCCCTTGAGGGCGTATCATCAGGAAAACAAATTTCCTGGTTTTGGAAATGATCTTACTGCATTGTTTTGCAGTAATCAAAGAGATGGCGGCAGGTGGTGCTACCTCTGGTATCCTGAACAACTTATTTCCCAATGTAATAATAACAGCACGGGGCCTTGATTCATACACAGCATGTCGCTTCCACAAGTATGGTTGTCCTAGTAATACATCACAAACTTCAAGGGGAGCAATGTCACACAATACCTCATCCGTGAAGGGCTTGATGTTGTATGGAAGGCGACACTGCTGGCTCACGCGAAGATCTCGCCCTTGGTGAAGCCACCCAATGGTGTATGGTTGTGGATGTGCTGTGGTCGGTAAGCCCAACCGCTTCACGACCTCTGCCGAAATGAGGTTCTTTTGACTCCCGCTATCAACAATGAACTGTATCGGGGAGCCCTTTACCCACATCTGGGAGTGGAAGAGACGCTCCTCCTCCTCTGGATCTTCGGGTTCATTTTTCTGGATCTTTGCGGTAGCAACAGTGGCGCTGGGATCCGCATCAATGATCTGCTTCCCTTTTTCATACCCCTTATCGGGTTCTGACTCAGAGTCGGAACATGCATCTGATTCTGAAACCTTTAGCTCAGCCACCAGTGACTGCTTGGCCCGACACTCACTTGTGTTGTGAGTGGAGCTCTTATGGAACTCGCACCATTTTCCAGTGTCCTTTCTCGGCTTCGCGGCGTTGCTCTTTGCTTGCAGCTTCGGCTGGTTGTCTTGGGCTGTCCCGCCTTGGCTTTGTCCTTTGTTCTGTGGTTTAGGGGCACCTTTCCCCTGCTTTGGATTCTCGCTTCTTTTGTTTAAACTTCTGCTCGACCTTGACGGCATATCGGTATGCTGCGCCGAGCGAGGGGATGTTTAGGAACTGTATTTCTTCCTGGATGTACTTGTGCAGGCAGCCACGGTATTTGAGTATCAAATGTTGCTCCGAATCCTTGATACCCAACTTTGTGCGAAGGGTATGGAAAAGATTGGTGAACTCCGGCACGTCTTGGTCCCTTCCCTGCCGCAGCGTGGTCCACTTTATGTATTCATCCTCATAGCTTCCGACAGGGTAGTACTGCTCCTTGATGGCATCCCGGAACGAATCCCAGGTGGGTGCGGCTGAAAATAGTGAGCCAGTACTTTCATCCTTCTGCTCGCAGTAGGTTTCCCACCAGTCCTTGACGTGGGGGGCTGCTTTGAGAAGAGCAAAAACAATCTTTTCCCGACTCGAAAATTCATGAACAGAAAAATAACCCTCTAGCAGATTTAACCATTTATCTACGGCATCGGCGTCTATCTGACCCTCGAATATGGGGATTTCAAAATTAACTTGTACCTTAAAGGGTGTGGCGTTTCCAGAGGAGCTGCTGGAAGCCGATGCGCCGCTTCTGGGTAGCCGCTGAAGGATCTGCGCAAAGCTGTCCATCATCGCGTTCCGTTGTCGCTCGAGCGCTTCTTCGAGCAAGATTTTGATGGGATCTCCTGCCCCCTCGTCTTTCTTCTCGTCCGCCATGGGAGGCCGTCGGGATTTGCGAGGCTGGTCTTGCAAAGGTTCAACCAGTTCAAGCCCTAACTCCTTATATCCCGACCTTGTTGGGGACATGCAAAGAAAAACAGAGAAAAAGCAGACCGCTCTGATACCACTGATCCGGATTTAAACAGGAACGCAACAAATTACAGAGATAACCATATACACAAAGATGCAGCGGAAATAATACTTCATTTCATTAATGGAAAATACTGAAATATGCTTACAAACAGAAATGGAAATAAACTAGCTAGGGCGATGGTAGCTTATCTCTGAGAAGAGATGTGATGGCTACATGCCTCTGAACTGTGTTACAATGAGGCTCGAAGGCCTATTTATTGTTGAGAAACAATGGAAAAACCCTTAACATTCCAAAACCTAACCCTAGGAGATGAAACGCCAAACTGTGGGCCCCGTTTGGGGGTAAGTTGGTACATCAACTTCCCGGGGTCGTAACTTTGGCATATGATCTCCGTTTGACGCGTACAATAGCTCATTAGAAAGATCTATCCGAGCACTATCATTGTTGGAACGGGCAACACCAGTCCATTCCATGGACTCGTGTTGCCCCCAGATTCCCCAAAAAACGTCGTTTAGGGCCTCAAAACGGCTCCGGAAGTTCAGGACCCGAAAAACTGCTAAAAATAGTAAGTTGTGCTACAATTAAGGAAACTGAAAATGCTGAGAAAGACAATGGTGGGGGTCCAGGTGGACTTGGCAGGTGGCCACCAATATCCACCTGGATCATTCCTCCCCCCTTAGGAAGCAATGGTCCCCATTGCGTTGAGCTCCTCCATGAGATGAGGAAACTTCTGCTGAACTTGTTCCCTGGTGAGCCACTTGCCCTGCTGAAGGAGTTGGCCTGCTTTGACAACTCGATACAGTTGGATATTCTGTTGGCGAGTGTTCTTGATCTGTGTGTCCATGATCCGATCAGTTGCAGCTTGTTCCATGCAATCTGGATTTAATTCTGTGGGTTTGAGCTGTTCTGCAATGTCGGATGTGTCTAGCAATGGTGGAAAGTATGGCCGAAGGCGGTCCACATTGAACACTGGGTGCAGGCCAAGGAATGGGGGAATGCTGAGCTCAAATGCATTGTCTCCCATAGCCTTAGTAATGGTGTAAGGACCATATCGGAGTGGTCTCAATTTCCGATAGGCTCCAGTAAGGCGTTCCTTTTGCAAATGCAACCAGACTTTGTCGCCCACCTGAAACTTGTGTGGCACCCGATGTTGATCATGTCGCTGCTTGTACTTGGCATTTGATTTCTCAAGAATGTCATGGACCTGCTGGCGAATATGTTGGATGCGCTCAATGAAGCTGGTGGCCTTATCTGTTTCGGACTGGACATGAGCTGAATTCATGTGAGTAGCTGCAAGTGGCATGGCCACATCAATGGGGCATAGTGGCTGGAATCCCAAACCCACCTGAAAAGGGCTATGGCCAGTGGAGCTGTGAAGAGCTCGGTTGTAGCTGTGCTGAACATAGGGGAGGCTCTCGTCCCATGTGCGTGGATGCTTTGAGTTATACATGCGCAGAATGTGCACAATCATCCTATTGACAACCTCTGTCTGGCCATCAGTTTGAGGATGGAAGGCTGTGGACTTCGTGAGTTTGGTGTCCAGCATTGACCAGAGACTGGACCAAAATGTGCTGAGAAACCGACTGTCCCGATCTGAGATGATAGACTGTGGGATCCCAAAGTGCACCCACACTCGTTCAAAGAAGAGTTTAGCAGTGGCTTCTGCTGTGATATTCTTCTTGCAGGCCATCATAATGGCCATCTTTGAGAACCTGTCGACGACCACAAAAACACAGTCATTTCCATGCTTAGTGGAAGGAAGGCCTGACATGTAATCCATGGAGATGGATTCCCAAGGTCGACTAGGGGTAGGCAACGGGGTATAGAGGCCTTGCTTCTTAATGGTCGGTTTGGCAATGGCACAGGCAGTACATGATCGGATGTACTTCCCAACATCCTGTCGAAGATTCGGCCAATAGAAATAGTTTTGCAGTACTGCCACTGTTTTCTCGACCCCGAAATGCCCAGCAGCCCGACTGTAGTGTGCTTCCCAAATCATCTTGGCACGCTCGCTTGAAGGAACACAAAGGTGACCGAGGTGGCATAATAGGGCATCCTGGAGGTGAAAATCTGCAACCTGCCGACCCTCCAAGAGTGTCTGGTATGTGTGGCCGAATTCTGGGTCGCTTTTGTAGAGAAGTGGCCAATCAGAAGTCTCGTGCCCGCAAGAGTTGAGCACGGTGGTTAGCGCCATGATCGGTGGTCGACTGAGGCAATCTGCAACATTATTGGTGCTGCCCTTTTTATACTTGATATTCAAGTGAAACTGTTGCAGGTATGTAGACCACTTCTGATGGCGATCATTCTGCAATTTCCCTTGGGTCTGTATGAACTGCAGAGGTCGGTGGTCTGTGTGGATGACCGTTTCCTTCCCCAAAATGTAATGCTTCCATTGTCGGCAGGCCTGTACAATGGAATACATCTCTTTATCATAAGTGGGGTACTTCCGGACTGTGTCTGAAAGTGTTTCACTGTGATATGCCACTGGATGTCCATGTTGAGTAAGGACTGCCCCAATAGCATAGTCAGAGGCATCTGTCTCGACCTCAAATGGTTGTTGTAAATCTGGTAACGCGAGCACTGGTGCCGTGCAGAGGCGATCCTTCAACTCCCTGAATGCCTTCTGTTGAGATTCAGACCAAAAGAATTTTGCTTTCGCCCCGCCCTTGGTGACTTGACTCAAGGGCCAAGAAATATGAGAAAATCCCAACACAAACCTGCGGTAGAAGTTGGCAAGACCTAGAAAGCTGCGGAGCTCTGTTAGAGTGGTTGGAGAGGGCCAATCCCGAATGACTTGGACCTTGGCTGGATCGACATGCACCCCCTGTTCATCAATGATGTATCCCAGATACTGAACCTCGGTCATGCCAAAAGTGCATTTCTCCAAATTGGCACATAGCTTGTGTTGCCGCAGTGTTTGGAGAACCTGTCGGATGTGGTGGAGGTGCTCTTCCCAACTCTGGCTGAAGATCAGAATGTCATCCAAGTATACTACTACAAAGGAGTTGGTGAATGGCCGCAAGATGTCATCCATTAGCCTCATAAAGGTTGCAGGAGCATTCGTCAATCCGAAAGGCATGACCAACCATTCGAAGAGGCCCTCCTTGGATTTGAAGGCAGTCTTCCACACATCTGAGGGTTCAATTGGTACCTGGTGATATCCTGACTTCAGATCGATCTTGCTGAAATATTTCGCCCCCTTTAGTTGGTCTAGGAGGTCATCAATCCGCGGGATCGGGTACCTATTACGGACAGTGATCTTGTTCAGCGCCCGATAGTCAATACAGAGTCTCCACGTCCCATCCTTCTTCTGTACCAACACTATCGGGCTCCCACAGGGCGAAGAACTCGGACGGATGTGACCTTTCTGCAGGAGCTCCTGAATCTGCCTCTTGATTTCATTGTTCTCCAGAACGGAGCGCCGATAAATTGGTCCATTGGGTAGCGGCGCACCTGGGGTCAGATCGATGGAGTGCTTGACTTGACAGTGCAGAGGAACCCCTGCCGGGGAGGTGAAGATGTCTTCGTACTCCTCCACAATCTTGTCCATCTGTAGCTGCCGTGCAGAGGGACCCCGTTTGGAGGCCGCGGCCACTGTCTTCTTCTTCCCTTGAGGGCGTATCATCAGGAAAACAAATTTCCTGGTTTTGGAAATGATCTTACTGCATTGTTTTGCAGTAATCAAAGAGATGGCGGCAGGTGGTGCTACCTCTGGTATCCTGAACAACTTATTTCCCAATGTAATAATAACAGCACGGGGCCTTGATTCATACACAGCATGTCGCTTCCACAAGTATGGTTGTCCTAGTAATACATCACAAACTTCAAGGGGAGCAATGTCACACAATACCTCATCCGTGAAGGGCTTGATGTTGTATGGAAGGCGACACTGCTGGCTCACGCGAAGATCTCGCCCTTGGTGAAGCCACCCAATGGTGTATGGTTGTGGATGTGCTGTGGTCGGTAAGCCCAACCGCTTCACGACCTCTGCCGAAATGAGGTTCTTTTGACTCCCGCTATCAACAATGAACTGTATCGGGGAGCCCTTTACCCACATCTGGGAGTGGAAGAGACGCTCCTCCTCCTCTGGATCTTCGGGTTCATTTTTCTGGATCTTTGCGGTAGCAACAGTGGCGCTGGGATCCGCATCAATGATCTGCTTCCCTTTTTCATACCCCTTATCGGGTTCTGACTCAGAGTCGGAACATGCATCTGATTCTGAAACCTTTAGCTCAGCCACCAGTGACTGCTTGGCCCGACACTCACTTGTGTTGTGAGTGGAGCTCTTATGGAACTCGCACCATTTTCCAGTGTCCTTTCTCGGCTTCGCGGCGTTGCTCTTTGCTTGCAGCTTCGGCTGGTTGTCTTGGGCTGTCCCGCCTTGGCTTTGTCCTTTGTTCTGTGGTTTAGGGGCACCTTTCCCCTGCTTTGGATTCTCGCTTCTTTTGTTTAAACTTCTGCTCGACCTTGACGGCATATCGGTATGCTGCGCCGAGCGAGGGGATGTTTAGGAACTGTATTTCTTCCTGGATGTACTTGTGCAGGCAGCCACGGTATTTGAGTATCAAATGTTGCTCCGAATCCTTGATACCCAACTTTGTGCGAAGGGTATGGAAAAGATTGGTGAACTCCGGCACGTCTTGGTCCCTTCCCTGCCGCAGCGTGGTCCACTTTATGTATTCATCCTCATAGCTTCCGACAGGGTAGTACTGCTCCTTGATGGCATCCCGGAACGAATCCCAGGTGGGTGCGGCTGAAAATAGTGAGCCAGTACTTTCATCCTTCTGCTCGCAGTAGGTTTCCCACCAGTCCTTGACGTGGGGGGCTGCTTTGAGAAGAGCAAAAACAATCTTTTCCCGACTCGAAAATTCATGAACAGAAAAATAACCCTCTAGCAGATTTAACCATTTATCTACGGCATCGGCGTCTATCTGACCCTCGAATATGGGGATTTCAAAATTAACTTGTACCTTAAAGGGTGTGGCGTTTCCAGAGGAGCTGCTGGAAGCCGATGCGCCGCTTCTGGGTAGCCGCTGAAGGATCTGCGCAAAGTTGTCCATCATCGCGTTCCGTTGTCGCTCGAGCGCTTCTTCGAGCAAGATTTTGATGGGATCTCCTGCCCCCTCGTCTTTCTTCTCGTCCGCCATGGGAGGCCGTCGGGATTTGCGAGGCTGGTCTTGCAAAGGTTCAACCAGTTCAAGCCCTAACTCCTTATATCCCGACCTTGTTGGGGACATGCAAAGAAAAACAGAGAAAAAGCAGACCGCTCTGATACCACTGATCCGGATTTAAACAGGAACGCAACAAATTACAGAGATAACCATATACACAAAGATGCAGCGGAAATAATACTTCATTTCATTAATGGAAAATACTGAAATATGCTTACAAACAGAAATGGAAATAAACTAGCTAGGGCGATGGTAGCTTATCTCTGAGAAGAGATGTGATGGCTACATGCCTCTGAACTGTGTTACAATGAGGCTCGAAGGCCTATTTATTGTTGAGAAACAATGGAAAAACCCTTAACATTCCAAAACCTAACCCTAGGAGATGAAACGCCAAACTGTGGGCCCCGTTTGGGGGTAAGTTGGTACATCAACTTCCCGGGGTCGTAACTTTGGCATATGATCTCCGTTTGACGCGTACAATAGCTCATCAGAAAGATCTATCCGAGCACTATCATTGTTGGAACTGGCAACACCAGTCCATTCCATGGACTCGTGTTGCCCCCAGATTCCCCAAAAAACGTCGTTTAGGGCCTCAAAACGGCTCCGGAAGTTCAGGACCCGAAAAACTGCTAAAAATAGTAAGTTGTGCTACAATTAAGGAAACTGAAAATGTTGAGAAAGACAATGGTGGGGGTCCAGGTGGACTTGGCAGGTGGCCACCAATATCCACCTGGATCATTAGTTCAGTGAAGCAGTTATGATGATGATTTAATTGCAAGCAAGTCACATCAGGGAGTCTCTCTACCTTACCTTGTTTCATTTTGTATCTTGTTTTGTTTAAAAAAAAAACTTATTTTGAAACAAGATATTTGCAACAAAAATGACATCTTGATGTGACTTCAGTTTATATCCATAACTGCTCCCTAGACTTAGGATTTTTGTTTGAATACAAGCCTAATTAGTTACAACTTTGCAATACATAATTAATTTATATTTCAACTTAAGTAAATCACACATTCTTTCCTCATATTCTCTCTTTTGTTGAGACATATTTTCATGGGTTGTCTTGTTGAAGTTTTCTTTTAATCTTGGGTTTTTCATTTACCTTTTCTTTCAGGTTTGTCTTTTCTTTTTTCATTTACATTCTTTGTAGTTATTTGATTTCACTTGTTTTGATTTTGATCGATTTTTGTGATATTCCCAGAATCTATATGGGGGAATCTTTTCTACACAACATCAAGTGGTTTACATGGGGAAATCTTTACCTTATCTTTTCAATAGGATTTCATTTATTATAATGTCACCTGTGACAAGTTTTCACTTTTCTCTCACATTGACCATTGTCTATGTGGAACATTAAGATACAATTCAAGTAATATAAGTTAACCTTTATAAAGGAACGAATGGTTTACAGTCTTTGCTTTGAATCCCTCCCATATCCCTTCAAAATTTACATCTTTTACTTTGGTAGATGAAGGGAAAATTAGTGAGGTCAAACTTAACTAGTATCATATCTATTTCTTTGAGTAGAAAGTCTCTTGTGTCACCCTTATCTCTTCACCCAATTGCTAAAATCAATTCTCCAAATATGCTAGTAAAAAAGGTGGCCAATAAGAGAGTTGAAAGCACGTATATATGGGAAGTGTATGAAAACCTATTGGGGTACTGAACAAGATCGCTAACAACGGGTCAACACATACCTGATATCACGGAAACTTTATCGGGGTATCCAATAGGCCTGATGACAACAAAGCAATGTCAGGAAAAAAAGGTAATTTCATATTTAATAGTTGTATACTAATCGTCAAAAACCTCATAGCTATCTTTGCTATCCAATAGTAGAGAGAAATAATAATAATAATATCCTATATTTGAATTCATTGTTTTAAAACTGAGCATTCAAATACTTTCATTTTTCAAGAGCTTATCTTACTTCGATCCGACTTATGTGGGACCTTTGAAAATGGTGGAATATGTGATAATATTTTGGAAGCTTTTATTCAAATATTTCATAAATTTAGCCGTATTATATAACCCAAATATAGTTGTTTCTTCCTCACGTGTCACCAATTGTTGAGGCCTCAACCACCCCCTTAATTTCTTCAAAATTATGAGGCCCTCCATGTAAATTTTGGCTAATATTGCTTCTATAATGCTTTAATTTTGACAATTTTAGGTGATTTTTACTTTTCTTAGTTTTAATTTTTTATTTCTTCATTGGTTTTATTTTGCAGCCATCTTTCCAACGGTTCATGTTTCGCTTCATTCCAACTTACGGTCTGAAAAATATCTTTGGTCAAAGTTTGGTCAATTTCATTGTATGGGTATTAAAATATGTATTTTCTAATGTTTTATTAATTGTATAGATTAACTTTAGTTAAAACTTTTAAATTTAATTGATTTTATTTAATTAAGTTAGTTTAATCTATTTAAGTTATTTTTATTTTTATTTTTTTTAATTGTAAATATAATTTTTAATTATTTAATTAGTTTTCTAATTAATTTTTTATGTAAATATAATAATATTTTATTTAATTCAAAAACCACCGGATTCACTTCATGTATATATTATAACTATAACATTAAAAAAATAAAATTAAAAAATAAAAATAAATTACATATTAAAAATATATAACATAACATAATATAATAAATAACATTTTTTTATAAATTTAAATTAAAATATTAAGAACATGTGCCCGAGACCCCGATATATTTTTCAAAGCATACATGTTGTTTTGGAGATGTCATCTAGGGATCTCGTCTCCCTAGACATTTTATAAGTTGCACCTCGGTTTGCTCTGAAAGAAAAAGCTCTAAATTACGTATGGGGCATGTAACATGGACTTGAGCATGTATTAAACATATGTTAGGGGCATGACTTCTAATGGAGTGGAAAGTGGGTCCCACGTGGGTCCCCTCCTCAACTCCCTCCTCTTTCTTACTTCGTCTAACGTCACGAGCTTATACCATTTAAGCCCTGTTGTTCTTAGAAATATTAAGGGGGAATCGATGTTTCATTCCCAATTCAAATTTACTTAATTAATGCTTTCATTTCCAAAGTTATATTGAATCATTATTTTATTAGAAGAACATTGTGTTATAAATCATAGCTTATTCATGAGAAACATTAAGTATAACAACATGTAAACCATATAATTCAAAACACATCAACACATAAGGACACAAAGATTTTAGGTGGAAATCCAATGTGGGAGAAAACCACCATTGTTGTTGTCTCTATGTTCTTTCTTATTATGAAGAAAATATTTTACATCTTGTACTAGCACAAACTCTTACCAGTATGCGGGATCCTACCTATAGCAGGCTACAACCTCCACAACTTCTCTAGCTTCGATTGGAAGGAAGCTACTACTCCCTAACAATTTTATTGGCTCCTATCGGAAGGAAGATACTACTCCCTCAACAAGTTTACCAGCTGCCACCAAAAGGAAGCTCTTACTTCCTCACTAAAGGCTATGACCCTCAACACCTTAGTGGACCATGTTTCAAAATTTCATACTAGATCCACCTGCCTCAATCAACCATCAAAACCTGTAGCCCACTACCCAACAATAATCTGAATACCGATGTCGAACCTAGCTACATTCTAGTTAACCCTATTAAATGTCAAACTATTTTCACTGTCAAACTGTCAAATGTCAAATCCTGTCAAGTAATAAATCAACCAAGCCATAACACTATCAAGCCATACCAAGACAAATCCTATCGGGTACACTATCGATGCCAAGCCCACTCTGTAGCAAATGCAATTCCTGAATGCGAACATGATTTAACGAAACATGTGACAATCCTGCAACATTTATTTTCTATATCCTCAAACTTTAGTTCATTATATACCAAGCCAAACTATAAAGTACCAAGCCAATTCTCTTCCCAACAACACTACCTTATACCCGGTCAAGGCTCATCAAAGCAAACAACAACAAACAACAACAAACTTAGAACATCCACTAGACATATCACATCACCATCATGAGACATATATTCTCTTAGCAATAGACTAGACAAGCAACAACATGACTTTTAAATCTTTATCTCTGTAAAGTTTTTCAACAAGACTCATCATAAGTCCATATTAAGTAGCATTAATACGTAGATCAAGCAATAGCGAGTTTTTCCCTGTCATCAATCCTTTGTCTCAAATAGGCAAGTCAATACCAATCAAACAAGTCAAACAACTTTGTCACATAAATAACACTGCAGTCACAAGAATACAACTACTGTCACAGGAATAATGTTGTTGTATAGGAACCTTACCTTAATCATTTCTTAAGCCATTCACAATTAGATCACCATGTAAGCAATGTAAATCTGATCTATAATTTCAAAGAACAAGTTGCAAACACATATTCTATTAATGTACGAAACAAGCTATGAGACTCTACCTTCTGTACTGAGCATTTTCTAATGAATGTTGAAAAGTGTAACTAGGTTCGGTCTTCATAATGACATGTAATTATGATATTTGTAAATGATGAAATGAAAGAAATACAATTATTTTTGTATGCCTTGCTTCATGGGTTTCATGAGCAATAGATTTTATTTGTTAGTGGATCTCATTGAGATATTTAGGATTTATCATTAAGTCAAAGAGTCAATGTCATTTATGAAGAGCTCTTCTTGAGCATGAGTCAATATATCTATGAAGTCTATTAAAGTGTCTAACAACCCTCCAAAAGACAAGCACAAACCTTTCTTGAAGTCGGCCTCCAATCTGTATGGAAGAACACAAGTCGGCTTACAAATAAAATACACATCCCTTCATGTATACAGGTCGGCTTATTTATGGACAGACTACTATAAATATGTGGCTATTATCTTCGCAGAAGTACAATAGAACAACTCGGTTACCTATGAAATTTTTGGAGGTCAACACAGCTCAGAATTTCGTTCTCTCTGAAGTTTCAGATGGGTATCACAGGGAACATTTCAAATCTCTATAACAGACCTAGTATATCCTTGAGATTCTCAGTGGAGAAGGCAGAGAAGAGTTCATATTAGATTCGGATGAGCACAATGAATAGGTTGGGTGTAATCACAGTGAACAGTAATACGGATCCCTTTGTATTTTGGATGGATAAGCATAGTATCAAGTTCAGATTTCCTTGATCAGTAGTTCGAAAGGAATGCAGAACATTGTCTCATTGAAGGACTTGGCCTACCTTGCAGTGAATAATACCTCTAGCTCAATATCACATCAGAAGACAGTAATGTCTCATTGAAAAAATTACAATTTGTTGATGACATTGAAGTACCATCTCTGTGATAAAATATCTTGGTGTCAAGGCAGTGGTGAAGCTCTCGGTGTCTACGAAGTAATGAAGATCTCTGTATCAAGGTAGCGATGTAGATCTTTCAGTGATAATGATCTCAGTCATGATAATAATATTGAGGACTTGTGTTTGGGTCTTGGAGTGGCTAATAGGTTAAGGGCCTTGGTCTTGGCATTTGTCAATTGGAATCTCTATAAGAAGAATTTTTGTGGGTTTTCCTCTCAAAGAGTGAGAGGTTTTGGCCCTGGCTTATAGCCTACATGATGTGTCTCTTGTGTATTTATGTTCATGCATTGGTTACTGTTTGATGAAGAAAGAACACTAATAACGTAACATGAAGAAGATACTAATTTAAAGAAGTAAAAAGCATTCAAAAGCAGTCACTAATGAAAGATAAATCTCATAATGCTAATGCCCTAGATTTCTCAATGGAGCTAAGGTGTTGAAGTCAAAGGAAGGGAATCTAATCAAAGAGACAATCAAGGATAAAGTTTCAAGGAAAGGAATCAAAGCAAGTTGAAGGCTATCAAAGCAAAAGATCAAGATCTACATTGAAGAATTAAACCCTAGATCAAAGTAGTCTGCAACAACAAGAACCTTTGTTTCTATAGTCATCATCAAAAGGCCACAAAGACCCTCATCAAGTTGTCTACAAGGCAAGATAAGTTCTAAGGACTTTTAAAGATGAAGATCACATCATCTTGGAAAAAATCGAAACCCTAGAAGCATTTATGATCTACACTACAAAAGAAGTCGAAGTATGTTGAAGGCAAGAAGGCATTGTCATATTTTTCAAGGTTATAAATCAAGCAAGGATTCTCTCGTCACCCTTGAAGAAGTTCATCCAAGGAAGCAACAAATCATCCTCATCAAAAGAAGCAACCTTCTCTATTAAAGAAAGTCTTTTTTCATTTGGAAGAAGATCATCCAAAACGGAGCATTAATACATCTTCTTCAACCATCATCAAAGTGATCAAGGTGAAAATTTCATATTCACTTGTCAAGTAAGTATCTTTCATTCCTTAATCAATTTGGTAAAATGGCTTCGTGTTTGCAAGGAAATTTATAAATTGGATGGGTCATCGAAATTCCTTGCATGGAGGAGGATAGACATAGTCCTCTAAGAAGTTGAAGTCATTGAACATATCAAAAGGTCTCCTCTAAATTCATGGAAAGGGATACTTATGAAAGATCCCCTCATATAGCAATATTGGAGACATCAAAAGGATGCATATGATAAATTCATTCTCTGAAGGTATGATAAACAAGGTCACATGAATTAGATCCAGTCTACACAAAAAAATATATATCAAATGATGAAGGATATCTTAATAAGATCTCATCTATGATATCTAGGAAAGAAGACAATCATCATTGATCTATAATACAATAACTAATAATCACGGTAACAAATATCCATGGGATAAGAAAGTTACCTCATTCAACAACTTGTGATTTTTATGCAAGATAGAAGAAGACAAGTTGAAGGCAAAAGTGTTGAAGGTTAAGGACTCAAAAAAATTTCTGGAAGGAAAGGAAGTTTTGAAAATTAGGAAAGAATAACATAGCTAAAATTCAATTCTATGAACAATACAAGAAAGAGTGTCCTTAGCTTAAGGAGGATAATCAAGAAGGATAGAGAAGAAGTCCATTTCACCGAAGAAGTGGAGGAAGGTGAAACAAGGAAGTAGAAGCATTAGAAGCAAGAGCTTGTGACATCACCATAGGGAAACATGAAGGACTGCTGGAACAAAATCTATGGTAGTCAACTTTGGAAGATATAACTCTTGGGGACAAAGGAAGAAGTCATCCAGGACAAGTCTCATCATACATCAGTTTAAAAGGGAAACATTTGTTGAATAAGGATATGTGAGATGGAATCCTCATTTGAGGATTCATCAATCTAAAGAGGAAGCAAGTGTTTCATCAGGACCTCCAACTTGTGGAGTTCATGGGATGATGGTATGATGTCATGAGATATGAAGCAGATCAAGGGGTTGAAAATATTTTCAATCAAGGAAGTTGTTGAAAGAAACCTAGATGACCTGAAGGTAAAATGAGGTATGTATGCTTGTATTTAATATTATAAATCCATGTCATATGGTTGCAAGTAACAAGGAATCTCATCCTATGAGAGGATGTTGGAAGGTATGAGTCACACTAGATGAAATCAACATAATATGTCCTCATATGAAGTATGAGGAGGTGATTGACTATGATTGAGGAACTATGATTAGAAGACCATGGGAATGAAGTGTGTGAAAAGATAGGAACAGATCGTGGTAATATGAAATGGAGGTAGAAGGCATTCAACATCCGAAGTCCAAGAATATTTGACTAGAAGTTCTCCTGGAAGGATGTGAAGACTCTGATGGAAGTTGGGAAAATATAGAGACCCTTGACATTGAACATCTGTGGGAGATGTGTCAATATGCATGCAAGATGCTTGTCCTTACAGGAAGATGTCATGGTGAAAGATCATCACAAAGGGAAATATGGTTTGAAGTGTTCAATGATTATTTTTGAACTAACATTTGGTTGGGCTTATGTAGGATTGTCAAAGGGAAGATCTGTGAATGACTTCCAAGCAGACTATATAGAAGGATGTAATGTCCTTCCGAGAAATATGGCATGAAAGCAGAATGACATGAAGCAAATCCAGATGGAAAATTTAATGGATCACTTTTTGATGAGTTAGGGACATGACTAACTCATGGACAAAAGTGATGGATGATTTGTGCCCTATATATAGAAGTTCCCAAAAGTTGAAGACTCCTTAAAAGAAATTCATGACATTGAAGAAAGGAGCTCTTCATGCAGCTAAGTGTTCTAGAGCTGCTATAGGTCCCTAGTTAAGAGGGAGCCTGAGAAGAAGTTTCTTACTTGGAGGAAACTTAGAAATTTCTAAGCTGAAAGCTTAGGTACATTCCTCTGTGATAGGAATGGGTACATCAAAGGAATAAAACCTCCTGGTATAAGAAGGAGCGATAGACATGTTGTTCTGTGCTTCACTTGAGAAGACATAATGGAGGATTGTGTAATCATTTGGCATTTGATGTTCTTGTGGGATGAGATAGGGAATCCCATGGAAGAGTAGTCATGGGGGACTGATATTCTTTTGGAAACTGGGGAGTCCAAGAAAAAAATAGTCCTCATGGAGCATATCTTGAGAGAACCCGGGTGGGGTATGTTCTGAGAGGGACAATGATGAGGATGTCTATAAATCATTTGTCTCGCCAACATTTTTCTCTAATCTTATGGAGAGATAGAGTTGTTAGTCAAGGCCTTGCTATATAAATTCTGGTTGGTATGATGCTATACAAATGAGTTACAAATCCAAATTCTTCTTATGACAAATTCTTAAGATTGAAAATGCCCAAGTACCATTATGAATACCTCCCTAGTTAAGAGGGAGTGTTGAAAAGTGTAACTAGGTTCTGTCTTCATAATGACATGTAAATATGATCTTTGTAAATGATGAAATGAAAGAAATAAAATTATTTCTGTATGCCTTGCTTCATGGGTTTTATGAGCAAGAGATTTTATTTGTTAGTGGCTCCCATTAAGAGCTTTAGGATTTATCATTAAGTCAAAGAGTAAATGTCATTTATGAAGAGCTCTTCTTGAGCATGAGTCAATATATCTATGAAGTCTATTAAAGTGTCTGACATCCCTCCAAAATACAAGCACAAGCCTCTCTTTAAGTTGACCTCCAAATTGTATGGAAGTACACAAGTCGGCTCACAAATAAAAGACACATCCCTTCATTTATACAGGTCAACTTATTTATGGACAAACTACTATAAATACATGGCTATGATCTTCGTAGAAGTACAGTAAAAAACTCAGTTATCTTTGAAATTTTTGGAGGTCAACACAGTTCATAATTTTGTTCTCTCTGAAGTTTCGGATGGGTATCATTGGGAACATTTCAGATCTCTATAACAAACATAGCATATCACTGAGATTCTCGGTGGAGAAGGCAGAGAAGAGTTCAGGTCAAATTTGGATGAGCACAGTGAATAGGTTGGGTGTAATCACAGTGACCAGGAATACAGATCCCTCTGTATTTCAGATGGATAAGCATAGTATCAAGTTTGGATTTCCTTGATCAGTAGTTCGAAAGGAATAGATTGTCTCATTAAAGGACTCGGCCTACCTTGCAGTGAAGAATACCTCTATCTTGGTATCACATCAAAAGACAGTAAGGTCTCATTGACAACATGACAACTCATTGTATCTACATTTTGTTGATGACGTTGAAGAATCATCTTTGTGATAAAAGATCTTGGTGTCAAGGCAGTGGTGAAGCTATTAGTTTCTAAGCAGTAATGAAGATCTCGGTATCGAGGCAATGATGCAAATCTTGCAGTGATAAAGATCTTAGTAATGATAAGAAGGTTGAGGACTTGTGTCTGGGTCTTGGAGTGGCTAATAGGTTAAGGGTCTTGGTCTTGGCATTCATCAATTGGAATCTCTATAAGAAGAATTTGTGTGGGTTTTCCTCTCAAAGAATGAGAGGTTTTGGCATTGGCTTATAGCCTACATGATGTGTCTCTTGTGTATTTATGTTCATGCATAGGTTATCGTTTGATGAAGAAAGAACACTAATAATCTAACGTGGAGAAGATAAAAAGCATTCACAAGTAGTCACTAATAAAAGAGAAATCCCCTAACACTAATGCCCTAGATTTCTCAACAATGAAGGCCCATATCAATTAGTCAACCATATTCAAATTTTTAAATTCCACAAGAACTTTATATAACAAAAGAAAACTCTTGTCGCATAGATCTCTTAGTATAATGCTAATCTTTGCATACTATACTCAACATATTAAATTTAAACCCATGGAGCAAACCCTTAATATTTCTATATAAACACTACTGCACCGTGTCCTGAATACAAACTTCAACCCCCTCTCTCTATATATATATATTCTCATTGTTCGCTATTCTCTACCACTAATATATGTAGAGCATATCTACATAAGTGATGTGCATCTGGGATATCTGCGCTATATATAAATAGAGCCATTATTCATTTAGCAAAGCCTAGACAAATAGAATGATTTATCTGCACAAGCCATATTACATGGGAATAGATACACACTTTAAAATTTAAGAGACTGGTTACTTGATATATCTATTCAATCTAGCATAGAATCCTGCAAAAACACAATAATACCAATTTATTCAGCAAGATGCTACAACCAAGGTTCTGCAATAAAAATCAATGCATCCAACAAAGCATGCTCATATGGTATCTTATGCTATCTTCTGTTTCACACAATATATAGCAATAAATGTATGGTGCGCATAAACAAAAAAATTAAGACAGTTGGTGCCAAGTCAAATAAAAAAGAAAACGCACATTCCATTGTTCTCTACTTTATGGGCTACTCATCAGAACAAGATGGTTGCGGGACAGCTAGTCCCTGCCGAGAGAACCTTCACAGTTACTACAGAAAATCTATGTGGATCCAACCTCGTTGATGTTGACGTGGCACTTTTTGGTTCCATGGAGAACCAACGCCCTACGCATGCATGCAGGAGGCCCATGAGTTAAGTATCATGTGAGTGAAAAGGACACATCCTATCAAAAGTTTTAGAAGATGGTAGCTGAGTCGTAAGTCTATACATATGGCGAACATGCATGAGCCGTGTCGCTGCACTGCTCCACCATTGACAGTTGTAATACACAATACGATATCAATGCCTGAAACAACAACTCCATTGCTATTGCCATGAGCCCAATACAATGTCACCTGAAACAGAAGATGGGTTTCTTTACCTTTCGTCCATGGAAAATGCCAGAGAAGCACTCCAGAAAATTCAAGCATAAAATCTGGAGAATCCAGCAGTTCAGCTGGAGAATACAACAACCCAGCTGAAGAATACAACAGTCCAGATGCTTTTGGTCCACTCCTGCCGAATAGATAACTGGTGCCTCTACGTTGAGTCCAGCCTTTGACACTTTTGAGGATTAAGATTGTTGGGAATTTCTGGTAATTTCAAACACAAAAGAACAGAGAAAATGCTCTGTTTCTGCCACAGGATCTTTAACACAGGGAAGCTAAATTGTTTTCTGAGAACAAAGATTTTTCACACCCATAAAAACTTTATATTCATTGATAGATACTGCCTGTTACATATTTCTTCCTCTCTCAGAGGGATTCACCAAAAACTTCCACCAAAAACAAAATTACTCTGTCTCTGCAATAAAAACAATACTCTGTTTCACAATAAAAATTCAACACTGCTCTGTAAAATTTTTATTTACGCATTGTTGCGTTACATTCCATATGCCCTAAAAAAATTTACATATTCATCCAACAAAAGTTACTCTGTCTCCCAGCACTCTCGTGCATTACAAAAAACTCTGTCTCTATTTAAAAATGAAAATACTGCTGTATATTTTTACATTGCGGTGTAAAAATTCTCCATTTTTTTGCGTTGCTGCACATTACATTTCCTTTTCAAAAATTACCCTCATTTTTCATTCGCTGCCACGAGCCCTCTCTTTTCATTCCATTTGCAAATGAACACAAAACATT
The DNA here is from genome assembly GCA_031772625.1 of Pinus tabuliformis. Classification (NCBI taxonomy): domain Eukaryota; kingdom Viridiplantae; phylum Streptophyta; class Pinopsida; order Pinales; family Pinaceae; genus Pinus; species Pinus tabuliformis. The sequence goes on from CM062811.1 coordinate 1,163,068,097, forward strand.
ACATATACCAAAACCAAAAAAAAATTAACACTACGTTGACTTGCCCATACCTCCGTAAATTAAAAAAACAATAAAATTAAAACTCTTACCGACATTTTACCTATCATATTAAATTTACATTAATGACTTTTACGGCAGTCAAACAAAACTTCACGTCACGCAATATTCAGGCCTGTATGCATCTTTGACTTCAATCAACGGCTTCAAACCTTCACTTTAATCTAACGGTTATTGCTCAGTTGAACCAAACGAAGTTTACCGGCTGGGGAATTGGCGGTTTTGGAGTCGTACACTGGACGCGTGTCGCTCGGTCGGGGTGATCGGAGGCCCTCTGACAAATACCACTTATGCATGAAGGCAGTGCGATATAAAACAGGTGGTTTTGCTGGAATAAATGTGGCGGGATTGTTCAGCTGTTACGGCAGTTGAAATTACGATTTCAACACTCCCCTTTAATTTCAACTGCTGGGTTATCAATCATACCCAGACATTTCCTAAAAAATTCGAAGCTTTTCTGGTCCAATGGCTTTGTCAAAATGTCTGCAACCTGTTCCTGAGTCCTGCAACGTTGTAAGACAATTTCTCCATTGCTTACCAATTCCTTGATGTAATGAAACCTTGTGTCAATGTGTTTCGTTCTCTTATGAAACACGAAATTATTGGATAATGCAATAGCTGAGCTATTGTCACAAAAAAACACTGTTCCTTTTGCCTGCTCTTGGCATAAGCTCCTCAACATTCTCATCCACACTGCTTGACATGCTGCTGCTGTAGCTGCCACATATTCAGCCTCTGCTGTAGACAGTGCTACAATAGGCTGTTTCTTAGAAGCTCATGAAATAGCTCCTGAACCCATGTGAAAAACATAACCAGATGTGCTTTTCCGATCATCTACACTTCTAGCCCAATCACTATCATTGTATCCAACTAAATCTGAACATTCTGAGACAGTGTATAAAATGCCAAATCTTTTTGTACCTTTAACATACATCAGAATTCTTTTTTCTGCCTGCCAATGTGCTTCTTTTGGCCTCTCCATGAATTTGGAAATTAAACTAACAACAAACATTATATCTGGCCTAGTTGCAGTTAAATACATTAGGCTACCAACTATGCTCTTGTACAAGCTAGGATCAAAATCCTTGCTACTGTCCTCTTTGTTGAGTTTTAATCCCATCACTGTGGGAGTGATTGCTGCCTTGTTGTCCTGCATGTTAAATCTGCCCAACACTTCATTTACATATTTTGCTTGTGAGATAAAAATTTCATTTTCATTTTGATCTACTTCTATTGCTAAGAAGTATCTCAGCAAACCCATGTCATTCATCTCAAATTCTTCTTTCATGACTGATTTAAAGTTTTTAATGAGGTAGTCATCATTACCTGTAAAAATCACATCATCAACATACAACACTACAATTAAAATATTACCATCCTTTTCTTTGATGTAGAGAGTGGGTTCTCCCTCACACTTCTCAAATCCTTTTTCCAGTAGATAGAAATCTATCCTACTGTACCATGCTCTTGGTGCTTGCTTCAGCCCATAAAGAGCTTTCTTCAATCTGCACACTTTGTGCTCTTGGCCTTTTTTCTCATAGCCTAGAGGTTGTTCAATATAAACCTCTTCCTTTAACACTCCATTTAGGAATGTTGACTTCACGTCCATTTGCTAAACTTTCCACTTGTTTTGTGCTGCTATGGACATCACTGCTCTCACGGTTTCCATTCTAGCAACCGGTGCGAAAGTTCATCATAGTCTCTCCCATACTGCTGCTTGTATCCCTTGACAACCAGCCTTGCTTTGTGTCTTTCTATTTTGCCTTCAACATTGCTCTTGGTCTTGTAGACCCATTTAACTCCAATGACTTCTTTACCTTTTGGTAGCTCAACTAAATCCCATGTCTTGTTTCTTTCTATGGCATTCATCTCCTCATTCATAGCTTCTATCCATTTCTTATCTTTAATTGCATCTTCGAAATGAATAGGGTCATCAACATGACAATACAAAGCAAACAAGGAATTCATTCCTTCATCATAAATATCACTTAAATTTCTGAATTTCTTACCTCTTTCATTTGGTGTGCAAGTACTTGAAGAAGCACTTGAATTTCCTCCTTGTGGTGTGCAAGGAGAAGCACTTTCATTTCTCCTCAAGGGTGTCCCTTGCTGTCCTTGTGTTGGCGCTGCTGTTTGGGGATGTATTTCAGCCATCTCCTCATCATCTTCATCATGAGACAAACAGTTTTTAACATTCAATTTTTTCTCTATGCTTTCATCCCAAGCTTCCTCCTCAATGAACTATTCATCTCTGCTCACAAAAAACTTCTTGGTAGATGGGATATACAACCTGTAAGCTTTGGATTCCTCACTGTATCCAATGAAAATACATTTCTCCCCTTTGCTTTCCAACTTCTTCCTTAGCTGATCTGGAATGTGTGCATAAGCCACACATCCAAAAACTTTCATGTGGGTGACTCCTTGCTTTCTCCCACTCCATGCTTCTTCCGGCACTTTATTCATCACTGCTTTTGTAGGACACCTATTCAAAATATATACTGCACAGTGTACAGCTTCAGCCCAATAATCATTTGGCAAATGCTTTGCCTTTAACATACTCCTCGCCATATCCATGATTGTCCTATTCTTCCTTTCAGCAACTCCATTTTGCTGCGGGGTGTACCTAGCTGTAAATTGCTTATGAATTCCATTTTCTCTACAAAACCATAGGAATTCTTTGGAGATATACTCACCTCCTCTATCAGTTCTTAGAACTTTGATATGCAGCCCGCTTTGGTTTTCTACAAGTGCTTTGAAATTTCGAAATTTTTGAAACACTTCACTTTTTTTCTTCAGGAAGTAAGCCCAAGTCTTTCTGGTAAAATCATCAATGAATGTTAGAAAATATTGGCTGCCTGCTAGTGATGGAGTTCGAATTGGTCCACATAAATCTGAGTGGACAATTTCTAAGGGTGCTTTTGCCCTGCTGCTTTTCCTTGATGGAAAACTTTCTCTGTGTTGTTTCCCCAAGATACAACCTTCACAAAGGTTGTCTGGTTTCTCTATCAATGGTAATCCTCTTACCATTCCTTTTCTACTCAACAAGTTAAGACCTCCAAAGTTGAGATGTCCAAATCTCAAGTGCCACAACCAATTTTCATCCTTTGGTACGCTTTGGAAGGCCTCTTGAGTAACTGCTGCAATTACTTCTTTATTTTTCAAATCTGCCCTTATTCTGAGAGGGAACATCCTGTTCCTCGTCATCTTCACTTCAGCAATACATCGTTTGCTAGGTGCTCTATCCATGATGGTGCATACATCATTCACAAAGAAGACATTGTAACCCTTTTGAACAAACTGTCCAATACTTAAGAGGTTACACCTCATTCTAGGAACATAATAGACATCTGCTATGGTTTTCTTTTCACCTTTCTTTGTAAATATTTTTACTTCTCCTTTTCCCATAACAGAAATTTTACTATCAGTCCCAAGTGTGACTTGTGATTTCATGTTTTGATCTAAAGCAGAAAACAGGGCTATGTTTCCTGTCATATGGTTGCTGCAACCGGAGTCTAGAAACCATATATCTTCACTATTTGTTTCAGCCATATTACAAGCTAACAGCACACTATCTTGGCTGATATTTTCTCTAGTGATATTTGCACTTGATCTATTAGTCATATTATGCTACTTCTTCCTACATTCGTTGGCATAGTGCTCATATTTTTTACAGTAATAACATTAGACATTGGATTTTTCATACCTTTGTCCTTGAGCATGATGTTGTCCACTTTGTTGGCTGTTGCCTTGGCCTTGGTTCTGATTTGGATTGTTGCCCCTTCCTTGAGCATTTACTGGACTGTTCCTTCCACCTCTGTTTTGGCTTCTGCCTCTTCCTCTCTTGCTTCCTCTGCCTTGAACTCTTCCTCTTCCAAAGGACATCTGGGTCTTGAAGGCTTGCTCTAGAGATGAGTTTTCATTTTTACTCAACCTCTGCTCATGTGTTATCAGTGATACATGAAGTTCATCAACTGAAAAGTTTGAGAGATCCTTTGTCTCTTCTATGGTGGTGACAATCACATCAAACTTTGAGAGTAGGACCCTCAATATTTTCTCCACAATCCTCCTTTCTTCAAGAACTTCTCCATGAGTCCTTATCTGTGTGACCAAACCAATTACATGTGTGAAGAATGAGTCAATATTGTCTGACTCCTTCATGCACAGATTCTCAAAATCTCTCCTCAACAATTGTAGTTTTGTTGTCTTCACTTTCTCCATGCCTTGATAGGCTGTCTTGAGAGTTTGTCATGCTTCTTTGGATGTCTTAGCTGCTGCTATCCTTGGAAACACACTCTGGTCCACTGCTTGATACAAAAATACAAGGGCTTTTGAATCCTTCTTCCTATTTCTCTTCAACAGATCCTTCCCTGCCTGAGTTAATCTATTAAACTCATTTTCATCTGCTGGTTCTTCAAAACCATCCTCAACTAATTCCCATAAATCTTGAGAAGCAAACAGGGCTCTCATGGTTATTGCCCAATAGTCATAGTTTTTCCCATTAAACTGTGGGAGCTGAGTATTAAAAATACCCATGCTAGTGCTGGAGCTGGCCATTCTTTGCATTCTCAGCTATGCTTCAAATATTTGACTGTGTATTTAAAAAAAACTGACTGTCTTCAACAGCTACACAAAAAAAACTTTGAGAAATACCTTGGATTCTTTTTCCTGAGACTTCACTCTACTGGAGAAGTTGTTGCAGCAAAAAAATCCTTCCTTCAGCTTCTTTGACACCTTCAAAGAGCCTGGATCTGCTTTGATACCACTGTTGGGAATTTCTGGTAATTTCAAACACAAAAGAACAGAGAAAATGCTCTGTTTCTGCCACAGGATCTTTAACACAGGGAAGCTAAATTGTTTTCTGAGAACAGATATTTTTCACACCCATAAAAACTTTATATTCATTGATAAATACTACCTGTTACATATTTCTTCCTCTCTCTCAGAGGGATTCACCAAAAACTTCCACCAAAAACAAAATTACTCTGTCTCTGCAATAAAAACAATACTATGTTTCACAATAAAAATTCAACACTGCTGTGTAAAATTTTTATTTACGCACTGTTGCATTACATTCCATATGCCCTCAAAAAATTTACATATTCATCCAACAAAAGTTACTCTGTCTCCCAGCACTCCTGTGCATTACAAAAAACTCTGTCTCTATTTAAAAATGAAAATACTGCTGTATATTTTTACATTGCGGTGTAAAAATTCTCCATTTGCTTGTGCTGCTGCACATTACATTTCCTTTTCAAAAATTACCCTCGTTTTTCATTCGCTGCCGTGAGCCCTCTCTTTTCATTCCATTTGCAAATGAACACAAAACATTACATATACCAAAACCAAAAAAAAATTAACACTACGTTGACTTGCCCATACCTCCGTAAATTAAAAAAACAATAAAATTAAAACTCTTACCGACATTTTACCTATCATATTAAATTTAAATTAATGACTTTTACGGCGGTCTAACAAAAATTCATGTCACGCAATATTCAGGCCTGTATGCATCTTTGACTTCAATCAACGGCTTCAAACCTTCACTTTAATCTAACGGTTATCGCTCAGTTGAACCAAACGAAGTTTACCGGCCGGGGAATTGGCGGTTTTGGAGTCGTACACTGGACGCGTGTCGCTCGGTCGGGGTGATCGGAGGCCCTCTGAAAAATACCACTTATGCGTGAAGGCGGTGCGATATAAAACAGGTGGTTTTGCTGGAATAAATGCGGCGGGACTGTTCAGCTGTTACGGCAGTTGAAATTACGATTTCAACAAAGATCAAGGGCTCTCATGCATGAACCAAGATTTTATCTTTTTTGTTTTTAGCTTGTTTACCATAGAGACAGTAAAGTAGCAGTTTGTGACTGAGTTCCAGTAGCTCAAGTTTGAAAAATAGAGTAACGCGGAGCTCAAGGAGATATAAAAATCATGGGTGAAATTGCATGGGATTACATGCAATGATTCAGGCCAATTTGGAAGCAGTTCCTGCCCAGCTTCATCTGATTCCAGCAGTTCTAGAATTACACCATATGTACCTCCACACGCGAGAAGGGCTAAAACTACAAATTTGGAACGATGGAAATGCAGAAACGCTTTGCAAATTCAGAGACAGTGACAAAGCGATACAATGCCAAATTGTAGATGATCAGTGCTTGGACTCAATTAATGGGTTATTGTGGAATCTTTATGCGAAAAACAGGTCGCAACCTACACCTGTAGCTTTTGAACTTTTAGTTTGTACAAAACATTATTCACTGGTAAGAACTTTTATTTACTCGTAAGAACTTTTATTTACTCGTAAGAACTTTTAGTTTGTACAGAACATTATTTACTGGTAAATGAGGAGATTTTGAATTTTTAGTTTTTACAGAACATTATTTACTCGTAAATGAGGAGCTTTTGAATTTTTAGTTTGTACAAAACATTATTTACTGGTAAATGGTAAATGAGGAGTTGGAAAAAAACTGAAAATCATTTTCTGCACTAGATTGAAAAAAGGAAAACTCTAAAAACAGAAAATAATTTTCTGCACTATATTGAAAATTGTATTTTGAAAAGGATATTTGTTTAAAAACTGGGCTTCATGTTTTGCATGCCTGGAATTATATTTTTTCAATATTGTAATCTCTCATAATTATTTAGTCCAAGTCAATATGGCTTTTCGAATTTCGAATTGTAACTCAACTATCAGCTAGTAATTGTGGATCCGAAAAATAAATGTAACAAAAGCAAAGATAGAGGGGACAGGTAAATAGAAGCAATGCAAACAAAATGTGTTGTCACTCACTTTATCGTATTTTTGTTGCAGCTATGTTCAAAGTTTCCAGTTTTAGTGGGAAGGTCGTCGAACAAAGATCCTTTGGTTCCTCCTGTAAGCTGTCTAGTTCCACCCTTAAGTTGTCTTGGAATAACTTGCTATTCCATCCTTAAGTACCCTTAAGTTGTCTCGGAAGAATTCTTCTTAATGCAGAGTATCGAAGTGTTCTTTGTTCTTGTTTGCTTCTGGCATGGGGATAGGGATAGAGGGCTCAGGGACAACTGTTACAGTGTATGGCACCTACAAGACAGAAGCCTTCGACAGATGGACATGTATGGCACCTGGTGGTAGGCATATAAGACAGAAGCTTGTCTAGCCTTGGACAGACGGACATGGCCATATAAGCATGGCTATATAGCTGGCTGAGGTGATTTTTGAAATAAAGCATTAGTTTTGTTATCAAATGAAAACATTTACCCTTCGTGAATTAACATTTATTGCTTTCTTTAATGCTAATATTAGTTTCAAACAGTTTCAAAATGTTTTTAAATGCGAAGTAAATTGCTAAATATAATATATAGTTTTGCCTCCCCTCATCGAGAAGAGGCCAAATAAGAGGGTGAAACCATATGTGCCTGAAAACTTTGCATTTACTTATTCGGGAACACTAAAAACAGGTGAATTAATCGATTTAACATTGCTAATCGATTACTATAGTCCCATGCCATTACCAGATGACAGGGACTAATAAGTCAATCTGCATCAACACACACTATAGTCCCATGCCATTACCAGATGACAGGGACTAATAAGTCAATCTGCATCAAATGTGTTGTCATCTTCTAGATCAATCTCAAATTTGAGATCACCAAGTGCACACGCATCAGAAAATAAAATGGAAACGAAAAACCAAACTAGATCGATCTCACAAATGCGCTAGTTTCTCCAGGAACTGCGCACACCAGAACAAGAATACTCAGAACTAAATTAACGCACTGTTTAGACCAAGTCGATCTCGCTAAAACACATTCTTTTGAACTTTAGAACTTGATCCCATAGATCTCATTGAGCTGGTGTAAAATAAATTTCCAAAACAGAGCTTCACTTCCAAACAATTATACACAGAATGATGAAAAATGATTCCTCTTTATAGGCTTCCTCCTTTGTCATTACCATGAGTGAAACAATGGTATTTGTTTGATTGTGTCAAATAAACCTAGGGTGCACAGATTCCATGTTAATTGATTTTCCAAATAATATTTAATTATAACACCATAGCCTCAACTTTAATGTATATTTTTATTTATTGGTCCAACAAATATTTCCTTCAACCATCAATGACTGCAGCCTCAATGTTCATGTTAATTTATCAATGACCAATTCGTAACCAATTCCAAGAATTTGTTTGATTATTTAACATATACACCATAAGTAACCATTCACATTCGCTTGTAGTCTCCATAATGGCCAATCAAATGTTAACCAAATAGTAATCAATTGCAATGCTTGTTTTGGTGTGGTTTCTGTGAAATCATCTAGGTTGACATCAAGGACAACATATCACCATAATGCCAACAATCTCCCCATTTGGACTTGATGTCAACCTCCTGCAAAACAACACCAAGTCTTCTCTCCCCCTTTGACATCAGGGGAAAGTGTTGAACCAAGTGGAGAAAAGTACTCCTCCTCCAATGCTTGACATATAAATTTGATATGCTAATGTTAAACAAGAAACTCTACAACAAGATATGATTCACATAACCTCTCATACTAACCATGCTCCCCCTGAGCATATACTAGACCTCGAAGTACATCCTTCCCATAAACATCAATCACCCAAAGCAACAAGTATATGACATAACCAAAGATCCATGCCTCCATCAACAAGTAGTAGTACAATTCATGATATCATTAGTCCATTCTTATTATTTCATTGCATAATCAACATCCTTCAGCAGTAACATATGATAGTGTATTGATTACTATAAACAAGAAACTCATCAGCAACATATGAGAAATCAAATAAGATCTCTAGCATCACAAGCCTTTAAGAAAAATAGGATTGATAAAAAACATATCACTTATCAACCATGATATAGTGACAACAACATTTATCTTCCAATAGTAAGAAATGCATAAAATAACCAATGTAAGAAGACTAATCATAGATCATACCAATATCAGATAGGTAGTGCCCATAATAAATCATAATGCTAACAATGAACCATTTGGAAGCATAAGGGATGCTCCACCTGAACCTATGCCAATCACCTGATCATAATATATACATATCTCATAAACACTTCATAGATTAACACATCAGATCAACAGTCTACAATGAACCAACATTAGAACCATAATGCCAACAATGAGTTGTTGGAAGTATATGAGAAGCTCCCCATGAACATGTTACATCTTTTATTGAACATAACTTAAACAGATCAACATTAGTAGCATAAATCATAACCAAACAAACAACATATGAAATCATCATCAATGCATAGCTTCCACTAAGATCGTGCACCACTGATCCTAAGGACCTGATTGTCTTATGCAACCCTTTCAGAAATAAGCATCAAATATAATAGACTGCAGCGAGTACTATCTTCCCTACTCTGAATCTAAAGAGGAGGAACTTGATTTCTTATTTTTACTTGGATTTTTCTTTAAAACATATAATTTGTCTGCATTTCTGAATCCTTTTTCTATAACTTTTCCAATGTATTCTTTTATAATTTTGCATCCAGTTGATGTAAATACAATTACATTCCCTTTATCAACTATTTGGCTTACACTTAGAATGTGTTGTTTTAGCCCTTTATCCAATAATACATTCGTTGCTTCTCTATTCTTAACATCAAGATCTGAATTACCCTATCCTAGCACCTTTGTAGGTGAACTATTTCCAAGAATAACCTTACCACTCTTGTTTTTGAGAGAGATAAATTTGCTCTTATTTTAGACATGTGATAAGAGCATCTTCTATCTATGTACCATTGATCTTCTTCTTCAAATGCACACAGAGCAAGGCCACACCTTACTCATTCCTCTTCCTTCTGTTTAATATGAGTAGTGTTGGTGGATCCATCATTTTCAAATCTTTTGATAACGATATTCTTGTCTAGTTGCTTGCATTGGATGGGGTTTACTTGTCATCTGTATGAATTCATTGTCCCAAGAATATATAGATTCTAGAAGTTGAAGGGGATCGTCTAGTGAGTGGACCATAGTTGCAATCAACTAAGTGCGCGTAGCCAATAAAAAACCAAGAAGGTGAATATTGAGACAAAAGAAACTCCTAAAATGGTTGTTATAGGGTATTATTTGGATGATGAAGTAGTAGAAAAGGTCATCGATCTTCTATGTGAGTATCAAGATTTGTTCCCCAACACATTTAAGGAAATGAAGGAAAGTGTAGGTGAATTGGGTGAGATGAGGATTCCCTTGAAGCCTGATGCCAAGCTTATGAAGCAGCAACCTTATAGGTCGAATTCGATATATAAGGAAAAGGTCAAATGGCAATTGGAAAAAATGTTATAAGCAGTAATCATTGAGCCCGTAGAAGAATCAGAGTGGATAACACCTATGGTGGTCCAGAACAAGAAGATAGGAAAAATAGAATCTGCGTAGACATCCATAAGTTAAATGATGTAGGTGCGCAGGATCTCTTTCTTATTCCATTTACTAGTGAGATATTGGAGAATGTGGGTGGACAAGAGGCCTATTCATTTACAGATGGATTTTCTGGATATCACTAGGTAAATATTCTGAAGGAAGATCGAAATAAGATCACCTTCATGACATAATTGGGGTGGTTTCAGTATACTATCATGCCACTCGGCCTGAAGAATGCTACAGATATTTCCTGTGCATATTGGTTAGGACCTTCAAGGAATTCATCCATAAGTTTTTAGAACTCTACCTGGATGACAAGACTGTGTTCAATCTATTAAAGAAGCACATTGAGGTTCTGTGGCTAATATTAGACAAGTGCAAACAACTGCAAATTTCATTGAACACAAAGAAATGTATATTATATTCGCCTTTTGGCATTTTATTGGGGTACGTATTCTGCAAGTAAGGTTTGCTAATGGATCCAACCAAGATCGTATTTATAGTGGATCTACCACCACCTACATCAGTCAGATAGTTGCAGTCTATCCCGGGGCATACAGGGTATTATCATAAATTTATCCAATGTTACTCTTTGATCACTGCCCCTGTGGAGCAGTTGTTGAAGAAAGAGACTAGGTTCAAGTGGGATGAGGAGTGTCAGTAAGATTTGCATACTTTAAAAGAGAAACTTGTGACTGCACTGATTCAGGTATTCCAAGATTGGCACAAGGAGTACCACATGCATGTCGATGCTTCATCAATTGCGCTAGGGGTGATTTTAGCACAACCTGGGGGGGAGAAATAGATCATCCCATCTCTTTTTCCAGTAGGAAATTGTCCATATTCGAGCAAAACTAAACCACAATGGAGAGAGAGGGATTCACAATGGTGTGTACAATTCAAAAGTTTAGACATTAACTACTAGGCACCAAGTTCAAACTATACATTGACCATTTTGCATTGGAGTACCTCGTTAAGAATCCCATATTGGGGGTTAGGATTTGTAGATGGTTGTTGTATTTCCAGGAGTATGATTTTCAAATGGTGGTCAATCTTGGTCAACTGAACGTCGAACCTGATGTCGCGCCTAACCATAGGAGAGGATGCACATAATTTGGAGGACAATCTTTCATATGCACATATTTTTGTTGTGACTATGGTATATGATCATTTTGTAGAGATTGTTGGAAATCATGATTATCGTTAGACACAAAATTGTAGGTGTTAGTCAACGATTACATCACCAAAGATAAGCATCCACGAGAGGCGGTTAGTCCATGTTGCGAAACACACGGGGAGCATTAGTTTATACAATGTCCAACAATCTATTGATTTATGTAGCATCAGATGTTCTCTTGCCTCAAGATTTTGCAGAGAAGCTAAGACATGCATTCTCCAATACCTAGAAATCGTTTGGGAAAATTCCACCTAGAGATGATTTAATTAAGATAATTAACTTTTTTAAATGGTTCCCTAAGTCTAAACTTAGGAAATTTGGTTAATTAAAGGGTATTAATTAAATCAAGTGTGAATTTTCTAGAAGAAGATGAGGATCAACTCCCAATTAATCTTAGCCCTTGATTATGTTTTAATCTTGGTCGTTGGAGCTCTAACGAGAGATTATACGAAGGAGTTTGATGGGCACTTGGACAATACACGTGTAGTTCGATTTTCCTAGGAGTTTGATTTCTTGAGTAGCAATTGTGAGTTGTCGAAAGTGACTGAGCAAAGTCGAAGCAGTGAGAGAGCGACATGGATAATAGACTGGAGGAGATTTTTTCCAGATCCATGGAGTGCAAGATAAAGAAGATAGAGAAAGGTTCAGGATGTCCGAGACTAGCTGTTGAAATTTCTAAGTCTAACTGTTAGAAATTTTATCTGTATTCTTCTAGTTTATTTCTCCTACTTGTTAACTACAAACAAGTTATTTAAACATATAAACATTAAAATAAACACAATACAATCTCAACCATCTACATATCAACAGTTGAAAGAATAACAAATACACAAGTGACACCATTATTTTTGGACAACTCGTCCCTAGAAAACCCAATGCGGGAAAAATGGTGCAGCAATTCTGAGGGTTATATTATTATGCAGTATATCCTTGAGTACAACTGGGTGCCAAACTGGTTCACCTGACAGAGAAAAATAACCAGCAGTAATACCTCTCTATTCGGAAGTAGATATTCAGAAAATCTGCCCCACGAAACCTTCTCTAGCACCACTGAAGCATTGTGTCAGCCCTCCTGACCTCTATGTCAGCCTCAAACCCCTCTATGTCAGCCCTCTGAGGCATTGTGCAGCCTCTACAACCTCCTGTGTCATCTTGTTGTCCTTTGCATGGATGAAGCAGGTCCTTCTGGCTCTGCGATGTCTCTATTGGGCTCTGTGTGGCCTGCTCTGGCTTCTGTGTCTGCCTCTCTTTCTCTGCATTGTCTCTGCTGGCCTCTGTGTGGCCTACTCTGGCTTCTGCGTCTACCTCTCTACTTCTGCGCTATTCTCTCGGCACTATCTCTGCCTCTCTATCCAGTACTCACTGCCCCTCATTGCAAACTGATCATTGATTCGACTTTACTTAGCAAACCCCGCTCTAGTAAATCGAATGACTGATCACTCTGGTGTGTTCTCCAACTGACCCTCAAGCCTCCTCTTATACTTTTCCTGTTGGTCCTTCAACGGCTGAGATTACATCTCTAATCAATGGCTAAGATTAGGTTTGGCTTGATCCATGTCTTTTGGAACCTTCTAACCCAATTTTATATTAATACCCATTAATATTTTATTTTTCCTAAGTCGAACTCCATTAAAAATATTAATTATTTTAATATCTCCCAAAACCAGGCAGAATCTGCCCAAACCATTTCTGGGTCTTGCATATCTCATGTGCTTTAGCCTCTCCACCAACTTTCATGGCTAGATCACATCCAATTCTACTCCAAATCAACACTCCCTCTTAGTGAGGACTGTGCTCTAGTAATACTCCACACTAAGTATCACACTGATTAGCCACTGGTACCTGTGCTGATGCTAGGCCTCCCTGCCCAACATCCTCTGCACTGCTGCATCCTGTATTGCTGCCCATGCCTCTACCACTTCCACTACTACATCCATACGACAGCTCCCTCTGCATCCATGTTGCTGCTGGTCCATTCTCCCAACACTGCATCTGCACTGCAACCCCCTCTCATCATGCTGCATTGTGCTATTGCCAACTGCTACTGCACTGCAACTCAGTTACTCAGAAGTAAGTAACTGATCCACACAACTACTGACATCCCTGTTAGGCTAGAAACACTCCCGATGTTGAAGCTCTCTCTATCGCTTTCAAGTGCTCCCTCTACTGCCTCTGCATTTCTACAACAACTCCCTGCATCGCACTACTGCAAAACTCTATGTGCCACCCTGAACTATTTCAACCTCCTCTGTACCTCTCACACTGCTGCATCCTGCTAGCTTTGCACTGCCCAAGACTCCTGCACCATAGCACTCTCTGTCACTTCATTCGCATCTGTTTCTACCAACATCTGTCAATCCTGCTACTCTCTCTTTGGGGCTCTCGTAGCAAGGTATAATCCAAGAGGTTGGGTTCCTCAAGGATCCTGCCCCTCATCACCTGTAGTCTTCCTGACTATAGCTCGATGTCTCCCCACCTCTTCTCTAGAGGTACATGAGCACTCATGGCACAATCATCATCGATGACCATCTCTGCTCTTCTCTTCGACTCCCTCTGAGTCTCTACTTTCCCTCCTGGAAGTTCTCTGCATGATTTCCTTCCTAGAAATTTGCCTGCTAACTGTCGAGTCATACCTCTCTGATCTCTTGTGCACATGCAACACTGATTTAGATTCCTTGGCTAGAAATCTGCCTCAATAGAGACTCCCTCTACCTTGGTTTTCCCTATTAGGTATTGTTCTGTCCACAACACCCCACCAGCTTCACTCCTCGCAAAGTGCCCACAGCTTCCTAAACCCCAACAACAGAAGGAATGAACCTCTAGGCTCTGCACAATCCCAACACTAGCTAAAATGCTCCCCCAACCAACTGCGTCAACCCTCCTGGTCTTTGCGTGAACCTTTTCTACCCTCCTCAGCCTCTACGTTGGCCTCTCTCCGGCCCATACTGATGACACAATCCCTCTATGACAACCCTTCTTCTGTTGCTTTTTGCAAGGAACAACTTTTGTCACTTGGGACAACTATTTTCTACTACAAATTCTTTGCTTCAGCTAATGCCTTCACCTCTCCTGTGATAACCACGCTCTGGTACCATGTTGAAATTTCTAAGTCTAACTGTTAGAAATTTTATTTGTATTCTTATGGTTTATTTCTCCTACTTGTTAATTATGAACAAGTTATTTAAACATATAAACATCGAAATAAACACAATACAGTCTCAACCATCTACAGATAAACAACTGAAAGAATAGCAAACACACAAGTGACACTATTATTTTTGGACAACTCGTCCCCGGAAAACCCAATGTGGGAAATCCGGTGCATCAATTCTGACGGTTATATTATTTTACAGTATATCCTTGAGTACAATTGGGTGCCAAAATGGCTCATGCGATAGAGAAAAATAACAGGCAGTAATACCTCTCTATTCGGAAGTAGATATTCAGAAAATCTGCCCCACGAAGCCTTCTCCAACACCACTGAAGCACTGCGTCAGCCCTCCTGGCCTCTGCATCAGCCTCAAACCCCTCTGTGTCAACCCTCTAAGGCACTGGACAGCCTCTACGACCTTCTGTGTCATTCCTGCTATCCTTTGCATGGATGATGTAGGCCCTTCTGGCTCTACGTTGTCTCTGCTGAGCTCTGTGTGGCTTGCTCTGGCTTCTGTGTCTGCCTCTCTATATTGCATTGTCTCTGCTGGGATCTGTGTGGCCTGCTCTGGCTTTTGCGACTGCCTCTCTACCTCTACGTTCGTCTCTCGGCACTATCTGTTCTTCTCGGTCTAGCACTCACTGCCCCTCGCTGCAAACTGATCACTGATTTGACTTTACTTAGCAAACCCCGCTCTAGTAAATCGAATGACTAATCACTCTTGTGTGTTCCCCAACTAACCCTCAAGCCTCCTCTTATACTTTTCCAATTGGTCCTTCAACTGCCAATATTACATCTCTAATCAACGGCTAAGATTAGATTTGGCTTGATCCATGTCTTTTGAAACCTTCTAACCCAGTTTTATATTAATACCCATTAATATTTTATTTTTCTTAAGTTTAGACTTAGGAACTCCATTAAAAATATTAATTATTTTAATATCTCCCAAACAGGGTAGAATCTGCCCAAACCATTTCTGGGTCTTGGTGATATCATGTTCTTTAGCCTCTCCACCAATTTTCATGGCTAGAGCACATTTGATGATACCCCAAATCAACACTCCCTATTAGCGAGGACTGTGCTCAAGTAATACTCCACACTGAGCATCACATTAATTATACGACATCGATACTTGTGCTGACGCTAGGTCTCCTCGCCCAACATCCTCTACACCGATGCATCTGTACTGCTTCCCATGCCTCTACCACTTCCACTGCTGCATCTGTATGACAACTCCCTCTGCATCTGTGTTGTTGTTGTTCCTTTCTCCCAACACTGCATTTCCACTGCAACCCCCTCTCATCATGCTGCATCGTGCTACTACCAATTGCTACTGCACTGAAAATTAGTTACTAAGAAGTGAGTAACTGATCCACCCAACTATTGACATCCCTGTTAGGCTAGAAACACTCCCGAAGTTGAAGCTCTCTCTCTCGCTATCAAGTGCTCCCTCTACTGCCTCTGCGTTGTTGCAACAACTCCCTGCATCTCCCACCACTGCAAACCTCTGTGTGCCACCCTACACTGTTGCAACCTCCTTTGTACCTCTCGCACTGCTGCAGCTTGCTAGCTCTACATTTCCCAGGACTCCTGCACTGTAGCACTCTCTGTCACTTCATCCACATCCGTTTCTACAGACATCCACCAATCCTGCTACTCTCTCTTCGGGGATCCCGTAGCAAGGTATAATCTAAGAGGTTGGGTACCTCAAGGATCCTGCCCCTCATCGCCTGTAGTCTTCCTGACTACAGCACGATGTCTCCCCACCTCTTCTCTAGAGGTACATGAGCACTCATGGCACAATCATCATTGATGGCCATCTCTGCTCTTTTCTTCGACTCCCTCTGAGTCTCTACTTCCCTCCTGGAAGTTCTTTGTATGATTTCCTTCCTGGAAATCCACTTGCTAGCTGTCGAGTCATACCTCTCTAATCTCATGTGCACCTACAACACTGATCTAGATTCCTTGGCTAGAAATCTGCCTCAGTAGTGACTCCCTCTAACTTGGTTTTTCCCTGTTAGGTACTGTTCTGTCCACATCACGCACCAACTTCACTCCTCGCAAACTGCTCATAGTTTCCTAAACCCCAGCAACCGTAGGACCGAGCCTCTAGGCTCTATGAAATCCTGACACTAGCTGAAATGCTCCCCCAACCAACTGTGTCAACCCTCCTAGTCTCTGCGTGAGCCTTTTCTACCCTCCTCAGCCTCTGCGTTGGCTTCTCTCTGGCCCGGACTGATGATGTAGTCCTTCTACGTCAACCCTTCTTCTATCGCTTTCTACAAGGAACAACTTTTGTCACTCTGGACAACTATTTTATGCTGCAAATGCTCTACTTCAGCTGATGCCTTAAGCTCTCTTGTGATCTGCAACCACGCTCTGATACCATGTTGAGATTTCTAAGTCTAATCGTTAGAAGTTTTATCTGTATTCTTTATTTCTCCTACTTGTTAATTACGAACAAGTTATTTAAACATATAAACATCAAAATAAACATAATACAGTCTCAACCATCTACTAACCAACAACTGAAAGAATAACAAACACACAAGTGATACCGTTATTTTTGGACAACTCGTCCCCGGAAAAACCCAATGCGGGAAAAATGGTGCAAAAATTCTAAGGGTTATATTATTATGCAGTATATCCTTAAGTACAACTGGGTGCCAAACTAGCTCACTCAAGAGAGAAAAATAATTGACAGTAATACTTCTCTATTCAGAAGCAAATATTCAGAAAATTTGCCCCACGAAACCTTCTCCAGCACCACTGAAGCACTATGTCAGCCCTCCTGGCCTCTAATTCAACCCTAAAACCCCTTTGGGTCAGCCCTCTAAGGTACTACGCAGCCTCTATGGCCTTCAACATCACTCCTGCCATCCTTTGCGTGGATGACACAGGCCCTTTTGGCTCTGCGTTGTCTCTATTGGGCTCTGTGTGGCCTGCTTCAGCTTTTGCATCTGCCTCTCTGCCTCTGCGTTGGTCTCTCGGCACTATCTCTACCTCTCTATCCAGTACTCACTTCCCCTCGCTGCAAAGTGATCACTAATTCGACTTTACTTAGCAAACCCCGCTCTAGTAAATCAAATGACTGATCACTCTGGTGTGTTCTCCAATTGACCCTCAAACCTCCTCTTATACTTTTCCTGTTGGTCCTTCAACGACCAAGGTTACATCTCTAATCAACGGCTAAGATTAGATTTGTCTTAATCCATGTATTTTGGAACCTTCTAACCCAGTTTTATATTAATACCCATTAATATTTTATTTTTCCTAAGTTTAGTCTTAGGAACTCCACTAAAAATATTAATTATTTCAATATCTCCCAAACCGGGTAGAATTTGCCCAAACCATTTCTGGGTCTTGGAGATCTCATGCGCTTGATCCTCTCCACCAATTTTCATGGCTAGAGCACATTTGATGCTACCCCAAATCAACACTAGATGGATTTAGTAGGGTGAACATCTCAACCCTCAGAGTTTGTACGATTAGTGTTGAATAACGTTTCTGAAGATTGGCAAGTTTTTGTCCAGAGCATCTTGGCCAGAGAAAAGCTACTAGATTGGGAACGTGTGTGGGATAATTTGCAGTGGGAGGAAATGAGTCGTGATTTGGTGAAGGCCACAGTCAGTGGTAGTAGCAGCAGTGGAACGAATCAGGGAAGGAAGAGGAGGAAGTGGCCCTTGCATCAAAGGGGCATCAAGAGTAGCATAGAAGAAAGAAGGACATTTTGAAGATCAAGTGTTTCAAGTGTGGTGAGTTGGGCCACTACAACACTCAATGTCCTCTTAGAAAGAAGGACAAGGAGGAGAAGTAGGATTAGTAGGTTGCATGCATTAAGATCGATAGGCTGTCCTCCAGGCTGGAGAAAGAGTTTTCCATTATTACCAGGATACCTCTAGGGGTGAGGTTGGGCGATCTGGAGTTGTATCCCCAAAGAGCTACAGGATGGGCATAATTCTTGAGGAGGTCCATCTCATGAATCAATATCTTGCTACGGGAGCCTAATACATGCAATAGTAGGATGGACCAGTGGAAGTTGGTGCAATCAGGTGCTAAAGTGAATGATGTAGTAGCTAGTAGCAGGTCATAGACTAAACAACACAGTGCAGAGTTGGCAACAATGCAGTTGGCACAGTGCAGAGTCAGTAGCAGCACAGAGGCTTCAGTGACGACAAAGAGACTAACAACAATCAGAACTTGGACGATGGATGCATCATACTGACCACAGTTGGTTCAGTATTTTGGATGATTTTCCATTGTAGATGTTGCAATTGGAGCATAAATAGATGGGATGGGTTGCAGTGCAGATGTAGTGTTGGCAGCAGTTCAGCAGGGCTGATAGCAGCACATATGCAACTCATACCAAGAGTTTTGCAGTAGTCGGTGGGCAATAGAGCTATACATTAGTAGCACAGCAGGAGATGGTGCAGGGACAAAGTGATGCTTCATTGGGTTGCAGCATTAGAGCACATTCCTCGTGAAGAAGGAGTGTTGATTTTTGTAGCATTAGATGTGCCCTCACCTTAAGATTTTGCAGAGAGGCTAAGACACATGCATTCTCCAATACCCAGAAATCGTTTGGAAAAATTCCACCTAGAGATGATTTAATTAAAATAATTAATTTTTTTAAATGGTTCCCTAAGTCTAAACTTAGGAAATATGGTTAATTATAGGGTATTAATTAAATCAGGTGCGAATCTTCTAGAAAAAGACAAGGATCAACTCCCAGTTAATATTAGCCCTTGATTATGTTTTAATCTTGGTCGTTGGAGCTCCAACAAGAGATTATAAGGAGTTCAATGGGCACTTGGAGAATACAATTGTGCAGTTTAATTTTGTTGGGAGGTCGATTTCCTGAGTACCAGTTGTGAGTTGCTGGAAGTGACTTAGCAAAGTCGAAGCATTGAGAGAGGGGAAAGGATAGTATACTAGAGGAGAGTTTTTCCAAATCTGGGGAGTGCAAGGTAGAGAAGAAAGAGAGAGGTTCAAAGAGGCAGTGCAGTGCCATGCAGAAGCAGCACAAAGCTTCAGAGGTAGTCCGAGATTCATCTTGGAAGTCGAATTTTAGAGCCAGAATTCGGGGTGTGAGACCAAAAGGTCAGAGGAGTGAAGTTCCAGACAATAGGAGATCTGAGGAAGAGGTGACGCAGGCCCCAGAGAGGTTGATGCAGATTTGCATGGGTTGACACAGAGGCTGTGTAGAGCTAGTGTTGCGGCTAAATCTTACACCTATAGCAAGAGGCAAGGAAAGCTCCCTAGAGACAGCTTCTTGGTTGATTGTAGACCAGTTCCTAGGACATCTTAAATAGAGGAGTTCTTGTAAGGTTATATGTGAGGGGTTGCAACATTCCAATTGTCACGTAAATAAAAGAAAATAAAAGGAGGGGCTTGGTTCAATAAGCTTTCAAAGAGGAAGATTTAGGCCAACTCATGGATCCAAATGCTAGGGGGTATTTGGGCAATCTCAAATAGAAATGAATTCTCCTTCTGGTGGCCGACACACGAAAATGAGACAGCTTAAACTGAAGTTGTATTGATGGAGGAGAGGAGGAAAGGAGGGAGAGAAATAGATGCATAGGGATGTAACAAACATAATCCTAGGCAACAATGTTCTAGCAGAAAGGGGAATTCAATGGATAGGGCTGTAAGCAAGACATAATCCTAAACCATGGTTTTCCAATGAGATGATAGAAATAGAGGAGAAAGAGAAAGTTTCAAATCAAATATAACATGGGTATCGTTCTCTGCCAAAGCAGCTAAGATAAATCCATAGATTGAAGAGGAACCAACTATGTTCATTACACTATTTCAAAGAAAGAAAAACACAGGTGAAATGAGATTACCAAGAGGAACTTGTTGCACATTAATCATGCTTGGAATCAACAGGGAAACACCATTTATCCCAAAGGGCCCAATAACCAGTCCATACACTCAGCCATGATATCAGTGAAGTCCCATAAAAACATATTGAACCAAAATGGCAACACAGAGTTCAGCCCTCGTGGGTCTGAGAATCTGGAACCTTTGTATAATATTTCTTCCCCCTATTTATAAGAGGAGGGGGAGCTGGAATTACAAAAATATCTAAGAGCCAGGGCTCCAGCCGCCATACTAGACTAGTTATCTGCCTTGTAAGACTCTACTACCTACAGATTACAACAAGGATCAAATCCCTTTCTTGGAAACAAAAAATACAAAAATTCAAGGAGGAATAGGAGGAAGAATGGAGGAGGGGTCCTCTGCTATCTCTGTGAGAGCTCCAAAACAGGCCCTGTCTCTGTCACAGTGTGCTTCCCATGCTGCTCGGCCTGCTTCTGTCTCTTCTACCTTAACTGCCTGAGTGACCTGTTTGGTGGAGTAGGGAGTGGAGTGGGAAAGGCATGTACCCAAGCGATCCTTCTCTGTGTAGAGGGATGGGGCACCATTTCGTGCCATTAAGTCTTCCTGAGTTCCCCCCATACTGCTCTACAGTTGCGCCATGCTTCATTAACTATCGCAGTTGCTGACCCATTTGCCCATTTAAAATCTTTGTAATGGCGCTCTCGGCACACCACGACCATGGGTCTTTTAATCATTTAAAACAGGTGAAATAGGCGGCACTTTTGATTTCCCCCCTTAGCCCCCTTATTACAGCCCCTGTGTGACGTTATTCAATATGACCGAGGCTGAGACCAGGGGTTTAGTCTTTGAGCGCCAAGGCTTCAAACAACTATGCGGGGGGGCCTTTTCCCTTTATAACTTGAATTGCCTCTGATTTCCTCTTACATCACATCGGCCAATCTCATGAGTGCGAAAACTTTATGAAATGTGGCTTATGAAATATTGCATCCGGGGCCTTTTCCTTTGTTATCGCAAATCCCACATATCGGGCTTCAACTCTGTTTTAACCTGCTCCATGCTTTTTCCTTGGCACGGTCTGATAGTCTAGATGCGAGGTCCTTATAGACCCTGCCCTAATACTTTATCGTGTATGAAAAGGAAGTCTTGCATATCGCGGTTGCATTGCACCATTTCTTAAGCCTTTACCCCTTAACCACTGTGATCGTTGATCACCGATAAACTTGCTGATGTCATCACTGCAACGTAACCTACTGACGTTATCACTGCCACTGTCACCTTGAGAGTGGTGACATGTGGCACCTAGAAATAGCCCCATAGGACCCCTGAAAACATAAAAACCGAGTGACACGTGTCCTCTACCACGTCATCTTCTGTACTTGCCACGTTATTGCTGACGTCAGCTTCCATGTCAGCTTGGTGAACCAATCAGAGGCTGCCACATGGCCCCCTGGAGGAGAGAGAAAGAGGCCCACCGAGCGATGTTTTTCCATGTTTTCCTTTGTATTTAAAAATCATCCCTCCCCATTGATTTTGGTCCATATCGCGATATCAGCCTCCCTTTGCTGTTTCAGGACTCAAACCTTGCCGATATGTGATAATGCGGGATTGCACCGCGTGGAGGAGAGAGAAGGAGTGGCCCGACCCTTGGTTTGGTGGCCTTTTCCTTTACAAATCAGAATCGGCCCCTCCCCAGTGATACAACCTTATATTGCAGATCAGCCCCCACGATGGTTTTTGAGTTTGTTATAACTGCGGGATTGCGGGGGCACCGAGATGCGGGATGCAATATTGGCATTTAGCGCTTTGAACCATCGATAATCCTTAAGCATGTGCTGCAAGACCTTGCTGATACACGAGATGCGGGACTGCGAGTAGCGTGACATGTGGCCCCCACGAAGGAGAGAGAAAGGGGGTCTGCCTGCCCTATTTTGCACGCCTTTTCCTTTGTTATATTTTTCAGTTCTTCCCCAGCGATGTTACATTATACCATGGGATCGGCCCCCTGCGAGATCTGCTAAGTATGGAACCCTTTGGTCTGCCGATATGTGATGTGCTCTGCACTCGAGTCCCGATTGTGATTGTCTCCTTAGACTTAGCCATTTTTTTGGGTTTTCTGAGTTTTTCAAGGGGATTCTTCAACATGCTTTAATTTTTTCCCCAAGAGTCCATTTTTGGACTTCCATATACCACCAAAAAGATTTTTCCAAGCACTACACAATGGAGTGGGTCCCCTCAAGCTCAGATAGCTTCTGTGTCTCATAATTTGGCATCAAACATCACTATTATTTGGATTTGGAAGCAACTAGTGACTAATGAAGCAGTGAGTGACAATATTGGCTCCTACTAGGGACAATTCCTTGCTTGCAAGGTGATGAGAACCTGCAAACTAGTATCCTTCACCATTGGGCATGGAGTCAGTAATAAATGCATCTTTATAATCTGAAAAATCTCCATGGTACTTTCCTCCTGACTCTAAACTGCAAAAATAAAAATTCTAACAATTGAAAAATAAATGCTCAGTTGGTGAGCTTATTTATGTACAATCCTACTTATGCATAGTACTTAATTCAACTAATTATGTTCAACTCTCCAATAGAACCAGACCAAAATAAGAGTATTGGACCACATGCCTTCATACTGCTGAAAAGGAAAAGGTTAAAACAGGCATGCAACATGAAAAATCTGCAAATGAAAAGCTTGAAGCATGCTCTGGACACAACCATTGCTGCTAACTTAAGAACTTGCTCATGTACTCAACCACAGGGTCATGGAATGAATAAGGAAAATTTGCAGCTGCCTCCTTTTCATGAGCAGTCTGTTGGCTGATATCCTCTTGGCCAGGGAAGCTACAATCATCGTTTAGCTCCTCAACTTCAGCCTTTTCAAGAAAAGCCTGCTGCTGGGAGCTTTTTCTCCACTTGCTAGCAAACAACTCCTTCTAAACCTCCATGACCATTTCCTCCTCCTCTGGGTAATATGAATCATGCTTTGGAGGAGGGTCTTGGTCTTGTTCTCCAAGCGAAAGATGAGCATTGCAAACTGGAGTCTCTTCGTTGACTTCCTGATGGGCTTCCTCTTCTTGTGCAACTTCCCCTGACTGGAAGCATGGTGGCTCTACATCACTTGACTCTCCAGCAGAGTCATATTTATCACAGGAAGGAGAAACATCTAGTTCAGATGAATCAGACCCCTGAGGGTTTGTTGGCAGCTTAGTGATATCTCCTTCTTCACTTTCTAGCTCATTGAGTGATGCTTCCTGATGCAAATAGATGTTTTCTTGAAGTGGAGCTCTATAAACATCTTTAGCAAAGGTCTTCAACCTCAGGAATGTATTCATCATTAAGAGGTGTGCAACAATCTTCAAATAAATTATTTGATGGATAAAATCTTTTGAAATATTGATAGAATGTTATATGAAAACATTTCAGGGAAGCTGTGTTGCCACGAGGTATTGTTTCGTACCAGAGTCTAGCATCTCCCTCTAAAGATTGTTTGAACAACTTCATTTATACATCTTCAAGAAGAATAACTTGTTGCTCCATGCATTCATGAATGTGTTTGAGGTGCTGGTCAGGTCTTCTCTCTAAGTTCACACTAAATCTAGGAAAATAGGTATCCCACTCATGATATGTAGGGACATGATTGGGAAAAGCAATAATAGAAGAAAAACCTAGTGGGGCAAATCGGTTGGCTAGAAATGCAGGAAGGGCCATCTCGAAAACCTCCCTATATGAGTGATTTCAGTTTCAAAAGTAGGGAAATCTTAAGCTATTATAGCACCAGAGTGACTATAGGGCTGCTTGAAAGCTAGGATGATCAAATAGAGGTATGGATAGTGGAGTTGCCAGGATGTTTACCATAAAATTGATAGTGGACTTGCCAAGGTGAGAGATCTTAAACCCACACTTCCTTTGCTCACTTAACATAGGAAATGTAAAACTTTGTCATACCTAGGGAAAAATATTCTAATCCATTCCTCAACAACGATTCTAGAAAGATGTTGTGGCTAAATCTTGCACCTGCAGCACAAGTGCAATAGGAGGCAAGGAAATCTCCCTAGAGACAACCTCTGGGTTGATTGTAGACCAGTGCCTAGGACATCTTAAATAGAGGAGTGCTTGTAAGGTTATATGTGAGGGGTTGCAGCACTCTAATTGCCACGTAAATAAAAGAAAATAAAAGGAGGGGCTTGGTTCAATAAGCTTTCAAAGAGGAAGACTCAGGCCAACTCATGGATCCAAATGTTGGTGGGTATTTGGGCAATCTCAAAGAGAAATGACTTATCCTTCTCGTGTTCGACACATGAAAATGAGACAGCTTAAATTGAAGTTGTATTGATGGTGGAGAGGAGGAGAGGAGAGATAGAAATAGATGCATAGGGTTGTAACAAACATAATCCTAGGAAGAAATGTTCCAGCAGAAAGCGAAATTCAATGGATAGGGATATCAAAAAGGCAGAATCTAAACCATGGTTTTCCAATGAGATTATAGAAATAGAGGAGCAAAAGAAGGTTTTAGATCAAACATAACATGGGTATCGTTCTCTGCCAAAACAGCTAAGATAAATCCATGGATTGAAGAGGAACCAACTACATTCATTACACTATTTCAAAGTGTTGTAGCGGCTACAACCACCCTCCAAAATTTTTCCTTAGCCTATTTTGGAGCCTCTCTACCAACCTTACATGGTACTTTGTCTTGCTTCGTCAAGTACTCATGCTTTAGTGTTTTCCTCACACAAAGACAGCCTATCGATCACAATTGATCCATTCTCCTCACAGGCTGCTCAACCAGAATTGGTTGAGTTGTAGGCTGAGCAACTTCCCCTTGTTACAGATCCATTTGGGCACATCAATCCCATCATTTAGATCAGTATTATTGAGCTCATCAAATCCTAATTCAGTTGCTACATGCCCTAGACAAATCATCACTTTGAATGCCTCCTTCCCTGAGAGTTTCTTGGCTTGAAGCCCTCCAAAAATTCCTCCTTGAGGGACCAACACAACCTTGGTCAGGGGTAAGTGTGCTTCAGTGCAGGTAGGCCCATGTCAAGGTGATTTCTAGAGCACTTAGGCCCACTTTGACCTGCGCTGGGCGAGATTGAGCGAAATCCACATAGGGTTCTAGGAATATTCTTATCTTCTGGAGCTTTCTAGAATATTCCCACACTTATCATCTCCTATGAGCTCGAAATTGGATAGGGAAAGAGTTGAGTAACCTCCTATCCTCTCATCCCTTCCTCCATGGAAATTAACTCTAAGTTTGGAAGGCCATTCAATACCCTCATTTATGACCAAACCTCCTCCATTTTCTATAAATTGAGCACTCATCTAAGTGATCAGGGCTGGACTTTGAGAATTTGTAAGG